>OW569412.2:96919092-99425738 GCA_937662695.2 Halyzia sedecimguttata | reverse complement strand
CTACGGCCGGCCGGCCGGCTGGACAGAACCGATTTCGACCTCGGATTCTTGATCAGTGAGTCGAACCAAATCGTTTGAGACCATTTTCAGCCAAAAATTCCAAAATCACAAACATTTGGGCAAATTGATAAGCACTCTGTTCCGACTTCCGAGGAACTAGAGCGCCAAAAAAACAAGTTTCGTATGACAAATTGCCCAAAACAGGTTTAAAGTACCTACAAATAGTAGATATTCCATAAAACATGTATGAAAGAAGAGAAGTAATAATGAAAAATTACCTTGTTTCGATCAAAAATTTCCTGATCTACGTTCACCAAATTTTCTCCTCTCTCTCTCTAGCTACAGAATTATGCTTTCAATATTTACGTGATATTTTCAAACATTTTTGGGTGAGGTCCCCGTTGCATCGCCAAACTACGAGTATTTCAACCCCAATATTTTTGAAGTTATAATATTCCCTTCCGTCAGTCCCGTCATAAATTGAGAGAACTGAGCATTCTATGTCTATGGATGAAAAGCGGTCTCACTACTCTCAGATCTCTTACTTCATGTTCCGTTCCGAAATGTAAGACTTTTCTGAGGAAAACTAATTTCGGAGCAAACAACTGAGATTTTTTTCACTTCGCTCACATTTCGGAATACACTTTATTCTCATAATTCTTCGATTGATTAGATAATGTCATGTCTCAGGGAAATAAGTTGACATTATGACAATTCATACATAGAATAATTATATCATTCTGTGAAAACGTAGAAATACGATTTATTATTGAAATTTTGAAAAATCATATCACCGAAAGTATTAGCTTGTTAGAGTTAAAAATGATATCATTGGATTCTTATGGTAAAACTGCTTATTGAAAAAAAATTAATTTGGAATTTGTTCTGTAAAAAAAAAATTTTTTTTTTGTTACTCCGAAACCATCTGTCCGATTTTGCCCAATAACGAACTTAGCCGAGATATTTATCTCCCAAACCTACTCTGAAAATTTCAACTGTCTAGCTCATTCCGTTCGAGAGTTATCGTGCCTACTACCGGCCGGACAGAATTAATTTCGACCACGGATTCTTGATCAGTGAGTCGAACCAAATCGTTTGAGACCATTTTCAGCCAAACATTCGAAAATTACAGAAATTTGGACAAATTGATATGCACTAGCTCAGTTCCGAGGAACTAGAGCGCCAAAAAGCACTTGTTTACTAGACTAATATAGGTACTAGACTAATATAGGTACCACAATGACGTGGCAACTGACGTCAGTGCTTTTATAATATTGTATTTCTATCTAACTGTGTAAAATCCCTCATTCATATTCAAGGTGTTCCGGAAACTATTATGGAACACAGTGTGAACTTGATGGAGAAGTTCTTGGAGTAGCTATTGGAGCAAGTGTGGCTGCCATCATCATAATAGGTCTTACATTGGTGGCTCTGGTGATGTGGAGGTAATTTCATTGAATCCTTTTGGGGACTTTGGGTGATATAACCCAATTAATTATCCTTATTCGTTACAGTCGGAAATGGCAGAGAGAACAGAAGGCATCGGTTGGTAGTCCAGTGTTTGGATATATGGCAACCGCAAGTAACACAGTTAAAGCACCTATAATTGGTGGTCCACCATATCAGCTAACTCTGGAAGATAGATTAAGATGGGCTCAACTCGCAGATGTAATGGCGCAAGCGAATCACTATGCTGTAAGTATATTTTAGTTTCAGTTCATTGTAGACTTATTATGAACAATAGACTTTGCAAATCTTGTCGTCTGACATGAAGGGTTTTCCAATAAGAGGTGTTATTTTGAATAGCCAGCTATTTCGATAGATGTCACTTTTGAAGCTGTCATTTTTTGATATTTGACAAGTAGAAACTACGCCATTGATAAAAATGGAACGATACACGCTTCAAGAATGCATTGAAATTATTAAAATTCACTATAAAAATGATGAAAATAATGCAGAGACGGTTCGTAAAACTCGAACATTTTCGGGTCGTCGTGAAGCACCTTGTCGGACCGCAATAAAGAAATTGATGAAAAAATTCGAGCTATTGGGACCAGTTAGTTATGTGAAGAATAAAACTCGTGCACGTCGCTCAAGAACAGCCGAGAATATTGCTGCTGTAGCCGAAAGTGTTGAAGAAAACCCAGGTTTGTCCATTCCTCGTCGTTCTTTGGTATTAGGCATTCCACAAACGTCATTACACCGTATTTTGCATAAAGATTTGGGTCTTAAGGCTCATAAAGTTTAGTTAACACAATAACTCAAGCCGGCCGATCATCAACAACGTCGTGTATTTGCTGATTGGGTCATAGAAATGCATGAAAATGATCCGGAATTGCATCGAAAAATCATCGTGAGTGATGAGGCCCATTTCCACCTCGGTGGCTTCGTCAACAAGCAAAATTGTTGCATCTGGGGCTCGGAAAACCCAAGAGTGATTGTTGAGAAGCCTCTCTATCCTCAACGTGTGACTGTTTGGTGCGGTTTATGGTCCGGTGGAGTCATTTGACCTTACTTTTTCGAAAATGAGGCTGGAGCAGCAGTTACGACGAATGGATTGCGCTAACGAGAGATGATTAATGATTTTTTATGGCCGGAATTGGATGGTATTGATCTGGACAACGTTTAATTTCAACAAGACGGCGCTACGTGCCACACAAGCAACGAAACCATTGATATTTTGCGGGAAAAGTTTCCAGACCGTGTTATCTCTCGAAGAGTTGATCACAATTGGCCACCGAGATCTTGTGATTTAACACCTTGCGACTTCTTCCTTTTTGGCCACGTGAAAGAGAAGGTCTACGCCAATAGCCCAGCGTCGACTCAATTATTCACTAAATCGGGGACGCAGATCACGAATCTGTAATTAGATTTTCTCTATTTCAGTATCGTAATGAGTTCATTCCAGCACTAAAAACAGTGCTAGAATGAACTCATTCCCGCATTGTTTCTAGTTATATTTTTCGTTTTGTGGTAGTCAGCACTGACATTCGATCTTATCAAATTTCAACACACGTCAATTATTGTCAATATAATGTGACGAACGAAGCAAGCGAAGTACGGTCCTGTAGCCCAACTCCGTTTCCCCGTCACGTCAATCATCATAAACGGACGCCGACAGAGAGAGAGGTTGAGTCATCCTTCTAGAAGCTCGAGAACGAATGGAAGATCCGGAATACTCGAGAATTGGAACTTTCTGGATCTTAATCTTCCCGATATAAATATCGGGACCGGAATTCACAGGGGTCAGTTACTTTGACGAGTTAAACCGAATCGTTACGTTTGTGAAATATAATTGTGAATATAAATTTCCTGTAGATAAATTATTTAAGTGTTCTAAATAAATTTTTGGGTTTATTGTGAAAAACGCTACATTGGTGTCAGGTGTGGGGTATATCGAACTGCAGTGTTTTGAGGAATATTCCTGAAGATTTTGAATGCCGATAACGAGAGCTCAAAGTGAAAAAATGGATCAGGCCAACATGGATTTTTTCAAACAAGCCTTTGAACAATTGACGAAGAAAATGGAGGAAAATGGCAAGGATATATCAAATAAAATGGAGGAAAATGCCAAGGATATGTCAAATAAAATGGAGGAAAATGCCAAAGATATGTCAAATAAAATGGAGGAAAATGCCAAGGATATGACAAATAAAATGGAGGAAAATGCCAAGGATATGACAAATAAAATAATATCCATGGAGACTAAGGTTGAAGACAGTCTGAGAATGATAACCGATAATTACTCAAAGCTAGAAAATAGGATCGAAAATGTGGAGGAGATGATAGAAACCATGAAGGATGGAATAGACAAGATAGAAACCATGAAGGACGGAATAGACATGTTAGAAACCATGAAGGACGGAATAGAAGAACAAATACAAGGGAAGCTTGAAGAGCATACCGAGTACATGATGAAAATTATCGAAGATCGATTGTCCAAAATTAACAGACGGTCAGACGAGGTCAGTAAATGTAATTCCGGTCATTCAATAAAATTAGAAAGCAGTGGAGAGCCAGGTCGAGCGAGGATTAAACCTCCTACCTTTGATGGTAAAACCGCATGGTGCACGTATCAAAAACAGTTTGAAGCTGCAGCTAATGCTAATGGCTGGAACGAAGAAGACAAAGCAACGGCCTTGATTGTCGCATTGAGGGGAGATGCTCTGAATATTCTCCAGATTGTTCCAGCCAGTCAACAGAATAATTATGCAGCTTTGATAAGTAAACTCCAGATGAGATATGGTGATGGACATCTACAACAAGTGTATCATGCCCAGATAAAGAGTCGTCTCCAGAAGAGCTCAGAGACCCTACAGGAGTTTGAAGCTGATATAGCACGATTGGTGCGACTGGCATATCCTACTGCACCAGAAAGCTTCCTGGAACAACTAGCTGTACAGACATTCGTGGACGGGCTGAGAGACAGTGAGACCCAACAAACTTTGCGGTTGGCCCGACCTAAGACCTTGGACGATGCTCTGGCCCACGCATTGGAGTTCGAAGCAGCCAAGCAAGCTTCACATAGGGGCCAGAACAAAATAAGACGTACTGTGGATGATTCCGAGGTTAGCGCTGAGAACATGGAAGATGTTATACGTCGGGTTCTCCAACAGCAACGAACCCGAGGACCCAGGTGCTGGAATTGCGGCGATGAAGGGCATATTCGCCGCCATTGCAAGAAACCTGTCAAGCCTAAACAACAAGATCAGGAAAAACTAAAACGGGTTGGTGATAAGGGGCATAAACCGACCTGCCTAGACAATGCCCTAGAAGTTGTCATCCAGACAATCTCGCAGTCCAACAGCGTTTATGTCGACGGTAGAATCGACGGGCGGTCGGTTAAAATGTTAGTCGACACAGGAGCAACCCGAACGATTGCGAGACCCGATATGATTAAGGAAAATATCTTACCGACTACGACACGTCTACGAACTGCTACCGGAGAGGGTGTATTAACTCACGGAAGGAAGAAAATCGACCTTGATATTGGAGGAATGTCATTCAAACACGAGGTACTGGTGGCAGATATCATGGAGGAAGTCATCCTAGGAATGGATTTAATTAAGGGAAAGGGTTTCCAGATAGACATGGGGAACGATGTCCTGAGAGTTGGAAATCTAGAGATTCCATTCCTGGGGAGCGAAGATGCGATGAATAGAGTCTTGCTCACAGAGGACGTTACCATTCCTGGCCAAGCCGAAACAGTAGTGAGGGGGTAATTGGACGGAAAACTTCGCAATGGTCACGTCAGACTAATTGAACCAGCTGTCGGTAATAACCCTGGCAAAGGGCTTCTTGTTGGAAAAACATTGGTGAGAGACAGAAGGGAAGTACCTGTGAGGATTTTAAACACTAATATGTACCCAGTAATTTTAAAAAAGGACACGGTAATAGGGGAAAGCTGCTCAGTATCTTGTGTGACGGGTGGTAGTCAAGATGGACAGAACAACGTACCCAAGAAGACCAAGGTTTCACAAAAAGCAGTTGAAATGCTGACATCCTCCTGCACAAATTTGAAACCAGAATACATCAGTGAGGTGAGGAAACTGATAACTGAATACAGTGATGTATTTGCCATGGACAATAATCAAATGGGGAGAACAAATGTTGTGAAACATCTCATCAATACCGGAAGCACAAGACCTATTCGCCAACATCCGCGAAGACTTCCCATTGCGAAAAGAGAAGAGGCTGAGGAAATTATTAAGGACATGCACGATCACGGCATCATAGAACCTTCAGATAGTCCTTGGTCATACCCTGTGATTCTGGTCAAAAAGAGAGATGGCAGCACTAGATTCTGCGTCGACTATCGTCATCTAAATGAAGTCACCAAAAAAGATTGTTACCCCATCCCAAGGATAGATGACACTTTGGATACACTATCTGGCTCGAAATGGTTCTCCACCCTGGATCTGAAGAGCGGGTACTGGCAAGTTGAAATGGATCCCAAAGACAAAGAGAAAACAGCTTTTACCATTGGGACGGGATTGTGGCAGTTCACAGTGATGCCATTTGGTCTTTGCAATGCGCCTGCAACCTTCGAGCGACTGATGGAAACCATCCTTCGAGGACTATCTTGGAAGACGTGTCTGGTGTATTTGGACGAACATTTACCGAACATCTGGGAAATTTAAGAAATGTCCTTGAGGGGCTTCGCGTCGCGAATTTGAAACTCAGTCCGAAAAAGTGTCACATTTTCAAAAAGGAAGTAAAATACTTGGGACACGTAGTATCTGAAGCTGGAGTAAGTGCTGATCCGGAAAAGATCCAAGCTGTACGCGAATGGCCAACACCGCAAGATAAACACCAGGTCAGAAGTTTCCTTGGACTGTGCACGTACTATAGAAAATTCGTGCTTGGGTTTGCCAATATTGCGAAGCCTTTATCAAAATTGACTGAGGAAGGGAAGAACTTCGAATGGGATCTAGAATGTGAAGAAGCCTTCGCTCAATTGAAACATGCCTTAACATCGGCCCCCATCCTGAGTTATCCCCAGACTAAAGGTAGGTTTATATTGGACACAGATGCGAGCAAAATGGCAATAGGAGGCATATTGTCTCAAGTTCAAGACGGAAAGGAAAAAGTTATAGGGTACTTCAGTAAAGTCTTGTCGAAACCAGAACGTAACTACTGCGTTACGAGAAGAGAGTTACTCGCTGCAGTCAAGTCCATGGAACATTTCTATAAGTACCTGTATGGAAGGGAATTCCTCTTGAGGACAGATCATGCTGCGCTGAAGTGGCTTCTCCAATTTAAAAATCCTGAAGATCAAGTGGCACGATGGATTGAAAGACTTCAGGAATACAATTTTACCGTGGAGCATCGTGCAGGGAAGTTACATAGCAACGCTGACGCGATGTCTAGGAGACCATGTCCTATGGACTGCAAGCACTGTAGTAAGCTGAAAGACAAGGAGTGCTGTCGGAGGACTACTATAATGGATGAGAACTGGCTGCCAGACCACCTAAGACGAGACCAAGAGAACGATCCAGAATTAAAATTATTTTTGAAATGGAAATCGGAGGGACGGAGACCTGAATGGGGAGAACTGTGCCAGATGAATTCGACGGTCAAAGCATATTGGGCACAGTGGGACTCCCTCCTCATAGAAGACGGACTACTGAAGAGGATCC
Organism: Halyzia sedecimguttata; assembly: GCA_937662695.2. Taxonomy (NCBI): domain Eukaryota; kingdom Metazoa; phylum Arthropoda; class Insecta; order Coleoptera; family Coccinellidae; genus Halyzia; species Halyzia sedecimguttata. Next base: position 99,418,599 of record OW569412.2, on the reverse strand, counting down.
TAGAGAACGAGGAAGGTACCGGATCCAGGAATCAGCTCGTAATCCCAAGGAGCCGAGTCCCCGAGGAATTACAGAAGTTGCATGACGGAATCTCCGGAGGGCATTTCGGAATCAAGAAAACTCTAGAAAAGATGAGGGAGCGTTTCTACTGGCTCAACCGTAAAGAAGATGTCAAGGATTGGTGCCGAAAATGCAGACTGTGTGCTTCGGTTAATGGCCCGAGAGGAAGCCGTAGAGCCCCAATGAAACAATATAATGTTGGCAGCCCAATGGAACGCGTAGCAATAGACATAGCTGGTCCATTTCCAGAAACTGAAGATGGAAACAAGTATATTCTGGTTGCTATGGATTATTTTTCTAAATGGGTGGAAGCTTATGCAATCCCGAACCAAGAAGCTGCAACGGTTGCTGATGTTTTGGTCAAGGAGATGTTCTGTCGGTTCGGAATACCACTGGAGCTACATTCTGACCAGGGACGAAACTTCGAGTCCAGTTTGTTCCAGAACCTGTGTGAGTTGCTGGGAATTAAAAAGACCAGAACAACTGCACTCCACCCACAGTCAGATGGCATGGTCGAGAGAATGAATAGAACTGTGGGGAAGTACTTGGCCAAGGTTGTCTCCGACCACCAGAGAGACTGGGATAGGTACCTCCATCTGTTTACCATGGCTTATAGATCATCTGTGCAATAATCAACTGGAGAAACCCCAGCATGTATAATGTTCGGCCGGGAGGTGAGATTACCTTGTGACCTGGAATTTGGTTGTAAGCCTGGAGTAGAGATAGCTGGTGAGGACTATGTGAGCCGTCTAAAGGGAAGGCTCCACTACGTTCACGAGAGAGTCCGGAGAAACCTACAAATTGCAAGTGACCGCATGAAGACCCGGTACGATACCAAGGCTGCGGAAGGAGGATATGAGGTGGGTGATTTGGTATGGTTATTCAACCCACAGAGAAGAAGAGGGCTATCACCAAAGCTACAGAAGAATTGGGAAGGACCTTACAAGGTTGTTAAAAGGATCAACGACGTAGTTTATCGCATCCAAAAGTTGCCCAGGGGGAAGAAGCGCGTGGTACATGTGAATCGCTTAGCAAGATATGAAGCCGACCATGACTCTCAGGATGAGATTGGATTAAGAAGGACCACCACCCAGACCCCACATCACGAGGACTTGAACTTCGACCAATTCATAGCGAACTATGGGGAGACCGGAAAAGCCAGGTTTGGAATCACCACCGAGCAGCAGCAAGACCTTTTTACGGTCCCGTCAGACTATTCTATGGCCCATTGTGTAGCTGAAGACCTGTTCATGTCCAAGGGAATTGCCTCCGTCTTTAAGAACAAATTTGGTCGTATATCAGAGCTCTTGAAGCAACAACCGAGCTCTGGTCAAATCCTAAAGTTGACCGATGGTCCTCGTTACCTTTTCTATCTAGTAACTAAGAAGAGATCCTGCGAAAAGCCAACCTACCAAACCATGTGGACCACCTTACTGAACCTTAGGGGCGAGCTGACCAGACTGGGTGTGAAGAAGCTTGCGGTTCCAAAGCTGGGATGCGGACTGGATCATCTTAACTGGAGGGTCGTACGCAACATGCTGGAAGTGGTGTTTGAGAAGACCGATGTGCGAATACTGGTTTGCAGTTTCAACCCGAAGGACGGCCCAATGGAGAAAACGGTAGCCTGTTATTTCGACCAACAAGGATACTGCCGAAGTGGGGACGCTTGCAGATTCAGCCATAATGCACAAGGTGTTCGGGGACCGAACATCTTAAGGAGGGAGCAATGTGACGAACGAAGCAAGCGAAGTACGGTCCTGTAGCCCAACTCCGTTTCCCCGTCACGTCAATCATCATAAACGGACGCCGACAGAGAGAGAGGTTGAGTCATCCTTCTAGAAGCTCGAGAACGAATGGAAGATCCGGAATACTCGAGAATTGGAACTTTCTGGATCTTAATCTTCCCGATATAAATATCGGGACCGGAATTCACAGGGGTCAGTTACTTTGACGAGTTAAACCGAATCGTTACGTTTGTGAAATATAATTGTGAATATAAATTTCCTGTAGATAAATTATTTAAGTGTTCTAAATAAATTTTTGGGTTTATTGTGAAAAACGCTACAATAAGACAATCTGGATAAGGTGGAATAATTGTTGAGAGGAAAGGTTTTATTTTCATAAAAATATAAGGTACTAGAGATTTCCTTCTTGCTAATTTTGAATCATTTATGGTATTAGGGAACTGTTAAATCTGATCTCCATGCTCTACGTACTATTCGAATTCCGTGATCTGTCAACTTTCGTAACAGTCACATACCAACTGCCAAGATACAATACAAAACTCACTAGGATGTATAATCCTAATTTTTCATTAAACTTCAACAGTATTTTACAAAACTTGCCTGAAATAGAGAAAATATCGTCTAATTCTCGTTGCAGAAGGCAATTCCAACACTCATGCGTACGAAAACTCGCTCCTTCGTCGCTCGTTTTCGAATTTCGCATTCGTGTTTGAATATCAGCCCATTCTGCAACTTGTTTAAGAATATACTATTCCGTATCTCGATTAGTTTCGGAGTAATGACGAAAAAAGTCGCAATTTCTGGCCCTACCTCCGGAAATTATGATTTTTTTCCCAAGGGTCTATTTTTCGGAAAATTCTTTCCACGATATTTCCTCGGAAATTTTTTTTAATAAATATCTGATAGCAGATTCGGAATCTAAGGCCCCGAATCTATAAAAAAAAGTACCCGTTTTATCGTTTTGCGTCAAAAAATTTTTCTCGAAAAATGGGATTTTTTTAAGGCTATGTATTAAAAAATTGCCAAAAATCGACCGGTCTCCGATTTCGATGCAAATTACGTCATTTACTAATTCGGAGCCGTAGATTACGAATATATGATCGGATTTTTCATTAGAGAATTTTCCGCGGAAAAATCGCGAAATGAATTTTCCGAAAAACAGACCCTTGGGAAAAAAATCATGATTTCCGAATAGTATGGCCTGAACATTTTCTGTTTGGATTATTCAGTAGATAAAGGATCCATATATGACGAAAAAACTCAACAACACCCTACTCCAATTTTTTTGGGCGGTGTAAAGTTCCAAAATTGACCTATTTTCATCCATTTTTTCACTCTAAGTGAAAATTTTCCCAAAGTACGCCATGTAGGGAAAAACTAATTAAATATTCGTGATCAGCGACGTCGACTTAGTTAGACACGGGCTCCGTATCGATATACCATGAAATTTTTTTTTTCCGAATTACTCCGAAACTAATCGAGATACGGAAAATCTAATTACAGATTCGTGATCTGCGTCCCCGATTTAGTGAATAACCAAAGCCGCGTCGATCTAATCGGAAAATTGTAGATTTTTATATGTGGAAGAAATTCACGCGCCTACAGGATAGATCAATGAACAATAATCCGTGGTCCAAAATTTTTATCGCTATTTTTCAATTAGTTATCCATAAGTTAATTCACATTTTTTTGTTGCACGAACATAAACATTGCAAGTGCGATAATTGTTAAGCTATTAATCTGAGAATTTTTCCTTTCGTGGAGCTATTTCCTTAGAATAGATTCCCGTTGGAAAAATTAAAAAATTTGTTAATTTTCACATCGTTATTAATTGTTTGCTTAGGTTAAACATTACAAAGCTTAATTAATCATTGAAAAAAACATTTTTTTATAATATTACTATTGATCCGTTTTCTCATGATCTAAGTACTTAAAAATGCTTTTTAATAATTTGTATTTCTTAATGTTTAAAAAATTGTTATAAACAAATGCGTTGTATATAAGATAATTAAAATTTTTTTTTTTGGAAACATTGTTTTGATGACAATTATGAAACCGTTTTTAAAAAAAAATGCTTATTGTTCAAAAATGGATTTGTTTATTAACAGTTTTTTTTTCCACCACTTATTATTAATATTAAGGAATAATTTCTTTTAAATCATTATTTATACTGGTCTTTGATATTAAAAAAAAGATTATTAAATATTTAAATTTATTTAATGAACAATTTGTTATATACAAAGGAATTGTGTCTGTGTATTTTTTTTCCAATTTCTACTCAAAAAAACAAAAACAGCCATGTGTTAGTCAAAAAAAGAATTATATTTTTTATTGAACTTTTAATTTTCTGTTCTCTTTTATTTCATTATTCTCACCTGGAAACGCATTTGTTAATAACAATTTCTTAAACAATAAGAAATATAAATTATTAAAAATCTTTTTTAAGTACCTTCTGATCATGAAAAAACGGATCAATAGTATCTAGTATTATGAAGAAAATGTTTTTCCAATGTTTAATTAAGCGTTATAATTTTAAACTCACGTAAATTGTTAATAACAAAGCGAAAATAAACAATATTCTTGAAATATAGCTCCACGAAAGGAAAACATTATCAGATTAATAGTTTAACAACTATCGCACTTGCAATGTTAATGTTCGTGCTACAAAAAATTGTTAATTAACTGATGGACAACTAATTGAAAAATCGCAATAAATATTTTTGGATCACGGATTATTCCTCATTGATCTATCCCGTAGGCGCCTGAATTTTTTCAGTTCTTGATTTTCAATTTAATAGGTTTTTATAATATTTATTCATTAAAGGTACGAAGTGGCTTCCGCAAGCCGGAGTATCCCCTTTTGTACACTTAATTGTTTATAACATTTGCAATTTTTGCGAGCGGCCATTGAATTTTCACAAAAATTATCTACATACCATTCCGAATCGAATGACACCTCAACCATAATCTTCAGAGAACTTAGTTTGAACCTAAAAGGCACTTGCTGACGAGACTGTAGTTATTAGTGCATTGTAAGTAAAGCATACAAGAATTTTGTACTATTACCTGGCCTTGCCAAGATAATAATAGAGAAGAAATTCGACGACCCACCAACATTTTTTTTTTATTTCAGCCCGAACCGGTTGCTCCAACGAGGCCATCATCCGCACTCTTCGGATATCCGAGCCTGGGATCTGTTCAAAGGAGTTCCATGCATGGGACTCTTCCTCCTGTACCTTTACCACGACTCACGCTTCAAGCTCAAATTGCTAGTAGAGCAGCAAGTCTACACGGCGGTATGAAGCAATTCGACAATTCGAGTTCGAGTGAAGAAGAAGACAAGGCGGATCTGTTGGGTCGAAATTTTCAAGTACCAAGACCAAAGAGCCGAAGTAACGCATCAATTGCTGTAAGTATATCTTTTTTTGCGATCGAGACGCAAATGATACAGTACCTACACAAAAAAAATGGTTCAAGCCCTGTGGACAGGAGCTTTTTGGCGCTCTCGTTCAAACAGACAAATTATATCTCCGAAAGTATTGGATTATCAGAGTCATATCAATGGATTCTTATGACAGAACTGCACCATGAAAGAAATTGAATAAAGTGTCGTTTACAAAAAATGCTTGAAAGATTATCATTTAAAAAAAAGAGCAATCTGCAATGCTTCAATGCTTTTAATGCTTTAAAAATTTCCACTAAATTTATTTATCAAGATTAAATGAGCAATCTGCTATGATTCAACCTCGTGGAATGGGTTGTTGCAACTTACACTCGGTGCATAGTTTTCACAACTCGAAATACCTAAGGAAAATATCATCGAAATGTCTAGAGTTCTAGAGCAAGGCTGGAGACAATCATAGCAGATTGTCCATGTATTCCTGATATTTGAGTAGGTATAGAGGCTGACGAACAAATTATTTTAATAGTTCTTAATATATTAATAAAATACTGTCCTCTTTTCATAATCTAAAATTTAATAGTTCATACCACTTACACATTCTTTTCTGTATTATGGACCTTAACTCAAAAAAATGTTTGATACACAAATGTAGGTCCATATTTCAGCATTTTTTTGCTAGCAACATTATGAAAATACTGTATATAGGAACATGTCTCACAAATTAAGGAAGTAAAAGGTAATATTAACCTCAGTGGTCAACGAACAGTAATTTGTTTTGATGATTCCATTATGTTCTTCTTTCCAATACTAAATCTTCTGAAACATCATCCCCAATATTTATATGGAAATTATTCAATATGTAATCAGTCATAATGATTTTCGGTTTCAAAACAGTCTTGTATAGGTATATTCAAAAATTGAAAGAATCGGATAATTGTTTTCCAACAGAAAATATTTTCGAACTACGAATTGACAAGTCTCTAAATAGCTAGATAAGATGACATTTATTAACAGTGAACACAGACAGATTCTGTGAATACATAGAACAACGATGTATTATTGAAATTTCGAAAAATCATATCTCCGAATCTTATGATAAAACTGCATCTTGAAAAAAATTTACTTTGAAATTTGTAATGTAAAAAAAAAATGTTTTCCTTGCTCCGTAGCCATCAGACCGATTCTGTCCGAACTTAACCGAGATATTTATCCCCTAAACCTACTCTGAAAATTTCAACTGCCTAGCTCATTCCTTTCGAGAGTTATCGTGTTAACGGAGGGCCGGCTGGACCGGCCGGACGGAATCGATTTTGACCACGGATTCTTGATCAGTGAGTCGAACCAAATCGTTCAAGACCATTTTCATCAAAAATTCGAAAATTACAGACATTTGGGCAAATTGATAAGCACTCTCTGTTTCGAGGAACAAGAGCGCCAAAAAATGGAAAGCACTGACCAGATGTCAGTCTGCCATGCTTGTTCACGCCCATCAAAGTACTGAACTCGTTCAGGGCAACTTGGCAATATGAGAAATAAGCATAAAGAAAGCAGATAAAAGTCAGCTTATGATATTATAAGAATTGTCAATAATTTTAGAAAAATTAGTTATTCTTCATCATTTCTCCAAAAACGTGCCGTTTTCGAGATATATTCTTCTTTGAATGAAATCTAAATACTTTTATCAATCCGCTCCTGAACTAGAAACCCTCGAATAAAAGTGAAAGCCACGTTGCCATCGTTCATAGATCATGTATCCTCACAAAACAGACAGATAAACGCGCCACCGATGAAGATTTCATTATTTTGTTCTCTATTAGTGCCTGATGATACCATGATTTTCCTAATTTATTAATTATTAATGTACAACTTAAAGACTCTGTATACCCTAGGAGTATCTCTTTAATCTACAGATGGTATCGAGTTGTTATTCGGTATTTGGATAATAACGTCTCGTTTCACTAGAAGCCGAAGACAGACAACTCAAACCAAAATAAATAAAATTTTCAATTTTTTTTCAGAATCAGAGTGGCATTTACTACGACGTAGACTATGATCAGCATGACATCTACAAGCAAGGTGGCGGTATTCCGATGAATACATACAGTATGGGACGTCCTGCCTATTTCAGGAACTGAGTCGCACATTATAATAATGTGGTATCTATAAAAAACGAGGAAAAGAAGGACTGAATCATTGGATACTCGAAGTGAATTAGTCTAAGAATTATTTTTGACTGTACATTTTACGATTTAAATATGAAAAGTTTATGTTTAATTTTTTATTTCCTCATGACTGTAGCTTTGTTATTTTATTGCGATATTCAATACAACGATTAAATATTTCTGTTGACATTTTCATATATTTACGATTCCTGGGTTTTCGAACAAGATTTTTTTATAATATATTCCATGTATTTAAACGGGGAACACCAGGCAGGGGATGCCCACAGGGTGGTGTTCTATCACCTCTTCTGTGGAATCTGGTCCTGGATGGGCTCCTGGTTGAGCTGGCGGGGGCTGGCCTAAAGGTTGTAGCCTATGCAGATGATCTCGTAATACTAATCAGAGGAAAACATCCAAATGTCGTCGCTGATCTTATGCAGGATGCTCTGTGTAGGATTGAGCGATGGTGTTTGAATAACGATCTTACGGTTAATCCTGAAAAAACAGAGATGGTTCTCTTCGACAGGAAGAGGGGGCCCTGTAACATAAGACTACCAAGTCTATTTGGAGTAGGGCTCAATCTAACAGAGCAAGTTCGATATCTGGGTGTGATACAGGACCACAAACTACTGTGGAACAATCACATTGAGAAACAAACAAAAAAGGCCGAGATGATCTTTTGGTCTACTCGGAGAGTAGTGGGAAATGGATGGGGCTTTAAACCACACATTATTCACTGGTTGTATACTGTGGTGGTGAGGCCTATCCTAACCTACGCATCATTGGTGTGGTGGACTTCTTTGAAGAAGTCATATATCCGCAACAAATTGACAAGAACTCAGAGAAAAGCTTGTTTAAGCATCACAGGTGCTCTGAGATCTACTCCAACAACAGCTATGGAGTGCCTGCTGGGGCTACCTCCCCTGCATCTTGTAGTTGAGGAGGGGGCTATGAAGACAGCTTTAAGAATCTGGGAACAGGGACAGTGGCGTGACAGCGGAATGTTCAGGGGACACGCGTGGGCACTCAAGAAGGTGGAGGATGATGATGCATCTCTCCTCCGGAGGAGTGACCGTGCGGGCTCCTTATTCTGCTTTAACGAACCCTATAGGGTGATTGTTCCTGATAGAGACCAATGGGATACAAGGAGTGATCTCCTTAAACCAGAGGGGCCCACATGGTTCACAGATGGCTCTGTAACGACTACAGGGACAGGTGCAGGCATTGTGGGACCTCGAGTGAGCATGTCCATCCCTCTCGGGAAGAACTGCTCGATAATACAGGCAGAACTATACGCTGTTCTTGTCTGCGCGCTGGAAAACATCCGACTAGGATACTCTGGCAAGTACATATATATATGTTGTGACAGTCAAGGAACGTTAAAATCCCTATCTGATGTGAAGATAAACTCCTACTTAGTAGGCGAATGCAGGAAGGCTCTGCGAAGGCTGGGCGCTGGTAACGTTGTAAAACTCATCTGGTGTCCGGCTCACTCGGAGATTTCAGGTAATGTTAAGGCAGATAAGCTGGCGAAGCAGGGGGCTCGGATACCATATATAGGTCCTGAGCCTTCACTTCCAGTATGTCGTACCTATGTTAAAACATTCTTCAAGAATCGTTTGGACAAGAATTTCTCCAGTCTATGGAACATGGGAGTAGGACTCAGGCAGTCAAGGCTTCTCATTAAGAAACCATCGTCAAAGTCTGAAGTAAAGAAACTTCTTTCACTCGAAAGAAGAGAACTGAGCCTGGTGACTGGATTACTAACTGGTCACCAGTTCAACAAACATCTGAATAGGATGGGATTGGCCGATAGCGCTCTGTGTCGCTGGTGCAGGGGCATGGAGGAAACAGCTGAACATATTCTGTTCGACTGTGACAACCTTAAAGAATTGAGGGTCGTACACCTGGGCAACCCAACACCTACGATTCCTATGGTGAGAGGGACTTCTCCTTTTAAGCTCGCGGCATTCCTGTCAGCGTGTTTTTTGGAATGAGTCTCACGAGTCTGTCAAGCGGAAGAACAATGGGCCAGAAGGCCTCAGTTCAGCCTGAGACGGCACCGCGGAAGAAGAAGAAGAAGAATGTATTTAAATGGATTGGGCATCAAGTGAATTCAAAATATATAAAACAGTTAACTTACTCTGCTGGGATTCGAACCCGAATATCCTGCGCGACAGGTCAGCACGATAACTTCTCGGCCACCAAAGAGTTGTAAATATTCGATTTATTTATTTATTTACACGTAATACATCGAACAGGTCGAAGCCCAATTACAGGATTATATAATAATAAAATGTGAATGTAATCGGATTATTACAAAACATTCAAAAGCCGAATTATCGAGGGAAAAAAAGATATTTTACCCAAATGTCTATAATTTTCGAATTTTTTTGCCGAAAATGGTACCAATACGATGGAGAAGTTCGTTGATGGGCAGACTAGGCCTAAAAGGGTTTTCGGGTAATAATTTTGTTTTCAATCGATATATACAGATCCGATCGAATTGAAACTTGGTGAGTAGTTGTAGAATACAGACCTAATATAAAAGACGTACGTGAAATGTTGTAAGAAGCGTATGACTAGAAAATTTTAAAAAAATATTATTCATCTCACATAATAACTTGGGAATGTTTACGAAATTTCGTGAGGATCGTATCACTAGAAAATTAAAAAAAAATTATTGAAAAAAATTCTATATCTCAGAAAATATCCGTCTGATATCTCTGAAATTTTGATGAAGGCTTCAAAATCTACTACAGCCGAGTTCCAAATTTGAACACGATCGGATCTATATTGTTGAAGATCTTAACAGTATTGAGTGAGTTCAGTAGCTGGATGGGTGACTTGCAATTTTCGGGGTAGGTTGCTCAACATCCGAATGGGACAGTTATGTTCATTGCCGGGTATAATCGGCCAAACGGTTTCGGAGTTATACCCATCTAGAATATTGTTTTCTCGATATTTCGAAAAATATGTAGATCCGATTGAAACTTGGTAAATAGTTGTGCAATACCTACCGCGTTTGTGAAATTTTGTGAGGATCGTTTTACTAGAGAAGTAAAAAATATTATTTATCCCTCGATTACTTGAGAACGGAAAGACATCACGACTTGCTATTTTTAGGGTAGGTGGCGCATCTTAATGCGACACATCTGAATTTTTTTATTTCCTCGTTAACTCAAAATATACAAATCCGTTCCAAAAAAACTCGGTATAATTGCTGACGCGCAAATTTTCTCCGAATTTCGACAATATTGTTTCCTGAAATTATACTTGAGAAGTTTTTTCGTACCGTAGCCGGGGGTTACTTTGAACAAGTTTTGCATCAATTTCACTGCAGCGCCAACATTTCTGCAGATATTCGAAAAATGTTTTAACCAATCGATGGCTTATCATCTCAGCTTCAATTTCCCGTTTGTACGACTCGATTATCTTCAATAGAAGTTGGTGGGGGCATAGTTTATTTTGTTCAGAATTAACCCCTTAAGAAAAGGGGTTACTTTGAACAAGAGTTCGTTTACAGTAGAAAACGCCAGTTTTGGGCGCCCTGTTCTTAGAAACCCCTTGAATATGCAAGTATGAGTTTTTTAAAGAATAATGTCGCTTGATAATAATGTTTTCCTTCACGGTTTAGCTCGTGAACCCCTGGCAATGTTTATTTTTTCATCGGAATGCTCCTAAAATTGTAAATTCAGTTTTTTTCGCTGAGTTTACTCAAGAATGCACAAATAAACACAAAAATTATAACTTTATTGAGAACATTCACATCTCTCATGGAGCATGGGAAGCCGTAGATACCAACTGCCACTATGTGCGCGCACAGAAGTTTTTCCTCTTCAGCGAAAATACGGTTGGACGTTGAGGCGATTTCGCTACAATTGAGAGGTTAGCAGCTGCTGCGTTTGTCTTCGCCGCCTTCATGTGTACATGCAAATCGTTTCAGTGGGAATGTTGAATCTAAAACAAGAAATAATTCGTAACTAGGAACAACAATGGATTTGATTGTGCTCTAGTATAGGTACCTACGTAAACAGAAAAAAAAACTCACTCAGTAGAAGCAGCCCTCATAGTTGATTTTCCAGCTTAACACTTTTCTACTGCCTTGGCAAGGATTTCTGGTGAATAATCTCGGTACATCCGAGCTCCTAACTTGCGAATATAAGTTCGCGGCATGTTGGCTTGCCCCTAATGAACAAAAAGTAGACGAAAGCGCGATGTTCAAAGTAACCCCTCAAAGTTCCTGTTTTTTACTAGATTAGCCATATAAAATCAACGAAATGAGTTAGAGATATGAAACAAAAACGAAAATGCTGCCAATAGATTTTGATAACAAATATATAACTCACCTGAAACGGCATTTCACAACACGATCACTGCGGCAGAGGAGGTTTGAGGATTGTTCTCAGAACAGCTGATTTCACCATTCCGATAAAAAGGCGCGCAGTGGCTCAGGTTAGCCAACCTGACAACGTTTCGCGATCGCAGAGCCGTCTATATACATGTGATCATTGAATGTTGAGTACCAACTAGAGGTCGCTAGCTTGTGAACTAAGGCCGCTATGAGGATTTTTGATTTTACAACGTACCTATCTGTTCAAAGTAACCCCCGGTTACGGTATGTCATTATAGATAATTGAAGAATTTCAATTCAGATAGGATCAGTATAATAATAATAATAATAATAATACACATACCTATATGTCAGAATTAAAAATTGTGTGATCATAAATATGTTTCTCTCGTTACTCAAGCCTGACAAGAGGGACAGAACAAAAGATAAGCTCTGTTTTGTTTTCAAGATGATATTTCTTAGCAATATACGTGATTATTTACTAATGTAATGCAAGGAATGCGTCCTGCGTACAACAATTATGAACTCATTTGGATTCAATTTTATTCATATGAATTTTAATTCAAATTTCGCGCTCTTTGTAATTGCAGTTTTCCTTACTCCATCAAGATCACAACAATTTCTGCGCCATCTGTTTTCTCAGTTGTATCAACAATCTAAAATCGTGTCGTCGTTTTTAGAACTACGGATATAAGGGAGTTTCCTATCTTTCCGTGAACCACGGTATAGCAGATATTTTATACTGTTATTCTGTACCAGTTTTCAAAAACTGCGCAGTGCGCATGGGCAAATACTTTCACAAACAAATATTTTTAACTGTGTGATGGGTTATAATTTAACGGACAAAACTTTCAATCTTGACAGTCGTTTGATGGAAAATAAATTGAATTTGCCTTGTATTGGAAACGATTAATACTACAATTAAAAAATAAGTATATCAATAACTATGAAGTGAGTATGGAATTTTTAACCGTGATCCTCAGAAATTTCTTTAGCGTTTTTTATTCTAATTCAATTCATAATTCATAGTTTGGTTTATTGATAGGAATGATGCTTCCAAAGAAAATCCATAAAATGATGGGCTTAGATTACTGTGTTGTTGATAAAATATAAATAAGACATTAATTAGAGTATCCAATCTTACGTAAACATACATAAGTTCCATTAAAATTTAATTATATGAGCAGCATCTTTTATTTATTTACACGTTACCTGGTAGCATTTTTTGAATCATTTATATTTGAAGGCTCACAAACGGAGTCTTACTAAAGTTTGTTCAAATCTAGAGTTTTTCTGATGTAGATAACCTTCGTTTCAGGAGCTATAAGAGAGCCAGCATACACTTCACAGATTCTTCAGATTCTAACAACGATGTGACGAATATGGAACAAAATATCTATTCAGTGCTGAATGCAGCAAGGGTTAGTGATACTATTTTCAATTTATATTTCCACAGTTAACATACCTAAACAATCCAAATATGTGAATCCAGTCCCCTCAGTAGAAAGAATATTGGTTACAAAACTGGGTTATATAATATTACTTTATTTTGTAGGAAGCGGCTGGACATATCGGACAGTGTCCAAAGAAACCAGTCCCTGCTGACAATGAGGTCAAAGTAAACTTCCGTAAATCTATTATAAAGAGAGCAGTCCACCCAGTTATCGTCAGCAGTACACCTTTCCACTCGAAAACACGAAATGGCAATTCTTTTGAAAATATGTCAGCAATATCAGAAATAGGAGATCAAAATGATCCATCACAAGCAAATGTATTGGGAGTGATTGCAGAAGCCCATGGTTGTGATGAAAAGCACGAACAAAAAAAAAGAACAGTAAATAAAGAGAAATCAAAGTTGGTTGAAGATCATAGCAGAAATGAAAGTATAGGAAAAAGAAATAATGATTCTATAAAGATTAATAATTTGAAAGATATGTCATTGAGAATAACCGAACATGAAATCAAGGATAAAAAGAATTTGTGCTCTACAACACTAGATCAATGCAATAATAAGAGTCTTGAAAAAATACAAACAAACAAGGAGAATTCTGAAATTTTCAAACAACAAATTCAAACAGGCAAAGTGCACGATCATTTCGATACTGAGGACAACATTTTGGTTAATGGTCATTTAGAAGCAATGCATAATGATGAATCACTAGCAGGAATTAAAATTACATCTAAACAAGAAAAAAATGATACTAAAGATCATAAACATACACAAACTTTAAATCAAAGCCATGAAGCACAGGCAACTAGTGAAGTCGAAAATTCTGATGCAGCATGTTACTCACGGAAAGAAGAACCTATTTTACAACCAAGAGTAGTACTAGAGGAGAATAGAGTTAATGAAGAAAATAACCATTCTCAAAGTCTCAAGGTGCAATCAAAAATACAACAATCTGTATATCTTGTAGAGAGTTCTGATCTGGAACTTCACACAGCCGAATTGAAAACAAAAACGAAACAAGACAAACGAAAGAATGACGAAGAGCACTATTATTCTAGTCCGCTAAAGAAAAATAGAATTATTGAAAAGGAAAAAAACAGAAGTATATCTCATTCTAGGAAAGTTTGTGATTCCATTTCTGAGGACTCGGAAGGTGATAGTGGATCAAATCTCGAACCTGATACTGAAGAAGAAGAGACACTAATGAAAGCAGAAAAGCCCAAGTTTGCTAATAAAAACGGTTATTATAGTTGTGCATATTCAGGACGTGTAATGAAAGGAAAGAAGATTCTAGACGACCAAGAAAAGTTGAAGTCCCTTAAAAGAAAGGAATATTTTAGTGATGTGGAAGAGAGGGTCTTGAATGAAGAGCAGGGAATGAAAGCGAAGAAAATATCACACAAACCAGCGAGGTCAAAGTCTCTCAAGAGAAATGAATATTCTTTTAATGAAGAAGACAGTGATGTGAATGAAGGACAAAAAATAAGAGATAAAAAAGTATCAAAGAAACCAAAGAGGTTGAAAAAAGATAATAGAAAAGACTACAGTTTTGATTTAGAAGAAACGGAATTAAACAGAGAACACATAGTAAGAGGAAAGAAAATACTGCAGAAACCAGAGAAGTCGAAAAATTTCAAAAGGAAAGAATATTATAGTAGTGAAGAACACTTGCAATTGATTGAAGAACAAAAAGTAAGGGAAAAGAAACTCTGGTCGAAGCCTTTTAGGAGAAAAGAATATTCTAGTGATGAAGAAGAGAGTGATGTAAACGAAGAACATAAAAAACGGGAGCGTTTAAAATCTCTCAAAAGAATTGTATATTACAGTACTGAAGATGATAGCGAATTTAATGAAGTATTCGAGACAAAATCAAGGAATACACTGAAGAGACGGGACAGGTCAAAATCTCTAAAGAGAAATATATCTCACAGTTCTGAAGACAGAAGAGAATCGAATAATGTTTACAAAATGAAATTGAGGAAAACTGTACAGAAACGGCAGCGATCGAAATCAAAATATGCTCTCGAAGAATTATCGGATGATTCCGATGCATATGAAGAAATGAAAGCAGCAAGACCAATTAGAAAGGTACTTTATGTAAAGCAAGATGACTGTATTGTTTCAGATCTGAGAAAGGAGAAACTAAAATTAGGAAGGGGTAGGTCGGTATCTCAGAAAAAATTTAAATATGTAGAGCAAGATGACTGTATTGTTTCAGATCTGAGAAAGGACAAACTAAAATCAGAAAGGGGTAGGTCGGTATCTCAGAAAAAATTTAAATATGGAGAATCAAGTCGATATCCTCGTATGATGAAAGAACAAAGACAAATAATTGAGGTATATCCAGATGAATCAGATATAGATCGAAGATGTATCAGAAAATCTGAGTTTAAAAGAGGTCCTTCACGATATAAACCAAAATATTCAAATAGGGTGACAAATCATAAGCAGTATGTTGTAATTGACGATTCATCTTACACTCAAAGTCCCAGTATAATTGATCCGGGACCTTCGAAAATTTATGGGAGATTATCGAGGAGAGACAGTTATATTTTAGATCAAAAGAACAACAGAAAGATTGGGAGACCCATCTTCAAAAATAATAATAATATACAAGATTCCAGTGATGTAAATTTTACCACACCTGTTAATCCAAAGATTATTCACCCTCAGCAAGGTATGACGACAATAATCAGAGGAATAGTACAAGAACAATTGGCTAAACACAACGTGGCCAAAGTACAGCCGATAACTGACCCAAATATGACAGATTCGGGGCATCCGGTTCTAACATATGCAAATAATGGCATCCTGAATGAGAATGAAGATGAGAAGAAGGAAACAAGCACTAAGGAGGTTCATTTTCCGAATAAATCGACAGAAATTTCTCGCAAAAATATGCGTGACTTCAACAAGGATAACTCTGGAAGTCTTGTTTTGACGAATGAACCTGAAGAAGTCCCGAATGAGAGCGAAACTCAAAAAAGTAGATCAACGTTCATCACATCGGATAATTCGTGTTCGCTGATTAATTTCCGCGACTATTTGAACAAGATTAATATTGCGAAACATGGGGATTTTGCCGACTTCGAATCTAATAATAATTTAAGGCAAGTACGAAAACTTGCCCGGCAACCTTATACAAATATCAGTAGCGTCTGTGGCTTGGGAACGAAAAGACTGCAGAAAAAAGCGAAAAAGGGTCTTGTTGATATTATTGGATATCTGGCAAGGAATACGAAGTTAACGAATGTGGGAGTGCAAACTTCTCTCCAAGGCATAACAGATGTTGAAGTAACACAAGAAAACGACTTACAGGTACCCCAGAGTTCTAAAAAGGGTAAAAGAGGAAGAAAAGAACTAGCGTCTGATTTGATATTCGAGGTAGAAGAAAACAATGTCCGAATGCCCCGAGATGAATCCACTGATTCTCCTGAACGTCATGTCTTTGTAAATCAAAAACGTGTATCTGCAAAAACTCGGAGGAGAACAGAAGTCACCCCAGTGAAAACCCAGAGGAAAAATAGTATCCAAAGGGGAAAAGGATCAGATGCAGTATTTGATGCACTACGAGAAGACAACAGCCAAATACCCAGGGGGGAAGATATGGAAATAACCCAAGAAAACAATATCAAAGTACCCCATAGTTCTAGAAAGGTTAAAACAAACCGAAAAGAACAGGAGTCAGCTTTGATATCTGAGGTAGAAGAAAACAATGTCCAAATTCCCAGAGATGAATCTAGTGATTTTTCCCTATGTCATATTCCTGTAAATCCTAAACCAGTATCTGTTAAAACTCTGAGGAGAACAGAAGTCACCCCATTGAAAACCCAGAAGAAAAATAGTATGCAAAGGGGAGGTGGATCAAATGCAGTATTTGATGCACTACGAGAAGACAACATCCAAATACCAACAGGGGAAGATATTGAACTAACACAAGAAAACAATATCCAGGTACCCTGTAGTTCTAGAAAGGATAAAACAAACAGGAAAGAACTAACGTCAGATTTAATATCTGAGGTAGAAGAAAACGATGCCCAAATGCTCAGAGATGTAAATCCTAAACATGTACCTGAAAAAACTCGGAGGAGAGCAGAAATCACCCCATTGAAAACCCAGAGGAAAAATAGTATCCAAACGGAAGATGGATCAGATTCAGTATTTGATGCACTACGGGAAGCCATCATCCAAACACACACAGGAGAAGACAGCCCTTTTCAATCGCAATATTTGACATTGTCTCCTTTAAAATCTCCAAGAATATCCGAAACAAGTAACAGAAAACTAAGGATCAGACGCAATAAGAAGGACAATAGAATTGAAAAGAAGCCACAAGATGAAAATATCCAAATACCCGTAAATGAAGATGTAATTTTTGCCAAACCTGAGAGCGTGAAGAAAGGAAAAAAACAACCAAGGACCAAGAAGAATACCAGAATTGACAGGGAGCTAGTCATTTCGGATAGTGAAACTAACTCTGCAAAAATTGTTATATTGCAAAATGTAACCATCCAAAAACCGAAAACCAAAAGGGGCAGCAGTACTGAACAGAGAAATAATCGAGCCAAAACTACCAGAACAGAATGTGCCAATGACCAAGCCGATTCCTTAAGTATGTACCATGAATTTATCAGTTTTATAATAAAAAGCACTGACGTGAATTTGGGAGATTTTACGCGCATGTTCTGTTGTCTATTCGCGCCTCAGCAACTCAGCAACAATTATTAAATCGCTCAAACACAAACCTTGCTTTTATTTTAAATTAGACAAAGGTAATTCAATTGTTATCATCTCAAAAACACATTACGTGACATGGGTGAATAAACTCATTGTTGAAGCGCCTTTACAGGAACCTAAATCCAACCCTTTGAATACATGCGTCACACAATTTAGGGACACTTTAAAAAAATGCAGGACAAATACAAGTTGAAAATAAAAAAAATTGGTTCAAGCACTGACGTGAAGTCAGGAGCTTTTGCGCGTATGTTCTATTGTCCATTCTCCTGTATTGGACACCCTTAATCGAATTTACCATGGTAAATTATGTTGTCCATTCTCCTGTATTGGACACTCTTAATTCGAATTTACCATGGTACCACAGGAGAATGGACAACATAATTTACCATGGTAAATTCGATTAAGGGTGTCCAATACAGGAGAATGGACAATAGAACATACGCTCAAAAGCTCCTGACTTCAAGTCAGTGCTTGAACCAATTTTTTTGAAATTTTCTATGGGTACGGTTCTTACCAAATTTTTTATCGTCATTTTTTTCAAATTTTCTAGGGGTACGGTTCTTAAAAAATTTTAAACACGTCTTTATGTTGATTTTCTACTAATAGTTACCAAGCTTCAATTCGATCGAATCTTTATTTTTCGAGTTATCGAGGAAATAATATTCCAGGTGGGTATAACTCGGAAACCGTTTGACCGATTATGCCCAAAAACGAACTCAACTCTCCCTTTCGGATACGCAACCTACCCTGAAAAGTGCTAGTCCCTATCTCCTTTCGTTCGAAAGTTATCGAGGCAACGGTCACCCATCTACTGAACTCACACAAGAATGCTCGAATCTCCAACAATATTCAACCGATCGTGTTAAAACTTGAAACTTGGCAGTAGAGTTAGGTTATGAAGGCTCTTGCAAAATTTCAGCAATTTCAAACGAATAGTTACTGATATATAGATTTTTTTTTTCAATATTCAATGAATTTTTTAAATTTTTTTACAAATACTATCCTCACGAAATTTTGCAAGAATTTTCGCGTTGGCATTCTACAACTAATTACCATGTTTGAATTCAATCGGTTTAGTATTTTTTGAGTTAATGAGGAACAAAAAACAACCAAATTTCAGATGGTTATAACTCTAAAACCGTTTGGCCGATTATGCTCATAAACAAACTGAAATGTCGCGTTCTGGTGCACATCCTAACCTGAAAACTTCAAGCCGCTATCTCTTTCCGTTCTCAAGTTATCATGACAACAAAAATTATTTTTTATTATTTTTTTTTATTTTTTAGCCATACCATTCGCCCAAAATTTCACTAACGTGCTTAGGTTCATATTCTACAACTACTCACCAAGTTTCAATTCGATCGGATTTATATTGGTTGAAAACAAAATTATTACTCGGAAACCACTGGGCCGATTATGCCCATTAACGAACTTGTCCGTCGGATTAGGATGCGCCACCCACCCTGAAAATTCCAAGTCGCTAGCTCTTTTAGTTCTCAAGTTATCGTGGCAACGGCCGGACTGCTGGCCGGACAGAATCAAATTTGACCTCGAATTCTTCATTGGGGAGTCGAACTAAATCGTTTGAGACCATATTCGTCAAAAAATTTGAAAGTTACAGACATTTGGGCAAAACTATAACGCGATGTTTCCCAGAACATACGCGCAATAAAAATAAATAGAACCTAGCCAATAATCCATTTGGGTTACAGTCCAAGTCACATTATTTTTTCACCACTAAAAATGAATTTAAGTCATTGGTACTTCTTTCAGTTATTCGTAGGTCAGCAAGAGAGAAAAAGCCAGTGAATCCATGTTGGTGGGGTTCCATAATTGCAGCCTCTAATTCTCAATCTGCACCTAAAAAATGTAAGAAATATTTTTTTTATTTAACCTACTTATATTTGCCTACGTAAAATATTAATTCTAAATTCACAAAGAAATTACCGAAGTTTAAGATACATTTTGAGGTCATGGCACATTTTTCTAATATTTTTGCTATATGCTATTTCGACTTGTACTGAACACCTTCTGAACATTTTTTCCTCTGAAAAATATCTATAAAATAAATATTTTATTATTTTGACAAATATCTATTGTATCTAACGCAGAAGCAATTTCAATTAATGATTTTTTTCATTTTGTAGATATTTTCCAGAGTTGTGGATAGAAAACCATGTAATTTAATATACAGAGTGGACCACGGTCGATGGTTCCCTGGACTTTTACGGAGAACGTCCGATTTTATTGAAAATTTGTTTCCTTGGCTAGGAACCACTGCTCCATTGATCTAGAATATTTTCAGCGCTGCGTTGTTGCCGCTTATATCAAAAAGTACTAACAACTTTAATATTTTAATTGCAACACCCTATATATTATTACTTTTTTCGATCCGCCGTAGCCTCCTGATTAATTCAGTCTCAACTTCATCATCCCTATCTCTAGCGGTTTTTGAGTAATTAATTGATTTACTTCCTTTATTAGGCAAAACATAGCTTCAATTCAACATTCATTACTTTATTACTTGGAATACTAGAATGCCGAAATTTCGGGTATGGATTAACAGTATCCCGTGTATCATTTACGTATTATGACATACGTCCCTAATCATACAGGGTTGCTCAAAATCCGAGACATACGACATACTTAAAACGATAAAAAGTAGGTTTTTTCAAAAGGAATGACCTGTATATCATAAGATGTATTGAAGGAGAATTAAATTTCCTTTCAAAAGATTAATTTTTTATTTTATAGATATTTTTCAGAGTTTGCGAGAGAAAACCCAGAAAGAAACCATTCAATGATATAACATGTGCCTATATCTAAATTGTAAGGTTTTCAAATTAAAAGCAAAACTGAATATATTGAGCTACATTTTGTATAAGCTATCCATGAAATGTCATAGAACATGTAAATTATGATAATTTAACAATTATCATCGATTGAAAAGTAAAACAAGACACACAGTGAAATATTTATTGATTTTAACTTTAACCATCAACAAATATTTCGCGTGGCCGGACTAGACACCTCATCGCTCAGTGTTCCCCCAAAGAGGAAAGTATCATTCAAGAGCAGACACAGAGCCCAGGGTTTCATGGTTCTTACCAATCATCAGTGTGACTTAGCCTGAAACCGAATGAAAAGAAAACAGATGGGGTTCTAGGAAACTTATTTCCGTCGGTTGAGAACCGGTAGGGGAAAGGACCCCACCAGCGCCACCTATGGAGAATCCTTACGATCGCCTACCCTCTGCGATGAAGAAACCTTGAGCGACGTTCATTCTTTTCATCTATCATATAGCGACCTTTACGGACTGAAAACGCCCGGTCAGTTTGGTTAGACAAACCAAAAACCAGTGAATATTAAAATGAGGTGTACTGTGGCTAATTGCCAAATAACTAAAACAAGACACACGGTGAAATATTTATTAATTTTAACCATCAACAAATATTCCGCGTGGCTGGACTAGAACCTCATCGCTCAGTGTTCTCCAAAGAGGAAAGTATCATTCAATAGCAGACACAGACCCCAGGGTTTCATGGTTCTTACCGGTCGTCAGTGTGACTTAGCCTGAAACCGAATGAACTGAATGAATGGTTTGTCTAACCAAACTGACCAGGCGTTTTCAGTCTGTAAAGGTCGCTATATGATAGATGGCGTTGTCATTTCTTGACCTTCTTACGGCAATAGAATGAACGTCGCTGAACATCGCTCAATGTTTCTTCATCGCAGAGGGTCGGAGTTCATAAGGATTCTCCATAGGTGGCGCTGGTGCGGTCCTTTCCCCTACCGATTCTCAACCGATGGAAATAAGTTTCCTAGAACCTCGTTTGTTTTCATTCGGTTTCAGGCTAAGTCACACTGATGATTGGTAAGAACCATGAAACCCGGGGCTCTGTGTCTGCTCTTGAATTATACTTTCCTCTTTGGAGAACACTGAGCGATGAGGTGTCTAGTCCGGCCACGCGGAATATTTGTTGATGGTTAAAATCAAAAAATTTTTCACCGTGTGTATTGTTTTAGTTATTTGGCAATTAGCCACAGTACACCTCATTTTAAGATTGAAAAGTATTGTTGAATTTATTAACGGAGGTTTTATTCATAATTCATTCAAATGGATGGCAATAATTATAAAAATGAAGTTTTGATTAAATTGTTTATTCTCCAGGGTCAATGCGATTAAATTGTAGGCCTGGTTAGGCCTAAACCTTATTATGCACTTCTGGTGAAAGCATGAGGATTTGCGTTAAAATAAGTTAATCCATTTAAAATATTATCTTCGCTTCGGCATTGCTCGTTTTAGTATTTCTCGGAAAAACCTCGGATTTTAAACAACCCTGTATGATAAGCGACGTATTTCATTAAACGTAAATGATACACGGGATATTGGTAATCCATATCCGAAATTTCAGCTCTCTAGGATTCCAAGTACAGAAGTAATGAATGTTTAATTGGAACTATATTTTGCGCAAAATAAGAAGTAAATCAATCAATTACTCGAAAACTACTAGATATAGGTATAGATAGGATAATATATAGGGTGTTTCAATTGAAATATTAAAGTTGTTAGTATTTTTTGATATAAGCGGCAACACCGCAGTGCTGAAAATATTCTACATCGATGGAGTATTGGTTCCTAGCTAAGGAACCAATGTTTCATTGAAATCGTTCGACCCGTTCTCCGTAAAAGTCCAGGGTACCATGGACCGTGGACCACCCTGTATTACAGAGTATGTCCTCAATAAATTATTCTTTATTTTTTAAGGTAATTTTGTTCTAGTTTTTTAAATTGATTTATATCCAATATTGAAGTAACATAATATAGCTGAGCTGTTGGCTAGTAGAAGTCCAAGTTATAAATAAACTTAATATATGAGCTCTGTACTTTTTGAATATTTTCTGTCAAATATTTTGGAGCATTTCCCCCCAGTTAAAGACATTGTTCAGTTGTATTTTCACAGTTATCACTGACTGGTAGTTCTTGTCAGTGAGCTTAATAGATTTCTAGGGATTCCAAAATATCTAATCGTTTACTTTTATTGCCTGGATTTATTTAAACATTATCATTATAATATATAGGTATTTAATGTTCAAAAGGGTCTTCCTTTTTTAGCCACTAAATCAAAAGAAATCCCTTCCACAAGCACTACATCTATGGAAGAAACAGTAACATCAACAAAGAAAAAGGGAAAATCTAGTCCAAATAAGAAAGTAAGAAAATCGTTATCAATAAGCCCCACATCTATAAAAGAAAAAGTAACATCAACAAAGAAAAAGAGAAAATCTAGGCTGACTATGAGAGTAGGAAAGAATTCCTCTAAACAGAAGAAGAATAAAAAAATGTTGAGTATTGAAATGAATAAGGAAAGAACTGACATGAATGGTGAACATGAGAAAAATAATGTAAATGGGTTAAGTAATGACATTGAGATAAATAGTGAAGCATTTTGTATAACTGAGATGAACAATTTAATTGCGATGAGTGAAAGAACAACAGAGATATATAACTCACATCAGGGAACATCGAGGGACGATGATGGCGGATGTATCGGCACAATTAACGGGGCCCAGACAAACATAAGAATTGTTGAGCAGGACTTGATGTCTTTTGGTAGGTATTTATCTGTTAGCATTTCACCAAATTCTCCCAGAAATATTTTAATTATTTCTTTAGGCTTCTGAACACTAGACGGCTATTTATAACATTCTTGTATGTAGTACCCATAGGAATACATAGACCCTTTTCAGACCATCGTTAAATAATTCGTTTTTAACCCTTTCAGTCACAAAAATTTTGTAGCAGTAGGAAAAATAAGAACATTGGAACATATATTGTATATTGTTGTAGGGGGTAATGTTGCACTGCGACCTTAAGGTCTATTTTGTCTACAGCTCGCCTTCCAGTTCCAGAGTTCTGATCAACTCCAGTATCTGGAATGGCTTCAAGGAGGCTACGTCTTCGCTCCTGCAGATTTCTTCCCCAAAGCACTCCTTGCGTTGGTTTGAGATAGCGAGGCATTCTGTAATCAGGTGATCAGGAGGTTCAACCTCATCACCACAGAATATGCACTCTGTCAGTTTCCGCTAGCCCTATAGCCCTAATCTCATCGTATGCTTCCTAAGACAGCAGTGCCCTGTGAGGAAATCAGTGTGGAAGTGCAGCGTGTTTTTACTGAGGTCCATATATTTCTTGGATCTGACAGTGTCAAAGTTCCTAAGGAACTTTTTGGAGTGATTCATTCCTGGGAGAGATCTCCAGAGTATACTTCTTTCAGTTTCTTCTTTCATCCAAAATTCACATTGTAGGTGTATCTACCTACCCCACAGTAGGGTTCTGGGCCAAGAAAAGGGGTTCGGGCTCCTTTCTTGGCAAGTTTGTTGGCCTCCTCATTTCCTTTAATTCCCAAGTGACCAGGAACCCAGACCAAGTAGACCATGTTGTTCTTGCCTACTTCATTATGTTTTCTTCGGCCCTGCCATATTAGCTTAGACTCGATAACATAGGAGCTTAGAGCTTTAATAGCAGCTTGACTGTCAGAATGGATTGCTATATCACACCTCTGATAGTTTCTTTCTAGGTTCATTTCTACGCATCTTTCAATTGCGAGTATTTCTGCCTGAAAGACGCTCGGATAGGAGCCTAGCGATGGTGAGCATTTGGTGCCCGCCCCTTTATACTCCAGCACCAGCTTCTATATTGGTTTTTGAATCGACTGTGTACCATTTAATGACATTTTTTTAAGAACTTGGTTGGTGGATTCCCAGTCCCAGTCTTTCATCCTACCTTGCATCGTAGTGAAGTTCATTTCGATGATTACTTTCTTAATCATTTCGTCACTAGGAAGATTGGCTGATGAAATGTACCTGGTAAAAGAGGACCAGGCTTTCTGGTTTTTTATACTCATTACCTGTACGTTTCCCAGATATTCTGAGAATTCATGGTCCATTTTGTCTATCACTAGATGAAGGAGTGTGAGATTTGTGATAATCCCAATTGCCCTGGTAGGACAGGTTCCCATAGGTCTAGTGATACACACACAGGCAAGCCTTTGTACTTTGTCGTGGGTTTTACTCGTACTATTCTCTAAAATCCTTTAAAATGGAACTTAGTTCCTCTGATTTTTTCTTAGATATTTGATAGAGACATGTTTTTGATATGTCAACATTGACAGAATGTACAACGTGTTCATCACAATGGACATTTAGCAACATTTGTATGTTATTCATGTTTATTGTTTATCAAATGTTAAAATAAGTAAGGTTTTCACAGTTAAAAGTAAACAAAAATTTACGAACATTAACCGTTGACGTTTTAGTGACAACACTGACAACTTCAGTAACATTTTGTGGTTATGGGGTGGGGGATCAACTCTCAACATTGATGACAAACCGTTGTTGATAACCGATTATAAGCGGTATCGTCGCTAAAATAGTATATTCCAAAACAAGTTGCAGAATGAGCACCAATTCAAACACGAATGCAACATTCGCTAGAGTGTTGGAATTGCCTTCTGCAACGAGTATTAGACGATATTTTCTCTATTTCAGGCAAGTTTTGTAAAATACTGTTGAATTTTAATGAAAAATTTGGATTCTACATCCTAGTGACTTTTGTATTGTATCTTGGCAGTTGGTGTGACTTACGAAAGTTGACAGATTACGGAATTTGAATCGTGCGTAGGGCATGGAGATCATATTTAAAACAAATCTCTAGTACCTTATGTTTTTAATGAAAATAAACCTATTCCACTCAACAATTATTTCACTATATCCAGATTATATTACATTGACATTTGACGTGTGTTGACTGTTGACTAACACAAAACGAAAAATATAACTAGAAACAATAATCATTTTTTAGCGAGGATACCGCTTATAACCCGGTTATTAACAACGGTTTGTCATCAATGTCAAAATTTTTTCCCCCACCACATGACCGCGAAAGGTTGTAAGTGTTTTCACTAAAACGTCAACGGTTAACCGTAGTCCTAGTAGTAATTTTTGTTTACTTTTTGGCGCTCTAGTTCCTCGGAACTGAGTGCTTATCAATTTGCCCAAATGTCTGTAATTTTCGAATATTTCGATGAAAATGGTCTTAAACGATTTGGTTCGACTCACTGATCAAGAATCCGTGGTCGAAATTCATTCTGTCCGGCCGGCCGTAGGCACGATAACTCTCGAACGGAATGAGCTAGAGAGTTGAAATTTTCAGAGTAGGTTTGGGGGATGAATATCTCGGCTAAGTTCGTTATTGGGCAAAATCGGGCAGATGGTTTCGGAGTAACAAAACAAAAATTTTTTTTTTACGAAACAAATTCCAAATTAAATTTTTTTTAATAAGAAGTTTTATCATAAGAATCCATTCATATCAGTTTTAACTCTAACAAGCTAATACTTTCGGAGATATGATTTTTCAAAATTTCAATAATAAATCGTATTTCAACGTTGTCACAGAATGATATTATTCTATGAATTGTCATACTGTCAAATGATGTTCCTGAGACATTATCTAATCAATCGAAGAATTGTGAGTGAAGTGAGAAAAATCTCAGTTGTTTGCTCCGAAATTAGTTTTTCTCAGAAAATTCTTACATTTCGGAACTGAACATGAAGTAAGAGATCTGAGAGTAGTGAGACTGCTTTTCATCCATAGACATAGATATAACTCTCGAACGGAATGAGGTAGGTAGTTGAAATTTTCAGAGTAGTTTAGGGAGATGAATATCTCGGTTAAGTTCGTTATTTGGCAAAATTGGCCAGATTTAATTTGATTTCTTCCATGGTGCAGTTCTCATTCTCATGATTGCTCATTTAATCTTGATAAATAAACTATTATTTGAATTGAATTTCCTTTAGGATGCAGTTCTATCATATGAATACATTGATATAATTCCCAACTCTGAGAAACCAATACTTTCGGAGATATAATTTGTGTGTTTGAACTAGAGCGCCAGAAAGCTCCTGTCCACAGGGCTTGAACCCATTTTATTATGCAAACCTTACTTATTCTAACGTTTGATAAACAATTAACATGAATTACATGCAAATATTGAATTTATTTGACGAAATGCTATTCACTAAAAAGAATTATTGTGTCTTATTGGAATTTCTCAACAGTGTATTACATCCAAATAGTAGTCCCACTTCCCAGTACTGATAGCACTATTCAAATTATGGATAATGCACTTCAGGCTAGACCTACGAGATATCTGGCTTGAAATATATACTGAATTTATTTGTATTTTTTCAATTGTTTGAATGAAAAAAGAAACCTTCCATAATTAAATTTGTTTGATGAAATTATGGAAAATGATTCTCACCACCTAATTAAGCAAAAGTAAAGAGGTGGGTACTAACCAGTACAACAAGAACGTAGTCTTCTAGTCTTTTTGTGGTATTTATCCAAGCCAGATTGCCTTCATTCTATTACCGTTTAATAAAAGATTCGCTATTTGGCGGTCTGTAATGACGAAGTAATCCCCACTCCTTGGTTGTTTAGAGTATATTAAAAAAATTCCACGCTTTCCTTTGCCACAGCCGTTTTAATTGCTTTCAACAGTTTCAAACTTTCAATACTTTTGACAATTTCAAACTTTCAACAGATGTAAACCGCTAGTAACCCACCTCATGGACCCGGTTATAAATTTTGATACCGGTATCAAATGTCAATATGACAGCTTTGAAGGGGAACTTTCTTTACCGCTTGTAACCACTCTCGCTAAAATGTAGAAATTATAACCGTTTGATACCGGTATTAAGCGGTAACGTCGCTAAAAATCGATTAATGCGGTAATGAGTTTGTGACAGCTTACGGTTTTAGTGCTGTAATGAACTCAATACTATACTGAAATAGAGAAAATCATTTATGACTCCGGTACTGAAATGTATGTATTTTTGAGTGAAAATTATACAATTGAATAGTTGTTTTTAGTTTTCAGTATGAAAATCAAAAACCAGTTCCGATACTTGACAAAACACAGATGAATATTACATTTCTTTCAAAAATACTCGGGAAATTGCTTACATTGTTCCATTTTTCACCATGTGCTTTCCTTGTTTTGATCAAACTAAGGTAAATGCTCATAATTATCATACATTCTTCTCATTCTTCTTCTAATGCATATCCATCAATGGATGTTTGCGATAACATTTTTCATTGCCTCTCTATTTCTTGCGGTGTGTATTAATTAGTGTCCGACCGAAACTGGTATTTCAGCCGAAACCGAAACCGAACTTTCGGCCAGGGTCTCAGTTTCGGCCGATCCCGAAACCGAAACCGAAACTTTATATTTCATACTGAAATCTACTAAATTTTTTACAATTTTATTCGCCTATACATAAAAATAGTTAAGGAGTGTTAAATAAAATAAAAAGAAATTTTTTTGAGATCTTTATTTATTATTTTGGTATTACCAAGTTATCAAAATAATCAGTCGAAGTATACAGGGTGATTCCAAATCAGACGTGAACCTTAGAGGAGGTGTTAGTATGGATCATTTGCTGTGGTTTGAGCCATTTTTATTGAGAACCAAAAATCAACGGTTTCCGAGATATTTGAGTACTGGTTCTGTTGAAAAAGAATAAGTATGATTTGAAAGGGGACATAAGAAGCAAATAGAGGAAAATAACGAATTCAATATTTTTTTGTTGCAACTAAGCTCGAAATTACATTAGAAAATGTTTTCATAAATTATGCTCCACCATTCCATAGGCTAGCACGTGCCGTCTTTCTGATGTCTTCAGTTGTTATTTTCCGCCTGAAATTTACTCACGCTGTCTTTTGATACACATTCACTATTTTAAATGCCCGACATTCAAAAGGTTGCTTATAAAAAATCTGCTGAAACGAAACTAGTTAAGCAATCTAACGAAATCTTTTAGTGAATGACGAAGGAATTTGGCTAGTTTTTAAAATATTTTTGGCATACAAAATTGTGAAATTCGAAAGTTTCAGACAAATTGATATTAGAAATTGATTTTTCATTTATTCATATACCACATTTCAAATCATACTAATTCTTTTTCAACCTCTTATATAGCATAGTTTTGCTTTTTTCGTACATATCATATTCTTTTCTGATGAAAATAAACCAAAATTATCACCAAATTTGGTCAACGTAGAAAAAATTGACGAAATATGTACTATAAGTTCAGAAATCTTTTAAAAATCACCCGAACTCCAAAAACCGTTTATTTTCGGTTATTAATAAATATGGATAAAACAACAGCTAATGAGTCATACTCCAAGTTTCACGTCTTATTTGGAATCACCCTATGTATTCTAATTAATAATCATTAAAGTGAATTCTCAGTCATAACAAAGATAGATCACAATAACTCGTACGACAATTATGTATACTTACATATAACTCCTGGCCAAACGACCAGGATAATTCACGAACATTCGAGTTTCGGCCCGGCCGAAAGTTTCGGCCATTTTGGGCCGAAACCGAAACTAAGGCCGAAACAGATTTCTTGGCCGAAACCGAAACCGAACTTTAGGTCGGTCACTAGTATTAATGACTGTACATCGTGTAGTCCTGTCCGTTGTCTGATATTTCGCAGCCAAGACATTTTCCTCCCGACCTTCTATCTTGCCTTCAACTAACAAATGCAGGAACTGATATTTCGTGTTTAGAAGTATACGCCCTAGATATGCTGTTTTCCATTTTTTGATCACCTCAAACAGTTCATGCCGTTTGTTAACACGTCTTAGAACTTCCTGATTTGTCATCCTTGCCGTCCACGGTACCTTAAGGATTCTGCGATATAGCCACATCTCGAAAGCCTCCAATTTGTTCACTGAGTTCGCCTTCAATGTCCAACCCTCCATACCATACAGAAGCACCGACCAAACGTAGCACTTTATGAATCTTAGTCTTAGGTTAAGATCAAAATCGGAACAGGTAAGCACTCTTCGAAGCCTCAGGAATGAATGCCGGGCTTGCTCAATGCGACATTTTATTTCCTTTTCTGATGTCCAGTCTTCAGAAAGCCAAATGCCCAAGTATTTAAATTTTTCCACTCCTTCTATGGGCCTTGCGTCAAATATTAATGTGGAGTCTTCGAAGATATGAGGGTTTCTGGAGATAATCATATACTTTGTCTTTTTAGTGTTAATATTTAAGCCCATTGATTTGCTTTGTTCACCTATCTTGTTGACCAGTTGTTGTAGGTCGGTTATGTTATCAGCTATTAATACGGTATCGTCAGCATATCGGAATATTGGTGAAACATAGATAGTATAGCAAGGAGTAAATCATTGAAATTTGAAGGAAAAAACGAAGGGTTTACAATTTTTTTTAATAAATTTGTTAATCATGTGTTTGTCCACCGCGATTATCTATACACTCCTCAAGAGCCACCAAAGTCCGTAGGGGCTGGGGTAAATTTCCTTGCCTTCTACCCATGATGTCCCAAACATGCACTATGGGCGAAAGATCGGGGGATCTGGGTGGCCATGGCAAAAGATCTACATGGGTCGCTTCAAAAAAGTTTAAACTAACTCTGGCAACATGAGGTCGAGCATTATCTTGCTGAAATATTGGATTCTCGAGCCGTTTAAGGTAAGGGAGAACATATGGCTCCACTATTTCTTGAAGGTAACGCAGCGCTGTCATGTTACCTCGAATAAAGACTAAAGGTGACCTACTTGCATTTGCAATAGCACCTCATACCAGTACGCCTACTGTCCAGTGTACATGGCGCTCAATATCAAACTGAGGTTCCCGTCTTTCTCCCCGACGTCGTCTAACCCTCGGCCATCATGTGCACCCAAGGAGAATCGAGATTCATCAGAAAAGACGACCTGATGCCATTCCACATTCCAATGTTGACGTTGTCTGCACCACTGTAATCGTTGCCGGCGATGCACAACCGTCAGACACAAGATGGGGTCGATAATGCTGCTGTCCAAAAGACCTTATCCGGCGGTAAACCGTTCGGACAGTGACCGGATGGTCTTGTTCTCCTAACCACTCATCGGCCAAAGATCGAGTTGTCGCAAATCGGTCTCTAATAGCCTTAAGCCTTAGACGTCGATCTTGAACCTCATTTGTGCCCCTTCGATGTCCGGTGCCCACTCTTCTTAGATTTTGGGCATTCTCAAACCACGCTTGACAACATCTCATAACAGTAGTCGGATTTCTGGTCGTACGGTTAGCGATTTCTCGAAATGACAACCCCGGCTCCCGTAGACCAATAATTCGACCTCTTTCAAATTCACTTAGCTGGCGATAAATTCGCGTACACGTGCTCTAGGTATTTTAACAACAACTAAACATCGACTTTGGATCTCCTCAAACAGCTGGTTTGTTGTTAAATTTAAAAAAATTGCAAAAAAAAATTAAAATTTAAACAGCTCCTTCTGGGTGCTGCAGTTTCTTTGTCAGTTAGTATAGTTTATTCTTTGGTTGTTTATTTTATTATTGTTACATTTGTGGATGTAGGGTCATGTGTAAATTATAGACCACATTAGTTAGGTTAGAATCATTCTCTTGGCGGGAGATCCATATTCAAATTTTTTAACATGGAATTTCAACTTTGAGATGAAACCACCCTATTTAAAAGAGAATGTTAGTACAGAGACATCAAGTATTCGATACCTTCATCATTAGTGCATGTTTTCACATTAAAATCTACTTCTATTTATTCTTAAATCAAAATTGAAACCAGTGTAGTTCGAAAGATTTCCGTATGTCGTTGATGACTTCTTTTGTGTATCATTACAAGGCCGATTTAGGGTTATGTTATTATTTTTGACTGATTTCGAGTGAGCTAAGACATACGTCAATCGAATTTCGTGACACTTTTATATTTATTAATTATTTTGACAATTTTGTTATGAAATCTTGATTCTAGATGGTTGAGAAAGGTTCACAGAATCTATTTCAACCGAAATAAACCTTAAGAAATTAGCCAAAGTATCTAAAAACAGGCGAGAAATTCGCGTAAATTTTAGGTCCATAAGAAATGCATGGGGAATTCAGTGCTCGGATCCACGGATGGATCGTAATTCAAATTTCCCGCCTAACCTAACTAATGTGGTCTATTCTGGAATACATATTTCATTTGTTTTTGTAA
This sequence comes from Halyzia sedecimguttata, assembly GCA_937662695.2. NCBI lineage: Eukaryota > Metazoa > Arthropoda > Insecta > Coleoptera > Coccinellidae > Halyzia > Halyzia sedecimguttata. The sequence goes on along the minus strand of OW569412.2, from coordinate 99,386,603 downwards.
ATTGGTATGTCCATAAAAAATAATGAAGGTTTTTTTGTTCCAGCCGCGAAGTTTGCTGATTTAGGCAAAGTTACAACCGAGTGCTATCCAGTTGGACGACATTGTATTGGCTTCCTAGGGTTAGCCCCAAGAGAGAAAAAACACACTGTGAACAATGAGTTTGATGTGGTAATTATTATCAATGAAAACTTTCGATGAAGAAATCTAGCCTTATTTTTCCTAGGTTTATCAAAAAATGGAAGGCACTATTAGTTTGGCATTGGGAGGCGTATTATACAGAATCCTGCCAGATTTTGTCCGAATTCCGAAAGGTAATCCTCATATTTTTATGCTTTCAACATGAAAAATATTGTAGAAATGGCAATAAGTTCATTTACTATAATTTTTTGTTGTGGAAATAGTAGTGTTGTTGGATGACAAGAGTCATCTCTAATATACAATAATAAAATAGTTGGTTTTTTTAGGTCAACCCTCAGAAATAGAGAATATGGGAATTGAGCGTGCACTACTTTTGTATATCCTTCTAGAATCGTAATATTTAATTGTTTGTATATTATTATAGTATGTATTATATTATTAAAGTTTTTATTCTAGTAGTAATAAATCTATGCCGTCCAGGTTTTTAATCCCAAATTATACATTCCTTAATTAGTGAAATAAGACCGATGTTTACGCTTAGGATATACTGAAAACAAGCAGATTTCCAGAGAGGGGTAAAAAAATTGGTTCAAGCTCTGACGTGAAGTCAGGAGCTTTTGCGCGTATGTTCTATTGTCCATTCTCCTGTATTGGACACTCTTAATCGAATTTACCATGGTAAATTATGTTGTCCATTCTACTGTATTGGACACTCTTAATTCGAATTTTCCATGGTAAATTCGAATTAAGTGTCCAATACAATTTTCAATGATTTTTTAAAAATTTTCTACAGATACTATCCTCACGAAATTTTGCAAGAATTTTCGCGTTGGCATTCTACAACTAATAACCATGTTTGAATTAATCGGTTTAGTATTTTTCGAGGTAATGAGGAACAAAAAACAATCATCCAAACGGTAAAGTTTTAATACAGAAATTCTTTATCGAACAGATACCTATTTTCGGAGCAAGAATTAATAAGAATTACGGTGGAAAAACATAATTTTAAATGTTTTTCTTATATTTCTGCATTTCATCGTTCGGATTATCTCAATAATCCTGTCATTGTACCCCTATTACCATATATTGAATTAACGTATTATATTAAATTTTCGTTCCTCATTTGGATTCGAACCTGCATACCTTAGCTCCAATTTTCGATCTGACCACCACCTTACCAACTCATCCATCCACTAACCTTGTTGAAAGGATATCACAAGTGCGTGCATTTTAACGACTGATTGGTGCAATGGATACACATAATAAAATAATGCGATATAACTGTCAATCGGAGACGGAATATTCACGATTCGATCTTAGAAAAAAAATGATAATGGAAGCTCCGCATAATAAAATTTGTAGAAATAATGGTACTTATGAAAATTACCGTAATAATGATACGATGAAGGAATGCTGTGGAAGGAATATCAGTGTAAGAACTTCATCACTTTATTTTACATATTTTACTCAAACGCTATAATCAATACTACGTATCATAATTGATTTTGATTTGTTACCACAGTTATTGAAGGCATAAACATAAACAATAACATTCCCTCCAGTGATGACAGTACTAAGCTGTGATACATAAGAGTTCAAACATGACCTGTAAGTGATTAGCTGATTACTGATGATACAATACCTATTGCTAGTGATCTATATATTTATATTATCATGAGCTTTATTCGAATAAACTTGCCTGACCATTTTCGACCCAATGGACGGAAAGACAACAAAATATGTCCTTGTTGTGGAACTAAAAATGAACTTACTGTAATGAATGCCAAAACAACACTACATATAGGAAACCTATGAACAGTAGGACAATCCCGATTTCAACAATGATCTGTTCCTGTGTAGTGTGTATTAAATTAAAAAGTATTAAATATTGTAATATCATTGAATTTCAACGCGACAACGCATTGTATACGTTCGGCATGTGAGATTTACATTTCATTTTTTAAAGGAAAGCAGAGTATTAATCTGGTAGAATTATATTATTTTTCTCTGAAAACTGTATCTATTGTCTATCGATTCATCGTGAATTTTCGATAGAGAATTTAATAACGGGATAGTATAGAACCTACAAAGTTTTTTGATATAGGAATATCTCCAAATATCGTTATATATTCTTTACAGAGGGATTAAAGATAACCGTAAGCGATTTTCTTACTGAATGCGTAGCGAATAGATATTGATTATCGATACAGATATTGTTTGTAAGATCTTTACCTAGTCTTTGTCGAATTTATATATTAGGGATCGCTATAATGTATACAGATTATCTTTAAAGTTTGGATATAGATTCGATAAAGTTTTGCTTTAACTTTAAGAAAGTTATTCAGTCGTTACGATCGGATAACGAAATATTCGGACGATAACGAATTGTTATACGGGTATTGACTTGCAATTTTCAGGGTAGGTTGCTCATCCCAATGGGAGAGTTAAGTTCGTTGTTGGGTATAATTAACCCAACGGTTTCGGAGTTATATCCATCTGGAATACTTTCTCGATAACACAAAAAAAAATTGGTTCAAGCCTTATGGACAGGAGCGTTTTGGCGCTCTTGTTCAAACAGACGAATTATATCTCCGATAGTATTGGTTTCTCAGAGTTGGGAATTATATCAATGGATTCTTATGATAGAACTGCATCATGAAAGAAATTAAATTTAAAAAAAATGTCGTTTAAAAAAATGTTCCAAAAATTATCATTTAAACAAGAGCGCCAAAAAAAAGAGCAATCTACAATGCTTCAAAAATTGTCATTAAATTTATTTCGCAAGATTAAATGAGCAATCTGCAGTGATTCAACCTCGTGGAATGGGTTATTGCAAATTACACTCGGTGCATAGTTTTTACAACTCGAAATACCTAAGGAAAGTATCATCGGAATGTCAAGCAAGGCTGGAGACAATCATAGCAGATTGTCCATTTATTCCTGATATTTGAGTGTAGAGGCTTTTACGAACAAATTATTTTAATAGATCAAAATATATTAACTAGCAACATTATGAAAATACTGTATAGGAACATGTCTTACTACTTAAGGAAGTTCATTGTAATATTAACGTCAATGGTTAACGAAGAGTAATTTGTTTTGATGATTCCATTATGTTCTTCTTTCCTATTGCCTTCATAAACTACATATCATTAAAATGATCCAATTCTAAATCTTTTGAAACAATCCCGAATTTATAGGTAGGTATAAATTATTCAATATGCAACCAGTCAATATTATTTTCAAATTCAAGAATCGGATACTTGTTTTCAAACTACGAATTGACGTGACTCTAATAGCTAGATAAGATGACATTTATGAACAGTGAATACATAGAACTACGATGTATTATTGAAATTTTGAAAGATCATATCTCCGAAAGTATTAGCTTGTTAGAGTTGAAAATGATATCATTGGATTCTTATGATTAAATTACATCTTAAAAAAAAATTGAATTCAAAACTTGTAATGTAAAAAAAAAATTGTTTTCGGTACTCTGAAACCATCATGCTGATTTTGCCCCATAACGAAATTAATTGAGATATTTATTCCTCGAACCTACTCTGAAAATTTTAATTGTCTAGGTCTAGCTCATTCCGTTCGAGAGTTATCCTGTTAACGGACATTTGGGCAAATTGATAAGCACTCTGTTCCGAGGAACAAGAGCGCCAAAAACAGACCTGATCGAATTGACACCTGGTATCTAGTTGAAAAATATCGACAAAAAGACGTGTGTGAGGACCATACCACTAGAAAATTATGAAAAATATTATGTATCTCACGATATCTCGAGAACGGAAAGAGATAGCGACTTGCATATTTCAGGGTAGGTTGCGAACATTTAGACGATTCTCTCGTTACTGTAGTCAGTCATTAAAATGGTATGAAATGTCATAAAAGCAGAGAAAACGGTGTATATCGATGCCAAATTCATATAGTACCTCTAGTGTCCATACGCGCAATAGCTTCTGACTTCACGCCAATGCTTGAACCAATTTTATGATTGAATATTGGGGGAAGTTTCAGATAAATGGACAATCACAGAAAGAGAAGTTTTAGCAACCATATCAACAATAAACAGCTTTCAATATTCATGAAAAATTTTGATATCAATCATAAAAATGCTTATATCTCGAAAACGGTGCGATTTTGCAATGTTGCGCTGGTATACCTTTTCTTGCAGAATTAATGATAAAATACATAAATGGAGGAATTTCACAGATATCTTCAACCAAAAAAAGTTTCTGACCATTAAGTGCTAGGTATTCTATTTATAGTTCACTGTGGACTTATTATGAACACTATAAAAGTAATTACACTCGTGTCCACTACAGTTTTTTGTCGTCTGACATATGTTTCGGAAAAAAAGTTTCCATCTTCAAAGACGAAGCGTAACTGTAACGCTTCGCCTTTGAAGATGGAAACTTTGTTTCCGAAACATATGTCAGACGACAAAAACTGTAGTGGACAAGAGTGTAGTTACTTTTATAGTATTAAGTGCTAGGGTCAGTACGTCCCTAGCAGACTTGAAGACTTATGGGGAAGGTGTTGGAAAGAAATCAATACTGATATTTTCATTGATTCAAATTCGAAAAATTATCAGAATCGGTACAATCGTTCGGAAGTTATCACAAAAAACTGAATTGTGGGGGAGTACCATTTGGTGGCACATATCTTTGCAGGGGGGCGTCGTATAGGAAAAAAAATTAAAGCATTCCCGACTCGTTTTTTCATACTCTATTTTCACCTGAGAAAGAGTCATGTAGTGCCGGGACACCCTATATATGAAAAGTCGAATCCGCGAGAAAACAAGCTCATTCTTTCGTCGATTTGCTTTTAAGAATACGTCAAAATTTTCAACGCTTACGTCTTTCTGTCCGAAAGGTCGCTACGCCTTTGAGTTAGCGTCGGCGTTTTGACGCCCAGCGTCGGATATTCCCGCTTTCTGCTCAGTTCGCGAGGTTCTTCCATCGAATCGTTCGTTGCTCGTAGTTTCGGGCAGATCTAATAGAAATAATCTACCCCTATCGTCGCGATTTAGATGTAAATTCGGAATTTCATATTTCCTGCCTCATATAGGTGAGTATTGAATTGGTTGGACAGTCGGAATACACACAAACGGCCTTATAAATTTATATTGATTGCATGCTGAGATTATTAGCTGGTTGTTTTTATTATATTCCATATTTCCAGGAATATGATTAATATGAATTGAGACCTTTAAAAGTGTTCGCATCAGAGGTTAGTGCAATGGGGTTAATAGGTATAATTCGATATACAGTGTGAAAAAGCTAGATGGAATAAATTCATTGTCTTGATTACTGTACATATTTTTGGAAAATCCCGAAACACTAAACGAAAAAAACATTAAAAGGTCTCGTCATTCTCTATTCAGAAATATTATCACTTTCATGTTTATTGCAAAACTCAAATTAGAAAAAATAAAATCAATTGAATTTTGGTACAATATCAAAACACTGAAATGTAATACAAAATGTGGCAAAACAATTATGAATGTTAATGAAGTAGATGTTCAAAGTGTTCACCAAAAATGCCTTGGCAACATCCTAACCTCAAATGAATATTTCTTCCAACATTAGGTTTCAACATAATAATACTCATAATTATGTATAATAATATTCATACATAATAATAACTAATCGCAAAAGTTATTCGATCTTTTATGTCATTCAAATCAAAGGGTTTAGTTTTGTACAAAATGCTCTTCACATAACCACATAATAAGAAATCTAATGGGTTTAGATCAGGAGATCGCGCTGGCCATTCGATCGTTCTTCGCCTTCCTATCCACTGAAAAAGATGTATCATATTCCGTGGAACTCGGGGATTTCCTTGATCAAGATATAAATTTGCCAAAGTTGGAACGACATCATTTTGAAGTAATTTCTTTCTTTCTATCACTTCTTGCTTGCAGGCGAATAAGTTTTGTATTATTGTAAAAAGCTTTGGGAATATAAAATGAATTTAGGTAATCACATTATTTAAATTTTTTCTATATTGAGTTTTGTAATAAACATGAAAGTGATAACATTTCTGAATAGAGAATGACGAGACCTAACCAAACCTCGAATGAAAATTTCTTCCAACATTAGGTATTAAACATCTCAGGAGTGATCGACCTAATCGCAAAAGATATTCGATCTTTTATGTCATTCAAATCAAAGGGTTTAGTTTTGTCCACAATGCTCTTCGCATATCCACATAAAAAGAAATCTGATGGGTTTAGATCATGAGATCGCGCTGGCCATTCGATCGTTCTTCGCCTTCCTATCCACTGAAAAAGAAGTATCGTATTCCGTGAAACTTTGGGATTTCCTTGGTCAAGATATAAATTTGACAAAAAGCCGGCCCGGTAGTCTAGCGGTTGAAATACTAGCTAGGGTGCCGGAGTCGCGGGTTCGAATCCCGCTCAGGGCATGGATGTAGAATGGATGGTTGTAATGTCACTATAATCTGTGCACATGGCTCACGCCGAGCACAATAAAAGAGAAGCTTTAAGCTTTTAATTTGACAAAGTTGGAACGACATCATTTTGAAGTAATTTCTTTCTTTCTATCACATCTTGCTTGCAGGCAAATAAGTTTAGCATTATTGTAATAAGCTTTAGGAATATCCCAGGGAATATATAATGAACTTCGGTAATCAGATGATTCAATTTTTTTTCTATTTTGAGTTTTGTAATAAACATGAAAGTTATAACATTTCTGAATAGAGACTGACGAGACCTTTCAAACGATGTATCACAAGCCCGTACTTTCTATTTGAAAAATTGGCGGTTGTACCTGTCTTTCGACCGGGGTTGAAGGTAGGGTTCGCATTTTTACGACGAAGAATGACAATTTAAAATGTAAATTGACGTGTTTCAAGATTTTCCATAAATATGTACTGTAACCAAGATAATGAATTTATTCTATTTGGCTTTTCCACACTGTTTATCGAATTATATCGTACCCCATTGCACAATTGTACCCCCCATTGTATAATGGATTGTAATTTAAAAGGAAAACTCGTTGCTACTAAATTGGCCGGAAGGCCTTTTTTAAACCAGGTTATTCGGCCATCCAAGCGATGATTATTCGTAATTTCAGATTTACGAAGATCGCTACAGGAACCTAATGTAGGTAGGGCTATCATCTTCCATTATAGATATACAGGGTGTCCCAAGTTCGAGTGCCTATTAGACGATTCTGGAAAACTGGACATATTTGAAATCTGAAAATTGAGATTATGATATTTCTTGAAATTCTCTACAAAGCTAAAATATTTTCGAAGCCCAAGCACTTCCGGTTATACAGGAAGTGAAAGCAATTGCAGACGCGTCTGCTATTGCTTTCTCGGCAGATCAATGAAACCCCTGGGGTATATTTGACTTGTGAAATATATGCATAAGTATATTAATTATACGAAGCCATTATGAAGGACCCTATTGGCAGGAACGCTCTGGACTTGTTGATTTATTAACAACGGTATCGCCATTTTTCATATGGTGCATATCAATTTATTTTAAATGATAGGAAGCCATATAGTTAGGTTTCATTGAAAGTTAGACTATATTCGTATCCAAATATAGGATATTACCCAAAATTCGAGGATTTGTCAGAAATATTCAACATAAAACAAACGATGAAAAAGCGTAAGTAACTTAATATCTTCAAAAATTATCACAATTTCCACCGAAATAAGCAATTTGAATATTCTCAAATCTCAGTTTCAGAGGAAAAAATTGGTTCAAGCCCTGTGGACAGGAGGTTTCTGGCGCTCTAGTTCAAACAGACAAATTATATCTCCTAAAGTATTGGTTTCTCAGAGTTGAGAATTATATCAATGTATTCTTATGATAGAACTGCATCATAAAGGAAATTCAATTCAAATAATAGTTTATTTATCAAGATTAAATGAGCAATCTGAGAATGAGAACTGCACCATGGAAGAATTCAAATTAATATAGCTGAAATGAATTTGACTCTCCCTTATAGAACAGGATGACATGTACGAGTATGAACACAGAGCATATAATAAAGCTTAGATAGAATAATTATAGCATTCTGTGAAAACATAGAAGTACGATTCATTATTGAAATTTCGAAAAATCATATCTTCGAAAGTATTAGCTTGTCGGAGTTAAATATGACATCAATGGATTTTTATGGTGAAACTGCATCTTAAATGAAAATTGAATTTGAAATTTGTTACTTAAAAAAAAATTTGTTTTCGTTACTCCGAAACCATCTGGCCTATTTTGCCCAATAACGAACTTAACCGAGATATTCATATCCCTAACCTACTTTGAAAATTTCAACTGCCTAGCTCATTCCGTTCGAAAGTTATTGTAGAAAATTTTTTTTTAATTTTCAAAATTTTTTTTTGACTCTTTGCAGTAACCTGGTCAATACAAAACTTCACATGCGTATAAAGGTCATGATTCTCCAATTTGATGCTAAATTTTAGATAGATCGAGTGATCGGTTTCGGAAATATTCATAAAATTGTTTTTACTAAAATCGGCCATAACTCCGAAACCGCTTGATGGATTTTGCCCATTAACGAACTTGTCCGAGATATTTACGCTCCAAACCCACCTTGCAAATTGAAATCCTCTAGCTCCTTCCGTTCAAGAGTTATCGTGCCTACGGCCGGCCGGCCTGGTGGACCGGCCGGACAGAATTGATTTCGACCTCGGATTCTTGATCAGTGAGTTGAACCAAATCGTTTGAGACCATTTTCAGCCAAAAGTTCGAAAATTACAGACATTTTGGCAAATTGATAAGCACGCTGTTCCGAGGAACTAGAGCGCCAAAAAGCATCTGAGATTTTTATCACTTCGCTCACATTTCGGTATACCCATTTAGACGTATTTATATCGATATTCAAAACCATTCGTTGGTGCAAGAGAATGAAATACGGCATTATGTATTTTGATGAAGCGAAACACATATTTACCGATCGTAGGTGCTGAAGTAGATATATACGTTCTCTACTGAATGAAGGAATTATTTGTAAAATTGATTTGGAATCGATATCCGAACGCAATACTTGCTCGAAATGCGGGTATATTAGAAGTATTCTAATGAATTGGAAAGAATATTTTCTAAATTCAGTATATGGGATATGATATCTTATTAGTGGAATATAGTTGATATTAGTTGTAACCAAGATGCATAGAATAATAAGGTGTGGACACTCCCTACTAATTCCTGTTAAAATTTTCGGCCGAAAAACGGACCTAGAACTGTCAAATCACGTAGTTTATGTACTACTTCACTTTATTAACGATGGTGCCGCTGGAGTCGAATTCGAAGATTCTGACAAGGGAATAAATGAAAACTGACAAGCGACAAAGTTCACTTTCCAACGTTGCTAGTTCGTAAATCCAAATTAAAAGAATATAATAAAGCAGTTTATTGAAAAATCAATTCACTTTTTGATTAATCAGACATCTGTTCGGACATTATATGTAAACCCCATTTATTTGGAACAGAAATTCCATCTTGCCAAGAAATAATGAGGTCAAATAAGGGATTTATCAGTAAAGAAGTTTCTTTGGAACATTTTGAATGGAACTGTAAATGAAGAAATCTGTGAAATGAATATTCAAATGTATTAATTACCTTTATCATGTAAGGCTCATTTAAATTGAGCATTTTACTTATTATTTTCGATGTATAATTTGAAACTTCATCAAATCATTCTCATGTATACAGCATTTTTTCAGTTACCCAATACCCCTTGACAACTTTTTATGTTCTCAGCAATTAGATTGCAAGATATATTTGATTCGATAGCTATTATTCAGAACTAATATACTGATGAAATATCGAAAAATGATTCATTAAATTGATAAACTAATCAAATAGAGGGTAGTGTACTACGTTTCAATCTTTTATTCAATATATATTCACTAGAAAAATATTTTGAACAAACAAATCTTCAAATTTTCAATTAGAAGCCAGTTGCCATTCTTGTCGTGTAACAATATCCTTGAAACAAATAATATTATAGTATAAGAGCGACAAAAAGAATGACGCTTTAGGAAAGCTATTCAACTTTGATGAAATCACACTGTGTGGTTGCTCTGATTGTTCTTTGTTCTCTGCTAGTCCTTTCATCGTTGACAAATAATACTGTTAGTTTTCATAACATGTAATTTCATTCCTTCTCAATATATAACTAAATTGTATAATGAATATAATTATTAATTAATAGAGTTATACCTTAATGTTTCAACTTACAGTTTATGTTCATCAACCGGCAAGATTATAGTAAATCAACAAGTCTTAGCGTTCTCCTATGTTGATTTATTAACAATTAACGGTATCAGCGATCTTTCAATATTATTAATATTATTAAATCTGCCCCTGATGCGGCAAGAATGAACAATTGTTAAAAAAACTATATTCGCATAAAAACGAAGTATTTTCGGAATGAAAATAGTATTTGATTGAAATAGTTCTGGATACTCATTCAGAGTTCACACAGCAAACATTTGGCATACTTTCGGCGCGGAAAACAAGAACGTTGAACAAAATACTCAAAATACTAAATTTCAGCAAACGGTACCACTTTCCACAAGAAACTAGAATAAACAAAGATTCGAATTTAATTTGGCATGTCGATAATTTTGTCCATAAAATTTCTACTGCCGGCATCTATCGGCGAAAACTGAAGTAAAACAAAATCCTTGTATTTTGACAGTATTTGGACCGCAAATCGGCCGAAAATATGTCAAAGAGTGTCTTCACCATGTATTCTATGCATCTATGTTGTAACACTGTATAATATATTTATGGTGAGTTTCACGAAGATTCGATTGGCTTATTCATTATGGATTTAATTCAGTGGTTGTATCAAAAATGAATTGACATAGAATCGCACTGATTTGGCAATTAAGAGCCGTCAAAGCTTTGTGAAACCCACCGTGAGTCTATGATTGACAAAATCGTAGACGAGAGGCGACGAATTTTTTCGTCAAGTGATCTCTGATCTCAGGGATTAATCTGAAATAACCGAATGCGACGGAACAGAATCACAGATTAATCTGTGATCACAAGTTAGTCTATGACAGAATGCTGCTCATAGGCGTTTACCTAGAGTATAGATGCATAGAATACATGGTGAAGACACTCTTTGACATATTTTCGGCCGATTTGAGGTCCAAATACTGTCAAAATACAAGGATTTTGTTCTACTTCAGTTTTCGCCGATAGATGCCGACAGTAGAAATTTTATGGGCAAAATTATCGTCATGTCAAATTAAATTTGAATCTTTGTTTATTCTAGTTTCTTGTGGAAAATCGCACCGTTTGCTGAAATCTAGTATTTTGAGTATTTTGTTCAACGTTCTTGTTTTCCGCGCCGAAAGTATGCCAAATGTTTGCTGTGTGAACTTTGAACGAGTATCCAGAAACATTTTAATCAAATACTATTTTCATTTCGAAAATACTTCGTTTTTATGCGAATATAGTTTTTGGCGCTCTAGTTCCTCGGAACTGAGTGCTTATCAATTTGCCCAAATGTCTGTAATTTTCGAATTTTTCGATGAAAATGGTCTTAAATGATTTGGTTCGACTCACTGATCAAGAATCCGTGGTCGAAAATCATTCTGTCCGGCCGATCCTGCCGGTCCGGCCGTTCGGCCCGTCCGGCCGGACGGCCGGCCGTAGGCACGATAACTCTCGAACGGAATGAGCTAGACAGTTGAAATTTTCAGAGTAGGTTTGGGAGATAAATATCTCGGCTAAGTTCGTTATTGGGCAAAATCGGACAGATCGTTTCGGAGTAACAAGAAAAAAAATTTTTTTTTACAAAACAAATTCAAAATTTAATTTTTTTCAATAAGCAGTTTTACCATGAGAATCCAATGATATCATTTTTAACTCGAACAAGCTAATACTTTCGGAGATATGATTTTTCAAAATTTCAATAATTAATCGTATTTCAACGTTGTCACACAATGATATAATTATTCTATGTATGAATTGTCATAATGTCAATTTATTTTCCTGAGACATGTCATTATCTAATCAATCGAAGAATTGTGAGCGAAGTGATAAAAATCTCAGTTGTTTGCTCCGAAATTAGTTTTTCTCAGAAAAGTCTTACATTTCGGAGCGGAACATGAAGTAAGAGATCTGAGAGTAGTGAGACTGCTTTTCATCCATAGACATAGATATAACTCTCGAACGGAATGAGCTTTTTAGTTGAAATTTTCAGAGTAGGTTAGGGAGATGAATATCTCGGTTAAGTTCGTTATAGGGCAAAATTGGCCAGATTTAATTTGATTTCTTCCATGGTGCAGTTCTCATTCTCATGATTGCTCATTTAATCTTGATAAATAAACTATCATTTGAATTGAACTTCCTTTATGATGCAGTTCTATCATATGAATACATTAATATAATTCCCAACTCTGAGAAACCAATACTTTCGGAGATATAATTTGTCTGTTTGAACTAGAGCGCCAGAAAGCTCCTGTCCACAGGGCTTGAATCCATTTTTTTAACAATTGTTTATTCTTGCCGGATCAGGGACAGATTTCTGGTATCAAGATAGGTATTATTAATTATAATATTAATAATATTGAAAGATCGCTGATACCGTTTATTGTTAATAAATCAACATAGGAGAACGTAAGACTTGTTGATTTACTATAATCTTGCCGATTGTTTCAACAGTTGAAACATTAAGGTAATTAATAATTATATACATTATACAATTCAGTTATATATTGTGAAGGAATGAAATGACATGTTATGAAAACTAACAATATTATTTGTCAACGATGAAAGGACTAGCAGAGAACTAAGTTCAGAGCAACCACACAGTGTGATTTCATCAAAGTTGAATAGCTTTCCTAAAGCGTCATTCTTTTTGGCGCTCTTATACTATAATATTATTTGTTTCAAGGACATTGTTACACGACAAGAATGGCAACTGGCTTGTGGTAGAGGTAGGATATTGAAAATTAGAACAGTTGTTTGTTCAAAATATTTTTCTAGCGAATATATCTGTTGAATAAAAGATTGAAACGTAGTACACTACCCTCTGTTTGGTTAGTTTATCAATATAATGAATAATTTTTCGATATCTCATCAGTATACTCAGTTCTGAATAATAGCTATTGAATCAAATATATTTTGCAATCTAATTGCTGAGAACATAAAAAGTCAAGGGGTATTGGGTAACTGAAATAACGCTGTATACATGAGAAGGTTTTGATGAAGATTCAAATTATACATCGAAAATAATAAGTAACATGCTCAATTTGAATGAGCCTTAAATGATAAAGGTAAATACATTTGAATAAATATTGATTTCACAGATTTCTTCATTTACAGTTCCATTCAAAATGTTCCAATGAAACTTCTTTACTGATAAATTCCTCATTTGACCTCATTATTTCTTGGCAAGATGAAATTTCTGTTCCAAACAAATGGGGTTTACATATAATGTCCGAACAGAGATGTCTGATTAATCAAAAAGTGAATTGATTTTTCAATAAACTGCCTTATTATTTAACAGGAATTAGCAGAGAGTGTCGACACCTTGTTATTCTATGCATCTTGCCTATAGAGTTTTCATTAGGTTTTTATTCGTAAGGAGTGAAATTTCGTAATAACTAATGATAAATGGATCCGATTAACTATTATTCAACCTTATATGGTATTCATCAAAAACGATGTGAAGGGAAAATAGCAGTATTAGGCGTCTCATAAAGCCTATAAGGAATTGACATCAGAGATTTCTCTATTCGCAGAAATTATGTATCCATGCGTTGTTAATTAATAAGTAAACACGAAGCGTGCTTTCAGAATGAGTGAAATGAAAGTGTACAAGAGTTTGGAAAACTAGAAGAAATTATATCGACGGCGAGAAGAGCTTTTTGGATGCCACAATGTAATAAATCTGCGGAGCCTTGTAGAGTTTTATATTTAAATCTATCAAATCCCAAGCAATTGAATATAGCACAGAATGTCTCAGATTTAGCCTATTGTTAGGTACTTTCAACGAACGTTTTGGAAGAGTGAAAGCTGTAAGCCAAAGGATTTATTTTTCGAAGTAATCTTTCCTGAAGGTCTGAACAAATATTTCACGGAATCCAATCCAGGGCACAGGAAATCTACCCCAGTTCCGTATTGTGCATGTTAACAGGAAGATGATAAAATAACTAGGTGAGTCCTTTCCAACACGCTCTCCAGACTTTAGCATCTTCGCATATCGGAAAGATGAGGTTTTCAAAAGACAATACGATAATATTGAACCTCCAATCATCAATAACAAAGTGATGCCAAAATATAGGCACACGAATAAAATAATAATAAAAAATTGGTTCAAGCCCTGTGGACAGGAGCTTTTTGGCGCTCTTGTTCAAACAGACAAATTATATCTCCGAAAGTATTGGTTTCTCAGAGTTTGGAATTATATCAATGGATTCTCATAAAAGAACTGCATCATAAAGGAAATTCAATTCAAATAATAGTTTATTTACAAGATTAAATGAGCAATCTGAGAATGAGGATTGCACCATGGAAGAAATCAAATTAAAATAGCTGAAATGAATTTGACTCTCTCTTATAGAACAGGATGACATGTACGAGTATGAACACAGATCATATAATAAATCATAGATAGAATAATTATAGCATTCTGTGGAAACATAGAAGTACGATTCATTATTGAAATTTCGAAAAATCATATCTCCGAAAGTATTAGCTTGTTGGAGTTGAAAATGATATCAATGGATTTTTATGGTGAAACTGCATCTTAAAAAAATGAATTTGAAATTTGTTACTTAAAAAAAAAATTTTTTTTTCGATACTCCGAAACCATCTGGCCTATTTATGCCCAATAACGAACTTAATTGAGATATTCATCTCCCTAACCTACTCTGAAAATTTCAACTGCCTAGCTCATTCCGTTCGAGAGTTAGGCTTGTTTCACATGCATACAAGGTTTCATTCGGTTCGGTTCGTTTTCGGTTTCCATTCGGTTGTTGGCGACAAGTGTGAAACGGTGCTTCGGTTCAGATTCGGTACCGAATAGAAACCGTACAGCACCGAATACTCCCTCGGCACGAATAGGTTTCTATCAGGTTTGGATTCGTGTGTAGGGAATACAGATCAACCAGAGCGTTCACACAAACACGGTTTAGTTTCGGTTTTAACCATAAAGTAAGAAATATTTACATATGTTTTCTGTCTCGTTCAGTGGTTTTAACCTCAAATCGAGCAGATATCTTTCAATATTTCCCGAATTGTTCAAATATAGATATATAAACATAAATACATGTTTTCGGGATATTGTTGCTATCTCAGTATTCACGAGAAAATGATGGTTTACCAAATGTGGATCGACTGATTTCTGCAGTAAATCTTAACCAGTATTGTGAGACAAAAGTTCTGAAAAATATAAAGATGAATTGAAGACGAAGAAAGCATGCAAAGATGTTAATGTTCAAATTTTGAATATCTCTGAGGAATCTGACGTCGCGAAAAAATTGGAATTGTGATTGAGCCTCTGTTTCGGAAGATGACATAAAACCTAATATGAACCGTGTATGTGTGAAAGGGCTTCATTCGTTTTCGATTGAAACCGAAAACGAACTGAACCGAATGAAACCGTATGCATGTGAAAGAAGCCTTATTGTAGAAACAAAATTTAAGAGTTTTCAAAATTTTTTTTTACACTTTACGGTAACCTCATCAATACAAAACTTCACATGCGTATAAAGGTCATGATTCTACAATTTGATGCTAAATTTCAGATAGATCGAGTTATCGGTTTCGGAACTATTCATAAAAAATGTTTTTACTATAAACGGGTATAACTCCGAAACCGCTTGATGGATTTTGCCCATTAACGAACTCGTCTGAGATATTTACGTTCCAAACCCACCTTGCAAATTTCAATCCTTTAACTCCTTTCGTTCGAGAGTTATCGTGCCTACGGCTGGACGGACGGCCGGCCGGACAGAATCGATTTCGACCTCGAATTCTTGATCAGTGAGTCCAACCAAATCGTTTGAGACCATTTTCAGCCAAAAATTCGAAAATTACAGACATTTGGGCAAATTGATAAGCACTCTGTTCCGAGGAACAAGAGCGCCAAAAATATATGGAAATGAGAATAGTGCGGAGAAGTATATTAAAATGGGAAAGTTTAGCGGATAATTCCGCTAAAGGAGCAGAGAAAAATCAATCTGTTCTTTTCGCGGAATTACTCATTAAGCTTTCCCATGCTAAAAAATTGGTTCGAGCACTGAGGTGAAGTCAGGAGCTTTTGCGCGTATGCTCTATTGTTCTGTATTCTCCTGTATTGGACTCTCTTAATCAGAGTGTCCAATACAGGAGAACGTGACTCAAGGGCGTAGCCAGGAATTAATTTCGGTGGGGGTCTTGAAATTTTTGCACTTGACTTTATAAGTGTAGGGGGATGTAAGGGTCGCTTTCTGTAGCAAGTATTTTTTTGTTTTTAAGAAAAAAATAACTCTGAAACATTTCGGGGGGAGTTTGAACCCCCCCTGGCTACGCCCTTGATGTGACTATCCAATTCGGATGCGCAGCCTACCCCAAAAATTTCAAGTTAATATTTCCTTTCGTTCGAAAGTTATCAAGGCAAGGTCACCCATCCAGCTTGAACTCCCACAAGGCTGCTCGGATCTCCAATAATATGGATCCGAACGTGTTCAAACTTGGACCATGGCAGTAGAGTTAGGTTCTGAAGGCTCTTGCAAAATCAGCGATGTCAGACGTATAGTTTCTGGTATATAGAATATTTTTCAATTATATTTTTAAAATTTTCTAGTGATACGATCCCCACGAAATTTCCCAAGAATTTTCGCGATGGCATTTTACATGTAATAACCATGATTGCATTTGATCGGTTTTGTATTTTTCGAGTTATTGAGGAAATAACAACCAAATTTCAGATGCCTATAACTCCAAAACTGTTTGGATTTGTATTGGTTGAAAACAAAATTATCACTCAGAAACCGTTGGGCCGATTATGCCCATTAACGAACCTATTCGTCGTATTGGAACGCACCACCTAACCTGAAATTTTCAAGTCGCTATCTCTTTCTGTTCTTAAGTTATCGTAGGAACGGCCGGACGGACAGAATCAAATTTGACCTCGAATTCTTGATCAGGGAGTCGAACCCAATCGTTTGGGACCATTTTGGGCAAAAAAAATTACGAAAATTACATATATTTGGCAACAAACGAAAAACAATTTATATGTGCCTCGAGAATAATGGAGCATATTTTGAACATTTGATGTGAATTAATTATTAGAATTCTCACAAATGGCTAAACTGCCAAACTGGGAGTTATCTTACATGTATTCAATGTATTCTGTCCATTTGTATTGATTTATTGCCTGCATTCGAACATTAACATTTGTTCAACAGTATGTATTAAGTTATCAATACTTACATCTCAAAAAATGTTTCATTCAAACACAAATAAATAATGAATTTGAGAAGATATTATGTAAATTCAACAATTTCAAAGACCTGTTGAAGAAAATTTTTCATCTGTTGTTACTGTGGAAATATTTCACGTATACAGGGTGAGTCTTTGACCACTGCATTAATTTTAACCAAATATTCTTCTCATCAAAGGAAACACTTATTTCATTTACCATTTTTCCAGATTCGGCTCAGGTAAAGAGTTACAAGCGTTTAAAGATTACGCAATGTGCTAATACACTCCAGCATATAAATTATCTATGACATTGTTGGTGGACGAGAATAAGGCATGGTAACGTGGTTTACAGCTTGATTCGGGATTCCAACGCTCAGGGACGGATCCATAAAAGTAGTGAAATTTCTGGAGTTTTCCATTTTAAAACATTCAATGAAGAATATCTCGAAAACGGTGCGTTTAAGGAGAAATGATGAAAAATAATATAATGTTCTAAAACGATGGAATATTCTTGAAATGACTCAAGAAAAACTTTATATGCTTTCTTTATGCTAATTTCGTTTAGTTTTATGAATCCACGAGTCCATAACTAGAAAACCAGTAGAAGTAGAAAATAACTAATATTTGGAAAATATGTATCATAGTTATAGGAAACTTTACGCCAACATTCATTTTATTCGAAAAAAGGATGTCAAAGCTACAAAATAAAACTGATTTTTTTTTTCAAAATTTCAACAGCCTGTATCTTTTTACCTAAGCTGAATTTGGAAAAATGTTAAATGAAAAAAGTGTTTCATTTGATGAGAGGAATCTTTGGTTAAAATTAATGCAGTGGTCAAAGACTCACCCTGTATAAACTGGTTGGAAGATTCAGTTATGCTATTTTCTTGTATGGAAATCAAGAATCAATTGTTGAAATTTTAATGAAAAATAATGGATACAGTAGTCCGTTACTTTGTGATAGTTCATTTGGAAAAAGAATAAAAGTAACTGAATAATCAGACAGGAAAACTTCTAAACGAACAGACGTACCTATGGCATTCCCCACTTTTCGAAATTCTCGAAAAATAAGCCTACAGAAGACATTTAAATACCTTGTTGCACAACTTGAAATACACCAGTTCCAAAATGTAGTAGTACTACGAAACCCGAGTCACTGTTAAACGTTAATAAAATATAGTGATACGATAGGAAACTAAGTAATTTAATTTGAGAGTTCAACATGTCCTAAGACAATTTTTGGTTCTATATAGCACTTCCTGATAATTTGTCACTGCTTCTTCGAAACTGCTTCCGGCATTTTTAATTTCAAAGTGAAGAGTTCTTTATTATTCGAAGATAATGATCTATTGATCTGTGATGATATCTTGTCTCAGATGGAATATTATGTTGATTGTTGAGAATAGAAATTGGCAGCGTCTCAGGGAATTGTTTTGACATTGACGATATTTCAGAAGTGCCAACCTACCTTAGTTGTAGTTGCAAAAACGTGATAGACCTAAATCATGGCCAACCGGGAGACTTTATAAAAGTAAATGCAGTATATAACTATTATAAATTATGTGGCCGCAATTGGAAATGTGAACATCATGCATATGAAGCGGCAAAATGAGAGGGTTTCAGAACCAACTACGATGTTACAACCATTTATAAAGACCCTGTAGAATCAAGTTACGTTATTGAGCATACAACTGATCGAGGATTAGAATGATTTATTCAAGCCGAAACTCGAAACTTCTGACATACGTCAATCTTCTCGAGCCTGAAACTGAGCTTTGCAATTTTCGGGTCAATAAGCTAGATTGCCCGGTCTTTGTCTCTTCTGAATGGGATAAACATAATTGATATCGTCAGCAAACCTCACCTCTGTCTTTCAAACTCGGTTGGTGAATTTTTAGGGTTACTTGAGAGCGACAGCTAAGCGTTCTCTGAGAAGTGTTTTGGGAGGAGGCTTCAGTGCGGGTTTCAAAGGGAATTTAATTCCTTATTAACTATGTATGAACGTGACTTGATCAATGAATTCGGTCGATATAGAACGTAGAACTGATGTCCTGGTCAGGGAAATTTGTGTCAGTTCCATCTGATAAAATGCAGAAAAAAATTGAAAGCTCTCACGTGATGTCTGGAGCTTTAGGGCGCTGGATAATTCAATGATCAAGTGCCTAGGGCATCAAACGAGACGAGAGTAGGCTAGAGTATAAAAAATCTCGTCTCGCCCTCGCCAATTCACAAAAAATTTAGTCTCATTTAGGTAAGTATCGTTATCAGTTATCTCGTCTCGTCTCGCTTAATTCTGAATAACGATAATAAATATTATTATTAATATATTTATGTTAATATATTGATAATGAATAATTTTGTAAAGCTATATTTATTACGCTCTTATACAAAAATATTTGTACATGTATATATTATTTTAGGCGCTCTAGTTCCTCGGAACTGAGTGCTTATCAATTTGACCAAATGTCTGTAATTTTCGAATTTTTCGATGAAAATGGTCTTAAACGATTTGGTTCGACTCACTGATCAAGAATCCGTGGTCGGAATTCATTCTGTCCGGCCGGTCCGGCCGGATCGGGCGGACGGATACGGTAACTCTCGAACGGAATGAGCTAGAGAGTAGAAATTTTCAGAGTAGGTTTGGGGGATAAATATCTCGGATACGTTCGTTATTGGCCAAATTCGGACAGATGGTTTCGGAGTAACAAAAAAAAAATTTTTTTTTTACAAAACAAATTCCAAATTAAATTTTTTTCAATAAGCAGTTTTACCATAAGAATCCATTCATATTATTTTCAACTCTAAAAAGCTAATACTTTCGGAGATATGATTTTTCAAAATTTCAATGTAAATCGTATTTCTACGTTTTCACACAATGATAGAATTATTCTGTGGGTATTCTATGAATTCTTATAATGTCAAATTATTTTCCTGAGATATGACGTTGTCTCATTGTCATTCATTCCAGCAATCCTATAAATATGAGAATTCTAATTTAATATCATACTTTTTGTTGGTTGATATTTTCATGCCGATGGTCAATCCATATGATGATGGGAATGGTAATGGTAAGTTAATGATATTGAGTTCAGAATATCTCCACTAAAAACAAAACTGGAATATTGGTGTATTGGAGTAGATTTGAGGAAAGATATATATTATCGTTCATCATAGAATTGAGGAATGAATATCTCGGATGAGTTCGTTGTTGGGTAGAATTCGTATATTGGTTTTGGATTGATAATTTTTGGCACTCTTGTTGAATTTAAATTCTTCTATGATGTTTGAATTCAATTTCTGCTAAGATGAAGTTCTAAATTTCAATAATGAATCGTACTTCTATGTTTTCACAGAATGCTATAAATATTCTATCTAAGCTTTATTATATGATCTGTGTTCATACTCGTACATTTCATCCTGTTCTATAAGAGAGAGTCAAATTCATTTCAGCTATTTTAATTTGGTTTCTTCCATGGTGCCGTTCTCATTCTCAGATTGCTCATTTAATCTTGATAAATAAACTATTATTTGAATTGAACTTCCTTTATGATGCAGTTCTATCATAAGAATACATAGATATAATTCTCAACGCTGAGAAACCAATACTTTTGGAGATATAATTTGTCTGTTTGAACTAGAGCGACAGAAAGCTCCTGTCCACAGGGCTTGAACCCATTTTTAATTTTAAACACTGATAATTTCAACTTTTAAATTACTCGATGACCAAGAATTCAAACATAATCACGCTTGCATCACATCATTTATCAATGATGTAGGTACGTGTTTTTGCCATGATCATACCTGCTGTGGAAAATAATCTTTCAACAGGTACGGATGCAGCCATTAATAAATCATCGGCCATCTTGGAAAGTGTAGGAAGAACTTTTTCATCACTCTCCACCATTGTAAAATATTTTGATTCCTATTTGCTCTTTCTAACAGCTAATTTGACGTTTTTGGCGTTTGAAACTAATGACGTTCATCTTTCAAACTGGACCAAACGCCAACTACCGAAATTTGTAATGTAAAAAATTTTTTTTTTGGTTACTCCGAAACCATCCAGCTGATTTTGCCTAATAATGTACTTAACTGAGATATTTATGTCCCAAAGCTACTCTGAAAATTTCAACTGTCTAGCTCATTCCGCTCGAGAGCTATCGAGTTAACGGACGGCCGGACAGAATCGATTTCGACCACGGATTCTTGATCGAACTAAATCGTTTGACCAATTTCAGCCAAAAATTCGTAAATTAGAGACATTTGGGCAAATTGCTAAGCACTCTGTTCCGAGGAACAAGAGCGCCAAAAACAATATGACGAAATTATTCCTTCTGGGATTCACACTAAAGTCACAGAGTATATGTATTTATCTTCCAATTTAGTATGTAGGTACTGTCATATCCTCTTCGAAACTCACCCCTCTGAATTAATTTAGAACTATATTCAGATCCGAACGTGATCCCACCTATATTCCTCTATACAACAATAGATTAATTGTAACATCTATTCGCGAGTGTACCTGAATTAATTCAGAATCGATTCAAACCAGGTCCTTCATTCCAAAACTCGAAAGGCAACCGGAATTCTAATTATCGAATGAATCGAAAGGAACGTCACAACATTCGAACGAATAGGGTATTATTCGACTATTTTCCTAGGAATGAAGGATGGACAAAAATGCCTATCGATTGCCTCAGGTACAGTTGAGCCACAATTCCAACTCAATATCCTTAGTGTCATTAGAAGTGTTACAAACAGAACAATTTTAGTGTGCTATCAATTTGCCCAAATGTCTGTAAATTTCGATTCTGTACGGCCGTTGCCACGATAACTTGAGAACGGAAAGAGATAGCGACTTTAAATTTTCTGGGTGGGTTGAACATCCAAATGAGTTGGTTAAGATCGTTAATGGGCATAATCATATATTATATATATTTATTGTATATTGTTGTAGGAGGTAACGTTGCACTGTGACCTTAAGGTCTGTTGTGCCCCCCCTTCAGAGCTGTCGATGTCATTACCATCTAAAGTTCGCCTTCCAGTTCCAGAGTTCTGATGAACTCCAGTATCTGGGATGGCCTCAAGGAGGCTACGTAGTCGCTCCTGCAGTTTTCTTGCCCAAATCTATTAATGCCAATTCTTTGTGAGTTCCATTTTGAAATTTGCGGAATAATATCGTTTGCGATATATCAGTAGGACGAAGATATTTTTTAACTATGGTATAAAAATTTCCAGTAACAGTGAATTTTCGTTTTTGTATTTGGTACACTGACCATAAAAATAGATCCATGGTCTTCTAAATCTGTAATGTGCATAGAGTGCAATACTGCTGCACGACTAGCACCCATAATGCCCATTATTATAGCAACCTAAAATAAATTATGATATTAACTAGTTGATGAAAACGATTTAAATATTATGAGATCTACTAACTTTCTCGCCAGATATTTCTCATCAGGAGCTTCATTTATGAAATTATTTAGTTGTTCTGGCGTTAAAGTTATTGCCTTTTTGGCGCTCTAGTTCGTCGGAACTGAGTGCTTATCAATTTGCCCAAATGTCTGTAATTTTCAAATTTTTCGATGAAAATGGTCTTAAACGATTTGGTTCGACTCACTGATCAAGAATTCGTGGCCGAAATTCATTCTGTCCGGCCGTAGGCACGATAACTCTCGAACGGAATGAGCTAGACAGTTGAAATTTTCAGAGTAGGTTTGGGGGATAAATATCTCGGCTAAGTTCGTTATTGGGCAAAATCTGACAGATGGTTTCGGAGTAACAAAAAAAAATTTTTTTTACAGAACAAATTCCAAATTAAATTTTTTTCAATAAGCAGTTTTACCATAACAATCCATTTATCTCATTTTAAACTCTAACAAGCTAATACTTTCGGAGATATGATTTTTCAAAATTTCAATGATAGAATTATTCTGTGGCTATTCTATGAATTGTTATAATGTCAATTTTGACGTTGTCTCATTGTCATTCATTCCAGAAATGGTATCAATATGAGAATCATAATATGAGGAGCAACTTATCAAAACGCATTAAGTCCAAAAACCATTTTATTGGGAATCAACGAAAAACGATTTTTTCTTCCTCCCTGGCTTATAATTTGAGTATGTCGAGTTTGTTTCATAGAAATTTACATCTAAAGGTAATAACTAATCTCATTTAAATCAATATTGATCAGATATACACAGAAAATGTAAAAAACGTTTGGACTTAATGCGTTTTGATTCATCTCATTGTATATAATGCGTTTTGATGTGGTTGAAATTGAAAATAATGCTGTTTGTTGCGATTTTTTATACATTTAGAGAAAACAGTCTGCACAGTGTTGGCCTGTAACCTAATTAACATGAGCAAATCGATAAAACATGTTTTTGGTTATATTTTATTTCTTTTAAAAATGCAAACGTAAACATAATTCATTGCGATGCGGCTTACATACTTTGGATTTGAATTACAGAGGGACATAATGCCATTTGGAAGATTTTGTTTACATAGGGCTATAGAGCAACAGAAAACATTTCTGAATCCGCATCAAACTCAATTTCGCCCAAATTGGACATAATGCGTTTTGAAAAGTTACTCCTCATATAATATCATACTTTTTGTTGGTTGATATTTTCATGCCGATGGTCAATCCATATGATGATGGGAATGGTAATGGTAAGTTAATAACATTGTCATTCATTCCAGCAATCGTATAAATATGAGAATTATAATATAATATCATACTTTTTGTTGGTTGATATTTTCATGCCGATAGTCAATCCATATGATGATGGGAATGGTAAGTTAATAATATTGAGTTCAGAATATCTCCACTAAAAACAAAACTGGAATATTGGTGTATTGGAGTAGATTTGAGGAAAGATATATATTATCGTTCATCATAGAATTGAGGAATGAATATCTCGGATGAGTTCGTTGTTGGGTAGAATTCGTCTATTGGTTTTGGATTGATAATTTTTGGCACTCTTGTAGAATTTGAATTCTTCTATGATGTTTGAATTCAATTTCTGCTAAGATGAAGTTCTAAATATCAATAATGAATCATACTTCTATGTTTTCACAGAATGCTATAATTATTCTATCTAAGCTTTATTATATGATCTGTGTTCGTACTCGTACTTTTCATCCTGTTCTATAAGAGAGAGTCAAATTCATTTCAGCTATTTTAATTTGATTTCTTCCATGGTGCAGTTCTCATTCTCAGATTGCTCATTTAATCTTGATAAATAAACTATTATTTGAATTGAATTTCCTTTATAATGCAGTTCTATCATAAGAATACATTGATATAATTCCCAACTCTGAGAAACCAATACTTTCGGAGATATAATTTGTCTGTTTGAACTAGAGCGCCAGAAAGCTCCTGTCCACAGGGCTTGAACCCATTTTTAGCTACATGTTTCTCTGATTGACGTTTGAGAAACGCACGTAATTTTGAATAATTCTCTATATTGATTCCATTACTCCATAGAGACCAAAAAACATTATCTGTAAACGATGACTTAATGTTTTTACTGCTACACCAATCTTGAAAATTTGTGTATGCAACTTTATACTTGTTTTGGGATTTTTGGGCAATAAATTCTGTATGGTTACATTAGCTGCTCCCCTTATTTCTGGGGGAGTACATAATAATTCTTCTTCACTCTCTGAATTAATCTTTTTTCAGCAAAATGTTCACGGTAATTAGGTATCAACTTAATTTGAAAACGTCAAAATTATTCAGGTGGCAGAAGCACAGAACCACCTTGATATTAGACTGGTGAATAATTCCAAGAATAGTAGTGAGTTATAATAGTGAGTTATTATAACTCACGCTGTTTGTTTACGCATACTCTTAATTGAACGAAAGCAATTGCATAATAAATATATAATTCAATAGGAGTAGATAAAAATCATAACGTAACTATCCTTCCCTGTCGTTGTCTTGTTTCCTTGTTTTTAGACACCCATAGGGATCTAGAATAGGCGACATTTCAAATTAGTCTCACTCCAATCATTCACATAATAGTATATTGTATAATTAGTGGGAAAAGCATAATATTCCCAAACGACTGTGATACAGGAGTTTGGGAATATGCTTTTCCCACGAATTATACATACTATTTTTTCTTCGATCGTTGATTTACATTTAAAAACTTAATCAAAAAATATTTCATTCAAGATGCAATCCTTTAAGTTTAAATAGGTTTCTCTATGTTCATATTGAAATATAGAAGTGAACACTGATAGTGATTATTTGTTACCTTACACGCCTCCTGAACTAGTGGAAGCCGCAAACGCGGCTTCCCTTAATTTACTTCCGGCGAAATCCAGAGAGAAGTATGAACTTGCGTACCAACGTTTCATGGATTTTTGCAGAAAAAACAACAGTTTATCCTTTTCTGAGAATGTACTGATGGCGTATGTTGCTGACTTGGCTAAAACGATGAAATCTTCGACGTTGTGGGCATATTATTCCATGCTTCGATCAACTTCGTCTGTTAAAAATAATATTAATATTGCCCAGTACCAAAAACTGAGAGCATTTTTAAAACGTCAAGCTACAGGATACAAACCGAAAGAATCCAAAATTTTAACCCAGGAACAAGTTCAGAAATTCATTTTAGAGGCCCCAGATGACATATTTATATCGACCAAAGTAAGTAGATATAGATGAAATAGTATTACTCAAAATACATAAAATACGAAATATACAATTTTTGATTACCTTTCAGGTAGCTCTAATATTTGAAATAGCAGGAGCCTATCGACGAGATGAGCTTGTCCGAATGAAAGTTCAGAATATAGAAGATTTCGGTTCAAAAATACTGGTAAAAATACCAGAAACAAAAACAAATAAACCTAGATCATTTATCATTAACGAAACCTATTTAAATGTTTATAAAAAGCACGTATCATTTAGGCCTAATGATTTTGAAAATCCTAGATTTTTTTTTAAATAAAACAAGGGAAACGGATAGATTCCAATGACTATTGGAATAAATCAATTTGGAGAAATGCCGCAAATTGTTGCAAGTTATCAACAGTTGCCAAATCCGACAGAATATACAGGACATTGTTTCCGAAGATCATCGGCTAAACATTTGGTAGATGCTGGAGCTGAAATTCTTTCTTTAAAGCGCCACGGAGGATGGAAATCTTCAAATGTGGCGGAAGAATATATTGACGAATCACTTAATAATAAAGTAGAAGTGGCTAATAAAATATTCAACACCCCTGCCTCTACTTCAAATGAAAATGATCGAAACGAGATAAACCAAACAATTAGCCATGCAGCTTCAACGTCTATAAATTCTCGTTGCCCTCCAGTACAATTTACAAATTGTACAAACTGTACAATAAATGTAAATATTAACAACAATTAATTTGTGTTCGAGAATATCGTTATAAATTAGATGTTTCGTTTATTTCTTTTATAACAACTTTATCAATATAAAAATTAAAACCATACTTAACTCAATGAAAAATTATATACGATTTACACTTATTTATTCAATATTGTGACGCGTTTCGTCGACACAGCGACTTCATCAGACTACATCATACTGTATGATGTAGTCTGATGAAGTCGCTGTGTCGACGAAACGCGTCACAATATTGAATAAATAAGTGTAAATCGTATATAATTTTTCATTGAGTTAATATGGATTTGCATCAAGTAAAAGCCACAAGCATTAAATTTTTTAAAACCATACTTTGTTTCATTTTATTGTAATAATCCATTTGTAACATTACCGCACGTTACAGCAGTGCGGTATACTTAGTATATTCTAAACCAAGTTGCAGAATGGGCTGATATTTAAACACGAACGCGAAATTCGAAAACGAGCGACGAAGGAGCGAGTTTTCGTACGCATGAGTGTTGGAATTGCCTTCTGCAACGAGTATTAGACGATATTTCCTCTATTTCAGGCAAGTTTTGTAAAATACTGTTGAAATTTAATGAAAAATTAGGATTATACATCCTAGTGACTTTTTTATTGTATCTTGGCAGTTGGTGTGATTGTTACGAAAGTTGATAGATCATGGAATTTGAATTGTACGTAGAACATGGAGATCAGATTGAACAGTTTTCTAATATCATGAATGATTCAAAATTAGCAAGAAGGAAATCTCTAATACCTTATTTTATTATGAAATTAAAACCTTTCCTCTCAACAATTATTTCACCTTATCCAGATTATCTTATATTGACAATAATTGACGTGTGTTGAAATTTGATAGGATCGAATGTCAGTGCTGACTACCACAAAACGAAAAATATAACTAGAAACAATGCGGGAATGAGTTCATTCCAGCACTGTTTTTAGTGCTGGAATGAACTCATTATGATACTGAAATAGAGAAAGAATATTACCGCACTGTTATTTTCTAATTGCTTAGAAACTGCCCACTATTCTGGAATGTTGAGCTTTGCGCATAGAAAACAGGTCAAATAGTGTCACTTTTCCCACGATCGAAGAAAAATACTTTTTTCACCGTTCCCCGGTTTGTATCCACTGAATTACATTTGTTGAGCTCCATTTGGCAGGTAAACCTGAGTTAATGGTCTATTTTCTTTCACAGCTAACTCCGAGGCAGCTTCAAAACAAACTCAATTTCTCATTCAGGACAGATCCCAATCCAGCCCGCGGGAATGAAAAATTGATGACATGGATACTTCTCGTGTAGTTTGAAACATTCATAAGATTAAACTGGAGACTCGTAATCAACCTTCCGGACCTGAAAGGAGTCTTCGTTCAATTAGTTTTGTATAATATTTGACAATGAGAAATTGGGTTTTACATCACCTGCAGACGGGGGATTTCGAGGAGAAAATGAAACTTTCATAGAGGAGGACAGTTGTGAGATGGTGGACTAGAGAAGCTTCACCGAAATGGTGGTAAGTTTTCATTCCATGCTGAAATTATTCATATCAATGTTTACAACGATATCATTTTGAAAGCGTTCACGCGGGCTTTGGTGCGATCGTTCATTCAATTAGTAATAAACAGGGTCCGAGGTTGCCACACCGACCCGGGCAAGGAGGTGATAGGGTACCATTAGGGTGTCATACTTCCTGTTGTTAAACTGTCCCCCGGCACAACCCACTATATCTACTAGCCTGGAAGATGATAAAATGGCAACACCGCTCTGAGTCGTACGCCAGGCGATTCAGTCGAACGTTGTTATTGTAAATGGACGATTACTTCTTATTCTGGAGTTAACCATTATTCTTTTTCGCAGGCATTTCGTGGTATTTTTGTGTATAACGGGGTCAAATGTGAATTAAGCCAATGCAGTGATAAATATGGTCGGATATTTGATATTTATATGTTCTGTGTTTAAACTGCAGTGTGTAAATAATGAAATTTCCTTTGAATTATTTCTACTTGGAGATGAGTACATTTCAGTTGAGACTATAGACAACAAGATGGACTAGAAATATGAATGAAATAGAACTTTCGATTATATACAACATGTTGATGACCTTTCTAATAATTTTTCAACAAAAATTGATACATCTGGATGGGAGATCAAGAAACTCAAAGAATCAATTCATTTTTGCGCGCGTGTTCCGCAAGGAACAGCGTGCTATCATTTCGTCACAATGTCTGTATTTTTCGAATTTTTTTTCGAAAATGGTCTCAAACGATTGGGTTAAACTCCCTGATGAAGAATTCGAGGTCAAATTCAATTCTGTCCGTCCGGTCCGGCCGTTAGCACGATAACTCTCGAACGGAACGACTTAGAGCGTTCAAATTTGCAGGGTAGTTTCGTAGCGTAAATATCTCGGACAAGTTCGTTAACGGGCGAAATCGACCGAGCGGTTTCGGAGTTAAGGCCGTTTTTACTAAAAACGTTTTTTATGAATATTTCCGGAACCGATCACTCGATCTTTTTGAAATTTGGCATCAGATTGTAGAATCATGACCTTTATATGCCTGCCAAGTTTTGTGTTGAACGGACGGCCCTAAAGTGGCAAAAAAAAATTTGGAAAATTTTGTTTTTACGATAACTCGAAAAATACTGATCTGATTGAATTGAAACTCAGTTGTTAGATGCAAAAGACCAAAGCAAACACTTTTGCAAAATTTCGTGAAGATCACGTGACATGAAAAAAATAAAAAAATTACTACTATTTTGCGGAATACTTTGCTTTTAATGCCGAAACATATGTTTTTGAGGTTCATGCTGCCCTTTCCGGGCATTTTCCGTATTGCGCATGCGCAGATGAGAAGTCCTTTAACTGCTGTAGTTTTCGTCAGAGAGGATTGGGGTTTTGGGGAGGCGGATGCTATTCCTCCATAGAATTCAGATCCCTGATGAGGGTCTGCGCATGCGTAGATTAAAGATGCGATATCTTCCGAACCACTAGTGTTGGAGAATCGGAGTTTTTTGTAAGGTGTGTTATTTTGAGAGGACTTTTAGCCGCCAGTAGATTGCGCATGCGCAGAAGAGAAGTGACTGTTTTTGGGTTGGATGGGTTATGTTGGGAGTGCTGAGTCGATATTGTGAGGTTTTAAAAGAATATTCATAGCAATTCAGTGCAAGGACAAGTCACTTTAGGGGATGTAGCGTTGTTTCCGAGTTAAAGTGTCCGTACCGTGGCCCTGGGGCAGATTTTGAAATTGATGTTACCCCTTACAGGCATTTTTCGTTATGCGCATGAGCAGACAATCAGTGATTTAACAGCTGAAGTTTTCGTCAGAGAGGATTGGGGTTTCGGGGTGGCGGATGCTATTCCTCTATAGAATCCCCTGGTGAGGGTCTGCGCATGCGTGGTTTCAAGATGCGATATCTCCTGAACCACTAGTGTAGGAGAATCGTAGTTTTTTGTGAGGTGTGTGATTTTGGGAGGACTTTCAGCCGCAAGTAGATTGCGCATGCGCAGAAGAGAAGTGACTGTTTTTGGGTTGTATGGGTTATGTCGGGAGTGCTGAGCCAATATTGTGAGGTTTTAAAAGAATATTCATGGCAATTCAGTGCACGGCAAGTCAATTTGGGGGATGTAGCGTTGTTTCCGAATTGAAGTGTTCGTACCGTGGCCCTGGGGCTGATTTTGAAATTGATGTTACCCCTTACAGGCATTTTTCGTTATGCGCATGAGCAGACCATCAGTGATTTAACTGCTGAAGTTTCCGTCAGAGAGGATTGGGGTTTCGGGGTGGCGGATGCTATTCCTCTTTAGAATCCCCTGGTGAGGGTCTGCGCATGCGTGGTTTCAAGATGCAATATCTCCTGAACCACTAGTGTTGGACAATCGTAGTTTTTTGTAAGGTGTGTGATTTTGGGAGGACTTTCAGCCGCAAGTAGATTGCGCATGCTCAGAAGAGAAGTGACTGTTTTTGGGTTGTATGGGTTATGTCGGGAGTGCTGAGCCAATATTGTGAGGTTTTAAAAGAATATTCATGGCAATCCAGTGCACGGCAAGTCAATTTGGGGGATGTAGCGTTGTTTCCGAATTGAAGTGTTCGTACCGTGGCCCTGGGGCTAAATTTGAAATCGATGTTACCATTTACGGGCATTTTCGTTATGCGCATGAGCAGACCATCAGTGATTTAACTGCTGGTATTTTCGTCGGAGAGGATTGGGATTTTGGAGTGGCGGATGCTATTCTGCCATAGAATCCACTGGTGAGGGTCTGCGCATGCGTGGATTCAAGATGCTATATCTTCTGAACCTCTAGTGTTGGAGAATCGGAGTTTTTTGTAAGGTGTTTGATTTTAGGAGGACTTGCAGCCGCTAGTAGATTGCGCATGCGCAGAAGAGAAGTGCCTGTTTTTGGGTTGTATGGGTTATGTTGGGAGTGCTGAGCAGATATTGTGAGGTTTTAAAAGAATATTCATGTCAATTTAGTGCACGGACACAAGGCAGTTTGGGGTAAATAGCGTTGTTTCCGAGTTGAAATGTCTGTATGGTGGCCCTGAGGTGAACTTATGTATAACTGTATTCGGTAGATCTATATTAAAATACGTTCGGATTCGGAGAAGAGGCAATTGCTTTCCTAACAGAGATCCCACAACCGCAATTTTTTTTGATCTACGGTAAAGCTAACAGTCAAACTGTATTGATAGCTATGTTTGTTAAAGGAACTTGAAAAAATAAAAAAAAGCACTGACGTGAAGTCAGTACTCTTTGGCGCGCGTGTTCACGGTGGCCAATTTGAATTGAATGATGACTACTTCAAGCTCAGTGGATAGAGGGAGCCGAAGATCTACCCAAAGGAAAGTGGACACCATTCACTGTCGTTTCAAAAATTAACAGTGCTGTATCTAAGCTGCCATCAGGATAGAGTAATAAAGTTGGAAGAGAACACAACTGACTCTCCTTAGTCGCACAAGCTGCTAGAAGATTTGGGAGGGTCAGTATAATCCTAATCATGTTTATAGCACGCGCGCAAAAGCAGATTGAATTAACAATGAAAGAAAAAGTGTAAAAAGTCAATCTGCTTTAGCGCGCGTGCTATAAACATGATTAGGATTATACTGACCCTCCCAAATCTTCTAGCAGCTTGTGCGACTAAGGAGAGTCAGTTGTGTTCTCTTCCAACTTTATTACTCTATCCTGATGGCAGCTTAGATACAGCACTGTTAATTTTTGAAACGACAGTGAATGGTGTCCACTTTCCTTTGGGTAGATCTTCGGCTCGCTCTATCCACTGAGCTTGAAGTAGTCATCATTCAATTCAAATTGGCCACCATGAACACGCGCGCCAAAGAGTACTGACTTCACGTCAGTGCTTTTTTTTATTTTTATATATGTATTCAATTTCCAAAAGTCTGCATCTGTAGATGCTTCAGTTGAAATCAATAAGGACCTTAATCATCTTAAATTATTCATTAAGAATGTACAGATTTCCTGCAGTGATTTGAAATGGATTCTTCCTTTCGATCTTACCCCGGGCAGATGATCTCAACTTACTAATAAGCTTTCCCACTACAGAAATATAATTAATAGGGATTCAGATTCGAAATTTATCAATTTGTTTTATCAACATTTTTACACAGTTCAGATCAAAAAATAATTTTATGTGAATTTACTCTTGATAGCATTGAATTGATATTCTGAATTCACAGAGACTTGTAGTTGTGGTTTACATTCGTAAATCATTCTAAATTTACTTTGTTCTGTTTTCTCAAATTTACTTATGAAACATTTTTTAGAAAATACGAATTACAATGTTATTGTCCACCGAATGGAAAATAAACAGAAACATTTGTAGATAGCAGAAACTCACCATTATAGTAAGAACTAAAACAAGACAAACTCTACGATGATTATCATAATTTTCATTAGCCTACCTTATTAGTCTTATATAATAGTTATGTTTGGGAATATATTTTTATTTTGAGAATTTCATTCAAGTTTATATTTTTTTTGGCAATAGTTAACCCTACACCTTCTCGTGGTTCTTGCTAAACAATGAATTGAATAACAACTACCTAGGTTTCTATTTCAACTTGATCTCAATAATATTGTGCAGAATGGAATGTAGTTATTCAATTCATTGAAAAAGTAGAGTTTCATATTGATAATTCATCCAGAGATTCCAAGCAAGAAAACCTATTCAATGAGTTCACTAGAGTTTTAAACTGGAAATATACGATATCCAGCGCTACCGCATTGAAGAAGTATGCCTCTAAGAGACGATAAATTGCCGCGTTGTCAGACTGTGTTCCAGGCTATCTCTATAGTGGGCTGTGCCCACGGGTCTTCTAATGGAAGTTGAGGATGGTTTAATCCATGAGTGAGTTTCCTTATTCTGCAAATATTTCAGAGACCAGTTGAGATAGAGCAATGAAATTCAAGGTTTTGAGTACTTTGAAACCATGGTGAAATAAGTTTTGTTTGTATTCCCCAATAAAACAAATGGTAGAGGTTGGGGGTACTTTTTAAAATGAATGATTTTTTCCCACGACAACGTACTAATAATAAATTAGATTCTAAAACTGCGATATTTTACCTTTCATTTGTGTGTTGTGTATCGTTGACTCCACTTGGGGCTCAAGCAGTTACATAGATGTTATCAAAACAATGTCACGAACACACAACATTTTCGTAATTTCGGACGCACTTCATGCAAAATTCTACAAGTTATTAACATTGGAATGAAGCCCTATTTGAGAGAATTCAAAGGGTTTTTTCAAATTTCACACGAATTTTCTAAGAATAATATATAAGTGACACATTAAAATAATGTAGAATTCAATGGGTAATCTAATTATCAATGAAAAAAAATGGGTATTACATTTAAAAAACGAACGTTGGTTTCATTTCCGGTGAAACGAATCTGAAATTTTTTTCAATTCATCTCTCCTAAGGAAGCTTAAGAATAAAATTTCAAGCATTTATCTTGAGTATTTCTTTGAAATATTCTAACAAACGGACAAGCTAAATATTTAAAGGGGTGATTTTTGACTCATTTTAAGAAGAAAACTTTTGTTCTTAAGTCTTAACTTATAAAATTAAAAAAAAACAGTTTTTCGATAATAACCGAGATAAAATTGCAGACATCTTTGTAAAATTTGGTATATGTCTTCTATGCATCAAGATGAATTTTGTGACAGCCAAAATATCTTCAATAACACACTCAACAACTTACTTCAAGTCTACAGCTATTATTTTCAACGACATTTCTAAAAACGCCATTAATTCGAGGATGACTAGATTTATGTTTTCAAAAATTATTAATGGGTACTGCAATACGAAGTAATTTTAATTTAAATATTTTAATCGAGATCATACAAGAAAACATATTTTTTGGATTCTCATTCATTTTGGAACAAATCGGATTTCTTAATTTGGTTACAATCGATGCACAAACATTTCCACACCGCATCAGACTTTTGAGGAATTGATCCTGTAAAGTAAAACGACTTATATTTTTGTAAGCCGAAAACGTGCGTCACACAAAGAAAACCCATGAAATCAAATTTGCTCAAAGTTTAATGAGGATCTCAAAAGTGATTTTTATTTCTAGAGAAAGCAATAGTATTTTTGGTGCTCTAGTTCCTCGGAACTGAGTGCTTATCAATTTGCCCAAATGTGTGTAATTTTCGAATTTTTCGATGAAAATGGTCTTAAACGATTTGGCTCGACTCACTGATCAAGAATCCGTGGTCGAAATTCATTCTGTCCGGCCGGCCGTAGGCACGTTAACTCTCGAACGGAATGAGCAAGACAGTTGAAATTTTCAGAGTAGGCTTGGGGGATGAATATCTCGGCTAAGTTCGTTATTGGGCAAAATCGGACAGATGGTTTCGGAGTAACAAAAAAAAAATTTTTTTTTACAAAACAAATTCCAAATCAAATTTTTTTCAATAAGCAGTATTACTATAGGAATCCATTCATATTATTTTTAACTCTAACAAGCTAACACTTTCGGAGATATGATTTTTCAAAATTTAAATGTAAATCGCATTTCTACGTTTTCACAGAATGATAGAATTATTCTGTGGGTATTCTATGAATTGTTATAATCTCAACTTATTTTCTTGAGACATGACGTTGTCTCATTGTCATTCATTCCAGCAATCGTATAAATATGAGAATTATAATATAATATCATATTTTTTGTTGGTTGAGATTTTCATGCCGATGGTCAATCCATATGATGATGGGAATGGTAATGGTAAGTTAATAATATTGAGTTCAGAATATCTCCACTAAAAACAAAACTGGAATATTGGTGTATTGGAGTAGATTTGAGGAAAGATATATATTATCGTTCATCATAGAATTGAGGAATGAATATCTCGGATGAGCTCGTTGTTGGGTAGAATCGTCTATTGGTTTTGGATTGATAATTTTTGGCACTCTTGTTGAATTTAAATTCTTCTATGATGTTTGAATTCAATTTCTGCTAAGATGAAGTTCTAAATTTCAATAATGAATCGTACTTCTATGTTTTCACAGAATGCTATAAATATTCTATCTAAGCTTTATTATATGATCTGTGTTCATACTCGTACATTTCATCCTCTTCTATAAGAGAGAGTCAAATTCATTTCAGCTATTTTAATTTGGTTTCTTCCATGGTGCAGTTGTCATTCTCAGATTACTCATTTAATCTTGATTAATAAACTATTATTTGAATTGAATCTCCTTTATGATGCAGTTCTATCATAAGAATACATTGATATAATTCCCAACTCTGAGAAACCAATACTTTCGGAGATATAATTTGTCTGTTTGAGCTAGAGCGACAGAAAGCTCCTGTCCACAGGGCTTGAACCCATTTTTTATTTTCTTCAAAAATATTCAATGCAAAACACGCATGGTAGAGAAAATGAAAATGTTTGGAAATCACAAAATGTACCTTGATGCTTAGAAGACATGTACCAAAATTTATAAAGATGTCTACAATATTATCTCGGTTATTATTAAAAAACTGATTTTTTTTTAAAATTTTATCACCCTGTCTCTCAAAAGTTAAACTTTTAGGTCAAACGTCCATAGGAAGTTTTTTTCTTAGAATGAGCAAAAGAATCACCCCCTTAAATATTTAGCTCATCCGTTCGTTAGAATATATCAAAGAAAGACTCGAGATAAACACTTGAAATTTTATAGTTAAGCTTTGTTAGGAAAGATAAATTCTTGGAAAAAATTTCAGATTCATTCGACTTCTGGCTTCACCAGAAATCATACCAACTTTCGTTTTTTTAAATGTAATGCCAAGTTTTTTCATTGATAATCAGATTACCCATTGAATTTTACATTGTTTTAATGTGTCACTTACATATTATTCTCAGAAAATTCGTGTGAAATCTGAAAAAACCCTTTAAATTTTCTCAAATTTGGCTTCATTCTAATGTTAATAACTTGTAGATTTTGGCATGAAAATTCCTAATTTTCTAGATTCTATCATCCATAGACGTTTTTTTCTTAAGAAAATTGATTCAAGCACTGAAGTGAAGTCTTCTTCTGTATTGGCATGGACACTCTTAATTCGAATTTGCCATGGTAAATCGTTTCCAAACTTGGAACTTGGCAGTAGATTTAGGTTTTGGAGGTTCTCGCAAAATTTAAGCGATGTCGGACGAATAATTGCTGATATATAGAATTTTTTTCAATAATTTTCAATGATTTCTTAAAAATTTTCTAGTAATACGATCCTCACGAAATTTTTTAAGAATTTTCACGTTGGCATTATACAATTAATAACCATGTATGAATTTAATTGGTTTTGTATTTTTCGAGTCATTGAAAAAATAAGTACCAAATTTCAGGTTATAACTCCAAAACCGTTTGGCCGATTATGCCTGTAGACAAACTGAAATGTTGCATTCAGATGCAGAACCTAACCTGAAAATTTCAAGTCGCTACCTTTTTCCGTTCCCAGGTTAGGTATCGTGACATAAAAGATATCTTTTAATCATTTAAAAAAAAAATGGGTTCAAGCCCTGTGGACAGGAGCTTTCTGGCGCTCTAGATCAAACAGACAAATTATATCTCCGAAAGTATTGGTTTCTCAGAGTTGGGAATTATATCAATGTATTCATATGATAGAACTGCATCATAAAGGAAATTAAATTCAAATAATAGTTTATTTATCAAGATTAAATGAGCAATCATGAGAATGAGAACTGCACCATGGAAGAAATCAAATTAAATGTGGCCAATTTTGCCCAATAACTCATTCCGTTCGAGAGTTATATCTATGTCTATGGATGAAAAGCAGTCTCACTACTCTCAGATCTCTTACTTCATGTTCCGTTCCGAAATGTTAGACTTTTCTGAGATAAACTAATTTCGGAGCAAACAACTGAGATTTTTCTCACTTCGCTCACAATTCTTCGATTGATTAGATAATGTCATGTCTCAGGAAAATAAGTTGACATTATGACAATTCATACATAGAATAATTATATCATTCTGTGACAACGTTGAAATACGATTTATTATTGAAATTTTGAAAAATCATATCTACGAAAGTATTAGCTTGTTAGAGTTAAAAATGATATCATTGGATTCTTATGGTAAAACTGCTTATTGAAAAAAATTTAATTTGTAATTTGTTTCGTAAAAAAAATTTTTTTTTTTATTACTCCGAAACCATCTGTCCGATTTTGCCCAATAACGAACTTAGCTGAGATATTTATCTCCCAAACCTACTCTGAAAATTTCAACTGTCTAGCTCATTCCGTTCGAGAGTTATCGTGCCTACGG
This sequence comes from Halyzia sedecimguttata, assembly GCA_937662695.2. NCBI lineage: Eukaryota > Metazoa > Arthropoda > Insecta > Coleoptera > Coccinellidae > Halyzia > Halyzia sedecimguttata. Next base: position 99,348,850 of record OW569412.2, on the reverse strand, counting down.
CCGGACGGCCGGCCGGACCGGCCGGACTGCCGGACAGAATGAATTTCGACCAGGGATTCTTGATCAGTGAGTCGAACCAAATCGTTTAAGACCATTTTCATCGAAAAATTCGAAAATTACAGACATTTGGGCAAATTGATAAGCACTCAGTTCCGGAGGAACTAGAGCGCCAATAACAAGTAAAGCGATCCTCTCAAAATTTCACTAACGTGCTTAGATTTACATTCTACAACTATTCACCAAGTTTCAATTCGATCGGATTTATATTGGTTGAAAATAAAATTATTACTCGGAAAAAGTTGGGTCGATTATGCCCATTAACGAATTTGTTTGTCATATTGGGATGCGCCACCTACTCTGAAAATTTCAAGTCGCTATCTCATTCCGTTGTCAAGTTATCGTGGCAACGGACGGCCGGCCGGCCGGACAGAATCAAATTTATTCAGGTAGTCCAGCTCAATCGTTTGAGACCATTCTCGGCGAAAAATTCGAAAATTACAGACATTTGGGCAAAATGATGTTCCCCAGAACATACGCCCTAAAAAGCCAAAGAATCCCTCCCTTAAATATTGGCATGTCTTTAAGCAACACCCTGTATACTGTAATTTAATCGCTCTTAGCTCGAGTCAATCTTCATACTATGAAGAGAACTGCAACATTTAACCACAAGATATTTGTCGATTCGATATGCCGTAATCAGACCACGTATTCCTCGCACATCCAAGCATTATTTTCCTCAGTGAACTCCAGCATCTTCCACTCGTATCACAAGCATTCCCGCATGCAGAAATTGCACATGATACATGCAAGTCTGTCGACACTCGCTAACGACATTCTGGGTCACGTTTTGTGTGACTTGAGATGAAACGGCTCGTTTCCGCGAATGCAAAACAACTTTCTGTCGTAATTTCTGAGGAAAAACCTTCATAGGTACTCACGGGATGTCGGAAACTGTAGCACGCATCTGCATTCGATAATATACAGTGTGGAAAGCCAAATAGAATATATTTACATGATCTCCATTCACATTTATAAAGTCTCCCGGTTGGCCATGAAATTTTGACACATTTCACCGTGTATATTTTGAAAATATTAGGTTATGCTCATTTTCCTGTCAGATAACTACGCAACGTTGTCCTCTCTACATAGAAGTCGTAGTAATTACGTATTTCTCACAATGTGAATTTTATTGCATTTTGTACTAAATTTTAGTTTTTGATATTGTATCAAATTTCACTAATAACTTGATTTAATTTTTTCCATTTTGATTTTTGCAAAAAACATGAAAGTGACATCATTTCTGAATAGAGAATGACTATAGACCTTTCAAACGATGTATCACAAGCCCATACTTCTTACTGGAAAAATTCAGGCTTGCACCAGTATTTCGAAGGGGGTTTCAGGTAGACTTCGCATTTTTGGCGCTCTAGTTCCTCGGAACTGAGTGCTTATCAATTTGCCCAAATGTCTGTAATTTTCGAATATTTCGATGAAAATGGTCTTAAACGATTTGGTTCGGCTCACTGATCAAGAATCCGTGGTGGAAATTCATTCTGTCCGGCCGTCCGGCCGGCCGGCCGGTCCGGCCGGTCCGTCCGTAGGCACGATAACTCTCGAACGGAATGAGCTAGAGAGTTGAAATTTTCAGAGTAGGTTTGGCAGATAAATATCTCGGCTAAGTTCGTTATTGGGCAAAATCGGACAGATGGTTTCGGAGTAACAAAAAAAAATATTTTTTTTTTACATAACAAATTCCAAATTAATTTTTTTTCAATAAGCAGTTTTACCATAAGAATCCAATGATATCATTTCTAACTCTAACAAGCTAATACTTTCGGAGATATGATTTTTCAAAATTTCAAAAATAAATCGTATTTCTATGATTTCACATAATGATATAATAGGGCATTTCCAGTCAGCTGTTTTTGACAACATCAAAACACGTGCTGAGGGGCAATCAAACTTCATTTTCCCTTTGCAAAGTATATTCTCAGAAAATTCTTACATTTCGGAACTGAACATGAAGTAAGAGATCTGAGAGTAGTGAGACTGCTTTTTATCCATAGACATAGATATAACTCTCGAACGGAATGAGGTAGGTAGTTGAAATTTTCAGAGTAGTTTAGGGAGATGAATATCTCGTTTAAGTTCGTTATTGGGCAAAATTGGCCAGATTTAATTTGATTTCTTCCATGGTGCTTTTCTCATTCTCATGATTGCTCATTTAATCTTGATAAATAAACTATTATTTGAATTGAATTTCCTTTAGGATGCAGTTCTATTATATGAATACATTGATATAATTCCCAACTCTGAGAAACCAATACTTTCGGAGATATTTTTCAGGAGTCGAGTCAGCTTGGTCAGGAGAATTTGTTATATCATCCTTCTTAGCCCTCCTTATCAATATTTTTAATTTCTAATTTAAATTCTTCTATGATGTTTGAATTCAATTTCTGCTAAGATGAAGTTCTAAATTTCAATAATGAATCATACTTCTATGTTTTCACAGAATGCTATAATTATTCTATCTAAGCTTTATCATATGATCTGTGTTCGTACTCGTACTTTTCATCCTGTTCTATAAGAGAGAGTCAAATTCATTTCAGCTATTTTAATTTGGTTTCTGCCATGGTGCAGTTCTCATTCTCAGATTGCTCATTTAATCTTGATAAATAAACTATTATTTGAATTGAATTTCCTTTATGATGCAGTTCTATCATAAGAATACATTGATATAATTCCCAACTCTGAGAAACCAATACTTTCGGAGATATAATTTGTCTGTTTGAACTAGAGCGCCAGAAAGCTCCTGTCCACAGGGCTTGAACCCATTTTTATGAAGAGGAATGACAATTTAAAATTTAGGTAAGTTTCACGTGTTTCGGGATTTTCCATAAATATGTACAGTAACCAAGATAATGAATTTATTCCATTTGTCTTTTCCACACTGTATATGGTATTAAATGTTTAGCAACGTGTAGTAACAAGGGCTACACGTCGGACAAACAACCAGCAGGAGCCAGAGCACACGGGACATATTCGGAACAACAATATCAATAAATCTTCTGTTGCAAATCACGTTTTAACAACCTGTCACCTCCGCCATTTTGCAACACGATGTATAACATCATCCTATAATATAATTTGGTATTACAGTATTACGAGTTAATTTACTATCCGCTGTATTCACAAAGCATTCAATCTCCGTTAAATCCTAACTGAGGTCCTCAGTTAAGGATAAATTTAAATCGCAACCGCAGTAAACGTGAAAATTAACGTGAAACAGGCCTGTTTCACCACCGTTAAATGAGTTAACTGATGTTGCGATTCGCATTTATCCTTAACTGAGGACCTCAGTTAGGACTTGACGGAGATTGAATGCTTTCTGAATAAAGAGGTATGTCTAGGTACAATCTTCGCGAAAGTGCAAGCAGTAAATTAACAAAGTATTATCGACACTGGATGAACGGTATGGCGGCCTAACAAACATTGATTTTTGGCGCACTTGTTCCTCGGAACAGAGTGCTTATCAATTTGCCCGAAAATCTGTAATTTTCGAATTTTTCGATGAAAATGGTCTTAAATCGGCAGGATGGTTTCGGAGTAAGAAAACAATTTTTTTTTTACATAACAAATTCCAAATTAAATTTTTTTCAATATGCAGTTTTACCATAAGAATCCATTGATATCATTTTTAACTCTAACAAGCTAATACTTTCGGAGATATGATTTTTCAAAATTTCAATATAAATCGTATTTCTATGTTTTCACAGAATGATTTAATTATTTTGTGTGTATTCTATGAATTGTTATAATGTCAACTTATTTTCCTGAGACATGACGTCTAATTCATTCCAGCAATCGTAGAATTATGAGAATTATAATATAATATCATACTTTTTGTTGGTTGATATTTTCATGCCGATGGTCAATCCATATGATGATGGGAATGGCAATGGCAAGTTAAAAATATTGAGTTCAGAATATCTCCACTAAAAACAAAACTGGAATATTGGTGTATTGTAGTCTTGGAGTGGATTTGAGGAAAGATATACAGGGTGAGTCTTTGACCACTGCATTAATTTTAACCAAAGATTCCTCTCATCAAATGAAACACTTTTTTCATTTAACATTTTTCCAAATTCAGCTCAGGTAAAAAGATACAGGCTGTTGAAATTTTGAAAAAAAATCAGTTTTTATTTTGTAGCTTTGACTTCCTTTTTTCGAATAAAATGAATGTTGCATAAAGTTTCCTATAACTATGATACATATTTTCCAAATATTAGTTATTTTATAATTCTACTGGTTTTCTAGTTATGGACTCGTGGATTCATGAAACTAAACGAAATTAGCATAAAGAAAGCATATATAGTTTTTCTTGAGTCATTTCAAGAATATTCCATCGTTTCAGAACATTATATTATTCTTCATCATTTCTCCTTAAACGCACCGTTTCCGAGATATTCTTCAAGAATGTTTTAAAATGGAAAACTCCAGAAATTTCACTACTTTTATGGATCCGTCCCTGAGCGTTGGAATCCTGAATCAAGCTGTAAACCACGTTACCATGCCTTATTCTCGTCCGCCAACAATGTCATAGATAATTTATATGCGGGAGTGTATTAGCACATTGTGAAATCTTTAAACGCTTGTAACTTTTTACCTGAGCTGAATCTGGAGAAATGGTAAATGAAAAAAGTGTTTCATTTGAAGAGAGGAAACTTTGGTTAAAATTAATGCAGTGGTCAAAGACTCACCCTGTATATTATCGTTCATCATAGAATTGAGGAATGAATATCTCGGATGAGTTCGTTGTTGGGTAGAATTCGTCTATTGGTTTTGGATTGATAATTTTTGGCACTCTTGTTGAATTTAAATTCTTCTATGATGTTTGAATTCAATTTCTGATATGATGAAGTTCTTTCATAAGAATCCATTGATATAATTCCCAACTCTGAGAAACCAATACTGTCAGAGATATAATTTGTCTGTTTGAACAAGAGCGCCAGAAAGCTACTGTCCACAGGGCTTGAACCCATTTTAAATATTAGAGTTTCACGTGAATAACATAGTAAATTATGAAAATTTCAGGGCGCGAAGTTTGAAATTTTTCAATTCTACGAATGCAAAAGTTTATCATTTGAGAATATAATAAACCAATAGCTATTACTGCATGAATGTCCAAAATATTTTTCCAAATATGCGATTGCTGTATTGATTCATAATTCGATTATTTTTTTTCAGTTGAACACCGAATGGGCGCAAGTAGAAGTCATAGATCTCATCAACGACGGATCTGGATTGGCCTTCGGTATCATCGGTGGAAGAAGCACAGGCGTTGTCGTTAAAACTATTTTGCCCGGGGGCGTAGCGGACAGGGTGAGTGAAAATATCGTCCACATTGTTTTCCGACATTTAGCTTCTGGCGGGTTTTCTCACCTAATGAAAATTTATGAGGTTTTTTCGAATAGACGTGGAAGCGTTTACAGTATAATTAGCTTTCTAATAGATTCAATAACCACGTTTACATTTTTAACGATAATCGATAAATATATTAAATTTATAGAAGTTAAGGCAACAATTTGGTTCCTCGCGCTTTAATAACCTATCAATTTATGTCACCAAGTGATTAGTAAGAACTTTTTTCCTACTTTCATTGTTCTTATTAATTCAGAATTATTCTGTAAAATAAATCGGTACCTAAGTAGAGACAAAAACTCAACATAAACGAAAGAAAATTGTGGTTCAGCAATTTTGTCTTCGGTGTTTTGAATTTCTAGAGTTTTCCTCAGAATTTCGTGCCATTTCGTTCGAATTTAAAACGAAATCATAATTGCAGCGACAGAAAGTTAGCATTCTCCTACCTTGCACCCAAAAAATCCAAAAAAGTTTCAATCAACCACCACTTCCTTGAAATTTTTCTTCGAAGTTTTCAGAAAAAAATTGGGTCAAGTTCTGAAGGAAGTCAGGAGCTTTTGCGCGTATGTTCTATTAAGAGTGTCCAATACAGGAGAATGGATGATAGAACATACGCGCAAAAGCTCATGATTTCATTTCAGCCTTCGTTAACAGGCGAAATCCATCAAGCGGCTTCGGAGTTATGACTATTTTTAGTAAAAACATTTTTTATGAATATTTTCGAAACCAATTATTCTATATATCTGAAATTTAGCACCAAATTGTAGAATAATGACTTTCATATGTGTGCGGTGTTTTGTATTGATCGGGTTGACGTAAAGTGCCAAAATTTTTTTTTCTATTTTGTTTCTACAACTCTCGAACATAATGAGCTAGGCATCAGTTGAAATGTTCAGAGTAGGCTTAAGAGGTTTAGGCGAGATATTTATCTTGGCTAAGTTTGTTATTGGGCAAAATCGGCCTAACGGTTTCGGAGTAACGAGAAAAAAACATTTTTTTCATTACAAATTTGAAATTAAATTTTTTCCAAAATGCAGTTTCACTATAACATCTATTGATATCATTTTCAACTCTAACAAGCTAATACTTTCGGAGATATGATTCTTCGAAATTTCAATAATGAATTGTACTTCTATGTTTTCACAGAATGCTGTACTTAATTATCTATGAATTATTATATGATCTGTGTTCTTACATGTCATCTTATTTTCCTATGAGAGATAAATGTCAAAATCATACTTCGTTTTCTAGAACAGGTATTTTGTATCATGAGTAAACGAATTTGGCATAGAACCAGAAATAAATATGAGATGTCTCTTTAAAATGACATGTATGAATACAGATCACGAAATTCATTTGTATAAATTCGGACGTTAATTGTCGATTACAGATTCTGTGAATTCATTCTGCATCTGCTAGTCAGTCTGTCAATACGCGTTTTCAGTTTTCTCCCCGACATTCTAAAAAAGTGCCCTGGAGAGAGTCTTATTGGTATCAATTTCTGTCGCCATACCGCCAAGGTATAGTACAACTAAATACTAGGACTATATTTCATCAAAAATCTTCATTTATTATTCAATTATTTACGATAATTCTCAATTCAAACAAGTAATAATTTCGATCATATTTGTGTGTCGATTCGTTCCACCTTATGTTGGAAACGCAGTCGACAAAATTTGTTATCTCTCACGTGTTACATTGTGGATGGTTTTTAATTCTTGGGAATTGTTATAATCTGTTTTCCGAATCCTCACAATGTTCGCCTTTCCTTTATTCCACTGCTTCCGAGGTCTACCCAATCTTCTGTCTTTAGTCTTTCCTATCGACCCAGGAAAGTGAAGAGCGTTTGTACATATTCCTTTCCTTTTTACTTGTCAACAATGGCGCGCAACTGTTCTTCTTGCAATAAGAACATTACAGGTTCTCAGCCTTCAATTTCATGCTCTAAATGTTCCAAGTTTTTCCACGCGGTATGCTTAAATCTAACCTCAAAAAAGTTGATTTTCTTTCCGAAAAAAACGAGAGCTGGATTTGTCCGATCTGCCATTCCATGGAACGACGTCTTAGGAGTGGTTCCGCGGGTTCTCGCACGGTTTCTTCTGAGACTGCTACTACGAAACCGCCAACGTCGGGATCTGAGGGTGATCAGTCTCCCTTGACACTGGAACATTTTCATCAAATGATGAACAGAATCAGTGAGGTTGCTGCCAGTGTTCTTCGAATAGAAGAACGTCAGAATGACATTCTTGGCCAATTAGCGGCTTGTAACTCATCCATTAAAATACATGCTGAATTACTATCCAACCAACAAGAATCGCTTGCTATAATTGAATCGGATGTATCCAGCATAAAAGATTCTCATACTCACCTATCAGGTGAAATAACGGATGTTTCTTCGAAGGTTGTCACCCTCGAATCCAGATTGGATATCATGCCTGCTGTAACCACGCCTGACATTATACCCGAAATCATGAACAGAGTGGAAAAATCTCACAATATAATTATTGCTAACCTGCCCGATAGTCTGGACGATGGGGGGACTGCGGCTGCCATTGTGGAGCATATATATTGCTCAGCGAGTAGGTTCATCAACAGTGTTTTCCGTATTCCTGGTAGAGATGCAAGTAATCCCAGATGGCTTAAAATTTCTTCTTCTAACGCCGATATCGTCAACAAAATTCTCAGGGGTAGGAAGTCTATCCTAGGAAATCCACGTTTTCGCGAAATAATAATACGTGACGATAAAACGAGGAATCAGGTTGAGGAACTTAATGCACTCCGTGCAGAACTGAGGAGAAGGCAGGATGTTGGTGAAGCGAATCTGACAATAAAATATCAAAAGGGTCGACCCACTATCACATCTACGAAGAAATCTCTAGATGGACCTCATTAAAAAAACCGACTACCCTATGGCCTATTATTTATACCAACGCCCAATCTCTAATTTCCAAATTCAATGAACTACTCACTATCGTCAAAATGCAAAAACCATTTGATATTTTGATATCTGAAACTTGGCCTCATAGACTACTGGCCCATGATGAAAAAATTATGGGTCCTTTGAACCACCAGGTGACCTATCTAGAACGATATAAGAGCATGAAATAATAAGATTCAGCACTATGCCGTCACTTGTAAGCTGTCCAACTGAGTGCAGGTGAGAATTCGAAAGTACAGGTAGAGTGAGTACATTTTGGTCACATATTTTTGTACGGCATTCTTACCACCGATAGATCCATGAAAAATAATAAGAAAACGCGCAGTGCCGTACAAAAATGGTGGTCCACAAAGTCGAATTTTTTTTTTAATTTTCTGACAATTACCAGGGTAAATTTGGTCATTTGATCTTGTACGGCATCTGTGTCATACTATTTCAATACTGCTTCTAATCCATTATTCCGCAACGCCGTACAAAAATCATGCGACAAGGGAAAAAAATCGAGGGTTGTAATCCCCTCTCTTTCCGTAGTCCAGGAGGTGATTTGAAAAAGTACGGCTTCGGTTCCAAAACATTATCTAGCACTCAAAAGTACTATTAAAAATAATGCCGTCAAAAAATGATTGTTCATTTGAATGTAAATCAATAATTACCTTAATTGCATCGTATCCTTGATTTTTAGAGCTGTAAAGTCATTTGATCCTGTACGGGAACTTTTTTTTCAACATCATATTGTAAAATACAATTGTTATATAGTATTGCCGTTCAAAAAAAACCGTTCTAAAAAAAATTATAGAGAAATACAAAAACTGAAATTTTGCGAATTATTGTAATAGTTTAAATATCATAGATTAATGAAATATAGCAGTTTTCTACATTTTATCCCTTGTTTTAAATAGTATTAACATATATAAATTAGGAAAAAATGATGCCGTACATTTTTATGCACACCATATCTTTTTGGCTGATGATAGTGACGCTACAATTTTGAGGGTACTTTATGGCCATCTGATACAGTACGGTATCAACATAATTTTGAAGAGAACAATTGATAATATGATAAAATCACTATGACGTCTAACTGAACTGAAACGGTGTGTATATTATGTCCAAGAATTGAAACTGTCAATCCCAGTATCAACAGTTTTGTATACTTTTTGGTTCAATATATACTTCAAACCTTATTGATACATACATATAATTGATTTGTTTCATTGTAATGATGTGAATAAATAAAACAATCATGTTTTAGAAAAATTCGAAATATTTAATGATAATAATAAAAAAAATGGTCATTTCATAAAAAAAAAATTCATAAATTTAATGATGATAATAAGAAATATGGTTTTTGTTTGAATTATTCTGTATCGGAATCCGTTGCTGAGTTGTTATCAGAATCAACGTCTTCATCGACGTCCGAATTATCTTCTCTCGGGTCCAAGCCGAGTACATCCGAATAAAATACGATATTCCCTACAAATGCTAAACGTCGTAACAGAACGTCGCTCCAAAAATGTGCGAGTACTTATGATACTGAAATTAGCAGAATTATTTTTGAAAAATTTAAAATAAAATTGCACATCTACATAATTCAAGTATAAATCGATAGTAAACAAACCCATATATGACATAGTTTCTAACTAGGATCCTAGAATCACGAAAAGACTGAAAATTTGTACAAATAAACTATCTAAATGCCGTATAAAATAAATTTCACCTTTCATTTCGTTATATAGATTTTTTCTTTTTGAGTTTTTCTATTTAATTTTTTTTCCCTTTGAACCAACGAAAATGTACGGCATATGAAAAAATATTATCTATGCATAAAATACTTTCAAAATAAATTTATTTCATGTTGTGTCAAATCACCTGCTGGAATACGGAAAGAGAGGGGATTACAACCCTCGATTTTTTCCCCTTGTCGCATGATTTTTGTACGGCGTTGCGGAATAATGGATTAGAAGCAGTATTGAAATAGTATGACACAGATGCCGTACAAGATCAAATGACCAAATTTACCCTGGTAATTGTCAGAAAATTAAAAAAAAAAATCGACTTTGTGGACCACCATTTTTGTACGGCACTGCGCGTTTTCTTATTATTTTTCATGGATCTATCGGTGGTAAGAATGCCGTACAAAAATATGTGACCAAAATGTACTCACTCTACCTGTACTTTCGAATTCTCACCTGCACTCAGTTGGGCAGCTTACAAGTGACGGCATAGTGCTGAATCTTATTATTTTATGCTCTTGTATCGTTCTACATAGGTCACCTGGTGGTTCAAATGACCCATAATTTTTTCAGCATGGGCCAGTAGTCTATCATTCTTCCATTCCTGATAGAGCTTGCCACATACCGGGTTACACTGTGTTTCGCCAGGATAGCGTCAGAACTGTCGGTCATGGAGGTGTCTGCATATACTTGAGGAATAATATCGTTGTTTCGTTCAAGATATCTGTTTTTTACAAAGACTGGCATGGGATAGACAACATCTTCATGGACGTATCGGATGCACACATATCTTTCACCCTAGCATGCATTTATAGACCACGCCCTTGCATGGAGGACAAGGCCTTTACTGAATACCTGGAGGAAATATCACTTTTACGTCAAAATCTGATAATAACTGGTGATTTCAACTGCCCAGATGTGCCATGGCCTCTCACCAAACTTCCTTCAGAAAGTTCACCGTCGTTTCCGTACGCAGACCTCATCCTCAACTCTGGTCTTGAACAGATCGTACTTAAGCCCACCAGGTACAGACATGGCCAGACTCCTTCCACACTAGATCTCATCATCACATCAATCTTCTGTCTGACCTACTATATCTACCTCCACTTGGTAAATCCGACCACGTGGTCTTGAAGTCCGAGCTGCAATTTTATTATCCTTGTACAGTTAATAACCAAGTCAAAATTCGCAGGAAGACAGATTACGAGGGGGTTTCGACGGTTTTGTCGTCATATGATTGGTCCAATTCTTTTTCCGGCGATGAAAGCATTGATGTTCTCTGGGAGGAATTCCTTACAGTAGTTCGGGATGCTGTTTCATCTAATACTCGTTCCATGCCAGTGATACATAATCCCAATAAACCATGGATAACAGGCAGCCTACTCAATTCCATAAGGGTTAAGAAGTCTTTATGGCAGCGTTATACCCGCAGTAGATCTACTACTGACTTTTTCAACCATCGCAATTACTCTAATCACTTGACCTCTTTAATTCGGTCTTCTAGGGCCCGGTTTGAGGATTGCCTGGTTTCAGAGGGAAATAAAAAAAGATTCTTCAAATATATCCGTAATTCCTTTGATAGCAAGGTATCTGTTCCTCTTGTGAAAGATTCATCTGGAAGACTGTGCGGTGATTACACTGAGTCGGCTGATGTTCTCGCCGAGACTTTTTCCTCTCACTTCATTGAGGAGCCTAAGTCAGCTTTGCCACCCTTGCTCACTTCTCGATGTCTTGGTTCCCTCGAAAATGTACCTCTATCTGCAAGTATCGTTGAGGAATACCTTTCTAAACTCAACGTTTCTTCAGCTCCCGGTAACGATGAAATAACGTGTCTTCTTCTATCCCGCTGTTCCACTGCACTTGCGGAACCACTTTATCGTCTGTTCCAAATATCTTTGCTTACATCTTCTCTTCCTTCACAGTGGTGTTCGGCAACTGTGACACCTGTTTTTAAGAGTGGCGATAAAACTTCCTCTTCAAACTACCGCCCTATCAGTCTTGTGTCAGTGGTCTCCAAAGTCCTTGAAAGAATAATCACCGACCATTCATTCGTGGGTTTGCTGAATCCAATAATTTGATTCCCGATGAACAGCATGGTTTTCTTCCGGGTCGCTCAACACTGACCAACCTTCTCGTGGCGGTGAATGATTGGACTAAGTTTGTGGACGCTGGTGTCCCTGTTGATGTCATCTACTTGGATTTCACGAAGGCTTTCGACCGAGTTCCTCACCGTCGTCTCATTCACAAGCTAGAGTATATGGGAATTCGAGGTATTTTGCTGGCTTGGATTAGATCATTCCTCAGTGACAGAACTTTCAGGGTCAGGGTTGGCGGAGTTTTCTCTGCACACGAGAGGAAGGTAACCAGCGGAGTGCCCCAGGGTTCAGTTCTTGGCCCAGTACTTTTCTACTGTACACATCGGATCTCCCCCATTTGATCGGCTCGAGATGTCTTCTGTTCGCTGACGATGTTAAACTATACAGTGTTCCATCTCTTACCTCCAACCAGCTGCAGGCGGACCTGGACGCGATTGCTCAGTGGGTCGATAAATGGTTGTTACCTCTCAACATCGAAAAATGTTGTGTGCTGCACATTGGTAAGGACAATCCAAAGCTTCCGTATCTGCTTGGTGGGCACTCTCTTACTTCAGTCCGGAGCCACCGGGATCTTGGTGTGGTCGTCAACGCAGATCTTGACTGGTCTGAGCATATTACGGAGACTTGCAGTAGAGCCAAAAAATCGACCTACCTCATTCAGCGGTCTTTTGGCGGCTGTAGTATAAGGACTGCGAAATTGTTATACACAACATATGTGAGACCAATTCTGGAGTATGCGGGTCCAGTTTGGTGGGCCGCTCTAAGATCTGACTCGCAACTTCTTGAGTCTGTTCAAAGATGGTGCACAAGAATCCCATTTTCCTCCTTCTCTCGACCTGACTATCAGACAAGGTTGGGTTTATTCGGGCTAACCAGCTTTGAGGACCGGCGTACCAGAGGCGACATGATAGTAGCTTTCCGAGCAATGCATGGATTCTTCGGTATTGACCTTGGACAGTTATTCCTTCCAAATCGGAACAACCTTCGCGGACACGCTTATAAATTGGCCAAGGAACCATTTCGAACCTCCTGCAGAATGAACTTTCTATCCAACAGAATTATTGATGTTTGGAATCGTCTCCCAGGTGCAGTGGTGAATGCAACATCCACCAATGGATTCAAAAACTCTTATGACCAATGCGGTGTTAATTAGTTTCTATTTTTCCTTTACAATTCTAGCAGAATACTTTTAGTTTTGGCTTTTTTGAGTGCATAGGTTTTACCTCCACTCTTATTGTAATTTAATAATAATAATAATAATAATATATATAATTGCGATTTATTTTTGAAACTTTGAAAAATCATATCTTCGAAAGTGTAAGCTTGTTAGAGTTGAAAATGGTATCAATGGATTTTAATGGTGAAACTGCATCTTAAAGAAAACTGAATGAATTTGAAATTTGTAATGTAAGAAAATTTTTTTTTTCTCTACTCTGAAACCATCATACCGATTTTTCCCAATAACAAACCTAATCAAGATATTTATCTCTCAAGCCTACACTGAAAATTTCAACTGTCTAGCTCATTTTGCTATTAGAGTATTGTAGAAACAAAATTTAAAAATTTTGAAAATTTTTTTTGATATCAATGGATTCTCTTCATGAAACTGCATCTTAAAAAAAATTGGATATGAAATTTTGAATGTAAATAAAATTTGTTTTTCGTTACTCCGAAACCATCAGGCCGATTTTGCCCAATAACAAACTTAGCCGAGATATTTATCTCCCAAACCTACTCTGACAACCGTCTAATTCATTCCGTTCGAGAGTTATAGTGTTAACGGCCGGACATAATCGATTTTGACCACGGATTCCTGATCAGTGAGTCGAACCCAATCGTTCATCCATGAATTCTAAAATACAGACATTTGTGTATTCTGTTCCGAGGAACAAGGGTGCCAAAAATAAAGATTTCTTACTTTATTGTTATCATCTATCATTCTAATGGAACTCCATCTAGTGGAGACTGATTGACTGAATGTGCAGTACTCGTTAAAATGCATATCAATTTTATGAAAACTGAACTAAAGCGACATAACATGAATATAAATCCAAGATGATTATCTCGATTTACTAAATGAAAGATTTGCGCCTAATCCATCACAAAATGTATTAGGTTTAGAACTCGGTTTTCCGAAAGAATATAAATCAATGTCAAGCAGGATGGATAGGTTTCAGGAATGTTCCAATTGTGAAAATAAGAAATTTTCCATAGCGGGTACATCTTAATCAGACAAACTTCTTCAGAGAGGTCGCAGATGTCACCGAGCTATTTATCAAACTTTCAATTCTCTGGTATTTACTCAGTTTATGTTACCACGCAGCAAACTTTAATTAAGAACAGCTTTTACACAGCGTTCGGAAATTTGTTGAAGATACAGATAGAGAAATATAGGAAAGCAAGGGGTTCATTAATTCATTGGAATAAATATTGCTTTTGGAATGAGATATTTGAATGACTCGCGTGATGTCAGGAGCTTTAGTGCGTTTATTCATTTAGATGACCAATATAAACTGCTGGCCACCTGAAGCATGACAAGCTAATTTTTGGCGCTCTTGTTCCTCGGAACAGAATGCTTTTCAATTTGCACAAATGTCTGTAATTTTCAAATTTTTGGCTCAAAATAATGGTCTCAAACGTTTTGGTTCGACCCACTGATCAAGGATCCGTGGTCGAAATCGATTCTGTCTGTTCCGTTAACACGATAACTCTCAAACGGAATGATCTGGTCCAAGGTAGGATTGGAGCGTAAATATCTCGGACGAGTTCGTTAATGGGCGAAATCCATCAAGCGGGTTCGGAGTTATGGCCGTTTTTAGTAAAAACATTTTTTATGAATATTTCCGAAACCGATTAGGTTACCGAAAAGTGTAAAAAAAATTTTTTGAAAATTAAAAAAAAAAATTGTCTATTATAACTCTCGAACGGAATGAGCTAGGCAGTTTAAATTTTCAGAGTAGGTTAGGTAGATGATTATCTCGGTTGAGATCGTTATTGAGCAAAATAGGCCAGATGTTTTCAGAGTAACGAAAAAAAATTTTTTTTTAAGTAACAAATTTCAAATTCAATTTTCATGTAAGATGCAGTTTCCCCATAAAAATCCATTGATATCATTTTCAACTCCAGCAAGCTAATACTTTCGGAGATATGATTTTTCGAAATTTCAATAATGAATCGTACTTCTATGTTTTCACAGAATGCTATAATTATTCTATCTATGCTTTAATATATGATCTGTGTTCATACTCGTACATGTAATTCTGTTCTATAAGAGATAGTCAAATTCATTTCAATCATTTTAATTTGATTTCTTCCATAGTGCAGTTCTCATTCTCAGATTGCTCACTCAATCTTGATAAATAAACTAATATTTGAATTGAATTTCCTTTATGATGTAGTTCTATCATAAGAATACTTTGACATAATTCCCAACTCTGAGAAACCAATACTTTCGGAGATATAATTTGTCTGTTTGAACAAGAGCGCCAGAAAGCTCCTGTCCACAGGGCTTGAACCAATTTTATTATTAATATAAAGGAGCAAACTGCGTACTTACATATTTAAGTTGCTAAATTCAATAGGAATAAAAGCTTTTTAAAATGCCGATCGACAGTTAGGAATAGCTCAAATTGGTACCAGATGGTTTGTTTTATGACCCGCTTTGGGATAACGCAAAAGAAAATAAACATTATTTTTTGCCGGCTACACACATTGTGCCGAAAACTATTGAATATTGAACTTACGGCAACAGGAATGTGCACAAGGGTACATGGTGTTATTCCATGTTATCCCGTCCTTATTATCTGCGTGCTTTGCATTTATCCGGTCAGGTGGTCGAATTCCTTCACATTTTATGACAGATTTTTCGGAAATATTGCAACTCCATTGAAATTTTTCCAATTGCTTTGAAATTTTTTCCAACTCCTTCGATATATTTTCAACTGTGTTGAAAATTTGCCAACTCCGTTCACATTGGGGGGGCATCATCTCACCCCATCCCCCCCTTAGACCCGTGCTTGGAGTAGTAAAGAAGTAGTTTCAATAATTCAATCCTATTCATTCATTCACCATTTAAATTATACGAGGGACGGATTCCCGATCACGATATTCAGAACATCTCTTATTAATTAATTTATCTTTGATGAAAACAGACACGTGGAGTATTTTTTCGAAATCGCGTATATCGTCTCGTTCCTCCGTTGAAATAAATTGACAACATAACGAGATTTTTGCTAAATCGGGCATGAAAAATCCGTTCCCAACAAAATGTATAGGAAAACGGGACATTTCGGGACACCGTTATAAATTTAATGACCGTAGTTAACTACAAGCGAGATTTATAACTTTAGTCTGATGTTCCTATAAATGAAAAACACTCCTCCTCATAAATTGATATTCACGGAAAGTCCCCAAGTTTTTCCGGCACTGAATTTACAATTCTCTTTGCTTTTAACATAGTCTACTTTTCATCGACATAACCAAGAACAAAAATATCTGGTATTGATTAGGACTCCAAATTGTATTCGAATAATTCGGATACCTATTGGAATATTCTAAAATCGAATTTTAAATTAGTAAAAAAATTCGAATATTCGACTAATAAATTATACGTAATCAATCGATGGAATATTTAGGGCTTCGCACGAGACGAGAGTAGGCGAGAATATAAAAAATCTCGCCTCGGTCTCGCCAATTTCCAAAAAATTGAGTCTCGGTCTCGTCTCGTTATCAGTTGTCTCGTCTCGTCTCTTAATTCTGAATAACGATAATAAATATTATAATATATATGAAATGGTAGATAACACTGAATAATTTCGTAAAGCTATATACAGCACTTATACAGAAATATTTGTACGCGTACATAATTTTAAAAATTTTAAACACTGTTAATTTCATTTTTTGAATTACCCGATGACCAATAATTCAAACATAATCACGCTTGCATCACATCATCTTTCAATGATGTACGTGTTTTAGCCATGATCATACCTGCTGTGGAAAATAATCTTTCAAGATGTACAGATGTAGCCTTCAATAAATCATCGGCCATCTTGAAAAGTGTGGAAACTTTTTCATGCAGTTTCCACCACTCTTAAATACAATTTTGATTCCTATTTGCTCTTTCTAACAGCAAATGTTCTTCAAACTCAGCTTTCCAATGTTTCGAAGGTTTTGTTGATGTTTTAAAGAGACTATCGATGTCGATACATTTTTTAATGGAATTGGTATCGTTTTCAGTGAATACCTTCCCAGTGGATAGATCTTTGGGGGTGTTCTTGGCGTATTCCTCATAACACTTTTTGAAACATTCAATAGCTTCATTTTTCATTTCTTTACCAGTTTTATTATATGTCCTTCCACATATGTATACAATAATTGTTCAGATCTTCACTACAAGAAGCCCAATAAAAAACAATAAATTTCTTGAGATGTTTAAATAGAGACGAAATTTTAAAAGCATTGGGATTAAGGGGCAATAAAAATTGTCCATTAAGTATTGAATTCATAATGGGATCAGTTCTTATGGTTGTGAATTCTATTTTTTCTTGAAAAATAAACTCAATTATGGCCTTTAAGGCCTTTAAAAAACCGTGTATTTCTAGAACGATCGATGTAAAATATAGACAATATATATTGATAATTATAGTGGAAACACTGGAAACTCTTCATATTCAATTGTTTTCTGTGGGTGTTGAAAAAGGTCGAGTCTTATATAAGCAAAGTTTACTGTATGTATATGTTGTAAATATGATGATCTTCCAGGTAGATATTTTCGAGCCATAGAAACCCTTTCAATAATATACACGTTTATTAATCAATAGGTTATATACACATATACTCAACCGAGAGTAACATATTGATCTTCGAAAAAACACATTCAAACCAAAAATATAAAATCTGCAAGGACAGATATTTACGATAAGAGATACATTACTAACATGTAGGAATAAAAATGTGAAGAAATTATTTCAATTTGCAATAAAATATTTCACTGATAGTCACAAGAGTTGATATTTTGTAAAATATATTGATCTCTATGTAGACCTTTTCTAATTTTTTAAAAAACTTCATAAAAAAAAACTAACTAGACCAAAAACGACACTCTCGGGTTGCGCTGTATGTGGTCGAATAATTTATTCGACTAGTCAAATATTCGAATGATCGATTACCTATCATTTAAATATATATAGTTTAATAATAAATAATTAAAATAATATAATATTTGATTAGTTGAATTCTCGAATTATTCGGTTACAATTCCAAGCCCTTCGTCAAAATAATTTTCGGAACTTTTAAAATAAAAGTATTCGAATGGTCCTCTGGTATTTATATTTTAAAAATTTCGAACCCTACAATTCAACCATTCATATATTATATTATTTATATTTTATGTAAAATTGTGTCAATTTTGACGTAAAGGAAAAACTATTTCTATATATTTATATATAGATATTTTTTTGAACTTCGAGCATTACATGTTATCATCTAACAATAATGCATGTGTATGAAAAAAGTGTAAGCAGAGATTAGTGTAACGGGGTACCATACAATTTCATGTATGATACTAGATTTTAGGGAAAAAACCTTGCCTCCCTGTTAGCTTTGTGATTTATGAATATTGAAACTGTTAAAAAATATGCTGAAATATTAAATTGAAGGGCATCTTTTTCTTTACTATCAATTCTTCCTTCAATAAGCAGATAGATTTATCCTAGGTACCCGGAACTCAATCTGGAAAAGCAAAAGACAAAAGCAGAAAACGAACAAATAAAAATGGAGTATTCCATGTTTTATTAAATAGGATTCGCTACCCATTCTAAAAATGATCCAGAAACTTTATGAATAGCCCTGAAACCATCCTGGAATCTATATATGGGACAACTAAATGATCTATGGTTTCCTCTGCTTCGCCACATTCACAACTTGGGCTCTCAACTGAGTTCCATCTGAAAAGCATGCCGTTGCAACGACCATGACCGGTTCTTAAACGATTCACAATAAATCATATTTTTCTTGAAAGATCAAACCCCAGAACTCTATTTGAAGGATCAGAAATTAAATCTTTGTTGAATAAATCGTAAGAAATCCATTCAGACCGTCAAACTTTCTTATCACTTTTATTCAAATTGAAAAAAAAGTTGGGCCATAAAGGGTTTCGTGACTTCAATCTGGGAATCTTATTGTCTGGAATGTGGGAGAGAATCGGAAATGAATTTGGAAAATAATGAAATTTATTCCAAGAAACAGCAGTCTGCCTGCGAATGTGGGGCGGGACAATGTTTGAAAGAACTGGCAATCAATGAATAGGAGTAGATCTAATAGTTCCAGTGATGATCGTCATAGATGAATTCAGCTGTGCATCAATTTTTTGCGCACGAAAACAGTTTAACCAAACGGGGCAACAATATTCGGCGGCAGAAAAAACCAAGGCTATGGCTACCGTACGAAGAGTAGCACACGAGGTACCAGGTAATTCCTGCAGAATATTATTTCTTGTTTTCAACTTCAGACGCAAGACGCAAGTCATCCAAATGAGCTTTGAAATTCAAAGAGGAATCTAGTTTCACTCCTAGGAATTTAGGAATCATTCTGGAATTAATTCTTGGGAAATTTCGAGCTAATACTTTCGTACTATATTTCGAACAGCTAGAAATAAATATGGTATCGGACAAGTATAATTTTTCATTAGTGGAACACAATTAAGTGATAAACTGTGAATACTGAATACAGTTAAAGTGACCCGAAGTGAACCTATTGGAGATAAGGTATACTGGAAGCAGCTGATTCTAATCTTGAGATCATTTGATTGTGCTCCTCAAGTATGTGTTGGCACCATAGATGAATAATTTCAATCCTATTCGATCTGTCGTTTGCTAAACTGGTTCAACGACCACGCGTAATAACAAGTTCGATTGACCCGAAAGTCTTAAAAAAAAAACAGAAATCTCTTCTTGATCCTGAAATAATGCCTGTAGCAAAAGGCGCAAAAATAAGGCGAAAGGAATGACGCAAAAATCGGCCAACTTCAGCAATAACTTGAACATGTGGCCGTTATATATTTCCACACTTTGTCCCGGAGATAAAAAGGGGTTTATGTTCGGAAAATTCGGACGACAGCTTCCTTTTTAGGGATTATCTGTGGCTTTGACATACTCTGAGTAATTGAATAGAAAATCAATGGTGCGCCATCTTAGGAGCGCAGATTGACAGAAAGTTATGAGATGTCTCAAAAAAATATTTATGTTGGACGCATATGATTAAAATAAGACCAGAGCTTTTGCGCGCATGATCCTTTGTCTACTCACCTCTATTGGACATTCTTAAACGAATGTAGCATCGATATACAGTGCGCGTCAAAATTATGGATCAAATTCATTTTCTCAGAAGAAAAATATTTGGCAACAAAATCCTGAAAAAGGGCAATTTTTGTTTCACTTTTACTAAATTTTTATGCATTTTTGAAGGATTTTTGTTGCATCCTGTGCCATCCCCATCAGCACTCAAAATTTTTTTAATAGGGAAAGTGGGTCATGTGGTACTTTTTTGGCAAGAAATATGGATCATGCAAGGTCTTTGTATCTTCTTTGAGGCGTGCAGAAATTTTCAAGAAAACATTTTTATCTTTGAAAAATAGTTAGTTCAAAGAGGTTTTCAGTATGTGCACTTTTTCATGGCTCATTTACTTTGAGACGATGGTACCTAATGAAATTCGTCTTCGAATGAAAGTCGACAATTACAGTCTTGTCTACATCTATACATATCGGTTCTTCGGTGTTGGTTATAATTTTGGTCCTTGAGATAATCATCTTTAGGCCGAAGTTTTTTGAAGCATCATTGAGTTGCTCAGTTCCTGAGCATCACTACCTATCAAGCTGTCAGCTATCAAGCGTCAGCAAATCTGAGATGGTTTAAGTTCGACCCGTCAATATTAATGCCGTAGGTTTCCCATTGAAAGATTTTAAAGATATATCATGGGGCCAGAGTAAATAATTTGGGAGATATCGTGTCCCCCTGACGAACTCCCCTGTTTATTTTGATCTTATCTGTTTTTAGGTATTCGCTTATCTTTACGTGGAAAGTGGCATTCTTATATATGTGTTTCAATAGGTTGGTGTATTTGGAGTCCATTCTAGCATCGTCCTTAGCTTGTATGGAGGCTCATGTTTCTATAGAATCGAACGATTTACGGAAATTTATAAATGCCAAGTGAAGAGGTACGTTATATTCTGTTGTTTTTGGCGCTCTTGTTCCTCAGAACAGAGTGCTAATCAATTTGCCCAAATGTCTGTAATTTTCGGAGTTTTGGCTGAAAATGGTATTAAACGATTTGGTTTGACTCATTGATCAAGAATCCGTGGTCGAAATCGATTCTATCCGGCCGTCCGTTAACATGATAACTCTCGAACGGAAGGAGTTAGGGGATTGATATTTGCAGGGTAGTTTTTGAGCGTAAATATCTTGGATGAGCTCGTTATCGTGAGAAATCCACCAAGCGGTTTCGGAGTTATGGCCATTTTCAGTAAAAATATTTTTTATGAATATTTCCGAAAGCGATCACTCGATCGAAATTTAGCATCAAATTGTGGAATAATGACCCTTATATGTATGCGAAGTTTTGTATTGATCTGGTTGCCGTAAAGTGTCAAAAAAATATTTTAAAATTTTTTAAATTTTGTTTCTACAATTACTTCTAGGCAGCTGAAATTTTCAGAGTAGATTCGGGATATAATTATCCCGGGTAAGATCGTTATTGGGCAAAATTGGCCTGATGGTTTCATAGTAACGAGAAAGAATTCTTTTTTTTACATTACAAATTTCAAATTAAATTTTTTTAAGATGCAGTTTCACCATAAAAATCCATTGATATCATTTTCAGTTCTAACAAGCTAATACTTTCGGAGATATGATTTTTCGAAATATCAATTATGAATCGTACTTCTATGTTTTCGCAGAATGCTGTACTTAATTATTCTATGAATTATCATACGATCTGTTTTTTGGCGCTCTAGTTCCTCGGAACTGAGTGCTTATCAATTTGCCCAAATGTCTGTAATCTTCGAATTTTTGGCTGAAAATGGTCTCAAACGATTTGGTTCGACTCACTGATCAAGAATCCGAGGTCGGAATCGATTCTGTCCGGCCGATCCGGCCGGCCGGCCGAAGGCACGATAACTGTCAAACGAAGAGAGTTAGAGGATTGAAATTTGCAAGGTGGGTTTGGAGCGTAAACATCTCGGACAAGTTCGTTAATGGGCGAAAACCAACAAGCAGTTTCGGAGTTATGGCCGATTTTAGTAAAACACATTTTTTATGAATATTTCCGAAACCGATCACTCGATCTATCTGAAATTTAGCATCAAATTGTAGAATCATGACCTTTATACGCATGTGAAGTTTTGTATTGACCAGGTTACCGGGAAGTGTCAAAAAAAATTTCAAAATTAAAAAAAAAAATTTCTACAATAACTCTCGAACGGAATGAGCTAGGCAGTTGAAATTTTCAGGGTAGGTTAGAGAGATAAATATCTCGGTTAATTTCGTTATTGGGCAAAGCAGGCCTGATGGTTTCGGAGTAACGAAAAAAAAAATTTTTTTTAAGGAACTAATTTCAAATTCAATTCTTATTTAAGATGCAGTTTCACCATTAAAATCCATCGATATCATTTTTAACTCCAACAAGCTAATACTTTCGGAGATATGATTTTTATAAATTTCAATAATGAATCGTACTTCTATTTTTTCACAGAATGCTATAATTATTCTATCTAAGCTTTATTATATGATCTGTGTTCATACTCATACATTTCATCCTGTTCTATAAGAGAGAGTCAAATTCAGTTCAGCTATTTTAATTTGATTTCTTCCATGGTGCAGTTCTCATTCTCAGATTGCTCATTCAATCTTGATGAATAAACTATTATTTGAATTGAATTTCCTTCTTGATGCAGTTCTATCATAAGAATACATTGATATAATTCCCAACTCTGAGAAACTAATACTTTCGGAGATATAATTTGTCTGTTTGAACTAGAGCACCAGAAAGCTCCTGTCCACAGGGCTTGAACCCATTTTTTTACATGTCATCTCATTTTACTATGAGAGATGAATGTCAAAATTAATTCTAGTTCGTTATTCTAGAAAACAAAGTATCATTGAATGCAAAATGACCAATGAAATAACCCCGTAGAATTATGAGGATTATATGATATTATACTCTTCTGTTGATAATATAATGCCCGTGGATATTCCATATGATGATGAAAATGTATTCTTTGGTAAGTTAATCAAATTGGGTTCAGAATATCTCCAGTGAAAACAAAACTGGAATGTTAGCTAAGTTTCAATTGATATAATATAATTTTCAGAGTAGATTTGAGGAATGAATATCGGAAAAGTTCGTTATTGGGTGCAATCGGTCTGGTGGTTTAAGATTAACAATTTTTGACACTCTTGTTAATTTTTAAATGACTTTTTTTTTAATTCAATTCCTTTCATGATGCAGTTCTATCATAAGAATCCATTGATATAATTCCCAACTCTGAGAAACCAATACTTTCGGAGATATGATTTGTCAAAGTTTGAACAAGAGCGCCATAGCTCCTGCTCACAGGGCTTTCCCACTTTTCTTCAAAGGGTAACGATATACCCAAAGTCAATTGTAGAATAGTATATTCTAAAACAAGTTGCAGAATGGGCTGATATTCAAACACGAATGCGAAATTCGAAAACGAGTGACGAAGGAGCGAGTTTTCATACGCATGAGTGTTGGAAATGCCTTCTGCAACGAGTATTAGACGATATTCTTTCTATTTCAGGCAAGTTTTGTAAAATACTGTTGAAATTTAATGAAAAATTAGGATTATACATCCTAGTGACTTTTGTATTGTATCTTGGCAGTTGGTGTGACTGTTACGAAAGTGGACAGATCACGGAATTTGAATTGTACGTAGAGCATGGATATCAAATTTAACAGTTTCCTAATATCATTAATGATACAAAATTAGCAAGAAGGAAATCTCTAGTAGGTACCTTATTTTTTGATGAAAATAAAACCTTTCCTCTCAACAATTATTTCACCTTATCCAGATTATCTTATATTGACAATAATTGACGTGTGTTGAAATTTGATAGGATCGAATGTCAGTGCTGACTACCACAAAACGAAAAATATAACTATAGAAACAATGCGGAAATGAGTTAATTAATTAGTGCTGGAATGAACTCATTAGGATACTGAAATAGAGAATAGTCTATTCTAAAACAAGTTGCAGAACGGGCTGACATCCATACACGAATGCGGAATTCGAAAACGAGCGACGAAGGAGCGAGTTTTCGAACGCATGAGTGTTGGAATTGCCTTCTGCAACGAGTATTAGACGATATTTTTCTCTATTTCAGGCAAGTTTTGTAAAATACTGTTAAAATTTAATGAAAAATTCGGATCATACATCCTAGTGACTTTTGTATTATATCTTGGCAGTTGGTGTGACTGTTACGAAATTTGACAGATTACGGAATTTGAATCTGAAACGTACGTAGGGCATGGAGATCAGATTTAAAACAGTTTCCTAATAGCATGAATGATTCAAAATTAGCAAGAAGGAAATATCTAGTACCTTATTTTTTAACCAGAATAAATCTTTTTCCCTCAACAATTATTTCACTATATCCAGATTATATTGTATTGTCAATTGACGTGTGTTGAAATTTGATAGAATCGAATGTCAGTGCTGACCACGACAAAACGAAAAATATAACTAGAAACAATGCGGAAATGAGTTAATTCCAGCACTGTTTTCAGTGCTGGAATGGACTCATTACGATACTGAAAAAGAGAAAATAACCTAACTAGTAATTAGATTAATTTCCGTATCTTTGACAGCTCTGTAGGTTGCCACTTATGAACTATCAAGAAAACAATTCGCAAAATTATTGGGCAATATCCTTAATTTCTTTTTCCCTTCATCAGCACAATCAGCCAGAACGAGAAAAACAAACACATTAAAACATCTCGGGCCGGCGTGATCAAGGTGTGAAGGGCACCGTTATCCTCTCAAACCCCCTCGAAGTCGGTCGTTTTCCGCCATCGAAATAATAAAACTAATCAGGATAGGCGAGGTATAAAGCTGTAACCACCTCTTTATGGCGCCGTTCTTGAGGATGAAACAGTACAATAATCGTTAAACAAACCAACCTCCTCCTCGAGATCCAAAAGGACGACGGAATTGCGGAGCTCGTATTTCTGTTTTTCGATAATTTTGAGGTTAGGATATCCGCTGATGAATGGCCAGGAGGTTTATTCCAACGAGGGGGTTTTAGTAGGTGAGAACTGAGACTACCACTTTAACTCGCTGCATTGCACTGCGCCACTTCGAGCAAGGTATGAAGGGCCTCCTCTATCTTTTGAAGCAAAAAAAAAAATGGTTTGGTACTCCGGTTTGGAAATTCCGCTTGAAGGATCTATTCCAGTAGGCTCGTAAAATTAATTCAGAGGAAAATTGTTTAGAATCTACCAATACCTTCAAGCGATACAAACCATAAATATGGTTCAACTACCTACTTGCAGATACCGCATCCAGTTCATTCATGGATATGCTCCAGCAAGTCGATCAAATGATGAAGAGATGGAAACCTTTTTCGAAGATCTATCAAGAGCCATAACTTCATACAGAACTCACTACAGAATGATAAGTGGAGATGTTAATGCTAACATTGGACAGAAAGAAGTAAACGATTTAGATAACATAGGAAATTTTGGTTTGGTTACAAGAAACTAGAGAAGTGATATGCTAGTAAATCACCTGAACAAAGAAAATTTTCATTGTCTGAACACATTCTTTAAAAAGTCTAAACAGAGAAAGTGGACTTAAAAAAGTCCTGATGGGAAAACCAAAAATTGAATCGATTTTATATTATCAAATAACAGAAAAATCTTTCTCTATTTTATATCGCGTATGAGTCCATTCCAGCACTGAAA
The DNA here is from genome assembly GCA_937662695.2 of Halyzia sedecimguttata. Lineage (NCBI taxonomy): Eukaryota > Metazoa > Arthropoda > Insecta > Coleoptera > Coccinellidae > Halyzia > Halyzia sedecimguttata. The sequence goes on along the minus strand of OW569412.2, from coordinate 99,322,684 downwards.
ACAGTGCTGGAATGAACTCATTCCCGCATTGTTTCTAGTTATATTTTTCGTTTTGTGGTAGTCAGCACTGACATTCGATCCTATCAAATTTCAACACTCGTCAATTGACAATACAATATAATCTGGATATAGTGAAATAATTGTTGAGGAAAAGCTTTATTTTCATTAAAAAATATTGTACTAGAGATTTCCTTCTTGCTAATTTTGAATCATTCATGCTATTAGGAAACTGTTTTAAATCTGATCACCATGCTCTATGTACGTTTCAAATGCAAATTCCGAAATCTGTCAACTTTCGTAACACTCACACCAACTACCAAGATACAATATAAAAGTCACTAGGATGTATAATCCGCATTTTTCATTAAATTTCAACAGTATTTTACAAAACTTTCGCATTCGTGTTTTAATAGGAGCCCATTCTGCAACTTGTTTTAGAATATACTATTCCAGACGTATCTGTACTGAACCAGTTTTACACAAACAGAGATCGCTGAGTTCAGAAAATTATCAACAAACATAAATGTACAAATCTCCTCGGTAGCATATCCCTAACGAACGATCTAATAACGGTAAAAGGTTTCCAAGCTTTTACGTTCCATTCGAAAACAAACAACAAACTCCAGAATAGTTTTAAAACGTTACTGTAAAACTGGCCTTCAAAACTTCCACGAAAATTAAACAACTTCTAGGAAATACATTCCATAGAACTATGGACATGTTTAAATAAGGTATATATGAAATTAAATGTTTAGTTTGCAACAAGTGCTACTTCGGGCCAATAACCAGAAATATTCTCACGCGGTATGAAGAGCATGCGGGATACATTCGAAACAACAGCATCGATAAATCTGCTGTTGCAAATCACGTTTCAACAACTGACCTCTCAATTTCAGAAAATTCTGCCAAGTTGCTGAAAAATTCCAATAAATTGTGCTTAGGGACACTTGAAGGGATCGAAATGTATAAGAGAAAAGATATTGCACTCAATAATGATCTAACCCCAATTAACAACTCGTTATTTTCACTAATCGGTGCTTGACTAAGGGTATAATGTCATCCCATACTTGAGTGTAGAAATTGATAGCATGCTTAATAGTCAGACGACAAAACCTGTAGTGGACAAGAGTGTAGTTACTTTTTTAGTGTTCATAACTCAAACTAGAATACTAAATATATTGCCGACTGCCCCGAGTATAAATGGTTCCACAAATTACCACACGATTTTTTTTTAATTGCAATATTCCTTCCAGGACGGCCGGCTCCAAAGTGGCGACCATATTTTGCAAATTGGAGAAGTGAACTTGAGGGGTTTAGGCTCCGAACAAGTGGCTTCTGTTCTTCGGCAGTGTGGCATACACGTACGGATGGTGGTGGCCAGACCTGTTGAATCTACAAACGCTGACTATCACGTGAGTACTATAACGAAATAGATTTTCATATAATACGGATTTTCATGTCGTGACCTGGAGATATGCCAATTTTTTCACACGATATGAACGAGAAAATGAGGTTGGATCCACAAGTTGGTTGCAAATTATTCTAACTGGGAAATTTCTCATCTGACAACAGTGATACTCGTTGTTATCAATGAGGACATACAAATTTTGCATTAGAACAATTTTTAAAAATTGGTTCAAGCACTGACGTGAAGTCAGAAGCTTTTGCGCCTATTGTCCATTCTCCTGTATTGGACACTCTTAATTCGAATTTACCATGGTACATTCGACTAAGAGTGTCCAATACAGGAGAATGGACAACATAATTTACCATGGTAAATTCGATTAAGGGTGTCCAATAAAGAATAATGGACAATAGAACATACGCGCAAAAGCTTCTGACTTCACGTCAGTGCTTGAACCAATTTTTTTTTCTTGATTTTTTTGAAATTTTCTATGGGTACGGTTCTTAAATTTTTTTTTTTCGTCATTTTTTTCAAATTTTTTAGGGGTACGGTTCTTACAAAATTCGAAACACGTCTTTATGTTGATTTTCTACTACTAGTTACCATGCTTCAATTCGATCGAATCATTATTTTTTGAGTTATCAAGGAAATAATATTCCAGGTGGGTATAACTCGGAAACCTTTTGACCTATTATGCCCAAAAACGAACTCAACTCTCCCATTCGTATACGCAACCTACCCTGAAAATTGTCCCTATCTCCTTTCGTTCGAAAGTTATCGAGGCAACGGTCACCCATCTACTGAACTCACACAGGGCTGCTCGAATCTCCAACAATATTTAACCGATCGTGTTAAAACTTGAAACTTGGCAGTAGAGTTAGGTTATAAAGGCTCTTGCAAAATTTCAGCAATTTTAAACGAATAGTTACTGATATATAGAATTTTTTTTTTCAATTTTCAATGATTTTTTTAAAATTGTCTGCAAATACTATCCTCACGAAATTTTGCTTGTATTTTCGAGTCGGCATTCTACAACTAATAACCATGTTTGAATTCAATCGGTTTAGTATTTTTTGAGTTAATGAGGAACAAAAAACAACCAAATTTCAGATGGCTATAACTCTAAAACCGTTTGGCCGATTATGCTCATAAACAAACTCAAATGTCGCGTTCTGATGCACATCCTAACCTGAAAACTTCAAGCCGCTATCCCTTTCCGTTCTCAAGTTATCGTGACAACAAAAATATTTTTTAATAATTTTTTAATAATTTTCTAGCCATACGATTCGCACAAAATTTCACAAACGTACTTAGGTTTATATTCTACAACTACTCACCAAGTTTCAATTCGATCGGATTTATATTGGTTGAAAACAAAATTATTACTCGGAAACCACTGGGCCGATTAGGGGATAGTAGTACAAAATGATCCCGCGGGGTAAAATGATTACCCCCTGTTTCTAAAAAACTAGTAGCGCTACCTCTCAATGAAATACTTAAAATTATATATATCATGCCGCTCGTTTGCCTGACAAAGTGTCATGACGTCGTGATCTCTCCATGCTGTTTTGTGAGGAAAATATTGAAATTAACGTGTTCTATCTTAAATAAGCCTATTTGTAACAGAGATTTATTTTTGTATGTCGATATTTATGTTCTAGTTGTTTGCTTCCGCAAAATTAATGATTAATAGTGGTTGATCTTATCATATTTTGATTTCCAGTTTGTGAACAAAAATTCGAATTTTTCCAGAGTGAAGGCATTTGGGGTAAAATCATCCTTAGCAAGGTGTAATAAATGATCCCGCGAGATCATTTTACCAACATGTTAAAGGATCTAGGGATTACCACCAATGTTCATTTTCAAAAGATTTAGAATGAAAATGGAATGAATGGACTGGATACCTCCTGGTTCATCTTATGTCTGTAATACATCAGGGTAGATGAAACTGGAAAGTTTTCCTCAATGGTTTGATCATTTCCTGAATTATGCAAAACGTACTGCAGAAGATCCCGCTCTTTTAATTTTAGACGGGCATCTATCGCACACAAAAAATTCTGATGTGATACTGAATGCAAGGGAACATTACACTACAATTTTGTGTCTACCCACCCACTGTTCACATAAATTGCAACCCCTTGATCTTGTAATGTCTCCACTTAGCGTATATATGCATTCGCAAAATGTGGGATACATACTTTTAACTCAGATGTTCTTCAAGATAGCAATTTTATATTACGGGAGAAACAACAAAAACAGTGCACAATACCGAAATATCTTCATCGCAGGTTCAAAGAGAATCGCCTAATGCTGATCCTGGGGAAAGAAGTAGTTCACCAAGTATCCTCAACTGCCAAAACGTTGTCATTGCTGCACATATATAAAAGCTGCAAACAACAACGCTTTCTTTTGCGCAAACTAATTCGAGATCGGCAGCACTTTCTCCTCCTCAAATTATATGATCCCCGGGATCATTTTCCCCCTCACCGTGGGATCGTTTAGGACACTGTGGTGTCCAAAATGATCCTTTAGCCGTCTTTAAAAATGCCAAGAAATATATTCGTTTATCAGAAAATGGTGAAATTGATGCATAAATAGTTCAGCAGATACATTTTCTTAACAAAACGTGTTTTATTACTTTTCATGCATCCATTGTATCGAATCTGATAAGATTTTTTCTTAGGGGGATCATTTTGGACTACTTTCCCCTATGCCCCTTAACGAACTTGTCCATCATATTGGGATGCGCCACCTACCCTGAAAATTTCAAGTCGCTAGCTTTTTTCGTTCTCAAGTTATCCTGGCAACGGCCGGACGGCCGGCCGGACAGAATCAAATTTGACCTCAAATTCTTCATTGGGGAGTCGAACTCAATCGTTTGAGACCATTTTCGTAAAAAAATTCGAATGTTACAGACATTTGGGCAAAATGATAACGCGATGTTCCCCAAAACATACGCGCAAAAAGCACTGGCGTGAAGTAAGAAAGTTTTTCGCACATCGTCGATGGTCTACTCAGATCTTACACATCCTCACGGAATACTGCATGCACTTGTTTTTCCGATGTAAGTAATTGGGAGTCATTCCAAGGACTTTTTGACCAAAATGAAGTTTTATGCATTTATTCCAACTGCTGCAAATCAGATAAAAATGGTCAGATTGGGTTGAAATTGAGGGAAAATGATGGGATGGTATTGTTTTTCCGATGTGCGAAATTGGGAGTCGTTACAAGAACTTTCAAAATTTTTGACCAAAATGAACTTTTATGCATTTATTCCAACTGCTGCAAATCAGATAAAAATGGTCAGATTGGGTTGAAATTGAGGGAAAATGATGGGATGGTATTGTTTTTCCGATGTGCGAAATTGGGAGTCGTTACAAGAACTTTCTAAATTTTTGACCAAAATGAACTTTTATGCATTTATTCCAACTGCTGCAAATCAGATAAAAATGGTCAGATTGGGTTGAAATTGAGGGAAAATGATGGGATGGTATTGTTTTTCCGATGTGCGAAATTGGGAGTCGTTACAAGAACTTTCAAAATTTTTGACCAAAATGAACTTTTATGCATTTATTCCAACTGCTGCAAATCAGATAAAAATGGTCAGATTGGGTTGAAATTGAGGGAAAATGATGGGATGGTATTGTTTTTCCGATGTGCGAAATTGGGAGTCTTTCCAAGAACTTTAAAAATTTTTGACCAAAATGAAGTTTTATGCATTTATCCAACTGCTGCAAATCAGATAAAAATGGTCCGATTGGGTTGAAATTGAGGGAAAATGATGGGATGGTATTGTTTTTCCGATGTGCGAAATTGGGAGTCGTTCCAAGAACTTTCAAAATTTTTGACCAAAATGAAGTTTTATGCATTTATTCCAACTGCTGAAAATCAGATAAAAATGGTCAGATTGGGTTGAAATTGAGGGAGAATGATGGGATGGTATTGTTTTTCCGATGTGCGAAATTGGAAGTCTTTCCAAGAACTTTCAAAATTTTTGACCAAAATGAACTTTTATGCATTTATTCCAACTGCTGCAAATCAGATAAAAATGGTCAGATTGGGTTGAAATTGAGGGAAAATGATGGGATGGTATTGTTTTTCCGATGTGCGAAATTGGGAGTCGTTACAAGAACTTTCTAAATTTTTGACCAAAATGAACTTTTATGCATTTATTCCAACTGCTGCAAATCAGATAAAAATGGTCAGATTGGGTTGAAATTGAGGGAAAATGATGGGATGGTATTGTTTTTCCGATGTGCGAAATTGGGAGTCGTTACAAGAACTTTCAAAATTTTTGACCAAAATGAACTTTTATGCATTTATTCCAACTGCTGCAAATCAGATAAAAATGGTCAGATTGGGTTGAAATTGAGGGAAAATGATGGGATGGTATTGTTTTTCCGATGTGCGAAATTGGGAGTCTTTCCAAGAACTTTAAAAATTTTTGACCAAAATGAAGTTTTATGCATTTATCCAACTGCTGCAAATCAGATAAAAATGGTCCGATTGGGTTGAAATTGAGGGAAAATGATGGGATGGTATTGTTTTTCCGATGTGCGAAATTGGGAGTCGTTCCAAGAACTTTCAAAATTTTTGACCAAAATGAAGTTTTATGCATTTATTCCAACTGCTGAAAATCAGATAAAAATGGTCAGATTGGGTTGAAATTGAGGGAGAATGATGGGATGGTATTGTTTTTCCGATGTGCGAAATTGGAAGTCTTTCCAAGAACTTTCAAAATTTTTGACCAAAATGAAGTTTTATGCATTTATTCCAACTGCTGCAAATCAGATAAAAATGGTCAGATTGGGTTGAAATTGAGGGAAAATGATGGGATGGTATTGTTTTTCCGATGTGCGAAATTGGGAGTCGTTCCAAGAACTTTCAAAATTTTTGACCAAAATGAAGTTTTATGCATTTATTCCAACTGCTGCAAATCAGATAAAAATGGTCAGATTGGGTTGAAATTGAGGGAAAATGATGGGATGGTATTGTTTTTTCCGATGTGCGAAATTGGGAGTCGTTCCAAAAACTTTCAAAATCAACAAGAACAATGGGATATCCTTCGAAGTATTATGCATTTATTCAAACTGCTGTAAAATTTTCAATAGATTGCTGGCAAAAAATGAACATGTATCGTTCAGAATTCACTGTTTATTTAACTATTCGAATAGTTAAATGAACAAATACACGGAAGGCTGCATCGTCGAATCATTTGACTAACACAGAATTCGAATTGACAATAGTCGAATATTACCTACAGTTAATCGAATGCAATTTCGAGACCTATTTCAAGTGAAGGCGCGGAATTTTTCAAATATAAATATTCGAATAGTCCTCGGTATTTATTGGAATAGTAAAATATACAAATAATAGTTTACCTATAATTCAATAGTCAAATATTCGATTTTCCAATAGCAAAAATATCGAATTTAGAATAGTCGAATATCCGATTACAATTCCGAGTCCTAGTTTAGAATCATTAGAAAATAATATGGATCATTGTTGAATTTATCTTTCCTATGGCACTCTCAAATGGCCCCTATCAATTTCTGTCGATAGTAAACGATTAATATTTCTTGCAGACCTTAGGTAGTCACGCACCCATTGTACCTACCAAGATATTGGGGGATCCGGTCGAACTAGACAAGCACTTGATCGAAAATGGATTGACCGAACCTTTCATGAATCCTCCGTCCAATTTTAGCAGCCCTTATATATTTACGGGACAAGAAGCAGACTTCCAGTTGCACGTAAGTTAAAGGTGGAAAATACGACCGTATTAATGTTATCGTAGATGAAACTTCTCTAGTACAGATACAATAATTCCTAATATTTTCCAGGTTATATAACATTACTAGCTGCCCGCCCCGGCTTCGAACGGTTGAAATGCTGATACTAAATATACTACAGAATTTCTTTATATACAACGTTCACAGCATTTTTGTCGTTAGACAATACAAACATGTTTTCTTTAGAGGTTGCTCTTGAAAGAGCGACGTATAATTGGCCATGTGAAAAACACTCAACGCTCAAATATAAGCCTGTAGCGTTGAAAGTTGGACCCTGCGATTTATTAATGGTCATTGCAAAATATATCTTTACCCGAAATTGTAGGCGTTTAAATTGGATCAGTAAATCCGATGGTATCAGAGGAATTCGGGGAATCAATACATCTATCCTGGCTGAGGCGAGCCTCACGTTCTACAAATGATTCTCTGGCTCTCTGTATTCGATTTATATCCCTATTCTGGCGCCCCCGGTCGGTACCACCGCAACCGCTATGTCCCTGCATTTTAAATCTGCAATATCTTCGGAAATATTCATTTAAATTACATGCTGTAAAGGGCCATATTGATCAATATTCAATCCACAATGCACTTAAGGTACTAAATTGCATAAGGATCAATGCTGTATTGCTTAAAATCGCTTCGAAATCAAGCCATTATTTCTCGTAGAATGTGAAGGATAAAAAATGGTTATTGTGGGTTATCCTTGAGAGATTGACATATACCTTCGCGGACTCTTTGTAGACCATTTTAAGGTGTACCATACTGTACATTATTATTTCGATCTATCTCGTAGGGTTCAGCCAGCGTTTGCAATCTGAGCGCTAAAAATTGTGTTTATTTACGACATTACATTAGGATCCTCTAAAATTATCAGTGTTTCTCTGATATGTTATGCATGTTTTTTACATATAAACCTTCCTATTGAATCACTCTATGACATAAGTCGTAATTTGTCCGGCGCATTTTTTCATTCTTTTATACAATATAAAGTGAAATATGTATTTATGGGAGATGATAGCCCTTGTTAAGGGCCCTGTAGCGGTCTTCGAACATCTGAAGTTCTGAATAATCATCGCTTGGACCGGTCAGACCTGGTTTTGAAAGAGACCCTCCTGGCCTTACGAGCAACATTTTCATTTTTGAATTTAAATATTGAAGGGATTTCAAGAGTGAATTTCTTCGAAAACTAGCGGAGTTGATTCTTCTCCAAGAGATCCCATGCGCCTACAGAGAAGTATATTTGTGAGAGGAGACTTTTGAGAGGTTATGTATTATTTTTAATTTGTTCGTTTCCTCCTCTTGTATTTTCATTTTTCAGGTTGAGTTTCGGGTACCTTGGAGAAACCTATCCGTTTTTTTGACGAGGGAATCCATATTGAAGAAATATATGCCCATCAATATTTTTAAATTTCAGCAAATTTTGTAAACAATAGTTACAAATCACCACACTCACGGGGAGAAAGGGTTTTTTGCTGAGGTTTTTCCCTAAGCTCTTGTATCATACGTCGAATTGTATGGTACCCCGTTACACCAACCTCTGCTAACACATATACAGCTCTCAGTCAAAAGAATATATATATATATATATATATATATACTCTATCTATTAAAAAAAAACCGCATCAAAATCCTTCACGTAGTTTTAAAAACCTAAGCATACATAGGGACAGACAGACAGCGGGAAGCGACTTCGTCTTATACTATGTAAGGATTATTATTATATATTAAAATATATTATATTATTTGAAACACAAGTAGATCTAATGAGTTTATATTCTGTCACAAGAATCCAGAGAATCAATTTATTTTATCTACTCCTATTGAATTATATATTCATTATTCAATTGCTTTCGTTCAATTAATAGTATCTGTAAATAAACAACGTGAGTTATAATAACTCACTACCATAACTCACTACTATTCTTGGAATTATTTACCAGTCGAATATCAAGGTGGTTCTGTGCTTCCGTAACCTGAATAATTTTGACGTTTTCAAAGTAAGTTGATACCTAATTACTTTGAATATTGTGCTGAAAAAGATGAATTCAGATAGTGAAGATGAATTATTATGTACACCTCCAGAAATAAGAGAAACAGCTAATGTGACCATACAGAATTCATTGCTCGAAAAATCCCATAACAAGTATAATATTATTAAAAGGTTTCTTTCTGGATTTTCTCTCCCAAACTCTGAAAAATATCTATAAAATAAAATAACTATCAAAAAATAATTCTAAAGAGTTCCGTTATGCGTCTGACGAAGGAGTCTGATATAGACTTCGAAACGTTACGATATAGTTGTTTCTTCGTTGATGTTGTTTCTTTGTTGTTTGTTAGGCAACATTGTTCAATTGATTGCTTCTGACAAATATCTTGTGTTTCTTACGCAGAAGCAATTTTTATTTTATAGATATTTTTCAGAGTTTGTGGGAGAAACCCCAGGAAGAAACCTTTTCATAATGAGTATACCTCCCATAGTATTCTTTAATGATTACTTATTTATAAAGTTGTAGACAAAAATTTTGAAGATTGGTGTAGCAGTAAAAACATTAAGTCATAGTTTACAGAGAATGTTCTTTTGGCATATTTTAGTGAAGTTAACACTAAATATTGAAATATTGATAGGCATTACTTTCTTCAATATTCATAGGTCAAAAAACGGAGGTACCCGAAACTAAACCTGAAAAATGAATAGACATGATGAGAAAAACGAACAAATTAAAAATAATACATAACCTTTCAAAAGTCCCCTGTCATAAATATACTCCTCTGTAACAACATGGATCTTTTGAAGAAGATACGCCACCGCTAATTTTCAAACATATTCACTCTTGGTCTTAGAAATCCCTTCAATACTTGAATTTAAAGGAAAATGTAGCTCGAAAGGCCAAGAGGGTTTTTTTTCAAAACCAGGTTTGGCCAATCCAAGTGATGAGTGTTCAGAACTTCAGATGTTCGAAGACGGCTACAGAACCCTAATGTAGATCTCCCATAGATATATTCCACACTTTCTATTCTATAGAAAGTCGACGAAATGCCTGACAATATTAAATAAATTAGTGTAAATCGTATATAATAACACACCAAAATTTATTGAAATCCGTTCATCCGTTACCTGCAATGACCCTGCATGTACATCAAAAATGCTTTTAATTGTTGGCGCTCTTGTTACTCTGAACAGACTGCTTATCACTTTGCCCAAATGTCTGTATTTTTCGAATTTTTTGATGAATACTATGCACCGAGTGTAATTTGGAACAACCAATTCCACGAGGTTAAATCATTGCAGATTGCTCATTTAATATTGATAAATAATCTATTATTTGAATTCAATTTCTTCTATGGTGCAGTTCTATCATAAGAATCCATTGATATCATTCCCAACTCTGAGAAACCAATACTTTCGGAGATATACAGGGTGTCCCAAGTTCGACTGCCAATTAGACGTTTCTGGAGAACTGGGCATACTCGAAATCTGAAAATTGGGATTATGATATTGCTTGAAATTCTCTACAGAGCTAAAATATTTTCGAAGCCCAAACACTTCCGGTTATACAGGGAGTGAAAATAAATTTGATGAACATTTTTTTTTCAAGTTTTGCATTCCTGGTATGATAAAGTATTCAATGCTGAATACTTTTCTGTTAAATATATTGTCTTAATTCGAATACTTTTCAAAATATCGAAAAAAATCCGGAAAAAAAGTCAAATATGTTTAGTCAGTATTATGTTCATTATTCTTATTTTAAACATCCTGAACGTAAACCATTTTTAAAAAATCGAAGAGGAAGAATGTGGAAAGGTCATGCACTTTTTGAATTTCAGAAATATCATCACAGGGTGTTTCAGATTTTGTAGCGAAAATTGTGATAAAAAATTGGCCATACTTTTGTTTTCAAATTAGAACCCTATTTTTGGGCGCATGTTCTAGGGGAACATCGTCCTATCATTTCGTCCAAATGTCTGTAATTTTCGAATTTCGAGCTGAAAATTGGCTAATAGACTAATTCGGACTCCCTGATCACGAATCCGGTGTCAGATTTTTGGGTGCCGTCCGGCCGGCCGGCCGGCCGTACTTCCGGCCGTAGGCACGATAACAGGAGCACCGAAGGTCCTATCGACTTCAAACTTTCAGGGTAGGTTTCTGATCAAAATACGACGGTTAAGTTCGTTAACGGGCAAAATCGGCCGGACGGTTTAGGAGTTATAGACATTTAAAATTTTGAGGTTATTTCCCTGATATTTCAGGAACTAAAGAAGATGTTGAATCGAAACTTGGTAGTCAGTTGGAGGATATAAACGCGCAACTTTTGGCAAAATTCTGTTATGATCGAAATGTTGGTAATTTTTAAAAAAATATTTCTTTTAATTTTTTCGAAAAAAAAATTTTTTTTTCGTGAACTATTCATCAGATTGCAACAAAAACTTGTACTAACGTCAATTGTAGTATTTTGCAACATTGTGCAAAATTTTGGCTCTATACGATTTCAATTTCTGGAGATATAAGACAAAATGTGTCAAATTTCCTGGGTCTCTCTCAGTATTTTCATCGATTATTATATAATAATCAATAATATTAAGGTATTCAACATGATACTGCCTTTTTTCTTTACTGGTCAGTACGGGCCACAAGGAAGATGAACATGCGCCCAATAGCTCCTGTCCACAGGGCTTGAACCAATTTTTTTATGAATGTGTTGGATTCTGCTTTGAAAAATAATGATTGTTTCCTAACATGATTATGCTCCTAAATTCAATAATTTTTGAGTTTTTTTTCAATTTAGGAGCATAATCATGTTAGAAATATATCATTATTTTTCACCGCAGAATCCAACGCAATCATAAAAATGGGTTCAAGCCCTGTGGACAGGAGCTTTCTGGCGCTCTAGTTCAAACAGACAAATTATATCTCCGAAAGTATTGGTTTCTCAGAGTTGGGAATTATATTAATGCATTCTTATGAAAGAACTGCATCATATACTCGGTCAAGCTCTTAGAGCTTAGAGGGGTCTCCTTGTGGAAGACCCAGGAGGATCAGTAAAATAATAATAATATGATATAATAATAATAAAGGAAATTAAATTCAAATAATAGCTTATTTATCAAGATTAAATGAGCAATCTGAAAATGAGAACTGCACCATGGAAGAAATCAAATTAAAATAGCTGAAATGAATTTGAGTCTTTCTTATAGAACAGGATGAAATATACGAGTATGAACACAGATCACATAATAAAGCTTAGATAGAATAATTATAGCATTCTGTGAAAACTTAGAAGTACGTACAATTCATTATTGGAATTTAGAAAAATCATATCTCCGAAAGTATTAGCTTGTTGGAGTTGAAAATGATATCGATGGAATTTAATGGTGAAACTGCATCTTAAAAAAAATTGATAAGCACTCAGATCCGAGGAACTAGAGCGCCAAAATGTGTAATTCCCTTTCCGGGATTTGAGCCCGCCTTCTCTCGTTCCGAAACCCGACGGGTCAGACCAACCGTCTATCGGGCTCCTCGAACGATCTTGTCGATCTCCGGTATTAGAATAAAACGTCGGTACTTACCTGGGATATATTCTTGATATATTCTTAATTTTCACTTTTCGACATAAAATCGCCACATGAGGGTTTATGTGACGGTTTTTTACCCTTGTCTCTCTAAGTCGATTTTGACGTTTCTCGAACCAACTATTAGCAAGGAATTAGACAATGTCATGTCTCAGGAAAATAAGTTGACATTATGACAATTATATTATTATTATAATTATATAATTCAGTGAAAACGTAAAAATACGATTTTTTATTGAAATTTTGAAAAATCATATCTCCGAAAGTATTAGCTCCTTAGAGTTAAAATGATATCGTTGGATTCATAGGGTAAAACTGCTTATTGAAAAAAATTTAATTTGGAATTTGTTATGTGCAAAAAATTTTTTTTTTGTTACTCCGAAACCATCTGTCCGATTTTGCCCAATAACGAACTTAGCCGAGATATTTATCTACCAAACCTACTCTGAAAATTTCAACTCTCCAGCTCATTCCGTTCGAGAGTTATCGTGCCTACGGCCGGACCGGCCGGCCGGACAGAATGAATTTCGACCACGGATTCTTGATCAGTGAGTCGAACCAAATCGTTTAAGGCCATTTTCATCGAAAAATTCGAAAATTACAGACATTTGGGCAAATTGATAAGCACTCAGTTCCGAGGAACTAGAGCGCCAAAAATGGGTTCAAGCCCTGTGGACAGGAGCTTTCTGGCGCTCTAGTCCAAACAGACAAATTATATCTCTGAAAGTATTGGTTTCTCAGAGTTGGGAATTATATCAATGTATTATTATGATAGTACTGCATCATAAAGGAAATTCAATTTTAAAAATAGTTTATTTATCAATATTAAATGAGCAATCTGAGAATGAGAACTGCACCATGGAAGAAATCAAATTAGAATAGCTGAACTGAATTTGACTCTCTCTTATAGAACAGGATGAAATGTACGAGTACGAACACAGATCATATAATAAAGCTTAGATAGAATAATTATAGCATTCTGTGAAAACATAGAAGTACGATTCATTATTGAAATTTAGAAAAATCATATCTCCGAAAGTATTAGCTTGTTGGAGTTGAAAATGATATCGATGGATTTTAATGGTGAAACTGCATCTTAAATAAAAATTGAATTTGAAATTTGTTGCTTAAAAAAAAATTATTTTTTTTTCGTTACTCCGAAACCATCATCTGGCCTATTTTGCCGAATAACGAACATAACCGAGATATTCATCTCCCTAACCTACTCTGAAAATTTGAACTGCCTAGCTCATTCCGTTCGAGAGTTATTGTAGAAAAAATTTTAAAAAATTTTCAAAATTTTGTTTTTACACTTTGCGGTAACCTGGTCAATACAAAAATTCACATGCGTATAAAGGTCATGATTCTACAATTTGATGCTAAATTTCAGATAGATCGAGTGATCGGTTTCGGAAATAATCTTAACAAATATGTTTACTAAAATTGGCCATAACTCCGAAACCGCTTTATGGATTTCGCCCATTAACGAACTTGTCCGAGATATTTACGCTCCAAACCCACCTTGCAAATTTCAATCCTCTAACTCCTTTCGTTCGAGAGTTATCGTGCCTACGGCCGGCCGGCCGGACAGTATCGATTTCGACCTCGAATTCTTGATCAGTGAGTCGAACCAAATCGTTTGAGACCATTTTCAGCCAAAAATTCGAAAATTACAGACATTTGGGCAAATTGATAAGCACTCAGTTCCGAGGAACTAGAGCGCCAAAAATGTTCATTCATTATTGGCAGAAACTCCGCATCTTGAGCGATTTGAACAGTTCCCATATTCATACAGTCTCACAAACCATCGAACAATTCTAAATGGAACGAACAGATATTGGATACTGAAAACTTTTCGTCTAGCAATTTTTCATTTTCGGCGATACATTTTGTACAGTTCCGAAATGACTTTTATCCTTATTGATGATATTCTCGAAGTATCTCCTATCCAATCGCGATGAAAAATAAGAGAACATGAGGAATCGATATAGGATTACATATCTAGCAAAAAAAACGGAACTGACACCCTTCCAAGAGAGGCAAACGTGATATTTGAAGGCTATGTGAATGTAGGAGCTTCACAGCTTTTACCAAATATAAAAAGATCACCCTTCTCGATTTCAGATGAAAGAGATAGAGAGATCGCTTCTTCTGTGCGACGTATTACTCTTTTCAGATTTCCCCCGAGATTAAATGAGAATATTATTTCAGAATATTTAAATATCTTCTTCTACGCCCATGTCAGTAAACGTCAAAAATCGCACTGTAGACATTCCTTGTAAGTGACGTTATACAATAACGTAATGAGATCTCATATAGTCCGTTTAAGATATATTGACATCGAAGTAGGCCTTGAACGTCTAGTCGGTGCCTTATTTCTAGTTACAAAAATTTACTGTTCTGTAACCAGAGAAAAGAAATATGAACATAACCTTGAATATTTTCAATGCTATCTCCTGTTTGTAATTAATTGAAGAACTTATAAATACATTCTTGATGTACTTTGGAAATGCAAATCACGAATGTATTTTATCCTGAGATTTTGGAAGGATAATTTTCCAAGTTCAACTGCATTAGACGGATGAAACAAACATAAATATGAGGTTGATACCCAGGGACCATTCCAAGGAATTGGAAAAATCATTATTTATAATAGAGAAGAACAAAAATTGGATAGTTTTTTTAATGCAGGATGAAGAACCATTTGACTTAATAATCATGTGGGTAAAACTTTCGCACATGGCCAGTGAACCGATTTTGATGTTGTGTGTTGCCTAACACACAGCTGTAAGGGGCTAATGAAATCTCAAGGTTGGAGTCCGGTATTCATGCAAACATGACTGTGGTATGATTATATATCATATGAATATCTGGATTAAATTCAACGCTCAATGGTTTTGATGTTTTTGAAATTATGAAACTTGAAATTGAGTTCATTTGAAGCTTCAATTTCTACGTAATTTCAGTTCTAGAAATACGAATTATTAAATGCATATATATTACATATACTGTTTGTTTTAATTCCAGTAACCTCCACGTTCCGGAGATATAAAATTGTGAAAATTTCACTTATTGCGTCGAAAATTTAGTATCTGGCCAGTGACCGATTTTCTTCATACTTGTTTCTGAGATGCATTTCGGCATAACAAATCGATCCCTGTTTGCTTAAATTTCAGGAACTTCCGCGTTTCGGAGATATAAAATTGTGAAAATTGAAAATTCCACTTACTGCGTCGAAAATTTAGTATCTGGCCAGTGACCGATTTTCTTCATACTTGTTTCTGAGATGCATTTTGGCATAACGAATCGATCCCTGTTTGTTTTAATTCCAGGAACCACCGCGTTCCGGAGATATAAAATTTTGAAATTTAAAATTTCACTTACTGAGTCGATAATTTAGTATGTGGCCAGTAACCGATTTTCTTCATACTTATTTCAGAGACGCATTTTGGCATAACGAATCGATCCCTGTTCGTTTTAATTCCAATTGTGAAAATTGAAAATTACACTTATTGTGTCGAAAATTTAGTATCTGGCCAGTAACCGATTTCCTTCATACTTGTTTCTGATATGCATTTCGGCATAACAAATCGATCCCTGTTTGTTTTAATTTCTGGAACTTCCGCGTTTCGGAGATATAAAATTGTGAAAATTGAAAATTCCACTTACTGCGTCGAAAATTTAGTATCTGGCCAGTGACCGATTTTCTTCATACTTGTTTCAGAAATGCATTTTGGCATAACGAATCGATCCCTGTTTGTTTTAATTCCAGGAACCACCGCGTTCCGGAGATATAAAATTTTGAACTTTAAAATTTCACTTACTGAGTCGAGAATTTAGTATGTGGCCAGTGACCGATTTTCTTCTTACTTGTTTCAGAGATGCATTTTGGCATCACGAATCGATCCCTGTTTGTTTTAATTCCAGGAACCACCGCGTTCCGGAGATATAAAATTTTGAACTTTAAAATTTCACTTACTGAGTCGAGAATTTAGTATGTGGCCAGTGACCGATTTTCTTCTTACTTGTTTCAGAGATGCATTTTGGCATCACGAATCGATCCCTGTTTGTTTTAATTCCAGGAACCACCGCGTTCCGGAGATATAATATTTTGAAATTTAAAATTTCACTTACTGAGTCGAGAATGTAGTATGTGGCCAGTGACCGATTTTCTTCTTACTTGTTTCAGAGATGCATTTTGGCATCACGAATCGATCCCTGTTTGTTTTAATTCCAGGAATCACCGCGTTCCGGAGATATAAAATTTTGAAATTTAAAATTTCACTTACTGAGTCGAGAATTTAGTATGTGGCCAGTGACCGATTTTCTTCATACTTGTTTCAGAGATGCATTTTGGCATAACAAATTGGCCCCTGTTTGTTTTAATTCCAGGAACCACCGCGTTCCGGAGATATACAATTTTGAAATTTAAAATTTCAAATTTTTTTCAATTTTCACAATTTTATATCTCCGAAACGCGGAAGTTCCTGGAATTAAAACAAACAGGGATCGATTCGTTATGCCAAAATGCATCTCTGTAACAAGTATGAAGAAAATCGGTCACTGGCCAGATACTAAATTTTCGACGCAGTAAGTGGATTTTCAATTTTCGTAATTTTATATCTCCGAAACGCGGAAGTTCCTGAAATTAAAACAAACAGGGATCGATTTGTTATGCCGAAATGCATCTCAGAAACAAGTATGAAGAAAATCGGTTAGTCGCCAGATACTAAATTTTCGACACAATAAGTGTAATTTTCAATTTTCCCAATTTTATTTCTCCGAAACGCGGAAGTTCCTGGAATTAAAACAAACAGGGATCGATTCGTTATGCCAAAATGCATCTCTGGAACAAGTATGAAGAAAATCGGTCACTGGCCACATACTAAATTCTCGACTCAGTAGGTGAAATTTTAAATTTCAAAATTTTATATCTCCGGAACGCGGTAGCTCCTGGAATTAAAACAAACAGGGATCGATTCGTTATGCCAAAATGCATCTCTGAAACAAGTATGAAGAAAATCGGTCACTGGCCACATACTAAATTCTCGACTCAGTAGGTGAAATTCTAAATTTCAAAATTTTATATCTCCGGAACGCGGTGGTTCCTGGAATTAAAACAAACAGGGATCGATTCGTTATGCCAAAATGCATCTCTGAAACAAGTATGAAGAAAATCGGTTACTGGCCACACACTAAATTCTCGACTCTGTAAGTGAAATTTTAAATTTCAAAATTTTATATCTCCGGAACGCGGTGGTTCCTGGAATTAAAACAAACAGGGATCGATTTGTTATGCCGAAATGCATCTCTGAAACAAGTATGAAGAAAATCGGTTACTGGCCACATACTAAATTCTCGACTCTGTAAGTGAAATTTTAAATTTCAAAATTTTATATCTCCGGAACGCGGTGGTTCCTGGAATTAAAACAAACAGGGATCGATTTGTTATGCCGAAATGCATCTCAGAAACAAGTATGAAGAAAATCGGTCACTGGCCAGATACTAAATTGTCGACGCAGTAAGTGAAATTTTCACTTTTCACAATTTTATATCTCCGAAACGCGGTGGTTCCTGGAATTAAAACAAACAGCATTTAATAATTCATTTTTCTAGAACTGAAATTACGTAGAAATTGAAGCTTCAAATGAACTCAATTTCAAATTTCATAATTTCAAATACATCAAAACCATTGAGCGTTGAATATAATCCAGATACCTTAGGTATGTTTGCATGAATACCGGACTCCACTTCAGTGTTCATTAGCCCCTGACAGCTGTGTGTTAGGCAACCCGCAACATCAAAATCGGTCACTGGCCATGTGCGAAAGTGCAGCCATCATGTGCATCTCAATATATCTTAGAACTTAGGTTCCTTATTCAAAGCCATTGGAGAATCAATCAAGGTGTAAAAGCCCATAAGAAACTCACTTTTCATTTATTGAATCCATACCTAAAATAATAATAATAATAATAATAATAATAATAATAATTTATTTGCAGATATTATACAGGTATACAGATCTACAAATAATAGTGATTCCCACAAAGGCTTAGCCTGTCCGTGGGGTGAACCACCGAAATTAAATTAAATTCCAACTGCTTAATCAAAACAAAATAATGAAATAATAAAGGCACCATATGCTATAAACAACAATCTTTATTTTATTACCTAAATATAATGTTATTATTATTGCTTCGTCAGTATAAATTATTGAGAGGTGGGTTGAATAATGGAGCATTATTTCGGAAGAAGAGTTAATTTATCAGTGTTTCAGCAGACTTATTATCTCTGTCTTAATTTAACTTGGAAAGTAATAGCTTGAAAAATATTATAATCTTTATGCAATGATAATAGTTCAAGTGTTTATTTTTCCACAAAAAAAAATCGGAACCAAAATTTTACTACATAAATTTTGTTTAGTTAAGCTGCGAGTTTTTTGGATTTCAATTGCAACTAGGAACAGAAAATATTATTTGCTATTTTCCTATGAATTGTCGTTTCAGTATTATAATTTATATTGAAAAACTTAATGATTTAAAATTCTATTTCAAACATTGATATGCTTAGTTAGTAGAGCTCATGAAGGAAAGAACTAATCAAAGAAAAGCTTCAGTGAAGTGCTCTCTCAAATCTACAAAAACTTTAATTTAATTTAATGTCTCTTTAAATGTATATTCGTATATCACAGGAGTTCTTCCACAACTGCTGCCAGATTTTAATGATGTGCCTTCCTCCTTTTTCCTAAGAATTCTTTGAACAGTACTTGAAGAAATCTGAAATATTATGGCCAATGTAATAATCAGAATACACTCTTAGTGGTTGAATAACAGTTTACCTGGAACACTAGAGCAATGCTGGCGGTAATATCTACAGATTCCCTGAAGAATTCACAGTAACATCTATATACTGCTTCGAGTTCCCTTTTTGTTAGGCGAGAGGTATCGTAATCAATTCCAGACATTTTTAATAGCACAAGGATGCGGAAATACTCAAACTCGGTACGATTAATTATAAACACACATGTAAAAACTATCCCAAATTGTTCGATTTTCGTTATATCGAAATTGTAAGAAATAAATAATAAATGACAGTTCATCAGCTCATGGTTATTTTCAATGCGAACAACCTAAATTATGTGACTTGAAATATAACTAGACCGGCCGTTGCCAACTGAATTTCGATTTTACATAGGCACCCTTGATGTCAATATATCTTAAACGGACTATAACATATACTCTATTCACTTTTATAAAGTCTCCCGGTTGGCCATGAAATTTTGACACATTCCACCGTGTATATTTTGAAAATGTTAGGTTATGCTAATTTTCCTCTCAGATAACTACGCAACGTTGTCCTCTCTACATAGAACTCGTAGCAATTACGTATTTTGCACAATGTGAATTTTCTTGGTAAAATTTTTCATCTGTTGCTACTGCGGAAATATTTCACGTATATAAACTGGTGGGAAGATTCAATTATGCTATTTTCTTTTACAGAAATCAAGAATGAAGTGTTGAAATTTCAATGAAAAATAATGGATACAGTAGTGCGTTTCTTTGTGATAGTTCATTCGAAAAAAGAATAAAAGTACCTGAATAACCCGGCAGGAAAAATTCTAAACGAACAGACGTACCTGAGGAATTCCTCATTTTTCGAAATTCTCAAGAAATAAGTTTATAAAAGACATTTAAATACTTTGTTGCACAACTTGAAATACACCAGTTTCAAAATGTAGTAGTACTACGAATCCCGAGTCACTGTGTAACCTCAATAAAATATTATAGTGATAGGATAGGAAACTAAATAATTTCATTCGAGAGTTCAACATGACCTAAGACAGAATGAAGTGTTCCGACTGCAGATGGCAGTTCAGTGTAGCACTTCCTGATACTTTGTATCTGCTTCTTCAACACTGCCTGCGGCATTTTCAATTTCAAAGCGAAGAGTTCTTTATTATTCGAAGATAATGATCTGTGATAATATCTTGTTTAAGATGGAACATTTTATTGATTGTTGAGAGTAGAAAATGGCAACCTCTCAGAGAATTGTTTTGACATTGACGATATTTCAGGAGTGCCAACTAGGGCTTCACGCGAGAGCGAGATTTTCTCGTCTCGTCTCGTTCTCGTCTCGTAAAAGCGAGACGAGACGAGACGAGACGAGAAGTTTTCAAAAATATTATAGGCGATACCGAGACCACATACAGTGCAACACGAGAGTCTCGTTTTTGGTCTCGTTAAATTTTTTGTATGAAGTTTTATATACGACTCCAATTTTTCAACACCCACAGAAAACAATTGAATATGAAGAGTTTCCACTATAATTACCAATATATTTGGTCTATATATTATGCATCGATCGTTCTAGAAATACACGATTTTTTAGAAGATTATTAATTCGTTATGACCTTGCGATAATTGAGATTAATTTTCAAGAAAAAATAGAATTCACAACCATAAAAACGGATGCCATTATGAATTCAATACTTCACGGACATTTTTTATTGCCCCTAAATCCCAATGCTTTGAAAATTTCGTCTATATCTGAACATCTGGAGAAATGTATTCTCTTGTGCTCCTTGTGGTGAAGATGTGAACAATTATTGTATACATCTGTGGAACTTTGTATAATAAAACTGGTAAAGAAATGAAGCTATTCAATGTTTCGAAAAGTGTTATGAGGAATACGCCAAGAACACCCTCAATGATCTACCCACTGGGAAGGTATTCTTTGAAAACTATACCAAATTGTTCAATTCTATTGAAAAATTGTATCGACATGGATAGCCTATTTAAAACATCAACAAAATTTTCGAAATATTGGAAAGCTGAGTTTGAAGAATATTTGCTGTTAGAAAGAGCAAATAGGAATCAAAATATTTTACACTGGTGGAGAGTGATGAAAAAGTTCTTCCTACACTTCCAAGATGGCCGACGATTTATTAATGGCTACATCCGTATCTATTGAAAGATTATTTTCCACAGCAGGTATGATCATGGCAAAAACACGTACATCATTCAAAAATTATGTGATACAAGGGTGATTATGTTTGAATTCTTGGTCATCGAGTAATTCAAAAGTTGAAATTATCAGTGTTTAAAATTAAAAATAATATGTACATGTACAAATATTTTTTATAAGAGCGTAATAAATAGCTTTACCAAATTACTCATTATTGTATACCATTTCGTTTATATATTATAATATTTATTATCGTTATTCAGAATTAAGCGAGACGAGACGAGACAACTGAAAACGAGACGAGAACGAGACTTAATTTTTTGGGAATTGGCGAGAGCGAGACGAGATTTTTTATACTCTCGTCTCGTGTGAAGCCCTACTGCCAACCTGCCTTAGTTTCAGTTACCAAACCGTGATAGACCTAAAGCATGATCAACCGGGAGACTTTATAAAAGTGAATGGAGTATACATATCGAATATTCCGATAGCTGAAGAAATTTAAAACCTACAAAAAATCCTTTGCATATCGAATAATCCTATTGAAATTTCCAGGAAATCGCAAAAATCGTCGATGTTGTAAAGAACCCTCTGCCGATCGGACAATCTCCACGGCGATCGAAGACCTCAATCGGGACCATCGATAGGCTGCCGTTGGATATGGCACGGCGAGAACCCAATCTTCCAGAGACCGAGACCTGCGAGGTAAACCTCATAAAAGACGGCTCCGGATTGGGGATAACGGTGGCAGGGTACGTCTGTGAGAAAGGTGAGATTTAATCAGCCCTAATTGGATTCTGTTACGGGTAGAATATCGGGGAGGACGAGGCATATTAGATAGTTCTCTCCTCTGATGTCGAGGATGATGATTCTTCGAGAACTGCTGGTTCACTATTGTGATTAAATTTCACGTTGATTGAAATTATTTGATGATATTGACACTTCCATCAGATTGATTCAAAACAGAAAGGTTTCCTAAAGTTTTGCCTGTGTCGTGGCCAGATTTTAGATTTGATCGATTCATGATGTGGCCGACCATTTCATGAAATGGAAAATTGCTGCCATATTATGGTCTGACCAGATTAGCGTTACACAAATTGAACAGCTAAACGAACGGCTACTTCATATATATATATATATATTCTTTTGACTGAGAGTTTTATATGTGTTAGCAGAGGTTGGTGTAACGGGGTACCATACAATTCTGCGTATGATACAAGAGCTTAGGGAAAAACCTCAGCAAAAAACCCTGTCTCCCCGTGAGTGTTGTGATTTGTAACTATTGTTCACAAAATTGGCTGAAATTTAGAAATATTGATAGGCATTTATTTCTTCAATATGGACTTCTTCGTCAAAAAACGGAGAGGTTTCTCCAAGGTACCCAAAACTCAACCTGAAAAATGAAAAGACAAGAGGAGAAGAACGAACAAACTAAAAATAATACATAGCCTTTCACAAATATACTCTTCTGTTGGCGCATGGGATCTCTTGGAGAAGAATCGCCTCCGCTAGTTCCCAAAGATATTGATCTTAGAAATCCCTTCAATATTGAATTCAAAAACAAAATTGTTGCTCGTAAGGCCAGGAGGGTCTCTTTCAAAACCAGATCTGGCCAGTCCAAGTGATGATTATTCAGAACTTCAGATGTTCGAAGACCGCTACAGGGCCCATATGTAGGGCTATCATCTCCCATAGATGCATGTTTTTACATTAGCGTGAAGTATCCCACACATTCCCATCCACAGTTTATGACGTGCAGACTGTCGATTATGAGACATACGGAATTATTCGAACAGTGTTGCCACGTCAACCATGATTTCCTATTATCTCGCATAACTATATGTGTAGTGTACATCTTATGTAGTTAGAAATTAGTACACATGACTGATTGGATATTGAACATTAATTACCTACATAGTAAACAAAACTACCTTAATAATACAAAACTGAAGCGAATTACCGAGCGTGCTCCAGGTAAAAAGGTATAATTTGATTCTAGATAATGTACCCCTCTCGGCAAGGATTACAAGAATTTTTTTTTTGATTAGGACTGATATCTATTTATGTAACACATAACAGAACTACAAGAATTTTTGATCGACGAACCGTACAGGGTGAGAAAAAAACTATACAAATAATAATATTTTTTTTTACTGAACGACGATGTGTGCATCGGTGGAGAAAATAAGACTGATATCAATTTATGTTACACATAACAGGATCACAAGAATTTTTGATCGACGAACCGTAGAGGGTGAGCAAAAAACTATACAAATAATAATATTTTTTTTTGACTGAAGGACGATGTGTGCATCGGTGGAGAAAATAAGACTGATAACTTTTTATGTTACACATAACAGGATTACAAGAATTTTTGATCGACGAACCGTACAGGGTGAGCAAAAAAATATTCAAATAATAATTTTTTTTTTTGACTGAACGACGATGTGTGCATCGGTGGAGAAACCAATATTGATATCTATTTATGTTACACATAACAGGATCACTAGAAATTTTGATCGACGAACCGTACAGGGTGAGCAAAATACTATAAAATAATAATTTTTTTTTTTGACTGAACGACGATGTGTGCATCGGTGGAGAAACCAATATTGATATCTATTTATGTTACACATAACAGGATTACAAGAATTTTTGATTGACGAAACGTTCAGGGTGAGAAAAAACTATACAAATAATAATATTTTTTTTTCACTGAACGACGATGTGTGCATCGGTGGAGAAAATAATATTGACATCTATTTATGTTACACATAACAGGATCACAAGAATTTTTGATCGACGAACCGTACAGGGTGAGCAAAAAACTATACAAATAATAATATTTTTTTTTGACTGAACGACGATGTATGCATCGGTGAAGAAAATAATATTGACATCTATTTATGTTACACATAACAGGATCACAAGAAATTTTGATTGACGAACCGTACAGGGTGAGCAAAATACTATACAAATAATAATATTTTTTTTTGCTGAACGACGATGTGTGCATCGGTGGAGAAAATAAGATTGTTATCTATTTATGTTACACATAACAGGATTACAAGAATTGTTGATCGACGAACCGTACAGGGTGAGAAAAAATCTATACAAATTATAATATTTTTTTTTTTACTGAACGACGATGTGTGCATCGGTGGACAAAATAAGACGGATATCTATTTATGTTACACATAACAGGATCACTAGAAATTTTGATCGACGAACCGTACAGGGTGAGCAAAATACTATAAAAATAATAATATTTTTTTTTGACTGAACGACGATGTGTGCATCGGTGGACAAACCAATATTGATATCTATTTATGTTACACATAACAGGATTACAAGAATTTTTGATTGACGAACCGTACAGGGTGAGAAAAAAACTATACAAATAATAATATTTTTTTTTGACTGAACGACGATGTGTGCATCGGTGGAGAAAATAAGACTGATATCTATTTATGTTACACATAACAGGATCACTAGAAATTTTGATCGACGAACCGTACAGGGTGAGCAAAATACTATAAAAATAATAATATTTTTTTTTGACTGAACGACGATGTGTGCATCGGTGGAGAAAATAAGATTGATATCTATTTATGTTACACATAACAGGATTACAAGAATTTTTGATCGACGAACCGTACAGGGTGAGAAAAAAACTATACAAATAATAATATTTTTCTTTTACTGAACGACGATGTGTGCATCGGTGGAGAAAATGAGACTGATATCTATTTATGTTACACATAACAGGATCACTAGAAATTTTGATCGACGAACCGTACAGTGTGAGCAAAATACTATAAAAATAATAATATTTTTTTTTGACTGAACGACGATGTGTGCATCGGTGGAGAAACCAATATTGATATCTATTTATGTTACACATAACAGGATTACAAGAATTTTTGATTGACGAACCGTACAGGGTGAGAAAAAAACTATACAAATAATAATATTTTTTTTTTACTGAACGACGATGTGTGCATCGGTGGAGAAAATAATATTGACATCAATTTATGTTACACATAACAGGATAACCAGAATTTTTGATCGACGAACCGTACAGGGTGAACAAAAAACTATACAATAATAATATTTTTTTTTACTGAACAACGATGTGTGCATCAGTGGAGAAAATAAGATTGATATCTATTTATGTTACACATAACAGGATTACAAGAAATTTTGATTGACGAACAGTACAGGGTGAGCAAAATACTATACAAATAATAATATTTTTTTTCGACTGAACGACGATGTGTGCATCGGTGGATAAAATAAGATTGATATCTATTTATGTTACACATAACAGGATTACAAGAATTTTTGATCGACGAACCGTACAGGGTGAGATAAAAACTATACAAATAATAATATATTTTTTTTACTGAACGACGATGTGTGCATAGGTGGAGAAAATAAGACTGATATCTATTTATGTTACACATAACAGGATCACTAGAAATTTTGATCGACGAACCGTACAGGGTGAGCAAAATACTATAAAAATAATAATATTTTTTTTTTGACTGAACGACGATGTGAGCATCGGTGGAGAAACCTATATTGATATCTATTTATGTTACACATAACAGGATTAAAAGAATTTTTGATTGACGAACCGTACAGGGTGAGAAAAAAATTATACAAATAATACTATTTTTTTTTCACTGAACGACGATGTGTGCATCGGTGGAGAAAATAATATTGATATCTATTTATGTTACACATAACAGGATCACAAGAATTTTTTATCGACGAACCGTACAGGGTGAGCAAAAAACTATACAAAAAATAATATTTTTTTTTTGACTGAACGACGATGTGTGCATCGGTGGAGAAAATAAGATTGATATCTATTTATGTTACACATAACAGGATCACTAATAATTTTGATCGACGAACCGTTCAGGGTGAGCAAAATACTATAAAAATAATAATATTTTTTTTTGACTGAACGACGATGTGTGCATCGGTGGAGAAAATGAGACTGATATCTATTTATGTTACTCATAACAGGATCACTAGAAATTTTGATCGACGAAACGTACAGGGTGAGCAAAATACTATAAAAATAATAATATTATTATTTGTATAGTATTTTGCTCACCCTGTACGAGTCGTCGATTAAAAATTCTTGTAATCCTGTTATTTGTAACATAAATAGATATTAATATGCGATTACAAGAATTTTTAATCGACGACCCGTACAGGGTGAGCAAAATACTATACAAATAATAATATTATTATTTTTATAGTATTTTGCTCACCCTGTACGGTTCGTCGATCAAAATTTCTAGTGATCCTGTTATGAGTAACATAAATAGATATCAGTCTCATTTTCTCCACCGATGCACACATCGTCGTTCAGTAAAAAAAAAATATTATTATTTGTATAGTTTTTTTCTCACCCTGTACGGTTCGTCAATCAAAAATTCTTGTAATCCTGTTATGTGTAACATAAATAGATATCAATATTGGTTTCTCCACCGATGCACACATCGCCGTTCAGTCAAAAAAAAAAAATTATTATTTTTATAGTATTTTGCTCACCCTGTACGGTTCGTCGATCAAAATTTCTAGTGATCCTGTTATGTGTAACATAAATAGATATCAGTCTTATTTTCTCCACCTATTCACACATCGTCGTTCAGTAAAAAAAAAATATTATTATTTGTATAGATTTTTTCTCACCCTGTACGGTTCGTCGATCAAAAATTCTTGTAATCCTGTTATGTGTAACATAAATAGATATCAATCTTATTTTCTCCACCGATGCACA
The DNA here is from genome assembly GCA_937662695.2 of Halyzia sedecimguttata. Classification (NCBI taxonomy): domain Eukaryota; kingdom Metazoa; phylum Arthropoda; class Insecta; order Coleoptera; family Coccinellidae; genus Halyzia; species Halyzia sedecimguttata. Next base: position 99,295,158 of record OW569412.2, on the reverse strand, counting down.
CATCGTCGTTCAGCAAAAAAAAATATTATTATTTGAATAGTATTTTGCTCACCCTGTACGGTTCGTCAATCAAAATTTCTTGTGATCCTGTTATGTGTAACATAAATAGATATCAATCTTATTTTCTCCACCGATGCACACATCGTCGTTCAGTAAAAAAAAAATATTATTATTTGTATAGTTTTTTGCTCACCCTGTACGGTTCGTCGATCAAAAATTCTTGTAATCCTGTTATGTGTAACATAAATAGATATCAATATTGGTTTCTCCACCGATGCACACATCGTCGTTCAGTCAAAAAAAAATATTATTATTTGTATAGTTTTTTGCTCACCCTGTACGGTGCGTCGATCAAAAATTCTTGTAATCCTGTTATGTGTAACATAAAAAGTTATCAGTCTTATTTTCTCCACCGATGCACACATCGTCCTTCAGTAAAAAAAAAAAATTATTATTTGTATAGTTTTTTGCTCACCCTGTACGGTTCGTCGATCAAAAATTCTTATGATCCTGTTATGTGTAACATAAATAGATATCAGTCTTATTTTCTCCACCGATGCACACATCGTCGTTCATAAAAAAAAAAATATTATTATTTGTATAGTTTTTTTCTCACCCTGTACGGTTCGTCGATCAAAAATTCTTGTAGTTCTGTTATGTGTAACATAAATAGATATCAGTCCTAATCAAAAAAAAAATTCTTGTAATCCTTGCCGAGAGGGGTACATTATCTAGAATCAAATTATACCTTTTTACCTGGAGCACGCTCGGTAATTCGCTTCAGTTTTGTATTATTAAGCTAGTTTTGTTTACTATGTAATTAATTTTCAATATCCAATCAGTCAAGTGTACTAATTTCTAACTACATAAGATGTACACTACACATATAGTTATGCGAGATAATAGGAAATCATGGTTGAAGTGGCAACACTGTTCGAATAATTCCGTATGTCTCATAATCGACAGTCTGCACGTCATAAACTGTGGATGGGAATGTGTGGGTAACTTCACGCTAATTGTTTTTACTTTGTATTGTGTAAAATAATGAAAAAATGAGTAGGAAAAATATACGATATTTCATGATATGGCCAAACATTGGGGACTATACGTGGGTTGTCTTTCATATTTCGGGATTAGAGAACAAAAATTGGTTCAAGCACTGACGTGAAGTCAGGAGCTTTTGCGCGTATGTTCTATTGTCCATTCTCCTGTATTGGACACTTTTAATCGAATTTACCATGGTGAATTCTATTGTCTATTCTCCTGTATTGGACAGCCTTAATCGAATTCACCATGGTAAATTCGATTAAGAGTGTCCAATACAGGAGAACAGACAATAGAATTCACCATGGTAAATTCGATTAAGAGTGTTCAAAACAGGAGAATCGACAATAGAACATACGCGCAAAAGCTCCTGACTTCACGTCAGTGCTTGTTTATCCTTTACATTCTACGAGAAATAATGGCTTGATTACGGAGCGATTTTAAGCAATACAGCATTGCTCCTGTATTGGACACTCTTAATCGAATTTACCATGGTGTATTCTATTGACTGTTCTCCTGTATTGGTCACTCTTAATCGAATTTACCATGGTAAATTCGGAGTCTCCAATACAGGAGAACAGACAATATAATTCACCATGGTAAATTCGATTAAGAGTGTCCAATAAAGGAGAATGAACAAGAGAACATACGCGCAAAAGCTTCTGACTTCACGTCAGTGCTTGAACCAATTTTTTTTTCAATGATTATTTAAAAATATTCTAGTGCTACGATCCTCACGAATTTTTGCAAGAATTTTTGCGTTGGCATTTCTTGCCGTTCTCGAGGAATCATGAGATACAATACATAATATTTTTTTGTGATTTTTTTAAAAATTTCTAGTAGCACGGTCCTCACAAAATTTTACACACGTCTTTATGTCGATATTCTACGACTAGTTACCAAGCTTCAATTAGAAAGGCCGACAGCGAACTTAACTCACCCATTCATATGTGCAACCTATCCTGAAAATTGCAAGTTCCTATCTCTTTTCGTTCGAGATTTGTGAGGCAACGGTCACCCATCCAGCAACTGAACTCACACAAGGCCACTCGGATCTCCAACAATATAGATCCGATCATGTTCAAACTTCTAAACCCACCTATCTATACAACAATATATATCTGTCTAGAGTTAGGTTCTGAAGGCTCCCGCAAAATTTCAGCGATGTCAAATTAATAGTTTCTGATATATAGAATTTTTTTCAATAATATTTTATGATTTTTCAAAAAATTTCTAGTGACACGAGCCTCACGAAATTTTGCAAGAATGTTCGCGTTTCCATTCTACATCTAATAACCATGTTTGAATTGGATCGGTTTTGTACTTTTCAAGTTATTGATAACAACCAAATTTCAGATGGGCATAACTCCAAAACCATGTTTGAATTGGATCGGTTTTGTACTTTTCAAGTTATTGATAACAACCAAATTTCAGATGGGCATAACTCCAAAACCGTTTTGCCGATTATGCCTATAAACGAACTCAAATGGCGCATTGAGACTCTCAACCTTACCTGAAAATTTTAAGTCGCTATCTATCGTTATCGTTATCGTTATCGTTATCGTGACGTAAATAATATTTTTTCATAATTTTTCAAAAATTTGTTAGCGATACGATTCTCACAAAATTTCACAAACGTTCTTATGGCTATATTCTACAACTACTCACCAAGTTTCAATTCGATCGGATTAGTATTGGTTGTACAGAAAATCATTACTCGGAAACCATTGGGCCGATTATACCCAGTAACGAACTTGTCCGTCGTATTGGGATGCGCCACCTACCCTTAAAATTTAAAGTCACTATCTCTTTCCGTTCTAAAGTTATCGTGGCAACGGCCGGCCGGACAGAATCAAATTTGACCTCGAATTCTTGATCAGGGAGTCAAACCCAATCGTTTGAGACCATTTTCAGCGAAAAATTCGAAAATTACAGACACGCAAAAACAAATATTAATTATCGAAAATCGCTTTATTGTTTTTCAAAATATTTCCCATACACTTCTTTCTGCTTGCGTTTGAACCAATATAATTGTCGAAGCACGTTTGCCACATTGATTGAGGTATCTCCAATACATTCTCTCTAAATTTAAGTGATATCGGACATTCCCTGAAATAGAATTTCTTTGGAATGATTTCCAATGATTATTTTAAAATTTTCTAGTGAGTCGTATTTCATGAGATATTGAGGAAATAACAATAAAATTTGAGAAAGGTATAGCTCCAAAACTGTTTGGCCGACTATGCCTATTAACAAAACCAAATGTCTCATTCGGATGCGTAACCTACCCTGAAAATTGCAAGTCGCCATATTATTCCATTCTCAAGTTACCGTGAGATAAATAATATTTAATATAAATGGAAAAGTATAACGGCGATTCCGCAAAAAAAGCAGAGAAAACATTCTGCTGGTACCTGCCGACACGTGTTTCTGCTATTTGGCTTCTTCAGGACAGGGCAACCAAGAAACCAAAAAAGGTGAAAAGATAACTGAAAACAGGTGGCACCACAACAGGAGCGAGCAATCAATTTATGCCTTCAGCTCTGTTATTTAATATAATTTTTTTTTTATTCTCTTGTGATACGATCCTCACAAAATTTCACATATATGTCTCTATATATGATTATTGTAAGAGATAGCGACTTGAAATTTTCAGGATAGGTGGCGTGTCCAAATGCGACGAACAAGTTCGTTAATGGGCATAATCTGTCTCACGGCTTCTGAGTACCTACCTACTAATTTTGTGTTCAACCGATACAAATTCGACCGAATTGAAACTTGGTAACTATTTTTAGAATGTCAGCATAAAAACTTCTGCGAAATTTCGTGAGGATCGTATCACTAGAAATTTTTTAAACCATTATATATTATTTTTTTTCTGGACCTCAGAAGCTATTTGTTCGATATAGCTGAAATTTGGCGAGAGACTTCAAAATTTTACAGCCAAGTTCCAAATTTGTTGAGGTTATTGAAGAAATACTGGAAACCGACCTGCGTTGGGCGAGTTCAGTATCTGGAAGAGTGACCGAATCTATAATAGTTTTCAAACGAAAAGACATGCAATTTTCAGGGCAGGTTGCGCATCCGGATGCGACCATTACGTTCGTTAATGGGCATAATCAGCCAAACTGTTTCGGAGTTATAACCTTCTGGAATGTTGTTGTTATTTCCTCGATAACTCATTAAATGCAAATTCGATCCGATTTGAACTTAGTAATTACTTGTAGGATGTCGACGCACTTATTTTTGCGGAATTTAATTAATTTCATCACTAGAAAAAAAAAATTGTTTTCTTCTAAAATTTCATATTTCAGAAACCATGTGTCAGATTCCGCCAAAATTCCGCACAAACTTTCAAGCTGAATTTTGTTTCCCAATATACAGGGTGTCCCAAGTTCTAGTGCCTAATAGACGTTTGTAGAGAACTGGACATATTGGAAATCTGAAAATTGGGATAATTATATTGCTTGAAATTCTCTACAGAGCTAAAATATTTTCGAAGCCTAATCACTTCAGGTTATATAGGGAGTGAAAATAAATTCGATGAAAAAAAATTTCTTTCATCTTTTGCATTCCTGGTATGATCAAGTATTCAATGCTGAATACATTTCTGTTAAAACCATTGTATTCGTTCGAATAGTTTTCAAAATATCGAAAAGAAAACCGGAAAAAAGTCAAATATGTTTAGTCCCTATTATGTTAATTATTCATATTTCAAACATCCTGAGCATGAAAAGTTTTTACAACATCGAAGAGGAAGAATGTGGAAAGATCATGCATCTTTTGAATTTCAGAAATATCATCACTGGGTGTTTCCAATTTTGTGTCGAAAATTGTGCTAAAAAATTGGCCATAACTTCTGTATTTCAAATAAGAACCCTATTTTTTTATGATTGCGTTGGATTCTGCGATGAAAAATAATGATAGTTTTCTATCTGATTATGCTCCTAAATTAAAAAAAGAACCCAGAAATTTTTTAATTCAGGAGCATAATCATATAAGAAAACTATTTTTCACCCCAGAATCCAACGCAATCATAAAATAAAAATGGGTTCAAGCCCTGTGGACAGGAGCTTTCTGGCGCTCTAGTTCAAACAGACAAATTATATCTCCGAAAGTATTAGTTTCACAGAGTTGGGAATTATATCAATGTATTCTTATGATAGAACTGCATCATAAAGGAAATTCAATTCAAATAATAGTTTATTTATCAAGATTAAATGAGCAATATGAGAATGAGAACTGCACCATGGAAGAAATCGAATTAAATCTGGCCAATTTTGCCCAATAACGAACTTAACCGAGATATTCATCTCTCTAACCTACTCTGAAAATTTCGACTACCTAGCTCATTCCGTTCGAGAGTTATTGTAGAATTTTTTTTTTTAATTTTCAAAATTTTTTTTACACTTTGCAGTAATCTGGTCAATACAAAACTTCACATGCGTATAAAGGTCATGATTCTAAAATTTGATGCTAAATTGTAGATAGATCGAGTGATCGGTTTCGGAAATATTCATAAAAAATATTTTTACTAAAATCGGCCATAACTCCGAAACCGCTTGATGGATTTTTCCCATTAACGAGCTCTTCCGAGATATTTACGCTCCAAACTCACCTTGCAAATTTCAATCCGCTAACCCCTTTCATTCGAGAGTTATCGTGCCTACGGCCGGCCGGCCGGACAGAATCGATTTCGACCTCGGATTCTTGATCAGTGAGTCGAACCAAATCGTTTAAGACCATTTTCATCGAAAAATTTGAAAATTACAGACATTTGGGCAAATTGAACAGCACTCAGTACCGAGGAACTAGAGCGCCAACAAGTTCCGTATGACAATTGCCCAAAACAGGCACAAGTACCTACAAATACTAGATTTTTCATAAAACATTTATGAAAGAAGAGTAATAATGCAAAATTACCTTGTAATCGATCAAAAATTTCCTGATCTACGTTCACCAAATTTTCTCCTCTCTCGAACTACAGAATTATGCTTTCAATATTTACATTCTATTTCTATGGATGAAAAGCAGTCTCATTACTCTCAGATCTCTTACTTCATGTTCCGTTCCGAAATGTAAGACTTTTCTGAGAAAAACTAATTTCGGAGCAAACAACTGAGATTTTTGTCACTTCGCTCACATTTCGGAATACACTTTATTCTCATAATTCTTCGATTGATTAGATAATGTCATGTCTCAGGAAAATAAGTTGACATTATGACAATTCATACAAAGAATAATTATATCATTCTGTGAAATACGATTTATTATTGAAATTTTGAAAAATCATATCTCCGAAAGTATTAGCTTGTTAGAGTTGAAAATGATATCATTGGATTCTTATGGTAAAACTGCTTATTGAAAAAAATTTAATTTGGAATTTGTTCTGTAAAAATAAATATTTTTTTTTGTTACTCTGAAACCATCTGTCCGATTTTGCCCAGTAACGAACTTAGCTGAGATATTTATCTCCCAAACCTACTCTGAAAATTTCAACTGTCTAGCTCATTCCGTTCGAGAGTTATCGTGCCTATGGCCGGCCGGCCGGACCGGCCGGACAGAATGAATTTCGACCACGGATTCTTGATCAGTGAGTCGAACCAAATCGTTTAAGACCATTTTCATCGAAATATTCGAAAATTACAGACATTTGGGCAAATTGATAAGTACTCAGTTCCGAGGAACTAGAGCGCCAAAAAATAGGGTTCTAATTTGAGAAACAGAAGTTACGGTCAATTTTTGACCACAATTTTGGCACAAAATTTGAAACACCCTGTGATGATATTCCTGAAATTCGAAAGATGCATGAACTTTCCATTTTCTTCCTCTTCGATGTTCTAAAAACGGTTCACGCTCAGGATGTTTAAAACAAGAATAATGAACATAATACTGATTAAACATATTTTACACTTTTTCCGGTTTTTTTTTCGATATTTTGAAAACTATTCGAATGAATACAATGGTTCAAACAGAAATGTATTCAGCATTGAATACTTGATCATACCAAGAATGCAAAACTTGAAAAAAAAATTTTTCATCAAATTTATTTTTACTCTCTGTATAACCGGAAGTGATTGGGCTTCGAAAATATTTTAGCTCTGTAGAGAATTTCAAGCAATATCATAATACCAATTTTCAGATTTCAAATATGTCCAGTTCTCCAGAAACATCTAATAGGCACTCGAACTTGGGACACCCTGTACTCAAAAATACAGATTCGAGCGAATTGAAATCTAGTACTAGGTTGAAAACGACGGCGTGAATAGGCAGCAGAACGTGCGCTTAAAAGCCCTGACTTGACGTCAGTGCGTTTTAAGAATTTTTGTCTGGTATCTTCATAAAGAATTTTTTTAGATGAAAAAAATTCAAACAATACTACGTGCATTAAAGGACACTGCGGGTATATTCATTATTAAATGGTTTTTTTCTGGGTTTTCTCTCTCAAACTCTGAAAAATATCTATAATATAAAAAAATTTATTATTTTGTTATTTGCTTCTGCGTAAAGAACACAGATTTGTCAGAAGCAATCAATCGAACAATGTTGCCTAACAAACAATAACGAAACAACATGATGAAACAATTATATCGTAGCGTTTCGGGGTCTATATCAGACTCCTTCGTCAGACATATAACGAAAATCTTCAGAATTATTTTCTGTTGATTGCTATTCCGAAATTCGAGAATTGTCACCTTGAAGATTAATGGACTAGCAGAGACCAAAGTTATGGAGCAATCCATAGAGTGTGTATGATTTCATCAAAGTTGAATACCTACATACCGCGGTTTCATCCTTATTAGGAATCATCAGTGAAGCATAATTGAACCCTGATTAAAAAATGTTATCGGTTTATTAAAAACCAGCAATCGCTTGTGAGTAGAAAGTAGACAGAAGTGACACCTGCAATTCAATCAACCAAGCTCCTCGCTGTGTCTACCCAAAACTATAAATCTCTACGTATATTCTTTTTCCCTTTGTGGTAATTAGCAAGTACTCCGGTTGGAGTCTCATGCAGTTGACGGTTGACCACTGGGGAGCGAAAACGCCCAGGTTAATACACAATGCGCAATCAACAAAAAATAATTCAGAAGATTAAGTTAAGTGTCTGTCGAAGGAGTAACCAGGCTGAAACCATTTAATATTAAAGGGTTTTCCAATAAGAGGTGTTATTTTGATATCCAAAGAAAATTGCCATTTTTCAATATAAATGATCGGTATTTATTTCATTATAAAGAAGAAGCTATGCCATTAATAGTGGAAAATAACATCAGGCAAATGACCACCACGACCACGCTTATAGGACCATATCCTTTTAATGAAATTTTCCATGACCAAATCGCAAAGTGGCTGCCTTATGTCCTCGATAGCCTCACGAATTCCATCTTTGAGGTAAATCGACGCTGGGCTATTGGCGTAGACCTTCTCTTTCACGTGGCCCCAAAGGAAGAAGTCACAAGGTGTTAAATCACATGATCTCGGTGGCCAATTGTGATCACCTCTTCGAGAGATAACACGGTCCGGAAACTTTTTCCGCAAAAGATCAATGGTTTCGTTGTTTGTGTGGCACGTAGCACCGTCTTGTTGAAAGTAAACGTTGTCCAGATCAATACCATGCAATTCCGGCCATAAAAAATCATTAATCATCTCTCGATAGCGCAATCCATTTACCGTAACTGTTGTTCCAGCCTCTTTTTCGAAAAAGTAAGGTCCAATGACTCCGCTGAACGATAAACCGTACCAAACAGTCACACGATGAGGATAGAGAGGCTTTTCAACAATAACTCTTGGGTTTTCCGAGCCCCAGATGCGACAATTCTGCTTGTTGACGAAGCCACCGAGGTGGAAATGGGCCTCATCACTCAAGATGATTTTTCGATGGAATTCCGGATCATTTTCATGCATTTCAACGACCCAATCAGCAAAGACAAGACGTTGTTGATGATCGGCCGGCTTGGGTTCTTGTGTTAACTGAACTTTATAAGCCCTAAGACCCAAATCTTTATGCAAAATACGGTGTAATGACGTTTGTGGAATGCCTAATTCCAAAGAACGACGAGGAATGGACAAACCTGGGTTTTCTTCAACACTTTCGGCTACAGCAGCAATATTCTTGGCTGTTCTTGAGCGACGTGCACGGGTTTTATTCTTCACATAACTAACTTGTCCCAACAGCTCGAATGTTTCCACCAATTTCTTTATTGCGGTCCGACAAGATGCTTCACGACGACCCAAAAATGTTCGAGTTTTACGAACCGTCTCTGCCAAATTTTCACCATTTTTATAGTGAATTTTAATAACTTCAATGCGTTCTTGAAGCGTGTATCGTTCCATTTTTATTAATGGCGTAGTTTCTACTTGTCAAATGTCAAGAAATGACAGCTTCAAAAATGACATCTACCGAAATAGCGGGCTATTCAAAATAACATGCAAAAACGGGAGTATTTAAAACTAGATCCGCATCGACTCTGAAAACCCGACTATAGGTTCCGCTTCAATATAATGGATTGACAACTCAATCATATTCAGAACCCGTAGCCAACTCGACAGTCTTGTATTGAATACTCTAGGAGATGCTGTTCTTGAAGTTCAATTGATTAAACCAATCTAGAGATTGGAGAAGGACACCGCCTCTATTTCCTACGGAAATACGTGGGAAACCGTAGTTTATTGCATTCTATACCTACCCAAAGCGCAGGTCCGCTAATTTGGGTTAGGGACTCATGTGTGTGAAGTTGGCCCAGCACTTTTTGATTTTCGAAAAAAAAAAATTTGTGCTGGATTGTGCTAGGTTTGTGCTGCTTTGTGCCGTTGAAATTTCCTTTCTATTTCATTTGGTTCTCAAGATTTTACAAAAATCGATAAAATGGGCTAGCCCAGCACTTATCGAAAAATTAGGTTTCAATGGCTAAAATAGATTGTGCTATGCATGTATTGAGTTGTGCCGTTCGAATTTTTCCGAAAGTCCCACTAATTTCGCAGAAAATCGAGAAGTAAAAAAAAAAGTTAGCCCAGCACTTTTGTTTTTTCTTCTCACAAATGAGTGATATAACTTGTACTAGATTTGTGCTGTCTTGTGCCGTAAATATTTTTACGAAAATTCTTCGAATTTTCTGTGAAATGGCGGAAATGAAAAATGAAGTCAGCCCAGCACTTTTGAATTTTTCCATTGGAAACATGCTCAAAAAATCGTGCTACACGTAGTGTATGTTGTGCCGTTGAAATTTTCACGAATAATCCTGCTAATTTTCCAAAAAAATTAAGAAATAAAAAAAAGTTAGCCTAGCACTTTCTTTTTTTTTGACGAAATTTTTTTTACCTAATTGAACTGCATTTGTGCTGACTTGTGCTGGTCATATTTCTCAGGAAAAACTTTCAGTTTTCCCTATAAATGGAGAAAATAACAAAATTCAGTAGATTGTTTGAAAACTTGCAATGCGTGGCAACAATGTGCGTGAAGTTGGCCCAGCACTTTTTGATTTTCGAAAAAAAATTTCTCTTACTCAATTGTGCTGGGTTTGTGCTGCTTTGTGCCGTCAACATTTTTCTTTTCTTCCATTCGGTTCTCAAGATATCTCACAAAATGTGTAGAACCGGCCAGCTTAGCACTTTTCGGAAAATTGTTGTAAAACAACTGAAATAGATTGTGCTATATATACATTGAGTTGTGCCGTTCGAACTTTTCCGAAATTTCCTCCTATTTTCCAGAAAATTGAAATTAAAACAATTTTGTATCAGCAATCATAATTTTCATCTTCAATTTTTTTCTTCTAATTGTGTAAATTACGGAATTACATAAGGGAAATCTGTAAAGGGCAACGTAGCAACAAATACTATTCTAATCGTTGAGAACTGCAACCCGCAACGCTCTGATCATAACTGTCAACTGTCACTACATACTCCATTCGTACTAATTTACGACATCAACTGCCGCGGGGTTCGATAGCGCTGTTGCTAGAGTTCAACTTTCAGAGCAGAATATCCATAATATAGTTGAAAGTAGACTGTCGACAGATTTCATTATTTTATTGTTTCTTGTGAATATGAAATTGACAGGTTGTACAGTGTATCCCAAATTTGATGATCACTGAGAGCATCTCGAGAATATTAAGGGTTAGAAAAAAAAAAATTTAAGGATACCCTTTTTTTTCGAGATAATCAATTACCAGCAAAAAGATCCCTGATATCTTGATTGGTTATCAAGAGACAGGGTGTTTCTGAAAAATTGGTATTTCAAATATTTCGATATACTGGGTGTCTCAGTGTATCTGTTCCAATGGCATTTCGAAATATAAAAATTTGGAAATTTCATGTTCTCCAATTCGTTCAAGGAACCTTCAACTAGGAAAAACAGAAATTGAAAGTCTCTTACTACATATTTCTATTTTCACTAGTAGTATTATGATGAACAAAATAATGCTTAATATTTAAACTCTTCTATTCGCTCAAGAACCTTCAGGCAAGTAAGAAATTTTTACTCTACTTCCATTAGTTAAATTTTTATATTTAAACACTTTTTACTGTTCACGTGAACTTTCGAAGAGCTTGATAACTCTCTCTGAAATTTCGATATTCTTACCGATGGAATAAAAAGCGAAGAACAGAAACATTTTTTATGAAAAACAAAACAAAAATAAAATGGACATTTCGGAAAAGTTCGAACGGCACAACTCAATGCATATATAGCACAATCTATTTTAGTTGTCTTACAACAATTTTCCGAAAAGTGCTAAGCTGGCCAGTTCTACACATTTTGTGAGATATCTTGAGAACCGAATGGACTAAAAGGAAAATGTTGACGGCACAAAGCAGCACAAACCCAGCACAATAGAGTACGAGAAAATTTTTTTCGAAAATCAAAAAGTGCTGGGCCAACTTCACGCACACTGTTGCCACGCATTGCAAGTTTTCAAACAATCTACTGAATTTTCTTATTTTCTCCATTTATAGGGAAAACTGAAAGTGTTTCCTGAAAAATATGACCAGTACAAGTCAGCAAAAATGCTATTCAATTAGGTAAAAAAAAAATCGTCAAAAAAAAAACGAAAGTGCTTGACTAACTTTTTTTTTAGTTCTTAATTTTTTGGAAAATTATCAGGATGTTCGAGAAAATTTCAACGGCACAACTTATACTACGTGTAGCACGATTTTTTGAGCATGTTTCCAATGGAAAAATTAAAAAGTGCTGGGCTGACTTCATTTTTTATTTTCGCCATTTCACAGAAAATTCGAAAAATTTTCGTGAAAATATTTACGGCACAAGACAGCACAAATGTAGTACAAGTTATTTCACTCATTTGTGAGAAGAAAAAACAAAAGTGCTGGGCTAACTTTTTTTTACTTCTCGATTTTCTGCGAAATTAATGGGACTTTCGGAAAAATTTGAACGGCATAACTCAGTACATGCATAGCACAATCTATTTCAGCCATTGAAACCTAATTTTTCGAAAAGTGCTGGGCTAGCCCATTTTATCGATTTTTGAAATATCTTAAGAACCACATGAAATAGAAGGGAAATTTCAATGGCACAAAGCAGCACAATTTTTTTTTTTGAAAATCAAAAAGTGCTGGGCCAACTTCACTCACATTAGGGACTCCTTGTTATAGTCAGTTCCAAGCTTCAAAATTTCCCAGGTAGATATCTGCGAAATTCAATCAATTTTTATTCGGAATCAGCTAGTTGTCGGCAGTTTTTTATCAACAGATGATATTCGAAACAAAAGAGAATTGTTAAATTTAATCCGCTACCAAATTTGAAAATTTGGGAGAAAACAATTCGAGAAAAGCAGGGACGTGAAGTCAGGAGCATTTGCGTGCATATTCTATTGTCTATTCACACCTCATACATCCTCACAAGATGCATGAACCTTCAAGCCGTCTCCTTTGCATTTTCCAAAAACGCACTTTAGACTTTAAGAACAAATTGATTTTACAAACCTCAAAAACTAATTTCAAACAGAAATATTCGGAATTATCTGATTGAACCTACTTGTTCCTTGTCAGACACCCCTTTCTGAATCAACTTGTCCAACCTACCTCATATAACCTATGGCTGTGCCATCTCGGCTTCACAAACATAGATTTTACTACTAGTCATACCGCCGTATTTTCAAAGCATTCAATCTCCGTTAAGTCCTAACTGAAGTCCTCAGTTAAGTATAAATTTTAATCGTAACCTCAGTTAACGTGAAAATTAACGTAAAACAGACCTGTTACACCACCGTTAAATACATCAGCTGAGGATTGCGATTCAAATTTATCCTTAACTGAGGACCTCAGTTAGGACTTAACGCAGATTGAATGCTTTGTGAATATGGCGGATAGACGCTTAAGCCCAGATCCATACGAAAATGTTAAACTTACACTAAAAAAATGGGTTCAAGCCCTGTCGACAGGAGCTTTCTGGCGCTCTAGTTCAAACAGACAAATTATATCTCCGAAAGTATTGGTTTCTCAGAGTTGGAAATTATATCAGTGGATTCTTATGATAGAACTGCATCATAAAGGAAATTCAATTCAAATAATAGTTTATTTATCAAGATTAAATGAGCAATCATGAGAATGAGAACTGCACCATGGAAGAAATCGAATTAAATCTGGCCAATTTTGCCCAATAACGAACTTAACCGAGATATTCATCTCCCTAACCTACTCTGAAAATTTCAACCTAGCTCATTCCGTTCGAGAGTTATTGTGGAAAAACTTTTTTTAAATTTTCAAAATTTTTTTTTTACACTTTGCGGTAATCTGGTCAATACAAAACTTCACATGCGTTAAAGGTCATGATTCTACAATTTGATGCTAAATTTCAGATAGATCGAACGAACTTGTCCGAGATATCTACGCTCCAAAACCACCTTGCAATTTTCAATCCGCTAACTCCTTTCGTTCGAGAGTTATCGTGCCTACGGCCGGTCGGCCGGCCGGACAGAATCGATTTCGCACTCTGATTCTTGATCAGTGAGTCGAACCAAATCGTTTGAGACCATTTTCAGCCAAAAATTCCAAAATTACAGACACTTGGGCAAATTGATAAGCACTCTGTTCCGAGGAACTAGAGCGCCAAAAAAACAAGTTTCGTATGACAATTGCCCAAAACAGGTTTAAAGTACCTACAAATAGTAGGTATTCCATAAAACATGTATGAAAGAAGATGAGTAATAATATGAAAGAAGATGAGTAACAAATAAAATACCTTGTAATCGATCAAAAAATTCCTGATCTACGTTCACCAAATTTTCTCCTCTCTCGAAGTACAGAATTATGCTTTCAATATTTACGTAATATTTTCAAACATTTTCGGGTGAGGTCCCCGTTGCATCGCTAAAATACGAGTATTTCAACCCCAATATTTTTGAAGTTACAATATTCCCTTGTGTCAAGTTGACATTATGACAATTCATACATAGAATAATTATATCAATGTGTGAAATACGATTTACATTGAAATTTTGAAGAATCATATCTCCGAAAGTATTAGCTTGTTAGAGTTAAAATGATATGAATGGATTCTTATGATAAAACTTCTTATTAAAAAAAATTAATTTGGAATTTGTTTCGTAAAAAAAAACTTTTTTTTGTTACTCCGAAACCATCTGTCCGATTTTGCCCAATAACGAACTTAGCCGAGATATTTATCCCCCAAACCTACTCTGAAAATTTCAACTCTCTAGCTCATTCCGTTCGAGAGTTATCGTGCCTACGGCCGGACGGCCGGCCGGCCGGACCGGCCGGACAGAATGAATTTCGACCACGGATTCTTGATCAGTGAGTCGAACCAAATCGTTTAAGACCATTTTCGTCGAAATATTCGAAAATTACAGACATTTGGGCAAATTGATAAGCACTCAGTTCCGAGGAACTAGAGCGCCAAAAATTGGTTCAAGCCATCATAAAGGAAATTCAATTCAAATAATAGTTTATTTATCAAGATTAAATGAGCAATCTGAGAATGAGAACTGCACCATGAAAGAAATCAAATTAAAATAGCTGAAATGAATTTGACTCTCTCTTATAGAACAGGATGACATGTTCGACTATGAAACAGATTATATAATAAAGCTTAGATAGAATAATTATAACATTCTGTGAAAACAGAAATACGATTCATTATTGAAATTTCGAAAAATCATATCTCCGAAAGTATTAGCTTGTTGGAGTTGAAAATGATATCGATGGATTTTCACGGTGAAACTGCATCTTATATAAAAATTGAATTTGAAATTTGTTACTTAAAAAAAAATTTTTTTTTGTTACTCCGAAACCATCTGGCCTATTTTGCCCAATAACGAACTCAACTGAGATATTCATCTCCCTAACCTACTCTGAAAATTTCAACTGCCTAGCTCATTCCGTTCGAGATTTAATGTAGAAATTTTTTTTTTTTAATTTTCAAAATTTTTTTTCTACACTTTGCGGAAACTTGGTCAATACAGAACTTTACATGCGTATAAAGGTCATGATTCTACAATTTGATGCTAAGTTTCAGATAGATCGAGTGATCGGTTTCGGAAATATTGATAAAAAATGTTTTTACTAAAATTGGCCATAACTCCCAAACCGCTTTATGGATTTCACCCATTAACGAACTTGTCCGAGATATTTACGCTCCAAACCTACCTTGCAAATGTCAATCCTCTAACTCCTTTCGTTCGAGAGTTATCGTGCCTACGGCCGGCCGGACCGGCCGGACAGAATCGATTTCGACCTCGGTTTCTTGATCAGTGAGTCGAACCAAATCGTTTGAGACCATTTTCAGCCAAAAATTTGAAAATTACAGACATTTGGGCAAATTGATAAGCACTCAGTTCCGAGGAACTAGAGCGCCAAAAACTCAATCTAAATATATTTATTTATTTATTCAAAATACAAATAAGAGTAGAGGCTTATGCCTATAAACTCCAAAAGAACTACGAAAATTGACCAATGTACAGACTATTCATCAGTTCACAAATCAAATAGAAAAGAAAATAAAAACTCAATATAAACCCAAATAAGCAGCAAAAAAAACAAAGCCAATGGCTTCGAATCAGCCCAATTGGTATTGAATACGACTCAGAATATCCAGGCTATTTTTGAACGAATTTGTCGATGTGCTGTCCACAACCGGAGCCGGAAGCCCATTCCATAAATCAAATACTCGGTGGCTCAAATAATAGCTGTCTTTGAGTAGTTCTAAACTTCTCCTTTGCAAGCTTGCAGCCATGACCCCGAAGATTGTTGGTATTCTTCTGAAATAAAGCTTGTACCTGTGGTCCGAAAATTCCCTTCGTGGACTTGTATGCGAATATGAGATCACCCCTGTCGCGTCTATGAGAAAACGAAATCATATCTACGAGTTTGAGGCGGGTCTAATAATCAGGCCGAGAGGGTCCGCAAGGGATTCTTGTGCTCCATCTTTGGATGGATTCCAGCGAATTAATCTCCGCTACAAGAGCAGTCCACCATGCTGATCCTGCGTATTCCATGACCGGACGAACGAAGGACTCGTATATAAGCTTCCAAACCACCCTGTCCGAGCCACGGAAAGTCTTCTGCAGCAAATATGGCAGTTGGCGGGCTTTGGCTGTCACAGAAGCAATATGAACAGTCCACGTTAGGTCACTGGAGATGGTCGGACCCAAATCACACTGCTCAGTGAATGGAGTTATACGATGACTCCTTATAAAATAGGTAACGTGCGGATTATTTTTTTCTATATGCAAAATGTGACACTTATCAAGATTCAGTGGAAGCAACCAATCATGACACCAAACAGCTAGCTCGTCCAAATCTTCTTGGAGAATTGAGGCATTGAGAAGTGGAAAATTATACAGTTTCGTGTCATCAGCGTAAATTGAACATGTGACTTAAAACATCTAGTGAGATCGGAACTGTACAACAGAAAAAGGATCAGCCTAAGAACCGAACCCTGAGGGACGCCGCTTTCGACATTACACTCACCAGACGAAAAAACATCCCCTACCCTCACTTTGTAAGATCCACCTGATAGAAACGCAACGATCCAGCTGAGTAGGCCACCTCTAATTCCCAGGTGTTCGAGTTTACATAAAAATCGCCCATGTTGCACTCTGTCAAAGGCTCTTGAAAATTCCAGATAAACTACATCAACAGCTAGATTGGCATCCCATGCCCTCGTCCAATCATCAAGACAGCAGATGAGGTTTGTGAGAGTAGAACGATGAGGGAGAAAACCATGCTGTTATATTATCAAATTTCTGAAAGAACAAAGTGCTTTCTACACTATAGGTCATTATTAGGGTTCTCTGAAGGGGTAACTACTATTATTACGAGCAAACGAGCAGAAATGGCAATATAAATACCCGTCCAGGCACGAGCATGCGAGCTGATACAGAAAGGTGTTAGATAAACGATGTTAGATCGGAAAAAATTCGATATTCTCTCAAAAAACGTGCAGCTGGGAAGTAATAACGCTCGTCCATCAACACACTGTCGACCCTGTCGAAAATCAACAGAACCAGACCCTAGACCAACTATCTTAATTATTTATGAACCATATAGAAAAATAGAGGAATTTCAATTTACAGAGTAAACCATGATAATATTGGAATATAGATAACGCAGTGACAAACGGTTGAACGAGTTGCGTAACAGCGGCGTAACAGTTTGGTGGTAAATAAGGAAGCATCTAACTTTCAATCAAAACCACAAACATATTCTTTTGAACAAAGAGGTGAACTTCTATTGAGGCTCACTTGGATATTGACACAGTTGGCGTTAGAGAGTACCCTCGAACAATTTCAAGGTTGTCAGGCAGGTTCATTTTTTTTATATTGAATTTGTTATCTGGGATGTTATGCAACATCTTAGAGCGTCCGTACAAGGGCATACAAAATTGACGCGATTCCAATCTCTTCAGTTCCTTTGCAACACCCGGTTTCCATGGGAACCATGAACAGACAATTACTACAATCCAAATTGCAGAGTCGCTGCGATCGAAATTAAAGCTAAGCCTCCATGATGTTTGCCACCTTTGAACGACTTGATCATTCTTCTTCCATGAAGGTTGCGTCAATCGTCGTAATCGTCCGAACATGTTTCCAATGGAAACCGAGTGTAGGAGATGAACTCGGGAGATTGGAATTGCGTCAATTTGGTATGCCCGTGTGCGGACGCTCTAAGAGTTTAGATTGGGGCTAAATTGATGTTTAGAGAAATTTAGGTGTCACAATCCGATCAATTAAGTCTATATACATCATTTTGATCAAGTCTGTTGAAAAATAGGTAATGAACGGGAAATTGTCTCGTTACAGATTGATCTGTAATTATTGTGATAAATTTGAAGTTATCCCTAGTATCTTTCCTAATATTTCTAGGAATATTTTGTTACAGAAGAACTATCAGGCATATTCGTCAAAAGTATCAGCAAGGGAAGCGCGGCAGATCTAACGAACAAAATCAAAATCAACGACAGGATCATCGAGGTACGTGTGCCGCTATATGTGTTTGATTCTTTTCTGATACATTTCCAATATAAATAATTATCCAAATTTCCACAAATATCTGTATTCAGTAAAGAAAATTGTTTCGCCACATTCGTCTAGCTTCTTCAGGTTCTACAATGGAACTTATTCAATATGAGGATCTTAAAAGTGAGGGAATAAAAAGGAATTGGAGATTGCCGCTGATATTTCCCTTATACTTGTTGATACATATTTGTTCATTTGAAAGAATTTTCAGGAAATTATTATAATCTCGTCGTTAATGTATATCTACTGGAAAAGTGTAGATCTACTGGAAAAATGTAGATCTATGGTTAGCTAGATCTGCTGGCTACTAGTTTACTTTACTAATGCAAAGATCTCGGGATCAAAGAGAGACGTCAAAAAACATTTTTCCTTGAGGAGGTCGATATTTTCGATTTCTCCTTCGGTTATTCGGGGGACAATGAGGGATTCGAGCTGGGAATGGGAACGAGAAAAGACGGAAATTTCTCGAGTTGTCCATTTTTGACGGGAGAAAAAGTAGGGTGTATCTTTAAAAAAATCGTAAATTCGGGTGAAAACGTTGTTTTCGGCTAAAGGTGCTAAACGGCGGAAAAGAAATCTGCCGAGGACATGATGGTCGGAAAGATATTTTGTTGACTTCTTCGTTAACAGCCGTATGGGCAACCACTGCGTCGAGTATCGTTGACATCGCAACGACCACGTTTAAATTCATTATACCTTTTCGCAGATGGTTGACACCAAAGTTGCTTGACAAAAACATCTATAACTTGAGAACGCCTGATCTGATTTTCATGAAATTTGTACACATAACCTTCTAAAGTATGGCACTATCGAAACTTGTGGATCAATGTAGTATATTGTATATTGTTGTAGGGGGTAACGTTGCACTGCGACCTTTAGGTCTATTGTGCCCCCCTTCAGAGCTGTCGATGTCATTACCATCTACAGCTCGCTTTCCAGTTCCAGAGTTCTGATGAACTCCAGTATTTGGGATGGCTTCAAGGAGGCTAGATCTTCGCTCCTGCAGATTTCTTACCCAAAGCATTCTTTGCGTTGGTTTGAGATGGCGAGGCTATCCGTTGTTAGGTGATCAGGAGTTTCATCCTCCTCCCAACAGAATCTGCACTCGTCAGTTTCTGCTAGCCCTAATCTCATCATATGCTTCCTGAGGCCGCAGTGCCCTATGAGGAAGCCAGTGAGTAGGTGCAGCTTGTTCTTACTGAGGTCCAAGTATTTCTTGGATCTGACAGTATCGAAGTTCCGGAGGAATTTCTTGGAGTGATGCATTCCGGGGAGAGATCTCCAGAAAGTACCTCTCTCAGTTTCTTCTTTCGTCCGGAGTTCACTTTTGTAGGCGTGTCTACCAACCCCACAATAAGGTAACGGGCCAATAATCAATGTAGTATGTATTTAACTATTATAGGCCTACATTTTTGGCTTGAAGGATTGATTGGAGGTTTCATATATGGTAATATCTTTGTGTGTAGGTTTGAAAAATATATTATGAACAATCCCCCTTGAATCAGTTCAATACAGTAGATCTCGAAAAGGCCCAAATGCGGCGAAACAATGATCGTTTTTGAATAGAGAAATGTAAAATTTTAATAATTAATTATTAAAAATGAATTTTCAATTCCTATCAATAAAAAATTCCAATATCCCTATATCTATCGTCAGGTCGACGGAAAATCCGTCATAGGACAAACGAATCATCAGGCTGTTGAGATTCTACGCAACACCGGCAACCTGGTGGCCATCAAGCTGGAACGATACCTTCGAGGTCCGAAATACGATCGCCTGCAGCAAGCCATTAGGGCCAACGAGCTGCTGCCTGCCTCTCCGCCTTCCCCCTCGTTCACTTCTTTGCCCAAGGCGTCATTGAGCAAAGCGGTAAGTAAGTCCCTGTTTAATTGGCAGAAAATAATAGAAAGCATAGTTTTTAAAGAGGTTGACAACTTTAAATTGAAATAAATAATCAAAAAATCCTCCAGGAATAAATTAGCTATCCGTAATGATTGAATCTCGTAGATTGGATTGTTGCTTTAATTTGCAACAGCTCCAAATACCTACAGAAGGAATCATCGAAATGTCGAGAGCAACGATGAACATGGACTTATTGGTCTATCGACCAAGGAATAAATTATTTTCTCTATTTCAGTATCGTAATGAGTTCTATAAAAGTAACTACACTCTTGTCCACTACAGTTTTTCTCATCTGACATATGTTTCGGAAAAAAAGCTTCCATCTTGAAAGACGAAGCGTCACTGTAACGCTTCGTCTTTGAAGATGGAAACTTTGTTTCCGAAACATATGTCAGACGACAAAAACTGTAGTGGACAAGAGTGTAGTTACTTTTGTAGTATTCATATCAAGTCCACAGTGAACTCAAAATAGAATATCGTAATGAGTTCTTTACAGCACTGAACACAGTGCTGTAATGAACTCATTCCTGCATTGTTTCTAGTTATATATTTTTTTTTGTGGTGGTCAGCACTGACATTCGATCCTATCGAATTTCAACACACGTCAATGTCAATATAATATAATCTGGATATAGTGAAATAATTGTTGAGAGGAAAAGTTCTATTTTCATTAAAAAATAAGCTACTAGAGATTTCCTAATTTTGAATCATTCATGCTATTAGGAAACTGTTTTAAATCTGATCTCCATGCCCTACGTACGATTCAAATGGAAAATCCTTAATCTGTCACCTTTCGTAACAGTTACACCAACTGCCAAGATACAATACGAAAGTCACTAGGATGTTTAATCCGAATGTTTCATTTAATTTCAACAGTATTTTACAAAACTTGCCTGAAATAGAGAAAATATCGTCTAATACTCGTTCCAGGAGGCAATTCTAACACTCATCTTAACTGAGGACCTCAGTTAGGACTTATCAGAGATTGAATGCTTTGTGAATACGGCGGATATTCTTTTGATTGAGATGTTGGTGTAACGGGGTACCATACAATTCGACGTATGATAAAAGAGTTTAGGGAAAAACCTCAGCAAAAAACCCTGTCTCCCCGTGAGTGTTGTGATTTGTAACTATTGCTCACAAAATTTGCTGAAATTTAAAAATATTGATATCCATTTCCTTCTTCAATATGGATTCCTTCATCAAAAAACGGAGATGCTTCTCGAAGGTAACCGAAACTCAACCTGAAAAATTAAAAGACAAGGGAGAAAAACGAACAAATTAAAAATAATACATAACCTTTCAAAACTCCACTCTCACAAATATCCTTCTCTGTAGCCACATGGGATCTCTTGAAGAAGAATCGCACCCGATAGTTTTCTCTCTTGTTCTTAGAAATCCCTTCAATATTTGGATTCAAAAAGGAAAAGTTTGCTCGTAAGGCCAGGAGGGTCTCTTTCTAAACCAGGTCTGGCCAATCCAAGCGATGATTATTAATTGCAGTGAATGCAATTACCGCTGTAATTTTTCGATAATTGAATTCCTGTCATGAGAAGATTTATGTATGAGGGAATATTCAAATTAATTTTTACATGATTGGGTGAAATTGTTTCATATGACACAAAATGACAAAATGAATGGTTGTTAGAATTCTCGAAAAATTTTCGCCATATTATCCCTCCAATAAATTGATGGTTTCATTGGCAGTGTGACACATAGCACCATTTTGCTGGAATCGTAGTTTTTCCAGGTTTAACTCTTGGATTTTTGGAAACAAAAAAATTTTTCTCTGTTTAATTCCACCATTTCCCAATTATTTAGAAGGGTTTTTTTTCGCAGATGAACTATTTTATTGAATTGGACCCAGATTCCCGAACAAGTGTGGATTTCGACTCGGCCGTCCTTTTCGATTGCGTAACTCCTACGAACGAAGAAAAGGAAATACTTTTCTACGATACGAAATCCACGGAAAGTCACGAAATCATCCGGGATAAGTGGCGAGAAAGATTGGGCGATGAGACTGAGATTGTGGTGAGTATTGCAAAGTTTTGTTACATTATTGAAATAGCAATTCGAAAATCTGTTCGAATTTCGAAACAATTTATATTTCACAGAGTTTTCCCGGTATGCTTTCTGTCGATTTATTTTTGGAGTTCGTGTTTACATTCTTAGGCGGATAATTGCCGAACAAAACTTTTCGAAACATGTTTTCTCATGTGGACAATTTGACTACAATCATTGATGATAAACCTTGTGGTGTTATCATTATATCTATTAAATAACATTATTATTCACACAACGAATGATAAATAAAAGGAAAATTGTCGTCTATAGAAATTAATGGATATCGATGTTTTCAGATATGAAAAAATAATTAGGTATCTACATTGTGAGTAACTCAAATTTTTACAGCATTTTGTTCAATAGTAACAATTCAACATTGCAAATGTTTTTTAATTACCTAAATACTCCTGTAAAATATCTATATTACTAGAACAAAATATCAACAACAATTTTCGCCCTTAATTCATGATTCACATTTCTCTACAAATTTCATAGTTTATTTGTTCGCTGAATGAACAATTTGTTATGAATAATTATTGTGGATTTGTATCATGTGTTTTATTAGATTAAACAAAATAACTTAAATAATTCTATGCATAATATATGTAGTTTCTTCGTCTAATTATATTTTATTTTTCAAAATATTATTTGTTTAACTACAGGTGACTAGCGCTAACAAATTGGTTTAAATGTCAGCTAAACATCTAAAAGCAGTAGTAATTAACACAACTGGTTCTCCTAACTCAGGGCAAGCTCTTAGAGCTTATGAGGGGTCTCCTTGTGGAAGACCCAGGAGGATCAGTATAATAATAATAATAATACTAATAATAATGAGTAATAATTATATTAATAATTGGTTTAATTATTATGCTATAGCTCTAAAAGCAATAATAACAATCAGTTCCAATGAAATATTCGACATTTTATTATTATAACATCAAAGAAATTAAGAAGACAAAAAATTAAAAAGGATAGTTGGCAAAAGATATTCACGAAGGAGCTTAATTTCAGGAGTTTTAATTTATTTTCTGACTTGTGATTCAAGGAATATGTCACATGAAAACAAATATTTTTTCTGAGACAAAGACGTACGTTAAATTTCGAGAGAATCACATCACTAGAACTAGACTAGGTTTCGGAGTTTACCCATCTTAAATTTTGTTGTTATTTCCTCAATAAATCAGTATGTATACAAATGCGATCCAATTAAAACTTGGTAATTACTTGTAGAAGGCTGACGCCCTAATTTCTGTGAATATCTCAGAAATTATTCGTCAGAATCCACTGAAATTCCGCACATACTTTCGAGCCACCATTTTACAATAGAGTACCGAATTTTAGCTCGATCTATTTCGTATGAGGCGTGAATAGATAATGGAACATGCAAGCAAAAAATCCTGACTTCACTTTAGTGCTTTTTGAGAATTTTTAGGGCTTCATGCGAGAGCGAGATTTTTCTCGTCTCGTCTCGTTCTAGTCTCGTAAAAGCGAGACGATACGTTTTCAAAATTATTATAGGCGATACCGAGACCATATACAGCGTAACACGAGAGTCTCGTTTTTGGTCTCGTTAAATTTTTTGTATGAAGTTTTAAATACGACTAGACTTTTTTCAACACCCACAGAAAACAATTGAATATGTAGAGTTTCCACTTATAATATAATAATATATTTTGTCTATATTATGCATCGATCGTTCTAGAAGTACACGATTTTTTAGATGATTATTTATTCGTTATGGCCTTGCGATAACTGAGATTATTTTTGAAGAAAAATAGAATTCACGACCATAAAAACGGATGCCACTATGAATTCAATACTTAACCGACAACTTTTATTGCGCCTAAATCTCAAGGCTTTGAAAATTTCTTCTCTATCTGAACATCTGGAGAAATGTATTCTCTTGTGCTTCTTGTAGTAACGATGTGAACAATTATTGTATACATCTGTGGAACTACGTATAATAAAACTGGTAAAGAAATGAAGCTATTCAATGTTTCGAAAAGTGTTATGAGGAATACGCCAAGAACACCCTCAATGATCTAACCACTGGGAAGGTATTCTTTGAAAACTATAGCAAATTGTTCAATTCTATTAAAAATGTATCGACATCGATAGCCTATTTAGTGATGCAAGCGTGATTATGTTTGAATGCTGGTCATCGAGTAATTTAAAAGTTGAAATTACCAGTGTTTAAAATCAAAAATAATATATACCTACATGTACAAATATTTTTGTATAAGAGCGTAATAAATATAGCTTTACAAAATTATTCATTATTGTATACCATTTCGTTTGAATATTATTCAGAATTGAGCGAGACGAGACGAGAAAACTGATAACGAGACGAGAACGAGACTTACACGAGACTTAATTTTTTGGGAATTGGCAAGAGCGAGACGAGATTTTTTATACTCTCGCCTACTCTCGTGTCGTGTGAAGCCCTAAGAATTTTCTACATTTCTACAATTCCTCTGCTTACAACTCCATTCAACTCCAAATCATTCATAATCAGTTTCCACTAACATTAGCAATCAGTTTGCCAAGTAATTATAGAGGTATGGCCTATCCACATTTGCAACGACATCGAACAATCGTATCAAATTACGTACAACGAAGACACTCTGGAATCAAACGATGTTCATCCTATTATTTGAATAGTACGTATATTCAAACAACAGGCTCATTTGTATCTGCAACAGTGCATTCTGCATTTCAGTTATTAAGGTTTCTCATGATTTATTGTTCATTATATAACATCGAATTACTCCAATTACTCCACTGGAGAAATTCCGAAACGGTTAGTATTCATAAATCCTCGAGTTGTCGTGTAATTGAATAACAAGAAATGAAATTGTATTTTAGCGAGCGATGTTGTTAATATGATGATGCTATTTTTTGGAGCTCGTTATTCCTGAAAACACCAGAAGTACTCAGTAGGATGAAGGTCATCTGGGAATTAATAATTATCTGGAATTACACTTTATGAACTTACTTACACGATTTCCTCAAGAATTACGCATATAAAATTTGCAGAATAGTTCAAAATTTCACCGATAAAATTCATCTTATTAGGCATCTGATATACCTACATAGAGATAAAAGTTGTATATTTGCTGTGCAGCAAACATGGACATTTTGCCATTTATTCACAAAATTAAATGTAAATGTGGATTGATCTGTAAACAAAAAGGATTTTATAATATACCAGGTGTCCCAATATACATGATCCAATGGATTATCTCAGCCATTTCAAAAGATAAAAATTTGAGAATTTGATGATTTTCAATTTGTGCAAGGAACCTCCAACTGAGGATTACAAAAATTGAAAGTCACTTTCGGTTTGACCGGAAGTGAGTTTGACTTTTTTATCTCAAATAGCACCCTGCATATTTTTTGCAATTTTTTGTTTCTACTCAAAATTACCTTTTCAACGATGTCATTTACATTCCTATTTTACATTCGATTAGATGGAGAAAACGTCAATTGATATTTCAAATTGAAAGAGCTACGATATTTTGTGTAATCTCTCAATAAAGAAAACCTTACTATAGTTGAAATCAACTAACACATCACTCAATAAGTCCGTAGGATAACTAAGTAAAACACCTTTTCTTGGCAAAATTCGATCTTATTCATCAACATACATTCCTTCAAAAGTGATACAATCAGTCCAACGCTGCTCTAGCATTTCGACACCTTTTTTGTGAAACGATTTGTCTTTGGCCTCATAATAAGCTACATTTTCAGTGATCACCTCTTCATTCGAGCCAAATTTCTTTCCGGCGAGCATTTTTTTCTAGTCCAAAGCCCAATTTGTGCAATTTGGCCATCGTTGCGATCGACTTGTGATACGGTGCATTGCCTTGGTGAAAGAGAATTTTTTTCTTCTTCATGTGTGGCCGTTTTTTTTGGCAATTTCTTCCTTTAAACGCACTAATAATGCCATGTAGTATTCGCTGTTGATTCTTCTTCCTTTCTCAAGATAGTCGATCAACAAAATTCCATGCGCATCCCAAAATACAGACGCCAAAACCTTACCAGCCGACTTTTGCGCTTTTGACCGCTTTGGACGTGGTTCTCCGGCTGCAGTCCACTCAGCTGACTGCCGATTTGACTCCGTAGTGTGGTGGTGGATCCATGTTTCATCCATTGTCACATACCGACGCAAAAAATCCTTTTTATTCCGGTTAAACAGGTCTAAACAGCTACCAGAATCATCGACACGTTGTTGTTTTTGGTCCACTGTGAGCAAACGCGGCACCCACTTTGAGAACAGCTTTCTCATGGACAAATATTCATGCAAAATAGTGTGCACACTGCCTTCTGATATCTTCAAGGTGTCAGCTATCTCACGCAATTTCACTTTTCGATTTTCCAAAAAGATTCGGTGGACTTTTTTGATGTTTTCTGGTGTAACCACCTCAATTGGCCTTCCAGAGCGTTCAGCATCGTCAGTGTCTGTACGGCCACGTTCAAAATCAGCAAACCACTTCACCGTTTGCCTTGATGGGGCAGAGTCCGGATAACACTGATCAAGCCATGCTTTGGATGTGATGGTATTTTTACCCATCAAAAAGCAATGATAAATCAACACACGAAATTGCTTTGAATTAATTTTTTTGAAAAACTCAAAAGTAGCGTAAGTTGTAAACTAATCGTCGGAATGTCATGAAATTTTGACAGATATCTTTTTAAGGTTAGTACTTTCTACAAATCATATGGATTATTACATAGCAACGCCATCTATGTGTCATCCTACGGACTTATTGAGTGATGTGGTATATATTTTACCGAACGTTAAACAAAGAATGAATAGTAAAAGAAACATAAAATTACGAAAAAGAGGTCAAATATGGCGGTCTATTTAATCAACTTGTTGATTAATGACAGTGGTTAATGACGTTCGAGATCATTAATCGCTAAAGTAATCAAAGACTTGAGTACAAGATTTTTTCGTCAACCTCGTTTCGAATTGAAAGAATTCTGGATTGGAAGAAATATTTATTTTCTATAATAGACAAATTTGACAGAATGAAAAATTTCTATGTTCATTTCGATATATTTGTATCTATGCTGCCGATGGAACAATTGGAAAAATATAAAGACGGAATGTTAGACATGTAACTGAATAATTCACATTGATATCGTTGTTTACTATATCCGTTAAGGAACGTGTGGAGCTGATGAAAACTGAAGTTGAAGCGTCAGTTACTTTAGAACTGCCCTGAAAATTGTAAGTCGCTATCTCTTTCCGTTCTCGGGTTACCCTGACGTAGATAATATTTTTTAATAATTTCTTTTAAATTTTCTAGTGACACGATTCTTACAGAATCTCACAAACGTCTTCGTATTTGTATTCTACAACTTGCTCTCGAGTTTCAATTCAATCGGATATGTATCGGTTGATGACAAAATTATACTCGGAAACCGTTGTGTTGATTATGCCCATTAACGAATTTGTCCGTCGTATTTGGATACGCCACCTACCCTAAAAATTTGAAGTCGCTATCTCTTTTCGTTATCAAGTTATCGTGGCAACGGCCGGTTGATAACGCGGTGTTCCCCAGAACATACGCGCAAGAAAATACGAAAATTACGGACATTCCGGCAAATTGATAAACACTCTGTTCTGAAGAACAGGAGTGCCAAAAAGGAAATTACAAATCCAAATGGAAGATGAAAATATAGGAAAACCATTTCTATATTTTCTGATAACTCCATTGACATTTATAAAGTCTCCTGTTTGGCCATGAATTTTCAACACATTTCACCGTGCATGTATATTTTGAAAATGTTAGGTTATGCTCATTTTCCTGTCAGATAACTACGCAACGTTGTCCTCTCTACATAGAAGTCGTAGTTATCACGTATTTTTCACAATGTGAATTTTCTTGGGAAAAATAATGAATTTGAGAAGATATTATGTGAATTCAACAATTCCAAAGACCTTGCGACTGTTGAAGAAGAAAATTTGTTCACTGTTGTTACTGGAAATATTTCACGTATACTAACTGGCTTGAAATATATTCAGTTATGATATTTTCTTATACGGACATCAAGAATCAAGTTTTGAAATTTCAATGAAAAATAATGTATATAGTAGTCCGTGACTTTGTGATAGTTCATTTGAAAAAAGAATAAAAGAACCTGAATATCCCGACAGGAAAACTTGTAAATGAACAGACGTACCTACGGAATTCCTCACTTTCCGAAATTCTCAAGGAATAAGCTTATAGAAGACATTCAAAAACCTTGTTGCACAACTTGAAATACCAGTTTCAAAATGTATTAGTACTACGAAACTGTCACTGTTAAACCTTAATATAGGATAGGATAGGAAACTAAGTAATTTCATTCGAGAGTTCAACATGTCCTGAGACAGAATGAAGTTTTCCTATCGCAGATTTCAGTTCTGTATAGCACTTCCTGATACTTTGTGTCTGCTTCTTCAAAACTGCTTTCAGCATTTTCAATTTTAAAGCGAAGAGTTCTTTATTATTCGAAGATCGATCTGTGATAATATCTTGTCTAAGATGGAACATTAGGTTGATTGTTGAGAGTAGAAATTGGCAACGTCTCAAAGAATTGTTTTGACATTGACGATATTTTAGGAGTGCCAACCTGCCTTCGTTTTAGTAACAAAAACGTGATAGACCTAAATCATGGCCAACCAGGAGACTTTATGAAAGTGAATGGAGTATTTTCCAGAGCATCTCGAATATTTTTGTTAGTCATTTCAAGAACCCCATTCGGAAAATGGCTGTTTTTATTTGATCAAAGCTAGATGGAATGTTATAACAGAAATGTGGGCGTAAATATTTTCGTTGGATCCCGTGCCATTAAATGGGTTGTGCAATTGTTAAAACATTGAAATCTCCATGGCTGCCTGCATTCAATCGATCCTCCGTAATATTCGTTATACTAATTATTGATAGGTTTTTTTTCTGGGTTTTCTCTCCCAAAATCTGAAAAATATCTATAAAATAAAAATTTATTATTTTGTGATTTGCTTCTGCGTAAGAAACACAAGATATGTGTCAGAAGCAATCAATTGAACAATGTTGCCTAACAAACAACAACAAACATCATCAACGAAGATACAACTATATCGTAACGTTTCGGAGTCTATATCAGACTCCTTCGTCAGACGCATAATGAAAATCCTTAGAATCATTTTGTTGATGGTTATTTTGTGAAATTCAAGAATTGTCACATTGAGAGTATTTAAAAAATCATAGTTTTACTTCGTATAGAAAAAGTAAAACTATGTTAGCTATGATTTTTTAATACTGTCAATGTGACAATTCTTGAATTTTACAAAATAACTATCAACAAAATAATTTTAACAATTTTCATTAAGCGTCTGACGAAGGAGTCTGATATAGACTTCGAAACGTTACGATATAGTTGTTTCTTCGTTGATGTTGTTTCGTTGTTGTTTGTTAGGCAACATTGTTCAATTGATTGCTTCTGACAGATATCTTGTGCTTCTTACGCAGAAGCAAATTACAAAATAATTTATTTTTATTTTATAGATATTTTTCAGAGTTTGATGGTAGAGAAAACCCAGAAAAAAACCTTTCAATAATGAGTATACCTCCCACAGTATCCTTTAATGATTCGTTATACTAACCGGCAAAATACCGAAAATCAATTATGGATATACCTAATAACCGTTTGATTGGTGGTGATTGATTTTGAAATAAATCAATTTTTGTTAATGATTCCTATTTGAAATTTTTACATATTTATTTTAAATATAAGCAATGTTTCGCTACCATAATAGTATTTTCGGATACATCATAAATATAACTAAATCTGTTTCTATAATATTGTGCTTATATACTGAGCTGGCAGAAATAATTCGACCAAAAATCGAAATTATTCAAGAGATTTCTATATTTCTCCGAACATTAAATATAAATTCAATTATTTCATTTATATTGAGTTCTCGTCATTTATTAATATTATTATTGAAACAGGGTTGTGCGGTTTGGTTTAGCCGAGCGCGTTTTTCCAACGTGAAGACAATATTTGGATTTAATCAAGAACGAACAAAAGTTTTTCTTATTTCTACAGATAGCTTTAATTTTATGTTGTTTCAATATAGGTATTGCAAATTTTGTTGGAGATTTCTTTGATTGATTGATTGAGAGAATCCCCTTCTGATTTGAAGAGTGAATTCCGAATAAAAGTCATCGTAGGAACTAAGAAATCTCAAAATTCGGTCATTCAGCTGAAGAATAAATATTTTACATGGAAGATTTTCTAACCCTGTAGGATATGCCGGGCAAAAATTCATTTAAATTATGAATAAAGGTCATCATACGGATTGAGAAATTTTAAAATGATTGATCCATCGTCGTCACTCAGCAAAAAAATATTGGTTCAAGCCCTGTGGACAGGAGCATTGGCAATCTTGTTCAAATTTTGATAAATTAAATCTCCGAAAGAATTGGTTTTACAGAGTTGGGAAGTATATCAATGGAATCTTATGATAGAACTGCATCATTAAATGAAATAAATTGAATAAGAATCCATTGATATTATTCCCAACTCGGAGAAACCAATTCATTCGGAGTTGTCAAATATTGAACAAGAGCGCCAAAACTCCTCTCCACAAGGATTTCCCACTTTTTCAATTTGGCTTCTGTGCGTCAATTCTAAAGAATTTTTGTAATTAAATTCAAAACGTAGTTCTATGACTCATCTCATGTTCTATGAAATAATATATAGAATTGAGAATAATTATTGAAATTTTGAAAAATCATATCTCCGAAAGTATGACGTTGTTAGAGTTCAGAATGACATCAATGGATTCTTATGATTAAACTGCATCTCAGAAAAATTTAATTTGAAATTTGTAATGTAAAAAAATGGGTTCAAGCCCTGTGGACAGGAGTTTTCTGGCGCTCTAGTTCAAACAGACAAATTATATCTCCGAAAGTATTGGTTTCTCTGAGTTGGGAATTATATCAATGTATACATATGATAGAGCTGCATCATATAGGAAATTCAATTCAAATAATAGTTTATTTATCAAGATTAAATGAGCAATCATATGAATGAGAACTGCACCATGGAAGAAATCGAATTAAATCTGGCCAATTTTGCCCAATAACGAACTTAACCGAGATATTCATCTCCCTAACCTACTCTGAAAATTTCTACTACCTAGCTCATTCCGTTCGAGAGTTATTGTGGAAAACTTTTTTTTAATTTTCAAAATTTTTTTTTGGTCATGATTCTACAATTTGATGCTAAATTTCAAATAGATCGAACGAACTTGTCCGAGATATTTACGCTCCAAAACCACCTTGCAATTTTCAATCCGCTAACTCCTTTCGTTCGAGAGTTATCGTGCCTACGGCCGGTCGGCCGGCCGGACAGAATCGATTTCGCACTCGGATTCTTGATCAGTGAGTCGAAACCAAATCGTTTGAGACCATTTTCAGCCAAAAATTCCAAAATTACAGACACTTGGGCAAGTTGATAAGCACTCTGTTCCGAGGAACTAGAGCGCCAAAAAAACAAGTTTCGTATGACAATTGCCCAAAACAGGTTTAAAGTACCTACAAATAGTAGGTATTCCATGAAACATGTATGAAAGAAGATGAGTAATAATATGAAAGAAGATGAGTAATAAATAAAAAATTACCTTGTAATCGATCAAAAATTTCCTGATGTACGTTCACCAAATTTTCTTCTCTCTCGAACTACAGAATTATGCTTTCAATATTTACGTAATATTTTCAAACATTTTTGGGTCCCCGTTGCATCGCTAAAATACGAGTATTTCAACCCCAATATTTTTGAAGTTACAATATTTCCTTCTGTCAAGTTGACATGTATGAGAATTCATACATAGAATAATTATATCAATCTGTGAAATACGATATACATTGAAATTTTGAAAAAACATATCTCCGAAAGTATTAGCTTGTTAGAGTTAAAAATGATATGAATGGATTCTTATGATAAAACTGCTAATTAAAAAAAATTAATTTGGAATTTGTTTTGTAAAAAAAATAATTTTTTTTTATTACTCCGAAACCTTCTGTCCGATTTTGCCCAGTAACGAACTTAGCCGAGATATTCATCCCCCAAACCTACTCTGAAAATTTCAACTCTCTAGCTCATTCCGTTCGAGAGTTATCGTGCCTACGGCCGGCCGGACAGAATGAATTTCCACCACGGATTCTTGATCAGTGAGTCGAACCAAATCGTTTAAGACCATTTTCATCGAAAAATTCGAAAATTACAGACATTTGGGCAAATTGATGAGCACTCAGTTCCGAGGAACTAGAGCGCCAAAAAGATTTTTTTTTTCTTACTCCGAAACCACCTGGCCGATTTTGTCCAATACCGAACTCAACCAAGATATTTATCTCCTATACCTACTCTGAAAATTTCAACTGTCTAGCTCATTCCGTTCGACAGCTATCGTGTTAATTTTGAACATGGATTATAATCCATGTTCAAAATTGATTATGTCCAGCCGGCCGTCCGGTCATTAACACGATAGCTGTCGAACGGAATGAAAATGGTCTTAAACGATTTGGTTCGTCTCACTGATCAATAATTATTGATCAGTGAGTCGAACCAAATCGTTTAAGACCATTTTCAGCCAAAAATTCAAAAATTACAGACATTTGGGTAAATTGATAAGCACTCTGTTCCGAGGAACAAGAGCGCCTAAAAACCTATTATTTTTTAAACTTAATGTTTGTGGCTTTTTCTTGATGCAAATCCATATTAACTCAATGAAAAATTATATACGATTTATACTAATTTACCTGTCTGATGAAGTCGCTGTGCCGACGAAACGCGACACAATATTAAATAAATAAGTGTAAATTGTATAAGATTTCTCATTGAGAAAAACCTATTTATTCATGAAAGATTCATTTTCTCACCCTGTACGATATACCGAGAAAAAATTCTTTTCAACTCTGATTTCTGAATGAAGTTCATCAAAAAATTGAGGAACCTAAAAATCATTGATGCGGTGGTTCAACTAAAAATATTTTGTTCTTCATGAAAGATTCATTTTCTCACCCTGTAGAGTATATCGACCAAAATTCATTCATTTAAATTATCAATGAAGGTCATCATAGGAATTCTGGAATATTATTTTCATTGACACACCCACCGTGTCATTTCCGTGAATAATAAAAAATACATGTTCAACCCCTACGGTTTGTCGTGTTGAACTTAATTCCTTTGTTGTACAATGATCGTCCAAGAAATTCATATATGTACTTGAGATTTATTCGAACATTTGGCGTCCTTCCAAGAAAAAATAATTATTCATGTATGAAACATTGTGTCTTCAGTGTAGTTTGTCGGTCTGAATAATAATGCATAGTAAACCCCTTTATGATTAAATATAAATTATAATGGGCGTACTCTTTTGCAACATTTCCTCACAAAGGCAATTTTAATCAGTCTAGCAACACTGGTTGTTAATTTCTGTATAGCTCATACATCAAAATGTGTGGATAACATCATGCAAATACCATTTTGACCCTCTTGTACCTCGGAACTGAGTGCTTATCAATTTG
This sequence comes from Halyzia sedecimguttata, assembly GCA_937662695.2. Lineage (NCBI taxonomy): Eukaryota > Metazoa > Arthropoda > Insecta > Coleoptera > Coccinellidae > Halyzia > Halyzia sedecimguttata. Next base: position 99,261,092 of record OW569412.2, on the reverse strand, counting down.
CCCAAATGTCTGTAAATTTCGACTTTTTGGCTGAAAATGGTCTTAAACGATTTGGTTCGACTCACTGATCAAAAATCCGAGGTCGAAATCGATTCTGTCCGGCCGTAGGCACGATAACTCTCGAACGAAAGGAGTTAGAGGATTGAAATTTGCAAGGTGGGTTTGGATCGTAAATATCTCGGACAAGTTCGTTAATGGGCGAAATCCATCAAGCGGTTTCGGAGTTATGGCCGATTTTAGTAAAACACATCTTTTATGAATATTTCCGAAACCGATCACTCGATCTATCTGAAATTTAGCATCAAATTGTAGAATTATGACCTTTATACGCATGTGGAGTTTTGTATTGACCAGGTTACCGCAAAGTGTCAAAAAAAATTTTTAAAAATAAAAAAAAAAATTTTCTACAATAACTCTCGAACGGAATGAGCTAGGCAGTTGAAATTTTCAGAGTAGGTTAGGGAGATGAATATCTCGGTTGAGTTCGTTATTGGGTAAAATAGGCCAGATGGTTTCGGAGTAACGAAAAAAAAATTTTATTAAGCAACAAATTTCAAATTCAATTTTTATTTAAGATGAAATTTCACCATAAAAATCCATCGACATCATTTTTAACTTCAACAAGGTAATACTTTCGGAGATATGATTTTTCTAAATTTCAATAATGAATCGTATTTCTATGTTTTCACAGAATGCTATAATTATTAGACAATTCTTGAATTTCACAAAATAACTATCAACAAAATAATTCTAACGATTTCCATTGAGCGTCTGACGAAGGAGTCTGATATAGACTCCGAAACGTTACGATATAGTTGTTTCTTCGTTGATGTTGTTTCGTTGTTGTTTGTTAGGCAACATTGTTCAATTGATTGCTTCTGACAAATATCCTGTGTTTCTTACGCAGAAGCAAATCACAAAATAATTAATTTTTATTATATAGATATTTTTCAGAGTTTGGGAGAGAAAACCCAGAAAAAAACCGTTCAATAATGAGTATACCTCCCACAGTATCCTTTAATGATTACTTATTCTATCTAAGCTTTATTATATGATCTGTGTTCATACGCGTACATTTCATCCTGTTCTATAAGAGAGAGTCAAATTCAGTTCAGCTATTTTAATTTGATTTCTTTCATGGTGCAGTTCTCATTTTCTGATTGCTCATTTAATCTTGATAAATAAGCTATTATGTGAATTGCATCTCCTTTATGGTTCAGTTCTATCATAAGAATACATTGATATAATTCCCAACTCTGAGAAACCAATACTTTCGGAGATATAATTTGTCTGTTTGAACTAGAGCGCCAGAAAGCTCCTGTCCACAGAGCTTGAATATTGGGCAAAATCGGCCGGATGGTTTCGGATTTAAAAAAAAAAAATTTTTCACATTACAAATTTTGAATTAAATTTTTTTTATCATAAAAATCCATTGATATTATTCTTAACTTTAAGAAGCGAATATTTTCGGAGATATGATTTTTCAAAATTTCAATAATACTTCGTACTTCACAGTTTTCTCAGAATGCGAATTCTATAGTCTGTGTTGTATCTATTTGCGGTAGTTCCAGTTTGAAAGATAAATGTCATTAATGTCAAACGAAACTGAAAGTGTATTTCTGGAGAGTTTGGTTGATGTAAGCATGTAGACAATTTGAAATTTTGATTCGCTAAGTACATAGGCAGAGTTTTTTGGTTAGTGAGACGAAAATGAATGATGCAAGGAAGTCGAGCATAATTTACGAGTCATTCTCTAATCATGGAAGATTTAGAAGGGGATTTCCAACTAATGTACAGGTAGTTATTCCTTAGTAACACTATTTAAGATTTCCTACATAGGCTGGTATGGGTTATCTCTAGACTGATTACATTAGATTTGTCTCATAAATTAATCTGGCTATTTCATTTACTCAATTTTTCAGAATGACTCCTGATAGTTTTGAAACACTTGTAGCCAAAATTGAACCGTCATATAAAGATAAGATGCATTTCATTTAGTTTGATGGAGATCATATTTTTTCAACGAGGATATTGATCTATGTGTAGTTTGGAAAAATCGTATGTAATTCTTCAATACCTATGAATTTTAGTAAGTCAATATCTACGCTTCGAAGAATGAAATGAAATGAATCCATGACCTGTAATGTTCAGAGGAACTCTTGTGAAGAAATTCTTTAAACTTCATATAAGCATCGAGTTTTGTTCAGCATTTGAACTTTCATCTCAACGTTCTTTTAGGGGTCAAACATTTTGGAATTCATGGATGACTTCACGATATGTTTTTGAAAGAATGAGGTTAACAAACGGGGTGAATGATTGTTTGCTTGTCGATATGGTTGTCTAAACAGGAGAGCATGGTGCACTTGGGATTGAAAGATATACTTTCAGAAGAGATATGATTATCATGTACAGGGTGTCCCAAGGTCGAGTGCCTTTTTGACGTTTCTGGAGAACTGTACATATTTGAAATCTGAAAATTGGGATTATGATATTGCTTGAAATTCTCTACAGAGCTAGAATATTTTCCAAGTCCAAGCACTTCCGGATATACAGGGAGTGAAAATAAATTCAATGAAATTTTTTGTTTTCAAGTTTTGCATTCCTATGATCAAGTATTCAATGCTGAATACATTTCTGTTAAAAACATTGTATTCATTCGAATAGTTTTCCAAATATCGAAAAAAAAACCGGAAAAAAGTCAAATATGTTTAGTCAGTATTATGTTCATTATTCTTATTTTAAATATCCTGAACGTAAACTGTTTTTACAACACCGAAGAGGAAGAATGTGGAAAGGTCATGCATCTTTTCAATTTCAGAAATATCGTCACAGGGTGTTTCAAATTTTGCGTCGAAAATTGTGGTCAAAAATTAGCCATAACTTCTGTTTTTCAAATTAGAACCCTGTTTTTGCGCGTATGTTCTGGGGAACATACGCGTTATAGTTTTGCCCAAATGTGAAATTTAATTCTGTGGTGCCGTCCGGCCGGCCGTCCGGCCGTCCGTTGCCACGATAACTTGAGAACGGAAAGAGCTAGCGACTTGAAATTTTCAGGGTAGGTGGCGCATCCCAATACGACGGACAAGTTCGTTAATGGGTATAATCGGCCCAATGGTTTCCGAGTAATAATTTTGTTTTCAACCAAAATAAATCCGATCGAATTTTAAACTTGGTGAACAGTTGTAGAATATAGACCTAAGCACGTTTATGAAATTTTGTGAGAATCGTATCGCTAGAAAATTATTAAAAAATTATTAAAAAATATTTTTGTTGTCACGATAACCTGAGAACGGAAAGAGATAGCGGCTTGAAAATTTCAGGTTAGGTTGTGCATCTGAATGCGACATTTGAGTTTGTTTATGAGCATAATCGTCCAAACGGTTTTAGAGTTATAGCCATCTGAAATTTTCTGAAATTTGGATGTTTTTTGTTCCTCATTAACTCGAAGAATACAAAACCGATTGGATTCAAACATGGTGAATAGTTGTAGAATATAGACCTAAGCACGTTTATGAAATTTTGTGAGCATCGAATCGCTAGAAAATTATTAAGAAATTATTAAAAAATATTTTTGTTGTCACGATAACCTGAGAACGGAAAGAGATAGCGGCTTGAAAATTTCAGGTTAGGTTGTGCATCTGAATGCGACATTTGAGTTTGCTTATGAGCATAATCGTCCAAACGGTTTTAGAGTTATAGCCATCTGAAATTTTCTGAAATTTGGATGTTTTTTGTTCCTCATTAACTCGAAGAATACAAAACCGATTGGATTCAAACATGGTTATTAGTTGTAGAATGCCAACGCGAAAATTCTTGCAGAATTTCGTGAGGATGGTATAACTAGAAAATTCAAAAAAAAATAATTAAAAATAATTGAAAAAAATTCTATATATCATAAACTATTCGTCCGGCATGGCTGAAATTTTGGGAGAGCCTGCAGAACCTAACTCTACTGCAGAATTCCAAGTTTGAACACGATCGGATCAATATTGTTGGAGAACCGAGCAGCCTTTTGTGAGTTCGGTAGGTGGATGCGAATCGTCGTATGATATGTTGTCTATGGTCGTATTTTTGCGAGAACCTCCAAAAATAAAATATGAATGTCATGATGACATATTATTATACATATATATTCATGGTAAAATCGTGTTATTTCATCACAAATCTATAGGAGATTAGATGATAGCCCTACATTAGTGGTCAGACCTGGTTTTGAAAGAGATCCTCCTTAGGAGGAGGCAACTAAATATTGAAGGGATTTCTATGAACAAGAGTGAATATCTTTGAGGAATAGAGAGGCGATTCTTCTTCAAGAGATCCATGTGCCTTCAGAGGAGTATATTTGCGAGAGGGGACCTTTGAATTTTGCAGAAGGCTTCTGATCTTGTAAGGTGAGAGGCTCATTTGTGGATATTAAATCTCGTGATGGGTAGAAAGGAATTCTAGGCCAGTTTTTCTATCACTAATGAGAATATATCTTTATGTAATAACGGGTGATTTTTTGAGAGCTTTTGGATTTGATTTGAAAAAAATTGGTTCAAGCACTGACGTGAAGTCAGAAGCTTTTGCGCGTATGTTCTATTGTCCATTCTTCTGTATTGGACACTTAATCGAATTTACCATGGTAAATTCGATTAAGGGTGTCCAATACAGAAGAATGGACAATAGAACATACGCGCAAAAGCTTCTGACTTCACGTCAGTGCTTGAACCAATTTTTTATGATTGCGTTGGATTCTGCGGTGAAAAATAATGATAGTTTTCTAACATGATTATGCTCCTAAATTAAAAAAAAAACTAAGGAATTATTGAATTTAGGAGCATATTCATGTTAAAAAACTAACATTATTTTTCACCTCAGAATCCAACGCAATCACAATAAAATAGGGTTCTAATTTGAAAAACAGAAGTTATGGCCAATTTTCGATCACAATTTTCGACGCAAAATTTGAAACACTCTGTGATGATATTTCTGAAATTCAAAAGATGCATGACCTTTCCACATTCTTCCGCTTCGATGTTGTAAGAACGGTTTACGTTCAGGATATTTAAAATAAGAATAATGAACATAATACTGACTAAACATATTTGACTTTTTTTCCGGTTTTTTTTTTCGATATTTTGAAAACTATTCTAATGAATACAATGTTTTTAACAGAAATGTATTCAGCATTGAATACTTCATCATACCAGGAATGCAAAACATGAAAAAAAAATTTTCATCAAATTTATTTTCACTCCTTGTATAACTGGAAGTGCTTGGGCTTTGAAAATATTTTAGTTCTGTAGAGAATTTCAGCGATATCATAATCCCGATTTTCAGATTTCAAATATGTCCAGGTCTCCAGAAACGTCCAATAGGCACCCGAACTTGGGAGACCCTGTATACTATCAATATTTTTTGAATTTTTCCAGATAGCCGAGATGAAAAAAGAATCCTCCAGTGGTTTAGGCATTAGTTTAGAAGGTACGGTAGATGTTGAAGATGGGATGGAAGTGAGACCCCACCATTATATAAGGAATATTCTGCCCGATGGACCAGTGGGAAAAAATGGTATTTTGCATCCAGGTGATGAATTGTTGGAGGTGAGTTCATCATAAGATTGATAGCTAGTGAAAAATTTGTACAAATTAGAATTCTTGAAAGTCAGGAGCTCTTGCGCGCATATTGTCTATTCACGCCTCATACACCCTAGCGAAATATTGCATGAACTATCAAGCCATCTTTATGGCGCTCTTGTTCTTCGGAACAGAGTGCTTAACAATTTGCCCAAATGTCTGTAATTTTCGAATATTTGGCTGAAAATGGTCTTAGACGATTTGGTTCGACTCACTGATCAAGATTACGTGGAAGGAATCGATTCTGTCCGGCCATCCGTCCGCGAAATCCACCAAGCGGTTTCGGAGTTATGGCCGTTTTTAGTGAAAATATTTTTTATGAATATTTCCTAAACCGATCACTCAATCTGATTTAGCATCAAAGTGTAGAATAATGAAAGGGTTGCGGTAAAGTGTAAAAAAAAATTTTAAATTTTTAAATTTTGTTTCTACAATAACTCTCGAAAAGAATGGGCTACGCAGATGAAATTTTGAGAGTAGTTTTGGGAGATAAATATCTCAGTTGAGTTCGTTATTGGGCAAAATCGGCCTGATGGTTTAGGAGTAATGAAAAAAAAAATTTTATTTGCATAACAAATTTCATATTCAATTTTTGGCGCTCTAGTTCCTCGGAACTGAGTGCTTATCAATTTGCCCAAATGTCTGTAATTTTCGAATATTGGCTGAAAATGGACTCAAACGATTTGGTTCGACTCACTGATCAAGAATCCGAGGTCGATCCGGCCGGCCGTAGGCACGATAACTCTCGAACGAAAGCAGTTAGAGGATTGAAATTTGCAAGGTGTGTTTGGAGCGTAAATATATCGGACAGGTTCGTTAATGGGCGAAATCCATCAATCTGTTTCGGAGTTATGGCCGATTTTAGTAAAACACATTTTTTATGAATATTTCTGAAACCGATCACTCGATCTATCTGAAATTTTGCATCAAATTGTAGAATCATGACTTTTATATGCATGTAAAGTTTTGTATTGACCAGATTACCGCAAAGTGTCAAAAAAATATTTTCAAAATTAAAAAAAAAAATTTTTACAATAACTCTCGAGCGGAATGAGCTAGCCAGTTGAAATTTCCAGAGTAGGTTAGGTTTCGGAGTAACGAAAAAAAAATTTTACTTGCAACAAATTTCAAATTCAATTTTTATTTAAGATGCAGTTTCACCATTAAAATCCATCGATATCATTTTGAACTCCAATAATATAATACTTTCGGAGATATGATTTTTCTAAATTTCAATAATGAATCGTACTTCTATGTTTTCACAGAATGCTATAATTATTCTATCTAAGCTTTATTATATGATCTGTGTTCATACTCGTACATTTCATCCTTTTCTAAAAGATAGAGTCAAATTCATTTCAGCTCTTTTAATTTGATTTCTTTCATGGTGCAGTTCTCATTTTCAGATTGCTCATTTAATCTTGATAAATAAACTATTATTTGAATTGAATTTCCTTTATGATGCAGTTCTACCATAAGAATACATTGATATAATTCCCAACTCTGAGAAACCAATACTTTCGGAGATATAATTTGTCTGTTTGAACTAGAGCGCCAGAAAGCTCCTGTCCACAGGGCTTGAACCCATTTTTTTTAAGATGCAATGTCACTATAAAAATCCATTGATATCATTTTCAACTATAGCAAACTGATACTTTCGGAGATATGATTTTTCGAAATTTCTATAATGAATCGTACTTCTATGTTTTCACAGAATGCTGTACTTAATTATTCAATCTATGAATTATTATATTATCTGTGTTATTACATGTCATCTTATTTTCCTACGAGAGATAAATGTCAAAATTATTTCTGATTCGTTATTCTTGATATGAAATACACCTCCTGTTCTAGAAATCAAAGTATGATTCAATGCAAAACGACCAATGAAATAACCTCAGCTATCGTAGAATTATGAAGATGAAATGATATTATACTTTTAAGATAATATTATGCCCGTGGATAATCCATATGATGAAGGAAATATATTCCTTGGTAAGATACCTTACCAAATTGGGTTCGGAATCTCCAGTAAAAACAAAACTCAATATTGTGTAAGTTTTGATTGATATAATATAATTCTCAGAGTAGATTCAAGGGATAAATATGTCGGATAAGTTCGTTATTGTGGAGAATCGGTCTGTCTGAATTCAATTTCTTTCATGATGCAGTTCTATCGTAAGAATCCATGAATATCATTCCCAGAGACCAATAATTTCGGAGACTTGATTTGTCAAAGATTGGACAAGAGCGCCAAAGCTCCTGTGCACAGGGCTATCCCACTTTTTGAAAGATCAACTTAAATTCATTACATATACCATTCACAGAAGTTATTATTTCGATAGAAAAAAAAACGAAAAATAGTCAATTTCGACTACGGGAATCAATCCGGGTACTTGGTGCTATGAAGCCGATCGCTAACTCACTGTCACGCTGTATGAGTACAGATATAATGTCTCTCCTCATAAAATGTTGTCTTCATGTCGGTATTTTTCGACTAACTACCGCGCTTCAATTCTATCAAATCAGTATTTTTCGAGTTATTGGGAGAACAAAATTTCAGATGGCTACAACTCTGAATCTGGAAAAAGAGTAATTGAAAAAATTGGTTCAAGCCATGTGGACAGGAGCTTTTTGGCGCTCTAGTTCGAACAGACAAATTATATCTCCGAAAGTATTGTTTTCACAGAGTTGGGAATTATATCAATGAATTCCTATGATAGAACTGCATCATGAAAGAAATTAAATTTAAAAAAACTGTCGTTTAAGAAAAATGCAAAAATTATCTTTAAAAAAAAGAGCAATCTAGAATGCTTCAATGCTTTAAAAATTGTCATTAAATTTATTTATCAAGAACAAAGGAGCAATCTGCTATGATTCAACCTCGTGGAATGGGTTATTGCAACTCACACATGGTGCACAGTTTTCACAACTCGAAATACCTAAGGAAAGTATCATCGAAATGTCTAGAGGAAGGCTGGAGACAATCATAGCAGATTGACCATTGATTTCTGATACTTGAGTAAGTAGTGGATTACGAACGAATTATTTCAATAGTTCAAAAGATATTAATAAAATACTATACTCTTTTCATAATTTGAAATTTAATACCATACCACTAACACATTCTTTTCTGTATTGTGAACCTTAACTCAAGAAAAAATTATTGGTACACAAATGTAGATCCATAATGCAGCATTTTTCTGCTAGCAACATTATGAAAATACTGTATATAGGAACATGTCTCACAACTTAAGGAAGTAAAAGGTAATATTAACCTCAGTGGTCAACGAACAGTAAAATCTTTTGATGATTCCATTATTTTCTTCTTTCCTATTGCCTCCATAAACTACATCAAAACAGTCTTGTATATATTCACAAATTCAAGAATCGAATACTTTGCTTTCCAGGAGAAAATATACGAATTGACAATCTCTAATAGCTAGAAAAGATGACATTTATGAATAGTCACACAGACAGATTCTGTGTTCACATTCTGAATACATAAGAACTTATGATGTATTATTGAAACTTTGAAACATCATATCTCCGAAAGTATAAGCTTGCTAGAGAAGATATAACAATGGATTGTTAGATGAAACTGCATCTTAAAAAAATTTGAATTCAAAAGTTGTATTGTAAAAAAAATATTTTTTTTTCGTTACTATCAGACCGATTTTGCCCATTAACGAACTTAACCGAGATATTTATCCCTCAAACCTACTCTGAAAATTTCAACTGTCTAGCTCATTCCGTTCGAGAGTTATCGTGTTAACGGCTGGCCGGCCGGCCGAACAGAGTCGATTCCGACCACGGATTCTTGATCGTCGAACCAAATCGTTTAACACCATTTTCAGCCAAAAATTCGAAAATTACAGACATTTGGGCAAATTGATAAGCACTATGTTCCGAGGAACTAGAGAGCCAAAAATCGTGTGGTAATTTATGGAACCATTTATACACGGGGCAGTCGGCAATATATTTAGTATGGCAATATATTTAGTATTCTAGTTTGAGTTATGTACACTACAAAAGTAACTACAAGGAACAATAGCGCCAAAAAGTGTTTCACTTGAAAGGAATCCATTATTAAAATTAATGTACAACTCACCCTGTATATTATTTTATTTATTATTATTATTATTGTACTGATCTTCCTAGGAGACCCTTCTAGGAGACCCCTGATAAACTCTCAGAGACCTTGAGCGAGTAAAGAGAATCAGTTGTGTAAAATCAATGTTACCTTGATCGTGGAATTAAGTTGTAATCAAAGGAACCATCGACCTAGCACCTATTTCGATATTTCAGAAGGAGGAGCGAGTAGCAGAAAATACACAATATAATTTTTGTATTTTTGGTCATTTCAATGTGGGGAAGCATTGTACTCAGACACAAAGACGAATATTAGTGTCCACCTTCATTTCAATTTAGTTCAATCAAGAAACAACAAAGATTCGTGCTGCCTCCTGGCGTTTCTCCCTCTAATCACATTTATTTCTCGGAGATGATTATTTATTCCTCCTGTGTTTTATCCGTTTTCCAGGTGAACGGAATACATTTGCTGGGACTGAACCACCTGGAAGTGGTCACAATACTGAAACAGTTAGCGAACGAAGTAAAGATGGTGTGTGCGAGAGACTCTACGCCCATTAGGATAATTGACACGGCTCAACACAGAGAAGCATTTCAAGCAAGAGTGAGTACACTTATTTCCTTTGTGTCCAAAGAAAGAATGGCTGCCATTTAGCGTCATGCCGAAAGGCAGTTCCTTGAAATTGCCAACGTGTTCGGTGTGAGGTATTGAGTACTAGGGATTTTCATGATTTATCTGTATATCCTTGATAAATAGATTTGAATACATTGAAACTGATCACAAAAAATTCAAGATAAGCACTGACGTGAAGTCATGGTGGCTTGAAGGTATTTGCGGAATTTCAGCAAATGCTGACGAATAACTTGAATGTCGAAGAGTTCAAACTTGTGCAATTAAATATGCAATGCCTTTCGAATAAACTGGATAGCCTGGAAGTGCTAGTAGAAGAAATTATTCCTGATGTAATAAGTTTGGTGGAACACTGGTGCGTTATGGATGGTGTCAGTGCTATGTCAATCTCGGGCTATGACCAAGCGGACTTATTTTGCCGCGGTCAGAGAGAACATGGTGGCTCAATGTTGCATACCAAATCAGGTCTACAGGTGAAAAAACTTTCAATATCGGATTATTCAGTTGAAATGCATATTGAAATGTGTGGCATATCAGTCTCTGTTGAGAATGCTCGTCTTGGTATCATAAGCATTTACAGACCTGGCACTGGAAATTTAGAATTATTTTTTGATAAATTGTTTCTTGCCCTTCAAGCTTGTTTAGATCGTGTTGATTATGTATTTGTGTGTGGGGACTTGAACATAAATTACCTAGAACAGAGTTCTTATTGTTTCAAACTATTTTGTGAGTTTTTGGATTGTTTCAACTTGAAAGTCACTTCAACTGAGCCGACTAGAGTCTTCACTGATATCAACGGCAGGACTTCCAGTTCGAAACTAGATTACGTCCTTGCCAATGTTCATCTGGAAAATTATAAGGCTATTGTTTTTGAGCCACATTTAAGTGACCATCGGGCAATACTTCTAAAACTGGTTTTCGATCCCGCTTATACACATAAATCAAAATTCCATACTATAAGAGATCTAAGTCAAGGTAGTCTTCATAATTTAGTAACTCGTCTATCTGAGTGCAATTTTGCAGAAATGTATTCCGAAACTGATGTTGATCATTGCTTTGAATTCTTCAATAACACCATACAATATTACTTAGAATTGTGTTGCCCTTTGAGGAGGGTCAAATCTGTAATCGAGAACAAAAAGTGGGTTACACCAGAGATAATACGAAGTAAAAATAAACTGAGCAATCTTTATTGGCTGCACATGAATATTGGTTCTATGGACACCTACAATAACTATAAGAAAGAAAAACGTAATCACAATTTTCTGATAAAATCCACGAAATACTATAAGTATAGTTCAAGTATAGCCACCGAAAATAAATGTAAAACTATCTGGAATATTCTTAAGACCACAATAGGAAAATCAAAAAAATATAATCCAATTTCTATCGAAATAGCTCAGAAAATCTTCAATCAACCTGCCGATACCTCTAACTTGTTTGTGAATTATTTTTCTACAACGGCAAAAAATAGACTGCACAATTGCTACGGTAACAATTTATCGTTTACATGTACTGTTTCACCATCTCTACCCAGCAATTTCTTTTTTCATCCTGTTTCTTCCTCAGAGATTGAGAAAGCGATATCAAATTTAAAAAACAAAAAAACTGTAGGATCCGATCATATCTCAGTAAGATTACTCAAAGCAATTGCTCCAGTAATAAGCAGTCATTTCGCTCATTTAATCAACTTATCTGTCACATCAGGAAAGTTTCCAATGATTCTCAAAAAATCTATTGTGGCTCCGATATTCAAGAGCGGAAATCTTCATGACATAACCAACTACCGTCCAATATCGATTTTAAGTGTCTATTCGAAAGTTTTTGAAAAAATTGTATTTGCGAAAATGATAAATTATATCAACAAATATGAAATATTACACCAGGCTCAGCATGGTTTCAGAAACGGTCATTCCACCCAATCTGCTTCACTTAGTTTCGTTGGAACTGTTTACGAGTGCTTGGATAAAAATATCAGGGTAACTGGGATATTTTTTGATCTCTCTTGCGCCTTCGATACCCTCACTTTACCTTTATTCAGGACAAGTGCTATAGTGTGGGTTTCAGGGGAATATTCTTGGACTGGTTACACAGTTTTCTGAAGAATAGAACCATGTCAGTTAGAGTGGATGAACGCTTTTCACGTGAGAGTGAATTAGAGCTGGGAGTTCCTCAGGGCTCCGTGCTGGGACCTCTACTCTTTTTGTTGTTTATAAACGATTTGCCTAATCATCTGGCTTGTCATTTGTTAGTCCTCTTTGCTGACGACACATCGGTGGTTGTTTCGGCGGGGAGTCGTGGGGAGCTCCTGCAAGCTTGTGAAAGTTTGTTGGCGGAATTTTTCAGGTGGTGTCACCTGAATAATCTAATGGTAAATAGTAAAAAAACCGTCTGCTTACATTTTGGCCTAAATAATTATGAGAGTGATCCTCTAAAACTGAATTTTTTTAATACTACTATAACATCTGTTAATTGTACAAAGTTTCTTGGAATTCATATTGACAAAAATCTAAGCTGGTCGTCACACATTGATATTCTATGCCCCGTAGTTCTCTCATTGATATCTATTATGGCCTGGTCTACAGCCATCTTGTGTATAACATCTTACTCTGGGGAAACAGCGTTTCTGTTTCAAGGGCTTTCGTTGCACAAAACAGAATAATAAGATCAATCTTCAATTTAACACCAGGTTCTTCATGCAAACCTTTATTTGTACTTAATAAAATATTACCACTGATGCCTTGTATTTACATTTTGAAAAGTATTGTCTATGCCAAAGAGAATGTATCTAATTGGAAATCAGTTTCAAGTAATCATGATTATGTAACCAGGAATTCTCAAATCCTTCTTGTGCCGAAACATAGAACACATAAATTTGAATGTTGTCCTTTGTATCAAAGCATTAAATTATATAATCATTTACCATCCTCTCTGAAGTCTATGAGTATACATAAATTCAAAAAAGAAATTAAAAATTTATTTTGTCTAAATGTTTCTACTCGGTGGGAGAGTTTTTATCTGACTCATTAGCTTAAGATATTTAAACTTAGAATTTGTCATATATATATTTTTTCTTTTTGGCGCTCTAGTTCCTCGGAACTGAGTGCTTATCAATTTGCCCAAATGTCTGTAATTTTCGAATATTTCGATGAAAATGGTCTTAAACGATTTGGTTCGACTCACTGATCAAGAATCCGTGGTCGAAATTCATTCTGTCCGGCCGGTCCGGCCGGCCGTAGGCACGATAACTCTCGAACGGAATGAGCTAGAGAGTTGAGATTTTCAGAGTAGGTTTGGGGGATAAATATCTCGGCTAAGTTCGTTATTGGGCAAAATCGGACAGATGGTTTCGGAGTAACAAAAAAAAAATTTTTTTTTACGAAACAAATTCCAAATTAAATTTTTTTTAATAAGAAGTTTTATCATAAGAATCCATTCATATCATTTTTAACTCTAACAAGCTAATACTTTCGGAGATATGATTTTTCAAAATTTCAATGTAAATCGTATTTCACAGGTTGATATAATTATTCTATGTATATTCTATGAATGAATTGCCATAAAGTCAACTTGACAGAAGGGAATATTGTAACTTCAAGAATATTGGAGTTGAAATACTCGTATTTTAGCGATGCAACGGGGACCTCACCCGAAAATGTTTGAAAATATTACGTACCTAAATATTGAAAGCATAATTCCAAAGTTCGAGAGAGGAGAAAATTTTGTGAACGTAGATCAGGAAATTTTTGATCGATTACAAGGTAATTTATTATTTTATACATGTTTTATGGAATACCTACTATTTGTAGGTACTTTAAACCTGTTTTGGGCAATTGTCATACGAAACTTGTTTTTTTGGCGCTCTAGTTCCTCGGAACAGATTGCTTATCAATTTGCCCAAGTGTCTGTAATTTTGGAATTTTTGGCTGAAAATGGTCTCAAATGATTTGGTTCGACTCACTGATCAAGAATCCGAGTGCGAAATCGATTCTGTCCGGCCAGCCGACCGGCCGTAGGCACGATAACTCTCGAACGAAAGGAGTTAGCGGATTGAAAATTGCAAGGTGGTTTTGGAGCGTAAATATGTCGGACAAGTTCGTTAATGGGCGTTAACCATCAAGGGGTTTCGGAGTTATGGCCGATTTTAGTAAAAATATTTTTTATGAATATTTCCGAAACTGATCACTCGATCTATCTGAAATTTAGCACCAGACTGTAGAAGACAGTAGAATCATGACCTTTATACGCATGTGAAGTTTTGTATTGACCAGATTACCGCAAAGTGTCAAAAAAAAAATTTGAAAATGTGGTACAGTTCTCATTCTCATGATTGCTCATTTAATCTTCATAAATAAACTATTATTTGAATTGAATTTCCTTTTTGATGCAGTTCTATCATATTAATACATTGATATAATTCCCAACTCTGAGAAACCAATACCAGATATAATTTGTCTGTTTGAACTAGAGCGCCAGAAAGCTCCTGTCCACAGGGCTTGAACCCATTTTTTGTAATAATCTTTTTGACCTATCCTATACACATTGTAGTGTCTTTCAGGATCAATAAATTATGTTATGTTATGTTATGTTATCTAGTTTCTGAAATATAAAATAGCTAGCTGCCCGCCCCGGCTCCGCATGGTTGAAATGCTGATACTAAATATACTACAGAATTTCTTTATATACAACGTTCACAGCATTTTTGTCGTTAGGCAATACAAACATGTTTTCTTTAGAGGTTACTCTTCAAAGAGCGACATATAATTAGCCATGTGAAAAACACTCAACGCTCGAATATGAGCCTGTAGCGTTGAAAGTTGGACCCTGCGATTTATTAATGGGCATTGCAAAATATATCTTTACCGGAAATTGTAGCGTTTAAATTGGATCAGTAAATCCGATGGTATCACAGGAATTTGGGGAATCAATACATCTATCCTGGCTGAGGCGAGCCTCACGCTCTAGAGATGATTCGAGCCTCGCGCTCTAGAGATGATTCTCTGGCTCTCTGTATTCGATTTCTATCCCTATCCTGGCTGTGCCGGCCCCACGGTCAGTACCACCGCAACCGCTATGTCCCTGCATTTTAAATCTGCGATATCTTCGAAAATATTCATTTAAATTACATGCTGTAAATGGCCATATTAAATGCACAATGCATTTAAGGTACTTAATTCGATATGGAGCAATGCTGTATTGCTTAAAATCGCTCCGTAATCAAGCCATTATTTCTCGTAGAATGTAAAGGATAAAAAATGGTTATTGTGGGTTATCCTTAAGAGATAGACATATACCATCGTGGACTTTTTTGTTGACCTTTTTTAAGGTGTATCATACTGTACTACATTATCTAGTATCTCGTAGAGTTCAGCCAGCGTTTGCAATGTAAGCGCAAAAAAATGTCTTTATTTACGACATCACATTAGAAACCTCTAAAATTATCAGTGTTTCTCTAATATATTATGCACGTATTATAATATAAACCTTTCTACTGTATCACTCTATCTATTAAAGAAAACCGCATCAAAATCCTTCACGTAGTTTTAAAGATCTAAGCATACATAGGAACAGACAGATAACGGGAAGCGACTTTGTTTTAGACTATGTAAGGTTAAAAAAAGAATGTATAATTTTCTAGTCATACAATATTCTAGTAATACGATATTTCGCGAAAATTATCGCGCTTCTATTCTACAATTAATTACCTTGTTTGATTTTGATCGGATTCGTATTTTTTGAGTTATAGAGGAAATAACAACAAAATTTCAGATGGGCATAACTTCAAAACCGTTCGGCCGATTATACCTATTAACGAACTTAGATGTCGCATTTGGATGCGCAACCAACCCTGAAAATTGCAAATCGCTATCTCTTCCCCTTGTCAAGTTATCGTGAGATACATAATATTTTTTTAAATTTTGTAGTAATACGATTCTCACGAAACACTTGAAGTTACCGAAATTTGTAAGAGAAAAGATAATTTACTCAATAATGATCTAACCCCTATTGACACCTCATTGTTCTGACTAATCGGTTTATGACTAAGGGTATAATGTCAACCCATACTTGAGTGTAGAAATTGACAGCTCGCTTTAGTGAAGCTTCGTCTCAGAAGATGGCAACATCGTTTCCGAAACATATGTCGGACGACAAAATTTGTAGTGGATAATAGTGTAGCGTTCGTCAGTCCACAGTGAACTCAAACTAGAATATTATTCAAGGTGTTAAAAAACAACTGC
Source organism: Halyzia sedecimguttata (assembly GCA_937662695.2). Taxonomy (NCBI): domain Eukaryota; kingdom Metazoa; phylum Arthropoda; class Insecta; order Coleoptera; family Coccinellidae; genus Halyzia; species Halyzia sedecimguttata. The sequence continues at coordinate 99,244,512 of OW569412.2, read as the reverse complement.
GAGTTTTCAGGGTGTGATTCCTAGATCGAAAATAGAATTGGTTTTTTATATAAACTTTTTCGAATTCACATTGATTTTGAAAAGTTGTAATAAATCATACGTGACACAAGTACCTACCTACCACAATTTTTTAACCCTCGACGATAACTACATGGGCTTGATACAAACAACTCCGGAAAATATTTTTCCTTCTCAAATTTCACAAATATCTGAAAAGTTATGCAATAATTTCTGGAAGGGGTTGTTTATTTCAACTCCATGTAGATTTCGTAGGGGGTTGAAAAAATAGTGGTACCATGTAAATTACAACTTTCCAAAATCTATGTGTCTTAGTATTTTGGTTCGGAAGATGAAAAAAAGTTTGATATTACAAACTAGTTCTATTTTTGGCCAAGAAATCTTTCGCCATTGTTTTTTAACACTGTATAATGTATACCCATCACGTTGCAAAGTGGTGGAGGCGCCAGGTACAAGATAAAGGACTATATTAATTATAGTTATTATATACACTGTTCCAGTATTTTAGACGTTAGACGGGAGATAGGTAGAAAATGAACCCGAACAAAGTATTCAAAATAATTTCTATATTAATGGTTTGAGAATGTACCCACAATTATCGGGTATTCCGAAAATGATGGAATTGTATCACTAGTAGAACAACTTGGCCTAGTTGGCTCCTTCAGTAATGTATCTAATTATTTACAAAAATGACTGAGAGAAAACGTAGGCTCTATTCTATATAACAGTTATTGAGTTGTACGACATTGAAAAAAGATGTGAAATGATCTCTCCTGGAAGCGTATAAGGGGTTATCTGGCTGTAAATAATGACAGCTCTCTGCTGGAATACTCTGTAAGGATATCTCAATATCTCTGTAAGGAGTTTTGTTCGAGGTTAATTTATCATTATTCCAAAGCTCATGGGTGCATCGTAGATGGATGGTACCTAAGTAAATATTAAAGGATACCGTGGAAGGTAAATATTCATTATTAAATGGTTTCTTTCTGGATTATATCTCCCAAACTCTGAAGAATATCTACAAAGTAAAAGAATTATTATTTTGCGATTTGCTTCTGCGTAAAAACACAAGAGATTTGTCAGAAGCAATCAACCGAACAATGTTGCCTAACAAACAATAACGAAACAACATCAACTGATTACTTCTAACAAATCTCTTGTGCTTTTTACGCAGAAGCAAATCACAAAATAATAATTTTTATTTCGTAGATATTTGTCAGAGGTCGGGAGAGAAAACCCAGAGAGATACCATTTAAGGATGGTACATACTTTCCCTTTATGGTGACCACGAAATCTTCGCCAGGTGGACGAGATTACGACTGTAAGGACAATCTAACTTCTCACTTCAGAAAAGGGGTCTCCAACCAGATATGAATCTCCGGAGGTGAAACTAAAATAGCCACTGCAACAATTAAAACTCACTGACAAGACGTCCATGCTGAAATCAGATATAACTCACCCGTTTTCCACACCAAGCTAATCCACCGAAGTGTATAATCAACTGGAACTGCAACCGACGACCAACAAAATGATCCAGTGGATTTTCTTCCTCGACTTGCCCAATGGTTTCCGAGTAATAATTTTGTTTTCAACCAAAATAAATCCGATCGAATTTAAACTTGGTGAATAGTTGTAAAATATAAACCTAAGCAAGTTTGTGAAATTTTGTGAGAATCGTGTCACTAGAAAATTTAAAAAAAATTATTAAAAAATAATATTTATGTGTATCTGAATGCGACATTTGAGTAGGTCATAAGCATAAACGGCCAAACGGTTTTACAATTATAGCCATCTGAAATTGGGTTGTTTTTTGTTCCTCATTAACTCGTAAAATACAAAACCGATTGAATTCAAACATGGTTATTAGTTGTAGAATGCCAACGCGAAAATTCTTGCAGAATTTCGTGAGGATGGTATAACTAGAAATTTTCAAAAAAATTATTGAAAATAATTGGAAAAAATTCTATATATCATAAACTATTCGTCCGGCATGGCTGAAATTTTGGAAGAGCCTTCAGAACCTAACTGCTGCAGAGTTCCAAGTTTGAACACGATCGGATCCATATTGTTGGAGAACCGAGCAGCCTTTTCTGAGTTCGGTAGCTGGATGCGAATCGTCGTATTTTTGCGAGAACCTTCAAAAACATAAATGTCATGATGACATATTTTTGCGCGTATGTTCTTGGAAAAATCGTGTTATTTCATCACAAATCTATGGGAGATGATAGCCCTACATGAGCGGTCAGACCTGGTTTTGAAAGAGATCCTCCTTAGGAGGAGGCAACTAAATATTGAAGGGATTTCTATGAAAAAGAGTGAATATCTTTGAGAAATAGAGAAGGCGATTCTTCTTCAAGAGATCCATGTGCCTTCAGACGAGTATATTTGTGAGAGGGAACTTTTGAAAGGTTATGTATTATTTTTAATATGATATCGCTCAAATTTTGCTGAAGGCTTCAAAACTTAACTTTAAATTAACCATACTTACTGATCTTGTAAGGTGAGAGGCTCATTTGTCTATATTAAATATCGTGATGGGTAGAGAGGAATTTTAGGCCAGTTTTTCTATCACTAATGAGAATATATCTTTAAATGTTTCACCTCGACACCTTTAGATCTATCAATGGGCATTTATTGGTTAAGAATAAGTTATTGAATATTACTGGAATTCAATTGAATTCCATTCAATATGTTAGTTACTAAACTTATAATTTTCTCTACTTTGATTATTTAAATATGACATTTATTCCAGTAATATTTTTCTAGAATAATTATGTATTCTTCTCCTAAAGAAGAATTGAAGGTAGACAATAATGTGTTAATTTTTTCATCATTGCTTTCTATCCTGACTTCACGAAAAAAAATTGGTTCAAGCACTGATGTGAAGTCAGGAGCTTTTGCGCGTATGTTCTATTGTCCATTCTCCTGCATCGGACACCCTTTATCGAATTTACCATGGTAAATTATGTTGTCCATTCTCGTGTATTGGACACTCTTAATTCGAATATACCATGGTAAATTCGATATAGGGTGTCCGATGCAAGAGAATGGACAATAGAACATACGCGCAAAAGCTCCTGACACGTCAGAGCTTGAACCAATTTTTTTCTAAATTACACCCCAAATGACCTCATCGTCGATCCAAATTAATTTGTAATGATAATAGTTTTGTTTATATTCGACAGAATATTCGAATTATCGAATGTTAAAGAAAATATTCCCATTTGTTGATAGTGGTCAACATGCAATAGCATTATCGAATAACGATTAGCTCTAATTCGTAAAATATCGATCGACGAGTAAATTTGCCGTTTCCTTTCACAGAAAATATTAGCCGGCAGTCTACAAACACTCATACCATCGAACGAACGCTTGGTGAAGGCGAAATCCGAGACTTCCTTGGCTTCGAGTGCTTTCAGCGAGGGTCACACTTCGGAAGGAAGATCTAGATCTTTCGAGATGATTGGAGGACTTCCTATGTGGAAGGACGAGACCACGGTTATTGAGTTGATCAAGGGAGATCATGGATTGGGTTTTTCCATCTTGGATTACCAGGTCAGTAGGTTTCGAATTTCGTGTTATTTTTCTCTAGTCTAAAACGGGAATGATTTTTTCAACTGCTTCGTGGCAAAAACCGTTTCACGCAGATATTCCCTTCAAATCATTGAATACCCAGCGAGATCAAGAAGAATTGATTTTTTTTACCAACCTTGACTGAAACTTCATTTATTGAAAAGAATCATCAAGAACCGTGACGTGAAGCAGAAGCTTAAAGCGTGATCGTTAATTTGACGATCTATATATGTATCAGAGTGATTCACAACTTGTGAACTATTTTGGATTCTGATTAAAATTAAATTTAAAAAGAAAATTGGTTCTAGCCCTGTGGACAGGATCATTCTGGCGCTCTTGTTCAAACAGACAAATTATATCTCCGAAAGTATTGGTTTCTCAGAGTTGGGAATTATATCAATGAATTCTTATGGTGAAACTGCTTATTGAAAAGAATTTAATTTGGAATTTGTTATGTAAAATAATTTTTTTTTTGTTGCACCGAAATCATCTGTCCGATTTTGCCCAATAACGAACTTAGCCGATTTATTTATCTCCCAAACCTACTCTAAAAATTTCAACTGTCTAGCTCATTCCGTTCGAGAGTTATCGTGCGGACGGCCGGACAGAATGAATTTCGACCACGGATTCTAGATCAGTGAGTCGAACCAAATCGTTTAAGACCATTTTCAGCCAAAAATTCGAAAAAGCGCCAAAAAGGAGGGAATCCCTGTGGCAGGAGCTTTGGCGCTGTTGTTCAATTTTTGATAAACCATATCTCCAAAAGTATTGAAATAATCCGATTCTAAATCTTCTCAAATATCATCCCCAATATTTGCACATAAATTGTTCAATATGCAAAAAGTCAATATTATTTCTGGTATCAAAACAGTCTTGTATATATTCACAAATTCAAGCTGCGGAACCTTGATTTCCAACGCAAAATAGTTCCAAAGTACGAATTATATAAACAAACTAGAACAGAAACAAGAGAGCCAATAATAAATATATATAATATATATAATAATAAGATGACATGAATGATCAGTGAACACAGATAGAACACAGACAGATAGAAGTAGCATTCGGTGAAAACATAGAAGTACGATGTATTATTGAGATTTTGAAAAATCATATCTCCGAAAGTATTAGCTTGTAAGAGTTGAAAATGACATCAATGGATTCTTATGATGGAACTGTATTTTAAAAAATGTGGGAAAGCCCTGTGGACAGGAGCTTTGGCGCTCTTGTTCAAACTTTGACAATTCATCTCTGAAATTATTGGTTTCTCAGGGCTGGGAAGGATATCAATGGATTCTTATAATAGAACTGAAATTAAAACTAAATAACGAACTTATGCGAGAATCCGAGATATTAATTCCTCAAATCTCTTCTGAAAATTATATTATGTACATCAATTGAATCATAGCCAATATTCCGGTTTTGTTTTCACTGAAGATATTCTGAATATATTTTCATCATCATATGGATTATCCAAGGGCATATAGGGTAGGGGTAATTATAATATCCTACAATTGTTCATTTTGCATTCAATCATACTTTGTTAAAACAGAAATCAATATGTTTGACATATCTGTTAATATTAGCTTGTTAGAGTTGAAAATGATATCAATGGATTCTTATGATGAAACTGCATCTTGAAAAAAATTTAATTTGAAATTTGTAATGTAAAAAAAAATTTTTTTTCGTAACTCCGAAACCATCAGGCCGATTTTGCCCATTAATGAACTTAGCCGAGATATTTGTCTCCCAAACCTACTCTGAAAATTCCAACTGGACGGCCGAACGAACGGACGGCCGGACAGAATCGATTTCGACCGATTCTTGATCAGTGAGTCGAACCAAATCGTTTGAGACCATTTTCAGCCAAAAATTCGAAAATTAAAGACATTTGGGCAAATCGATAAGCACTCTGTCCCGGGGAACAAGAGCGCCAAAAAAATAACTGCATGCCCAACACCCAAATACGCTCAATTCAATTCTCTTACTGGAAAGTAGGTTTTTCACCGAAAAATTCGAGTAAGGCGCAACGTTCTGTTTAAACCGAATTGTTGAGAGAAAGTATTCGAGTTATAGAAAAGTTCGAGTAAAGGATGTTTTAACACCATGCATATAAATCAATATAGCGTAAACGGACCTACATTTATATGAACTTTTTGACTTGAAATAGTACATATCTCTACTCCATTCACTTTTATGAAATTTCCCGGTTGGCCATGAAATTGTGACACATTTCACCGTGTATATTTTGAAAATGTCAGGTTATGCTCATTTTCCTGTCAGATATCTACGCAACATTGTCCTTTCTACATAGAAGTCGTAGTAATTACGTATTTTTCACAATGTGATTTTCTTGGGTAAAATAATGAATTTGAGAAGATATTATGTGAATTCAACAATTCCAAAGACCTGGCGACTGGAGAAAATTTCTCCTCTTCGTTACTATGGAAATATTTCGCGTAAGTAAACTTTTTGGAAGATTCAGTTATGCAATTTTCTTGTACGGAATTCAAGAATCAAGTGTTGAAATGTTAATGTAAAATAATGGATACAGTAGTCCGTTACTTCGTGATAGTTCATTTGAAAAAAGAATGAAAGTATCTGAATATCCCGGCAGGAAAAATTCTAAATGAACAGACGTACCCATGAAATTCCTCACTTTTCGAAATTCTCAAGAAATAAGCCTACAGAGAACATTTAAATACCTTGTTGCACAACTTGAAATACAGCAGTTTGTAGTAGTACTACGAAACCCGAGTCACTGTTAAACCTTAATGAAATATAGTGATGGGATAGGAAACCAAGTAATTTCATTCGAGAGTTCAACATGTCCTTAGCCAGAATGAAGTTTTCCTATTGCAGATTTCAGTTCTGTATAGCACTTCCTGATACCTTATCTCTGCTTCTTCAAAACTGCTTTCAGCATTTTCAATTTCAAAGCGAAAAGTTCTTTATTATTCGAAGATGATGATCTGTGATAATATCTTGTCTAAGATGGAACATGTGTTGATTGTTGAGAGTAGAAATTGGAAACGTCTCAGAGAATTATTTTGACATTGACGATATTTCAGGAGTGCCAACCAGCCTTAGTTTTAGTTACAAAAACGTGATACACCTAAATCATGGCCAACCGGGAAACTTTATAAAAGTGAATGGAGTATCGGTTAATCTCCTCAAATATCGACATTCAATTAGAAAAATACTTGTATTATAAAGATATTGAATTTGGCTCTTCGATATATTCTAATGGTGAAATTTGCCCACAGGACCCCCTGAATCCCCACGATACTGTGATAGTTATCCGTTCCCTGGTACCTGGTGGCGTGGCACAGACAGATGGACATCTTATACCCGGTGACCGCTTGATCGCGGTCAACGATGTCAATGTCGAACGGGCGACTCTGGATAAGGCTGTACAAATTCTCAAGGGAGCTCCCAGGGGTCCGGTGAGGATATCGGTGGCCAAACCTTTCACCTCCAACGACGCTGCATCTCAGGCGAGTCAGGTAAACAGCTTCTCTTATTCATACATTCATTTAAAATAGAAAATCAATGTCGAAAGTAGAACAGTGGCGGCCCCTAACAGTCGAAATACTATTTTTATGGAATTTCGATTTTAGTCATTTTTGAGATATCGATAGTGGAGATTTAATGGAAGAATAGTTGTTCATTCGATTTGTTTTATTATTTTTTCAAATAATAAATATTTCGGAATATTTTTGTAAACACCGAAAATTTTGCAGTTTTTGTACATCGAATTGAAAAATTTTCCCCCCTATACTATTGGAGAAAATTTATCTTCGTGAAAAAATCTGGAATAACCCCAGGATAATCGGTCCAATTCATTTATTATAACGAGTGGAAATTGGGGGCGAATATTTGAAACATTTCCGAGAAACTTTTCATCAAAATTCTCTATGGAAAAAATGTAAAAGATCACTGACGTGGACCAGAAGCTTTTACGCGCATGTTCTATCGTCTATTCTCAAATACCCACTCGAAATCCGTCTTTTTAGCGTCAATATGTCAAACAAAAAAAAATAATAGTAGGAAAAGGAAGAGTATATAACAAAAATGAAAGGAAAAATAAATTATGGCCGATCTGAGGTCGGGAAGTCGATGTGGGTGAGTTTTTAAGGGTAATAAACGGTTTATCACGATTTCTGGCACAACAACAAGTCCTATGGACAAAAGTCAAATGGCAAAGTTGTAGGTAATAAAAAAGTCTATACCTTTTTCATTCACACTTTTTCCACATAATATCAAAATTTATGTGAAAAATTGAAATAACCATGTTTTTGGTTTTTTATTTCTCACGAAATTTGGTGAAAACTTACCTCGTCATGTCCCAAACACACTGTAATATTTTTGATTTAAAATATTAATTTTTTCACTTATTTTGACTTAAATTCGAAAAAGTTGCCAAATTTTCAATCGAAAATTCTCACGTCAAAATATCTGCTTTTTGAAAGAGTCGGTGGGCTTTTTGATCGTTGAAATCTCTACTTCTTGATGGTGGGAAAGAAATATTCATTACTTCGGTAAATTTTCTTAGAAAATTAAACGAAATAACAGCTAGTATGGCCCACATCCTCCATGCCCTTTCCCACTTCTCTCTGAATGCGCTGCAATTTTATACTCAGGTCTATAAGTTATCTTAAAATTGCAATAAATAGGCATCTACGCATATAATTTAGAAAATATTCTACCACTTTCTCAAAATATTGTAGATATCTTATTAAATATTAACTTTAGTACCTTTTTTAACATTTTCTGAGAAAATTTACCATAGTAGGTAATGTATATTTTTACACCATCAGAAAGTAGAAGTTTAACGAATAGAAAGCACACTGACTTTTTAAATAAAGCAGATATTTTGACGTGAGAATTTTCGATTGAAAATTAGGTTGCCTTTTCGATATCAAGACAAAATGAGGTGAAAAAGTAAATATTTTTAATCAAAAAATACAGTCTGTTTGTGACATAAAAAATGGGTTCAAGCCCTGTGGACAGGAGCTTTCTGGCGCTCTAGTTCAAACAGACAAATTATATCTCCGAAAGTATTGGTTTCTCAGAGTTGAGAATTATATCAATGTATTCTTATGATAGAACTGCATCATACAGGAAATTCAATTCAAATAATAGTTTATTTATCAAGATTAAATGAGCAATCTGAGAATGAGAACTGCACCATGGAAGAAACCAAATTAAAATCGCTGAAATGAATTTGACTCTCTCTTATAGAACAGGCTGAAATGTGCGAGTATGAACACAGATCATATAATAAAGCTTAGATAGAATAATTATAGCATTCTGTGAAAACATAGAAGTACGATTCATTATTGAAATTTAGAACTTCATCTTAGCAGAAATTGAATTCAAACATCATAGAAGAATTTAAATTCAACAAGAGTGCCAAAAATTATCAATCCAAAACCAATAGACGAATTCTACCCAACAACGAACTCATCCGAGATATTCTTTCCTCAATTCCAGTTTTGTTTTTAGTGGAGATATTCTGAACTCAATATTATTAACTTACCATTACCATTCCCATCATCATATGGATTGACCATCGGCATGAAAATATCAACCAACAAAAACTATGATATTATATTATAATTTTCATATTTATACGATTGCTGGAATGAATGACAATGTTATTAACTTACCATTACAATTCCCATCATCATATGGATTGACCATCGGCATGAAAATATCAACCAACAAAAAGTATGATAATATTATAATTCTCATATTGATACCATTACTGGAATGAATGACAATGAGACAACGTCAAAGTTGACGTTATAACAATTCATAGAATAGCCACAGAATAATTCTATCATTGAAATTTTGAAAAATCATATCTCCGAGAGTATTAGTTTGTTAGAGTTAAAAATGATACGAATGGATTCTTATGGTAAAACTCCTTATTGAAAAAAAATTTTATTTGGAATTTGTTCTGTAAAAAAAAAATTTTTTTTTTGTTACTCCGAAACTATCTGTCCGATTTTGCCCAATAACGAACTTAGCCGAGATATTTATCCCCCAAACCTACTCTGAAAATTTCAACTTTCTAGCTCATTCCGTTCGAGAGTTATCGTGCCTACGGCCGGACCGGCCGGACAGAATGAATTTCGACCACGGATTCTTGATCAGTGAGTCGAACCAAATCGTTTAAGACCATTTTCATCGAAAAATTCGAAAATTACAGACATTTGGGCAAATTGATAAGCACTCATTTCCGAGGAACTAGAGCGCCAAAAAATGGGTTCAAGCCCTGTGGACAGGAGCTTTCTGGAGCTCTAGTTCAAACAGACAAATTATATCTCCAAAAGTATTGGTTTTTCAGAGTTGGGAATTATATCAATGTATTCTTATGATAGAACTGCATCATAAAGGAAATTCAATTCAAATAATAGTTTATTTATCAAGATTAAATGAGCAATCTGAGAATGAGAACTGCACCATGGAAGAAATCAAATTAGAATAGCTGAACTGAATTTGACTCTCTCTAGAACAGGATGAAATGTACGAGTATGAACACAGATCATATAATAAAGCTTAGATAGAATAATTATAGCATTCTGTGAAAACATAGAATTTCGATTCATTATTGAAATTTAGAAAAATCATATCTCCGAAAGTATTAGCTTGTTGGAGTTGAAAATGACATCGATGGATTTTAATGGTGAAACTGCATCTTAAATAAAAATTGAATTTGAAATTTGCTGCTTAATTAAAAATTTGTTTTCGTTAGTCCAAAACCATCTGGCCTATTTTGCCCAATAACGAACTTAGCCGAGATATTCATCTCCCTAACCTACTCTGAAAATTTCAACTGCCTAACTCATTCCGTTCGAGAGTTATTGTAGGAATTTTTTTTTTAATTTTGGAAATTTGTTTTTGACACTTTGCGGTAACCTGGTCAATACAAAACTTCACATGCGTATAAAGGTCATGATTCTACAATTTGATGCTAAATTTCAAATAGATCGAGTGATCGGTTTCGGAAATATTCATAAAAAATGTTTCTACTAAAATCGGCCATAACTCCGAAACAGCTTGATGGATTGCGCCCATTAACGTGATTGTTCGAGATATTTACGCTCCAAACCCACCTTGCAAATTTCAATCCTCTAACTCCTTTCGTTCGAGAGTTATCGTGCCTACGGCCGGACAGGCCAGACAGAATCGATTTCGACCACGGATTCTTGATCAGTGAGTCGAACCAAATCGTTTGAGACCATTTTCAGCCAAAAATTCGAAAATTACAGACATTTGGGCAAATTGATAAGCACTCAGTTCCGAGGAACTGGAGCGCCAAAAAGTGTAATCCCCTTTCCGGGATTTGAGCCCGCCTTCTCTCGTTCCGAAACCGAAAACTAGACGGACTAGACCTTCGGGCTATCGGGCTCCTCGTACGATCTTGTCGACCTCCGGCATTAGAATATAACGTTGGTACTTACCTGGCATATATATTCTTAATTTTCACTTTTCGACATAAAATCGCCACATGGAGGTTTATTTGACGGTTTTTTACCCTTATCTTCGCTTTTCGTCAACTTTCAGGCCCGAAAACTGCCTAGAACGGCCGTTTTCAGACCCCGTGTCTCTAAGTCGATTTTGACGTTTCTCGAACCAACGCAAGATATTAGACAATGTCACGTCTCAGGAAAATAAGTTGACATTATGACAATTCATACATAGAATAATTATATAATTCTGTGAAAACGTAGAAATAGGATATTATTGAAATTTTGAAAAATCATATCTCCGAAAGTATTAGCTTGTTAGAGTTAAAAATGATATCATTGGATTCTTATGGTAAACCTACTCTGAAAATTTCAACTGTCGAGCTCATTCCGTTCGAGAGTTATCGTGCCTACGGCCGGCCGGCTGGCCGGACCGGCCGGACAGAATGAATTTCGACCACAGATTCTTGATCAGTGAGTCAAATCAAATCGTTTAAGACCATTTTCATCGAAAAATTCGAAAATTACAGACATTTGGGCAAATTGATAAGCACTCAGTTCCGAGCAACTAGAGCGCCAAAAGGTAAGTTTTCACTAAATTTCGTGAAACAAAAAATGTTTTGTAAAAGATAAAAATTAAAAACCAATAACTTGGTTATTTGAATTTTTCACATAAATTTTGTGGTTATGTAAAATAAGGGTGAATCCAAAAGTTGTAGACTTTTTTATTACCTACAACTTTACCATTTAACTTTTTTCCATAGGACTTGTAGTTTTGCCGGAAATCGAGGTAAACATTTTATTACCCTTAATAACTCACCCCCTTTTATTTTCCGACCTCAGATCGCCCGTAAATTATTTTCCGTTCAATATTTGTTATATTCTTTTCCTTTTGCAATGGGTTTCATCCCACTATTATTTTTTTTTTCACTTTTCACTTCATTTTCAAATCCTATAAAACAGTGGGCATCAATTGAATTCAAATTTCGAAATAAATAAAACAGTGGGCTTACGCGGGGATTCGAACCTCGGCTAACGAGAAGTTGTTACAATTCTGAGATTAACATTATTTGAAATTTAAGAAGAAGTAGATTTCTCAATAATTGATAAAATACAAAGCCGATCGAGCTGAAATCTGGTACTCGATTCTGAAATATAACATTTTTACAGATCTTTTTTAGTGATATAATCTTAATGAAATTCTGCAAAAATTAGTGCTTTGACATTCTACAACTAATAACCAAGCTCCAAATCGATCGGATCTTTATTTTTTGAGTTATTGAGGAAATAATATTTCAGATAGATGAGTATAATTCCGAAATCCTTAGGCCGATTATGCCCATTAATGAACTCAACCGTGGCAGTCGATATTTTTTCCGTTGGATATCGGTGGCAACGGACGGCCAGCTAGACATAATCGAGCTCCAGTTATTCTATGTTCTTGGATTTGTGGTCTTGTCTAACCACACTTAGCCGAGCCTGTTCATGTCGCAATGGGGTCATATAAGTAGTCTGTAGTGCATTCCCTGACTCCCTCTTGCGACAAAACAATAAACTTCACTGAAAGTCGCTCAAGGTTTCTGCATCACAGAGGGTTGGAGTTCGTAAGGATTTTCCTAGGTGGCGCTAGTGAGATTTTCTTTCCAGTAGTTCGCAACAATGAAGCTTAATAAAAATTCAGTTCACAGGGATCGGACTGGGTCTCAATAAATCAACTTCTTAAAATTAAGTCAACGTTTCGTCGATATATTTCTACATTTCCAAGAATAATCGAATAGAAATATATCGAGGAAACGTCCAATTAATTATAAGAAGTTGTTTTCTTGAGACCCAGTCCGATCCCTGTGAACTGAAAGTGCACGGACGTAAGCAAACTCCTGTGAATAGGGCTTAAAATTCCTAGAGCTTCTTCTTTTGTCATTCACTGGCTAAGTGACGCTGATGATTGTTAATGACCATGAAAACGGTACTAATCTGCCCTGAATGACAATTTCCTCTTTGGGTGAATACTGAGCGATGAGGTGGCTAGTCCGGGTCACGAAGGATTATTTGTTGATGTTTAAAATCGACTAATACTTCACCGTGTCTCTTTTAATTATTCATATTTGTGATCTAAACCTCAAACCGCCACTGTCTCTGCATATCAATATATCCTCTAAACGTGAATCAGACAATTCTGTTCTTGTAGCCACAAATTTTCCCGGTACAATTTTCGACGTTCCCGAAAGCTTGAAAACGGTATGCTGTGCTTCTGTGTTTTTAGTAATACGGGAAAGCGAATACTGCTAACGGAAAATAATTGTTTTTAGTTTTTCCGAAAACTAATCGAAGATTGGCACGAAGATTTATCCTATTTGTTCCTGGTGAGTTGAACTCAGCTCACGTAATGCATTTTTAATGAACCAGGTTTATTTTTCAGCACTGAAACGTAGGGGAAGAATGATGTTTTCCGAGATGGGAGAAGATGTGAATGTACGCCAGAGGAGCGAGGAGGTTTTCAGGAGAGAGGATGATAATATATATATTTTTGCACTGTAGTACAAGAAGCAATTCACTCATTATGAGAACATTTGTCCACAGAATTGATCGAAATAAGAATTGAGAAATATGTCGTATATAGGCTGTAAGAGAGAAGGATTGATCTTCATTTTGGCAAATATTTCAAAAGATAGTTGCTTCAAAAGAATCACAATATCACAAATATGAAGTTTTAATACATTATGCAGGAAAATAATGAAATGCAATCTGAACACTGTCTTGCACAACTTATTCTTGAAAAATGTTCAATAATTTATCGATACCAATTCTTTTCTCAGTAGAAATATTAACAGTCAAGGGAAAACAGTACATCGGTGTTGCCTTTGAAAATGCTAAAAGGTGAAAAAAAAATAATAGTAAAATGGAGCCCATTGAAAAAGGCGGAGAATATGACAAAAAAAAAGAAAAAAAAGAAAATAATTTACGGGTGATCTAGGGTCGGGAAGTGGAAGGGGTGAGTTTTTAAGGGTAAAAAATGGCTTATCTCGATTTCCGGCATAACTACAAGTCCTATGGAAAAATTTTGGAACGCAAAGTTGTAGATAATAAAAAGATCTATAACTTTTGCATCCATACTTTTTTCACATAATCTCAAAATTTATGTGAAAAATTCAAATAACCAAATTTTTGGTTTTTATTTTTTACATTAAAATTTTTTTTTTCACGAAATTTGCTGAAAACTTACCTCTTCATGTCTCGAACACACTGAAATTTTTTTGATTTGAAATATTAATTATTTTCACCTTATTTTCCATTAATATCGAAAAAGCAGACTAATTTTAAATCGAAAATTCTCACGTCAAAATATCTGCTTTTTTAAAAAAGTCGGAAGCCTCTTTGTTCGCTGAAGTCTCTACTTTTTGATGGCGTAAAAAAATGTACATTACTATGGTAAATTTTCTCAGAAAATGGTACGAAATAACAAGTAGTAAGGCCCAGCCCCTTAGCCCCTTCCCCACTTCTCTATGAAATACCTTTTGACGGGCTAAAATTTTCCCTAGGTCCTTCAGTTATATAAGTTATCTTAAAACAGAAATAGATAGGCATCTAAGCATATAATTTAGAGAAAATTCTACATCTTCCTCAAAATATTGTATATGTCTTATTAAATATTAACTTTATTAACTTAGCATTTTCTGAAAAAAATTACAACAGTAAAAAAAGTAGTTTTTACACCATCAGAGAGCAGAGATATCATCGAAGTATAAACCCACTGAATTTTTAAAGAAAGCAGATATTTTGATGTGAGAATTCTGGATTGAAAATTAGGCTGATTTTTCGATATTAAGCGATATTAAGTCAAAATAATGTGAAAAAATGAATATTTCAAGTCAAAAAAAATACAGTATCTTTAGGACATGGAAAAATAAGTTTTCACCAAATTTCGTGAAAAAAAATTGTACGATAAAAACAAAAAACCAAAAACTTGGTTATTAGAATTTTTCACATGAATTCATGTGAAAAAGTGTGAAAACAAAAGTTGTAGACCTTTTTATTACCTACAGCTTTGCCTCTTTCACGTAGGCCTTGTAGTTTTGCCGGAAACCGAGAAAAACCGTTTTTTACCCATAAAAACTCACCCACTTCCGAACCTCAGACCACTCGTAAATTATTTTTCCTTTAATTTTAGTCATATTCTCTTCCTTTCATAATGGGTTTCATCCTACTATTATTTTTTTCTATTTCAAAAATTATCTACTCTGGTCTAGTTCAATTTCAATACATTATGTTCAGGATGAATCCATTTGGAACTAAGTTTATATCAGATATTGGTATTGATAAGGGGTGATTCTATGATGAAAATTAAGGGGGGGTAGTTGGTATAGAATTTTTTGAAAAACCTCAACCTGGAAAAGTTCCACCCCTCCGAAGATTAACAAAAAACATTATTTCCCCTCCCCACTTATTATTTCCCTTTTTTATTTTCCCTGTATATTAAGCCGAAGTAACGAAACTTGCTAAATATTATTTGTCAATAAAATTACACATTTTGGTATTTTTCAACCCTGAGGTATGCTAAGAAGGGGTTGAAATAGTCAACCCCTAAGATATTTTTTTTACAACTTTTCTTGGCGCTCTAGTTCCTCGGAACTGAGTGCTTATCAATTTGCCCAAATGTCTGTAATTTTCGAATTTTTGGTTGAAAATGGTCTCAAACGATTTGGTTCGACTCACTGATCAAGAATCCGAGGTCGAAATCGAGTCGGTCCGGCCGGTCCGGCCGTAGGCACGATTACTCTCGAACGAAAGGAGTTAGAGGATTGAAATTTGCAAGGTGGGTTTGGAGCGTAAATATCTCGGTTGAATTCCTTAATGGGCAAAATCCATCGAGCGGTTTCAGAGTTATGGCCGTTTTTAGTAAAAACATTTTTTATGAATACATATTTCCGAAACCGATCACCCGATCTATCTGAAATTTAGCATCAAATTGTAGAATCATGACCTTCATACGTATATGAAGTTTTGTGTTGACCAGGTTACCGCAAAGTGTAAAAAAAAATTTTTGAAAATTTGAAAAATTTTTTTTACAATAACTCTCGAACGGAATGAGCTAGGCAGTTGAAATTTTGAGAGTAGGTTAGGGAGATGAATATCTCGGTTAAGTTCTTTATTGGGCAAAATAGGCCCGATGGTTTCGGAGTAACGAAAAAAAATTTTTTTTATGTAACAAATTTTAAATTCAATTTTTATTTAAGATGCAGTTTCACCATAAAAATCCATTGATATCATTTTCAACTCCAACAAGCTAATAATTTCGGAGATATGATTTTTCGAAATTTCAATAATGAATCGTACTTCTATGTTTTCACAGAATGTTATCATTATTCTATCTAAGCTTTATTATATTCATTTCAGCTATTTTAATTTGATTTCTTCCATTGTGCAGATCTCATTCTCAGATTGCTCATTTAATCTTGATAAATAAACTATTATTTGAATTAAATTTCCTTTATGATGCAGTTCTATCATAAGAATACAATGATATAATTCCCAACTCTGAGAAACCAATACTTTCGGAGATATAATTTGTCCGTTTGAACTAGAGCGCCAGAAAGCTCCTGTCCACAGGGCTTGAACCCATATTTTTGGATAAGAATTTTCGTTTCAAAAAAATATGGCTGAAAAGCTCAATTCATGTACTTACTTTTTTATCTCCATAAGTTAAGCCATTACGAGAAAATATTGCAATGCATTTTCAAAAAGCACTAAGGTGGGATTTTCCTCACCTAATTTATTTGTTTATAGTTCGTATATTTTACAAGTTTTGCTTTATTTTCTAAATCACCCATTTTATTACCTTTCGTGAAGACTTAATATACAAGGAAAATAAAAAAGAGAACTAATATTTTTTTGTTAATCTTCGGAGGGGTGTAACTTTTTCGGGAGGAGGTTTTTCAAAAAATTTTATACCAAATACCCCCCCTCAATTTTCCTCACAGAATCACCCCTTAAAGTTTGTGGTACTTATTGAAAAACAACCTGTATATGTTTCTTGCACTCATTACAAACTGCAAGTCACTTTTCATTAATTTCAAGGTTATGTAAGATTGATTATTTTTCTATTTCATGGAAATATTTTATAAATTAAAGGAAACCACTTTTGTCTGGCAATTGGTCGATCTGGACGTAATTTTAAAGAACGTTTCAAAGAACCGATAACTCCATAGAAAAAATCCCTCATTCATAAACATATTACCACTAGAAATCACATCACATCCTTAGATAATGTAGGAATTTCACACTTCTGTGATAAAGGGAGAATAATCACACGCACCAATTGGATCCTAACAACTCACCCTTGCTTAATATGCAATTTTAAACTTATGTATTACCCATGGATACCTTAGCATAAATATCTGTATCCCGAGACCATCTGTATCACTTGACAATGACCTAAGTTCTTGTGGATATCTGACAAGATTGTTTTCTTTCGAATTACTCTAAAGAATATAGGAACAAGAATAAGCATTTCGTATATTTTGTTATAGACTATCCCTTTTCCCAAAACAATATAGAAATGCCATTACAAACATGTTAAATATCTCCAAAAGTGTTTCAAACAGTTCCTAGTTCCTTAGATATAAACCTAGCTTCAGAATCTAGTGTCACTCGCAGAAGTATAAAGCAGCAATAAGTAATTTGTGCATATTTGTCGAATTAAACTGCTCCACAAGAGTTAGGGATAATCGTTTCGACTAAAATAACTGACATTCTGAAACCTTTGTTTGCACTGAAAACGTAATTTAATATAGTTGTAGGTTCAAAACTATAAATGCACGTAAGTTTTTTTGCTCTGCAACATATATAGGGTGATTAACAGAATAGGGTCAAATTTAACGACTTTTATTTCCGGACATTTCATTATTTTTTTTGTCTTTTTATGCCTTCAATACAAGGTATCGCCACCACGGGCATCAATGACCGCCTGACATCTTCGTTGCATACTGTCAACGAGGGTGTTGAGCATATCTTGAGGAATTTCATTCCATAAACGAGGCAGTAATGCTTTGAGGTCATTCAATGTTTCTGATAGAGGTTGGTGATCATCTAGTCTTCTTTGTAGCATATCCCATGCATATTCTATGCAGTTTAAGTCTGGCAAATGCGGAGGTATTGGTAAATGTGGAATACCATGCTCGTCTCACGCATTTTCTACTATTGCTGCACGATGTGGTCTTGCGTTATCGTCAAGAAATTGAAAAACTTCACCAATGGCAGCATGAAACTTTGGCACTACGTTGCCAATGACATGTTCCCTATAATGTAAAGCAGTCATATTGCCAGGACAAATGTGAATTTCTGTGCGCTCGTTGTAACATATCCCAGCCCATACCATAACAGAGCCTCCTCGAAATGGATGAACCTCTTGCACATGACGGCGGTTTCGGGGTATACGCGGCATAGTCCATACCCTTATTCTTCGAGAATCTGAAAATCGACCGTATCTGGATTCATCTGTGAAAAGTACACTACGCCATTGGACGTTCAGATTAACATGCTGCCTGGTCCATTCTAATCTTTGTCGTTTATGCTCACGTGTTAACGGAACACCCCTCAATGGACGTCTAGAAGCCAGCTTAATCTCCCCCAAACGACGTCGGATGGTTTTAATGGAAATTACAGGACCATTGGCATTTAAAAGTCGATTTCTCAGCATCCTACATGAAGGAAGAGGATTTCTCCTCGCCGAAATGGTGACAAAACGGTCTTGTGCGGGTGTTGCTTTTCTTGGTCCACCAACCCTATGTCCTGCACCGAACCTGTCCTATTGAACCTATTCCAGAGTAGCGATATTACACTTTGCGATACTTGAAATATTTCTGCCACAGCGACTTGAGTGAGGCCACCCTGTAGCATACCGATAGCCCTATTAGCCTCGGCGTTTGTTAATTTACGTCTTGGTATCTTAAGAAGCTCGTGAAATTTACTAAGTTCGATATCGCTAAGAGACTGACAATAAATTAACGGCATATTGAAATGCTAAATCTTACGAATAATGTGAAAAACTGCCAAACTCAAGAAAAAAGACGACCAGATGGTGAAAATATGCATTCAAATCGAATTAATAAGTTTTTATTGGCAGTCGATCATGTTTTTGCGCGTATGTTCTGGGGAACATACGCGTTATAGTTTTGCCCAAATGTGAAATTTAATTCTGTGGTGCCGTCCGGCCGGCCGTCCGGCCGTCCGTTGCCACGATAACTTGAGAACGGAAAGAGCTAGCGACTTGAAATTTTCAGGGTAGGTGGCGCATCCCAATACGACGGACAAGTTCGTTAATGGGTATAATCGGCCCAATGGTTTCCGAGTAATAATTTTGTTTTCAACCAAAATAAATCCGATCGAATTTTAAACTTGGTGAACAGTTGTAGAATATAGACCTAAGCACGTTTATGAAATTTTGTGAGAATCGTATCGCTAGAAAATTATTAAAAAATTATTAAAAAATATTTTTGTTGTCACGATAACCTGAGAACGGAAAGAGATAGCGGCTTGAAAATTTCAGGTTAGGTTGTGCATCTGAATGCGACATTTGAGTTTGTTTATGAGCATAATCGTCCAAACGGTTTTAGAGTTATAGCCATCTGAAATTTTCTGAAATTTGGATGTTTTTTGTTCCTCATTAACTCGAAGAATACAAAACCGATTGGATTCAAACATGGTGAATAGTTGTAGAATATAGACCTAAGCACGTTTATGAAATTTTGTGAGCATCGAATCGCTAGAAAATTATTAAGAAATTATTAAAAAATATTTTTGTTGTCACGATAACCTGAGAACGGAAAGAGATAGCGGCTTGAAAATTTCAGGTTAGGTTGTGCATCTGAATGCGACATTTGAGTTTGCTTATGAGCATAATCGTCCAAACGGTTTTAGAGTTATAGCCATCTGAAATTTTCTGAAATTTGGATGTTTTTTGTTCCTCATTAACTCGAAGAATACAAAACCGATTGGATTCAAACATGGTTATTAGTTGTAGAATGCCAACGCGAAAATTCTTGCAGAATTTCGTGAGGATGGTATAACTAGAAAATTCAAAAAAAAATAATTAAAAATAATTGAAAAAAATTCTATATATCATAAACTATTCGTCCGGCATGGCTGAAATTTTGGGAGAGCCTGCAGAACCTAACTCTACTGCAGAATTCCAAGTTTGAACACGATCGGATCAATATTGTTGGAGAACCGAGCAGCCTTTTGTGAGTTCGGTAGGTGGATGCGAATCGTCGTATGATATGTTGTCTATGGTCGTATTTTTGCGAGAACCTCCAAAAATAAAATATGAATGTCATGATGACATATTATTATACATATATATTCATGGTAAAATCGTGTTATTTCATCACAAATCTATAGGAGATTAGATGATAGCCCTACATTAGTGGTCAGACCTGGTTTTGAAAGAGATCCTCCTTAGGAGGAGGCAACTAAATATTGAAGGGATTTCTATGAACAAGAGTGAATATCTTTGAGGAATAGAGAGGCGATTCTTCTTCAAGAGATCCATGTGCCTTCAGAGGAGTATATTTGCGAGAGGGGACCTTTGAATTTTGCAGAAGGCTTCTGATCTTGTAAGGTGAGAGGCTCATTTGTGGATATTAAATCTCGTGATGGGTAGAAAGGAATTCTAGGCCAGTTTTTCTATCACTAATGAGAATATATCTTTATGTAATAACGGGTGATTTTTTGAGAGCTTTTGGATTTGATTTGAAAAAAATTGGTTCAAGCACTGACGTGAAGTCAGAAGCTTTTGCGCGTATGTTCTATTGTCCATTCTTCTGTATTGGACACTTAATCGAATTTACCATGGTAAATTCGATTAAGGGTGTCCAATACAGAAGAATGGACAATAGAACATACGCGCAAAAGCTTCTGACTTCACGTCAGTGCTTGAACCAATTTTTGATATTGTCTTTAAAATTTTACGCCCCTCAGAACAACTTAATATGATATCCCTAACTCTTGTGGAGCAGTTTATTTCATTATAGCGTGTTGGAGAGGCATCCAGTCCGTCATAAGTTTTAGTCATGGAAAATGTGAAGATTCACTAAATAATTGTAGAGAAAACAACAACACCAATCTGTATACCTGTAAATCGTTGAATATAAACGCTGGTGAATGTGATGTCAATCATTTGTTGGATTACTTACGATATTGAAAATTAAGGCATATCATAAAATGTTTCGTGTTCCATGTTATTGATCACTAACAACCAATGTGAAAAATTTAAGGAGGAATTATGAGAAAGTTGTAGAAGCACCTATTGATTGATTTAGAAATAAATACTTTAATCACGTTTTAATGAGTCGTTTTTATGAAATATATACCCTTTGATATAGTACGAATGTATACATTAAAATGCTGTTTTCAATTTTATATGTACAACTTTGCATAGAGTTCAAAACTCGATATAACTCTCAGGAGGTTCACCAAAGATATCATTAATCTGTCGACCTCGCAATAATAACAATGTTTAACGTTCACCAAATCTTCCACTTATAACTCCTATTAATGCTCAATTTCTATCCTATTCATGCATGATTGTCACAGACACCTAACATAGAAGATATTCACAAGCAATCTGAACTATGTCATAACTTCACTGAAATATATTTCTAATAGTTAATCTTAGGCCTGTGTATCTATTCTCTATAAAATTACTATAGAATTCGACAGATAAATGAATTCTAAATTCAAATCGAGGCGTACTCTCAAATTTATCTATCTGCTTTTAATTCAACATTAGGATCCGATTTTGCCAGTTCTTAAAAGGAATTACACAAAAAAATCGTTATTGACACCGCCAGATGTGACAGAAACTGCTAAGCATCTCTGAAGTCGAATTTAAGCGATGAACCGAAAGGTTTTGGTCAAACCTGCGGTTATCGTACTGGTAACAAATGACAAATGACAATCTGACGTCACATTTTATAACCGACATCTCTGTCACTTGAATGCATTGGTTTTAACCGCAATCTTTCAGTGCAAAAACCAACCTATTTTATTTCTTTTCTCCAGAGACAAGTTTACTCCTTCTATACATATATCTTTTCAAGTTCAATTTTGGGAAAGGTAAAACCAATTTCAGAAAAAGTAAAAGTAATTTCGGAATAAGTCAATTCCGAGGAGATCACTCTTGCATATTATTGTATCAGTTGCGGATATGTTTGTATATATTTGGACATATTTGAATATATTCGTTGTTTCTTCATATGTACATGCTCAATCCCTTTTTGAGTGTATTCAAAATAATAGATAACACACAATTGGACTAATACTGGTGAAATACGAGTTCATATTAATGGGGAAGTACCTGAAGAAGAGGGGTAAGCTGATCGGGAACTGTTTAAGGAATTAAATTTGAGTAACAGTTCACATTTAAAAGATGATGCCAACAATAATCTGAACCAAAATAATTCCGAAAGAAACAAGAATCAGCAGAGTTCAGATCGCACAGAAAGAGTAAAATAGGTATATCATGCAACATACCAATCGAGAAGTCAGTTAAGTCTAGATCTGTATTCAAGTTTTTCAATGCCAATTATGAATTAATTATAGAGGAGTTGTCTTCCATTCCTTGGAAAAACATTTTGAATGATGATGATATAAACAAATGTGTAAATGCCTTTTATGTAGTTTTGAATAAAAAAAGCATATTGGCTGTCTCAATATTCTCCACTTGCACATTTTAATAGGTGCCCTTTTAATTGATAGAAATACAATATATTTGATCGTTTTCCTCCATTTTATATTTCCCGCTCATTCGATGGACCGTTCGTAAAACTACTCCAGAGCTGGGTTAAAACCGCAAAATTTTGGTTATGCTCGTGATCTGTTCACAACTGATTCATGACGTCTGCGGACCTAAACCGATCGAATAACCGTTTTCGCTTAAATGAATTGTTTAAGACCGAAAGGGATTGGTTTTAAACGCTCTGATTTGGTTATTCGCTTAAATTCGACTTGAGTTTGCTGCCTGAGAAAATCCGAATTTTGTATAAAAAAACTTATTCAGAATTCATTGCGTGGTTCAAAGAGAAGAACGTTTCACATTATTCTGAATCAGTATTATTAGCATACTTGAGCATGAGCATTGCTGAAAAAGGGCTCATAGCAAGTTCATGGCCAACATGTTCTATGCTGAAAGCAACTTTAAATATGAAATAATCATATCTCCGAAATTATTAGTTTGTTAGAGTTGAGGGATGACATTAATGGATTCTTATGATGTAACTGATGCAGCTTAGAAAAAATTAAATTTGAAAATGTAAAAAATAATTGTTCTCGTTACTCCAAAATAACTAGGCCGTTTTTGCACAATAACGAACTCAACCGAGATATTTTTCTCCCAAACCTACTCTGAAAATTTCAACTGTCTAGATAGATTTTGACCACGCATTCTTGTGATCGTTCAAGAGCATTTTCAGCCAAAAACTCGAAAATTAGAGACATTTGGGAGAATTGATAAGCACTCCGTTCCGAGGGGAAAGAACGCCAAAAAATTATATTGATATTAGCAGATATACCGCCGTATTCACAAAGCATTTATTCTCCGTTAAGTCCTAATTGAGGTCCTCAGTTAAGGATAAATAAGAATCGCAACCTCAGTTTAAGTGAAAATTAACGTGAAACAGGCCTGTTTCAGCACCGTTATATAGGTACGTTAACTGAGGTTACGATTCTTATTTATCCTTAACTGAGGACCTCAGTTAGGACTTAACGGAGATTGAATGCTTTGTGAATACGGCGGATAAACTTTTTCAATGTTTCATCTATCCCAGCAACGAGGCCACTTTTTTTAACACACTGTATACCAATAAATAAATAATTCTATTGAATTGTAAAGAACCCAAAAATCGTCAATCTGCTATTTAAGTTCTTAGTCTTAATGAATTATTTGAATATGAGGAGCTATGTCGACACCACAGAGGTATGTTTATGATTACCAGTCACTCACGTTTTTGGCGCTCTAGTTCCTCGGAATTGGGTGCTTATCAATTTGCCCAAATGTCTGTAATTTTCAAATTTTTGGCTGAAAATGGTCTTAAACGATTTTGTTCGACTCACTGATCAAGAATCCGAGGTCGAAATCGATTCTGTCCGGCCGGTCCGGCCGGCCGGCCGTATGCACGATAACTCTCGAACGAAAGAAGTTAGAAGATTGAAATTTGTGAGGTGAGTTTGGATCGTAAGTATCTCGGACAAGTTCGGGCGAAATCCATCAAGAGGTTTCGGAGTTATGGCCGATTTTAGTAAAACAAATTTTTTATGAATATTTCTGAAACCGATCACTCGATCTATCTGAAATTTAGCATCAAATTGTAGAATCATGACCTTTATACGCATGTGAAGTTTTCTATTGAGCAGGTTACCGCAAAGTGTCAAAAAAAAATTTCAAATTAAAAAAAAAAATTCTACAATTACTCTCGAACGGAATGAGCTAGGCAGTTGAAATTTTTAGAGCAGGTTAGGGAGATGAATATCTCGGTTAAGTTCGTTATTGGGCAAAATAGGCCAGATGGTTTTTGGAGTAACGAAAATAAAAATTTTTTTTGAGCAACAAATTTCAAATTCAATTTTTATTTAAGATGCAGTTTCACCATTAAAATCCATTGATATCATTTTCAAATCCAACAAGCTAATACTTTCGGAGATATGATTTTTCTAAATTTCAATAATGAATCGTACTTCTATGTTTTCACAGAATGCTATAATTATTCTATCTAAGCTTTATTATATGATCTGTGTTCATACTCGTACATGTCATCCTGTTCTATAAGAGAGAGTCAAATTCATTTCAGCTATTTTAATTTGATTTCTTCCATGGTGTAGATCTCATTCTCAGATTGCTCATTTAATCTTGATAAATAAACTATTATTTGAATTGACTTTCCTTTATGATGCAGTTCTATCATAAGAATACATTGATATAATTCTCAACTCTGAGAAACCAATACTTTCGGAGATATAATTTGTCTATTTGAACAAGAGCGCCAGAAAACTCCTGTCCACAGGGCTTGAACCCATTTTTACATTATACCGTATAAAATGTGATAACTTAAGCACTATCTCAGTAGGGATCTTGGACTTAAATAGTTCCATATCAGTAGAAGGTTGGTCAACTTTAGACCTGCGGTTACTCATGATAGATAAATTTATTCTTTTTTTGATAATTCATATACACGTATATCAAAGTGGTCACTTTCGATTTGGTTCAACTTCAACCGTATAATCGTTTACTTTCGTGGTTATGTTTCTTCTAAGTTTCAGATGTATATTTGTGTTGCACTATTCGCGATAAGTGACAGGTATGTACGTCACTGATAAGAATGCACTCAATGGTTAATTTCCCTGGTAGTCATCCACATCAGGGATGTTGCGAATATTCGCATCCGCATCCGCAAATGCGGAACTTCCGCATAGATTTGGACATCTGCATCTGCATCCGCATCCGCATTAATCAATGCGGATGTTCATGCGGATGCGAATATCATGCAAGTAGCGCTAGCGACAAGAAAGAATTTGGGCGGGTCCTACTGTTTATTAAGTATAATGCTCCTATTTTTAATTCCACTTACTAATATAAGAACCAGTAGGTGTTTAATATAAAATTGGTTCAAGCACTGACGTGAAGTCAGAATCTTTAGCGAGTATGTTCTCTTGTCCATTCTCCTTTATTGGACACCCTTAATCGAATTCACCATGGTAAATTCGATTAAAAGTATCTAATAAAGGAGAATGGACAAGAGAACATACTCGCTAAAGATTCTGACTTCACGTCAGTGCTTGAACAATTTTTTTTTTCAATTATTGTTTACAAATTTTCTAGTAATCTGATCCTACCGAAATTTTGCAAGAATTTTCGCGTTGGCTTTCTACAACTAAAACCATATTTGAATTGGATCGGATTTGTATTTTTTGAGTTATTGAGGAAATAACAACCAAATTTCAGATTGATATAACTCCAAAACACTTTGGCCGATTATGCGAGTTAACGATCTTAAAAAATGTCGTATTCAGTTCAGATGCGTAATCTACCCTGAAAACTGCAAGTCGCTATTTCTTTTCGTTCTCAAGGAATCATGAGATGAATAATATTTTTTCGTAATTTTTTAAAAATTTTCTAGGGGTACGGTCCCTACAAAATTTGACACACGTCTTCATGTCGATATTCTACAACTATTTACCAAGCTTCAATTCGATCGAGTCTATATTTTTTTTGTTATCGAGGAAATAATATTCCAGATGGGTATAACTCCGAAACTGTTGGACCGATTATGGCCAACAGCGAACTTAACTCTTCCATTCAGATGTGCAATCTAGAGTTGTCGAGGCAACGCTCACCCATCCAGCTACTGAACTCACACAAGGCTGCTCGGATCTCCAACAATATAGATCCGATCATGTTCAAACTTGGAACTTGGTAGTAGAGTTACGTTCTGAAGGCTCTCGCCTTTTAGCGATATCGAACAAATAGTTTCTGATATATAGAATTTTTTCAATAATTTTCTATGATTTTATAAAAATTTTCTAGTTATACGATCCTCACAAAATTTTGCAAGAATTTTCGCGTTGCCATTCTACAACTAATAACCATGTTTGAATTGGATCAATTTTGTATTTTTCTAGTTATTGAGGAAATATCAACCAAATTTCAGATGGTTATAACTCCAAAACTGTTTTGCCGATTATGCCCATAAACGAATTCGAATGGTGCATTAAGATTTTCAACCATACCTGAAAATTTCAAGTCGATAACTCTTTCCGTTATTAGGTTATCGTGACGTAAATAATATTTTTCAATAAATTTTTTAAAATTTTCTAGCAATACGATGTTCACAAAATTTCACAAACGTCCATAGGTTTTTTTTCTACAACTACTCACCAAGTTTCAATTCGATCAGATTAGTATTGGTCGTAGACAAAATTATTACTCGGAAACCGTTGGCCGATTATACCTATTAACGAACTTGTCCGTCCTATTGGAATGCGCCACCTACCCTGAAAATTTCAAGTCGCTTTTTTTTCCGTTCTCAAGTTATCGTGGCAACGGCCGGCCGGCCGGAATCAGATTTTACCTCGAATTCTTGATCAGGGAGTCAAACTCAATCCTGTGAGACCATTTCCGTCGAAAAATTCGAGAATTACAAATATTTGGGCAAAATGATATCGCGATGTTACCCAGAACATACGCGTAAAAATAGATAATTATGTTTGATTTGATTAAAATAACAATGTTAATAATTAAGTTATCGTTGTTTTAATTCTTCATTAATAGACTTTATTTACATAATATCATAAACATCCGCATCCGCATCCGCATCCGCGGATGTGAGCTTTCAAAACTCCGCATCCGCATCCGCATCCGCGGATGTGAAAAAATCGACATCCGCAACATCCCTGATCCACATCTACGAATTCTATCACATTTCTAACAGTTCTTCATAGTTGCCCACCACGTATAACATTAATGTTTAAGGTGTAAAGATAAGAGGTGAAAAACACTAATATGTCCAAACCTCGAACACAACTTGTTGAGTATTTTTATTTTGAACCACAAAGGCTGCGCCAGTGGTGTGACGAAGCAATAGTAGATCTTGAAGAAATAAGTTTGTGGTGATTCAAAATTCGAATAATTATTAATTGATCGTATCATTCATATCTAGCAACTTTGATATAGGAATTGTTTATTAAAATGGTTTATCTAGATGACTTACCTTACAATACACCTCTTATTGATATTAATATACAGGATTTCCCGGGAGTAACTGTACATACTACTGCCAGAGGTAGAGTAGGACTTGGTCAGTATCTTGGTTACTGTACATATTTATGAAAAATCCAGAAACACTTCAAATTCAAATTGTAAATTGTCATTCTTATTCTTCAAAATGCGAACCCTATCTTCAACCCCGTTCGAAAGATAGCTATAACTCCAAATTTCTCACAAAATTTTACACACGTCTTTATGTCGATATTCTACAACTAGTTAGCAAGCTACAATTTCAACGGGTCTATATTTTTTGAGTCATCGAGGAAATAATATTCCAGATGGGTATAACTCCGAAACCGTTGGGTCGATTATGGCCAACAGCGAACTTCACTCTCCCATTTAGATGCGCAACCTACCCTGAAAATTGCAAGTCCCTATCTCCTTCCGTTCGGGAGTTATCGAGGCAACGGTCACCCATCCAGCTACTGAACTCACACAAGGCTGCTCAGATCACCAACAATATAAATCCGATCGTGTTCAAACTTGGAACTTGGTAGTAAAGTTAGGTTCTGAAGGCTCTCGCAAAATATCTGCCATGTCGTATGAATCGTTTCTCACAAAATTCCACAAACGTGCTCAGGTCTATATTCTACAACTATTCACCAAGTTTCAATTCGATCGGATTTATATTGGTTGAAAACAAAATTATTACTCGGAAACCATTGGGCCGATTATGCCCATTAACGAACTTGTCCGTCGTATAGCGATGCGCCACCTACCCTGAAAACTTCAAGTCGCTAGCTCTCTCCGTTCCCAAGTTATCGTGGCAACGGCCAGACGGCCGGACGGACGGACGGAATCAAATTTGACCTCGAATTCTTCATCAGTGAGTCGAACCCAATCGTTTGAGACCATTTTCGGCGAAAAATTCGAAAATTACTTACATTTGGGCAAAATGATAACGCGAAGTTTCCCAGAACATAAGTACGTGCAAAAAACCATAACATTGTGTTTCCTAGATGGTACCATGAAAACTACGTGAAACACTTTCTGTGGTTAGTTTCTTCAGAACGTCCTCGCAAATTGTTTTGTGCTGATAAGTAGTGTTTGAATTTCATTACCTTCAACTTTGAATAATGGTTCGATTAACGGAATTGCGCAAACCAACAATTTCAGAAATGATTGGATACAGTTCACGGAGATAAGACCAAAACGCGAAAAGGAGTAGGTAAGTCGCCTGTTTCATGAGACCTATAACCCAAGGGACAATAAGTAAAATAGAGAAGCAGTTTCGCGAGTTTAGGCATGTAAGGCAGATTAAAGAAGCAGATAGGTACTAGTACACTGTATGACGATGTAAAACTAGATGTGATGCTTGACTTGGAAGAAAATCCATATAAATCGAGTAGAGATGCCTCCAAAATATACAATGTCAGCCATGCATCGATTCTAAATATATGAAAACAAAATAAAATGCATTATGCATATGTTTCGGTGGAAGGATTCAGATCTCGGTATCTTATGGTTACATCAGGAGCGCCTCAGGGATCTCATCTTGGTCCTCTTCTGTTCATCATATATATAAATGAGATCATTAGTAGTTTCAAGATCTGTAAGATCCTCCTCTTTGCTGATGACTTGAAGGTTTATTTGAGAATCAGAGACTGTAACGATTGTCTTGCTGTTCAGGCGGAACTTGATGACTTTGTGGGATTTTGTATGGCCAATAGTCTCTTCCTGAACCTGAAGTGTCAGGTGATTTCTTTCACAAAGAAGAGGAATATGGAATATGATTGTCCGTCCATATTTGTTCGATCAGAATCTAAAATTCGATTTGCACATTGATCATGTCGCCTCATCCTGTAGTGCGAAGTTGGGTTTTGTACTCAGACAGAGTCGATGGTTTTCTAACCAGAAAACCACCATGATAGTCTACTATAATTATGTTTTCAGTAAACTGAATTTTGCTTCATGTATATGGAATCCTCAATACAATGTGTACATAAATCGACTTGAGAAGATTCAGCAGAAATTTCTTCTAGGATTTAGATCCAACCTAGATTTGACTCGTGGAGATCCCAAGAATTACTGCATCAGATATCGATATTTCATTGTCGTAAACCTACGTGATCGCAGAATTACTGGCGACATCATTTTTGTACGTAAGCTGTTGAGTAATCGCTTAGACTCTCAGAATATAATTCCGCTTCTTAACTTTATTTGCCTGCAGTTCATACAAATAGTGCTAGAAACGATATATTTTTCCAGAATGAGAAAACACTGAAGAATGTTATAAAGAAATGTTACATAAGTTGTTATTGTTAAATGCACTCTCGCTTATTTGGTTCTATATTCTCTTTTTTGGCGCTCTAGTTCCTCGGAACTGTGTGCTTATCAATTTGCACAAATGTCTGCAATTTTCGAATTTTTCGATGAAAATGGTCTTAAACGATTTGGTTCGACTCACTGATCAAGAATCCGTGGTCGAAATTCATTCTGTCCGGCCGGTCCGGCCGTCCGGTCCGGCTTGCCGTAGCCACGATAACTCTCGAACGGAATGAGCTAGAGAGCTGAAATTTTCAGAGTAGGTTTGGCAGATAAATATCTCAGCTAAGTTCGTTATTGGGCAAAATCGGACAGATGGTTTCGGAGTAACAAAAAAACATTTTTTTTACATAACAAATTCGAAATTAAATTTTTTTCAATAAGCAGTTTTACCATAAGAATCCAACGATATGATTTTTAACTCTAATAAGCTAATACTTTCGGAGATATGATTTTTCAAAATTTCAATAAAAAATCGTATTTCTACGTTTTCACAGAATTATATAATTATTCTATGTATGAATTGTCATAATGCCAACTTATTTTCCTGAGACATGACATTGTCTAATTCCTTGCTAATAGTTGGTTCGAGAAACGTCAAAATAGACTTAGAGAGACAAGGGTAAAAAACCGTCAAATAAACCCCCATGTGGCGATTTTATCTCGAAAAGTGAAAATTAATAATATATATCCCAGGTAAGTACCGACGTTTTATTCTAATACCGGAGATCAACAAGATCGTACGAGGAGCCCGATAACCGTTTCGTCTAGTCAGTCGGGTTTTCGGTTCAGAACGAGAGAAGGCGGGCTCGAATCCCGGAAAGGGAATTACACTTTTTGGCGCTCTAGTTCCTCGGAACTGAGTGCTTATCAATTTGCCCAAATGTCTGTATTTTTTATTTAAGATGCAGTTTCACCATTAAAATCCATCGATATCATTTTCAACTCCAACAAGCTAATACTTTCGGAGATATGATTTTTCTAAATTTCAATAATGAATCGTACGTACTTCTATGTTTTCAAAGAATGCTATAATTATTCTATCTATGCTTTATTATATGATCTGTGTTCATACTCGTACATTTCATCTTGTTTTATAAGAAAGAGTCAAATTCATTTCAGCTATTTTAATTTGATTTCTTCCATGGTGCAGTTCTCATTCTCAGATTGCTCATTTAATCTTGATAAATAAAATATTATTTGAATTTAATTTCCTTTATGATGCAGTTCTTTCATAAGAATACATTGATTCAATTCCCAACTCTGAGAAACCAATACTTTCGGAGATATAATTTGTCTGTTTGAACTAGAGCGCCAGAAAGCTCCTGTCCACAGGGCTTGAACCCATTTTTGCGCGCGTGTTCCGCAAGGAACAGCGTGCTATCATTTCGTCACAATGTCTGTATTTATCGAATTTTTTTTCGAAAATGGTCTCAAACGATTAGGTTCGACTTCCTGATGAAGAATTCGAGGTCAAATTCAATTCTGTCCGTCCGGTCCGGCCGGCCGTTAGCACGATAACTCTCGAATGGAACGACTTAGAGCGTTGAAATTTGCAGGGTAGGTTTGTAGCGTAAATATCTCGGACAAGTTCGTTAACGGGCGAAATCCACCGAGCGGTTTCGGAGTTAAGGCCGTTTTTAGTCAAAACGTTTTTAATGAATGTTTCCGGAACCAATCACTCGATCTTTCTGAAATTTGGCAGCAAATTGTAGAATCATGACCTTTATATCCCTGCAAAGTTTTGTTTTGATCAGAAGGCCCTAAAGTAGCGAAAAAAAAATTTCAAAAATTTTAAAATTTTGTTTTCAGGATAACTCGAAAAATACTGATCTGATTAAATTTAAACTCAGTAGTTAGATGCAAAAGACCAATGCAAACACTTTCGCAAAATTTCGTGAAGATCACGTGACATGAAAAAAATAAAAAACTTACTACTATTTTGCGAAATACTTTGCTTTAAATGCCGAAACCTATTTTTTTGGGGTTCATGCTGCCCTTTCCGGACATTTTTCGTTGTGCGCATGCGCAGATGAGAAGTCATTTAACTGCTGTAGTTTTCGTCAGAGAGGATTGGGGTTTTGGGGTGGCGGATGCTTTTCCTCCATAGAATCCAGATCCCTGATGAGGGTCTGCGCATGCGTAGATTAAAGATGCGATATCTTCCGAACCACTAGTGTTGGAGAATCGGAGTTTTTTGTAAGGTGTGTTATTTTGAAAGGACTTTTAGTCGCGAGTAGATTGCGCATGCGCAGAAGAGAAGTGACTGTTTTTGGGTTGGATGGGTTATGTTGGGAGTGCTAAGTCGATATTGTGAGGTTTTAAAAGAATATTCATAGCAATTCAGTGCTCGGACACTAGTCAGTTTGGGGGAAATACCGTTGTTTCCGAGTTGAAGTGTGCATACCGTGGCCCTGGGGCCAATTTTGAAATTGATGTTACCCCTTACGAGCATTTTTCGTTATGCGCATGAGCAGACCATCAGTGATTTAACTGCTGAAGTTTTCGTCAGAGAGGATTGGGGTTTTGGGGTGGCGGATGCTATTCCTCTACAGAATCCCCTGGTGAGGGTCTGCGCATGCGTGGATTCAAGAGGTGATATCTCCTGAACCACTAGTGTTGGAGAATCGGAGTTTTCTGTATGGTGTGTGATTTTGGGAGGACTTTCAGCCGCAAGTAGATTGCGCATGCGTAGAATAGAAGTGACTGTTTTTGGGTTGTATGGGTTATGTTGGGAGTGCTGACCCGATATTGTGAGGTTTTAAAAGAATATTCATGGCAATTCAGTGCAAGGACAAGTCAGATTGGGGGATATAGCGTTGATTCCGAGATAAAGAGTCCGTATCGTGGCCCTGGGGCTAATTTCGAAATTGATGTTACCCCTTACGGGCATTTTTCGTTATGCGCATGAGCAGACCATCAGTGATTTAACTGCTGGTGCTTTCGTCAGAGAGGATTGGGATTTTGGGGTGGCGGATGCTATTCCTCTATAGAATCCCCTGGTGAGGGTCTGCGCATGCGTGGATTCAAGAAGCGATATCTCCTGAACCACTAGTGTTGGAGAATCGGAGTTTTTTGTGAGGTGTGTAATTTTGGGAGGACTTGCAGGCACGAGTATATTGCGCTTGCGCAGATGAGAAGTGAATGGTTTTGGGTTGTTTGGGTTATGTTGGAAGCAATGAGCCGATATTGTGAGGTTTTAAAATAATATTCATGTCAATTCAGTGCACGGACACAAGTCAGTTTGGGAGAAATAGCGTTGTTTCCGAGTTGAAATGTCTGTATGGTGGCCCTGAGGCGAATTTATAAATAACTATATTCGGTAGATCTATATTAAAATACGTTCGGATTTGGAGAAGAGGCAATTGCGTTCCAAACGGAGGTCCCACAACCGCATTTTTTTTCGATCTAAGGTAAAGCTAACAGCCAAACTGTATTGATAGCTATATTTGCTAAAGGAACTTGAAAAAAAAAAGCACTGACGTGTAGTCAGTACTCTTTGGCGCGCGTGTTCACGGTGGCTAATTTGAATTGAATGATGAGTACTTCAAGCTCAGTAGATAGAGCGAGCCGAAGATCTACCCAAAGGATAGTGGACACCATTCACTGTCGGTTCAAAAATTAACAGTGCTGTATCTAAGCTGCCATCAGGATAGATTAACAACGTTGGAAAAGAACACAAGTGACTCTCCTTAGTCGCACAAGCTCCTAGAAGATTTGGGAGGGTCAGTATAATCCTAATCATGTTAATCGCACGCGCGCAAAAGCAGATTGACTTAACAATGAAAGAAAAAGTGTAAAAAGTCAATCTGCTTTGGCGCGCGTGCGATTAACATGATTAGGATTATACTGACCCTCCCAAATCTTCTAGGAGCTTGTGCGACTAAGGAGAGTCACTTGTGTTCTTTTCCAACGTTGTTAATCTATCCTGATGGCAGCTTAGATACAGCACTGTTAATGTTTGAACCGACAGTGAATGGTGTCCACTATTCTTTGGGTAGATCTTCGGCTCGCTCTATCTACTGAGCTTGAAGTACTCATCATTCAATTCAAATTAGCCACCGTGAACACGCGCGCCAAAGAGTACTGACTACACGTCAGTGCTTTTTTTTTTTTCCTAAATGTTTAGGTGTAAGGTTAAATAAGGTACTTTTGTTAGAGATTTTTTTTGTGTCCAATATGTGAACACTGTTTTTGGTTATTGAATCAACTGTATGTGTTCCTTAAATAAATCCCTATAAAATGATACCTACCCTGGAGCTCCTGAAAAACTTTTTGATAGTAGAACTCATTTTTGTGAAAAAATGATGGATATGTTGGATAACAATATTATCGAATTAGTAGGCGTTTTGTTTTCTGATGATGTTCTCTCAACAGCCATGCTAAGCGTCAAAATTGCTGCTACTGGTCTACCGAAAATCCTCATTGAATGAGCGAAGAACACACGCAATTCCCTTAAAAAGTTAATGTTTGAGCAGAAAAGTTCGAACCCATATCATAGGCCAATCATGAGGGCAATATGAATGGCGATAATTATCAAGCACTACTTCAAAATGACGTCACTTCAACTTTGGCAGATTTATATCCTGATCAAAGAAATCCTCGAGTTGTACGGAATACAATATGGTGACAACAGGAGCATCACTACATTACCAACGCAATATCCGCTAGTAACTCGACGCAATATTTCCAAATCGGTGCATAGGAAGGCGATAAACGATCCAATGGCCAGCGCGATCCCCTGATCTTAACCCATTATATTTCTTCGATGGGGATATGTGAAGAAGATTGTCTACAAAACTAAAAGCGTTGATTTGAATGAGCTAAAATATTGAATAACGCTCGCGGTTAGGTCGATCACTCCTGATGAGATGTTGAATAATGTTGGAAGAAATTTTTACTTGAGGTTAGGATGTTGCAAGGCATTCGCGGTGAAGACTTTGAACATCTACTTCATTAACATTCATAATTTTCGCGCGTATGTTCTGGGGAACATCGCGTTATCATTTTGCCCAAATGTCTGTAATTTTTTGACGAGAGTGCTCTCAAACGACTAGGTTCAACTCACTGATGAAGAATTTGAGGTCAAATTTGATTATGTCCGGCCGGCCGTTGCCACGATAACTTGCGAACAAAAAGAGATAGCGACTTGAAATTTTCAGGGTAGGTGGCGCATCCGAATACGACAGACAGTTCGTTAGTGGGCATAATCGGCCCAACAGTTTTCGTAATAATTTTGTCATCAACCAATACAGATCCGATCAAATTGAAACTTGGTATCAAGTTGTAGAATACAAATACGAAGACGTTTGTGAAATTTGTTGTTATTTACGTCTCGATAATCCGAGAAAGGAAAGAGATAGCGACTTGCAATTTTTAGGATAGGTTGTGAATCTGAATGCGATATTTGTATTTATTAATAGGCATAATTGGCTAAACAGTTTTGGTGTTATAAACATCTGAAATTCGGTTTTTATTTACTCCATAACTCGAAAAATACAGAACCGATCCAATTCAAACTTGTTCACTATTTGTAAAATTCTGGCTCGAAAAATTCTTCGCTAGAATCATATCACTAGAAAATTTAAGAAAAATAATTGAAAATCATTTAAAATTATTCTAGATATCAGAAACTCTTCGCCCGACATCACTGGAATTTTGCGAGAGCCTTCAAAACCTAACTCTACTACTAAATTCCAAGTTTGAACATGATCAGATGTATATTTTCGAAGATCCGAGCATAATCGGCCCAACGGTTTCGGAGTTATAACAATCAATATAATTTTCTTGATAACTCAAATAATACACACCCGATCGAATTGAAACTTGGTATCTATTTGTAGATTATCGACATAAAGACGTGTGTGAAATTTTGTGAGGATTGTACCACTAGAATATTAAAAAAAATTACGAAAAATTATTATGAATCTCACGATGAATTGAGAGCAGATAGAGATAGCGATTTGTAAATTTCAGGCTTGGTTGCGCAGCCGAATGCGATATTCCATTTTGTTTATATGCATAATCGACCCAACGATTTTGGAGTTATACCATTCTGAAATTTAGTTGTTATTTCCTCAATAACAACTACAAATATACAAAACAACTCCAATTGAAGCATGGTTACTAGTCGTAGAACGCCATCGCGAAAATTCTTGCAAAATTTCGTGAGGATCGTATCACTAGAAATTTTTTTTAAAATCATTGAAAAAAAATCTATATATCAGAAACTATTCCTCCGACATCTCTGAAATTTTGCGAGAGCCTTCAGAACCTAGCTCTACAGCTAAGTTTCAAGTTTGAACACGATCGGATCTATATTGTTGGATATCGGAGCAGCCTTGTGTGAGTTCAGTAGCTGGAAGGTTGATCATTGCCTCGATAACTTTCGAACGAACGGAGATAGGGGCTTACAATTTTCAAGGTAGGTTGCGCATCCGAATGGTAGGGGTCAAGTTCCATTTTGGGTATAATCTGTCCATCGGTTTCGGAGTTATACTCACCTTGATAACCTTGATAACTCGAAAAGTATAGACTCGATTGAATTGAAGCTTGGTAACTAATTGTAGAATAATTGAAAGGTTTTTTTCTGGGTTTTCTCTCCCAAACTCTGAAAAATATCTATAAAATAAAAATTAATTATTTTGTGATTTGCTTCTGCGTAAGAAACACAGGATATTTGTCAGAAGCAATCAATTGAACAATGTTGCCTAACAAACAACAACGAAACAACATCAACGAAGCAACTATATCAGACTCCTTCGTCAGACGCTTAATGAAAATCGTTAGAATTATTTAGTTGATAGTTATTTTGTTATTTTTTTATACCTTTCAATAATGAGTATACCTCCCACAGTATCCTTTAATGATTACTTAATTGTAGAATATCGACTCAAAATTGGTTCGAGCACTGACGTGAAGTCAGGAGCGTATGTTCTATTGTCCATTTTCCTATATTGGACACTCTTGATGGTGAATTCGATTAAGAGTGTCCAATACAGGAGAACAGACAATAGAATTCACCATGGTAAATTCGATTAAGAGTGTCCAATACAGGAGAATGGACAATAGAACATACGCGCAAAAGCTCCCGACTTCACGTCAGTGCTAGTACCAATTTTTTTGCTACATTTTGTATTATATTTTAGGTTTTGATATCGTACCAAATTTGGGTAATCACTTGATTTGAATTTTTTTCTAATTTGGTGTTTTGCAAAAAACATGAAAGTGATAACATTTCTGAATAAAGAATGAAACATCTGGGGTTGTACCTGTTTTCGAAGGGGGTTGATGGTAGGGTTCCCCTTTTTTCGAAGAAGAATGATAATTTAAAATTTGAATTTGACACTATACTCCCGCGACATCTTTTATATGGAAGACGAATAATGTACATGAGAATTATACACTTTAATTCTTTCCAGGAGACCGATGACGATCAAACGTGCCTCGACGAATTCCAGGAATGTCTGGAAGAGTACCAAGAATGTTTGGAAGTAATGCACATATGCGTCGACGATGACACATCTTTCAACACATCATCTTGCACTTCACAGTTAGAAGAATTGGAACAAAGTTATAATGCTCAAAATGGAACAATACCAAAGCACAATAATAAAGACATAAGTATTAAAGGGAGCAGTATTGACGAAAGTGATATAGATGTAAGTTACAAGAGTACAAATAATACCAAATATTTTAGATGTTTAGAAAGTGATAACGAAGCCTCAGCTCTAACTACCCACCAAGGAAACATGAATTTCTTGAATAGGGGCGACAGTCAAAACACTCAGAGTGATAAGATATCTTCGGAGAAAGAAGGTTACGAGACTTGTATAGATGAGTCTCTTTCAGAAGATAATATAATAGAGAAACATACAGAATCCGTTGATGTTTTGGATTTGAGATCTCATGATCCCTGGAAAGAATCTGATACAACCCCTACCAATCACAGAACTTCAATGCAACTTTCTATGGATCACGTTTTGAAAGCGCAAGTTGTCAGTGAATCGCTTCATAGGTTAGAATCCACGCCTTCTAAAAGAAAAGCCTTGTGTCTCGGAGGTGAAACGAACGACGGACTGAAATGTTATGATGATCATTTGCGGAACAATGGCGGCGACGAATTTTTCCTAATAGACTATCCGCGAGCGAAAGAATCTTCTGAGAATGTCAAGAAGAGTCGTAGTGATCCTAACGTTTTAGATTCCGCAGACGTTGAGATAGACAATCGGATGACTTATAGGAAATGTTTGAAGGAGTACTAC
Organism: Halyzia sedecimguttata; assembly: GCA_937662695.2. Taxonomy (NCBI): domain Eukaryota; kingdom Metazoa; phylum Arthropoda; class Insecta; order Coleoptera; family Coccinellidae; genus Halyzia; species Halyzia sedecimguttata. The sequence continues at coordinate 99,206,101 of OW569412.2, read as the reverse complement.
AACGACATCCAAGATTGCATGGAAGCGTTCATGGAGAATATGAGGCGGGAGATGTGTGATGATGATGTTTTTAACAATATACACTTGCCTTTCAAGAGCAAATCAGCTCCCGATGTGATGGATCGTTCATTCGTAATGATCACTTATGATCCTGGACCTGAGAAATATAGGAGGAGATCTGCATTTGAAACTGCTCTGGAGAATAAGAAGTGAGTATACAAGTTTTTTATGCATGCTCGTTGTACGGCGCTATAATTTGTAACAGGATGATATACATATTTTGATTCAGTTTTGTAGTGTAGATATGGTCCGTTCAACATTTTCGTGTGAATCAGGCGTCAGCATCTATCACTTTTAGTTATTTCTATGTTTGTAAAGTCGAGTCAACGTGGCCCGAGGTTATAAAAAGTAAATATAAAGGGTTTTCCAATAAGAGGTGTTATTTTGAATAGCCGGCTATTTCGGTAGATGTCACTTTTGAAGCTGTCATATTTTGACATTTGACAAGTAGAAACTACGCCATTAATAAAGATGGAACGATACACGCTTCAAGAACGCATTGAAAGGATTAAAATTCACTATAAAACAAATTCTAAAATTACAGACATTTGGGCAAATTAATAAGCACTCAGTTCCGAGGAACTAGAGCGCCAAAATGGTAGAAATTTGGCAGAGACGGTTCGTAAAACTCGAACATTTTTGGGTCGTCGTGAAGCACCTTGTTGGATCGCAATAAAGAAATTGATGGAAAAATTCGAGCTCTTTGGACAAGTTAGTGATGTGAAGAATAAAACTCGTGCACTTCACTCAAGAACAGCCGAGAATATTGCTGCTGTATTCGAGAGTGTTGAAGAAAACCCAGGTTTGTTCATTCCTCGTCGTTCTTTGGAATTAGACATTCCACAAACGTCATTACACCGTATTTTGCATAAAGATTTGTGTCTTAAGGCTTATAAAGTTCAGTTAACACAAGAACTCAAGCCGTCCGATCATCAACAACATCGTGTCTTAGCTGATTGGGTCGTTGAAATGCATGGAAATGATCCGGAATTCCATCGAAAAATCATCTTGAGTGATGAGGCCCATTTCCACCTCGGTGGCTTCGTCAAAAAGCAAAATTGTGGCATCTGGGGCTCGGAAAACCCAAGAGTTATTGTTGAAAAGCCTCTCTATCCTCAACGTTTTACTGTTTGGTGCGGTTTATGGTCCGGCGAGTCATTGGACCTTACTTTTTCGAAAATGAGGCTGGAGCAACAGTTACGGTGAATGGATTGCGCTATCCAGAGATGATTAATTATTTGTAATGGCCGGAATTGGATGGTATTGATCTGGACAACGTTTACTTTCAACAAGACGGCGCTACGTGCAACACAAGCAACGAAACCATTTATCTTTTGCGTGAAAAGTTTCCGGACCGTGTTATCTCTCGAAGAGGTGATCACAATTGGACACCGAGATCTTGTGATTTAACACCTTGCGACTTCTTCCTTTGGGGCCACGTGAAAGAGAAGGTCTACGCCAATAGCCCAGCGTCGATTCAAGACCTCAAAGATGGAATTCGTGAGGCTATCGAGGACATAGGGCAGCCACTTTGCGATTTGGTTATGGAAAATTTCATTAAAAGGAGATGGTCCTGTAAGCGTGGTCGTGGTGGTCATTTGCCTTATGTTATTTTCCACTATTAACGGCATAGCTTCTTCTTTATAATGAAATAAACATCCGATCATTTATATTGAAAAATGGCATTTATCTTTGAATATCAAAATAATACCTCTTATTGGAAAACCCTTTAGAAATATGGATAGTGCAGAATGACCTTCATCTGCTCCTTTTGCGGAATTACCTAATAAACCTTCCCACTTAGTGATAAAGTAATTCAGAAGGTGCATCTGGCGGAACAAGCTACAAGAAGTTCATTCAAGTAGTTACGAATATATAATATTGTCCTAACAGGGCACTTGAAATTATCACAAATCTCACACCACTTCATCTACTGATAGGCCAAATGCCCCATCAAGCCACTCTCAGAATATCTAGGAAAGGAACAGGTTGAGAGTATTAAAAACCAGAAAGCCTGGTCCTTTCTTACCAGGTACATTTCATCATCCATTCTTCCTAGTGACGAAATGATTAAGAAAGTAAGCATCAAAATGAACTTCACTACGATGCTCGGTAGGAAAAGTTTTTTAAAAAAATTGGTTCAAGCACTGACGTGAAGTCAGAAGCTTTTGCGCGTATGTTCTATTGTCCATGCTTCTGTATTGGACACCCTTAATCGAATTTACCATGGTAAATTCGATTAAGGGTGTCCAATACAGAAGCATGGACAATAGAACATACGCGCAAAAGCTTCTGACTTCACGTCAGTGCTTGAACCAATTTTTTTTTTCGTGATTTTTTTAAAATTTTCTAGGGGTACGATTCTTAAAATTTTTTTTTCGTAATTTTTTTCGAATTTTCTAGGGGTACGGTTCTTACAAAATTTTAAACACGTCTTTATGTTGATTTTCTACTACTAGTTACAAAGCGCCATTTCGATCGAATATTTATGTTTTGAGTTATTAAGGAAATAATATTCCAGGTGGGTATAACTCGGAAACCGTTAGACCGATTATGCCCAAAAACGAACTCAACTCTCCCTTTCGGATACGCAACCTACCCTGAAAATTGCAAGTCCCTATCTCCTTTTGTTCGAAAGTTATCGAGGCAACGGTCACCCATCTACTGAACTCACACAAGAATGCTCGAATCTCCAACAATATTTAACCGATCGTATTAAAACTTGAAACTTGGCAGTAGAGTTACGTTATGTAGGCTCTTGCAAAATTTCAGCAATTTCGAACGAATAGTTACTGATATATAGAATTTTTTTTTTTTATTTTCTATGATTTATTAAAAATTTTCTACAAATGCTATCCTCACCAAACTTTGCAAACATTTTTGCGTTGGCATTCTACAACTAATAACCATGTTTGAATTCAATCGGTTCAGTGTTTTTCGAGTTAATGAGGAACAAAAAACCACCAAATTTCAGAAAATTTCAGATGGCTATAACTCTAAAACCGTTTGGCCGATTATGCTCATAAACAAACTGAAATGTCGCGTTCTGGTGCACATCCTAACCTGAAAATTTCAAGCCGCTATCTCATTCCGTTCTCAAGTTATCGTGACAACAAAAATATTTTTTAATAATTTTTTTAAAATTTTCTAGCCATACGATTTGCACTAAATTTCACGAACGTGCTTAGGGTCATATTCTACAACTACCCACCAAGTTTCAATTTGATCGGATTCATATTGGTTGAAAACAAAATTATTACTCGGAAACCACTGGGCCGATTATGCCCATTAACGAACTTGTCCGTCGTATTGGGATGCGCCACCTACCCTGAAAATTTCAAGTCGCTAGCTCTTTTCGTTCTCAAGTTATCGTGGCAACGGCCGGCCGGCCGGCCGGCCGGACGGCCGGCCGGACAGAATCAAATTTGACCTCGAATTCTTCATTGGGGAGTCGAACTTAATCGTTTGAGACCATTTTTTTCAAAAAATTCGAAAGTTACAGACATTTGGGCAAAACTATAACGCGTATGTTCCCCAGAACATACGCGCAAAAATGCCATTAAATGGTACACAGACCGTTCAAAAACTGCTACAGGAGCTGGCGCTGGAGTATTTGGGCAGGCACTAAATGTTCACTATCGCTAGGCTCCTATCCGAGCGTCTTTTAAGCTGAAATACTTGCAATCGAAAGACGCGTGGAAATTAACCTAGAAAGAAATTATCAGAGATGTGATATAGCAATCCACTTTGACAGTCAAGCCGCTATTAAAGCTCTGAGCTCCCATGTTAACGAGTCTGAGCTAATATGGGAGCGCTGAAGAATATTCAATGAAGGAGGCAAAAACAACAGGGTCTCCTTGGTCTGGGTCCTGTACACGCGGGAATTAAAGGAAATGAAGAGGCCAACACAATTGCTAAGAAAGGAGCTCAAACCCCTTATATTGGCCTGGAACTCTGTGGGGTTGGTAGATACACCTACAAAAGTGACCCTCGGATGAAAGAGGAAACAGAAAGAGGTATACTCTAGAGATCTCTCCCTGGAATGTATAACTCCAAAAAGTTCCTCCGGAACTTTGACACTGTCAGATCCAGGAAATATATGGACCTCTGTAAAACACGCTGCACCTCCTCACTGGTTTCCCCACAGGGCACTGCGACCTTAGGAAACATATGATGACATTAGGGCTAGCAGAAACTGACGAGTGCAGATTCTGTGGGGGAGGAGGATTAAACAAGACATGCTTTGGGCAAGAAATCTGCAGGCGCGAAGACGTAGTCTCCTTGAAGCCATTCCAGGTACTGGAGTTCATCAGAACTCTGGAACTGGAAGACGAGCTGTAGATGGAGATGACATCGACGAAAACTGAACTATCCTGTATTCTACTATAGGAGAAATACCAACCTTGTGTTTTTTGGCCATAAACCTTCTAGATAATCAAGATCCTTTTGGCAGATGCCTCGAAGATTTCAAGGAAAGGAACCATGATCTGGAATCCCAACGGTTTATTTTTTTAGAACAATAAATTAAGATAATTTTTTTGGCGCGCAGAACATACGCGCAAAAAAAGGATCAGCGTGTTATCATTTTGCCCAAATAGCTGTAATTTTCGATTTTTTTTTATCGAAAATGGTCTCAAACGAATAGTTTCGACTCACTGATAAAGATTTGAAGTCAGATTCAGCCTGCCAGTAGTTGCAACGATATCTTTCGATCGGAAAGAGATAGCGACTTGAACTTTTCTGGGAAGGTTGTGCATCCGGATGCGACGGTTGAGTTTGTTAATAGATATAATCGGTCGAACGGTTTTGGAGTGATAACCACCTGAAACTTTTTTCTTATTTCCTTCATAACTCAAAAAATTAATCCTATCCACTTTTAGCTTGGTTATTGGCTGTAGAATGTCAGTATTTCGTGAGGGTGTGAGGGGTGAATATTGATATTGTAATTTGATAATCAATAATTCGGAAAATAATGATTGTTCAGGAAATCGAAGAAGGATTTTGAAAAGAGTGAAATATGCCTTATAAGTTGGCTTATAATGAAAAATTTTTTCCGAAACAATCATTTTTAAATTCTTATTTTATGATGTTCTTATAGTGTGGTAACACTTCGGATATAATTTACGGACAAAAAATTTCATAGATAATTTTTCCATCTTCAAGTGTCGTGGAAAAATTCTGAAAATTTCAAAGCGCTGCTATTCTTTCTCTTGGTAATCCGAAGCTTTTAATTCATCGTTTTACAAAAAATCATCGTAATGAGCAATTTTAGGATCCTTATTCATTTTTTCCATGACAAATTTTTATTTAAGGTGTTAATCCGCATTTCTTCTATGAAGAAAATTAATTATTGAGTAGTCCTGAAGAAAAAATAATTTTTTTAAACAAATTGGTCAAAATTTTTTATGGAATTTTTTTTCAGCCTTTTCAGAATGCTTTAATATCATGAAAAAAATATTTATTCTTTTTACTGTTGCAACTGCCTTAATTCCAAATGGCAATTTAAAAATTCATTACAAAATCGATATATCTACCACCCTCCGGATTCCTGATTTCATTCTCATGAAACTAGAATTTTCTTAGTTTCAAGCGTTGACGTGTACCTACCGCGAAATTCAGTTTTTCTCAAAACAAAATTTTAGACATAATTAATCTTTTCGGTCGTTTTACTGGAATAATATGCGATTTTACTTCTTTTTGTGTTCAGAATTAAATATCGCTTCGAGAAAAAAATTCATTAAAAGCTGCTAATGATAATTATTTGGTGGCTTATGATTATTGAAGGGCGTTAAATTTCTGAAAAAAGCTTTAAGGTGCCAATATGCAAACAAAATTATCGAAAGCTAAAGCGTAAAAATTTCAGGGGGGATACAAAAACTGTTTGTTTCATGATTCCAAAGATTTATCATTTGATTGAAATAATAAACGGAAATTAGCTATTTTTCGAATGAAGGTAAAAAAAATGGGTTCAAGCCCTGTGGACAGGAGCTTTCTGGCGCTCTAGTTCAAACAGACAAATTATATCTCCGAAAGTATTGGTTTCTCAGAGTTGGGAATTATATCAATGTATTCATATGATAGAACTGCATCATAAAGGAAATTCAATTCAAATAATAGTTTATTTATCAAGATTAAATGAGCAATCATGAGAATGAGAACTGCACCACATTTTCAATTTTTTTTTTGACACTTTTCGGTACTCTGGTCAATACAAAACTTCACATACGTATAAAGGTCATGATTCTACAATTTGATGCTAAATTTCAGAAAGATCGAGTGATCGGTTTCGAAAATATTCATAAAAAATATTTTTAATAAATTTGCCCATAACTCCGAAACCCCTTGATGGATTTCGCCCATTAACGAACTTGTCCGAGATATTCACGCTCCAAAACCACCTTGCAATTTTCAATCCGCTAACTCCTTTCGTTCGAGAGTTATCGTGCCTACGGCCGGTCGGCCGGCCGGACAGAATCGATTTCGCACTCGGATTCTTGATCAGTGAGTCGAACCAAATCGTTTGAGACCATTTTCAGCCAAAAATTCCAAAATTACAGACACTTGGGCCAATTGATAAGCACTCTGTTCCGAGGAACTAGAGCGCCAAAAAAAACAAGTTTCGTATGACAATTGCCCAAAACAGGTTCAAAGTACCTACAAATAGTAGGTATTCCATAAAACATGTATGATAGAAGATAAGTAATAATAATAAATTACCTTGTAATCGATCAAAAATTTCCTGATCTACGTTCACCAAATTTTCTCCTCTCTCGAACTACAGAATTATGCTTTCAATATTTACGTAATATTTTCAAACATTTTCGGGTGAGGTCCCCGTTGCATCGCTAAAATTCGAGTATTTCAACCCCAATATTTTTGAAGTTACAACTCATTTGACATTATGACAATTCATACATAGAATAATTATATCAATCTGTGAAATACGATTTACATTGAAATTTTGAAAAATCATATCTCCGAAAGTATTAGCTTGTTAGAGTTAAAAATAATATGAATGGATTCTTATGATAAAACTGCTTATTAAAAAAAATTCAATTTGGAATTTGTTTTGTAAAAAAAAAAATTTTTTTTTGTTACTCCGAAACCATCTGTTCGTTTTTGCCCAATAACGAACTTAGCTGAGATATTTATCCCCCAAACCTACTCTGAAAATTTCAACTGTCTAGCTCATTCCGTTCGAGAGTTATTGTGCCTACGGCCGGCCGGACCGGCCGGACCGGCCGGCCGGACAGAATGAATTTCGACCACGGATTCTTGATCAGTGAGTCGAACCAAATCGTTTAAGACCATTTTCATCGAAAAATTCGAAAATTACAGACATTTGGGCAAATTGATAAGCACTCAGTTCCGAGGAACTAGAGCGCCAAAAATATAAATAATTTTATCCCCATATATCCTTCAACTCGTTATCAGTAGACAAAAGTTAATTGATTTGAAAGCTGTTGGCATGAAATTGTGGAAAAATAAGTAGGAAATCCACTATAAGTTCTGAATTTTCTGTTGTTGTTATAAACAACAAAGTTGGAGCATTTCAATCCCCAAAATACTGTAGGACGCTAATTTTCCTTCAAGCCAATACGGCCTAGCGGTCATTTTAAAATTAGTTCCGTGAACTGCAAATGCGATCTGAAAAGTTACGATTTTCTCAGAGAAAAAGTTATGGAACAACTTTGTTTATAAATAACTTCTTTAATCCGATTTGAATGTTTGATGCACTAATTGGCTTAACTTTAATGAGCTTACGTCGGTATAAAAGAGTCAGTTTTCTCTTTTATTTGAGTTGACAAATTGTAATTGCAATTTGAGGAAAGTATCCGGATATTCTGGACGACCGGTGGAGAGTAAAATGAGAACGAATTCGACCTTTGTTCAGTACACCTACCCTGTTCGTTTGAGAAATACCCAGAACCTGACAGTTTGTTTGTCCACCCGGGGAAACGAAAACAAATATGTCACCTTCCTGGTGCCTCGAACGGAAAATTGTTTTCTGTTAACTCTTGAACTGTTGATTATACTCCGAACAAAAGTTTGCGCCACTGATTTTGTCGAAAACAAAAATCATTTTCAAAATTCCCATTCCATTTGCAGCAAATTTGGTAGAAAGAATTCCTTTCATACGAAGCACGGTTTTCTCTCTGCGTAGACCGTACATCGTATGGTCTTCCAACCGAATGTGCTACAAATTGAATAGGAATTTCGAAAATTATTTTTTTCTGTGACGGGAAAAAAATTTTACATTTCATCTCTGTTGACAGGTAACAAAATATAACTTTTCACGAAATTACTTTTTTCCCCGGGAAAAAAAGTGAATACTTTTTTCCCGGATATATATACATATAGATAATGGAAGATATTTGATTTTAGAATATTTTATTGAATATAAGTTACATTTCCTTTATATCAAAAGTACAATTATTAAATGTGCATTGCGTGAATGACATGTTCCTTGAACTATTCGGTACAACAGACGAATTTTCTAGTGTTGAAATAATATTCTCTGACATGGACACAACTGCTGTTGATGTACCTGGTCTTATATCGGGTGTTATTTCAGAACTGCCACACGTTCTGAACACTTTATTAGCAATTTCTGTTCTGTGTGCCACCGATTCATCAACATACCCTTCAGCGACCGTTGATGACTTCCAACCGCCATGTTTCTTTAGTGTCATCAAGTCTCCCCCAGATTCAACTAAAACTAAAAGCAGACTATCTTCGAAATGAATGACCTGTATATGAGTTAGCATTTTCAAGTTGAAGAAAATTAGGTACTGTTTCAGGTACCTTATAAAACTGACTTTTACCCACAACCTGATTGATACATTTTCCATTGCGATATGCATAAAACAGGCGGCGATCTTTTGCTGCTGCTGGACGAAGGGCTATGTACATTCGGTAATATTTAATATATTCTTCAGTAACTACAAATCTCCTGTTTACATCATTACTATTGTTTTCGGAAAAAAACAGTGACGTACAATTTTTTTCATAGAACTTTCGCACCTTGTATCTTAAAGATTATGCAATTTCAGACGTATGCTTGTATGAACTTTTTGTTTTGAAATCGCGCAAAGACTCGTCCCTGTCAGTTTGTAACACGTACCCTCGGACATCCTGTATATCAGTGCCTTGGGATTTAACATGATGACAATGACTACGCTCCAGGCAATGAATTCTATCGAACCAATATGTGAGACTTCGCTTTTCTCGAATATAAATATATGAATATAAGAACTAAATTTTGTTCGACGATCTTTAAATGTTCGTCATATAATTTATATTATTAAAACAATACATACAGACTATGCTTGAGATGAATACTAAATTTGATTCCATGAAGTAGGTCGCCCTCTAACAAAACATTGCACAACACTATGCTTGGCATAATGGTAATATAATATCTTGTATCTAAAGAATGCTTGAGACTATGCTTGACGCGAAGATAAATACTAAATTTTGTTCCACAAACTAAACTGTCCTCTATTGAAGCAATACTTCCGACTCCACATAAAGATAGATACCAAATTTTCTTCATGGAGTAGGCTGACCTCTATCAAAATAATGCTGGAAACTATGCTTGAGACGAAGATATTACCAAATTTGGCTCCATAAAGCTGGCCGTCCTATATCTATACAATGCTTGGCACTATGCTTAGCACGGAGATTATATCAAAATTAGTTCCGTGAAGCATAAAGATAATTCCAAATTTTGTATCAAAAGAATGATTGAGTCTGTGCTTGACACGAAGATAAATACAAAATTTTGTTCCACGAACTGAGCTGTCCTCTAATGAAGCAATACTTAAAACTATGCTTCCACATAGGTACCAGATTTTGATCATGGGGCAGACTGACCTCTATCAAAACAATGCTAGAAACTATGCTTGGGACTAAAATGTTACCAAATTTTGCTCTATAAAGCAGACCTTCATCTATCTATATAATACTGGGCACTATGCTTGGGACGAAGATATTGAATCAAGTTCAGTGAAGCATAAATATAAAACCAAATTTTGTATCAAAAGAAGAACTGATCTGTCCTCTATTGAAGCAATACGTGAGACTATGCTTGACATAAGGTTAGATACATGTATCAAAAAAATGCTGCAAACTATGCTTCACAATTATGAAACTATGCTTGGAACGAAGATATTACCAAATTTTGCTTCATTAAGCAGGCCGTCCTCTATATATATATGATCCACTATGCTTACTTAGCATGAAGATTATATCAAATGTAGTTCCATGAAGCAAGTCGATGGACCCTAGGTTTGGCTCAAAGATAATTCAAAATTTTGTTGCATCAACCGGGCTATGCTATATCCAAACAATGCTTGAGAGTACTTGATTGCGTGCTAATGCTCAGCGTAAAGATGAATATTAAATTTTGTTCCATGAACCAGACCTGAGACACTGCTTGTATCCGCTTGCAAGTAATCAGGACGACTGTAGTGGAAGATTAAATCACTGTAGGGATTTTCCTTCATCCTTGCAAGACACATATTCAGTCCAACGTTGACAATAAAGACACAGAAAGCGTGAAACTAGTTCACAGTTGGTCGTAACAATATTATTGAATGTGTTATCCTCATTATAGGATTACTGGACTTGTACAGCTCACCGGGAAGCTTCAGTTCTTAATAGGACTTGACCGAGTTAATGGAGCCGTTCCTTTCAGATTCATGCCAGTTCGTTTAATTGCGGTTCAATCCTTGAAATGGTGACCTTATTGATAACGGGGATAGTTTCGAAAAAATTATCAGTTTAGTGGTTAGTTGAAGAAGAAGGGTTAAAGTGATATCAGTGGGTTTTTGATTTGATGAAAGGTAATTGATTTTTTCTACTGTGGTTTTGAAATTAGTGTGGACAGTGCTATTTCGTTTCTCACACATGGGTGCGGAAAAGAATCAGCAATTATTTAATTGATTCGGTCTTCACTTGAAAATTCATTTTAAATAAATAATGATTCAAGTTTTCAATTTCCACGAATCATCGGGAACAACAATTGTTTCGCCACACTGTGGGTTCTTCAGGTTCTAGATTTGAACTGATTCAATAAGAGGATAGAGAAACACTGAAACAAAGTCTTAAAAGTAGGTACTGGAGATAAAAAAGACATGCTGAAGTAATAAAAAGAAATTGGGAATTGCTGCTGCCACTTCTAAACTAACTTGAAAATATTAAGTAACTGTGATCGGTCAACATCTGTTTGTTCATTTAAAAGAATCTTCCTAGAATTAAGGCGGGTTTATACAGCCAGTAAAATAAAATACGAAAGTTGAACATGCACATTTTAATAATAGCATTTATAGAAGAAATAAGATGGAATTAGAAATAAGAATAACAACTAAAGAAGGCCAACCTTCATCTTTATATATTATTTCATTTTATTATATAAGAAGAACTTCTGACGTGAAGTCAGAAGCATTTGCGCGTATGTTCTATTGTCCATTCTTCTGTATTGGACACTCTTAATCGAATTTACCATGGTAAATTATGTTGTCCATTCTCCTGTATTGGACACTCTTAATTGGAATTTACCATGGTAAATTCGAATTAAGTGTCCAATACAGGAGAATGGACAACATAATTAACCATGGTAAATTCGATTAAGGGTGTCCAATACAGAAGAATGGACAATAGAACATACGCGCAAAAGCTTCTGACTTCACGTCAGTGCTTGAACCAATTTTTTTTTCGTGATTTTTTTAAAATTTTCTAGGGGTGCGGTTCTTAAATTTTTTTTTTTCGTCATTTTCTTCAAATTTTCTAGGGGTACGGTTCTTACAAAATTTTAAACACGTCTTTATGCTGATTTTCTACTACTAGTTACCAAGCTTCAATTCAATCGAATCTTTATTTTTTTAGTTATCAAGGAAATAATATTCCAGGTGGATATAACTCGGAAACCGTTAAACCGATTATGCCCAAAAACAAACTCAACTCTCCTTTTCGGATACGCAACCTACCCTGAAAATTACATGTCCCTATCTTCTTTCGTTCGAAAGTTATCGAGGCAACGGTCACCCATTTACTGAACTCACACAAGAATGCTCGAATCTCCAACAATATTCAACCGATTGTGTTAAAACTTGAAACTTGGCAGTAAAGTTAGGTTATGAACGCTCTTGCAAAATTTCAGCAATTTCGATCGGATAGTTACTGATATATAGAATTTTTTTTTTATTTTCAATGATTCATTAAAAATTTTCTACAAATGCTATCCTCACCAAATTTTGCAAACATTTTCGCGTTGGCATTCTACAACTAATAACCAATTTTGAATTCAATCGGTTTTGTATTTTTCGAGTTAATGTGGAAAAAAAAACCACTAAATTTCAGAAAATTTCAGATGACTATAACTCTAAAACCGTTTGGCCGATTATGCTCATAAACGAACTCAAATGTCGCATTCAGATGCACAACCTAACCTGAAATTTTCAAGCCGCTATCTCTTTCCGTTCTCAGGTTATCGTGACAACAAAAATATCTTTTAATAATTTTTTTAAAATTTTCTAGCCTCATTTCGCCCAAAATTTCACAAACGTGCTTAGGTTCATATTCTACAACTACTCACCAAGTTTCAATTCGATCGGATTTATATTGGTTGAAAACAAAATTATTACTTGGAAACCACTGGGTCGATTATGCCCATTAACGAACTTGTCCGTCGTATTGCGATGCGCCATCCACCCTGAAAATTTCAAGTCGCTAGCTCTTTTCGTTCTCAAATTATCGTGGCAACGGACGGCCGGACGGCCGGCCGGACAGAATCAAATTTGACCTCGAATTCTTCATTGGGGAGTCGAACTGAATCGTTTGAGACCAATTTCGTCAAAAAATTCGGATGTTACAGACATTTGGGCAAAACTATAACGCGATGTTCCCCAGAACATACGCGCAAAAACCAATCCAAATTCAGACCCCACGTTGGGCACCAAATTTGCTATGGTATGATATTTGTAAATATCTAATTTCATAACAATTAATTACGAATTGAATGAATGCTCTGGCCTTGATTAAATTTAATTGATTATTATTTAGAAGTTCAACCTGTAATAAGTGCCCGATGGTTTGTTTATATTGATCAAACTGGTAAATCGTTCGAAAAATGGATACATGAGTACAGAATAGTTACTTATCTAATACCTCACATTCAACATATGCAAACCATTTAAAAGAATCCTAACTATGAAATCATTCATGTCGAGGACAAAGGTTTTAGAATCCGAAATCTTACGAAATTAACAGATATTCTAGGAAGATTATTGAAAATTGATCGATCACCGTTAATATCTTCAAATAATTAAGAAGTGGCAGAGGCAATCTCCAATTTCAGTTTAATTGATTATCTTTAATACTTCAGCATATCTTTTTGTCACCAGTACCTACTTTTAAGACTTTGTGTCACTGTTTCTGAATCTTCATATTGAATCAGTCCAAATGTAGAACCTGAAGAACCCACAGTGTGGAGAAACAATAACCGTCCTCGATAAATAAATTCGTGGAAATTACAAACTTGAATCATTAAGAAATATCAGTTAGTTTCTCGAAGAGTAAAATCTGATCATTAATTACGCTAGTAGAAAAAATCTTGTTCCTTACTCACTCGGAAAGTTTCTTTCATACTTGTTAAGGAAATGATTATAGTCTTTCAGAACTGGTAGCAGCGTCCTAAATATTCATAACTATACTGAAGCGAAAACAAGCACATTTTCAAGCCTACTTTGAAGTCGATTATCTTCCGCGCGAAATGAGATATTCATACGGGGTTTTTTCTATTGGCCGGACCATTTCATTCTCATATGCCTATTTGTTCATAATTTCTGAGCTATTTAACTCTCACTCTATACAGGATGTGACAGAAGTTTCTGTTTTTCTCACTGGAATTCGTTATGCTCCTTTTTCTCAAAAATTTTTTTCAGATCTGAAACCAGCATGTCTTATAAGTCATGGTGAAAAAAATATTCCTCATTAAGGAGATATTGCTGTGCTATTTCAGAATTATCTTTATGTAATCCAACCAGCTTAAAACTAAGATGCTACTTGTACTTCCAATAAACTGAGTCTGAGGTGGACGACAGAAGGGTTATAAAGAGGAAAACTTGGGAAAACTTACTGGTTTACAAGGATTAAACATTTTCCATATTCATTTTCCTAAGTTAGTAACTGCAAAAAGTTTCCGAGTTCCTTTCAATTTCTTTTCAGTTGCAAATCAACCTCTGAATCTCCTAAAATGAGGCATTTTTTATACTAACTTAGCCTACAAATTGCTGCATTCAGAACAAAATCAAAAGATTTTTGGATTAAATGGAGCATCATGTGCTTTACCACAAACTACCTCTACCCCATGTATACAGGGTGAGTCTTTGACACTGCATTAATTTTAACCAAAGATTCCTCTCATCAAATGAATCACTTTTTTCATTTAACATTTTTCCAAATTCAGCTCAGGTGAAAAGATACAGGCTGTTGAAATTTTGAAAAAAAATCAGTTTTTATTTTGTAGCTTTGACATCCTTTTTTCGAATAAAATGAATAATGGCGTAAAGTTTCCTATAACTATGATACATATTTTCCAAATATTAGTTATTTTCTACTTCTACTGGTTTTCTAGTTATGGACTCGTGGATTCATAAAACTATACGAAATTAGCATAAAGAAAGCATATAAAGTTTTTCTTGAGTCATTTCAAGAATATTCCATCGTTTTAGAACATTATATTATTCTTCATCATTTCTCCTTAAACGCACCGTCTTCGAGATATTCTTCATTGAGTGTTTTAAAATGGAAAACTCCAGAAATTTCACTACTTTTATGGATCCGTCCCTGAGCGTTGGAATCCCGAATCAAGCTGTAAACCACGTTACCATGCCTTATTCTCGTCCGCCAACAATGTCATAGATAATTTATATGCGGGAGTGTATTAGCACATTGTGAAATCTTTAAACGCTTGTAACTTTTTACCTGAGCCGAATCTGGAAAAATGGTAAATGAAAAAAGTGTTTCATTTGATGAGAGGAATCTTTGGTCAAAATTAATGCAGTGGTCAAAGACTCACCCTGTATATGTATTTGAGAAATTCTGAACTAATGCATGAAGAATTAAATTGTCCGTTAAATACTAAAAACCCGCACAAATGTCTAGATTCATTTAGGAAATATTCGACCTAAAGGGAAGGCTCAAAGGGTCAGAAGTTTATTGACGTTATAATCTTTTGAGATTCTTAGGTGCAATAATTTCAACCTTGCATTGCTCTCATCGAATAAAACACTTTTTGGAAGCATTTTCTAGGGAACCCCGTGCATCATTTTACCCAAACGCTGGCCGACCGGCTGGCCGTCCGTTGCCACGATAACTTTCCAATGGAAAGAGATAGTCACTTTCAATTTTTAGGGTAGATTGGGTTTCCAAATGCGACCGTTCATTTCTTTAATGGGTATAATCGGCCAAATGGTTTCGGAGTTAGACCCATCCAAATAACTCAAAAAATACATATCCGATCGAATTGAAACTTGATAATTAGTTGTAGAATGCTGATGTAGATTTTTTGCAAAATTTTGTGAGGATCGTCTCACAAAAAAAAATTAAATTTATCCTCAAAAATTGTATATATGCGATTATGTAAATTTATGCACTTCAAATCGTTAGTTAGGGAAATGTTCTCCGGATAATAATCATCAAAATATCGGAATATTTCACGTGCAAAAAAAATTATTTTGGGGGGGTACGAAGTTCGTCGGGTCAGCTTCAATTAAAATAAAAATAAGAACCTCAGTAAGAGATGGTTTTTATTTGGAGATACCTTCAAAACCATAGAATCATGTCATTTCTCAAAAAACATTATTTTTTCATATCGGACATTTGAAGTATGAACATGAATATGTCTTTAACTTTTCCTGCAATTTGAAAAGATTAAAAAACAAAAAATTCGAAAGTTACAGACATTTGGGCAAAACTATAACGCGATGTTCCCCAGAACATACGCGCAAAAACGAAAATTTTCGAATTTACTAGGGAAAGATTCGACGTTTTGACGATTTTTTTCACATATTTCCTAGTTTCTGGGAAAATCGACAGAGGACTTTTTATCATTAGTTAACCCGTTGCCATGGATTTGAAAATATTTCTTATAAAGAAATAAGTGACTAGTGTTTGTACCATTTCCAAATATTGACTGAATGCTCTTCTGGGCTTTATCGAAGTTGACATGATTCTTTTGAGCCGTAACTCCAAATTATTTTGCTTAACTCAACTAACACATTTAGTTGTTTGATTGGTAGCTTCCATAAAAGCATGGATATTATAGGATTACAAAAAAAATTATATTCAAAAATTAAGAAAATTTGTGTTCGTAGTACTGGAAGATGTAGGAACTGGTATCGATTTTCGACATTTTCAAAAATATGACTCATATCACTCATAATAATGATAAATGGTGATACCGTTGTTAATAAATCAACAAGTCCAGAGCGTTCCTACCAATAGGGTCCTTCATAAATGGCTTCGTATAATTAATATACCTACCTATGCATATATTTCACAAGTCAAATAGACCCAGGGGGTTCATTGATTTGCCGAGAAAGCAAGAGCAGACGCGTTTCTGGCTTCTTGGCCTTTATCAGTACTCTGTAGCCATTTATGAAGGACCCTATTGGCAGGAACGCTCTGGACTTGTTGATTTATTAACAACGGTATCGCCATTTTTCATTATTATTTTTGAAAACGCTAAACAGCGTTCCTGGCCATTGGGAAGATACTGTCTGAGCTCTGCGGGACTCGTTTCTCGATTAATATCGAGTGAATGGTGGCATATGATTTCACGCTTCAAATATTCACTGGTGGGGAAAGGCTGATTTCCGTGTTTTGTCTCATAGGTGGCGTGGGCGATTAGGTATGATCGACCAAGCCGGCTCTGAGAGGCTTAACCCGGGTCAGTTTAGTTGAATTTGTTGAGAAGCTACAGAGTAGGTACTGATGAAGGCCAAGAAGCCAGAAACGCGTCTGCTCTTGCTTTCTCGGCAAATCAATGAACCCCCTGGGGTCTATTTGACTTGTGAAATATATGCATAAGTATATTAATTATACGAAGCCATTTATGAAGGACCCTATTGGCAGGAATGCTCTGGACTTGTTGATTAATATCACTCAACTGATGAGTGACGAAGATATCTTCTTATTTTTGACACACCTTGTGGAACCTGGTGCCTGGCCAGGTACCCGCTGGATGTTGAGTTTCAGCCTGTATAATTATGCTATTCACTGTTTAAAACTTTGACTTCAAACTGTTTTCAGCAACACAGGATCCCAAATGACTGTCCTGCGAGTAGATAATGATATTAAGACCACCAAATCTATGACAATTTCGGGTCCTCCCCTCAACAAACATTGGGGTTCTATCCATAAGGTCCTAGTCTTCCGGGAACCAAATTCGAGTTTGGGAATAAGCATAGTGGGAGGAAGGGTAAGTAATACAAACATTTTAAGAAATATACAGGGTGTCCCGGGAAGAATGTTATAAACGGATACCATGAATTAATGTCATAAGGCTGGACTCGTCAAAAAGTTTTAATCGCCTGAGTGCCTTCGTTTGGGATATACAGGCTGATGTTCATCTTATGAGTGAAATTTCAGACTTCAATAACTCTTTAACTTGTCGACCGAAAGATTTCAAATTTTGAAGTTTGGCACCCTTTACTATCACCTTCCTTTCTGAAATTTCTGAATGTCTGAAATCGAATAAATCATATCCGGAATGGGGACATTTTAGACTTCTCCTATTTTGGTGAATATTGGTTCAACCTGTACATGAACATTATGATTTATTTTCGTTAACGTAACCATAAAGATTCAATTCTTAATTAAAATTCTAAATCTCTGCTTGGCACCATCATACAGGGTGATCAATCAACATTCCCTTCAATATATCTTGAACTTATAGGTAAAATTATTTCAAATTTTATAGTTTCGTCACCCTTTACTGCCTTCTTTAAATATTCCTCGAAGTGGAAAAACAGAACCGCACTAGCAATATTTTAGACTTCTTACATTTCCGGAATATCGGATAAGCCTGTTACTGAATATTATGATTTATATGACTGAAAAAGAATACCAGTGTTTAAGTAGAGAGTTCAGATTAAGATAACAAACCCACAAACAGTGAAGCAAAGTATGTTCCATTGGAACATAATCTCCCTGGTTTGTTAGAAAACATTCTAATGGCAACATTGTGGTTGCAATATGATGGAGTTCCTGCGCACTATTCAAGAGAATGCGCGAATATTTCACTCACACTTTTGAAAACAGATGGATTGGGAGAGGTCGACATGTGGCTTATTGGCCTCCACGTTTCCCTGATCTGACACCGTTGGATTATTTTTATGGGGAGCGCTTAAACAAGAGGTCTATGCAGTACAGATAAACAGTAGGGAGCAACTTCTACGAAGAATTATTGAATCTTGCGACATTATTAAATCACAACCGACTACGATAGCAAAAGCTGTGAAAGCTTCAATGTGCTCAAAAAAGTATTGAAATGGAGGGATACCATTTTAAACAATTCCTGCACTGAAAAATTTTCCATAAAATTTGTTTTTGAATTCTATTCATTATTCAGTTTTTGGCGCTCTAGTTCCTCGGAACTGAGTGCTTATCAATTTGCCCAAATGTCTGTAATTTTCGAATATTTCGATGAAAATGGTCTTAAACGATTTGGTTCGACTCACTGATCAAGAATCCGTGGTCGAACTTCATTCTGTCCGGCCGTAGGCACGATAACTCTCGAACGGAATGAGCTAGACAGTTGAAATTTTCAGAGTAGGTTTGGGAGATAAATATCTCGACTAAGTTCGTTACTGGGTAAAATCGGACAGATGGTTTCGGAGTAACAAAAAATTGTTTTTTTTACAGAACAAATTCCAAATTAAGTTTTTTTCAATAAGCAGTTTCACCATAAGAATTCATTGATATCATTTTTAACTCTAACAAGCTAATACTTTCGGAGATATGATTTTTCAAAATTTCAATGATAAATCGTATTTCACAGAGTGATATAATTAATCTATGTATGAATTGTCATAATGTCAACTTATTATCCTGAGACATGAAATTATCTAATCAATCGAAGAATTATGAGAATAAAGTGTATTCCGAAATGTGAGCGAAGTGAGAAAAATCTCAGTTGTTTGCTGCGAAATTAGTTTTTCTCAGAAAAGTCTTACATTTCGGAACGGAACATGAAGTAAGAGATCTGAGAGTAGTGAGACTGCTTTTCATCCATAGACATAGAATGTAAATAGAATGTAAATATTGAAAGCATAATTCTGCAGTTCGAGAGAGGAGAAAATTTGGTGAACGTTGATCAGGAAATTTTTGATCGATTACAAGGTAATGTTTCATTATTACTCTTCTTTGATGCATGTTTTATAAAAAATCTACTATTTGTAGGTACTTTAAACCTGTTTTGGGCAATTGTCATACGAAACTTGTTGGCGCTCTAGTTCCTCGGAACTGAGTGCTTATCAATTTGCCCAAATGTCTGTAGTTTTCGAATTTTTCGATGAAAATGGTCTTAAACGATTTGGTTCGACTCACTGATCAAGAATCCGAGGTCGAAATCGATTCTGTCCGGCCGGCCGGCCGGCCGGCCGTAGGCACGATAACTCTCGAACGAAAGGAATTAGCGGATTGAAATTTGCAAGGTGGGTTTGGAGCGTAAATATCTCGGACGAGCTCGTTAATGGGAGAAATCCATCAAGCGGTTTCGGAGTTATGGCCGATTTTAGTAAAAATATTTTTAATGAATATTTCCGAAACCGATCACTCGATCTATCTAAACTTCTAGCATCTAGCATCTAGCATCAAATTGTAGAATCATGACCTTTATACGCATGTGAAGTTTTGTATTGACCAGATTACCGCAAATTGTCAAAAAAAAATTTCAAAATTTAAAAAATGGTTTTCTACAATAACTCTCTAACGGAATGAGCTAGGTAGTTGAAGTTTTCAGAGTAGGTTGGGAAGATGAATATCTCGGTTAAGTGCGTTATTGGGCAAAATTGGCCAGATTTAATTCGATTTCTTCCATGGTGCAGTTCTCATTCTCAGATTGCTCATTTAATCTTGATAAATAAACTATTATTTGAATTGAATTTCGTTTATGATGTAGTTCTTTCATAAGAATGCATTGATTTAATTCCCAACTCTGAGAAACCAATACTTTCGAAGATATAATTGGTCTGTTTGAACTAGAGCACCAGAAAGCTCCTGTCCACAGGGCTTGAACCCATTTTTTTTTGAAAGTCACTCAAATAAATTCGGCTCATTTATGAACACTTTTTCATGATTTGATATCTTAATCTGAAAATCAGAATGTTCACGCACAGACTGATCCAATATCACCGGAAATATAGGAAGTCTAAAATTTTGTTAGTGCTGTTCTGTTTTTCCGATTTGAGAAAAATTTAAAAATGAAAGTCGTAAAGGGTGACAAAACTATAAAATTTGAAATAATTTTACCTATAAGTTCAAGATTTATTGAAGGGAATGTTGATTGATCACCCTGTATGACGGTGCTAAGCAGAGATTTAGAATTTTTATTATGAATGAACCCTTTATGGTTACGTTAACGAAAAAAATCATGATGTTCATGTACAGGGTGATCCAATATTCTTGAAAATAGGAAAAGTCCAAAATTTTCCCAGTCTGGAGCTGATTTATTCGATTTCAGAAATATTGAAGAAAGGCGATAGTCAAGGGCGACCAAACTTCAAAATTTGAAATCATTCGGTCTATTAGTTCAAGAGTTATTGAAGTGTGAAATTTCACTCATAGGACGAACATCACCCTGTATATCTCAAACGAAGGCACTCAGCCGAGTAGAACCCCTTGGTACAAGTCCACCCTGATGTCATTAATTCATGGTATCCGTTTGTCGTATTCTTCCCGGGACACCCTGTATAGGGTATTTAAAATATATGTCAGAAAATAAACGGCACAATTCCTTGGTTCTTGTTAAGAAACAAAGTTCATATCAACATGAATTGGCGGTCTCCGACATACAGTGAATAGAACATGCGCACAAAAGCCTCTGACTACACGTCAGTTCTTTTCTCGATTTTTTTAATTTTTGATGGCTCGATTACGGATCGAATAGAATAAGGTTTCATTAGAAAGAACTAAGCAATTGTACTCCTCATTCACTAGACAATATTTCTAAACACCCTGTATACTGATTAAGTGTGAAATAGTTTGTAATAATCACCTGAGAATATACAGTGATATAGTAATTTACGTAACAAGTCCGGAAAATAGGGTTTTTTTGGACGAAGAGACAAAATTCTAGGACGAGCGTAAGCGAGTCCTAGAAGTCTATGAGTCCAAAAAAACCTTTTTCGGGCGTGTTGCGTACAATATTTTTTCGGCAACCGTGTAGAATAACAAATCAATGAGACGACACATTTCTTTTTTATATATTTTGATTCTTATTCAAATTAAACAGAACAGAAAATATCACATGTTAACTAATTTCATATGAACTGTCAGCCGTTTTCTCAGTGCTATGGTAACTTCATTTATCAAAAATATACCTACCAAGATTTTCATATTTACAATAACCAAAACGACGTGATTCTTCCCGGCCTAGTCCGGGAAGTACGTACTTCCCGGACTAGGCCGGGAAATGCTTCTTTCTCAAAGGAAAAGCGTCCGGGAAGTGCCCACTTCCCGGACGGTTGCCGAAAATAGTAATTTACGTAACAAGTCCGGAAAATAGGGTTTTTTTGGACGAATAGACAAAATTCTAGGACGAGCGTTAGCGAGTCCTGGAAGTCTATGAGTCCAAAAAAACCTTTTTCGGGCGTGTTGCGTACAATATTTTTTCGGCAACCGTGTTTTCTAGACTATTCGAAGGTTTTCGACCGATTCGGTTCGAAATTCAAATTCGATTTGACATTTCTAATCGCTCGTTCTGACCGAAAACGTCGACCGTGAAGGAGCCGCGTTAAAATTCGCCACAGAAATACGTGAAACGTCAGAAGTTCGTCGATTTTCGCCGAAAAGTCACATTTTCCTATCGTTCTTCCGGGAAAACGAAAGAGTGAATCGAAAAAAGGGCTCAGCTACGGACTAATTTCGAATCTCGTCTTCGCGTTCCCGCAAATACCGTCGTTCCGAACGAGGTTTTCATAATGTATTTACAATGACCAAAACGACGTGATTCTTCCCGGCCTAGTCCGGGAAGTACGTACTTCCCGGACTAGGCCGGGAAATGCTTCTTTCTCAAAGAAAAAGCGTCCGGGAAGTGGGCACTTCCCGGACGGTTGCCGAAAAAATTAATTTGCGTTCATTTCGAGTTTCTGTGATCATTTGATGTTGAATCCTATGTCGTTGTCACAGAATCCAAAGATTCATCAGGTGTTCGATAGCCATAGAGTTCAGTAGTGTCATCCTGATCAAATCAGTGGAATATATTAATCTTTTAATGAATTAGTGCCTGAAACCACTTCAATTCTTCCATATTTTTTTCTTCTAGGTCGATCTGAGGATCGATAATAATGTCGGCAATACTACGTTAGGAATTTTCGTCAAAAGTGTG
Organism: Halyzia sedecimguttata; assembly: GCA_937662695.2. NCBI lineage: Eukaryota > Metazoa > Arthropoda > Insecta > Coleoptera > Coccinellidae > Halyzia > Halyzia sedecimguttata. The sequence goes on along the minus strand of OW569412.2, from coordinate 99,183,426 downwards.
GTGCCAAACAGTCCAGCTGGAAAAACGAAAAACTTCAAAACTGGCGATAGGATCTTAGAAGTAAATGGAGTAAGCTTAGACCAAAGGTCTCACGAAGAGGCTGTGAATATAATACGGAATGCAGAGAACCCAGTGACGTTCGTAATACAGTCGCTGATTCCTTGGGTGAGTGAAAAATTTGAAATTTGATAGGTTCAATTTTGAGGTAGGTACCTAATGGATAATGAAAGAATTTGTAGTACTTGGTGTCAAATATCCGGCTGTCAGGGAGGCGTAGCTGTTTCAGCAAGAATCCTGTCACCTTGAAAGTTTTGAAAATATGTTCTGCATGGATAGTAAAAAAAATTGTAATACTTTTATCGTTGGGGATGGCATGTTTCAGAAATATTTTTATTGAGAATCCTGCTACTTTAAAAATTTGGAAATATTGTCTGTATGGATAGTAAAACATGTTCTAATACATACTCAGTTTCAAATATCCGGCCATCAGAGCTGAGTTGGGGGTAGTACTGTTTCAGCAATATATTTATTGGGAATCCTACCACCTTGAAAGCTTGGAAATATGTTCTGTACGGATAACAAAAATATTTGTAATACTTGGTTTCAAATATCTGGCCGTCAGGGTGGCATTGGCAGTGGCACTGTTTCAGCAATACTTTTATTGACAAGCTACCTTGAAATTTTGGTTATATTATGTTCTCTGTGGATAATAGAAGAATATGCAATACTTTGTTTCAAATTTCCGGCCGTCAGGGCGGTGTTGGTGGTGGCATTGTTTCAGCGATATAGTTATTGCTGCCACCTTGAAAGTTAGGAAATATGTTCTGTATAGACATATACCTACAATATTGCTGAAGCAATGCCACCCCCAATGACACCCTGATTGTCATTCAAAACTGAGTATTACAAATTATTTTGCTATCCATACAGAACATTTATTTCCAAACTTTTAAGGTAGCAGGATTTTTAATGAAAATATTGCTGAAATAATGCCACCCCCAACGCTGCCCCTACGGTCGGAAATTTGTACCCGAGTATAACATTTTTTTTACTATCGAAACAGAACATTTTCCCAAAAAATCAAGGTGGTAGAAGGATGGAACAAAATATTGCTGAAATTTTTTGCTTAATGTACTAGGGTCTAATGGGGTCACAGAGGGTTGGAGTTCATAAGGATCTTCGTAGGTGGCACTGAAAAGATCTTCTTTGCAGTAGTTCGCCTGAATAGGGTTTAAATTTCCTACAGCTCCTTCGTTTGTCATTCAGTTACGCTGATGATTGGTACAACCATGAAACCGGCACGTATCTGCCACGAATCACACTTTCCTCTACGGGGGAACACTGAGCGATGAGGTGGCTAGCCTGGATCACGAGCGTATATGTGTTGAGGTTTAAATCGACGAATATTTCACTGTGTATCTTTTAGTTATTAGCAACTAGCAACAACACCCTATTCTATAATTCATACAATGCTGGTTATTCCTTAAAATTACTGAAGTATATAAAATGACTGAATTATATACTTTTCCGGTGTATGGGAAACCTGAAAATTATTCTTATTATTATTCCTGTGGCAATATATTCTTGTGTCATGTTTATTTTTATTTCAGATCGAGAATGATGATTCCAATAAAAGCGATGGCCCATCTCCCATTACTTCCCCTGTTAGTACGAATATTCCAAATACTTTCTCCGAAGAATTCAATCAGGTAATCCATTTTCACAGACATCACACCGATATTATTTCAAGCTTTGAAATTAGTTATCCAACTGTATGATATCGGTAAAAAAAATGCTCACAAATGCATACACGATACCTCACCAAACTGGAAGTGCAACTATAATCCACAAATACTTTTAACGTCCTACACTCCTTTCGGAAAGAATGTTTCCTCATCTAGAATCATTACCTTGTATATTGTTAATTGTTGGGGTAACGTTGCACTGCGACCTTAAGGTCTGTTGTGCCCCTCATCAGAGCTGTCGATGTCATCACCATTTACAGCTTGCCTTCCAGTTCCAGAGTTCTGATGAACTCCAGTATCTGGAATGGCTTCAAGGATGCTACGTCTTCGCTCCTGCAGATTTCTTGCCCAAAGCATGTCTTGTTTAATCCCCCCCCCCAGAATCTGCACTCGTCAGTTTCAGCTAACCCTAATCTCAGCATATGCTTCCTAAGGCCGCAGTGCCCTGTGAGGAAATCAGTGAGGAGGTGCAGTGCGATCTTACTGAGGTCCATATATTTCTTGGCTCTGACAGTATCAAAGTTCCAGAGGAACTTTTTGGAGTGATACATTCCAGGGAGAGATCTCAACTGTTTCACTTCTTTCCTTCATCCGAAATTCACTTTTGTAGGTGTATCTACCAACCCCACAGTAGAGTTCTGTGTCAATAAAAGAGGTTTATGCTCCTTGCTTGGCAAGTGTGTTGGCCTCCTTATTTCCTTTAATTTCCAAGTGACCAGGAGCCCAGACCAAGGAAACTCTGTTGTTCTTGACTACTTCATTAAGTTTTCTTCAACACTCCCATATTAGATTGGGCTCGATAACATGGGAGCTCAGAGGTTTAATAGCAGCTTGACTGTCAGAGTGCATTGCTATATCACAACTCTGACAGTTTCTTTCTAGGTTCATTTCCACACATCTTTCGATTGCGAGTATTTCTGCCTGGAAGACGCTCGGATATGAGCCTAGCGATAGTGAGCATTTGTGGCCTTCCCCATATTCTCTAGTGCCAGCTCCTGTATAGTATCATTACCTTACTAACTATTATAAACTCGTTTCTCGATTTATATCCGAGCTACCATCTGCCTTGATCCAAACAGGAATCACCCAAATTCTCATTAATCATATTTCTAGGACATCTTGAGCAATGACATCAACGAAAATGAATCAGAAAACGAGAAACTTAACGAGTCGGAACGTGAGGAGGACACCAATCTCGAAAAAATTGAAGAAACTGATCCACCAAGTGTACCGATCACGCCTGAACCAATGAAACCTCATGAAAGGCCAACCACACCAATTCCGGACGATGCATTTTCAATTCCGGACGCTGCATCATTCATTCCGGACGCTGCATCATCAATTCCGGACGCTGCAACGTATTCCAGTGAAAGTGAGGACGAAGATGATGATGACGTCAGATTGTTGGAAGGGAGAACGATGTCAGCTGCTGGACAACAGGTAATCTTATCTAATTTATATTTTATGAGTAAAAACAAATTTTATATGAATAGGGAATAATAAAATCAGTCTTAAACAACTCATTCAAAAACTGTTTCAAAAGATTCCACTTTATTTTTGCGCGTATGTCCTGGTGAACATCGCGTTATCATTTTGCCCAAATGTCTGTAATTTTCGATTTTTTCACCGAAAATAGTCTCAAACGATTTCCACTCCCTGATGAAGAATTCGAGGTCGAATTTGATTCTGTCCGTCCGGCCGGCTGTCTGATTTTTGCCATGATAACTTGAGAACGGTAGAAGCTAGCGACTTGAAATTTTCAGGGTAGCTGGCGCATCCTAATGCGACTGACAAGTTCGTTAATGGGCATAATCGGCGTAATGGTTTCCGAGTAATAATTTTTTTTTCAACCAATATAAATACGATCGGATTGAAACTTGGTGAATAGTTGTAGAATATAAACCTGAGCACGTTTGTGAAATTTTGTGAGAATCGTATTACTAGAAAATTTTAAAAAAATTATTAAAAAATATTTTTTATGTCTCGATAACCTGAGAACGGAAAGACATAGCGACTTGAAATTCTCAGGTTAGGGGGTGCTGAATGTGACATGCGAGTTCGTTTTTAGGCATAATCGGCCAAACGTTTTTGGAGTTATGCCCATCTGAAATTTGGTTGTTATTTCCTTAATAACTCGAAAATACCAAACCGATCCAATTCAAATGTGGTTATAAGTTGAAGAATGCCAACACGAAAATCGAGCAAAATTTTGTGAGGATCGTATCACTAGAAATTTTTTTTTAAAATCATTGAAAATCATTGAAAAATATTCTATATATCAGACTATTCTTCCGACATGGCAGATATTTTGCGAGAGCCTTCAGAACCTATCTCTACTACCAAGTTCCAAGTTTGAACACGATCGGATCTATATTGTTGGAGATCTGAGCAGCCTTGTGTGAGTTCAGTAGCTGGATGGGTGACTTTACCATGGTAAATTCGATTAAGAGAGTGTCCAATACAGGAGAACGGATAATATAATTCACCATGGTATATTTGATTAAGAGTGTCCAATACAGAAGAATGGACAATAGAACTACGCGCAAAAGCTCCTGACTTCACGTCAGTGTTTGTTTAAATATGAGAAATCTAAATGTTTACTCACTTATCTTATTCATTCTTTAGCCCATTTCTTCATAAGTTTCACAGTTTCAGGTGAATATTTATTTTCAATACTTGTAGTCAAAAATCAATGCACTCAAAAAATTCAAAAAGGACAATTCAGTAAAAAGTATGGCCTCCTCGAATATCAACCACAGCCTGACAACGTCTTTGCATACGTTCGATGACATTGTTGAAGTAGCCTCTCTCCAGAGTTGCGGTAAAAGCCATCTGAGTTCTTGAAGTGTATGTGGAGGTGGTTGATGAGAATCCAAAGCTCTTTGTAGCTGATCCCAAGCGCATCAAAGGGATTGAGGTCGTCTGGCGACCGAGAGGGCATGGGCAAATATGAAATACCATGGATTTCCAGAGCTGCAACAAAAGAACAATATTGTCAATCACTTATGTAAATCTGCGTGTTCATGGTAGCATCAAGCACCAACAATTATGTATGTCAATTGAAAGAAATGCATCGACAAACCCCTGTACCACCTTTGAACGAAGGACTGCGATTTCGGGGCACCAGAGAATGGGTTCATAATTGAACACACTGACTATCCGAAAATCGTAAAAAATACAGACGTCCATTGATCGTTCAAATTCCCGTGCTCATTGGCCCTTTCCAATCGAAGTCGCATATGATTTTGGGTTAGTGGAATCCTCCTCAAAATTCGTCAAGATTGTAGATGAACGTCTCGACAAATTATTTCAATCGCAACCAAAACACCAGTAGCGTTCAAAAGGCGCTTTTGCATGATTCGACAGCTACTCAAAGGCTCTCAGAAACCGATCTTGTGCGGGAGTCGTAGATCTTGGGCGTAAAATTCACTAACTCGAAATATACGAGTATTCGCAACATCTCTCTGATTACGTTCCGCCACGATCATACCAATAACCTTATTTGTTTCATCCGCACTAAGTTCACGTTTAAGCTTTATTACAAAACAAATTTTCAGATTTTAAATCAAAGTGGAGATTGTAAGAACGTAAAACAATAACTGATCCAAAATTCTGAGAAACGCAAACGACAAGAACTTACCTGAAACTGAAAAAGTTATCAAACGAGGAACAAAAAAATTTTCAAGCTCTGTGGACAGGAGCTTTCTGGCGCTCTAGTTCAAACAGACAAATTATATCTCCGATAGTATTGGTTTCTCAGAGTTGGGAATTATATCAATGGATACTTATGATAGAACTGCATCATGAAAGAAATTAAATTTTAAAAAAGTATAGTTTACAAAAAAATTCTTCAAAAATTATCATTAAAAAAAAAGAGCAACCTGCAATGCTTTAATGCTTCAAGAATTTCCACTGAATTTATTTATCAAGATTAAATGAGCAATCTGCAATGATTCAAACTCGTGGAATGGGTTGTTGCAACTTACACTAGGTGCATAGTTTTCACAATTCGAAATATCTATGGAAAGTATCATCGAAATGTCTAGAGCAAGGTGGAGACAACCATAGCAGATTGTCCATTTATTCCTGATATTTGAGTAGGTAGAGGCAGACGAACAAATTATTTTAATAGTTCAAATTATATTAATAAAATACTATCCTCTGTTCAAAATTCAATAGTTCATACCACTTACACATTCTTTTCTGTATTATGAACCTTAACTCAAGAAAAAATGTTTGATACACAAATGTAGATCCATATTTCAGCATTTTTTTGCTAGCAACATTATGAAAATATTGTATATAGGAACATGTCTCACAACTTAAGGAAGTAAAAGGTAATATTAACCTCAGTGGTCAACGAATAGTAATTTCTTTTGATGATTCCATTATGTTCTTCTTTCCTTTTGCCTCCATAAACTACATCATTTAAATGATCCAATTCTAAATCTTCTGAAACATCATCCCCAATATTTATGCATAAATTATTCAATATGTGATCACTCATAATGATTTTCAGTTTCAAAACAGTATTGTATATCCATAAACACAAGAATCGAATACTTGTTTTCCAACATAAAATATTTTCAAACTACGAATTGACAAGTCTCTAATAGCTAGACATTTTTAAGATGACATTTATCAACAGTGAACACAGACAGATTATGTGTTCACATTCATACACATACACTCAAAAAAATATTAGCGTGTATTTGATCAAAGTGTTCATTGTACTAATGAATTTTTCCGTTAATTCTGCGCCAAAGATGGGGTTCATTGGTTGAATGAACATGGTTTCATGAGACTATCAATGATTTCGTTAAATCATGAAAAATTCGTCGGACAAACGAATGAATACTATGAAAAACATACTTTATCATTATGACATTAATCCATTAACGAAAAGTAATCTTTCGTTGTTTTAACGAGAATGGATCATTGATTTAACGGAAAAAAAATAATGCTCTCACGAAAAGAATTAATCGTTTCAGCGAAGTACTTACGGTGCTTCAACGAAATGAATGTATGGCCCCAACGAATAACTTATATTGCACTCACGAAAGAAAATCGCTGATTCAGCGAAAAATATTCATTATTACAATAACAGAATGTCGTTGTCACCGAAATAATTTCATTGGATTAGAGAAAGAAATTCATTGCTATGAAGAATCAGATTCGTTTTTTCAACGAATACCTTTCGTTGCTCCAGCGTGCTTGATTCTTTGCTCAACGAAATAAATACACTGCTCGCCCAAAAAGTTTATGGTTTCAAAAGAAGATTTCGTTGTTTGACAATGGAATCTCAATAATTATCAACAGATGAATTTCTAGTCAAGAAAAATCTATTATCTAGTTTAATTATGTGAAAATGAGATTTCAATAAGTAATTAAAAATAAATAAATTTATAAAAGTTATAAATTTATTTACAGATAAATGTTGAAATTTCATTTTGAAACAATTAAATTAGGTGATAGATATATTTGATTAGCAATGTATCTGTTTATAATAGAGATTCCATTCTCAAAGCGCAAAATTCTTCCTCTGAAAATAAAACTTTCAGAAAGATTCACTGAAATTATTACTCTGTAATTAGATATTCATCTATTGATAAATATTCTTGAATTATTCATTAATTTTTAATTGAAGAAATGTATTCATTTTCCAGTTTTAACAATGTTGGTTCATTTCAATTGAAATACTGCAGAGGCAGATATAATAAATTTGTGTTTCCTTCCGTCCTCATAAAGTCGGTTCTCACAAAGTTGTGGACAAGGATTGTTCCAGGTTTACTTCATTTGATAGAAAAAAATAATCAGAATTGACTTACAGGTATAAATGAATATTTGTCAAGGGACATGTTGGGAAATAAAAAATTAGTTATTCTTTAAAAAAAATATTTTATTAATGAAGGTTAAGGAACAAATTAATACTGGAATACAAAATAACAACAAATATATTAAATGCTCATGAAATAAAATCAAACTAAGTCAACATTCTTGAATCTTAACACTGAATAAATTTAGGAACAAAAATAAGTAAATTCTCCCAATGGCCCAAACTAAACACTGATGATGTTCAGGAACAAGTTTAAACAGGAAATCAAAATAAAAAGCAGTGCATAAATGCTTGAACTAGAAAACAAATTAAGATCGGGTCCATAAACGCTTGAATTCGTAAACAAAATAAAATGGAAAATTTCATCGAATGATCTTACTATAGATTAAAAGTGTCCTGTGAGTCCTTAGTGGTTTTTCACATGGTTTGTTTTTGAATGATAATCGTGCAGACTCCATAACAAAATTGCATCTTGCACACCTGAAATAAAATATCAGCAGTTACTAACATATAACGTGATAAGCGTTTAATGAAAAATAAATGGCAAAAAAGGCAGTTGGACAGCAAAGTTGGGCATTAATCCCAAAAACTAATACAATATAAAAGAAAGTTGCAACTTTTGATTGGAAATGAATTTAAGTGTAAGTAATCCAAGAGTAAACCGGCCGTTTATTCCTAATTTTTGACACAATTTATTTAAATTGCAACGTATTTTGGTTGCCATCAATTCAAATTGCACCGAAATGAAGTACAATTGATTTGAATTACAATTAATTGAAATCCCTGCAAATGTTTTTAATTATTGCAACAAAATTTAGTAATAAATTCAAAATTGAAATTGATATTTGTCATATGAATTCAAATATATTATGTCAATTGCAGTTTAAATCAATTCAAATTAGGTACATGTTCATTTCAAATAGTTTCAATTGTAATATCAATTGAATTTAATTTTAAATTCAATAAACTCTGACTGCAATCAATTGTAAACAATTGTAGTTCCAATAAATTGTAATGATTAGTTAATTTATTCCAATTCAAAAATAACAACTAAGTAATTAGTGTTGTAATTCAATTTTCCCAAACTCGGTTGAACAGGCACACATACTTACTGGTAGTATTATTTTCATCGATGCAATATTTTTCTTATTCCTTTTTTCTTAACATTGGCCTCAGAAAAAATTCAGTTCAGGGTCGGCGCAACGGAAGTCAGTAGTGCAGGTGGATCTGAGTTCAGTGCTGCTGTAGTTAGTACTCGATAATACATTTTAATCTAAAATAAATAATTTTAATACACATTCTTGTTAGAAATTAAGATCTCGGAGGTCTTACCGTTTGAATCCAGTTGGAGTTCTGTAAATACGTATTACTCCAATTTTCGAGTATCGTCTCAGTAGAATCTGAGTTCAAATATCCTGAAGCCTTTAGTGACAACAGGCTTTCCAAGTGTTCTCAAATATGTCAACTGGTAGGCTCTCGAATTTTATTAAATTCAAATACGCTTTTGCAGCTACTGCCACCTTAACTTCCATTTGTTGATGTCCTACAACGTAACAATAACGAGTATGTGATCATGCAATTCGAATGAGAGCGAATCTTACCAAATTTCTAAGTTGTGATTTTTCATGATTTCATACTGCATGCCATGTTGTATAAAAAAATGCTTGATAAATATAATTATAAGTTGAAATGGAAATGGCTTGTAAGCTGCTTGTTTTAAACATGGAAAAAAATTGAGATGAATTTGCAAAAAATATTGCAATATTTCCGTGATTACAAACTGCAAGAGGTGTTGTATAAATATCTTATAGCCTGGAAAACTTCAGTCGAATGCCATTTGGAAAAGTTTAAATAAAAATACAACTACTACTACAACTATTTTATAAACATCTCTTCAATTGGGAATTCAAAATGGCATACACGCTGCCTGTGCAGAACATTGAAATAATTTACAATGTTAATCATCTGAAACAAAAAAAAATAATTCTTCTGTGTCACCAAAAAAAAATATCACAAATGAAAATCCGGTTATTTATGTGATGTAAATGCATGGACAGGTAGAGAAAAATGTTATCCTTCTTGTCTCAGGCTGCACTATACATTCTGAAAAAGGCATGCTGTATGAAATCGGAGAAATGAAGATCATTATCGCCCGGTCTATAATCCGGAACTTAAAGCGACTTTAATTCAAGCATCATTGATAACAATAAATGAATAAATATTGAAGTATTACCTTTTATTTTCATATACATCATTCATTTGAATAAATCTCTGCACACTTAACCATCCACATGTCACTGTTTAAATGGCGAGTGGAAAAGCTTATCCCAAAGGAAGCTTGATTATTTGAAGAATATGTACGTTGGACTTGCGAAAAAATTTGTAGATTCATATTATAAACGAATGTTAACATTAAGTAACGAAAAAAACTTCGTTATTATACCGAGCTCATTACACTAACTGATCAATTTGTTCATCACAGCAATGAATTGATTACATAGACTTTTCGTTTGAACAACGATGAAATTCACAGTCTGAAAGTATTACTTCATTGTTACAACGATATTATACATAGATAGTGCGATATTACATCATTATATTCGTATGATTTTGGCCAGAAAAATAGGAATAATATTCTGTGAAGTAAACAACAGAAGTTTTGAGTTTAAGGGACATTAGATTTCACACTTTTTTAACTTGATTTTTTCTCTTCAAATTGATGTTTTTGTTTTAGTTTTAAAGTAGGTTGAGAAATCATGGTCAAATTTCAGAATAAAGTTTTATGTGACTAATACGATTCTATCGGCCCATACAATAATCTTTCCGTGTTTCCACTCTTGGAGAAAACAATAATTACAGAACAGATATTATCAGTATATCACCAGGTACATGAAATTACTTCAAATATCCCCAACAAACCTCATCAATGAATTGTGTCGGTCTCGTGGAGTAGGAAAATATTATAGCATTTACATAATATATCATGAATACTTGATATAATAATATGCTTATATTGAAAATATAAATTAGTAAATTAGATATTAGTTCTTATAAATCTAAATAATATCATGTACCTCCCATGGCTTCCTATATGTAGCATTAAAGTATTAATAGTAGTAGTACATGGCCTATGTATCGTGGAATTTGCTACTCCATAATGTTCAGTAACAATTCTAATTGAAATTCCAAATACTTAGAGGGGTTCTTTTTAATAAACCTATTGGATTTAGTCATTATATTGGGGTATATTAAAAGTACTAACAAAAATGGCGTTCGATAGATTGACATTGTAAATGTTTAAATGAATTTGAATGGGATTAGACAGAGCAAACTGGAAGTTTAAAAAAAAATCGAATTAAACATAGAAAATAAAAAAAGAAAAGATATTATAACAAAAACCCATTTCAATTTATGAATCATGAGTTGGAAAATAACAATTTTCCCAACAAGGCAGATGGGTTAGCATATATTTCATATGAATTTATGAAGGAATCTCCATTGCCCGAGGAAAAACGCTTCATTGATTTATAAATAATATACATTATACCTACGAAACTGCTTGATGTGATATGAAATAGTTTCATTCGACTATGAAAGACTTAAACGTCGTGATAACGTTAAGAACATTAATCAACGAATTTGTTCATTACCGAAGTGAATCTATTACTTTGAGTTTGAACATTATAACAACGATGAAATTCTTCGGGACAAAGATTTTCTTAATTCTCAGAACGACTTTTTCATCATGCTTACGAAACGAGCACCATGAATATAACGCACTATATTTAATTGTATAAACGAAATCAGCCATAGATCAACGAATATCTTGTAGGAAAACAATCGCTGCCTAAACGAAAATTCCGTAATCTCGACGAAAAGGCTGTCAATGTTTGCCATTCATTGTTTTTACGAACGATATTTTTTTGAGTGTAGAACTACGATGTATTATGGAGATGTTGAAAAATCATATCTCCGAAAGTATTTGCTTGTTAGAGTTGAAAATGATATCGATGGATTCTTATGATAAAACTGCATCTTAAAAAACATTTATTTTGAAATTTGTAACGTAAAAAATTTTTTTTTTTTCGTTGCTCCGAAACCATCAGACCAATTCTGTCCAATAACGAACTTAACCAAGAGATTTATACCCTAAACCTACTCTGAAAATTTCAACGGAATGAGCTACATTCCGTTCGAGAGTTATCGTGTTAACGGGGGGCCGGCCGGCAACCTTGAGCGATGTTCAGCGACGTTCATTCTTTTGCCGTAAGAGGGTCAAGGAATGGCGACGCCATATACCTGTCAAGCGACCTTTACAGACTGAAAACGCCCGGTTCAGTTTGGTTAGATAAACCAAAAAACCAGTGAGCATGTAATGAGGTAAACTGTGGCTAATTGCCAATAACTGAAACAAGACACACGGTGAAATATTCATTGATTTTAACCACCAACAAATATTCCACGTGGCCGGGCTAGATAACCTCATCACTCAGTGTTCCCCAAAGAGGACAGTATCATTCAAGGGCAGACACAAACACAGGGATTCATGGTTATTACCAATCATCAGTGTGACTTAACCAAATACTAAATGCAAACTGCGGGCGTTCTAGGAAACTTATATCCATCGGTTGAGAACTGGTAGGGAAAGAACCCCACCAGCGCCACCTATGGAGAATTCTTACGAACTCCCACCTTCTGCGATAAAGAAACCTTTTTTTTCTCTAACTCATTGTTTTCGAGAGTAATCTTGCTGATGGACCGGACAGAATCAATTTTGACCTCCGATTTTTCATCAGTGAGTCGAAACCAATCGTTATTTGTTCAGGTGAACAAGCGCGCTAAAAAAACTCTTTTGAACTAAACGTCAGATGTGTACGTCAAACTGGGAAATTATACGACGATCTAATACTAATATGTAGATTTAATGACAAATAGAACAAAAATTATTCCATCTCTGTTTTATTCCAGATCGATCGTGCCAGCGCGGGAAACGTCAAGAGAACTAAAGAAGAAATCGCAAAAGATCCTGATCAAGAGGACGACTTCGGCTACACAACGGGTGAGTCTTTTTTGTCTATTTTGAAATGCAAATTCAGATGATTTCCAGCTTTGATATCGTTCATGACCCCACTACAGGTTTATTGAAAAATCTGATATTGAGCTGCAATAGCGATATTTTCATATTAATATCGTATCGTATTAATTCGTATTATTCCAATTATTTCGGTTCCCTTGTTGTCCTTATTTTCTTTTGGATCTTGATTTATGTCGAATTCAACGAATAAATGATGAATCTTTCCATAGTCGGAAACCTATAGTTCAGATATGTCTCCATTTTTATGCACCTGATATTCCACTCATAAAATTGATTAAGTTTGTTAATTAATAAATTTATTATTTCAATTTCAATTTTATTAATTTTTTTTAATTGTAGGTTAATTTATATCAAATCCAGCACATACCTTGAATTTCAGGCAAATTAAGCGTACGTCATTTTTATAGGGTGACACAAAATGTGTTATTTTACACTTTAAAATTCAAAACCACCTGTGGAGTGTCCCAATTGTCCCACCGTGGTATTTCTTATTTTATTATCAAGACTCATCTTTTTTTCACAATTTATTTCTTTGTTTATTACAATAGGATTTTTTTTGTGAAAGATACAAGGGTTTTAGGAAAATGTTACATTTTTACACTTTCTTATCGAAATAACAAAAGTTTCTTGAACGTGTTTATTACCGGTTTAATTTAATTTGAAAAATGGAACTCTTTGTAACCAACAAAGTGAAAGCTAATGCTTTGATTCCAGATGGTGGGTCACAGTATTATGTGGCCAGAATGTTAGGAGTTTCAAGATGCAAGCTTCAAAGAACTTTAAAACAGTTTCTGAAATAGCTTTTTGAGCATCAATAAACAAACGGCTGGGGGTTTTTCATTTTCGACCGTTCATTTTCTGCTTAATGTTTGAATATTTTGAGTAATTTCAATGCAAAAATCCATCCGTTCGACCGAATATTCATTATAGATTTCGTAACTTAACGAAAATATCCAAATCCCAAGATACGTTTACTGGAGTAACGTTCCTTTTAGTTTTTCATTGGGTAAAAATGAAAAAATTTTAAGAGAAAACTATTTCGGACGCTCCGAGATTCGATCCCGACGCCCCGTGAGGCTCGGGAGCTATAAATTCCCAATCCAATGCCTCAGCACACTCGGCCACGTTGCCTACGTGAGTCAACTCCGGTTATGTACCAAATGAAGATTTTTAGTACTCGGATGATTTCCGTCGATTTACAGAATATCGTCAATCCTGTTAAGCAATCGATCGAAACCGGTTACTCGTTCATATTTCACGCAGTTTTTCTAGACGAATCCAAGATTTTCGAGTAATTCCGTTCGAAATTCAAATTCGATTTGACATTTCTCGTCGCTCGTTCAGACCGAAAACGTCGACCTTGAAGGAGCCGCGTTAAAATTCGCCAAAGAAATACGTGAAACGTCAGAATTTTGTCGATTTTCGCGAAAAGTCACATTTTCCATCCGTTCTTCCGGGAAAACGAAAGAGAGGATCGAAAAGAGGGCTCCGTTACGCCAACGTTCCTCCGAATTCCTTTCCACAATTTCGCTCCTTTTGCCAAAATTGGCGTTTTTCCGCCTTTTCTCGATATTTTTTAAGAACACCCCAATCTTTTCGCTCCGAAAACGCGAAACTCTACGAAACTTCCGTATTTTTGCTCGATAAACCCCTTCGAAATTTCCCCCAAACCCCACTCCTAGCAAAAACATCCCAAAAAAACATCACGTTTATAGTAACATTTTCAAAGAGTTTCCTTTGATAAATGAAGAATCGCTCGACCGATTTTGTGCAAACTTCACATAAACCATCTACTGAATAGTCCGAACAAAGCCTAAAAATTTGGTTTGGATAGGTGAGCCCGTCCTTGAGTTATAAAATTACAACGAAAAGTGGCATTGACCTAGATTCGTCGGAGAAATGCTAAAAAGTGGATTGCAACCAAATAAATCTCCAAAAAGTCTAGCAACGCTCCTCAATGAGATCACTCCATCGAGGAGATAATTGCAGTTGAAAGCCGCGTTTGAGTCGGTGCTGGATAGGAATCGCTCACATTTGACAGTCCCAGCCGAGCCAAACTTTGATTAAATTCGTACTCCATTCAGAGAAAAGTTGGATACTTGGTCGTGATAGAATGACGTCGAAAGGCACCAGCCTGAGGTTAGGAAACGGGAAAATTAATTTTACCCCCTGCGGTGGACCGACCCCCTATCCTCCCCGTTAATGAAGCGGATCCATTCTTCGCTTGTTAGGGGAAAATAATTCAATTTCAAAACGAAAGGTAAGTTTGATACTGATTCGTAATAGATCTGAAGGAAATGCTTTATGCTTATTTCGGGTTCGTTGCTCGTCTTAGCGATCTTTTGTGTCTTTTTGTCTCGGGGGGAGGGTTGTAACTCAGTTGGATATCGTTCGGATATCGTTTTGGAAGTTAACCAGTGGTTAACCGAAGAAATTTTGTGCGTGTTTTTGATTGGGATTCGTTAGCTGCAGTGTTGAAGTGGGTATTTCACATAGTTATACTACTGACTGACAAAGAAAGTACAACAAGGAGTAAATGATTGAAATTTGAAAAAAAACAAAGGGTTTACATTTTTTTTTATTAATGTGTTTGTCCACCGCGATTATCTATACACTCCCCAACACGTCTTGGCATTGATGCAATAAGATGGTCCATTTCTTCTTGAGGGATACTATCCCAAGCTAACTGTAGTTCTTGTATCAGAGCCGCCAAAATCCGTGGGGGCTGGGGTAAATTTCCAAGCCTTCTACCCATGATGTCCCTAACATGCTCCATGGACGAAAGATCAGGGGATCTGCGCGGCCATGGCAAAATATTCACATGGGTCGCTTCAAAAAAGTTTGAACTAACTCTGGCAACATGAGGTCCAGCAGTATCTTGCTGAAATATTGGATTCTCGAACCGGTTAAGGTAAGGGATAACATATGGCTCCACTATTTCTTGAAGATAACGCAGCGCTGACGTGTTACCTCGAATAAAGACTAAAGGTGATCTACTTACTTGTGCAATAGCACTTAATACCATAACGCCTACTGTCCGGTGTACCTACATGACGCTCAATATCAAACTTAGGTTTACGTCTTTCTCCCCGACGACGTCTAACCCTTCTTCGGCCATCATGTGCACCCAAGGAGAATCGAGATTCATCAGAAAAGACGACCTGATGCCACTCCACATTCCAATGTTGACGTTCTCTGCACCACTGTAATCGTTGCCGGATATGCTCAACCGTCAGAGGTAACACAAGACGGGATCGATAATGCTGCAGTCCAAAAGACCTTATCCGGCGGTAAACCGTTCGGACAGTTACAGAATGGCCTTGTTCTCCTAACCACTCATCAAACAAAGATCGAGTTGTCGCAAATCGGTCTCTAATAGCCATAAGTCTTAGACGTCGATCTTGAACTTCATTTGTACCCCTTCGACGTTCGGTGCCTACTCTTCTTCGATTTTTGGTATTATCAAACCACGCTTGACAACATCTCATAACAGTAGTTGGATTTCTGTTCTGTACGATTAGGGATTTCTCGAAATGACAACCCCGCCTCCGGTAGACCAATAATTTGACCTCTGTCGAATTCACTTAGCTGGCGTTAAATTCCGCGTACATGTGCTCTAGGCATTTTAACAACAACTAAACATCGATTTTGGATCTCGTCGAACGGTTGTTCACGATTTTTGGTGCTCTAGTTCCTCGGAACTGAGTGCTAATCAATTTGCCCAAATGTCTGTAATTTTCGAATTTTTCGATGAAAATGGTCTTAAACTATTTGGTTCGACTCACTGATCAAGAATCCGTGGTCGAAATTCATTCTGTCCGGCCGGTCCGGCCATAGGCACGATAACTCTCGAACGGAATGAGCTAGAGAGTTGAAATTTTCAGAGTAGGTTTGGCAGATAAATATCTCGGCTGAGTTCGTTATTGGGCAAAATCGGACAGATGGTTTCGGAGTAACAAAAAAAAAATTTTTTTTTACATAACAAATTCCAAATTAAATTTTTTTCAATAAGCAGTTTTACCATAAGAGTCCAATGATATAATTTTTAACACTAGGAAGCTAATACTTTCGGAGATATGATTTTTCAAAATTTCAATAAAAAATTGTATTTCTACGTTTTCACAGAATTATATAATTATTCTATGTATGAATTGTCATAAGTCAACTTATTTTCCTGAGACATGACATTGTCTAGTTCTTTGCTAATAGTTGGTTCAAGAAACGTCAAAATCGACTTAGAGAGACAAGGGTAAAAAACCGTCAAATAAACCCCCATGTGGGGATATTATGTCGAAAAGTGAAAATTAAGAATATATATCCCAGGTAAGTACCGACGTTTTATTCTAATACCGGAGATCGACAAGATCGTACGAGGAGCCTGATAGCCGTTTCCTCTAGTCAGTCCGTTTTCGGTTTCGGAACGAGAGAAGGCGGGCTCAAATCCCGGAAAGGGAATTACACTTTTTGGCGCTCTAGTTCCTCGGAACTGAGTGCGTATCAATTTGCCCAATTGTCTGTAATTTTTATTTAAGATGCAGTTTCACCATTAAAATTCATCGATATTATTTTCAACTCCAACAAGCTAATACTTTCGGAGATATGATTTTTCTAAATTTCAATAATGAATCGTACGTACTTCTATGTTTTCAAAGAATGCTATAATTATTCTATCTAAGCTTTATTATATGATCTGTGATCATACTCGTACATTTCATCCTGTTTTATAAGAAAGAGTCAAATTCATTTCAGCTATTTTAATTTGATTTCTTCCATGGTGCAGTTCTCATTCTCAGATTGCTCATTTAATCTTGATAAATAAACTATTATTTGAATTTAATTTCCTTTATGATGCAGTTCTATCATATGAATACATTGATATAATTCCCAACTCTGAGAAACCAATACTATCGGAGATATAATTTGTCTGTTTGAACTAGAGCGCCAGAAAGCTCCTGTTTTAATATGTATATCGAACTCAGAAGAACCCTGTATATTCTGCTTGAGAATAAATTAAATACCTCCTCTGACCATAAGACTACACAAAACATGAATTTCCTATTCGTATCCAAGTCTAAAGTGAAATATATCTTCCGACGAATGAACGAATGAATGTTTGATGTTATTCTGGAGACGATCCATCATGAAAGCACAAAGGTAACTGAAAAAAATATTGTGGTTACGCTGAATCCGCCAGATCGATCCGCGTTCCATTCGGGCGGAAAGCTCGGGATTATTCTGGAAGTAGTAGCTTCATATCAGTGTTGTGAAGGATAGATATTATCTTCCTGGATTTGAGCGGGAATCATTTCCCTTGATACTAGCTATACAATGATTATACGAGACATTCAATTTACCATATCGTCTCAGTATATGTTAGTTTCTATGGCAACGATTCCTACATGCGATAAAACATAATCTATAAAAGCACTGACTTCGGGTCGAGGTGCAGTTTCATCATAAGAATCCATTGATATCATTTTAAGCTCTAACAAGCCAATATTTTCGTACTTCTATGTTCTCATAGAATGCTGTATTCTATCTATGAATTAATATATGATCTGTGTTCATGCATATAATCTTATTTTCCTATAAGAGACATATCAAATTTATTTCTGATTTGTTTCCCATGATACAAAATACCCCTACTAAAAAACAAACTCAAACCTTGTTTTTATTCGAAGTCAGACAAAGGTAACTCAATTTTTATCATATCGAAAACGGATTACGTGACGTCGGTGAATAAACTCATTAGTGAAGGGCCTTATCAGGAACTAAAATCCAACCCTTTGAATAAATGCGTTACACAAGTTAGAGATACATCAAGAAAATTCGCAACTATATTGAAAGAGCAGGACAAATACAAATTGAAAATAAAAAATCCAAATTTACCGAAAATGTATTGTCTGCCCAAAATTCACAAACCGGGAAAACAAATGAGACAGATCGTCTCAAATTTAAATGTGCCTACCTATAATCTTGCCAAATGGTTGGTAAATAAATTTAATAGCTTCCAAACTCCTCAGACATTGGCAATAAAAAATTGGTACGAATTAGTTGAAAAATTTCAAAATCAATTATAAAGACCGCTTCATTTCGTGGGACGTAGTTTCTTTATCTCCAAACATCCCGGTTAAAATCGCAATAGAAAATTTGGAAGACTGGCTTTCTAGTTTAGATATTCCTCAAATAGAAATCAATGAGTACTTGATTGGAACTTGAAACTAAAAATTTGTTCAAGCACTGGCGTGAAGTCAGGAGCTTTTGAGCGTATTTTCTATTGTCCATTCTCCTGTATTGGACACTTAATTCGAATTTACTAGACAAAGCTCCTGACTTCACGTCAGTGCTTGAACCAATTTTTCTTTCATAATTTTCTTGAAATTTTCTAGGGGTACGGTTCTTGTAAAATTTTAAACAAGCTTTAAAAAGCTTCAATTCGATCGAGTCTATATTTTTTGAGTTATCGTGGAAATAATATTCCAGGTGGGTATAACTCTGAAACCGTTGGACCGATTATGCCCGTAATCGAACTTAATACTCCCATTCGGATACGCAACATACCCCGAAAATTGCAAGTTTCTATCTCGTTTCGTTCGAAAGTTATCGAGGCAACGGTCAGCCACTCAACTCACACAAGGCTGCTCGGATCTCCAACAATATAGATCCGATCATGTTCAAACTTGGAACTTATCAGTAGAGTTAGGTTCCGAAGGCTCTCGCAAAATTTCAGTGATGTTGGACGAATAGTTTCTGATATATAACATGAAAACTCATTGAAACTCAATGATTCTCAATTAGTTTCTGAAAATTTTCTGATGACACGATCCTCACGAAATTTTTGCGTTGGCATTCTACGACTAATAACCTTGTTTGAATTGGATCGGTTTTGTAATTTTCGAGTTCTTGAGGAAATAGCAACCCAATTTCAGATGCGTATAACTCCAAAACAGTTTGGCCGATTATGCCCATAAACGAACTCAAATGTCGCATTCAGAGGTACAACCTAACCTGAAAATTCGCTATCTCTTCCCGTTTTCAAGTTATCGTGACATAAAGAATATTTTTTAATAAGTTTTCTAGAATTTTCTAGTGATTCGATCGGATTTGTATGGGTTGAAAACAAAATTAGTAGTCGGAAACCATTGGGCGGATTATGCCCATTAACGAACTTGTCCGTTGTATTGGGATGCGCCACCTACCCTGAAAATTTCAAGTCGCTATCTCTTTCCGTTCTCAAGTTATCGTGGCAACGGACGGCCGGACAGAATCAAATTTACCTCAAATTCATTGACGTGGGGTCAGTCTGCTTTGCCACAGGTGCTATGAACATGATTATGATTATACTGACCCTCCCAAGTCTTCCCCATGGAGATCCCTCAGAAGCTCCTGGAGCTTGTGTGACTAAGGGGAGTCAGTTGTGTAATTTGTTACTCTGTTCTTATGCCAGCTTAGACACAGCACTGTTGATTTATGTGAGTGGTGTCTACTACCCTCTGGGTAGATCTCCGCCTCGTTCTATCTGCTGAGCTTGAAACCCTCTTCATTCAATTCAAATTAGCCAAAAAAACACGCGCGTCGAAGAGTACTGACTTTACGTCAGTGCTTTTTCATATTTTTGACTTATATCACAGTTTGAATATCGCTAAAATATTGTAAGACCCTTTAAAAAATGTTTACCGTAGATAACATTTCTTTTATTTTCTGAAAAAAATGTCTATCTACTATAAATACCAATTTTTGCGCGTATGTTCTGGGGAACATCGCGTTATCATTTTGCCCAAATGTCTGTAATTTTCGAATTTTTCGCCGAAAATAGTCTCAAACGATTGGGTTCGACTCCCTGATGAAGAATTCGAGGTCAAATTTGATTCTGTCCGTCCGGCCGTTGCCACGATAACTTGAGAACGGAAAGAGCTAACGACTTGAAATTTTCAGGATAGGTGGTGCATCCCAATACGGCGGACAAGTTCATTAATGGGCATAATCGGCCCAATGGTTTCCGAGTTATAATAATTTTGTTTTCAACCAATATAAATCCGATCGAATTGAAACTTGGTGAATAGTTGTAGAATATAAACCTAAGCAAGTTCGTGAAATTTTGTGAGAATCGTATCACTAGAAAATTAAAAAAAATTATTAAAAAATATTATTTATGACACGATAACCTGAGAACGGAAAGAGATAGAGGCATGAAGTTTCCGAGTTAGGTTGTGCATCTGAATGCAACATTTGAATTTGTCTATAGGTATAATCGGCCAAGCGGTTTCGGAGTACCCATCTGAAATTTGGTTGTTATTTACTCAATAACTTGAAAAATACGAAACCGATATAATTCAAACATGGTTATCAGTTGTAGAATGCCAACGCGAAAATTCTTGCGGAATTTCGTGAGGATGGTATAGCTAGAAAATTTCAAAATAATTATTAAAAATAATTGAAAAAAATTCTATATATCATAAACTATTCGTCCGGCATCGCTGAAATTTTGCAAGAGCCTTCAGAACCTAACTCCACTGCAAAGTTCCAAGTTAGAACACGATCGGTTCCATATTGTTGGAGAACCGAGCAGCTTTCTGTGAGTTCGGTAGCTGGATGGGAATCGTTGCATTTTTGTGAGAAACTTCAAAACCATTAATGTCATGATGACATATTTCGTCATCACAAATCTATGGGAGATGATAGCCCTACATTAGGGTCCTGTAGCGGTCAGACCTGGTTTTGAAAAAGATCCTCCTTAGGAGGAGGCAACTAAATATTGAAGGGATTTCTATGAACAAGAGTGAATATCTTTGAGAAATAGAGAAGGCGATTCTTCTTCAAGAGATCCATGCGCCTGCAGAGGAGTATATTTGTGAGAGGGAACTTTTGAAAGGATATGTATTATTTTTAATATAATATTGCTGAAATTTTGCTGAAGGCTTCAAAACTTAACTTTAAATTAACCACACTTTCTGATCTTGTGAGGTGAGAGGCTCATTTGTAGATATTAAATCTTGTGATGGGTGGAGAGGCATTTTAGGTCAGTTTTTCTATCACTGATGAGAATATATCTTTATGTTTCACCTCGACACCTTTAGATCTCTCATTGGGCATATATTGGTTAAGAATATTAAGTAATTGAATATTACTGGAATTCAATTGAATTTCGTTCAATATGTTAGTAACTAAACTTATAATTTTCTTTACTTTGATTATTTAAATATGAAGTTAATTCCTGTAATATTTTTCTAGAATAATTATGTATTCTTCGCCCAAAGAAGAATTTAAGGTAGTCAATGTGTTAATGTTTTCATCATAGTATTCTATCCTGACTTCACGAAAAAAAAATTGGTTCAAGCACTGACGTGAAGTCAGGAGCTTTTGCGCGTATGTTGTATTGTCCATTCTCCTGCATTGGACACTCTTAATCGAATTTACCATGGTGAATTCCATTGTCTGTTCTCCTGTATTGGACAATCTTAATCGAATTTACCATGGCGAATTCGATTAAGAGTGTCCAATACAGGAGAACAGAAAATAGAATTCACCATGGTAAATTCGATTAAGAGTGTCCAATACAGGAGAATGGATAATAGAACATACGCGTAAAAGCTCCTGACTTCACGTCAGTGCTTGAACCAATTTTTTTAGACCATCATTTAGGTAAGTCTAATAAGGATGCAGAAAAATTTGAGATGGCCATTCGATAAAAATTTGACTCTGTAAAATGAAAGTCATAAGTAAAATTCTTATGCCATAAATTAAAAACTAAAATTGACCTCTCCGAGAGCTTTTCTTGAAAACAATAACGCAATTATGAATTTTGTTCCTTACTCTATATACACACTGTATATTCGAACAATACCTTTTTCTCGTCCTAAACAGTATACTCTATCATTATTCTGAAGGTTTGCGTTCCCCTAATCTATTTCGGCTGATGCGGGGTCAATCCCGAAAGATGGGGGTCCCATCTTATGTTTACACGGGATAGGGAAAGGCGATCGAAGATAGGGGAAAACCGAACTTTAACAATCCCCGAACAACGGAATAGACGAGGCATAAAAATAAAAAGTTTCGATAATGATGATATCGAAAAACTGAACTCTAAAATTTATGGGATGAATGTGGCCGTGATGGGTCAATTTATATAGTTCCAGTTCCAGTTTGTTCGTCGTTTTTCAGGGACTACTGCCATTCATCACAGATCTGGCATATCGAAAAACCTCTGCGGACGGGGTCTTTGGCGGTCGTGTTAAACTACTACCAAGTAATTATTCAAACTTTGACAAATCATATCTCCGAAAGTATTGTTTTCTCATAGTAGATGTCACGAAGTTTCGGTTAGTTTAATTGTGGATTCAATTCGGTGGTTGCGTCAAAAATGAACTGGAAATTGACATAGAATCACTCTAATTTGGCAATAAAGAGCTGTCAAAGCTTTGAGAAACCCACCGTAAGAGTTGGGAATGATATCAATGGATTCTTATGCTAGAACTGCATCATAAATTAGAGTTGAGAAGTTGTTGTTCAGGCATCACTAATTTGCCCACCCTGTACATCCGTTAGAACCTGGTGATAATATTTTAAGATTCAATTTCTCATATTATTATTATCAAAGATTTTATGAATATCCAATAATCCATTCATTTCCAAGAAAATCTCAGATCGAATAGTCTAGATGTGATTCCAACTGATAAAATGATCATAATAATCATCCGTAGGTAATGTTCACAGAGAGTCCATGGAATCATAGACTTTATATATGTCTCCGTTCGCTATTCGCTTGCGGCATTGCTAAAGTGTGTCCCAGGCATTCAATCGAGGAATATGGATTATCTGTATCTTGTGAAAACAAATTGATAAGCATTCTGTTCCGAGGTACAAGAGCGCCAAAAGTTAAATTCAAAACGTAGTTCTATGACTCCTCTCTTATGTTGGATTTACATACATCAGCAAATTATGATTAGAGCATTCTATTAAATCATAAAATTACGATTAATTATTGAAATTTTGAAAAATCATATATCCGAAAGTACTAGTTTGTTTGTATTCAGAATGATATCAATAGATTCTTATGATGAAATTGGATCATAAAAAAAAGAATTTGTAATGTAAAAAAAATTATATTTTTTTCGTTACTCCGAAACCACCACCACCTTGGAAACCCAAAAACAAACTTAACCCAGACATTTATCTCCCAAACCCACTCTGAAAATTTCAACTTTTTAACTCATTCCGTTCGAGAGTTATCGTGTTAACGGACGGACGGACGGGCAGAATCGATTTGACCACGGATTCTTGATCAGTGAGTCAAACCAAAACGTTTGAGACCATTTTCAGCCAAAAATTTGAAATTGTCATTGCTCATAAGGCCAGGAGGGTTTTTTCAAAACCAGGTTTGGCCAATCCAAGCGATGATTATTCAGAACTCCAGAACCCTCATGTAGGGCTATCATCAAACAATAAAGCATATGTTTGAAATAAATATTAGCAGAGGTTAGTGTAACGGGGTACCATACAATTCGACGTATGATACAAGAGCTTAGGGAAAAACCTCAGCAAAAAAACCCTGTCTCCCCGCTATAGTGTTGTGATTTATGATATTGAAATTGTTAACAAAATATGCTGAAATATTAAATATTGAAGGGCATCTTTCTCATCACTATTGAATCTTCCTTGAATAAGCTGAGAGGTTTCTCCAAGGTACCGGGAATTCAATCTAGAAAAGGAAGACGAAAGGAGAAAAATGAAGAAATTCAAA
Source organism: Halyzia sedecimguttata (assembly GCA_937662695.2). Taxonomy (NCBI): domain Eukaryota; kingdom Metazoa; phylum Arthropoda; class Insecta; order Coleoptera; family Coccinellidae; genus Halyzia; species Halyzia sedecimguttata. The sequence continues at coordinate 99,159,010 of OW569412.2, read as the reverse complement.
ATGGAATATTCCATGGTTTATTAAATAAATTTGAAATTCATCACCTATTTAAAAAAATTGGTTCAAGCCCTGTGAACAGGAGCTTTGGCGCTCTTGTTCAAACTTTGACAAATCATATTTTCTTCGAAATTATTGGTCACTGGGAATGATATGAATGGATTCTTACGATAGAACTGCATCATGGAAGAAACTAAATTCAAACAGACCGATTCTCCCCAATAACGAATATCATCCTCATAATTCTACGATACCTGAGGATATTTCATCGGTCATTTTGCATTCATTCATACTTAGTTTTCTAGAACAAGAGGTGTACCAGAAATAATTTCGACATTTATCTCTCATAGGGAAATAAGATGACATGTAAGAACTCAAAGAAAAATTATATACGATTTACACTTATTTATTCAATATTGTGACGCGTTTCGTGACAGCGACTTCATCAGACTACATCATACTGATGAAGTCGCTGTGTCGACGAAACGCGTCACAATATTGAATAAATAAGTGTAAATCGTATATAATTTTTCATTGAGTTAATATGAATTTGCATCAAGTAAAAGCCACAAGCATTAAATTTTTGACATGTAAGAACGCAGATCATATAATAATTCATAGATACAATACTTAAGTACAGCATTCTGTGGAGTACGATTCATTATTGAAACTTCGAAAAATCATATCTCCGAAAGTATTAGCTTGTTAGAGTTGAACATTATATCAATGGATTTTTATGGTGGAACTACATCTTAAAAGAAATTAAGTTTGAAATTTGTGATGTAAAAAAATGTTTTTTTTCGTTTCTCCGAAACTATCCGACCGATTTTGCCCAGTAACTTAACCGAGATAATTGTCTCTCAAACCTACTCTGAAAATTTCAACTGCCTAGCTCATTCTGTTCGAGAGTAATTGTAGAAACGAAATTTAAAAATAAAAAAAAAATTATACCTTATGGCAACCCTATCAAAACAAAACCTCGCATGCATATAGAAGTAATTATTCTGCAATTTGATGCTAAATTTCATATAGATCGATTGATCGGTTTCGGAAATATTCATAAAAAATATTTTTACTAAAAAGGGCCATAACTCCGAAACCTCTTGGTGCATTTCGCCCGTTAACGAACTCGTCCGAGATATTTACACTACAAACCTACCCCGCAAATTTCAATTCTCGAACTTCTTTCGTTCGAGAGTTATTGTGCCTACGACTGGCTGGACAGAATTGATTTCGACCACGGATTCTTGATCGGTGAGTCGAACCAAATCGTTTAAGACCATTTTCAGCCAAAAATTCGAAAATTACAGACATTTGGGCAAATTGATAAGCACACTGTTCCGAGGAACAAGAGCGCCAAAAGACTCAGAAACATTATGAATAGCCCTAAAACCATCCTGGAATCTATGAATGGGACAATTATTAACTAAATGATCTATGGTCTCCTCAACTGAGTTCTATCTGAAAAGTATGATGTTGCAACGACCATGAACCGTTCTTAAACGATTCAGAATAGACCATACTTTCCTTGGAAGATCAAAGCCTGGAACTATATCTGAAGGATCAGAAATTAAATTTTTGTTGAATAAATCACAAGAAATCCATTCAGGCCGCCAAACTTCCTTGTCGCTTTTATTCGAATTGAAATAACAGTTGGACCATAAAGGATTACGTGACTTCAATCTGGGTATCTTATCGACTGGAATATAGGAGAGAATCGGAAAAGAATTCGGAGAAGAATGAAATTTATTCTAAGAATTTAAAACAGCAATCTGCCTGCGAATGTGAGACAACGTTAAAAGAGCTGGTACCAATGAGTAGGTTTAGATCTAATAGTTCCAGTGATGATCCTCATAGATGAATTCAGCTGTGCATACATTTTTTGCTTCACTTTCTTCTTCTTCCTTCTTCCAAATAGGCACATTGCCTGTTCCTCATCGAAAATTTGCCATTTTCATCAGTTATCTGGGCAAGTTGTCACTCCATCTCTTCCGGGGTCTTCCAACACTTCTCTTTCCTAACGGTGATTTACCCCTAGATATTCTGACTATGCGGTCTTGGTTCATTCGACCTATATGATCGTTCCATTCCATCTTCCTTCTCTATTTTACATATTCTTCTGCTGTCTTCGATCCTTTCTCTATCCCACAATGTTTTTCCTGCTATTTTTCGAAATATCCTCATCTCGGTTGTTTCCAGTATCTGCCGTGCTCTCGAGGTTTCAGGTCTGGTTTCCGCTGCATAAGTGAGAATTGGTATTATTGCTGTTTTTTAAATTCTGGCTTTTATTTCTATATCAAGGTGTTTATTTTGGAAAATTGTATCATTCAATTGAGCAGCTGCTCTTGATGCTTTTATCGCCTGTTCTCGCACTTCCGATTCCACATCACCATGGCTTGATATTTTTACACCCCAGTAGGTAAATTTCATTTCCTGTATTATGATGTCGTCTACCATCAGTTTACATCTCAAAGGTGTCTTAGATGTAGTCATGTAATTTGTTTTACTGCGGATATTGACATACCTAGTGCCTTGGCAACTTTATTAAATAGGAACAGGAGTCTCTGGAGGTCATCTTCACTTTCTGCTATCAGTACAGCATTATCCGCATAGCACAAGATGTTTATTTCTTTGTTCCCCATTTTGTATCCCCTTCACTTTCTATTGTATAAAAGAATGAAGAAATGAGCAGGATAATTTAAGTTATGATATTATGAAATTTTAAATTACTGCTATTTAAATCCCGGGATATTATACTTATTAATAAAACACCCTGTCTATTTAATCTTTAATTATGGAGTTCCTGCTTTGAAACCGTAACAGTGCGAGAAACATAGCAAATGTGGGAATTCAGGAAAGTATTCATTACTATCATTAATTTTTACACGTACTCCGATACACGGGTCCCATTTTAATCCTCCACTATAACTTTTCGACGTGTCCTAATTCCAGTTTCAGATGCCGTCCGCGGAACGAATAATTCTCGCAGAAATATCCTCCACCTTCTCCGGCATGCATATTTCTAACCCGGAACACTCGTTCTCCATACCGGGGTGATTTACATTTCTGGTAAGCACCAGGCCACGCGAATTTATAGGGACCATAATTCAGGATTATTGAAAAAGTTGTAAGAGTGGGTACTTGGGGGATGTCTGGTGCATTTTCGTACCCGGCGAACTCTCAGAATGTGGGCTAGCAGGTTTTGCCGCGTCTGATTTATCGTCTACAAAACATTATGACATCGCGACAACGATTGCGATTCTTCCCACATCCCGATCTGGGCGGGTGGGATGATTTATACGATCCGGGAAACCGAATGATTCGGAATTATTTGATGTGTCGAGTTTAGTTCGGCTTCGATTGAAATATGCAATATCTGATCTACTTTGCCATTGGGCCACCAATGGATTCTGTCGAGGTTGAAGAGCAACTCTGCTCCCTTGATGCTGCATCTTCTCCTGGTTCTGACGGACCCTCTGCTTTGCTGCTGAAGAATTGTGCTGATAATCTGTTTAACGCCTTGTCAAAAATGTTTTCCCTATATTATTATTATTACTATATGGGTTGTGCTGGGCAGACGAAACCCGCCCCTCCACTGCGACCAATCGGTCTTTTGTGGCACACCTGTAGTATGTAATCTATACTTCAACCACAAGCTCAAGTCTCTTGATGAGGGATATGAGTCTGGTGGGTGAGAACTTGTCCAGTTCCCTCAGTGTCAGTTTGTGGACTCCTAATTCCTCCAATCTGATCCTGTCCCCAGCGGGGCAGTCACACATGATGTGTTCGATAGACTCGTCGTCCTCCAGGCAAAGTCTGCACTCGGAGTCTTCAGTCAACCCCAGTGTATTGAGGTGTTTCCTGAGGCCACAATGACCCCTGTATACAGCTATAGAGAAATTGAGCCATTTTCTGGCTCTTTCAGCTGTAATTGTTGAACGAGCATGTCTGTGTCCAGGTATGCTGCTCCAGAAGAGCTGCAGCTTGCAGCGCCATCCAAGTTCAGCGAGTGTGGTTCGGCAATTCTGCATAAGCAGGGATTTGCAGCCCCTGTCACCATCAAGCACGCAGATCTCTGAATTTTTGCAAGCTTCAGCTGAGACTTCACTTTTACAGTACACTCCCACCAAGCAATGCTACCGTAAGTGCTCACCACCATCACGTACAACCAGTGGAGCTGTTTCCCTATCATTACAGCAAGGAAAGCTGCCTTCTCTGAGGAAGCATGCTAGGATAACCCCAATATTCAAGAAAGATTATCGATTATGTGCTGGTAATTATAGACCTATTAGACTGATTTCAGTGGTCGCCAAGATGCTGGAAAGGTTGATCGCTAGGAAGATGAATGGATTTCTTTTTGATAACAAAATAATTCCGGAGGAGCAGTATGGGTTTGTGCCTGGTAGATCAGGATTAACCAACCTCCTTAAGTGTCTTAACCAGTGGACATCGTCTCTTGATTCCAACATACTGGTCGATATTATATATCTGGATTTTGCAAAGGGGTTTGACAGAGTTCCTCCGATGCGACTTCTGGCCAAGTTGGAGCATTGCGGGATCAGAGGGGTTCTGCCCTATCCTGTTCTGGATATATGTCGCGGATCTTACTGCCTCATTTTCCTGTGATTTGTCCTTATGTGCGGACGATACTAAACTGTTTGCAAATGCTCTCTCTTCCCACTATAAGCTACAACAGGATTTTCTGAATATTTTTAACTGGTCTAATGATTGGCTCATCCCACTGAATACTTCTTAATGCAAAGTTGTCCACCTTGGTAGGAATAATCCTCGACACATGTACTATCTCGATGGCCCTTCAATCGACCCTGTGACCGAGCATGGGTAACCCCCTTTACCCCTTTCTAGCTAATTTGTTCCTCAGTAAATTAGAACTTGAAATTAAAAAATGGGTTCAAGCCCTGTGGACAGGAGCTTTCTGGCGCTCTAGTTCAAACCGACAAATTATATCTTCGAAAGTATTGGTTTCTCAGAGTTGGGAATTATATCAATGTATTCATATGATAGAACTGCATCATAAAGGAAGTTCAATTCAAATGATAGTTTATTTATCAAGATTAAATGAGCAATCATGAGAATGAGAACTGCACCATGGAAGAAATCAAATTGAATCTGGCCAATTTTGCCCAATTACGAACTTAACCGAGATATTCATCTCCCTAACCTACTCTGAAATTTTCTACTACCTAGCTCATTCCGTTCGAGAGTTATATCTATGTCTATGGATGAAAAGCAGTCTCACTACTCTCAGATCTCTTACTTCATGTTCCGTTCCGAAATGTAAGAGTTTTCTGAGAAATGGGTTCAAGCCCTGTGGACAGGAGCTTTCTGGCGCTCTAGTTCAAACAGACAAATTATATCTCCGAAAGTATTGGTTTCTCAGAGTTGGGAATTATATCAATGTATTCATATGATATAACCGCATCATAAAGGAAATTCAATTCAAATAATTGAATCAAGATTAAATGAGCAATCATGAGAATGAGAACTGCACCATGGAAGAAATCAAATTAAATCTCGCTAATTTTGCCCAATAACGAACTTAACCGAGATATTCATCTCCCTAATCTACTCTGAAAATTTCAACTACCTACCTCATTCCGTTCGAGAGTTATATCTATGTCTGGGTAATTCCCACCAAATGTTCCCCTTTCGCATTATAGTTTAAGAAAAAATAAATTCACAATAATCGAATTTATTTTTAGATATCCTAAACCAGAAATTAATTCTTATTAATCTTATGCCTAAGGTTACACACTTTCGTTGGTATTTTGTGAAATAATGAGATTTTCATGAAACCGGCATTCACGGATGTGAGACAAAATTCACGGAAATGAAATAATGTTAAATTTTAAATGAAAAAAAAAATTCCTATATCCTTAATATAAAAAAATTGGTTCAAGCACTGACGTGAAGTCAGGAGCTTTTGCGCGTATGTTCTTTTGTCCATTCTCCTGTATTGGACACTTTTAATCGAATTTACCATGGTGAATTCTATTGTCTATTCTCCTGTATTGAACAGCCTTAATCGAATTCACCATGGTAAATTCGATTAAGAGAGTGTCCAATACAGGAGAACGAACAATAGAATTCACCATGGTAAATTCGATTAAGAGTGTCCAATACAGGAGGATGGACAATAGAACATACGCGCAAAAGCTCCTGACTTCACGTCAGTGCTTGAACCAATTTTTCTCTTTCGGACATATCCAGAATATTTTTAATTTTTCCTTCCTTTTTTCTTTTATAATAGCCCTCGTTCTTTACGTTTTTCTTCTTCGTATAATTCAGGATAATTTTTTCGGGCTTCATGAAGTCTTCTCATAGATTTTCGTTGTTTTTTCTTCTGTTCTTCATGAGATGCAGTAACTTTTTTCTTATTTTTTTTTAATGATGTTAGAATTCATGTCCTGAAAGGAGGAACAGAATATTATTATCACATCCGTGAAGAGTACCTCACCTCCGTGAATTACTATATTCACGGAGGTGAGATTCACGGAGGTGAGAAATTTGACTTTTTTATGGAATATCTCATTTAAAGAAAAAGGCTTCAAAACAATATTTTAACTCATTAAATAACTTTCGTAATTAAGTATATTCAGATAACAAATAATTGAATAAAATAATCTCCTACCTTACAATTCATCTTCACGGAGGTGAGAATCCCAAATTTCCCATACACGTCTTTATCATTTGGGTAAGAATTTAACCAATAAGTTACACTTTGAAGTTCAAATCTCAAGTGGTCAGTATTACCTGGGCATCAACCGATATTCCAGGCGGTCCACGATGACGATACCGTCATCTTGCGATTAAAGGGTCAAATTACAATGTCGCTTCACGGAGGTGATAGATAATGCAGGAACATCGACTAATATAAGTATAATTCGAACACCGATAATTTTTTCATTGAGATTTTATCATGTCAACATTATTTAGTTAATTGTGGATAATGAACTAGAAATACGCTGTGCCAGAATTCCATTAATGCTATAATTTTAAGTTTAGGACAATGCGATAACTAAGAGGAACAGTCACGGAGGTGAGGTTTTCAATTCTTCTGGAAAGAAAACTAGCGTTGAAAATTAAAATTTTTGAAATTTTGCAATTTTTTATTCTTTATAGTGTTTGTTACATTTCAAAAGGATATAATATAGAGAATTAAACGATTAAACCAGTGTTATGTAGCAGAAAACTGTCATGAACACCAAAGTGGAACATTTCGTGAGAACTACCCGTCTATGGATGAAAAGCAGTCTCACTACTCTCAGATCTCTTACTAACTTCATGTTCCGTTACGAAATGTAAGACTTTTCTGAGAAAAACTAATTTCGGAGCAAACAACTGAGATTTTTCTCACTTCGCTCACAATTCTTCGATTCATTAGATAATGTCATGCACACATAAGTTGACATTAGGACAATTCATACATAGAATTATATCATTCTGTGACAACGTTGAAATACGATTTATTATTGAAATTTTGAAAAATCATATCTCCGAAAGTACTAGCTTGTTAGAGTTGAAAATGATATGAATGGATTCTTATGATAAAACTGCTTATTAAAAAAAAATTAATTTGGAATTTGTTTTGTAAAAAAAAATTTTTTTTTTGTTACTCCGAAACCATCTGTCCGATTTTTCCCAATAACGAACTTAGCCGAGATATTTATCCCCTAAACCTACTCTGAATATTTCAACTCTCTAGCTCATTCCGTTCGAGAGTTATCGTGCCGGACAGAATGAATTTCGACCACGGATTCTTGATCAGTGAGTCGAACCAAATCGTTTAAGACCATTTTCATCGAAAAATTCGAAAATTACAGACATTTGGGCAAATTGATAAGCACTCAGTTCCGAGGAACTAGAGCGCCAAAAAGAACATAAATATTTTCCACTAGGGGCTAGATACGTGGATGACATATTTGCAATTGTTGATGAAAATTTTGATATTAACGAATCTACCATGGTCTTAAACAGTAAATACCCATCTATTAAGTTCACCTTTGAAATGGACGGCTACTTACCATTCTTAGATTTAAAAGTATCCAGAAATAACTCAATTTGAATGAGTTTTGACATTTTTAGAAAACCTACTAATTCTGATATTTACATTTCGTCTGAGTCGGTAGCTCCCTGGTCACATAAACGAGCCAGTTTACATTTCCTCGTTAACCGGTTATTTAATATTCCGCTAAGCAATGTAAATTTCAAGAAAGAAAAAAAATGATTTTCGAAATTGCCGAAAGAAACGGGTAGAGTCATCAATTAGTTCAGAAAATTATCAACAAACATAAAGATAAAAATCTCTTCAGTAGCATAACCCTAACGAAAGAAATGAAAACGGTAAAAGGTTTCCACGCATTCACGTTCCATCCGAAAACAAACTCTAGAATATTTTTGAAAAGGTTAATATAAAACTGGCTTTCAAAACTTCCACGAAAATTAAACAACTCCTAGGAAATACCTTCGATAATACTCCGGCCATGTTAAAATCTGGTATATATGAAATTGAATGTTCAGATTGCAACAAGTGTTACGTAGGTCAAACAACCAGAAACATTATCACACGGTATAAAGAGCATACGGGACACATTCGGAACAACAACGTCGATAATTCCTGCGGTTGCAAATCACGTTTTAACAACTGGCCACTCAATTTCAGAAAATTTCGTCGAATTGTTGATAAATTCCTATAAAGCGTACTTAGGTACACTTGAAGGTATCGAAATGTATAAGAAAAAGGATATTATACTCAATAATGACCTAACCCTATCAAAAACCCATTATTCTCACTAATTGGCTTATGACTAAGGGTATAATGTCAACCCGTACGGGAATGTAGAAATTGATTGCATGCTTTAGTAACGCTTCGTCTTTGAAGATGGAAACTTTGTTTCCGAAACATATGTCAGACGACAAAAACTGTAGTGGACAAGGGTGTAGTTACTTTTATAGTGTTCACAATAAGTCCACAGTGAACTCAAAATAGAATATACCGAGCATAGTGATCTTGGTATAGTCATCTCAGATGATCTGTCCTGGTCTGAACACATTGCGTACACTGTGTCTAAGGCCAAGAAGATATTATATCTTGTGAAGACGTCATTTCCAAACTGCTCCCTTAAGACGTGCAAACTCCTCTTTACGTCATATGTTCGTCCAATCCTGTAGTATGGTGGTCCTGTTTGGTGCCCGGCCCTGAGGAGAGATGAGCTGCTTCTGGAGCAGCTCCGTACGGTTCTAGGAGACCTTCTTACCAGGAGAGGTTGAGCTTTTTCGGTCTAACTACTTTCAGTGAACGGAGATTGCGAGGTGACCTGTTCATGGCGTTCCGCTCGTTGAATGGACTATTTGGCAGTGATTTGAGTGGACTTTTAGAATTAAATCCCAACAACTTATGTGGTCGCGCATTCAGGCTCCGTCGGGAACGTTTCAGAACGTCGCAGAGGAAGGGTTTCATTAGCAACCGTGTGTTTTCCAGATGGAACTCCCTCCCAGTTCGGGTGGTGTCCGCGACAAGTGTGGACAGTTTTAAGAATATGGTGGACATGACGGGGAACTGATTAATTTTGTTTATTTCTGTTTGTTATTTTCTGGTTACATTATGATTTTTGTTGATTGAGAACTCGATAGGCACTGCCTCTTCTCTTAATGCATAATAATAATAATATCCTTCTTAAATACAGGCACAGGCCATTCATAGGAAATTCGGCAATAATGACAGAGAGTCCTACGTTGCGAAGCGAAAGAGAACAGAAGAGAAAGAAATTATATACAAAGGTTAAATACAGGGTGTCAATTTGAAAACTTGGCAGGCCAATAGGTCTCTTGTATATATTGTATATTGTTGTAGGGGGTAACGTTGCACTGCGACCTTAAGGTCTATTGTGCCCCCTGCCAGGCTGTCGATGTCATTACTATCTATAGCTCGCCTTCCAGTTCCAGTTCGTACCCAAAGCATTCCTTGCGTTGGTTTGAGAAGGCGAGACATTCCGTTATAAGGTGATCAGGAGTTTCTTCCTCCTTCCAACAGAATCTGCACTCGCCAGTTTCTGCTAGCCCTAATCTCATCATATGCTTACTAAGGCAGCAGTGCCCTGTGAGGAAACCAGTGAGGAGGTGCAGCGTATTCTTACTGAGGTCCACGTTTTTCTTGGATTTGACAGTGTCAAAGTTCTGGAGGAATTTCTTGGAGTGATGCATTCCGGGGAGAGATCTACAGAAAATACCTCTTTCAGATTCTTCTTTCATCTGGAATTCACTTTTGTAGGTGTATCTACCAACCCCACAATAGGGTTCCAGGCCAATAAAGGGGGTTTGTGCTCCTTTCTTGGCAAGTGTGTTGGCCTCCTCATTTCCTATGATTCCCGCGTGACCAGGAACCCAGACCAAGGAGACCTTGTTGTACTTGCCTACTTCATTGGGTTCAATAGGTCTCTTGCATGTAACACGAAATACCATATGTTTATGTTTTTCTGAATCCACTTCAATATCAGATCATCATGTACGCCCTCATCCGCTTTCAAAATTTATAAAATCTGAATATTTCGGTATTGAAAATCGGGATATCAGGAAGCAAATTCAAATGAGGTGAAACACTTCTAGTTGGTACAAGCGTTGCTATGACGGCTGACATAATCAAAATCTAACCTCGGCAAGACTATCAGCTTTTTACAGCGAAACAAAAAGTGGAACGGGCACGAGAAGAGAGAGACGTAATCAAAATCTACACTCGGCGAGTCCATCTGCTTGTTACAGCGAAACTAAGAGTGAAATCGATACGCAGAAGAGAGAGAGAGAGTAGATATGACGGATGACGCCACGGACGGGCGCCAAGTCTCGATCGTTTGAACATCTATTATGTGGAACCAAATTTGAATGATCGTTTTCTCGTTGAAAATTGAAATTTTTTTCGGCGGTTAAACTTTTTATTTTCTTATGGATATAATAATCGATTCCGATAATAAAAAAAATACATGCAAGAGATCTATTATGTCACGAATGGGATGTTTTGTGTGAAAATTCCGGAACAGCTCAACTTTTATTCGGAGGGTGACATACTTAAACATTTGAGAAAAGAATGTATTCTTGTTTGGCTAGTTATGGAAATCATTTCGAGCATCATTTGATTAGTACACCCTGTAACTACTTCAAGGACTCCATTAAAATTAGCAAACCGTAGTATTCATGCAGAGGGACAAGTTGGCTTGCAATTGTGCTCAAAATATGTCCCCCTCTGAATGAAAATAGAGCTTTTCCTGCATTTTCTCCTAAAACATCCCCGTCGTGACATAATTGGCCTGGTAAGTTTTCAAATTGACACCCTGTGTATAAGCTAGGTATACAGGATGTCCCGAAATTAGTGCGGGTGATAATATAATGCCCTTGGATAAGCCATATTATGATGGAAATATATACTAAAATCGGCCATAACTCCGAAACCGCTTGATGGATTTTACCCATTGACGGTCTTGTCCGAGATATTTACGCTCCAAACCCACCTTGCAAATTTCAATCCTCTAACTCCTTTCGTTCGAGTTATCGTGCCTACGGCCGACCGGACCGACCGGACAGGATCGATTTCGACCTCGGATTCTTGATCAGTGAGTCGAACCAAATCGTTTGAGACCATTTTCAGCCAAAAATTCGAAAATTACAGAAATTTGGGCAAATTGATAAGCACTCAGTTCCGAGGAACTAGAGCGCCAAAAAAAAATTAGGCACACGTGGACCATGTAGCCATTTAATAATGTTCCAGGATCATATGAAGAAGGCTATGGAGACGCTAACATGGGGAGTCTGCGTCGCGCATAGAACTATCCGAATGATTGTATGCGGCGTTGCCATTCTCTGTGCATGGCCTTGTATTTCAGAAGGCCGTGGGGAAACCCAATAATTCGAGAATCGAGATATACTTATACTTAGTTATCTGTGTTCGAGATTAGTGGATGTGCCGACTGCCGAGTGTAGTTCAACTTCGATTGAAATATGCAATATCAGATCTGCATTGCGGAGACGGAGGGTATATTGACGCGAAAGGGTTTATGTTTCGAGCAATTCCGTTGGCGTAGAATTAGTGACTGATCAGCATCCACGATAAGAGTCAGTTCTATTGAAGACTGGAGTTCAGTCTAACGTAATGAGTATTTCCTGGAAGGGCCTGGTTCAAGCTTACGATTTATGGACTGATTTATTTCGTGTTCGGCTCTGTGAAGTTCATGGGATCGGTTGTGGTTATAATCGCAATTAATGTAGGTTTGTGCATTCGTAGCGGAGTGCTGATAATTTCGTCCGAATGTCTTTAGCATGTCACGATTTTTCAATCCAAAGTACGATTAGTATACGAAGAAGCATACAAAGAGGCAGGCACGGGCCTAAGGGGTGGGGATGGGAGGGGGATGATCCCCCCTCAATGTTGAACGGAGTTGGCAAATTTTCAACACAGTTGGAAAAATTTCGAAGGAGTTGGAAAAAATTTCGAAGCAGTTGGAAAAATTTCGAAGGAGTTGGACAAAATTTCGAAAGAGTTGGAAAAAATTTCGAAGCAGTTGGACAAATTTCAATGGAGTTGGAATATTTCCGAAAAAATTGTTATAAAATGTGAAGGAATTTGACCGCCTGACCGAATAAATGCAAAGCAGACAGATAATAGGAATAGGATAACTTGGAATAACACCATGTACCCTTGTACACATTCTGTTGCCGTAAATTCCATATTCAATAATTTTCGGCACAATGTGTGAATGTAATCATTAAAGGATACTGTGGGAGGTATATTCATCATTAAATGGTTTCTTTCTGGGTTTTCTCTCCCAAACTCTGAGAAATATCTATAAAATAAAAAATTAATAAGCAATATCACAAAATAATGAATTTTTTATTATACAGATATTTTTTCAGAGTTTGGCAGAGAAAACCCAGAAAGAAACCATTGTGTTTCTTTCTGGGTTTTCTCTCCCAAACTCTGAAAAATATCTATAAAATAAAAAATTAATAAGCAATATCACAAAATAATAAATTTTTTATTTAACAGATATTTTTTGAGAGTTTGGCAGAGAAAACCCAGAAAGAAACCATTGTGTTTCTTTCTGGGTTTTCTCTCCCAAACTCTGAAAAATATCTATAAAACAGAAAGAAACCATTGTGTTAGTTTCTGGGTTTTCTCTCCCCCAAACTCTGAAAAATATCTATAAAATAAAAAATTAATAAGCAATATCACAAAATAATAAATTTTTTATTTTACAGACATTTTTTCAGAGTTTAGCAGAGAAAACCCAGAAAGAAACCATTGTATATCTTTCTGGGTTTTCTCTCCCAAACTCTGAAAAATATCTATAAAATAAAAAATTAATAAGCAATATCACAAAATAATAAATTTTTTATTTTACAGATATTTTTTCAGAGTTTGGCAGAGAAAACCCAGAAAGAAACGATTGTGTTTATTTCTGGGTTTTCTCTCCCAAACTCTGAAAAATATCTATTAATGAAAAATTAATAAGCAATATCACAAAATAATAATTTTTTTATTTTACAGATATTTTTTCAGAGTTTGGCAGAGAAAACCCAGAAAGAAACCATTGTGTTTCTTTCTGGGTTTTCTCTCCCAAACTCTGAAAAATATCTATTAAATAAAAAATTAATAAGCTCACAAAATAATAAATTTTTATCTTACAGATATATTTTCAGAGTTTGGCAGAGAAAATCCCAGAAAGAAACCATTGTCTTTCTTTCTGGGTTTTCTCTCCCAAACTCTGAAAAATATCTATAAAATAAAAAATTAATAAGCAATATCACAAAATAATAAATTTTTTATTTTACAGATATTTTTCAGAGTTTGGGAGAGAAAACCCAGAAAGAAACCATTGTGAGTCTTTCTGGGTTTTCTCTCCCAAACTCTGAAAAATATCTATAAAATAAAAAATTAATTAGCAATATCACAAAATAATAATTTTTTTATTCGATAGAAAACAGAGTTTGGGAGATAAAACCCAGAAAGAAACCATTTAACAATGTGTGTAGCCGGCAAGTTTCTCATAAAACAAACCATCTGATACCAATTTGAGCTATTTCTCACTGTCGAGTCGATTTTAAAAAGCTTTTATTTCTATTGAATTTAGCAACGTAAATATGTGAGCCACTGTGACACTGGAGCAGCCAGAAGAGGGGGGCTTTGGGGCAGCAATGTTTTCAGAGTTCATCGTCAAACGTCAAGCCTGTAGCGTTGTAAGTTGGACCCTGTGATTTATTAATGGTCATTGCAAAATATATCTACCGGAAATTATAGGCGTTTAAATTGGATCAGTAAATCCGATGGTATCAGAGGAATTTGGAGAATCAATACATCTATCCTGGCTGAGGCGAGCCTCACGCTCTACAGATGATTCTCTGGCTCTCTGTATTCGATTTCTTTCCCTATCCTGGCTGTGCCGGCCTCCCGGTCGGTACCCCCGCAACCGCTATGTCCCTGCATTTTAAATCTGCGATATCTTCGAAAATATTCATTTGAATTACATGCTGTAAAGGTGCATATTGATCAATATTAAATGCACAATGCATTTAAGAAGATACTTATTTGGATAAGGATCAATGCTGTATTGCTTGAAATAGCTTCGTAATCAGGTCATTATTTCTAGTAGAATGTAAAGGATAAAAAATGGTTATTGTGGGTTATCATTAAGAGATAGACATATACCATCGTGGACTTTTTTGTAGACCTTTTAAGGTGTATCATACTGTACAACATTATTTTGATCTATCTCGTAGGGTACAGCCAGCGTTTGCAATGTAAGCGCAAAAAAATGTGTTTATTTACGACATCACATTAGAAACCTCTAAAATTATTAGTGTTTCCCTAATATATTATGCATGTATTATACATATAAACCTTCCTATTGAATCACCCTATCTATTAAAAATGGGTTCAAGCCCTGTGGACAGGAGCTTTCTGGCGCTCTAGTTCAAACAGACAAATTATATCTCCGAAAGTATTGGTTTCTCAGAGTTGGGAATTATATCAATGTATTCATATGATAGAACTGCATCATAAAGGAAGTTCAATTCAAATGATAGTTTATTTATCAAGATTAAATGAGCAATCATGAGAATGAGAACTCCACCATGGAAGAAATCAAATTAAATCTGGCCCATTTAGCTCTATAACGAACTTAACCGAGATATTCATCTCCCTAACCTACTCTGAAAATTTCAACTACCTACCTCATTCCGTTCGAGAGTTATATCTATGTCTATGGATGAAAAGCAGTCTCACTACTCTCAGATCTCTTACTTCATGTTCCGTTCCGAAATGTAAGACTTTTCTGAGAAAAACTAATTTCGGAGCAAACAACTGAGATTTTTCTCACTTCGCTCACAATTCTTCGATTGATTAGATAATGACATGTCTCAGGAAAATAAACTGACATTATGACAATTCATACATAGAATAATTATATCATTGTTTGACAACGTTGAAATACGATTTATTATTGAAATTTTGAAAAATCATATCTCCGAAAGTATTAGTTTGTTAGAGTTAAAAATGATATCATTGGATTCTTATGGTAAAACTGCTTATTGAAAAAAATTCAATTTTGAATTTGTTTTGTAAAAAAAAATTTTTTTTTGTTACTCCGAAACCATCTGTCCGATTTTGCCCAATAACGAACTTAGCCGAGATATTTATCTCCCAAACCTACTCTGAAAATTTCAACTGTCTAGCTCATTCCGTTGGAGAGTTATCGTGCCTACGGCTGCCGGCCGGACCGGCCGGACAGAATGATTTTCGACCACGGATTCTTGATCAGTGAGTCGAACCAAATCGTTTAAGACCATTTTCATCGAAAAATTCGTAAATTACAGACATTTGGGCAAATTGATAAGCACTCAGTTCCGAGGAACTAGAGCGCCAAAAAAACCGCATCAAAATCCTTTACGTAGTTTTAAAGATCTAAGCATACGTAGGAACAGACAGACAGCGGGAAGCGACTTTGTTTTATACTATGTAAGGATAGCGAGAATTGGCGTAGATGCAGTTTGCAGGTTAATATTTCAAGAAACATTTTATTACAATTATTTCTTGCGATATCGCAAAACACAAGTGCACAAGAATCCCATTTTCCTCCTTCTCTCGACCTCACTACCAGTCAAGGATGGGTTTATTCGGGCTAACCAGCTTTGAGGACCGGCGTACCAGAGGCGACATAATAGTAGCTTTCCGAGCAATGCATAGATTCTTCGGTATTATTGACCTTGGACAGTTATTCAGACAGTTATTCCTTCTAAATCGGAACAATCTTCGCGGACACGCTTATAAATTGGCCAAGGAACCATTTCGAACCTCCTGCCGAATGAACTTTCTATCCAACAGAATTTTTGAGGTTTGGAATCGTCTCCCAGGTGCAGTGGTGAATGCAACATCCTCCAATGGTTTCAAGAACTCTTATGACCAATGCGGTGTTAATTAGTTTCTATTTTTCCTTTACAATTCTAGCAGAATACTTTTAGTTTTGGCTTTTTTGAGTGCATAGGTTCTACCTCCACTCTTATTGTAATTTAATAATAATAATACATAGGAGGATGCTGCGCGTCAAAGTTGTCGAATAATACAATTTCCTGGCGCTGAAACACCCACAGTTCATCAATATAAATTAGGCGTTCATTCAGATGAGTTGTTCTCACATGCTAGGGATCAATTATATCGTAGCTCCGATTTTGACGTGACAGTGACACATCCGTATCCGTTGTTCAATTATCGAGGGTTTCGGTAATCGATCTGATATAACGAGATCAACATCAGAACGATACTCCCACAGAATTCCAATTCGCAGTAATAAATTTGCTTCATTATTTTCCCGAAACAGAGTTCTCCAATTAGAGGCATTGGCGCCATTGGCAGATCTCGCTTCGAGTTCGAGAGCTGTCATTTTTTGACAGAAGACAACTCTAAATTATACCATGAATTAATCTATATACAGGGTGAGTCTTTGACCACTGCATTAATTTTAAACGAAGATTCCTCTCATCAAATGAAACACTTTTTTCATTTAACATTTTTCCAAATTCTGCTCAGGTAAAAAGATACAGGATGTTGAAATTTTGAAAAAAAATAAGTTTTTATTTTGTAGCTTTGACATCCTTTTTTTGAATGAAATGAATGTTGGCGTAAAGTTTCCTATAACTATGATACATCTTTTCCAAATATCAGTTATTTTCTACTTCTACTGGTTTTTTAGTTATGGACTCGTGGATTCATAAAACTAAACGAAATTAGCATAAAGAAAGCATATAAAGTTTTTCTTGAGTCATTTCAAGAATATTCCATCGTTTTAGAACATTATATTATTCTTCATCATTTCTCCTTAAACGCATCGTTTACGAGATATTCTTCATTGAATGTTTTAAAATGCAAAACTCCAGAAATTTCACTACTTTTATGGATCCGTCGCTGAGCGTTGGAATCCCGAATCAAGCTGTAAACCACGTTACCATGCCTTATTCTCGTCCGCCAACAATGTCATAATTTATATGCGGGAGTGTATTAGCACATTGTGAAATCTTTAAACGCTTGTAACTTTTTACCTGAGCTGAATCTGGAAAAATGGTAAATGAAAAAGGTGTTTCATTTGATGAGAGGAATCTTTGGTTAAAATTAATGCAGTGGTCAAAGACTCACCCTGTATATATATATTTATAAAAATCAATGGCACTTTTCCTTGTAATTTTATAACTCAAGAACGGGCTTGCCTATCCAAACCAAATGTTTAGCCTTTGTTCGGACTATTTAGTTTATGGTTTATGTGAAGTTTGCACAAAATCGGTCGAGCGGTTCTTCATTTATTAAAGGAAACTTTTTGAAAATGTTACTATAAACGTGATGTTTTCTGGATGTAAAGAGGGAGGTTTGGGGGAAATTTCAATGGGGTTTATCGAGGAAAAATACGGAAGTTTCGTAGAGTTTCACTTTTTCGGAGCGAAAAGATGGTGGTGTATTTTAAACAAAATCGTGAAAAGGCGAAAAAAAGCCGATTTTGGCAAAAAGAGCAAAATTATGGAAAGGAATTCGGAGGAACGGTGGCGTTCGGAACGACGGTATTTGCGGGAACGCGAAGACGAGATTTGAAATTAGTCCTTAACGGAGTCCTTTTTTCGATCCTCTGTTTCGTTTTCCCGGAGAATGGGAAAATGTGACTTTTCGCGAAAATCGACAAAATTCGGAGGTTTCACGTATATCTGTGGCGAATTTTAACGCGGCTCCTTCAGGGTCGACGTTTTCGGTCTGAGCGATCGACGAGAAATGTCAAATCTAATTTGAATTTCGAACGGAATTACTCGAAAATCTTGGAATCGTCTAGAAAAACTGCGAGAAATATGAACGAGTAACCGATTTCGATCGATTGCTTGACAGGATTGACGATATTCTGAAAATCGAAAGATGGAAATCATCCGAGTACTAAAAACTTTATTTGGTACATAATCGGAGTTGATTCACGTAGGTAACGTGGTCGAGTGAGGTGAGGAGTTGGATTGGGAATTTATAGCTACCGAGCCTTCCGATCCTCGCTGGGAGGCGGGGTCGAATCTCGGAGCGTCCGAAATAGCTTTCTTTTAATTTTTTTTCATTTTTACCCAATGAAAAACTTGAAGGAACGTTACTCCAGTAAACGTATCTTGGGATTTGGATCTTTTCGTTAAGTTACGAAATCAATAATGAATATCCGTTCGATAGGACGGATTTTTGCTTTAAAATTAATCAAAATATTCAAACATTAATAAGAAAATTAACGGTCGAAAATGAAAAGCCATCGTCACGTGGGAATCATAGGTAATGAGGAGGCCAACACACTCGCCAAGAAAGGATCACAAAGCCCCTTTATTGGTCCGGAACCCTACTCTGGGGTTGGTAGATACACCTTCAAAAGTGAATTTCGGACGAAAGAAAAAACTGAAAGAGGTATTTTCTGGAGATCTCTACCCAGAATGTATGACTCCAAGAAATTCCTCCGGAACTTTTGATACAGTCAGATTCAAGAAATACTTAGACCTACCTCAGTGAGAGAACGCTGCACCTCCTCACTGGTTTCCTCACAGAGCAATGCGGCCTTAGGAAGCATATGATGTGATTAGGGCTAGCAGAAATTGACGAGTGCAGATTCTGTTGGGAGGATGATGAAACTCTTGATCACCTGATAACGAAATGCCTCGCCATTTCAAACCAACGCAAGGAATGCTTTGGGCAAGAAATCTGCAGGAGTGAAGACGTAGCCTCCTTGAAGCTATCCCAGATATTGGAGTTCATCAGAACTCTGGAACTGGAAGGTGAGCTGTAGAGGAAAATGACATTGACAGCTCTGACGGGGGGGGGGGGGGGGCACAATAGACCTTGAGGTCGCAGTGCAACGTTACCCCCTACAATATACAATGCAATATATACAAAGCCTTCTTATCTCAAGGTTGAAATTTGATCACTTCAAAAATTCCGCACATCGAGACTATTTGTTTTTTTCTGCCCAGGGACCCTTCATGTCGGGGTCCTGGGGCTTTGCTCTGCTTGCCCCTTAGAAGCTCAACCCCTGCTTACCCGTTGATCAATAATGATATTATAATAATATTGAAGAAGGTGAAATTCAAAAGCAGGAGGAATGGTAAATAATAAACCTCCGTATATAATCCCCAGAAACTTTCTCCAAGGGTAGGGGATTTCGGCCGCTACCTGCACTTAGCCGGAATCGCCATCGCTACCTGTCACCCTCCCTGACATCCGACAAGATTCTCGTCCCCATAAATTCCGAATCCGACAGCCTCTTGAAATCCGGCATCCCGTCCGTCAGATACTCCGGCCGGAATAGAACCGCCAAATCCCGATACGGCAGAAGGAGATTGCGCGACACAGGTGTCGCATCCGGTGGCGTGGACGACGCGCAGCGGCGCGCATTGCGAGCAGTTGCCGCCGGCCTATCGCAGATGGCGGAGCACGTGCTGTGTGTGTCCATTTCGCTGCCATATCTCGATCGAAGATATCGTCTTTTCTGTGAATGAATGAGTAGTGAGAGTTGTAAGTTGGGGGTCATTGATTTTCTGGTTGGCAGAACGGACGGTAAATATTCACGGTTACTCAGTTTTTTAGCTGGAATGCCGAGTTATTTCGTAATTAAAAGCTGAGCTGGTTACTCATATATAGTGGTGGAATAACCGGTACGTTTTGTACGCTTAACCTTAAGGCCGCGAGTCCCACAGGGCCCCCCGAACGAATCAGTACCTTTTCTGAGGAAAAAATTTACCCTTCAAGTGAAAATGGAAGAATTATCCTTATTTGTCCTCCAAACTACTATATTTTACAACCAGGTGGCAACGCGTATAAGGTTGCATGAAACGCCATTAAATGACAAATGCAGCAAAATGCAGCTCTTATTAAAACAAGTTGGAGAAGCTCTGTGGTCAGTGGCTTAAGGCTAGCCGCACATTGAGGGCAGCCCAGCATAGCACAGCATAGCCTAGCCTGCTAGAAGAGTTCGTAACAAATGCAATTGAATAGTACGCCGTATATTGGACGAAGCAGCACGTATACTGTCTGGACTATATGACGTAGGCCAGACAGAGTAGTCGCGTAGGCCTCTGTGTCCAATATGTGGTGAACTATTCAATTGTATTTGTTACAAAATCCTCTACTAGGCTAGGCTCTGATGTGCTGTGCTGGGCTGCCCTCAATGTGCGGCTATCCGCTAGCCTAAACCTTCCCATTTAGTTATAAAGTAAGTTCGTTCAGAAGGGGGTATCTGGCCGAACAAGCTATAAGTATTCTTTTCTTTCTGGGTTTTGTCTCCCACAGTATACTTTAATGATTACTTAAGCTATAATTAGTTCTGTTAGGTAGTTACGAATATATAACATATAACATGTCCTACCAGGGCACTACATTTCATCAGCGAATCTTCCTAGTGACGAAATGATTAAGAAGGTAAGCATCGAAAAGAACTTCACTACGATGCTCGGTACTCGGTAGGAAAAAAGGCTGGGACAGGGAATCCACCACCCAAGTTGTTAAAAACAATGCCATCAAATAGTACACAAACGGATGAAAAACCACTACAGGAGCTGGCGCTGGAGTATATGGGCCAGGCACCAAATGCTCACTATCGCTAGGCTCCTGTCCGAGCATCTTTCATGCAGAAATATTGGCAATCGAAAGATGCGTGGAAATGAAGCTAGAAAGAACAGTGTACTTTGTCTGGAGTGAGCACAGTTTGCTCTGCAGAGGAAACTGCTCACTCTGCGTCCAATATACGATGTACCATTCAATTGCATTTGTTACAAAATACTCTACTAGGCTAGGCTCTGCTGTGCTATGCAGGGCTCCGCTCAATGTGCAGGTAGCTTTAGCATGCTGTACAATACAATAGCCATAGTGGTCACACATCCACGTACTGAACTCTCCCTAAGCTACTGAGCTCCAGGAAAGAAATAATATTTCCAAGAATATAACTACAACTGTAAAAACAAGCAACCAAAAAAAACTGGTAAACTATTTATCCGAGAATGGTCCCAAACGATTAGTTTCGACCCAAATACACACATTCACTGTTGGGTCAAAAATAAAAAGTGCTGTGTTTATGGTGGCGTAAGGACCCATTCGAATACATACATTTACTTTTGGCTCGAAAATAATCAGTGCTCTGTTTGTGGCTTCATTTTCAATATCAATTCCGAGAACCATACCTATGATACAAATCAGTCGAATCGTACGGTTGTGCCATGAGGACCTATGAATCGACATTTTTATCAAAAATGGGTTCAAGCCCTGTGGACAGGAGCTTTCTGGCGCTCTAGTTCAAACAGACAAATTATATCTCCGAAAGTATTGGTTTCTCAGAGTTGGGAATTATATCAATGGATTCTTATGATAGAACTGCATCATAAAGGAAATTCAATTCAAATAATAGTTTATTTATCAAGATTAAATGAGCAATCATGAGAATGAGAACTGCACCATGGAAGAAATCAAATTAAATCTGGCCAATTTTGCCCAATAACGAACTTAACCGAGATATCCATCTCCCTAAACTACTCTGAAAATTTCAACTACCTACCTCATTCCGTTCGAGAGTTATGTCTATGTCTATGGATGAAAAGCAGTCTCACTACTCTCAGATCTCTTACTTCATGTTCCGTTCCGAAAGAATTTTCTGAGAAAACCTAATTTCTGAGCAAACAACTGAGATTTTGCTCACTTCGCTCACAATTCTTCGATTGATTAGATAAAGTCATGTCTCAGGAACATCATTTGACATTATGACAATTCATACATAGAATACACTGATCAACAATTGCTAGGGATCACTTATGAACTTCTCTTCATTTGTATTTTTTTCAAGTTATCTCGTGAATATCTGTACATTATATGTTCTCTAAGGAAAAATTAAGATGTTTTGAGTTGATTATATCAAATTTTTCCTCACTTCATCGGCTCTTGTTCACAAAATCGATTATTATCTGTAGGCTGTTACATGTGGAGTGAAAAGCAATGTGGTATTTGTTATTAAATCTGTTTTTTTCTCTCGTTCAAACACATAAGGTGACAATAATTGAAGAAATGAGAACAATATTAGCTTATCAGTCATGCCGAGAAGACGTTTGGCTCCTGTGCAACTGGACCAAATCATACGGTGGATACAGGAAGGTTTGTCCCAGCGAGAAGTGTCCCGGCGGTTGAATGTTTCGCAAAGTGTCGTGAGTGGGGCTTGGAATAGGTTCATCCAAAACGACTCAGTAGCTTATGTTCATGGGGGAGGTCGGCAGCGAAGTACAACAGCTGCCCAAGATCGTCTTTTGGTCCTCAATGCTAGGAGAAATCCCACTTACCCGGCGTCGCGGCTCAATAGATCACTGAGAGTTGCAACAGGAGTTCTAATTTCGAACCAGACTGTAAGACGACGACTACATGTTCGTGGTTTGAGAGCACGTAGGAGGGTACAACATCCCCGTTTGAATAGGGAACACCGGGTTCATCGACGGCAATGGGCTGAGGAGCACCGCAATTGGACAGTTGAAGATTGGAGCCGATGTTTATTTACGGATGAGTCTAGATTTCGTTTGGTCAACTCCGATGGACGTATTCTTGCTTGGAGGGAAAGAGGTCGAAGGTATGCAGAACAGTTTATGGTACCCACAACAGCTTTTGGCGGAGGTTCTATATGTGTATGGGGAGGCATTTGTTTGAACCAACGCACAGAGTTGGTTGTTCTGCAGAACACCACAATGACCAGCCAGAGATATCACGATATGATTATTGAACCCATAATTGTTCCGTTTGCGGCTGCCTTGGGCGAGAATTTCATTTTAATTGACGATAATGCCCGTCCACACCGTAGTCGTCTGGTTAATGAAGCGCTAGAAACTCATGCTATTGATAGGATGGACTGGCCAGCTCGCTCTCCAGACATGAATTGCATCGAACATGTCTGGTCTGAGATGTCTAGACAATTGTCAACCTTAGAACAACCGATAAATAACCTGGAGGACCTTTCTAACGCTTTACGGGATATTTGGACGAATTTGCCCCAAAATTTTATAAATCGTTTGATTGAAAGTATGCCTCGTAGGGTAGAATGCCTGAGATGAGCTCGTGGGGGGCCAACTAGGTACTAGCTTAACCGAAACTTCAGCCTTCTTGTGGTGTCATCATAAAATTTTTATATTATTCAAACACAGAATTTTGAGTGTTCCTAATAAAGTCTTTTTTTCTCTCCAACTTTCCATTTTTTCATTCTTTTCTCAAGTGAACCATATTATCAACTGAAAATACTCTGATATCTGACTAAATTTATAATCTTGGAGCGAATAATTCAGAAATAAATTTAGAAAAAGTAAGTGATCCCTATCAATTGTTGAGCAGTGTAATTATATCATTGTGTGACAACGTTGAAATACGATTTATTATTGAAATTTTGAAAAATCAATTCTCCGAAAGTATTAGCTTGTTAGAGTTAAAAATGGGTTCAAGCCCTGTGGACAGGAGCTTTCTGGCGCTCTAGTTCAAACAGACAAATTATATCTCCGAAAGTATTGGTTTCTCAGAGTTGGGAATTATATCAATGTATTCATATAATAGAACTGCATCCTAAAGGAAATTCAATTCAAATGATAGTTTATTTATCAAGATTAAATGAGCAATCATGAGAATGAGAAAAGCACCATGGAAGAAATCAAATTAAATCTGGCCAATTTTGCCCAATAACGAACTTAACCGAGATATTCATCTCCCTAAACTACTCTGAAAATTTGAACTACCTACCTCATTCCGTTCGAGAGTTATATCTATGTCTATGGATGAAAAGCAGTCTCACTTCTCTCAGATCTCTTACTTCATGTTCAGTTCCGAAATGTAAGAATTTCCTGAGAAAAACTAATTTGGGAGCAAACAACTGAGATTTTTCTCACTTCGCTCACAATTCTTCGACTGATTAGATAATGTCTCAGGAACATCATTTGACATTATGACAATTCATATTCATACATAGAATAATATCATTCTGTGACAACGTTGAAATACGATTTATTATTGAAATTTTGAAAAATCATATCTCCGAAAGTATTAGCTTGTTAGAGTTGAAAATGATATGAATGGATTCTTATGATAAAACTGCTTATTAAAAAAAATTTGATTTGGAATTTGTTTCGTAAAAAAAAATTTTTTTTTTGTTACTCCGAAACCATCTGTCCGATTTTGCCCAATAACGAACTTAGCCGAGATATTCATTCCCCAAACCTACTCTGAAAATTTCAACTCTCTAGCTCATTCCGTTCGAGAGTTATCGTGCCTACGGCCGGCCGGACCGGCCGGACAGAATGAATTCCGACCACGGATTCTTGATCAGTGAGTCGAACCAAATCGTTTAAGACCATTTTCATCGAAATATTCCAAAATTACAGACATTTGGGCAAATTGATAAGCACTCAGTTCCGAGGAACTAGAGCGCCAAAAATGATATCATTGGATTCTTATGGTAAAACAGCTTATTGAAAAAAATTTAATTTGGAATTTGCCTTGTAAAAAAAAATTTTTTTTTTGTTACTCCGAAACCATCTGTCCGATTTTGCCCAATAACGAACATAGCCGAGATATTTATCTCCCAAACCTACTCTGAAAATTTCAACTGTCTAGCTCATTCCGTTCGAGAGTTATCGTGCCTACGGCCGGCCGGCCGGACAGAATGAATTTCGACCACGGATTCTGAATATATTTTCATCATCATATGGATAATAATCCAAGGGCATATAGGGTAGGGGTAATTATAATATCCTATAATTGTTCATTTTGCATTCAATCATACTTTGTTAGAACAGAAATCAATATCTATATTTGACATATCTTTCATTGGTACGAACAGTGAACACATTTATAACACAGACACTTAGAATTCGCATTCTGTGATAACATAGAAGTACAATGTAATATTTACATTTTGAAAAATCATATCTCCGAAAGTATTAGTTTGTTTGAGTTGAAAATGATATCAGTATATTCTTATGATAAAACTGCATCTAAAAAAAATAATTAAAAATTAATTTGAAATTTGAAATGTAAAATCAAATTTTTTTTTCGCTACTCCGAAACCATTGGGCCGATTTTGCCCAATAACTTATCCGAGATATTTACCTCCCAAACCTACTCTGAAAATTTCAACTCTCTAGCTCATTTCGTTCGGGAGTTATCGTGTTAACGGACGGACGGCCGGACAGAATCGATTTCGACCACGAATTCTTGATCAGTGAGTCGAACCAAATCGTTTACGACCATTTTCATCCAAAAATTCAAAAATTACAGAGGGTTGGGCAAATTGATGAGCACTCTGTTCCGAGGAACAAGATCGCCAAAAACCACCAATGACAAATATTTCATTTTAAAATTTATGGAGTGGTCCAAGAATTTCGTCGAGGGGTGTATTTCATAAAAAAATGCGTATGCGCATGCGTGGATTCAAGAAGTGATATCTCCTGAACCACTAGTGTTGGAGAATTGGAGTTTTTTGTGAGGTGTGTTATTTTGGGAGGACTTGCAGCCACGAGTATATTGCGCATGCGCAGACGAGAAGTGAATGGTTTTGGGTTGTTTGGGTTATGTTGGGAGTAATGAGCCGATATTGTGAGGTTTTAAAAGAATATTCATGTCAATTCAGTGCACGGACACAAGTCAGTTTGGGGGAAATAGCGTTGTTTCCGAGTTGAAATGTCTGTATGGTAGCCCTGAGGCGAATTTATAAATAACTATATTCGGTAGATCTATATTAAAATACGTTCGGATTTGGAGAAGAGGCAATTGCTTAACTAACGGAGGTCCCACAACCGCAATTTTTTTGATCTACGGTAAAGCTAACAGCCAAACTGTATTGATAGCTATATTCGTTAAAGGAACTTGAAATAAAAAAAAAAGCACTGACGTGAAGTCAGCACTCTTTGGCGCGCGTGTTCATGGTGGCTAATTTGAATTGAATGATGAGTACTTCAAGCTCAGTGGATAGAGCGAGCCGAAGATCTACCCAAAGGATAGTGGACACCATTCACTGTATGTTCAAAAATTTACAGTGTTGTATCTAAGCTGCCATCAGGATAGAGTAACAAAGTTGGAAAAGAACACAACTGACTCTCCTTAGTCGCACAAGCTCCTAGAAGATTTGGGAGGGTCAGTATAATCCTAATCATGTTTATAGCACGTGCGCCAAAGCAGAGTGACTTAACAATGAAAGAAAAAGTGTAAAAAGTCAATCTGCTTTGGCGCGCGTGCTATAAACATGATTAGGATTATACTGACCCTCCCAAATCTTCTAGGAGCTTGTGCGACTAAGGAGAGTCAGTTGTGTTCTTTTCCAACTTTGTTACTCTATCCTGATGGCAGCTTAGATACAGCACTGTTAATTTTTGAACCGACAGTGAATGGTGTCCACTATCCTTTGGGTAGATCTTCGGCTCGCTCTATCCACTGAGCTTGAAGTACTCATCATTCAATTCAAATTAGCCACCGTGAACACGCGCACCAAAGAGTACTGACTTCACGTCAGTGCTTTTTTTTTTTAAATTGAACGATCATATATTGAGAAGAAAGTTAAGGATGATGTAGGTAGTGTACTTAAAGCTAACAAATAATTAGGTGGGTTCTAGCTACCTGTTAACACACCATTCACCTCATCAATCTTGGACATTGATCGGTCTCAAAAATAAATTACTGAGATAACGCTAAGGCCCCACGACTTTATTTTTGAGTCTGATTAATGCCATAGATTGATGGGGAGAGGGGTCTAATGACTGGTACCTCATTATTTTTTTGCTTTTAGTACTTTATCTACCTCATTATTATCTTTCTTTTCAATAATAATAATATAATAATAATTTTATTCAATCCCAATAAAAGCATTTAACTTTTTTCCTATTTCATTTTCAAGTCTTCAGTTGGATTTGGATTTTTTTATAGTGTATATGTGGCTGAAATTTGAGGCTCACCATACTGTAATGACATCCAGTATCGTTTAAATTATGGCAAAGTTATAAATATCCGAAATAATCAAAATTTCATGAAACCTCTTTCATGTAGAAATTAATTATTGTCTCCCCTAGAAACTGGCATTGTCAAATTTGAAATCGTATAGTTCGTTTTCTTTTTGGCGCTCTTGTTCCTGGAACAGAGTGCTAATCAATTTGCCCAAATGTCTCTAATTTTCGAATTGTTGGCTGAAAATGGTCTTAAACGATTTGGTTCGACTCACCGATCAAGAATCCGTGGTCGAAATCAATTCTGTCCGGCCGGCACGATAACTCTCGAACGAAAGGAGTTGGAGGACTGAAATTTGCAGAGTAGGTTTGTAGCGTAAATATCTCGGACGAGTTCGTTAAAGGGCAAATTCCACCGAGCGGTTTCGGAGTTATGGCCTTTTTTAGTAAAAATTATGGATATTTCCGAAACCGATCACTCGATCTATCTGAAATTTAGCATCAAGTTGTAGAATAATGACTTCTATATGCATGCAAAGTTTTGTTTTGACCGGGTTGCAATAAGGTAACAAAAATTTTTTTTTAAATGTTTAAATTTCGTTTCTACAATAACTCTCGAACAGAATGAGCTAGGCAGTTGAAATTTTCAGAGTAGCTTTGAGAGATAATTATCTCAGTTGAGTTCGTTACTGGGCAAAATTGTCCTGATGGTTTCGGAGAAACGAAAAAACAAATTTTTTCTTACAACACAAATTTCAAATTTAATTCCTTTTAAGATGCAGTTTCACCATAAAAATCTATTTCATTTTCAACTCTAACAAGCTAATACTTTCGGAGATATGATTTTTCGAAATTTCAATAATGAATCGTACTTCTGTACTTCTTATGTTTTCATATAATGCTTTTTTTTAATCGACACTTTTTCTAAATTTAATTTCTTTCATGATGCATTTCTAACATAGGAATCTATTGATATAATTCCCAACCCTGAGAAACCAATACTTTCGGAGATATAATTTGTCTGTTTGAACTAGAGCGCCAGAAAGCTCCTGTCCACAGGGCTTGAACCAATTTTTTATTTCATTTTTGATTTCTTCCAAAAATCTGCATTTCCGATTTTTTCCAAGCACCAATTATTGAATACACGACGCTTTAAATGATCAGTTGGTTTGAGTTCTTGGGTTAAAACAATTTTATACGGATATAAATCGAGGTTTTCTCGTAAAATTTGCCTCAAAGACGTATGGGAGATGCCTACTTCTTGTGAACGACGAGAAATCGATTAATTTTGGTATTCACGAACAGTTTCACATAAGCCAGCAATTTTTCTCTTTACTTCTTGCATTTCTTTGTCTCACTGGCACTGTAACATCATGAAGTTTAAAATTTGTTTCAAACTTCTTCACTAAACATTCAATTATTCTTATATCCGGACGATTATAACGACCAAAAATTTAAGTTAAAACACGTGAAATTTGAGTAAAACCATAATTGTCATCAAAGATTGGTTTATAAAATTTTTTAACAAAATATTATTAAAAGTAATTTTTAGGTAGCTTCTGATCATAAGAAAACGGATCAATAGAAATATTATGAAAAAAAAGTTTTTTCAATGTTTAATGAACCTTTGAAAAATAGCTCCACGAAAGGAAAAAATTCTCAGATTAATAGTTCAACAATTATTATCGCACTTGCAATGTTAATGTTCGTGCTACAAAAAATTGTTAATTAACTGATGGATAACTAATAATCGAAAAATTGCGATAAAAATGTTTGGACCACGGATTATTGTCCATTGATCTATCCTGCAGGCGCCTGAATTTTTTCGATCTTTATTTTCATATATAATAAGTTTAAATAATATTTATTCATTAAAGGTCCGAAGAGGGCGAGGCTTGCGCAAGCTGGAATACCCGTTTTCGAGCGTATTTCAACCCTCTGGGAAAATTATAAACATCGGTCCTACAGTTCCGGGAGTCAGAGTCGAACCTTTTTTTTCATTTTTGAATTATCTTAAATACTTTTTGAGATATTGACGAATAATCAAACCCCTATTTTTTCACTTAATTGTTTATAACTATTGCAATTTTTGCGAGCAACCGTAGCATTTTCTCAAACACTATCTACATGCCATTCCGAATCGAATAATTTCCGGAGAATACGCAAAAATTTTTGACCTAAAAAACTATTGTTGACTAGACTAGAAGTACTGGTGATATTTCGACCTCATCTTTACATTCTCCAGAGAAAAATATCATATTATTCGAGCTAATGAGCACAAAGGCATCACAAGCTTCAAAAATGTGCAAACGATGGGGAGGAAAACTGGAGACTATTGTGCGACGCAATACTCGAACAAGTACAAAAACACATTCTTTCTTTGAAGGACATTGGATCGGATGCCGGGTAGCAATATTATAAAATATAATTGCGAAAATATTTACCATCCACAGAAACCCGTTTCCATCATAATTGGAATATTCGATGAACACCATTCGGGCGGGGATCTCGGATAGATTTGATGGAAGTTCAATAGATTCACTCGGGAAAAGTTTGGCTCAATGTCATATAGAACCAACGAGCATCCGCATTTTGAATTACTCCAGTTCCTCAAAGTTTCCTAGTCTATGCAATAATGCAACTTCCTTTCATCTTCCTGTGCATATAAACCTGCATAGAAATAGTTTCAGACTGAACTCTATTATGTAAAAGAGATTCAAAAAGGAGATGAATTCTGTGGCACAAGTTTGAAAGTATATTTTATATATTATACTGGGTGTTTTCCACAGGAATGTCAATAAATAAGAGGATCAATCTATGTTTTTTGTCTGCATGAGATCATTCAGTAGGGATATATATTGTATATTGTTATAGGGGGTAACGTTGCACTGCGACCTTGATGTCTATTGTGCCCCCCCCCCCCATCAGAGCTGTCTACATCATCACCATCTACTGCTTGCCTTCCAGTTCCAGAGTTCTGATGATATCCAGTATCTATAGGCTACCTCTTCGCTCCTGCAGATGTCTTGCCCAAAACATTCCTTGCGTTGGTTTGAGATGGCGAGGCATTCCGTAATCAGGTGATCAGGAGTTTCGTCCTCCTCCCCACAGAATCTGCGCTAGTCAGTTTCTGATATCCCTAATCTCATCATATGCTTCCTAAGACAGCAGTGCCCTGCGAGGAAACCAGGGAGGAGGTGCAGCGTGTTTTTAATGAGATTACGGAGGAATTGTTAGGAAGTGATACATTCCTGGGAGAGATCTTGAGAGTATACCTCTTTCAGTTTCTTCTTTCATCCGATATTCACTTTTTTAGGTGTATCTACCAACCCCAGAGTAGGCTTACACGTCAATCAAAGGGGTCCGTGCTCCTTTCTTGGCAAGTGTGTTGGCCTCCTCATTTCCTTTAATTCCCGAAAGATGAGGAGCCCAGACCAAGGAGACCCTGTTGATCTTGCCTACTTCACTACGTTTACTTCGGCACTCCCATATTAGCTTGGACTCGATAACAAGGGCGCTCAGAACTTTAATAGCAGCTTGACTGTCAGAATGGATTGCTATATCACACCTCTGATAGTTTCTTTCTAGGTTCGTTTCCAGCTTCTTTCGATTCCGA
This sequence comes from Halyzia sedecimguttata, assembly GCA_937662695.2. NCBI lineage: Eukaryota > Metazoa > Arthropoda > Insecta > Coleoptera > Coccinellidae > Halyzia > Halyzia sedecimguttata. The sequence goes on along the minus strand of OW569412.2, from coordinate 99,127,899 downwards.
GTATATCTGCCTGAAAGACGCTCAGATAGGAGTCTGGCGATAGTGAGCATTCGGTGCCTGCCTCATATACTCCATGTTGCTCCTATAATTGTTTTTGAACCGTCTGTGTACCATTTAATGGCATATTTTTTTTTAAGAACTTGGTTGGTGGATTCCCTGTCCTAGTTTTCTTTCCTACCTAGGATGATAGTGAAGTTATTTTCGATGCTTACCTTTTTATCATTTTCAGGCTTTTAATACTGTCATTACCTGTTCCTTTCCTAGATATTCTGAGAATGGCTTCATGGGCCATTTTGTCTATCACTAGATGAAGGGGTGTGAGATTTTTTATAATCTCAAGTTATAATTGTTATATTCACTAATCGTTTTTCTGCTGCTTATTTAACAGACACATGTGTTGTGTTGTCAAAGGCCCCAGATATATCCAGGAATGAGCATATTGCGATTTCTTTGTTGTCCAGAGTTCTCTGGATGACTTCAGTCAGCAGTCTCTGTAGATCGGCCCGCCCTGTAAGCATGCTGACTTTTGTGAAGTGGAATGCTCTCCAGATTTCCCGTTCTTATGTAGTTTTCCACTACCTTCTCCATCTTTTTGAGTAGAAACGATGTTAAACAAATGAGTCTAAGATCGAGGATCATTTCCGTCTTTATTCGCTATTTTTGGTATGAAGGTTACTCTTGCTCTTCTCTATTTACTAGGTACTTGACCCAAGGCCCAGTAGGGATAACTTTAAATGACGTTTTTCAAGATGACAGTTGTGTTCAGAACTGCTTGCCATCCACTTCATGAATAGATTAAACATTGAACCGCGCTATACAATTTACTGAGGACTTCGTAGATTTTATGGTTGACATATGGAGGGACCAACCATAGATTCTATCGTGTTTAAAACTAGAACTAGACTGACTATATCTCACTGATAATTTCTGAGATACACAAATACATTTTTAATAACCACGTTTAAATTTTTGGCGCTCTTGTTCTTTGGAATAGAGTGCTTATCAATTTGCCCGAATGTCTGTGATTTTCGAATTGTTGGGTGAAAATGATCTTAAACGATTTGGTTCGAAATCAATTATGTCCGGCCGGTCCGGCCTCCCGAAGGAAAGGAATCAGAGGATTGAAATTTGCAGGGTAGGTTTGGAGCGTAAATATCTCGGACGAGATCGTTAACGGGCGGAATCCACCAAGCGGTTTCGGAGTTATAGCCGTTTTTAGTAAAAATATTTTTAATGAATATTTCCGAAAACCGATTACTCGATCTATCCGAAATTTAGCATCAAATTGTAGAAAGAAGACTTTAATATGCATGCGATGTTTTGTAATGATCAGGTTTCCATAATTTTTTCTTTAGTTTTCAAATTTAGTTTCTACAATAACTCTCGAACAGAATGAGCTAGGTGGTTGAAATTTTCAGAGTAGGTTTGGGAGATAAATATATCAGTTCAGTTCGTTATTGGTTTTTATCGGCCTGATGGTTTCAGATTAACGAAAAAAAAATTTTTTTATCTTACAAATTTCAAATTCATTTTTTTTTATTCAGTTTCACCATAAAAATCCATTGATGTCATTTTCAACTCTAACAAGCTAATACTTTCGATATGATATGATCTTTCGAAATTTCAATAATGAATCGTACTTCTATGCTTTCACAGAATTCTGTACTTAATTATTCTATCTAAGAATTATTATATGATCTGTGTTCTTGCAAGTCATCTTATTTTCCTATGAAAGATAAATGTCAAAATTATTTCTGGTTCGTTATTCTTGATATAAAATACACCTCCTGTTCTAGAAAGCAAAGTATGATTGAATGCAAATTGACAAATGAAATAACCTCAGCTATCGTAGAATTAGAGGATGATATGATATTATACTTTTAAGGTGATAATATAATACCCGTGGATAATCCATATGATGATGGAAATATATTCTTTGGTAAGATACATAATCAAAGTGGGTTCAGAATATCTCCAGTAAAAACAAAATTGCAATATTTTCTAAGTTTTAATTGATATAATATAATTTTCATAATAGATTTGAGGAATGAATATCTCGGATAAGTTCGATATTGTGGAGAATCGGTCTGTTTGAATTTAATTTCTTTCATTATGCAGTTCTATCGTAAGAATCCATTTAAATCAACAAGTCCAGAGCTTTCCTGCCAATAGGGTCCTTCATAATGGCTTCGTATAATTAATATACCCTATTGGCAGAAACGCTCTGGACTTGTTGATTTATAACAACGGTATCGCCATTTTCATCATTATTAGAATCCATTTATGTCATTCCCAGAGACCAATAATTTCGGAGATATGATTTGTCAAAGTTTGAACAAGAGCGTCAAAGCTCCTGTCCACAGGGTACTTTTCAGTAGTACAAACCTCACAAAAATTTTCAAAAGTCTTCGTGCCGGTATTTTTCAACTAACTACCGAGTTTTAATTCGGCAGATAATAATTTTTCGAGTTATTGGAATACAATATTCCAGTTGGCTTAACTCCCAAACGGCTAGGAGGATTTCAACTCTCCAGCTCATATATTTCGAGAGTTATCGTGCCAAACATTAGAAAATTACAGACATTCTGGAAACCTGAGCATTAATTTTTGTGCATCCATAGGGCTTCACACGAGACGAGAGTACGCGAGAGTATAAAAAATCTTGTCTCGCTCTCGTCAATTCCCAAAAAATTAAGTCTCGTTTCCGTCTCGTTATCAGTTGTCTCGTCTCGTCTCGCTTAATTCTGAATAACGATAATAAATATTATAATATATTAACGAAATGGTATACCATAATGAATAATTTTGTAAAGCTATTTATTACGCTCTTATACAAACATATTTGTACCTGCACAATGTAAATATTATTTTTAATTTTATACACTAATAATTTCAACTTTTAAATTACTCGATGACCAAGAATTCAAACACAATCACGCTTGCATCACAATATCTTTCAATGATGTACGTGTTTTTGCCATGATCATACCTGCTGTGGAAAATAATCTTTCAACAGGTACGGATGTAGCCATTAATAAATCATCGGCCATCTTGGAAAGTGTAGGAAGAACTTTTTCATCACTCTCCACCACTGTAAAATATTTTGATTCCTATTTGCTCTTTCTAACAGCAAATATTCTTCAAACTCAGATTTCCAATATTTCAAAAGTCTTGTTGATGTTTTAAATAGGCTATCGATGGCGAACATTTTTTAATAGCATTGAACAATTTGGTATAGTTTTCAAAGAATACCGTCCCAGTGGGTATATCATTGAGGGTGTTCTTGGCGTATTCCTCATAACACTTTTCGAAACATTGAACAGCTTCATTTCTTTACTAGTTTTATTATACGTAGTTCCACAGATGTATACAATAATTGTTCACATCTTCACTACAAGGAGCGCAAGAGAATAAATTTCTCCAGATGTTCAGATAGAGACGAAATTTTCAAAGCATTGGCATTTAGGGGCAATAAAAGTTGTCCATTATGTATAGAATTCATAATGGTATCCGTTTTTATGGTTGTGAATTCTATTTTCTCTTGAAAAATAATCTCAATTATAGCAAGGTCATACCGAACTAGTAATCTTCTAAAAAATCGTGTATTTCTAGAACGATCGATGCATAATATAGACAAAATATTTTGGTAATTATAGTGGAAACTCTTCATATTCAATTATTTTCTGTGGACGTTGAAAAAAGTCGAGTCGTATATAAAACTTCATACAAAAAATTTAACGAGACCAAAAACCAGACTTTGGATTTAGATTAAAATAAAGAAGTATTAACAGAGATATGTGTAATGGACTCAATATCCCAAAAATATGCTATTTAACGAGCTCAGATCGCAATCAAATCAATCCTCAATGTTTGATAAAAGTCCCTCCTATGATATAACCTGGTTCGTGGATTGCGTGCGTGGTTGGGGTAAATTTATAATAATGTTGGCACAGGTACCAGTAATTATTTACCATTTAAATCAATACTTCCGCCGGAAATGTCATAATGTATTCATTACATCATTTTCTATTAAAACGTTATGTTGTACGATCGTTTCAACACAGAGCCGAATAAGTGGACTGGGAATCATTATGTCGGACATGAAACAAACTGAAAGGGTAACTTACACATCGCATTTAACAAGATAACCTCACTCTCCAATTAACGAGAGAAAGCGGAAGATCGGATAGAATACATTGGAGGGGTGCGAAGGCAGAGGAAATGGGTCTGTACACACCGGAAAATTACGCATCATAGCAATAACACTTTCTATATTCAATGTTTCCCGGAACACGGACGGTAGAAATAATATTTTCGTACCCGCTAATGAAGTTCTGGCACGTTGTAATGGATTCTTGGAAAAGTCTATCATTGTGAGTAATCTCAATTATTCAGAATTAGACCAGTGCTGAGAAGCCTTCGAAACTGGTAAAAAGAGAAAAAAATAATAGTAGGATGCAAACCCATTTGGAAAAGGAAGAGAATATAACAAAAATTAAACGAAAAATAATTTTTCTTCAATCGTGGGAAAAGTGACACTATTTTGACCTGTTTTCTATGCGCAAAGCTCAACATTCCAGAATACTGGGCAGTTGCTGAGCAATTAGAAAATAACAGTGCGGTAATTATCTTACCGCACTGCTGTAGTGTGCGATAATGTTAAAAATAGATTATTACAATAAAATGAAACAAAGTATGGTTTTGATTTTTATAATATATTTTTATATATATATCTATATCTATATATATATATATATATATATATATATATATATATATATATATATATATATATATATATATATATATATATATATATATATACTCATAACGCGCCTTCTACCAGGCCCGGTACGTTGCACAGACAACCGGAGGCCCGCCCTTTCTGATTGGTTTAGGAGAGTGTATTTTTTTGGAAAACATTCAGAACAGTCATATCTTCAAGAGCAACTTCAGAGGGGAAGATTATTTTGCATATACAAAAAAATATATGAATTGAAGATTTTCGGAATCCCGACTCGTTTCTAGGTGGATATGACGCCCTCTGTGTAAAAAGTATGCACTTGTACGATTATCGGAAGCCCGGCGGTGTTGTCACTATGATCGCCTTAGATTTCCATCGAATTCTATACAAATTTAACAGTTTCAAGAGATATGTTCTAAATATTCGATGTCTCTATATACAGGGTGTTAATCAATAATTGTGAATTTGAGAGGTTATTTATTGTCAAAAAATAGGGTGGGTTTTTTATAGGTTTTTGTTGGGCAGCCCCTTATTATATACAGCCCCCTATAGATGTCACCGGAAAACCAATTTACATTTTTTTTGAACGAACTAAAAACAATTAATAAAATTAAGAGGACATTATATGTGAGCGAGAAGGCACTCAAAAAAATATTGAGTAGTATTCTATTGTTCTATTGTAAGTAGTCATTAAAAGATACTGTGGGAGGTATCTTCATCAATAAATGTATTCAATTGTGTTTGCAAGGGATAGAAGAAATAGCCACCCCTTAAATTTGTTTCGCAACAATTTTTTTTTCCTATTCATACTCTATCATTTAAAAATAATTCCCTCGTCGTTCTCTATGAAAAATAATATTTCATTATTTCAACTGTATGTAGAGGTCTACGAAAAAATGTGATATGCACCTCGGTGAAAAACTGTCTATTTTCTCGCCTGCTTGCTACCCCCGGCTTTTCCTCAGATAGAAATTTGCGACCTCGACTATTATGGACAGTTTTTCGTCCTTTGTTCATAAATAAATGAAAAGAGCTTGATTCAAATACAAACACAAATACAAATAAGGTCTCCGGTATTTTCCTGCTAAAATTTAAATTTTAGATTTTACAATAGACTATCGGATTGATCTCGATCAGATTTGTAGTTGTGGTTTCGCTTTCTTTATTTACACTCAATTTCATATAGTATTTCATGAGGGTATGTGAGGCGTGAATATAGACAATATGCGCAAAACATCCATAAATCTTGAAACAATCAACTGTCGGATTTCGAATTTTGCAACTATATCACCCCTTTTGCTAAGTTTCCACCTGCGTAATTAAAAGTATCAGGACCAGAGTAGGACAATTTGCTAATATCATTGTTAGAACGGGGTCGTGAGGCATCGGTATGAACATAGCTGACTAATTCAGCAGACTTTTTGGCGGAAACACCCGAACGCTCCTGACCAGTGGCTGCAGGTTGATTTCTCATTCATAAGTTCTTATGTTCGCCAGAGCACGTTCCTGTTTGGGATGTGGGTTTATCCCCTGAGAAAATGATTAACTGCCCGAGGCACTGCAGGGTTGTTTTTTCACGCCTAGAAAATTTAATATCTCCGGAACTATTCGCCGGAGCACATACAGATTTCATACACGTATTACTTATACCCATACCAATAACCTCTGAAAAATTTGTCGACTTCCCGGGGGGCTGCGGGGTAGTTTTTTCCCTTAAATTTCAATATACAAGGATGAGTCTCAAAGTTGTACATTAATATTGACCATAGATTCCTTTCATCCAATGAAACACTTTTTTCAGTTACAATTTTTTCAAATTTGGCTCAGATAAAAAGTTAAAAGTGATTAAAGATTTCAGAATGTGCCAATACACTCCTGCATATAAATTATCTATAACATTAATGCTGGACGAGAAAAATGTACGATAAAGTGGTTTACAGCTTGATGCCGTTTCCAATGCTCAGGGACGGATCCATAAAAGTAATGAAATTTCGATAGTTTTCCATTTTATAACATTCAATGAAGAACATCTCAAAAACGGTGCGTTTAAGGAGGAATGATGAAGAAGAATTCAATGTCCTGAAACGATTAGATATTCTTAAATTGTCTCAAAATGAACATTACCATCTTTATGGTAATTTCGTTTAGTTTTATGAATCCACGAGTCTATGACTAGAAAAACACTAGAAGTAGGAAAAAACTAATGTTTGGAAAATATGTATCATAGTTATAGGAAACTTTGGCGTGAAGTTTCCTTCACACACATTCATTTTATTCAGAAAAGGATGTCAAAGCCATAAAATAAAAACAGGTTTTTTTTAATTCAACAGCCTGTATCTTTTTACCTTAGCCGAATTTATAAAAATGGTAAAGCACAAAGTGTTTCATTTGATGTTTTTAATCTATGGTTAAAATTAATGTACAACTTAAAGTTTCATCCAGTATTTCATCTCCGGAACTATTCGCCGGAGCAAATACAGATTTTGTGTGTTGGTTAACTATACCAATCAGGACATTCCCTAAGAATGTTATGGACTTCCCGATGGGCTGCGGGGTAGTTTTTTCGACCCTTAAATTTAAAAATTTATTATCTCCGGGACTATTCGCCGGAGCACATACAGATTTCATACACTTATTACTTATACACATACCTATATCCCCTGAATTGGGTTGAAAAAACTACCCCGCAGTCCCTCGAGAACTCAATGAATTTTTCTGGGTTATCGGTATAGGTACAAGTAATACGTGTATGAAAAATGTATATGCTCTGGCGAATAGTTCCGGAGATATTAAATTTAAGGTTTTGAAAAGGCACCTCGAGAAGTCATTCAGTTGTTCAGGGTATGTCGTTATCGGTATAATTAACCCATATGCGAAATATGTATGTGCTTCGGCGAATAGAGAGAAATTAAATTTTGAAATTTAAAGGTTGAAAAACTACCCCGCAGCCACTCGGGAAGTTGATCAATTTTCCAGGGATTATAGGTATGGGTTTATGCAATACGTGTCTGAAATCTGTATGTACTCCGGTGAATAGTTCCAGAAATATTAAATGTGGAATTATTAAATTGGATGGTTAAAAAAGCTATCCCGCAGCCCCTCAAGAAGTCTATGCTTTTTTCAGAAGATGTCGTTATCGGTATAATCAACCCACATGCAAAATATGTATGTACTCCGGCGAATAGTTCCGAAGATATTAAATTTTGAAATTCATGAGTTGAAAAAACTACCCCGATACCCCTCGGAAAGTCGATCAATTTTTCAGGGCATGTCGTTATCGGTATAATTAACCCACGTACAAACTGTTTGTGTTTCGGTGAATAGTTCCGGAGATATTATATTTTGAAATTGAAGGGTTGAAAACCTACCCTGCAACCCCTCGCGAAATCGATTAATTTTCCAGGGTTTATGGGTATGGGTATATGTAATACGTGTATGAAATATGTATGTGCTTCGGCGAATAGTTCCGGAGATATTGAATTTTGAATGTGAAGAGTTAAAAAACTACAGTGCAGCCGTTCAGATAGGCGAGACCTATTCCAGGGGTTATAGGCATGGGTTTAAGTAATACGTGTATGAAATCTGTATGTGCTCCGGTGAATACTTCCGGATACATAACTTATGAAATTTAAGGGTTGAACTCACTACCCCGAAACCCATCAGGAATCCGATCATATTTTCAGGGGAAGTCGTTATCGGTATAATTAAGCCATATATAAAATCTGCATGTGCTCCGGTGAATATTTCCGGAGATATTTAATTTTGATATTTAAGGGTTAAAAAAGCTGGCCAGCAGCCACTCGGAGTAGCCCCTAAGTCGACTAATTTATCAGTGGATATAGGTATGGGTATAAGTAATACGAGTATGAAATATGTTTGTGCTCCGGCGAATATTTTCGGACACCATACATTTTTTATTTTATATATCTATAGTACTATAATAACTCTCGAACGAACGGTCTTATAAATTAAATTTGCAGGATATGTTTGATGCATGAAAATCTCGGTTTAGTTTGCTGACGGGCAAAATCGGCTGAAAGGGTTCGATATTATGGCCATATTGTGTAAATTTCGAATATTTCCGAGATTACTTATTTGATGTAACTGAAATTCAGAATGAATTAATTTAATTACGATTTGAATGTAGGCACAGTTTTTTATTGATTTGGTTACTGGGAACAAAAAAAATACATTCGGAAATTTCAAAAACTAGTTTATCCAATAACTCGAAGCATACTGATCAGATTGAATTGAATTCCGTATTTAGGTTACCAATAATCACCTCTTGGACCATGCAAAATTTGAATTAAAACCGTCTGTTAGGGGGCTCAAAATAGATTACTTGTACTTTTCATGAGTTCTTGCGAATTAGTTAAAAATCAATTTTTCACACTGGTTTATTGACATCTAACTAGTAAAAAAATGTAACTACCCTATAGCTATTTAAAAATTTTTCAAGCAATGCCGTGAAGTCAGGAGTTTTTGTGCGTATGTTCTATTGTCCATTCTCCTGTATTGGGCACTCTTAATCGAATTTACCATGGTAAATTATATTGTCCATTATCCCGTATTGGACACTCTTAATTCGATTTTACCATGGTAAATTCGATTCAGAGTGTCCAATACAGGAGAATGGTCAGAGCTTGAATCATTTTTTTTTTCATAATTTTTTTAAAATCTTCTAGGGGTACAGTTCCTATAAAATTTTAAACACGTCTTTATGTCGCTATTCTACAACTAGATACTAAGCTTCTATTCGATCGAGTCTATATTTTTTGAGTTATCGAGGAAATAATATTCCACGTGGGTATAACTCTGAAACCGTTGGACCGCTAATGCCCATAATCAAACTCAACACTCCGGATACGCAACATAACCTGAAAATTGCAAGAACCTATCTCCATTCGATCGAAAATTATCGAGGCAACAGTCACCCATCCGTCTACTAAACTCACACAAGGCTGCTCGAATCTCCAACAATATATATACGATCATGTTCAAACTTGAAACTTGGCAGTACAGTTAGGTTTTGAAGGCTCACACGAAATTTTAGCGATGTCGGACGAATTGTTACTGATATATCGAACTTTTTTCAATAATTTTCAATGATACTTTAAAAATTTTCTACTTATACGATCCTCACAAAATTTTGTAAGAATTTTCGCACTGGCATTATACTAATAATAACCAAGCATGAATTCAATCAGTTCTGTATTTTTTGAGTTATTGAGGAAATATCAAGCAAATTTCAGATGGTTATAACTCCGAAAACACTTGGCCGATTATGCCTGTAAGTAAACACAAATGTTGCATTCAGATGCACAACCTAACTTGAAAATTTCAAGTCGCTATCTCTTTCCGTTCTCAGGATATCGTGATATAAAAAATAATTTTAATGATTTTTTTAAATTTTCTAGTGATGCCGTTCTTACAAAATTTCACAAACGTGCTTATGTTCATATTCAACAACTATTCACCAAGTTTCAATTCGATTGCATTCATATCGGTTGAAAATAAAATTATTACTCGGAAACCATTAGGCCGATTATGACCATTAACGAACTTGTCCGTCGCATTGGGATGCGCCACCTACCCTGCAAATTTCAAGTCGCTATCTCATTCCGTTCTCAAGTTATCGTGACAACGGGTGGCCGGCCGGCTGGACAGAATCAAATGTGTCCTTGAATTATTCTTCAGATAGTCGAACTCAATCGTTCGAGACCATTTTCAGCGAAAAATTCGAAAATACCAGACATTTGCGCAAAAAGATAACGTGATGTTCCCCAGATCATACGCGCAAAAATTCACGATGTGAAGAGAAATGAAATTAACAAAATAATTGTTCATATTCCCTAGTAAAATTTGCGTATATGATAGCAACAGTAAAATACTGACAAAAGTGTATACTTGACATGAGCCCTCTATGATATTTCAGATTATACCTCAATATTGTCTCGATTAATCGAACTCTGTTGGAATATGTGAGTAGTGCGATAATTTTGGATGGGCGATTATTATCTCCGATGATGCCAAATTTATGGGACTCCCATATTCAGATTAACCTATACGGGCTCCGTAGAATGCGTAAAATCTGTAGAATGTATATAAAGTTTATACAGACCGACCGAAGCGCTCTCAGCGCGGACGTTCCGTGAACCCGATCGCGTATGTTTTGATATGTATAAGGCATTTTTGGTGCCCGGGGAAAAATTTGGGGAATTAATCCCTGAGGTGTGAGGAATCTACAGACCCATTTATACACGTTAGTTTTGGGAAGCCCGAAGTCGGGCTTCCCAAAGGTGGTGCGGGCTTCCGATAAGCTGCGGAACATGCATTTTTGGGCCTCCGAATGGCTGTTTATGAGTGTATATATATATATATATATATATATATATATATATATATATTATTTTAATCAAAAATTGTATATTTCGTATTTTGTGCATTTTAAGTAATACTATTTTATCTATATCTACTTACTTTCGTCGATAAAAAGATATCATCTGTGGCCTCTAAAATGAATTTCTGAACTTGTTCCTGGGTTAAAATTTTGGATTTTTTTGGTTTGTATCCTATAGCTTGACGTTTTAAAAATGTTCTCAGTTTTTGATACTGGGCAATATTAATATTATTTTTAACAGACAAAGTTGACATGGAATAATGTGACCACAACGTCGAAGATTTCATTGTTTTAGCCAATTCAGCAATTCAGTACATTCTCAGAAAAGGATACACTGTTGTTTTTTCTGCAAAAATCCATGAAGCGTTGGTACGCAAGTTCATACTTCTCTCTGGATTTCGCCGGAAGTAAATTAAGTGAAGCCGCGTTCGCGGCTTCTACTTGTTCAGGAGGCGTGCAAGTTAACAATTAATCACTACCAGTGTTCATATTTATTAATTCTTTTTTAATTCCTTATAAAATATAACGAAACCTATTCAAACTTACTTGATTACATCTTGAATGAAATATTTTTTAATTAATTTCTCAAATGTAAATCAACGATCGAAGAAAAAATAGTATGTATAATTCGTGGAAAAAGCATATTCCCCAACTTCTGTGTTACCAGACTCGTCGCTACGCCCCTCGTCTGGTAATTATCACAGTCGTTTGGGAATATTATGCTTTTCCCACTAATTATACACTATACTATTACGGACGATCTGAGCTCGGGAGGTGCAAGTGGGTGAGTTTTTAAGGGTAAAAAACGGTTTATCTCGATTTTCGGCAAAACTACGAGTCCTATGGAAAAAAGTTAAAGGCCAAAGTTCTAAAGATCTAAAACTTTTGTATCTATACCTTTTTCACATAACCTCAAAATTTATAAACCAGGCGTTTTCAGTCCGTGAATGTCTTATATAGGTTGACGGCCTTGCAGTCCCTAACCCTCTTACCGGAAAAGAATGAACCTCGCTGATCATCGCTCAAGGTTTCTTCACCGCAGAGGGCTGGAGTTCGTAAGGATTTCCATAGGTGCCACTGGTGGTATTTTCTCCCTATCAGTTCGCAATGGATGGAATTAAGTTTCCTAGAACTCCTTCGCTTGTTCATTCAATGTGGCTAAGTCACGCTGATGATTGGTAACAACCGTGAAACCGCGGTTCGTGTCTGTCCCTGAATGACGCTTTCCTCTTTGGGGGAACACTGAGCGATGAAGTGACCTAGCTTGGCTCACGCGGAATGTTTGTTGATGGTCGAAATCAATAAATATTTCACCGAGTGTATTTTTTAGAGATTTTACAGTTTGAGTAAACGTTTGACAACTATAATTTGTATTATTTCATTCATCCTGGCATCCGCCAAAGCCTGAAGGGTTGAAATGTGATTAGTTCAAAAATTCCACAAATCGAGATTATTTGTTTCTTCCTACCCGGGTACCCTTCATGTCGGGGTTCACTGAATAGCAAACGATATTAATGAATTGTTATGATGAAACTGCATCTTAACAAAAATTGAATTCGAAATTTGTAATGAAAAAAAAATGTTTTTTCGTTACTTCGCAACCATTCGGCCAATTTTGCCCAATAACGAACTTAGGCGAGACATTTACCTCCCAAACCTACTCTGAAAATTTCAATTGTCTAGCTCATTCCGTTCGAGAGTTATCCTCGTAACGGTTGGACGGCCGGACAAAATCGATTTCGACCACGGACTCTTGATCAGTGAGACGAACCAAATCATTTAAGACCATTATCAGCCGAAAATTAGAGAAATTTGGGCAAATTGATAAGCACTCTGTTCCGAGGAACAAGAGCGCCAATACTTCGACTTCTAATCATTCCGCTGAATAGAAGATTAATAATTTAGTTCTAGGGAAACTAATAGTAACGAAAAATCACTTCGTTACAATATATGTAGTTTATTTTGATACATATCCTGAAAACGTCAATTTTTACCAAACAATAGGTAATAAGTTATTGCAATGCATGAAATTTGAAAATTGAATATTGATTAATTCTGGTCTGGAAATAATATTATTGAACATCTAGCATCAGTAACTAGGAGAAGCACAGAGACATATTCGTTGATTAACCATTTTTTTTGCAAGTCGGAATCCTCGAATTGAATTGTAATGTGAAACTCCCTTTGTATTTGTATCATCGGATCCTTGCTCGGATACAAAAGCCTAGAGACAGAATGAGCCAAAATAAATTTCAGATAGATCGAGTGATCGGTTTCGGAAATATTCATAAAAAATATTTTTACTAAAATCGGCCATAACTCCGAAACCCCTTGATGGTTTTCGCCCATTAACGAACTTGTCCGAGATATTTACGCTCCAAAACCACCTTGCAATTTTCAATCCGCTAACTCCTTTCGTTCGAGAGTTATCGTGCCTACGGCCGGTCGGCCGGCCGGACAGAATCGATTTCGCACTCGGATTCTAGATCAGTGAGTCGAACCAAATCATTTGAGACCATTTTCAGCCAAAAATTCCAAAATTACAGACACTTGGGCAAATTGATAAGCACTCTGTTCCGAGGAACTAAAGCGCCAAAAAAACAAGTTTCGTATGACAATTGCCCAAAACAGGTTTAAAGTACCTACAAATAGTAGGTATTCCATAAAACATGTATAAAAAAAGATAAATAATAATAAATTACCTTGTAATCGATCAAAAATTTCCTGATCTACGTTCACAAAATTTTCTCCTCTCTCGAACTACAGAATTATGCTTTCAATATTTACGTAATATTTTCAAACATTTTCGGGTGAGGTCCCCGTTGCATCGCTAAAATACGAGTATTTCAACCCCAATATTCTTGAAGTTACAATATTCCCTTCTGTCAAGTTGACTTTATGACAATTCAAACATAGAATATACATAGAATAATTATATCAATCTGTGAAATACGATTTACATTGAAATTTTGAAAAATCATATCTCCGAAAGTATTAGCTTGTTAGAGTTAAAAATGATATGAATGGATTCTTATGATAAAACTGCTTATTAAAAAAAATTTAATTTGGAATTTGTTCTGTAAAAAAAATTTTTTTTTTTATTACTCCGAAACCTTCTGTCCGATTTTGCCCAGTAACGAACTTAGCCGAGATATTCATCCCCCAAACCTACTCTGAAAATTTCAACTCTCTAGCTCATTCCGTTCGAGAGTTATCGTGCCTACGGCCGGCCGGACGGCCGGCCGGACCGGCCGGACCGGCCGGACAGAATGAATTTCGACCACGGATTCTTGATCAGTGAGTCGAACCAAATCGTTTAAGACCATTTTCATCGAAATATTCGAAAATTACAGACACTTGGGCAAATTGATAAGCACTCAGCCGAACAAACGCTCATCATTCAAGGATCGCACTATCGGCAATCTGTCTGCCGACTTAGGATCAGCTTTGACATCTTGTTGATTGCATTCAATTCTCGACTAATTCACGCCAAGACCGAGGAAACAGATGGCCGGTTGTTACATCTACCCCGAAACGGGATCACGTCGGACAGGGATCTGCTGAATATTATACTAACTGACAAAGAAACTGCAACACCAAGAAGTAGCTGTTTAAATTTTATTTATTTATTGGTAAAACATTGATAGTATAGCAAGGAGTAAATGATTAAAATTTGGAGAAAAAAATCGTGAAGGTTTTTTCATGTAAACATTTTTTGTTACCTACATATTGTTCGTTTTTTTGCAATTTTTTGTAATTTTACAACAAACCTGCTGTTCGAGGAGATCCAAAGTCGATGTTCAGTTGTTGTTAAAATGCCTAGAGCACATGTACGCGGAATTTATCGGCAGCTAAGTGAATTTGAAAGAGGTCAAATTATTGGTCTACGGGAGGCGGGATTGTCATTTCGAGAAATCGCTAACCGTACGAACTGAAATCCAACTACTGTTATGAGATGTTGTCAAGCGGGGTTTGATAATGCCCAAAATCGAAGAAGAGTAGGCACTGGACGTCGAAGGGGCACAAATGAAGTTCAAGATCGACGTATAAGACTTATGGCTATTGGAGACCGATATGTGACAACTCGATCTTTGGCTGATGAGTGGTTAGGAGAACAAGACCATCCTGTAACTGCCCGAATGGTTTACCGCCGGATAAGGCCTTTTAGACTGCAGCATTATCGACCTCATCTTGTGTTACCTCTGACGGTGGAACATCGCCAGCAACGATTACAGTGGTACAGAAAAAGCAACATTGGAATGTGGAATGGCATAAGGTCGTCTTTTCTGCTGAATCTCGAATCTCCTTGTGTGCGCAGGATGGCCGAAGAAGGGTTAGACGACGACGGGGAGAAAGACGTGAACCTCAGTTTGATATTGAGCGTCATATACACCGGACAGTAGGCTTTGTGGTGCTATTGCTCATGCAAGTAGGTCACCTTCAGCCATTATTCGAGATAACATGACAGCGCTGCGTTACCTTCAAGAAATAGTGAAGCCATATTATGTTCTCCCTTACCGGCTCGAGAATCCAATATTTCAGCAAGATAATGCTCTGGCATGTTGCCAGAGTTAGTTTAAACTATTTTGAAGCGACCCATGTGAATATTTTGCCATGGCCGCCAAGATCACCCGATCTTTTGCCCATAGAGCATGTTTGGGATATCATGGGTAGGAGGCTTCGAAATTTACACCCCACGGACTTTGGCGGCTCTGATACATGAACTACAGGTAGATTGGAATAGTATCCCTCAAGAAGAAATAGACCATCTTATTGCATCAATGCCAAGACGTGTTGGGGAGTGTATAGATAATCGCGGTGGACAACAACATTATTAACAAATTTATTAAAACAAATTGTAAACTCTTCGTTTTTTTCTTCCAATTTGAATCATTTACTCCTGGCTATACTATCTATGTTTTACCAAAAAAAAATTAAAATTTAAACAGCTTCTCCTGGGTGTTGCAGTTTCTTTGTCAGTCAGTATATATAGAATTATTTTCAATGATTTTTTAAAAATGTTCTAGTGCTATGATATTTTGCGAGAATTTTTGCGTTAGCTTTCTACAACTAATAACCATGTTTGAATTGGATCGGTTTTGCATTTTTTGAGTTATTGAGGAAATAACAACCAAATTTCAGATGGGTTTAACTCCAAAACCGTTTGACCGATTATGCCTATAAACAAAGTCAAATATCCCATTCCGATGCAAAACCTAACCTGAAAATTTCAAATCACTATCTCTTTCCCGTCTCAGGTTAGCGTGACATAAATAATATTTTAAAATTTTTTTTTAATTTTTCTAGCGATACGATTCTAACAAAATTTTATAAACGCCTTTTTGGCGCTCTAGTTCCTCGGAACTGAGTGCTTATCAATTTGCCCAAATGTCTGTAATTTTGGAATATTTCGATGAAAATGGTCTTAAACGATTTGGTTCGACTCACTGATCAAGAATCCGTGGTCGAAATTCATTCTGTCCGGCCGGCCGGCCGTAAGCACGATAACTCTCGAACGGAATGAGCTAGAGAGTTGAAATTTTCAGAGTAGGTTTGGGGGATGAATATCTCGGCTAAGTTCGTTATTGGGCAAAATCGGACAGATGGTTTCGGAGTAACAAAAAAAAAATTTTTTTTTACGAAACAAATTGCAAATCAATTTTTTTTTAATAAGCAGTTTTATCATAAGAATCCATTCATATCATTTTCAACTATAACAGGCTAATACTTTCGGAGATATGATTTTTTAAAATTTCAATGTAAATCGTATTTCACAGATTGATATAATTATTATTCTATGTATGAATTCTCATAATGTCAACTTGACAGAAGGGAATATTGTAACTTCAAAAATATTGGGGTTGAAATACTCGTATTTTAGCGATGCAACGGGGACCTCACCCGAAAATGTTTGAAAATATTACGTAAATATTGAAAGCATAATTCTGTAGTTTGGTGAACGTAGATTAGGAAATTTTTGATCGATTACAAGGTAATTTTTTATTATTACTTATCTTCTTTCATATTTGTTTTATGGAATACCTACTATTTGTAGGTACTTTAAACCTGTTTTGGGCAATTGTCATACGAAACTTGTTTTTTTGGCGCTCTAGTTCCTCGGAACAGTGTGCTTATCAATTTGCCCAAGTGTCTGTAATTTTAGTTGAAATTTTTGGCTGAAAATGGTCTCAAACGAGTTGGTTCGACTCACTGATCAAGAATCCGAGTGCGAAATCGATTATGTCCGGCCGGCCGATCGGCCGTAGGCACGATAACTCTCGAACGAAAGGAGTTAGCGGATTGAAAATTGCAAGGTGGTTTTGGAGCGTAAATATCTCGGACAAGTTCGTTCGATCTATCTGAAATTTAGCATCAAATTGTAGAATCATGACCTTTATACGCATGTGAAGTTTTGTATTGACCATATTACCGCAAAGTGTAAAAAAAAAAATTTGAAAATTTAAAAAAAGTTTTTCCACAATAACTCTCGAACGGAATGAGCTAGGTAGTTGAAATTTTCAGAGTAGGTTAGGGAGATGAATATCTCGGTTAAGTTCGTTATTGGGCAAAATTGGCCAGATTTAATTCGATTTCTTCCATGGTGCAGTTCTCATTCTCATGATTGCTCATTTAATCTTGATAAATAAACTATTATTTGAATTGAATTTCCTTTATGATGCAGCTCTATCATATGTATACATTGATATAATTCCCAACTCAGAGAAACCAATACTTTCGGAGATATAATTTGTCTGTTTGAACTAGAGCGCCAGAAAGCTCCTGTCCACAGGGCTTGAACCCATTTTTTGTTTTCTACAACTACTCACCAAGTTTCACTTCGATCGGATTATTATAGGTTATTATAGGTATAGGAAACCATTGGGCCGAATATACTCATTAAACCTGAACCATTTATACCTGAAAATTTCAAATCGCTATCACTTTCCGTTCTCAAGTTATCGTGGCAACGGCGGGCCAGCCGGACAGAATCAAATTTGACCTCGAATTCTTCATCAGGGAGTCGAGCCCAATCGTTTGAGACCATTTTCGGCGAAAAATTCGAAAATTACAGACATTCGGAAAAAATTATAACGCGAAGTTCCCCAGAACATACTCCCAAAAATGTATAAGAAAAAATTCAAATTTTGTTTTTTTTTTTTTAGTTATCAGATCCTCAAGAAATTCTGTACAAATTTGCTATATTACGGGAAGTGCAAAAATATTTTAATTTAGTAGGGCAAATCAAACAACGTCTAATAGGCACTCGAAGTTGAGGCACCTGCTATATTCCGTTACATGTTTTACATGAGTTTTCTCCAATACATATTTCACAAATTTGGGTTCACCAATTCTCCTCTAGCAATTAAGGAGAAACATCTGAAAAATTTCAGTGTGACAAACAATATTTCCTTCAGCTCATTGCAAAGCTCTACTATAATTGGCGCTCTAGTTCCTCGGAACAGAGTGCTTATCAATTTGCCCACAGGTCTGTAATTTTCGAATTTTTCGATGAAAATGGTCTCAAACGATTTGGTTCGACGTCCGGCCGTAGGCACGATAACTCTCGAATGGAATAAGCTAGACAGTTGAAATTTTTAGAGTACGTTTGGGAGATAAATATCTCGGCTAAGTTATTGGACAAAATCGGACAGATGGTTTCGGAGTAACAAAAAAAAAAATTTTTTTTTACATTTCAACACAAATTCCAAATAAAATTTTTTTCCATTTCCAGTTTTTACCATAAGAATCCAATGATATCATTTTTAACTCTAACAAGCTAATACTTTCGGAGATATGATTTTTCAAACTGTCAAAAATAAATCGTATTTCTATGTTTTCACAGAATGATATAATTATTCTATCTATGGATTGTTATATTGTCAACTTATTTTCCTGAGATATGACATTGTCTAATTCATTTCAGCAATCGAAGAATTATAAGAATAAAGTGTATTCCGAATTGTCAGCGAAGTGAGAAAAATGTCAGTTGTTTGTACCGAAATTAGTTTTTCTCAGAAAAGTCTTACATTTCGGAACGGAACATCATCATGCTCAGTTCTCTCACTTAATGAAGGGACTGACAGAAGGGAATATTATAACTTCAAAAATATTATGTTGGTGTTGAAATAGGTACTCGTATTTTGGCGATGCAACGGGGACCTCACCCAAAAATGTTTGAAAATATTACGTAAATATTGAAAGCATAATTCTGTAGTTCGAGAGAGGAGAACATTTGGTGAACGTAGATCAGGAAATTTTTGATCGATTACAAGGTAATTTTTCATTATTACTTCTCTTCTTTCATACATGTTTTATGGAATATCTACTATTTGTAGGTACTTTGAACCTGTTTTGGGCAATTGCCTTACGAAACTTGTTTTTTTTGTAATTAGAATCTGTTTCAATATTCTAGAATTTATTTTTCGAATTTCTATTTTTCTTATTTGTATTTGTAAAAGAAAAATTTCATATTTTTTATTAGATAATTGTTGAAGCCCTTTTTTTAAACTACACTTTTTATAAATTCAATCTCTTTCATGATGCATTTCTATCATAAGAATCCATTGATATAATTCTCAACTCTGAGAAACCAATACTTTCGGAGATATAATTTGTCTATTTGAATAAGAGCGCCAAAAAGCTCCTGTCCACAGGGCTTGTTTAATATTTTAATATAAAATCAATCTAAAATAGGGGTCTAGGTGGATACAGGGGATCAAAAAGAATAATGCTATTTCTGTCTTTACTACAAACAAACCCAGCAGGAAAATTCTGTATCCGACACTCACGAGGATTAGCACACAAATTTCCGTTTTATGTTCCTCCGCATTCCATATGTTCTTCTCTTCTTTTATTCATAAGGACGTATCAAATTTGGAAAGTATCACCGTAAAACTGGATGGAAATAGGTATTTTCAAGGAAAGTGCAAATACCCATGCCATATGTCACCCACAGATATGCGGATAAAGAGTCTGTCGCATATCGGAGAACACAAGGGAACATCGAATTTGTAAGGTGAATAAATTTTAACGCTAAAAGGAATTGAATGGTTTCTTTCTGGGTTTTCACTCCCAAACTCTTAAAAATATCATCAAGACCACTAGAAGTAAGGAAGTCAGAGCATAAGAATACCTTGAGAAATAGAGACATACAGAAATCAAACAAAAATAGCAGAACAGGTATGTACAATCCAAGGAGATCACATGATGGATTGGAGTAATACAAGGATTCTGATGACAGAAACTGATTATATTAAAAGGAAACTTAAGGAATCAACTTGTATTTTATTGAACAGAGAATGCAATTTTGCAAATTGCTCAATTGGTATTTACCATATTTGGCTGAATTTATTGAAAAAGGAGGTGGAACTTGTTAGCTATGATTTTTAAATACTGTCAATGTGACAATTCTCGAATAACAATCAACAAAATCGTTCTGAAGATTTTCTCGTTAAGCGTCTGACGAAGGAGTCTGATATAGACTCCGAAACGTTACGATATAGTTGTTTCTTCGTTGATGTTGTTTCGTTGTTATTTGTTAGGCAACATTGTTCAATTGATTGCTCCTGACAAATATCTTGTGTTTCTTACGCAGAAGCAAATCACAAAATAATTAATTTTTCATTTTATAGATATTTTGGGAGAGAAAACCCAGAAAGAAACCATTCAATGATGAATATACCTCCCACAGTATCCTTTAATGATTGCTAAAAGGAATAGTTGATTTTCCACAATGTGCTTATACCCACGTCACCAACATTCTTGGACTCCCTTATGTTTGTCAAAATGAGACAATATTTCTGAATCGTTTGAGAACAGGTCATGGTCATTGCAATATGATTTTTAGATGGAACTAAGTTGGAAGCACTATTTCTGAGATCATTTCAATAGATCATTTGATTAATAATTATTATCTCATATATAAATTTTAGGTTGGTTTTTGGGCTATTCATGAAGTTTCTGAATCTATTTTAGGTTGGGTAGTGGAATATTCAATTTTTGGCGCTCTAGTTCCGCGGAACTGATTGCTTATCAATTTGCCCAAATGTCCGTAATTTTCGAATTTTTGGCTGAAAATGATCTCAAACGATTTGGTTCGACTCACTGATCAAGAATCTGGAGGTCGAAATCGATTCTGTCCGGCCGGTTCGGCCGGGCGGCCGTAAGCACGATAACTCTCGAAAGAAAGGAGTTAGAGGATTGAAATTTGCAAGGTGGGTTTGGAGCGTAAATATCTCGGACAAGTTCGTTAATGGGTGAAATCCATCAAGCGGTTTCGGAGTTATGGCCGATTTTAGTAAAACACATTTTTTATGAATATTTCTGAAACCGATCACTCGATCTATCTGAAATTTTGCATCAAACTGTTGAATCATGACCTTATACGCATGTGAAGTTTTGTATTGACCAGGTTACCGCAAAGTGTAAAAAAAAATGTTTGAAAATTTTTAAAATTTTTTTCTACAATAACTCTCGAACGGAATGAGCTAGGCAGTTGAAATTTTCAGAGTAGGTTAGGGAGATGCATATCTCGGTTTAGTTCGTTATTGGGCAAAATAGACCATATGGTTTCGGAGTAACGAAAAAAAAATTTTTTTTTTAAGTAACAAATATCAAATTCAATTTTCATTTAAGATGCAGTTTCACCATAAAAATCCATTGATATCATTTTCAACTCCAACAAGCTAATATTTTCGGAGATATGATTTTTCGAAATTTCGATAATGAATCATACTTCTATGTTTTCACAGAATGTTATAATTATTCTATCTAAGTTTTATTATATGATCTGTATTCATACTCGTACATGTCATCCTGTTCTATAAGAAAGAGTCAAATTCATTTCAGCTATTTTAATTTGATTTCTTCCCTGGTGCAGTTTTCATTCTCAAATTGCTCATTTAATCTTGAAAAATAAACTATTATTTGAATTGAATTTCCTTTATGATGCAGTTCTATCATAAGAATACATTGATATAATTCCCAAGTCTGAGAAACCAATACTTTCGGAGATATAATTTGTCTGTTTGAACTAGAGCGCCAGAAAGCTCCTGTCCACAGGGCTTGAACCCATTTTTTAATTTGATCATTGTTTCCTTTTATCTTTTACTTTTTAGCGCTATTGTTCCTCGGAACAGAGTACTTATCAATTTGCCCAAATGTCTGTTATTTTCGAATTTTTGGCTGAAAATGGTCTTAAACGATTTTGGTCGACTCACTGATCAAGAATCCGTGGTCAAAATCGATTCTGTCCGTCCTGTCCGTCCGGCCGTACACACGATAACTCTCGAACGGAATGAGCTAGACAGCTAGACTGGGAGATAAATATCTCGGTTAAGTTCGTTACTGGGTAAAATCGGCCTGGTGGATTCGGAGTGATGAAAATTTTTTTTTTTTAAATAGAAATTTTGGATTCAATTTTTCTTGAGGGGTAGTTTCACCATCCATTGATATCATTCTCGAATCTAAGAAACTAATACATTCGGAGATATGATTTTTCAACATTACAATAATTATTCTTAATTCTATGAACTCATAGAATATTCTAATTATAATTTGCTGATATTTGTAAATCCAAGATAAGGTGAGTCATACACCTACGTTTTTAATTTCATAAGGAAAATTCTTGAAAATTGACACACAGAAGCCAAATTGAATTGCTCTCATGCGGTCACTCATCCAAATACTAATCCGTGCCCGACGCTGCTTGTCTTCAGTGTTTGGACGGTATCTAGCATATTCAGTGTGACATGGCCGCGAACAATATTTCTTCCTCTAGCTCTGCAGTTATATTTATGATGCAGTTCTCTTTATGCAAGATTGCGAAATGTTTCTATCACATCCGAAATTGTCAAACAAAAATATTCGAGAATTCATGAGAATATCGTAATTTTTTCCGAAATTAGTATCCTACAATTTGAAATTGATTTCTAGGGCATTTACGAAAGAAATATGATGATGTGGTATTGACAGTCCTGTACTAATTTTCAATGAAACGCATAATGCCGAAAACAGAAATTTGATATCTCTCCTAGTTTCGTAGCTACAGGTTTGGTTCAACTCACTGATCAGGAATCCGTGGTCAAAATCGATTCTATCCGGCCGTCCGTTAGCAAGATAACTCTCGAACGGAATAAGCTAGACAGTTGAAATTTTCAGAGTAAGTTTGGTAGATAAATATCTCGGTTAAGTTCGTTATTGGGCAAAATCGGCCTGATAATTTCGCAGTAAGAAAAAAAGTATTTTTTTTACATGAAAAATTTCAAATTAAATTTTTTTCAAGATGTCGTTCCATCATAAGAATCCATTGATTTCATTCTCAACTATATCAAACTAATACTTTGGGGGAAATGATTCCTCAAAATTTGAATAATTAATCGTAATTTCATTTATGATGCAGTTCTGTCGTTAGAATCCATTGATATCATTACCAACTCTGAGAAACTAATACTTTAGGAGATATGATTTGTCAAAATTTGAATAAGAGCGACAAAGCTTCTGTCCAAGTGGCTTTCCCAAATTCTTATTGCGCGCATGGAACAGCGTGCGAACATTTTGCCCAAATGTCTTGGCCAGTCGTCCGGCCAGCCGTTATAATTTTCGAAGGGAAACAGATAGCGTCTTGAAATTTATATTACCTCCTTATGACTCGATTTATTCAATACCTTCTTTTAAGATCTTGTATGGCTGCTCCTCATATTGAATCAGTTGAAATGTGGAAATCGAAGAAGCCACAATGTGGCTCAGCAATTGTCGTTCTTGAATGGAGGAGTTTGTGGAAATTTTAATCAATTTTTCATACAGCTTTGTCGTAATTGAAAGGTGCTTCGAAAATTGATTCAACCGTATAAAAATCGGTGGAAAATTATAATTAAATGGTTTCTTTCTGGGTTTTCTCTCCCAAACTGTGAAAAATATCTATAAATTTTTCTTCTTGCTTTGTGATTTGCTTCTGCGTAAAAACACAAGATATTTGTCAGAAGCAATCAATCGGACAATGTGGCCTAACAAACAAAGACGAAACAACATCAACGATGATACAACTATACCGAAACATTTCGGAGTCTATATCATACTCCTTCGTCAACACTTAACGAAAATCTCAGTATTATTTTTTGTTGATATGATTTTCAAATACTGTCAGTGTGATGATTCTAGTATTTCAGAATAGCTATCAACAAAAAAAAATTCTGAAGATTTTCGTTGACGTAGGAGTCTGATATAGATTCCGAAACGTTACAATATAGTTGTTTCATCGTTGATTTTGTTTCTTTATTGTTTGTTATGCAACATTGTTCGATTGATTGCTTCTGACAAATCTCTTCTATTTCTACGCAGAAGCAAATCACAAAATAATTTTTTCATTTAATATATATAGTTCAGAGATTGGAAGAGAAAACCCAGAATGAAACCATTTAATAATGACTTTACCTCCCACAGTATCCTTTAATGATTACTTAGTAAATTATTTATCTTATTTACTTAAAAAACCTCCCTTTAAGTGTGAATACTTGACTTAACGTCGAGGTACACCTGAAACCAGATTACCTATATAATTTTCGGTAATGGTAGTCCAGGACTGTAAAACTGACTGAATTAAATCATCTTTATTTCGTGGCGCTGCTCGTTCAACTTCAATCTTCATTAGTCCCCATATGTTTTCAATGGGACTAAAAAGGAATGGTTGTCACTTGGTGTTCTTGCATCCAATCTTGAGTATAGGCTGAATTATGGCATCTTGTATTATCCTGCTGAAAACGCCACCCTTCTGGATATAAAGCATGCGCATTTTCAGCGACAAAATCGTTTAGAATGCCACAATATCTTTCACTATTATATATTATTATATTAATGGTATCGTCAACTATATAGAGAGACGTAGCACCACGCTAAGATATTGCTCCCCAAACCACTATTTTGGTAGGAAATTCGAATGGTAACAGGTAGTTTTGATAGGATTTTTAAGTGATTTCCACCAAGTTGGAAATTGCTTTCATCAGATATAAACACATTATTAAAATTATCTTCTTGAAAACGTTGACAAAATTCTATCCTTCGTACCATTTGCAATGGTGTCATTATAGGGATTTTTTAAGTTTCCTTGATATGTAGCCTTGTCTTTTCAATGATATACAAATCTGTTAGCCAGTTTGCGAAACCCTAGGCGTCCAATAAATCATTTAAAGTGTTTCCTTTAATCTTAATAGGTCTTCCTGAAACCGGTTTATGCCTCGTATCTATGCCATTTTTTATCCTCATTATTGACTCATATATTGCACTTTTTCGGATTTCACTCAACTGCACTAATTTTAACAGAATCTGCACTCGTCAGTTTCTGCTAGCCCTAATCTCATCATATGCTTCCTGAGGCCGCAGTGCCCTGTGAGGAAGCCAGTGAGGAGGTGCAGCTTGTTCTTACTGATGTCCAAGTATTTCTTGGATCTGACAGTATCGAAGTTCCGAAGGAATTTCTTGGAGTGATGCATTCCGGGGAGAGATCTCGAGAAAATACCTGTCTCAGTTTCTTCTTTCGTCCAGAATTCACTTTTGTAGGTTTGTCTACCAACCCCACAATAAGGTTCCGGGCCAATAAAGGGGGTTTGTGCTCCTTTCTTGGCCAGTGTGTTGGTTTCCTCATTTCCTATGATTCCCGCGTGACCAGGAACACTCCCATATTAGCTTGAATTCGATAACATGGGAGCTCAGAGCCTTAATAGCAGCTTGACTGCCAGAGTGGATTGCTATATCACATCTTTGATAGTTTCTTTCTAGGTTCATTTCCACGCATCTTTCTATTGCAAGTACTTCTGCCTGAAAGATGCTCGGATAGGAGCCTAGTGATAGTGAGCATTTGGTGCCTGGCCCATATACTCCAGTGCCAGCTCCTGTAGTGGTTTTCAAACTATCTGTGTACCATTTAATGGCATTTCTTAGGTGGTGGATTCCCTGTCCCAGTCTTTTTTCCTACCGAGCATCGTAGTGAAGTTCTTTTCGATGCTTACTTTCTTGATCATTTCGTCACTAGGAAGATTGGATGATGAAATGTACCTGGTAAGCGAGGACCAGGCTATCTGGTTTTCAATACTCTCATTACCTGTTCCTTTCCTAGATATTCTGAGAATGGCTTCATGGGCCATTGTCTCTATCACTAGATGAAGTTGTGTGAGATTTGTTAAACCTTTTCTATACAAATGTTCTACCTGTTTTCTCTTTTCTAGTTGCGACAAATTGTATACCTGTTGACAATCAACAATATTAAACAAATAATGTTGCCATGCAACTTTGGCCATAGCCGACTATCTGCACAACCTATTTTATATATTACTCTTGTCTTAGAATGTTACAAAAAAGAAATATATTAAAATTATGCAAAATACTAAATTCCGGATAATTCGTAGACGGACTATACATAATAAAAATTCACAAATTCCGTAATTTTCGACTCAATATTTGTTGAAGTAAAATCCAATCAGAACGGTCCAGTAGTTCTATTCCATCCCACTACAAGTTCATCGACTTCTTCTATCAGTACGTTCAGAATCCTTTCACAGTCCCTTTGGTCATTTAAACATAACACATTGAAGTTAACTGAGTTTCGTCAAAATCGATATCTGCCTCGTATTTCCAATTTGGATGGTTAAGTGTGCATGACCACCGACCACTTGGGGCCCCGCATGCAGAGTCACGTGTCCACATAGAGTGGTAAAATTTTATGTTTTCGGGAAGAGGCAGTTTGCCGAGGCAGTGACCGTTGGATAAGGAGTTTCTTGGATTTGCTGAAAGCTTCAGTGGAGTAGCGTCAGAAAGGGGAAGAAGGTCTTCTGGAAAGGACGTTGCTAGGGGTGGAAAATATCTAGAAGATAAAGGGGGTTTTTGTTTGTCCATGGAACGGGTGAACTGTCAAACAATCTGTCGTTCTTCGTTGCCTTTTAGAACTAATGCCATTGTACTATCAGTTCCAGATATTCTGTGTATTTCGAAAATTATCTCGAAGGGAGGAACTAGAGCTGAAGGGATGGAGCATGGAGCCCACTTTATCAATGCTTTTTGATGCTCACAAAATAATTTTCAATCATCATTTCCAGAATTACAATGAATCTCAATGTAATATTTGAAATAATATAACAATTTCATATAATCCGGAAATCTCCATTTTTTAATGTTAAATTACGCAGTATTCGGAATGATAAAGCATACATATTTTTTCTCACAATAGCCCAAAGCTATAACTACTAATAACAATTTTTCTAGATTTTACCAGCGCAAATTCATCAAATACTTTAGTGAAAAAAATTTTGCATTTCTCTTTCATTCTTATAGACCAGGGTCGATCATCTTTGAAACAATAAAAAACAATAGTAGAATGGAACCCGTTGGGAAAGGAAGAGAATATAACAAAAATGAAAGGAAAAATAATTTACGGGTGATCTGAGATCGGGAAGTGAAAGGGGGTGAGTTTTTAAGGGTAAAAAATGGTTTACCTCTATTTCTGGCAAAACTACAAGTCCTATGGAAAAAAGTTGAATGGCAAAGTTGATCTATAACTTTTGTATTAATACTTTTTTCACATAACCTCAACATTTATGTGAAAAATTCAAATAACAAAGTGTTTGGTTTTTATTTTTATCTTTTACAATCTTTTACGAATATCTTTTTACGAAATTTGGTGTGAACTTACCTTTTTATGTCCCAAACAAACTGTAATTTTTTTGATTAAAAATATTTATTTTTTCACCCTATATTGACTTAATATCGAAAAAGCATCCTTATTTTGAATCGAAAAATCTAAGGTCAAAATATCTACTTTTTTAAAAAAATCGGTGACTTTGTACTTTGAAATTTCTACTTTCTGATGGTGTAAGAAAAAATATACATTATACATGGTTTATTTATATGCGTAGATGCTTAATTATTGCTATTTTAAGATAACTTATGTATATACCTGAGAGACCTACGGAAAATTTTAGCTAGGAGTCTAGGAGGGTCTGCGCCTTACTACCTGTTATTTCATAACATTTTCTGAGAAAATTTACCATAGTAATGTATTTTTTTTACACCATCAGAAAGTATAGATTTCAAGGAATTAAAAGCCCATCAATTTTTTTGGAAAAGCATATATTTTGACGTGAGAATATTCGATGGAAAATTAGGGTGTTTTTTCGATATTGAGTCAAAATAAGGTAAAAAATGAATATTCCAAATAAAAAAATATACAGTGTGTTTAGGGCATAAAATAGTATATTATATACCGCGGGACTGAAGTAGTACATTTAATCCTGAAGGTGAAGTTTATGGCCCGACCGCAGGGAGGGCCATAATTTACCTGAAGGATTAAATGTACTTCAGTCGCAAGGTATATACGATACTTTTCGTACTTCCGGTATGATTTTATTAATTATTTCAATAATTTCAATCAATTTTTTCTCTCTTCAACTCATTTAATAAACTGTCTTTAAAATAAGTTACCATAGTAACATTGCGTTCTGACAATTATAATTATAATTATATAACATTGTCATTACTAGTGTCATTGTAAAGAAACATTGTTATTGATAATTATTGGTATCATGAGTGAAGAAGGTGTATCTGATATTGATAAAAGAGCAGCCGAAGTAGGCGAAGAATTGTTACCACCGAAATCTAGAAAACTATACGAGCAGCAGTACGATGCTTTTAAAAAGTGGTGCCGCTTAAAAAATGTGAGACAACCTACTGAAAATGCGCTGTTAGTCTACTTCAATGATAAATCAAAAGCGGTTTGTGCCTCAACTCTCTGGGCACATTACTCAATGCTGAAATCGGTTATTAACATTAGAGAAGATATCGTTTGTTTGTGATTTAATCGTTCCGGGAGTTTCGTCAATATTTAATCCCGGAGGGATTAAATGTGACACTTTAGTACCTGTCACAAGGGAGTGAAGTTGTCACTTTAGGCCCGGAAGTACGAAAAGGTAAGTTATCGCCAAATTTCGTGAAAAACAATTTTTTTGTTAAAAGATCAAAATAAAAGACCATTATTGAATTTTTCACATGAATTTTGTGCAAAAAGTGAGAATACATATGTTGTAGATCTTTATATTACCTACAGCTTTGCGATATAACTTTTTTCCATATGACTTTTAGTTTTGCTGGAAATCGAGATAAACCGTTTTTTACCCTTTCCAGTTCGCGACCTCAGATCAACCGTAAATTATTTTTTCTTTAATTTTTGTTATATTCGGTTCCTTTTCCAATGGATTATTTGTTTTTACTTTTCAGCACTGGTCTATAGGTGGAATGATGAAGAATCAAGGGCGTAGCCAGGGGGGGGGGATAGATAATGATGAAAAGTTGCCAAATCTTTCTTGTGTTTCGAAAATAGTTTTCCATCGATTACAATTTTGAAAATAATCTCTTAGGCTTTTGGACTAGTATCCGGAAGATTCAGGAACATTAGAATAGCTGTGCAAATTCTGCATAACTCAAAAATTAAATGATACATTTGGGGAATTTTTGGTTTTTTTCGAGTAACTGGAATTACGAAACCAAAATCGGCATAATCTTCAAGCGGTATAAGAGGTGATGAAATATTGAACTGTGGAAGCCTACCAAAACCTACTAGGAAAAGGAAGAGTACAATAATTATAGGCTACGTTTCTGCTCCAGTAATTAGATTGTACGGAAAAGGACCGTGAAAGGTGAAAAATTTGAAGACAGGAGCTACTGTAACGCCACTGGAGAAAAGCTTCTCTTAACATCCAAGCGTTCCTTTCGGTAATCTGGGTATTAGGGTTACTCGGACTTCATCTGAACGTTTTGGAAATGTACTGTATATAACTGTAATGTTGCTATCTTTTCCGGGAAAATATAGGGTTCAAAGGACGATGGAAAAAACAATATTCGACGTAGACAATTCCAACTCAGAACTTTGGTCGAAGAATATAGTTTGAAACGGACCATTTGCTTTTTGGCGCTCTAGTTCCTCGGAACTGAGTGCTTATCAATTTGCCCAAATGTCTGTAATTTTCGAATTTTTCGATGAAAATGGTCTTAAACGATTTGGTTCGACTCACTGATCAAGAATCCGTGGTCGAAATTCATTCTGTCCGGCCGGCCGGCCGTAGGCACGATAACTCTCGAACAGAATGAGCTAGACAGTTGAAATTTTCAGAGTAGGTTTGGGAGATAAATATCTCGGCTAAGTTCGTTATTGGGCAAAATCGGACAGATGGTTTCGGAGTAACAAAAAAAAATATTTTTTTTTACAAGGCAAATTCCAAATTAAATTTTTTTCAATAAGCTGTTTTACCATAAGAATCCAATGATATCTTTTTTAACTCTAACAAGCTAATACTTTCGGAGATATGATTTTTCAAAATTTCAAAAATAAATTGTATTTCAACGTTGTCACAGAATGATATTATTCTATGTATTGTCATAATGTCAAATGATGTTCCTGAGACATGACATTATCTAATCAATCGAAGAATTGTGACCGAAGTGAGAAAAATCTCAGTTGTTTGCTCCGATATTAGGTTTTCTCAGAAAATTCTTACATTTCGCAACGGAACATGAAGTAAGAGATCTGAGAGTAGTGAGACTGCTTTTCATCCATAGACATAGATATAACTCTCGAACGGAATGAGTTAGGTAGTTGAAATTTTCAGAGTAGGTTAGGGAGATGAATATCTCGGTTAAGTTCGTTATTGGGCAAAATTGGCCAGATTTAATTTGATTTCTTCCATGGTGCAGTTCTCATTCTCATGATTGCTCATTTAATCTTGATAAATAAACTATTATTTGAATTGAATTTCCTTTAGGATGCAGTTCTATCATATGAATACATTGATATAATTCCCAACTCTGAGAAACCAATACTTTCGGAGATATAATTTGTCTGTTTGAACTAGAGCGCCAGAAAGCTCCTGTCCACAGGGCTTGAACCCATTTTTGGCGCTCTAGTTCCTCGGAACTGAGTGCTTATCAATTTGCCCAAATGTCTGTAATTTTCGAATATTTCGATGAAAATGGTCTTAAACGATTTGGTTCGACTCACTGATCAAGAATCCGTGGTCGAAATTCATTCTGTCCGGCCGGTCCGGCCGGCCGTAGGCACGATTACTCTCGAACGGAATGAGCTAGAGAGTTGAAATTTTCAGAGTAGGTTTGGGGGATAAATATCTCGGCTAAGTTCGTTATTGGGCAACATCGGACAGATGGTTTCGGAGTAACAAAAAAAAATTTTTTTTTTTACGAAACAAATTCCAAATTAATTTTTTTTTAATAAGAAGTTTTATCATAAGAATCCATTCATATCATTTTTAACTCTAACAAGCTAATACTTTCGGAGATATGATTTTTCAAAATTTCAATAATAAATCGTATTTCAACGTTGTCACAGAATGATATTATTCTATGTATGAATATGAATTGTCATAATGTCAAATGATGTTCCTGAGACATTATCTAATCAATCGAAGAATTGTGAGCGAAGTGAGAATAATCTCAGTTGTTTGCTCCGAAATTAGTTTTTCTCAGAAAATTCTTACTTTTCGGAACTGAACATGAAGTAAGAGATCTGAGAGTAGTGAGACTGCTTTTCATCCATAGACATAGATATAACTCTCGAACGGAATGAGGTAGGTAGTTGAAATTTTCAGAGTAGTTTAGGGAGATGAATATCTCGGTTAAGTTCGTTATTGTGCAAAATTGGCCAGATTTAATTTGATTTCTTCCATGGTGCTTTTCTCATTCTCATGATTGCTCATTTAATCTTGATAAATAAACTATTATTTGAATTGAATTTCCTTTAGGATGCAGTTCTATCATATGAATACATTGATATAATTCCCAACTCTGAGAAACCAATACTTTCGGAGATATAATTTGTCTGTTTGAACTAGAGCGCCAGAAAGCTCCTGTCCACAGGGCTTGAACCCATTTTTTATTTACAATTTGGGTTGTCCCAACTGAGATGGCGGCCAATATTTTAATTCTTGGTCTCTAAATGATGGTAATTCAGATTAATTACGACTAAAACTGTTTTCAGATATATATTGAGGATACCGTGAGGAAAAACAAAACAGAATAAATTACATTATTATTGTACATATTCATGGAAAATCCTGAAACACGTCAAATTCAAATTTCAAATTGTCATTCTTCTTCGTAAACTTGCAAACCCTATCTTCAACCCCCTTCGAAAGACAGGTACAATGCCCAATTTGTCAAATAGGAAGTATGGCCTTGTGATATATCGTTTGAAAGGCCACGTCATTTTCTATTCAAAAATGTTCACTCTCAAGTCTATTGCAAAACTGAAATTAGAAAAAATCAAGTGATTAGCGAAATTTGGTACAATATAAAAAACTAAAATGTGATACAAAATGTAGCAAAAAAATTATGAATTTCAATGAAGTATATTTTCAGAGTGTTCACCGCGAACGCCTTGGCAACATCCTAACCTCAAATAAAAAACATTTTTGGCGCTCTAGTTCCTCGGAACTGAGTGCTTATCAATTTGCCCAAATGTCTGTAATATCCAATTTTTCGATGAAAATGGTCTAAAACGATTTGGTTCGACTCACTCATCAAGAATCCGAGGTCGAAATCGATTCTTCCGGCCGGTCCGGCCGGCCGTAGGCACGATAACTCTCGAACGAAAGGAGTTAGAGGATTGAAATTTGCAAGGTGGGTTTGGAGCGTAAATATCTCGGTCAAGTTCGTTAATGGGCGAAATCCACCAAGCGGTTTCGGAGTTATGGCCGATTTTAGTAAAACACATTTTCTTATGAATATTTCCGAAACCGATCACTCGATCTATATGAAATTTAGTATCAAATTGTAGAATTATGACCTTTATACGCATATGAAGTTTTTATTGACCAGGTTACTGCAAAGTGTCAGAAAAAAATTTTCAAAATTAAAAAAAAAAATTTCTACAATAACTCTCGAACGGAATGAGCTAGGCAGTTGAAATTTTCAGAGTAGGTTAGGAAGATGAATATCTCGGTTAATTTGGTTATTGGGCAAAATAGGCCAGATGTTTTCGGAGTAACGAAAAAAAAAATATTTTTTTAAGCAAAAAATTTCAAATTCAATTTTTATTTAAGATGCAGTTTCACCATTAAAATCCATCGATATCATTTTCAACTCCAACAAGCTAATACTTTTGGAAATATGATTTTTCAAATTTCAATAATGAATCGTACTTCTATGTTTTCACAGAATGCTATAATTATTCTATCTAAGCTTTATTATATGATATGTGTTCATACTCGTACATTTCATCCTGTTCTATAAGAGAGAGTCAAATTCAGTTCAGCTATTTTAATTTGATTTCTTCCATGGTGCAGTTCTCATTCTCAGATTGCTCATTTAATCTTGATAAATAAACTATTATTTGAATTGAATTTCCTTTATGATGCAGTTCTATCATAAGAATACATTGATATAATTCCCAACTCTGAGAAACTACTTTCGGAGATATAATTTGTCTGTTTGAACTAGAGCGCCAGAAAGCTCCTGTCCACAGGGCTTGAACCCTTTTTTTCAACAAGTTTCAACAACTCAGGAGAGATCATTTTCTTCCTATTACATCGTGAAGGCAAATAAGTTTAGTATTATTTTAATAAGATTTGGGAATATTCGAAGGAATATTATAATAAAATTCACAAATCCTGTTATTTTTTCTAATTTTATTTTTGCAATAAACATGGTGATAACATTTTTGAATAGAGGATGACATTTCAAACGATGTATCACAACCCCACACTTCGTATTCAAAAATTTGGGGGTTGTACCTGTCTTTCGAAGGGGGTTGAAGGTAGGGTTCGCATTTTTACGAAGAAGAATGACAATTTAAAATTTGAATTTGATATGTTTCGGGATTTTCCATAAATATGTACAGTAACCAAGATCATGAATTTATTCCATTTGGTTTTTCCACACTGTATATTAAGTATATAACAATAGTTATGCTTATACAGTAGATTTTCAAGATACATTTCAAATATTTAAGATGGGTTTCGCCATACTTCGAATTCATTCTATTGTTTATGCAATATGAAATTTGGAAGAAAAATTTTTATTTTTTTTTTGAAGAATAATTTTTTTTTAGTAATACGAATCTCATGAAATTTTGCAAAACTTAGTGCGTCGGCATTCTACAAGTATTTTAAAAGTTAAAATTTGATTAAATTCAAATTGTTTTAAGCTATTGAGGAAATAACAACTTTTCTTCGCACTATCAACGAACCCAACGGTCGTATTCAGATGCACAGCCTGCCTTGAAAATGTCATGTTTCTATCTCTATCCGTTCGAAAGTTATTTAAGCAAAGGTCACCCATCCAGCTACTGAACTCGCCCAGGGCTGTTCGGCTTCCAATATTTTTTCAATCATCTCCAACAACATAGATCCGATCGTGTTCAAATTTAAATCTTATATATAATATTTTTTAATAATATTTTTTTCAATTTTCTAGTGATACGATCCTCAAGAAATTTCGCATAGTCTTCATGTGGGTATTCTAGAACTAGTTAGCAAGTTTCAATTTGATCGAATCTGTATTGTCCGAAAACAACATTTCAACTCCGTAACTGTGACCGATTATGCCCTTTAATGAACTCTACTGTCGCATCCGGATGCGCAACCTACCCTGAAAATGTCAAGTAGCCATCTCATTCCGTTCAAAACTTATCGTGGTAAAGGCCAGCTGGCGGGACAGAATTAAATTTGACCTCGATCCTTCATCAGTGAGTCGAACCTAATCGTTTGAGACCATTTTCGGAAAAAAATTCCTAGAATTCCCTGCGTCCTGCGCGCAAAAATTAGTGATTGGTAGATAGCAACAAAACCGAATAGATCAATCTGAAAATCTCGATATTAGTTGCATTATTCAACAGATTCAAAGCAGGAGATACGGTGTATACAATTCAATAAATTGGGCTCTTATTATTCTGAAAATATGAAAAGTAAAGCAATTAGCACGTGCCGGAAGATTAGCATATATATGATATTTATGCAATAGACCCCCTCATGCAATTTTCTGGATATTATGCAGCATCAGTAGCTCTTCATATTTGCCACTGCGGGCGAGTTCCAATTGGCGTAATTATGAAAACAAATATCTCATAGTGGGAAGTGATAACATTCCGAAAAAAATCTAAATTAATATCTTTTATTAAAGTCAAGAAAACAACTTTCTGAAAGATTGGAGTTGAAGATTCAAGATAATTCGAAGGAGCTGAAGGTAGCAAGAGATAGAGTTGAAACAATAAAAAATATACTGGAGAAGAAGATGAATGATAAATGATAAATGACAATGAATGAAATGATAAATACACGAATTAATACAACAGAAAAAAATTAGAAAAATAAATTCATGGCAGTAGGAATTAGAAATTACATCAATCATATAGAGTCTCAGTTGAATTGAAATTTCCAAATTGATATCACTTAAATTCAGTCAATCCTTCCTTGAGATTCTGAACTACTATGCCTGAAATATAAGCTAGAGGTATACCCTATATACAGGGTGTTTCATTGATAAATAAAGATACGTTAACCTGAGGTAGAGGTACTCTTGACGAGTCCAAAAAACCTATATGTGCCTAATCAGCTCCAATGCCGAGCTACAGGGTAATTTCGCCAATAATTTCAATTGCTTATAACTTTTGAACCACCCAGTAAAATCAGTTGATATTTGGAACGTAAAATACACTTCCATTGGTCGATCGATTAATCTTCGAACTGATTAAAAATCAAGGTCCGTATTAGAAAAATTTAGAAGTGGTCCAAAGTTGAGTTTCAACACCATGTATAAGGGAATATTTTAATTTTATTAGAATATTCGGCAAAAGCAGAAATTTTTCAATGGGGATCAGTAGACTTCCGTATCCCGCACGACATTTGACTACTGAAAATGTTTGTCAATTGATTTAATTCGATAGTGAAAGTCTCAAAAATGTTGTACATTAAGATTTAATTCGAAAAATTGTTTGTTCCACTGATTGAAAATATGTTCATTTACTAATGAAACCCCCTGTATTGTATGTAAAATTTCACGCAGGCCACCTTTATATGATCAATATCTGGTACTTTCTTGAATTTATGTATATTAAATCGTTCTTTTCCAACTTGTAAAATAGCTACGACAAAAGGTAGGTAATATGCAATCTTCATTAGACATAAAAGGGCCTTAACAATAACGACCCACCCTATTACTTCGAAACGGTGAATTGATCATTTTCTTACGGGGATACCGCGGAATGAAAAATGGATTGAAATAATCTGTTTTATGGAGTCTGCAGGATATTATGACCCGTAAATCGCCTGCTTCATATCGCTTTTCATAGGCTCCATTCGGTACGTTAATAAAGTAGGTAGGTTTCTGAAAAGGGTGAGGAGGAAATTTACCTAGTTTTCGCAGAGTTCGTTTGATCGTTCTGGTTCAGACACGTTCGTACTGGATCTAATTACGATGGCCTCTGTTGAGTTTAAACGTTTCTCGCTTATTTCCTGAAACAATTGAAGACTTAATCAAACAAGTGATGGCTCAATTATTGGGTTCTGACGAGAAGGAATTTTACTCCGAAATAATACATTTAATGCATACAGAGGTTCGAAGGGTTCCCGAAACCGGAACGAAATACCAACTCACTCTTTGTCAGAAAAACTTTTTGAACGGTAACGCAAATCAATTTGCCCAAATGTCTGTCATTTCATCAATAAATAAATTATAACTCAAAAAATTTTTCGAGCACTGACGTGAAGTCAGGAGCTTTTTCGCGTATGTTCTATTGTCCATTCTCCTGTATTGGACACTCTTAATCGAATTAACCATGGTAAATTCAGAGTGTCCAATACAGGAGAAAAGATAATAAAATTCACCTTGGTAAATTCGATTAAGAGTGTCTAATACAGGAGAATGGACAATAGAACATACGCGCAAAAGCTCCTGACTTCACGTCAGTGCTTGAACCACGAAATTTTGGAAGAATTTTCGCGTTAGCATTCTACAACTATAATAACCATATTTGAATTGGATCGGCTTTGTATTTTTTGAGTTATTGAGGAAATAACAACCAAATTTCAGATTGATATAACTCCAAAACCATTTGACCGATTATGCTAGTTAATGAACTTAAATATCGTATTAAGGGCCGGTTTCTCAATTGCGAGTTAACTCGAGGTTGCGAGTTGACGCATGTATTTAGCGATATTCATGAATGCGTAACACTCGTGTTACCCGCAACCTCGGGTTAACTCGCAATTGAGAAACCGGCCCTCAGATACGTAATCTACCCTGAAAACTGCAAATCGCTATTTCTTTCCGTTCTCAAGGAATCATGATATACATAATATTTTTTCGTAATTTTCTAAAAATTTTCTAGTGGTACGGTCCCCACAAAATTTTAACGTCTTCATGTCGATATTCTACAACTAGTTATCAAGCTTCAATTCGATCGAGTCTATATTTTTTGAGTTATCGAGGAAATAATATTCCAGATGGGTATAACTCCGAAACCGTTGGGCCCATTATGGCCAACAGCGAACTTAACTCTTCCATTCAGATGTGCAACCTATCATAAAAATTGCGAGTCCCTATATCCTTTCGTTCGAGATTTGTCGAGGCAACGCTCACCCATGCAGCTACTGAACTCACACAAGGCTGCTCGGATCTTCAACAATATAGATCCGATCATGTTCAAACTTGGAACTTGGTAGTAGAGTTAGGTTCTGAAGGCTCTCGCAAAATTTCAGCGATTCCGGATGAATAGTTTCTGATATATAGAATTTTTTTCAATAATTTTCTATTGATTTTCTAGTTACACGATC
This sequence comes from Halyzia sedecimguttata, assembly GCA_937662695.2. NCBI lineage: Eukaryota > Metazoa > Arthropoda > Insecta > Coleoptera > Coccinellidae > Halyzia > Halyzia sedecimguttata. The sequence goes on along the minus strand of OW569412.2, from coordinate 99,089,936 downwards.
CTCACAAAATTTTGCAAGAATTTTCGCATTGCCATTCTACAACTAAACACCATGTTTGAATTGGTTCAGTTTTGTATTTTTCGAGCTATTGAGGAAATAACAACCAAATTTCAGATGAGTATAACTCCAAAACCGTTTTGCCGATTATGCCTATAAAAGAACTCAAATGGCGCATTATGATTCTCAACCTCACCTGAAAATTTCAAGTTGCTGTCTCTTTCCGTTCTTAAGTTATCGTGACGTAAATCATAATTTTTAACAATTTTTTTTTAAACTTTCTAGCGATACGATATTCAAAAATTTTCACAAACGTTCTTAAGTTGATATTCTACAAATACTCACCAAATTTCAATTCAATCGGATTAATATTGGTTGTAGACAAAATTATTACTCGGAAACCGTTGGGCCGATTATGCCCATTAACGAACTTGTCCTTCTTTTTGGGATGCGCCACCTACCCTGAAAATTTCAAGTTGCTATCTCTTTCCGTTCTCAAGTTATCGTGGCAACGGCCGGCCGGACAGAATCAAATTTCACCTCGAATTCTGGATCAGGAAGTCAAACTCAATCGTTTGAGACCATTTTTGGCGAAAAATTCGAAAATTACAGTAATTTGGGCAAAATGATAATGCGATGTTCCCCAGAACATACGCGCAAAAATTGGTTCAAGCACTGACTTGAAGTCAGGAGCTTCTACGCGTATGTTCTATTGTCCATTACAATTTAACGGTGCGCCTTACTACAAGGAAGACTCATTGTACAGACGCTCTACTGCATCGAACTTTACTGCATCGACGAAGCAATCCATCGAAAAACCGCCCACTAGCTAGTTAGTGTTCTGTGCTTTCTCCTGATTGGCCGAACGTGAAAACCCCTTTATCGATCGTCTTCGTCGGTAGTTTCACTGGATGAGAGGTAATTTGTTTCAAAGAGTGTACGTCAACAGACCGTAATCGGTGTAACCTAAAATTTGAAAGGTGCAGAAATTTGTCAAGAAGAAAACATCCTTATGTGATATTGCTAATGAAAATATCACGATCTATTTATTGGAAGTATTATAAAAGATACCATGGTAGGTAAAACTTTCGCACATGGCCAGGGAACCTATTTTGATGTTATGTGTTGCCTAACACACAACTGTAAAGGGCTAATGAAAACTGAAGGTTGGAGTCCGGTTTTCATGCAAACATACCTAAGGTATGATTATATATATCATATGAATATCCGGATTGAATTCAACGCTCAAAGGTTTTGATGTATTTGAAATTATGAAATTTGAAATTGAGTTCATTTGAAGCTTCAGTTTCTACATAATTTCAGTTCTAGAAATATGAATTATTAAATGCATATATATATATATTATTGAATATTGAATATAAATTGAAAATTTCACTTATTGCGTCGAAAATGTAGTATCTGGCCAGTGACCGATTTTCTTCATACATGTTTCTGAGGTGCATTTTGGCATAACAAATCGATCCCTGTTTGTTTTAATTTCAGGAACCTCCGCGTTCCGGAGATATAAAATTGTGAAAATTTCACTTACTGAGTCGAAATTTTATTATCCGGGCAACGTTCTAAGAACGGCTGATGTTAGCCAAAACAAGTATGAAGAAAATCGGTCACTGGCCAGATACTAAATTTTCGACGCAATACCTAAGTGAAATTTTCAATTTTCACAATTTTATATCTCCGGAACGCGGAGGTTCCTGAAATTAAAACGAACAGGGATAGATTTGTTATGCCGAAATGCATCTCTGAAACAAGTATGAAGAAAATCGGTCACTGGCCAGATACTAAATTTTCGACGCAAAACTTAGGTGAAATTTTCAATTTTCACAATTTTATATCTCCGGAACGCGGAGGTTCCTGAAATTAAAACAAACAGATATCGATTTGTTATGCCGACATGCATCTCTGAAACAAGTATGAAAAAAATCGGTCACCGGCCAGATACTAAATTTTCGACGCAATAAGTGAAATTTTCAATTTGTATTCAATATTCAATAATATATATATATATTTATAAATTTACTCTTTTGAATCACTTTTTTTAAAAAACAAATATTTATTCAGAAGCAAGTTTATTCTGAGCTGGTTAATACAATAATGAATTGGAATTATATTCTATTAAATCAGAAAGCCGGGAAACTGGAATGAAAATGCTGACTGCACAAAAGTACTCAGAGTCGAGCGGCGCTTCTAGGAAGGCCTTGAATTAAGACTAAGGGCATTTACTCCTATATTGAGGAATGCCAAGATACATATTGCATAATACCTCCCCATTTTTTAAGAAATAACTTCGGCTGAAGAGGCTGAATTATTTTTATAACTCTTCACGATATTTGTGAATTTTAAAATGAATATTTTATACAACAAACAGGCAAATATGGTTATAATGGTGAGACTTAGTATAAAATAGATTGATGATACATGGTTAGGGTGGATTTTCCAATTAAAGATTGTTTCTTGAACAGTAAAATTATCAAGTAAAAAATTGGAAATGGTTAAGTTTTCAATTATTTCAGGTTTCATATTCGGGAGAGGAACATTATGAAAAATTGTGGATATTTCTTCCTTATAAAAATACTTAAAGCTATTGGTAATGTTACAAAAGGTTTCAATCAGGAAAATTCCATTGAGTTTGTAATACTCTGTATGGTCATTACATAGTTCCCCAATTTGTACACTACCGATTGATAAAAATTTTCTCGATGATAGTTTCAGTAGATCGTCACTACACTGTGCACTTTGTCTTTCACAATTTTCTTTCTTGTGGGAAATTAAGTCCTTCATGCAGCTGGGTGCTGGTCGTAGCAAATTCTGTGGGCAGATCCACCAATCTTCTACCTTTGGGCATTCTTGATCAATGGACCACAAGATTTGTTCTTCTTTAGCCAATAAGTATTTGGGCTGTTGGGTGAGGGTAACGTTTTGGTACGGGATATAGTGGACATAATATGTGTCTAGGGAATTTGGGGATGTTAAGGGTACTTCAATGATAAAGATCACCTCATTATTTCTGGACTTTACAGAAGTGTAGCAAATGGAATAAAAGTCTTTTAAATGATAGAGGTGTTTCATGAAATCGGTGTTATTAACAAAATCATGGAATATATTTAAGGGTAAAATACTTTCATGCAAAAGATGAAGCCTTGCAAAGCTGATGGCTGTATTGACTTCATTTAGAATTCTATTTATTGTTAACTGTTCAAATTCTATAAGAATAAGTCGAATAATATCATTTTGTGTCAATCGATACTTATTATAATTTTGTATAATGTGACTAGTGACATTGGAATACTTTGATGTCATAGATCTCAGGATACTGATCATTTGATTTTGTTCGGTTTTTACCGATTGCATTTCATTCTTAAAAGATTCAAAATATTTCAAGTAAAGTGTTTCATCCTCACTATCAAGAGTTCCGAATAGTGTTTTTGCTATATGTCCGCCTATATTTAATAAACCTCGTTTTTGTCGGGTTGTGTATAAGTTATTGAGAAGCATTTCATTTTGTCTCAATTGGATTTTGATCGATCCAACATAGTTTGAAACCATAACGTTGGAACTGACCGAATTTAATTGATCAACTAAAACAAAATGATCATGTAAAATTTTATCAATATCGGTTAAATTATAGTGGTACATCAATACATGCTTTGATACACTGATGTATGTTTTCTCTACGAAAAAGGGAAGAATATTGTGTTTGATCTCCTTAAATTTTAATGAATGCAAAGCTGGGACGAAAATTAGATTGAGAAATAGCAATAGGATTCTCGTCATTTTTTTTTTGTGTTCTGAAAAGAGAAAATTAAAGATTATTACTTTCTCTGTTTAATTTTATTTTTATGATATACTTTTTGGGAGTCAGGGTTCCTTATCAATATATTATCTATAATTTTGATATTGGTTTTCTTAAATTTTGGGTCAAGTTTTGCCTTTTTTGGTATGGCAATATAAGATGGTTTAGATTCGTCGAGTTTTTTGTCTTCTTGTCGTGTCTGATTGAGTTTATCTAGTTTCTCTTTTTGTCTTTCCTTCTGTGAATTTAGATGGTCTGAGATTTCCTTCATGTTTTCGCGATATTCTTTAATATATTGCGAAATTTTTTCATGAGTAGACTGTTCGACTGGCGTATTGTAATTTAGATCCGATTTTATAACTTGTAAGGGTGTGTAGGAAGTTGACGAGTGAATTGAGTTATTATAACTCAAAAGCGCTCTATTCATCTTTTCTGACAAAGATATATTCTTGTCATCAATTACTCTAATTTGCTCAATAAGGGTAGAGTGGAATCTCTCCACTAGTGCATTGGAGGTAGGGTTGTAATTTGTGATATAATGAAGGGAAATTTTATGGGTATCGCCTAAATCTTGAATAATTTGATTTTTGAACTCTGTTCCATTATCGAAGGTTATTTTTTGTGGTATACCGTGGTTTGAAAAATATTGAGTTAATTGATTTGCAATTTCTGTTGAAGTTTTACTATTTAGAATGTAACATTGTCCATGTCTTGAGAAGGAGTCAATTATAGTCAAACAGGGTGTTCTATTCATGACTATTGTATCGATATACAAGTGGGAAAATGGTTTGTCACCTGTTGGATTCGGTTTAAATATTAATTTAGTAGGTTGTCGTTCATATTTTTGACTCTGGCAAATTTCGCAGGAGTTAATATAGGACTGAATATGTTTATTCATGTTCGGCCAATAAAAACGTCTTTTAATACTTTCTAAGTTTTCCTGGAAACCTCGGTGTCTGGTCTTGGTCTCGTGAAATAATTTAATTTTCTGTTGTTGGTCGTCTTCCGTTTCGATATCTTCCAAAAATGTATTTGAAATTTTGAATGAAAAAGCGTTAGCTTTGAAGAGATTCTGTGATAGATTCAAAAATGGTATTTCCAAATCTTTATTTTTGAAATATATGCCGTAATGATTATTTGGTTTGACGTATTCCTTTAAAAATTTTGTGAAGTCGTCTGGTTCTTTTATCGAAACTATGAGTCTAAATCGACTGTTCTTATGTAGTTTTAATTTTTCTACTTTAAACACATTAGCTTTTTGGAAAATTATTTGATGGATTGATGTGTTCAGAGAGCGTTCTGAATATGGTATCTCTAATATAGGGTTTTCGACATTACTGTGAATAGTTTGGGAAGAAGATGGATTTGCTTGTTCTTCCGTACACGATTTCGTAATATCTTCTAGTTCCTTTTGAGATATTTCCAGATCTTCATGAGTAATTTGGGGAATTATTGAGTCTAGATCGTCATCTGAATTTTCATTTAAATTTAATTCGTCAAATTTTATGCGGGATACTGCATCTGCGTTATTGTACGCTCCTTTCCTGTATTTTATTTCGAAATTAAACTCTTCTAATTTGATTCGCCATCTCATTAGTCGAGATGATGCATCTTTCAAAGAAAATAACCACGTCAAGGGTCTATGATCCGTGTAGATCGTAAATTTCTGACCAAATAAGTAAGGTCTAAAATATTTTGTAGCCCATACAACGGCTAGAAGTTCTTTTTCGATAGTTGAATATTTTATTTCAGCTTCGTTCAATGTTCGGCTCGCATAAGCGATAGGTAGATCGTTTGGGGGTGTCCCTTGCGATAAAATTGCGCCTATAGCATATTGTGATGCGTCGGTTGTAAGTACGAATGGTCTGTTAAAGTCCGGATGTTGGAGAATCGGATAATTAATGAGTATGTTTAACATCTTTTTTCAGGTATTTAGTCATGGGTTTCGTTAATTTTGAAAAATTAGGAATAAATTTTCTATAGTAGCCTATCATTCCGAGATAAGATTTAATTTCTTTAATAGTTTTAGGAATGGGAAAGTTTTTTACGACTTCAATTTTTTCAGGATTCGGTTCTATACCTTTTTCAGATATTTTGTAGCCTAAAAATACAATTTCGGTCTGAAAGAAGTATGACTTGTCTAGTTGAATTTTGAGATTTTCTTTTTCTAAGAGTTGAAGAACTGTCTGAATGTCTGCCAAATGTTTTTCGGGTGTTTCTGAAAAAATGAGAATATCATCCATGTATACTATGCATATTTTATTAATGATCGGTTTTAAGACTCTATTCATGAAACGTTGGAATGTTGAAGGGGCATTTTTCAATCCAAAGGGCATTCTTAAAAATTCGAAATGTCCTTCGTCGGTTGCGAAAGCAGTTTTTTCTATTGATTGCTCGTCTAGTTCTATTTGATGGAAACCACTTGCTAAATCAAGGGCGCTAAAATATTTTGCTTTATTCAGTTGATCCAAAAGTTCGTCAATATTGGGGATCGGAAATTTGTCATCAATTGTTTTGTCGTTCAGTTTTCTATAGTCGATAGCTATTCTCCATTTTTTGTTACCTGATTGGTCCGTTTTTTTGGGAACGATTACTATAGGGAATGACCAGGGAGAAATACTTGGTCTTATAATGTTTTTACTTAATAAATCTTGTACTTGATTCTTTACCTCTTGTTTGTGTACCTCAGGATATCTGTATCGTCTAATATACACGGGATTTTCATCTATGGTCCTAATATTATGTTTAACTCTGTTTGAGGCATTCAAAGGTTGATTTGATAGATGAAAGGCTTGTTTGTGACTTTGAATAATTTTTGTAAGTTGGTTTCGAAAATTTTTGTCCAAATGGTCTAATTTAATGGGTAGGGGTTCATTAGGACTGGTTTCTTGTAAAAAGAATTTATGTGTTCTGATGGTATTTCCTAATTCATGACTTTCCCAATTGAAATTTAATTTTAAATATCTTAAAAGGTTGGATCCTATTACACCATCATATTGTGTATGAAATTTATAGATCACAAAGGGGTATGTTGTATTATAGCCAAAAGAATTTAAAGGAAATGAAACTTTATTCGTGCTGAAATCTTTACCTAGTGCAGTTTTAAAATAGTTTTTTTCTTCGTAAATGTTTTCTGATAGTAAATTATATGCTACAGATGGATCAATAATGCTCATGGAACTTCCGCTGTCTATCAATAATTTGCAGGGTGGATAATCTAATACTATATATGGTAATGATGCTAGATGTTCCTGTGTAAAGTTTAGGTCATGTCTTTGTCTTCGGAGATTCTCTGAAAATTTTCATCAAATTCCTCAATTAATTTAGAGTCATCTATATTTTCGGATTCATAATAAAATTCTTCTTCCTCTCCTAATTCTTGTTCAATTTGTTCTGTATTAGTGAGTTCTTCAAATATAAAGTCATTAGGTCCGTTTCTTCTGTAATTTTGTCTAATATTGGGTGGTTCTTGTCGGATTTGACTGCTAGCTGGTCTTTTTACAGGGTGTATTCTTGTTCGGACCGACATAGGTTCAGGTTTGGGTTGAACCAAACGATGATTTGGATTGGGCTTAAATACGTCTTGCGGTTTTCCGAATACTTGACTGCTTGTCGCAAATTTAGTTTCTGGTATTTTATTATTAAATTTCAAATGTACCGGTTGTGAAGGAAATTCTCCACTATTCGAATTGAATTGTCTGTTTGCAGGAAATTGTCTACTAGTTGATGGAAATTGTGGGTCGGTATAAATTCTTCTAACAGTAGGTTGGGAATTTAAATTTTGGGAGTACGTTGTCCTAGGTGTCGGTATTGTTGGTGGTTGTAAATAAAGCTGTTGTCTCTTTATTTCTCGGTTTTCTAGCATTTTACAAGTGTCATCGAAAGATTTTGGTTGGAGATCAAGTAAATTCCTAGAATTTTCGTCAACATTATTATATAAGACGGTTATGCCAATTTTCTCTGAAAGGTTTCGATAAACATTCAGTTCTGGGGGCGATAATCCTAATAATTGTATTTGGTAATCATATTGTAATTTAGTTTCTTTGATTCTTTCAATAAATTCAGAAAGTGATTCCTTCGTTTTTCTCCTCATATATTGATATTCACTTTGTAGGACATCAAAGTTAATTTTAAAACCGAATTTACTGTTCAATAATCTTTTTAATTCAGGCCATGAATTGCAACATGGTCCAGAATACACGATAGTTCTCGCTTGATCAATTAATTTCGATTTTACTGTTGCAAAGCAATATTGATTTATTAAATCATTATCAGTTGTGCCAAATCGATCTATGAAATTTTCAGTTTCCATTAAAAAGGTTTGTAGTTCTTGTGAGTTACCATTAAATCTTGGTAATAACTCACCGAAATATTTAACTGTGCTTAAATCTATTACCATGCGATTGGAATGTTCTCCATTAGAAGTCATATTGAAGTTTTTATTATTTACGTTGATATTCAATGAATTGAATTTTTCCAATAAGGACTCTATTTTGAAAGATTTCGATGTGCTTGTTTACACTATCGGTGATATGAAAAAATGAGTTGCAAATTAAATTGAAAATATCCTTTGGGCCAGGGATAGGAAAAACTGGGATTATTGTAAGGGATAGCCTCAACTTACTTCTCGTTTTAAACCTGGTGTCCGGGCTGCTACCTCCAAACCTCCTCAGGGTGATTCTCAAGGGTTGCAGTTGAGATCAAGTCGGGAATGGTTCTCCTTACTCTGTTTTCGGGGATTCAACACACCTTCGTGGCTTATCTCTACTGCAGTCGTTTGAGCTTCTCGTGGTCGGAACTTTACTTCGAACTTATCGTCGCACTTTTCGAAACTCGGGTTTTTGGAATGTTGCTCGAAGAATTGAAATTCACGTATACTTATTTTTTTTTTCGTTATACTAGCAACAATCCCATCCTCGTCGCCATTTATAAATTTACTCTTTTGAATCACTTTTTTTAAAAAACAAATATTTATTCAGAAGCAAGTTTATTCTGAGCTGGTTAATACAATAATGAATTGGAATTATATTCTATTAAATCAGAAAGCCGGGAAACTGGAATGAAAATGCTGACTGCACAAAAGTACTCAGAGTCGAGCGGCGCTTCTAGGAAGGCCTTGAATTAAGACTAAGGGCATTTACTCCTATATTGAGGAATGCCAAGATACATATTGCATAATAATATATATATATATATATATATATATGCATTTAATAATTCATATTTCTAGAACTGAAATTACGTAGAAACTGAAGCTTCAAATGAACTCAATTTCAAATTTCCTAATTTCAAATACTTCAAAACCTTTGAGCGTTGAATTCAATATGATATTCATATGATATATATAATCATACCTTAGGTATGTTTGCATGAAAACCGGACTCCAACCTTCAGTTTTCATTAGCCCCTTACAGCTGTGTGTTAGGCAACACACAACATCAAAATAGGTTCACTGGCCATGTGCGAAAGTCATGGCCATGGTATGACCATGGTATCTTTTATAATACTTCCAATAAATAGATCGTGATATTTTCATTAGCAATATCACATAAGGATGTTTTCTTCTTGACAAATTTCTGCACCTTTCAAATTTTAGGTTAGACCGATTACGGTCTGTTGACGTACACTCTTTGAAACAAATTACCTCTCATCCAGTGAAACTACCGACGAAGACGATCGATAAAGGGGTTTTCACGTTTGGCCAATCAGGAGAAAGCACGAACACTAACTAGAAAGTGGGCTGTTTTTCGATAGATTGCTTCGTCGATGCAGTAAAGTTCGATGCAGTAGAGCGTCTATGCTTAGGTTTTCGATGTGGTGCACCATTTAATATTGAATCAATTGGTTCAAGTACTGATGTGAAATCAGGAACTTTGGCGTGTATGGTCTATTGTCTATTCACCTCTATTGGACATGTACCCTACTGGAATTTTATATACGAAAAATTTAGTGTCCGACCGAAACTGGTTTTTCAGCCGAAACCGAAACCGAACTTTCGGCCAGGGTCTCAGTTTCGGCCGAAACCGAAAGTTCATATTTCATACTGAAATCTACTGTATTTTTTACAATTTTATTTGCATATACGCAAAAACAGTTAAGCAGTGTTAAATAAAATAAAAATACAACTTTTTTGATATCTTTATTTATTATTTTGGTATTACCAAGTTATAAAAATAATCAGTTGAAGTATACAGGTAAATCCAAATCAGACGTCAACCTTGGAGGAGGTGTTAGTATGGATAATTTGCTGTGGTTTGAGCCATTTTTATTGATGACCAAAACTCAACAGTTTCCGAGATATTTGAGTTCTGGTTCTGATGAAAAGGAATTAGTATGATTTGAAAGGGGATGTAAGAAGCAAATAGAGAAAAATAACGAATTCAATATTTTTTTGTTGCAAATGAGCTCGAAATTTCATTAGAAAATTATTCATAAATTATGTTCCACGATTCCATATAGGCAAGCACATGCCGTCTTTCTGATAGCTTCAGTTGTTATTTTCCGCCTGAAATTTACTCACGCTGTCATTTGATACACATGCCGGACATTCAAATGGTTGCATATAAAAAATCTGCTGAAACGAAACTAGTTATGTAATCTAACGAAATATTTTATAGAATGAAAAAGGAATTTGGCAAGTTTTTAAAATAATTTTGGCATACAAAATTGTGAAATTCATACATCATAGTTTCGATTTTTTCGTACATATCATATCCTTTTCTGATGAAAATAAACCAAAATTATCATCAAATTTGGTCAACGTAGAAAAAATTGACGAAATATGAACTAAGTTCAGAAATCTTTTAAAAATCACCCGAATTCCAAAAACTGTTGATTTTCGGTTATTAATAAATATGGATTAAACAACAGCTAATGAGTCATACGAACACATCCTCCAAGGTTCACGTATTATTTGGAATCACCCTATGTAATCTAATTAATAAACATTAAAGTGAATTATCATGAATTCTCAGTCTTAACAAAGATAGATTACAATAACTTGTATGACAATTATGTATACCTACTTTCAACTCCTGGCCAACCAGGATAATTCACGAACTGTCAAGTTTCGGCCCGGCCGAAATTTCGGCCATTTTGGGCCGAAACCGAAACTAAGGCCGAAACTAGATTTCTTGGCCGAAACTGGCCGAAACCGAAACCGAACTTTCGGTCGGTCACTAGAAAAAACTTACGCCTCAAGTAACTCTAGGATTCAATATTCACAAAAATCTGCGAAAATTAGCAGGTCGGCATTCTACAAGTAATCACCGAGTTTTAATTGAATCAAATTTGTATATTTTGAGTTATAGAGGAAATAACAACAACATTTCGAGTATAACTCCAAAACCATTAGGCCGATTATGCCAATTAACGAAATAAAATGTCGCATTCGGATGCGCAACCTACCCTAAATATTGCAATTGACAATCTTTTTGCGCGCGTGTTCCGCAAGGAACAGCGTGCTATCATTTCGTCACAATGTCTGTATTTTTCGATTTTTTTTTCGAAAATGGTCTCAAACGATTGGGTTCGACTCCCTGATGAAGAATTCGAGGTCAAATTCAATTCTGTCCGTCCGGCCGGCCGGTCCGGCCGTTAGCACGATAACTCTCGAACGGAACGACTTAGAGCGTTGAAATTTGCAGGGTAGTTTCGTAGCGTAAATATCTCGGACAAGTTCGTTAACGGGCGAAATCGACCGAGCGGTTTCGGAGTTAAGGCAGTTTTTAATAAAAACGTTTTTTATGAATATTTCCGGAACCGATCACTCGATCTTTTTGAAATTTGGCATCAGATTGTAGAATCATGACCTTTATATGCCTGCGGAGTTTTGTGTTGAACGGACGGCCCTAAAGTGGCAAAAAAAAATTTTGAAAATTTGAAAATTTTGTTTTCACGATAACTCGAAAAATACTGATCTGATTAAATTGAAACTCAGTAGTTAGATGCAAAAGACCAAAGCAAACACTTTTGCAAAATTTCGTGAAGATCACGTGACATGAAAAAAATAAAAAAATTACTACTATTTTGCGGAATACTTTGCTTTTAATGCCGAAACATATGTTTTTGAGGTTCATGCTGCCCTTTCCGGGCATTTTCCGTATTGCGCATGCGCAGATGAGAAGTCCTTTAACTGCTGTAGTTTTCGTCAGAGAGGATTGGGGTTTTGGGATGGCGGATGCTATTCCTCCATAGAATTCAGATCCCTGATGAGGTTCTGCGCATGCGTAGATTAAAGATGTGATATCTCCTGAACCACAAGTGTTGGAGAATCGGAGTTTTTTGTAAGGTGTGTTATTTTGAGAGGACTTTTAGCCGCGAGTAGATTGCGCATGCGCAGAAGAGAAGTGACTGTTTTTGGGTTGGATGGGTTATGTTGGGAGGGCTGAGTCGATATTATGAGGTTTTAAAAGAATATTCATAGCAATTCAGTGCAAGGACAAGTCAGTTTGGGGGATGTAGCGTTGTTTCCGAGTTAAAGTGTCCGTACCGTGGCCCTGGGGCTAATTTTGAAATTGATGTTACCGCTTACAGGCATTTTTCGTTATGCGCATGAGCAGATCATCAGTGATTTAACTGGTGGTGTTTTCGTCTGAGAGGATTAGGGTTTTGGGGTGGCGGATGCTATTCCTCCATAGAATCCCCTGTTGAGGGTCTGCGCATGCGTGGATTAAAGATGTGATATCTCCTGAACCACTAGTGTTGGAGAATCGGAGTTTTTTGTAAGGTGTGTTATTTTGAGAGGACTTTTAGCCGCGAGTAGATTGCGCATGCGCAGAAGAGAAGTGACTGTTTTTGGGTTGGATGGGTTATGTTGGGAGTGCTGAGTCGATATTATGAGGTTTTAAAAGAATATTCATAGCAATTCAGTTCAAGGACAAGTCAGTTTGGGGGATGTAGCGTTGTTTCTGAGTTAAAGTGTCCGTACCGTGGCCCTGGGGCTAATTTTGAAATTGATGTTACCCCTTACAGGCATTTTTCGTTATGCGCATGAGCAGACCATCAGTAATTTAACTGGTGGTGTTTTCGTCAGAGAGGATTAGGGTTTTGGGGTGGCGAATGCTATTCCTCTATAGAATCCCCTGTTGAGGGTCTGCGCATGCGTGGATTAAAGATGTGATATCTCCTGAACCACTAGTGTTGGAGAATCGGAGTTTTTTGTAAGGTGTGTTATTTTGAGAGGACTTTTAGCTGCGAGTAGATTGCGCATGCTCAGAAGAGAAGTGACTGTTTTTGGGTTGGATGGGTTATGTTGGGAGTGCTGAGCCGATATTGTGAGGTTTTAAAAGAATATTCATGTCAATTCAGTGTACGGACACAAGTCAGTTTGGGGGAAATAGCGTTGTTTCCGATTTGAAATGTCTGTAAGGTGGCCCTGAGGCGAATTTATAAATAACTATATTCGGTAGATCTATATTAAAATGCGTTCGGATTTGGAGAAGATGCAATTTCGTTCCTAACGGAGGACCCACAACCGAATTTTTTTTTGATCTACGGTAAAACTAACAGCCAAACTGTATTGATAGCTATATTTGTTGAATGAACTTGAAAAAAAAAAAAAAAGCACTGACGTGAAGTCAGTACTCTTTGGCGCGCGTGTTCACGGTGGCTAATTTGAATTGAATTATTCAAAATTTAACAGTGCTGTATCTAAGCTGCCATCAGGATAGAGTAACAAAGTTGGAAAAGAACACAAGTGACTCTCCTTAGTCGCACAAGCTCCTAGAAGATTTGGGAGGGTCAGTATAATCCTAATCATGTTTATAGCACGCGCGCAAAAGCAGATTGACTTAACAATGAAAGAAAAAGTGTAAAAAGTCAATCTGCTTTGGCGCGCGTGCTATAAACATGATTAGGATTATACTGACCCTCCCAAATCTTCTAGGAGCTTGTGCGACTAAGGAGAGTCACTTGTGTTCTTTTCCAACTTTGTTACTCTATCCTGATGGCAGCTTAGATACAGCACTGTTAAATTTTGAATAATTCAATTCAAATTAGCCAACGTGAACACGCGCGCCAAAGAGTACTGACTTCACGTCAGTGCTTTTTTTTTTTTTTCCATTCTCAAGTTATCGTGATATATATAGTAAATTTTCGTATTTTTTAAAATTTTCTATTGGTACGGTTTCCATAAAACTTCACATGCGTCCTTGTGATGATATTATATAACTAGTTACCAAACTTCAATTCGATCGGGTCTGTATTCTTTGAGTTATCGAGGAAATAATATTTCAGATGGGTTTAACTCAGAAATCGTTGTCCGTATTTCTTCTCATTCGAAAGTTATCGAGGCTACTGAACTTACGCAAAGCTGCTCGGATCTCCAACAATATAGAACCGATCGTGTTCAAACTGGAAACTTGGCAGAGTTTGGTTTTGAAGGCTCCCGCAAAGTTTCAGCCATGTCGGACGAATAGTTTCTGATATACAGGATGTCCCGTAAAGACCACGTCAAACGAAAACGGAAAGTAGATCAGAATGTGCTCTAACTGATGTGAAAAAATCGTTCATATGAAAGTCTCACTGTTCTCGAGATATTTGATGTTTCATGAACATGTTGAATTTTTTCACTTAAAATGCTTTCTCTCTTGCGGAACCTACAATTAAATACTTTTCGAATCAGTTTTTTTCCGTAAGTATGGTTGAATGATTACTTCAATTCATGCAATGAAAAATAGCACAAAATATTATACAGGGATTCTGAAAAAAAAAATTAAAATTCATGTTCTGAAGGAAGTGTTTTTGCGCGTATGTTCTGGGGAACATCGCGTTATAGTTTTGCCCAAATGTCTGTAACTTTCGAAATTTTTGACGAAAATGGTCTCAAACGATTAAGTTCGACTCCCCAATGAAGAATTCGAGGTCAAATTTGATTCTGTCCGTCCGGCCGTCCGGCCGTTGCCACGATAACTTGAGAACGAGAAGAGCTAGCAACTTGAAATTTTCAGGGTAGGTGGCGCATCTCAATACGACGGACAAGTTCGTTAATGGGCATAATCGGCCCAGTGGTTTCCGAGTAATAATTTTGTTTTCAACCAATATAAATCCGATCGAATTGAAACTTGGTGGGTAGTTGTAGAATATGATCTTAAGCACGTTTGTGGAATTTTGTGCGAATCGTATGGCTAGAAAATTTTTAAAAAATTATTAAAAAATATTTTTGTTGTCACGATAACTTGAGAACGGAATGAGATAGCTGCTTGAAATTTTCAGGTTAGGATGAACACCAGAACGCTACATTTCAGTTTGTTTATGAGCATAATCGGCCAAACGGTTTCAGAGTTATAGCCATCTGAAATTTTCTGAAATTTCGTGGTTTTTGTTCCTCATTAACTCAAAAAGTACTGAACCGATTGAATTCAAACATGGTTATTAGTTGTAGAATGCCAACGCGGAAATGTTTGCTAAATTTGGTGAGGATAGCATTTGTAGAAAATTTTTAATAAATCATTGAAAATAAAAAAAAAATTCTATATATCAGTAACTATTCGTTTGAAATTGCTGAAATTTTGCAAGAGCCTTCATAACCTAACTCTACTGCCAAGTTTCAAGTTTTAATACGATCGGTTAAATATTGTTGGAGATTCGAGCATTCTTGTGCGAGTTCAGTAGATGGGTGACCGTTGCCTCGATAACTTTCGAACGAAAGGAGATAGGGACTTGCAATTTTCAGGGTAGGTTGCGTATCCGAAAGAGAGTGTTGAGTTCGTTTTTGGGCATAATCGGTCTAACGGTTTCCGAGTTATACCCACCTGGAATATTATTTCCTTGATAACTCAAAAAATAAATATTCGATCGAATTGGTGCTTGGTAACTAGTAGTAGAAAATCAACATAAAGACGTGTTTAAAATTTTGTAAGAATCGTATCCCTAGAAAATTTGAAAAAAATGACGAAAAAAAAAATTTCAAGAACCGTACCCCTAGAAAATTTTTAAAAAGTCACGAAAAAAAAATTGGTTCAAGCACTGACGTGAAGTCAGAAGCTTTTGCGCGTATGTTCTATTGTCCATACTTCTGTATTGGACACCCTTAATCGAATTTACCATGGTAAATTATGTTGTCCATTCTCCTGTATTGGACACTTAATTCGAATTTACCATGGTAAATTCGAATTGAGAGTGTCCATTACAGGAGAATGGACAACATAATTTACCATGGTAAATTCGATTAAGGGTGTCCAATACAGAAGTATGGACAATAGAACATACGCGCAAAAGCTTCTGACTTCACGTCAGTGCTTGAACCAATTTTTTTGTACTCAATTCTATCTGACGTGGTATAAAAAAAGATACTAGACCTTTTCTGCATATTACGTTGAAAAGTTGCCCATTTTATGAGGATTCCGAAAAGGTTAAATACAGGTGATAACCTTCTTCACGAAAAAAAAAAATTTGAATGTTTATCGAAAATGGAGCATTTCTGTGAAAATCTGAATTTGTCACCTTTTCCACTACTCCTTTCATTTTGCACATTCTGCTGTAACATATTGAATAATTCTCTTGAAAAATGTCCATTAGTCCTTAAATTACTTATAAAGTGAAATTATTCATTAATTGCAATGATATAATGTAATAACACACAGGACCTTCAACATCAACAAATCTATTGTGAAGAAACTTTATAAAAATATCAATAATAAAAATTCAGGATTCTTATTAGAGCAAATGCTCAAAATGACCACCCCCTTCTCTAATACATGCCCTACATCTATTGAGAAATGCCCTTTTCAAACCATACAAACTTCTCCCCGCTATTTTGGCTGCTGGAATACGAATGCGGCCCCTTAGTTGTGCTTCATCTCTTATGGGATTCGAATAAATTTCATTTTTTTTTTGAAACCCCAGTAAAAAAAATCAAGAGTATTTAAGTCTAGTGAACGGGGAGGCCACAAAATTTCACCGCCCCTTCCGATCCACCGGTGAGGATATGTTTGGTTTAAATATTCCCTAACATGACGACTGTAGTGTGCTGGGCACCCGTCGTGTTAAAACCATAGATTACGTCGCATTTCCAGTGGTATATCTTCTAAGAGTAAGGGTACACTGTTCCTTAGAAAATTCAAATATTTGGTGTCGTTTAATGATTGCGGCAATTGTGTCGGACCGAATATTTTTCCATCGTATATTCCAGTCCATAAATTCACCGTAAATCGATATTGGGATCTATCTTGCCTTATATTGTGCGGATTCTCGATGTTCCAACTATGATGATTATGCAGATTGATATACCCGCTTTGAGTACAGGAAGACTCTTCAGTCCAAAGGATATTATTGAAAAAATCTGGATTTTCTATATGTTTCAGTAACATTTGTTGCCAAAATTCTACTCGGCTTGATAGTCTCTTGGTAGTAGTTGTTGAACTCGCTGAATATGGTAGGGGTGATATTTGTGTTTCTTCAGGATTCTATGGGCACTTGATTTTGATATGCTTGTCATGAGCTCTATCATTCTGGTTGATACTGAAGGATTATTTTCGATTTCATTCAAAATGGTGTCATCCTCCACGATCGAAGGCCGGCCCCTACTTTTACGACTCCCAGGAACTCTTTCTTCGACAATTGCATTATGGGTCCGGATAAAAACTTCGTAATTAGGATGTCGGCGATTGGGGTACCGCTCTGAATAAAGCCTCGATGCTGCTCTAGCATTAAGACGTACGTCTCCATAAATAAGGTGCATGTCGGTGTATCTCTTGCAGTATACGAAACATTTTCTGTAGACATTTTACCCAGTAAACTGATACGCATCAACTTCCACTTGATGAAAATGAACGTTTCCATAGATACCTTGAGTACCTTAAGTTTGAATCATTGAATCACATCACATCATATCGATGTTCGAGAGTTCTTTAGGCAAAGAAAAAGAAATAAAAAAACTAAGTCAGTGAATTGGCTTCTTAATAACATTTTATTGATTTGTTGATTGATTATTTTCAGCAGGAAGTGCAAAATGGAAGTATTTATGGAAAAGGTGAAAAAATCAGTTTTTCACAGAAATGCTCCATTTTCGATAAACTTTCGAATCTTCTTTCTTGAAGAAGGTTATCACCTTTATTTTACCTTTTCGAAATCCTCACAAAATGGGCAACTTTTCAACGTAATATGCAGAAAAGTTCTAGTGTCTTTTTTTATACCACGTCAGATAGAATTCAGTACAAAAAATGTATTCAATTGTAGCTTCCGTAAGAGAGAAAGCGTTTTAAGTATAAAAATTCAACATTTTCATAAAACATTAAATATCTCGAAAACTGTGAGACTTTCATTTGAACGATTTTTTCACATCAGATAGAGCACATTCTGATCTACATTCCGTTTTCGTTTTACGTGGTCTTTACGGGACACCCTGTATAGAAATTTTTTCAATGATTTTCAATCGCATCGGAATGTAACATTTGAGTTCGTTAATTGGCATTATCGGCCAAATTGTTTTGGAGTTATACTCATCTGAATTGTTTGTTATTTCCTCTATAACTCAAAATATAAAAATCTGATCCAATTAAAACTCGGTGATTACTTGTAGAATGCCGACCCACTAATTTTCGCGGAATTTCGTGAATATCGTATCCTGGAGAAATCTACTTGAGGCGTAAGTTTTTTCGTATGTCACAAATAAAAATTCTGTGATCATACACGATTCTATACTGAAGTATGCCATTAAAATGGTATGAAATTTATTCATATATTATAAAAGCTGAGGAAACGGTATACGGGGTGTTTCAGAATAAGATGCTTATCCTTAAGGGTATGAATACTTAAGTGAAATTAAGAAGAAAACTTCTAATATACCTATTTCCTAAACCTCAAATCTTTTTGGATACCGGGTGTTGAAGTTTTCAGAAAAAAATAACTTCATAAACATTAGGCACACTTCCTAAAAGCATCAAACGCCATTTTTGATGCGGAAGATTTTTAAATTTCCATCATTTTAGGATATGGACTAAAGTGGAAAAATATTATGCACGCCTCTGATAGAGCTGCTAACTCAAAAATTAAGAAGTTTGGGACATAGGTTTATTCGAGGTTTTTTTCTTAAAATCACATCCTTAAGGATCGGCATGTTGTTCTAAAATTATGCTAAATTCGTATAGTGTAAAGTGTCCAATAGACATCAGGTAGACATCACGAAAGCTCCAGACTACACGTCAGTGCTTGAACCAATTTTTCATCTTTTTCTAGGGATATGAAAATATTATATGAAAACGACAATTTAAACAACAAACGACTTTCAGAGTAACAAAAAAATTCAATCGTTAAAAAATCACTTTCTTTTTTTTCCATTGCCTAGGCACTCCGGGAAAGGCTTCATCATTATCTCGTCACATCTGCTCCTTCTGCCTGTTAGAGATACAAAAACAGGAACTTTTTGACCCCGTCGTCAAGTGATTTTTCGTTTCCTTAACTTTTTGGGGTGCGAACAACAGGAGCAAACTCGCCGGGAGCCCCTGTTGGGAGTTTATCCCCCTTCTCGGGGGTTCCGTCGTTCCTTGTTGACTTGTTTACTTCGGCCCTGGGAGAATATCGAGTGATTTCAATCATGAAATTGCCAATCGCTGGTGCTTTCTCCTCTCTGCCTCATTATTTTCACGATTGTTCGATGCGTAGGTGAGGTTTGTTCAGATTTGTCTTTTAGCGACTGGATTTAAACGAGGACACCGAGGTAGAAGATAAAGTAAATATTTTGTTTTGTTGACGGGCATCTATATTCTTTATGCTTAGAGGGTGTTTCAGAGTGAACAGGTAGTTTTATTACCTAACGAAACTGTTGATAAAGCTGCAATTAACACATTGATGTATATAGAACAACTCTTGCAGGTTTTCGTGTTTCATTAAGTTTGTTGCAACACCCGTTATTATTACGCTGATGATATTGCCTTTGCATTTCGTCATTCTGATTTCGAAAGTAAAGGGTTTTCCAATAAGAGGTGTTATTTTGATATTCAAATAAAAATACCATTTTTCAATATAAATGATCGGATGTTTATTTCCTTAAAAGAAGAAGCTATGCCGTTAATAGTGGAAAATAACATCAGGCAAATGACCACCATGACCACGCTTACAGGACCATATCCTTTTAATGAAATTTTCCATAACCAAATCGCAAAGTGGCTGCCCTATGTCCGAATCCCATCTTTGAGGTCTTGAATCGACGCTGGGCTATTGGCGTAGACCTTCTCTTTCACGTGGCCCCAAAGGAAAAAGTCGCAAGGTGTTAAATCACAAGATCTCGGTGGCCAATTGTGATCACCTCTTCGAGAGATAACAAGGTCCGGAAACTTTTCCCGCAAAAGATCAATGGTTTAGTTGCTTGTGTGGCACGTAGCGCCGCCTTGTTGAAAGTAAACGTTGTCCAGATCAATACCATCCAATTCCGGCCATAAATAATCATTAATCATCCCTCCACCGGACCATAGACCGCACCAAACAGTCACACGTTCAGGATAGAGAGGCTTTTCAACAATAACTCTTGGGTTTTCCGAGCCCCAGATGCGACAATTTTGCTTGATGACGAAGCCACCGAGGTGGAAATGGGCCTCATCACTCGTGATGATTTTTCGATGGTATTATTTATGGTTATTATTTTCATGCATTTCAACGACCCAATCAGCAAAGACACGACGTTGTTGATGATCGGTTGGCTTGAGTTCTTGTGTTAACTGAACTTTATAAGCCTTAAGACCCAAATCTTCATGCAAAATAAGGTGTAATGACGTTTGTGGAATGCCTAATTCCAAAGAACGACGAGCAATGGACAAACCTGGGTTTCCTTCAACACTTTCGGCTACAGCAGCAATATTCTCGGCTGTTCTTGAGCGACGTGCACGGTTTTTATTCTTCACATGACTAACTTGTCCCAAGAGCTCGAATTTTTCCGCCAATTTCTTTATTGCGGTCCGACAAGGTGCTTCACGACGACCCAAAAATGTTCGAGTTTTACGAACCGTCTCTGCCAAATTTTCACCATTTTTGGCTCTCTAGTTCCTCGGAACTGAGTGCTTATCAATTTGCCCAAATGTCTGTAATTTTCGAATTTTTCGATGAAAATGGTCTTAAACGATTTGGTTCGGCTCACTGATCAAGAATCCTTGGTCGAAATTCATTCTGTCCGGCCGGCCGTAGGCACGATAACTCTCGAACGGAATGAGCTAGACAGTTGAAATTTTCAGAATAGGTTTGGGAGATAAATATCTCGGCTAAGTTCGTTATTGGGCAAAATCGGACAGATGGTTTCGGAGTAACAGAAAAAAAATTTTTTTTTACGTAACAAATTCCAAATTAATTTTTTTTCAATAAGCAGTTTTACTATAAGAATCCAATGATATCATTTTCAACTCTAACAAGCTAACACTTTCGGAGATATGATTCTTCAAAATTTCAATAATAAATCGTATTTGTACGTTTTCACAGAATTATATAATTATTCTATGTATGAATTGTCATAATGTCAACTTATTTTCCTGAGACATGACAGTTTTCTGGCCTGAAAGTTGACGAAAAGCGAATATAAGGGTAAAAAACAGTCAAATAAACCCCCATCTTATGTCGAAAAGTGAAAATTAAGAATATATATCCCAGGTACGTACCGACGTTTCATTCCAATACCGGAGATCGATAAGATCGTTCGAGGAGCCCGATAGCCGGTTTCAGCTATTTTAATTTGATTTCTTCCATGGTGCAGTTCTCATTCTCAGATTGCTCATTTAATCTTGATAAATAAACTATTATTTGAATTGAATTTCCTATATGATGCAGTTCTATCATATGAATACATTGATATAATTCCCAACTCTGAGGAACCAATATTTTCGGAGATATAATTTGTCTGTTTGAACTAGAGCGCCAGAAAGCTCCTGTCCACAGGGCTTGAACCCATTTTTATAGTGAATTTTAATAATTTCAATGCGTTCTTGAAGTGTGTATCGTTCCATTTTTATTAATGGCGTAGTTTCTACTTGTCAAGTGTCAAAAAATGACAGCTTCAAAAGTGACATCTACCGAAATAGCAGGCTATTCAAAATAACACCTCTTATTGGAAAACCCTTTAGAAGAAAATAATCTATCGCCAGATAGAAATCCAGAAAAATTACCTATTTCAATGGCGTTTGTGTCCGAATCGAAATAAAATGTTTATATTACTTCCATTTGAACAATCTTCAAAAATATAGAACACTGACGGCCGGTTTCATAATAAATTTTAAAGTTCCTTTAAAATCAAAGTATCCTTCAAAGTGACATTTTGGTTCAAAATGTCCAACTAAAGGATGCTTTAAATTTAAAGAGATTTTAAAACTTATTATGAAACCGGCTCTTAGTGTAACTTTCGGTGATTCTTTCTTGAGACATAATTTAAATCCCAAATATATATTCTTTGGATTGAGAGCTTTAGATGTGTTAGCAGAGGTTATTGTGACGGGGTACCATACAATTCGACGTATGATACAAGAGCTTAGGGAAAAACCTTGTGTTGTGATTTGTAAAAATTGAATTTATTTACAAAATTAGCTGAATTTTCAAAATATTGAAGGGCATTTCTTTCTTTCAAATTCTTGGAATAAATTTCATTCTTTTCCGAATTCATTTCCGATTCTCTCCTATATTCCAGGCAATAAGATTCCCAGATTGAAGTCACGTAACTCTTTATGGTCCAACTGTTTTCTCAATGTGAATAAAAGTGACAAGGAAGTTTAGCGGTCTGAATGGATTTCTTGCAACGAAGATTTAATTTCTAGTGCTCAAATAGAGTTCCGGGGTTTGATCTTCCAAGGGAAATATGGTCCATTCTAAATCGTTTAAGAACCGGTCATGGTCGTTGCAAGAGCATGCTTTTCAGATGGAACTCAGTTGAAAGCCCTAGTTATGAATGCGGGGAAGCAGAAGACACCATAGATCATTTAGTTAATAATTGTCCCATATATACGGGGTGATTCACGTAGACCGTTCGTAAGAATATTTTAAAGAAAGACTCGAGATAAACACTTGAATTTTTTTTTTCCATAAATTGAAAAGTAGTCATCAGATCGAATTAAAACTGGGTAATTAGTTGAAAAGTACGAACACGAAGACTTAGGCTAGGCGGGGACCGTGTGAATAATAAATTTTGAAAAAATTATTTCAAAAAATGTGGGAAAGCCATGTGGGCAAGAGCTTTAGCGCTCCTTTCAAACTTTGACAAATTATATCTCTGAAAGTATTGGTTCCTCAGAGTCGGGAATAATATTAATATATTCTTATGATATATATATTCTTTTATTTGATAGCTTTATGTATGTTAGCAGAGGTTGGCGTAACGGGGTACCATACAATTCGACGTATGATACAATAGCTTAGGAAAGAACATCAGCAAAAAACCCTGCCTCCCCGTGAGTGTTGTGATTTGTAGCTATTGTTTACAAAATTTGCTGAAATTTATAATTATTGATAGGCATTTCTTTCTTCAATATGGTTTCCTTCGTCAAAAAACGGAGAGGTTTCTTCAAGGTACCCAAAACTCGACCTGAAAAATGAAAAGACAAGAGGAGAAAAACGAACAAATTAAAAATAATACATAACCTTTCATAAAGTCCGCTCTCACAAATATACTTCTCTGTAGCCACATGGGATCTCTTGAAACTGAATCGCCTCCGCTAGTTTTCACAGATATTCACTTTTGTTCTTAGAAATCCCTTCAATAATTGAATTCAAAAAAATGGGTTCAAGCCCTGTGGACAGGAGCTTTCTGGCGCTCTACTTCAAAAAGACAAATTATATCTCCGAAAGTATTGGTTTCTCAGAGTTGGGTATTATATCAATGTATTCATATGATAGAACTGCATCATAAAGGAAATTCAATTCAAATAATAGTTTATTTATCATATTTATATGATGATATAATGAGCAATCATGAGAATGAGAACTGCACCATGGAAGAAATCAAATTTAATCTGGCGAATTTTGCCCAATAACGAACTTAACCGAGATGTTCATCTCCCTAACCTACTCTGAAAATTTCAACTACCTAGCTCATTCCGTTCGAGAGTTAATGTAGAAAAACTTTTTTTAAATTTTCAAAAAGTTTTTTGACACTTTGCGGTAATCTGGTCAATACAAAACTTCACATGCGTATATAGGTCATGATTCTACAATTTGATGCTAAATTTCAGATAGATCGAGTTATCGGTTTCGGAAATATTCATAAAATATATTTTTACTAAAATCGGCCATAACTCCGAAACCGCTTGATGGATTTCGCCCGTTAACGAGATCGTCCGAGATATTTACGCTCCAAACTCACCTTGCAAATTTCAATCCGCTAACTCCTTTCGTTCGAGAGTTATCGTGCCTACGGCCGGCCGGACAGAATCGATTTCGACCTCGGACTCTTGATCAGTGAGTCGAACCAAATCGTTTGAGACCATTTTCAGCCAAAATTTCCAAAATTACAGACGCTTGGGCAGATTGATAAGCACTCTGTTCCGAGGAACTAGAGTGCCAAAATAACAAGTTTCGTATGACAATTGCCCAAAACAGGTTTAAAGTACCTACAAATAGTAGATATTCCATAAAACATGTAGGTATGAAAGAAGAGAAGTAATAATGAAAAATTACCTTATTATCAATCAAAAATTTCCTGATCTACGTTCACCAAATTTATAATATTTCCTTCCGTCAGTCCAGTCATAAATTGAGAGAACTGAGCATTATATGTCTATGGATGAAAAGCAGTCTCTGTACTCTCAGATCTCTTACTTCATGTTCCGTTCCGAGATGTAAGACTTTTCTGAGAACTAGTTCAAACAGACAAATTATATCTCCGAAAGTATTGGTTTCTCAGAGTTGGGAATTATATCAATGTATTCATATGATAGAACGGCATCATAAAGGAAATTCAATTCAAATAATAGTTTATTTATCAAGATTAAATGAGCAATCATGAGAATGAGAACTGCACCATGGAAGAAATCAAATTAAATCTGGCCAATTTTGACCAATAACGAACTTAACCGAGATATTCATCTCCCTAACCTACTCTGAAAATTTCAACTACCTACCTCATTCCGTTCGAGAGTTATATCTA
Source organism: Halyzia sedecimguttata (assembly GCA_937662695.2). Taxonomy (NCBI): domain Eukaryota; kingdom Metazoa; phylum Arthropoda; class Insecta; order Coleoptera; family Coccinellidae; genus Halyzia; species Halyzia sedecimguttata. The sequence continues at coordinate 99,065,076 of OW569412.2, read as the reverse complement.
TGTCCATGGAGGAAAAGCAGTCTCACTACTCTCAGATCTCTAACTTCATGTTCCGTTCCGAAATGTAAGACTTTTCTGAGAAAAACTAATTTCGGAGCAAACAACTGAGATTTTTCTGATTTCGCTTACAATTCTTCGATTGATTAGATAATGTCATGTCTCAGGAAAATAAGTTGACATTATGACAATTCATACATAGAATAATTATATCATTCTGTGACAACGTTGAAATACGATTTATTATTGAAATTTTGAAAAACCATATCTCAGAGAGTATTAGCTTGTTAGAGTTAAAAATGATATCATTGGATTCTTATGGTGAAACTGCTTATTGAAAAAAATTTAAGTTGGAATTTGCTTTGTAAAAAAAAAATTTTTTTTTGGTACTCCGAAACCATCTGTCAGATTTTGCCCAATAACGAACTTAGCCGAGATATTTATCTCCCAAACCTACTCTGAAAATTTCAACTGTCTAGCTCATTCCGTTCGAGAGTTATCGTGCCTACGGCCGGACAGAATGAATTTCGACCACGGATTCTTGATCAGTGAGTCGAACCAAATCGTTTAAGACCATTTTCATCGAAAAATTCGAAAATTACAGACATTTGGGCAAATTGATAAGCACTCAGTTCCGAGAAACTAGAGCGCCAAAAACTAATTTCGGAGCAAACAACTGAGATTTTTCCAACTTCGCTCACAATTCTCCTATTGACTAGATAGTGTCATGTCTCAGGAAAATAATTTGAGATTGTGACAATTCATACATAGAATAATTATATCATTATGTGATAATACGCTTTATTATTGAAATTTTGAAAAATCATATCTCCGAAAGTATTAGCTCGTTAGAGATAAAAATGATATCATTGGATTCTTATGGTAAAACTGCTTATTGAAAAAAATTTTATTTGGAATTTGTTCTGTAAAAAAAAAAATTTTTTTTTGTTACTCCGAAACCATCTGTCCGATTTTGCCCAATAACGAACTTAGCCGAGATATTTATCTCTCAAATATACTCTGAAAATTTCAACTGTCTAGCTCATTCCGTTCGAGAGTTATCGTGCCTACGGCCGGCCGGCCGGCCGGACAGAATGAATTTCGACCACGGATTCTTTATCAGTGAGTCGAACCAAATCGTTTAAGACCATTTTCATCGAAAAATTCGAAAATTACAGAAATTTGGGCAAATTGATAAGCACTCAGTTCCGAGGAACCAGAGCGCCAAAAATGGGTTCAAGCCCTGTGGTTAGGAGCTTTCTGGCGCTCTAGTTCAAACAGACCAATTATATCTCCGAAAGTATTGGTTTCTCAGAGTTGGGAATTATATCAATGTATTCTTATGATAGAATTGCATCATAAGGGAAATTCAATTCAAATAATAGTTTATTTATCAAGATTAAAGGAGCAATCTGAGAATGAGAACTGCACCATGGAAGAAATCAAATTAAAACACAATATTAGCTTGTTGGAGTTGAAAATGATATCAATGGATTTTTTTGTTTGCGTTACTCCGAAACCATCTGGCCTATTTTGCCCAATAACGAACTTAACCGAGACATTAATCTCCCTAACCTACTCTGAAAATTTCAACTGCCTAGCTCATTCCGTTCGAAAGTAATTGTAGAAAATTTTTTTTTTTATTTTCAAAATTTTTTTTTTACACTTTGCGGTAACCTGGTCAATACAAAACTTCACATGCGTTTGAAGGTCGTGATTCTACAATTTGATGCTAAATGTCAGATAGATCGAGTGATCGGTTTCGGAAATAGTCATAAAAAATATTTTTACTAAAATCGGCCATAACTCCTAAACCGCTTGATGGATTTCGCCCATTAACGAACGTGTCCGAGATATTTACGCTCCAAACCCACCTTGCAAATGTCAATCCTCTAACTCTTTTCGTTCGAGAGTTATCGTGCCTACGGCTGGACCAGCCGGACAGAATCGATTTCGACCTCGGATTCTTGATCAGTGAGTCGAACCAAATCGTTTGAGACCATTTTCAGCCAAAAATTCGAAAATTACAGAAATTTGGGCAAATTGATAAGCACTCAGTTCCGAGGAACTAGAGCGCCAAAAACACCTAACAGTTGCGACAATGCTAATGTATTCAGTCAGTTAGTCAATATTGATCAATTTGTTTTGGTCATCACAACGCAGTGTTTATTCCAACAGCACTAACAGAATCAAAATGAATCCCGACAAAAAAAATCAACATTGCCGAACTTCCAACGTGGTTTTTACTCGAATCCGAGTAGTGTTAATAATAGAATTACGACCAGAACAGCTCCTGCCTGTTCTGTATGTTAGTTAATAACTCCCGAATACTTGGAAGCGAACCCAGATTTCAATATCTGTATTCTATCCCATTCATTACCTAATAAACCACAGCGAGGATCAAAACTAATATATTCAAATTGGTGTTATTCTGTGCGTGTGCTTGTAATAGCTTTCGAGAGAATGGAGCTGTGAATTCTCCCGGAGTCTGGGAGGTGAAGCCAGGTGCCCGAAGATTTAATCCGATGGTTTACAACTATTTTACACGCATAGAAAGTTCTATTGTATTTTTGATGTGAGTGGAGGTTTAGATGGTACGAGGATCATTGGAATTAAACCCTTCTTAAATTCTCAGTATTTTGCAATACTTCAAGTTTCTCAGAGTGGAATATTTTTTTCGTCACCCACCAATCAATGATCAGAATATTCTGTAATGACAATAAGCGATATTCTCTCTTTTATGGCTCCTTTTGCGCATTGCGTGATAACCAGGGCGTTTTCGCTCCCCATTGGTCAATAGCATGAGACTCAAATCCGAGTACTTGCTGATGACCACATAGGGGTAAAGAATACACGTAGAGATCTGTAGTTTTGGGTAGCCACAGCGAGGAGCTTGGTTGATTGATTTCCAGGTGTCACTTGTGTCTAAATTCTACTCACAAGTGAATGCTGGTTTTCTTTAAACCGGTTACTTCGTAGTGTTGATTTCATCAGCGTTGAATTGTGCTCCACTGATGATTCCTAATAAGGATGAAACCGCGGTATGTAGCTATTCAACTTTGATGAAATCATACACACTCTGTGGATTGCTCCAAAACTTTGGTCTCTACTAGTCCTTTCATCTACGATCAGTGGTTAGCTTTCCTAAAAGCGATATTCTCTCTTTTACTCATAATATTTTAAATAACTTCTATACGACAAATTGAACTAATTGTACTGACTGACAAAGATACTGCAACACCCAGAAGGAGCTGTTTAAATTTTAATTTTTTGGCGCTCTAGTTCCTCGGAACTGAGTGCTTATCAATTTGCCCAAATGTCTGTAATTTTCAAATTTTTCGATGAAAATGGTCTTAAACGATTTGGTTCGACTCACTGATCAAGAATCCGTGGTCGAAATTAATTCTGTCCGGCCGGTCCGGCCGTAGGCACGATAACTCTCGAACGGTATGAGCTAGACAGTTGAAATTTTCAGAGTAGGTTTGAGGGATAAATATCTCGGCTAAGCTCGTTATTGGGCGAAATCGAACAGATGGTATCGGAGTAACAAAAAAAAATTTTTTTTTACAAAACAAATTCCAAATTAAATTTTTTTCAATGAGCAGTTTTACCATAAGAATTCATTCATATCATTTTTAACTCTAACAAGCTAATACTTTCGGAGACATGATTTTTCAAAATTTCAATGTAAATCGTATTTCTACGTTTTCACAGAATGATAGAATTATTCTGTGGGTGTTCTATGAATTGTTATAATGTCAACTTATTTTCCTGAGACTTGACGTTGTCTCATTGTCATTCATTCCAGCAATCGTATAAATATGAGAATTATATTATAATATCATACTTTTTGTTGGTTGATATTTTCATGCCGATGGTCAATCCATATGATGATGGGAATGGTAATGGTAAGTTAATAATATTGAGTTCAGAATATCTCCGCTAAAAACAAAACTGGAATATTGGTGTATTGGAGTAGATTTGAGGAAAGATATATATTATCGTTCATCATAATTGAGGAATGAATTTCTCGGATGAGTTCGTTGTTGGGTAGAATTCGTCGATTGGTTTTGGATTGATAATTTTTGGCACTCTTGTTGAATTTAAATTCTTCTATGATGTTTGAATTAAATTTCTGCTAAGACGAAGTTCTAAATTTCAATAATGAATCGTACTTCTATGTTTTCACAGAATGCTATAATTATTCTATCTAAGCTTTATTATATGATCTGTGTTCATACTCGTACATTTCATCCTGTTCTATAAGAGAGAGTCAAATTCACTTCAGCTATTTTAATTTGGTTTCTTCCATGGTGCAGTTCTCATTCTCAGATTGCTCATTTAATCTTGATAAATAAACTATTATTTGAATTGAATTTCCTTTATGATGCAGTTCTATCATAAGAATACATTGATACAAGGGCGTAGCCAGGAATGAATTTCGGGGGGGGGGTTTTGAAATAGGAATGAATTTCGGGGGGGGTTTTGGGGGTGTAAGGGTCACTTTCTGCAGCAAACATTTTTTTTTTCAAGGGAAAAATAACATTTCGGGGAAGGTTTGAACCCCCAAAACATTTCCCCCTGGCTACGCCCTTGCATTAATATAATTCTCAACTCTGAGAAACCAATACTTTCGGAGATATAATTTGTCTGTTTGAACTAGAGCGCCAGAAAGCTCCTGTCCACAGGGCTTGTTTTTGGTAAAATATAGATAGTACAGCAAGGAGTAAATGATTGAAATTTGAAGAAAAAAAACGAAATGTTTACAATTTTTTTTAATAAATTTGTTAATAATGTGTTTGTCCACCGCGATTATCTGTACACTCCCCAACACGTCTTGGCATTGATACAATATGATGGTCTATTTATTCTTGAGGGATACTATTCCAAGCTACCATGTATCAGAGCCGTGGGGCTGGTAAGTTTCCAAGCCTTATACCCATGATGTCCGAAACATGCTCTTTGGGCGATATATCCGGGGATCTGGGCGGTCAAAAGATTCACATGGGTCGCTTCAAAAAGTTTAAACTAACTATGGCAACATGAGGTCGAGCATTATCTATCTAAAATATTGGATTCTCGAGCCGGTTAAGGTAAGGGAGAACATATGGCTCCACTATTTCTTGAAGGTAACGCAACGCTGTCATGTTACCTCGAATAAAGACTAATAGTCACCTACTTACATGTGCAATAGCACTCTCCTTGGGTGCACATGATGGCCGAAAAAGGGTTATACGTCGTCGGGGAGAAAGATGTGAACTTCAGTTTGATATTGAGCGTCATGTACAGTAGGTGTTATGGTATGGGGCATAACACCTACTGTACATGACGCTCAATATCAATCTGAAGTTCACATATTTCTCCCCGACGTCGTATAACCCTTTTTCGGCCATCATGTGCACCCAAGGAGAATCGAGATTCATCAGAAAAGACTGATGCCATTCCACATTCCAATGTTGACGTTCTCTGTACCAATGTAATCGTTGCCGGCGATGCTCAACCGTCAGAGGTAACACAAGATGGGGTCGATCATGCTGCCGTCCAAAAGAACTTATCCGGCGGTAAACCGTTCGGACAGTTACAGGATGGCATTGTTCTCCTAACCACTCATCAACTAAAGATGGAGTTGTCACAATTCGTTCTCTAATAGCCATAAGTCTTAGACGTCGATCTTGAACTTCATTTGTGCCCCTTCGACGTACGGTGCCTACTCTTCTTCGATTTTGGGCATTATAAAACCACGCTTGATAACATCTGATAACAGTTGTTCGATTTCTGTTCGTACGGTTAGCGATTTCTCGAAATGACAACCCCGCCTCCCGTAGACCAATAATTCGACATCTTTAGGTTATGTTTTTAAATCAGTTCAAAAGCTGTTGTTCGATTTCGTCATTCCATGAAAAGGATAGGAAGGGAAATTTGTAACGATAGTGTCACGTGATCATCATTACGATTTTATCGACTCATGAATTTTCGGTTATAATTGTACCAGTGCATAAAAATTACCAATATTTTTTGCAAGAAAGCGAGTTATCTAAAAATTGCATGAGTTTATTTTCATATTTCAAAATATGAAAATAACCGAATGCAATTTTTATAAGATAACACGCTTGAATGTAAAATGTCTGGTCATTTTTATGCACAAGTGTCATTCATTGGAATATTTCACGAATGTAATATTTTTCCATGAGTTATTCTGCAGTGACATTCCAGATTGTCTTCACTGTGAAGTCCTTATATTCCACACCATTCTTCTTGCACGTATTGAATGCCCAGTCAGTTATTATTTTCCCCAGGACACCTAGAGACGTCTCTTTGACCACTTTGGCCTCACAAAAATCCATGAACTGTCGCCATATATTCTGTCTGATACATTTGGTATTTTTTGGCTCATTTTTAGTAATATTTTCCTCGATCATCTGTTTAATACATAGACATAGAATAACATGGACTGGCCCTCAAGTAACTTGATCACACAGTTCGTTGCGGAATACATTAGAGAGAGAGAGATGTTATGAAGGATAGAATACTTAAAGGCAAATAATGGTATAAAAATAATGATGTTTTTTTATAAGTATCAGAATATTCAGAAACGAGTGTCGGATTTAAATGAAAATGTTTTGCCTTTAAATATACACAATACACGAAACCAAACAATACAGTAACAAGAAAGGTCAGAGAATAAAGGAAACCAATGTTTTGTATTCTGTGGTTTTGCCAAACGCCAAATTATAAGAAAATGTTCATATACCGTGGTTTGCCTTTAACTATTCTGTCTTTTTTCAATGCTGATTTGAATTTTCTCTTTCTCACAACCAGTCCATGTTATTTTATGTCTATGGTTTAATATCATTCACCGAAATGCAACATTTTTTGACACTTTGAATTTTATTTGTTTGTATTGTATGTGTTGTCAAGGCAACGGGATGTTTTCGGATGCATTTTTCGCTCTGAAGTGCAATTACCGCTGTAATTTTTCGATAATTGCATTATTGTCATGAGAAGTTCTATGTATGAGGGAAATATTCGCCTTAACTTGCCATCTGTCAAAAAAATAGAGTTTCCAATAGCTGCCAAAATAACAGACCAATGGACCTCGACTTCCCCCCAATATTTTCGGAGACAAAAGTTAAAATCCCGAAAGAAGATTGTGGAATTTTCGTCGTAGGATTCCCGAGATTTATATTTCGACAAAATAATAACCTAAAATCAATCCGACCCGAACCCTCTCCTTCAAGCAGTTCCTTGGAAGTCGTGAATCTCGCGTGTGGAATACAAATTGGACCCGGCCCACCCTAGACCGTTCGAAATCCACCCCATGAACGTCCAGACCATTCATCCGGGAACAGGCGACGGGACTGGCAATGACAATATAAATTATTGAGGACCGGCAGCGAGAACAACTTTCTCGAACCTCTTTCCTTCTCTTTCTGCTGCTTACCGACCTCCGCATCCGACGTGAAGTTCTGGCGTAACCCCGTAACCTGTAACATTTGGAAATTGGGTCAGGAAAACCGGGAATCGGCGTTGATGGGACGCAGGGTCGGATCGTTCTCGGCAATTTCCCGAAGGACGCTCGTTAATTCATTAATGATAGCGCGTCCATTGTTTGGGGGTTCCGGTACGCGTTCGAACGGCCGCGGTTACGGCGTGGAAAAAATCCTGTGTATTTCGGAACGAAAACTGAGATTTTTCCATGTTGATTTTCTCCAAGGACGTTCGAAGTTGGAAATTTAATTCCGCTTGAAATATATGAAGGGTTTTCCAATTAGAAGTTTAAAAATTGTTTCAACCACTGTCGTGAACTGAGGAGCTTTTACGCGTATGTTCTATTGTCCATTTTCCTGTATTGGACACTCTTAATAGAATTTACCATGGTAAATTCGATTAAAAGTGTCCAATACAGGAGAGCAGACAATAGAATTCACCATGGTGTGTTCGATTAAGAGTAATCATTAAAGGATACTGGGGGAGGAATATTCATCATTGAATGGTTTCTTTCTGGGTTTTCTCTCCAAAACCCTGAAGAATATCTAAAAAATAAAAAATTAATTATTTTTTGATTTGCTTCTGCGTAAGAAACTCAAGATATTTGTCAGAAGCAATCAATCGAATAATGTTGCCTAACAAATAACAACGAAACAACATCAACGAAGAAACAACTATATCGTAACGTTTCGGAGTCTATATCAGACTCCTTCTTCAGACGCTTAACGACAAAATCTTCAGAACGATTTTGTTGATTGTTATTCTGAGATTCGAGAATTGTCCAATACAGGGGAATGGACTAGAGAACATACGCGCAAAAGCGTTCGACTTCACGTCAGTGCTTGATCCAATTTGTTTTTTCAATGATTTTTACAAATTTTCTAGTGCTACGATCCTCACGAAATTTTGCAAGAATTTTCGCGTTGGCATTCTACAACTAATATCCATATTTGAATTGGATCGGATTTGTATTTTTTTGAGTTATTGAGGAAATAATAACCAAATTTCAGATTGATATAACTCCAAAACCATTTGGCCGATTATGCTTGTTATCGAACTTGAATGTCGTATTCAGATGCACAATCTACCTTGAAAACAGCAAGTAGCTTTCTCTTTCCGTTCTCAAGGAATCATGAGATACATAATATTTTTTCTTAATTTTTTATACATTTTCCAGTGGTATGGTCCTCACAAAATTTCACACACGTCTTCATGTCGATATTCTACAACTAGTTACCAAGCTTTAATTCGATCGAGTCTATATTCTTTGAGTTATCGGGAAAATAATATTCCAGATGGGAATAACTCCGAAACCGTTGGGCCGATTATGGCCAACAGCGTACTCAACTCTCCCATTCAGATGTACAACCTATTCTCAAAATTGCAAATACCTATCTCCATTCGAGTTGTCGAGGTAACGATCGCCCATCCAGCTACTCACACAAAAGCTCACACAAGGCTGCTCGGATCTCCAACAATATGAATCCGATCATGTTCAAACTTGGAACTGGGTAGCAGAATTTGGTTCTGAAGGCTCTCTGGTATATAGAACTTTTTTCAATAATATTTTAACTTTTTAAAAAATGTTCTAGTGATACGATCCTCACTAAATTTTGCTAGAATTTTCTCGTTGTTATAATACAACTAATAAACATGTTTGAATAGGATCAGTTTTGTATTTTTCGAGTTATTGAGGAATTAAAAACCAAATTTCAAACGTCCTTAAGTTTATATCCTACAACTAATCACCAAGTTTCAATTCGATCAGATTAGTATTGGTTTTAGTCAAATTATTACTTGGAATCCATTGGGCCGATAATGCCCATTAACGAACTTGTCCGAGGTATTGGGATGCGCCACCTACCCTGAAAGTTTACTTCAATCGTTGAAGACCATTTTGGGCGAAAAATTCGATAATTACAGACATTTGTTCAAAATGATAACGCGATGTTCCCCAGAACATACGCGCAAAAATTCTCGAGCCGGTTGAGGTAAGAAAGGCCATATGGCTCCACTATTTCTTCAAGGTAACGCAGCGCTGTCATATTACCTCGAATAAAGACTAAAGGACCTACTTGCATGTGCAATTGCACCCCATACCATAACCCCTACTGTCCGGTGTACATGACGCTCAATATCAAACTGAGGTTCACGTCTTTCTCCCCGACGTCGTCTAACCCTTCTTCGGCCAACATGTGCACCCACGGAGAAACGAGATTCATCAGAAAAGACGACCTGATGCCATTCCACATTCCAGTGTTGACTTTCTCTGCACCACTGTAATCGTTGCCGGCGATGCTCAACCGTCAGAGGTAACACAAGATGGGGTCGATAATGCTGCAGTCTAAAAGACCTTATCCGGCGGTAAACCGTTCGGACAGTTACAGGATGGTCTTGTTCTCCTAACCACTCATCAGTCAAAGATCGAGTTGTCGCAAATCGGTCTCTAATTGCCATAAGTCTTATACGTCGATCTTGAACTTCATTTGTGCCCCTTCGACGTCCGGTGCCTACTCTTCTCCGATTTGGGTATTATCAAACCACGCTTGACAACATCTCATAACAATAGTTGGCTTTCTGTTCGTACGGTTAGTGATTTCTCGAAATGACAACCCCGCCTTCCGTAGACCAATAATTCTACCTCTTTCAAATTCACTTAGCTGGCGATAAATTCCGCGTACACGTGCTCTAGGCATTTAAACAATAACTAAACATCGACTTGGATCTCCTCGAATAGCTGGTTTGCTGTAAAATTTAAATAGATTTGCAAAAAACGACTACAATATAAGTAACAAAAAATGTTACATAAAAAAAACCTTCACGATTTTTGTCTCTAAATTTCAATCATTTACTCCTTGCTATACTATCTATGTCATAGTAAAAAAAAATTAAAATTTAAAAAACCCTTCTGGGTCTTGCAGTTTCTTTGTCAGTCAGTATATAACCTGTATTCTGTCTGATATTCAATCGAGATTGCTCAACAGTCCCATTCTTTTTCCACCAACTCATAGTATCACATCCATAACAGATTCACCCTAATTCCAATCAAATTGCACAAATGGCATTCATCCAGCATTTCAGAGGATGAGCGAGGAAGTTATTAGTACCCGACTGCCTCAATTTTGAACGACCCCAGTAAATATCCCGCAAACTTCAACCGCGATAGAAATATCGCCCCCCAAGTCGGCTGATGGAATGAATCAGTGGGTCATGCCACGTAAATTTTGGAGGAAACCGTATATTTTATCCCTGCAGGCGTTGGAGAAACGGTTATCTTCGTCGGAATTCGTAGCATGTCCGAGTTTTACTGAGGCGGACATGATGACTATGTGGTGAATTTCGAATCGCAAATGCGATTATAAAGTTTTGCGCGAATATGCGACAGTGAATTCTGGAGGAAGGAATTTTCGCGATTTCGATACGGTTTTGTGGCTTGTTTATTTTGTATTGGTTTCGTCTGATTTTCCCATTTTGATTCCGAAATTTCAATCAAGTAGTTCCGTTGTTGTAGAAGTTTCTACTTCTGCATTATTTTTTTCATTTTCCATCTTCAAGCTCACATTGAGGAGATTTGGTGGTAGCTCTTTCGTTCATCTGCCATGCTTTCAGGTCGTACTTCAGCTGTCTAAGAACAGTAAATACCTATATGCACCTTCGAAACGGAAAATTATATGGCCCTTTGCCATTCTTGTTGAAATCATCTAGAGATAGATACCTCAAATTCAATTCCTCATCAACCGGTTATATAAAATTTCTCCCGCAGATATCTCAGAGACTTGGAAATAATGGTCGCGTTCGGCAGAAAGATCGGTAGCATGAACCGCTACGCTACTGGTAGGTAGCGGTATCGTGTTCTGCCGAACGGACAGCTTCTTTTGTCAGCAAATCACAGATGTTTGAAGTTCAGGTTAGGTGATTCGAATTTTCTTTGATTACCTGTCACAAAAATAAATATTCAATCATGAATCCAAATATCATTTCATTACTCTTCGAAGATGATAATATTTCGGCCAACATAAGAAGTGAACTTGTTAAATTATTGGCTCAACATCTGCCTTTATTGGGAGATGAAAACAGAGAAATTGTTCCCAGGAATCAGAATTTTTATGAAGATACAATTCCTCAATATATGGGCGATTTATTCAAAGACCATTTTAGAATGTCCCGAAGTGCAGGTAATTCTTTCCTTCGAAAATATATGTCCAGTATCCATTTTTTCGCTCCTTATTTTCAAAATAAATGTCACAATTGTCAAACTTACAACATGTTACCGATGCTGAGCGGAAAAAATCTTCGCTCCTTAAAATGACAACCGCTACTCAACATTTTCCACAGTGAGCGTACCGTTCGGCAGAAAAAATCATAGAAATGTGACAACTGTTCCGCAACTGATGGTTCTGCCGAACACGGCCGATATCAAAGGATTCTTATGATAGAAATGCGTCATAAAAGAAATTAAATTCAAATGATAGCTTATTTATCAAGATTAAATGAGCAATCTGCAATGATTTAACCTCGTGGAATAGGTTGTTGCAACTTACTCTCGGTGCGTAGTTTTCACAACTCGAAATACCTAAGGAAAGTATCCTAGAAATGTATGTAGCAAGGCTGGAGATAATCATAGCAGATTGCCCATTTAGTCCTGATATTTGAATAGGTATAGGCTGACGAATAAATTATTTTAATAGTTCATTTCATTTGTTTGAAAGATTAAATATGTATTTCATATTCTTGTTTTTCTACATTTGAAAACTTATTTCATTATAAGAGAGAATATATTAATAGAATACAATCATCTTATCATAATTCAATAGTTTATACCACTAACACATTCATTCTGTATTATGAACCTTAACTCAACAAAAAATATTTGATACACAGTATTTTTCTACTAGCAACATTATAAAATCACTGTATATAGGAATATCTCACTACTTAGGTAAAAGGTAATGTTAACCTCGGTGGTCAACGAAGAGTAATTTCTTTTGATGATTCCATTATGTTGTTCTTTCCGATTGCCTTTATAAACTACATCATTAAAATGATGCAATTCTAAATCTTCTGAAACATCATCTCCAATATTTATACATAAGTTATTCAATATTCAACAAGTCGATATTATTTTTAGTATCAAAACAGTCTTGTATAATAATATATTCAGAAATTCAAGATTCGGACACTTGTTTTCCAACACAAAATATTTTCAAAGTACGAATTATAAACGAATAAATAGAAAAATAATAATAATAATAATAATTTAAAAAAAATTGACATTTCTGTAATAGGTAGGTAAGATGTCATGTATGAACAGTGAACATAGACAGATAGAATTCGCATTCTGTGAAAACAGAGAAGAACGATGTAATGTTCAAGCCCTGTGGACAGGATCTTTGGCGGTCTTGTTCAAACTTTGACGAATCATATCTCCGAAAGTATTGCTTTCTCAGAGTTGGGAATGGTATCAATTGATTCTTATGATAAAACTGCATCATGGAGAAAATTCAAATGAAATAATAGTTTATTCATCAAGACTAAATGAGCCATCTGCAATGCTTTAATGCTTCAAAAATTATCATTTAAAATAATAAGTAAAGTAAAATAGTAAGTATCATCGAAATATCTAGAGCAAGCCTGGAGACAATCATAGCAGATTGTTCATTTATTTCTGATATTTGAGTAGGTAGAGGCTGACGAACAAATTCTTTTAATAGTTTAAAATATATTAATAAAATAAAGTACTCTTTTCATAATCTAATAGTTCATACCACTAAAACATTAATTCTGTATTATGAACCTTAACCCAAGAAAAAATATTTGACACACAAATGTAGATCCATATTTCTGTATTTTATTGCTAGCAACATTATGAAAATACTGTATATAGGAACATGTCTTACTACTTAAAGAAATAAAAGGTAATATTAACCTCAGTGGTCAACGAACAGTAATTTGTTGATGATTCCATTATGTTCTTCTTTCCTATTGCCTTCAAAAATTACATCATTAAAATGATCCAATTCCAAATATTCTGAAACATCATCCCGAATTTATACGTATAATATTCAATTTGCTACCAGTCAATATTATTTTCGGTTTCAATACAGTCTTGTATATATTCACAAATTCAGGAATTGGATACTTGTTTTTCAGCAGAAAATATTTTCAAAACACGAATTGACATGTCTCTAATAGCTAGATAAGATGAAATGTATGAACAGTGAACATAGACAGATAGAATTCGCATTCTGTGAATACATAGAACTACGATGTATTATTGAAATTTGGAAAAATCATATCTCCTAAAGGATTAGTTTCTTAGAGTTGAAAATGATATCAATGGATTCTTATGATAAAACTGCATCTTGAAAAAATTGAATTCAAAAGTTGTAATGTAAAAAAAATATTTCCGTTACTCCGAAACCATCAGGACGATTTTTCCCAAAAACGAACTTAACTGAGCTATTTATCCATCAAACCTACTCTGAAAATTTCAACTGTCTAGCTCATTCCGATCGAGAGTTATCGTGTTGACGGACGGACGGACATAATCGATTTTGACCACGGATTCTTGATCAGTGAGTCGAACCAAATCGTTTACGACCATTTTCATCCAAAAATTCAAAAATTACAGACGGTTGGGCAAATTGATGAGCACTCTGTTCCGAGGAACAAGAGCGCCAAAAACCCCCAATGACAAATATTTCATTTTAAAATTTATGGAGTGGTCCAAGAATTTCGTCGACGTGTGTATTTCATATCAATTTGTAACCTAATTTGACGTCCCACTATAGAATTTCTTGGTCGGATAATTCAATTCCGGATCCCATCAGCCAGCGCAGCAGATGTCGATTTAATGAGATTAGAAACTGTGATCGAACCATAAAAAAACTTGAAATGGCCGAATTGAGGTTTATAGCCAATCAGGGTAAATTTTCGCGGTGCGGCGGACCGGGTTTTAAATTCAAGTCGTATTCCTATCGATCTCCCCTTTTTCTTATATTTCCAGGCTCCATGAAACGGCTCGGAAACGGATAAAGTCTCTAGAGCCGAGGCAAATAAATTGTGCCCATTTTATTCCGGCAGTATATAGTTTCAGTTAACACACGAAAGTCAATAAAGTCGGTCTGCGCTAACATCACAGCGAAGTATACCTACGTTCTCAGGGTGGCGCCCGATAGGGTAGTTTAATTTGTTAGAGTCGGGCCTAAAACATATTTACGCTTTGAATCATTTCAGATGGCTGCGATTTTCCAACAATTTTTTCGGGCTGTTGTTCTGAAACGAAATTAATTTTATAAAATAAAATATTCGGTGAAAAATTGGTTCAAGCCCTGTGGGCAGGAGCTTTCTGGCGCTCTTGTTCAAACAGACAAATTATATCTCCGAAAGTATTGGTTTCTCAGAGTTGAGAATTATATCAATGTATTCTTATGATAGAATGGCATCATAAAAGAAATTCAATTCAAATAATAGTTTTTTTATCAATATTAAATGAGCAATCTGAGAATGAGAACTGTACCATGGATGAAATCAAATTAAAATAGCTAAAATGAATTTTACTCTCTCTTATAGAACAGGATGACATGTACGAGTATGAACATAGATCATATAATAAATCATAGATAGAATAATTATAGCATTCTGTGAACAACAAAGTACGATTCATTATTGAAATTTCGAAATCATATCTCCGAAAGTATTAGCTTGTTGGTGGTGAAAATGATATATAAATTTGTAAGTAGAAAAAAAAATTTTTTTTCGTTACTCCGAAACCATCTGTGCTTTATAGCGAACTTAACTGAGATATTTATCTCTCTACTCTCTAGCTGCCTAGCTCATTCCGTTCGAGTTATTGTATAAACAAAATTTAAAAGTTTTCAAGAATTTTTTTTGACACTTTACCGTAACCCGATCGATACAAAACTTCACATACGTCTAAAGGTTATAATTCTACAATTTGATGCTAAATTCCAGATAGATCGAGTGATCGTTTTCGGAAATATCTCTAAAAAATGTTCTTACTAAAAACGGCCATAACCCCGAAACCGCTCCATGGATTTTGCTGGTTAACGAACTCGTCCGAGATATTTACGCTTCAAAACTACCCTGCAAATTTAAATCCTCTAACTCCTTTCGTTCGAGAGTTATCGTGTTAACGGATGGACAGAATCGATTTCGACCACGGATTCTTGATCAGTGAGTCGAACCAACTCGTTTGATACCATTTTCAGTCAAAAATTCGAAAATTACAGACATTTGGGTAAATTGATAAGCACTCTGTTCCGAGGAACAAGAGCGCCAAAAACGGAGAACAGTTGAAGCTCTCTTAAGGTAAACTGTGTATTTTTGCGCGCATGTTCTGGGGAACAGCGTGCTATCATTTTGCCCAAATGTCTGGTACTATGGATTTTTTTGCCGAAAATGGTCTTAAACGATTAGGTTTGACTCACTGATGAAGAATTCGAGGACAAATTTGATTCTGTTGGGCCGGCCAGCTGGCCGTTGCCACGATAACTTAAGAACAGAAAGAAATATCGGTTTTAAATTTTCAGGGTAGCTGGCGTGTCCAAATACGACGGACAAGTTCGTTAACGGGCATAATCGACCAAACGGTTTCGGAGTAATAATTTTGCCATCAATCCATACAGATCCGATCGAATTGAAACTTGGCAGCCAGTAAAATACTGACACAAAGACGTGAAATTTTGTAAGAATCGTATCACTTGAAAATTAAAAAAAAATTATTAAAATTATTATTTATCTCACCTGAGAACTGAAACAGACTTGCAATTTTTAAAATAGATTGAGCATCTGAATGCAATATTTGAGCCGGTTAACAGGCGTAATCGGCCAAACGGTTTTGGAGCTTAACTCATGTGAATTTTGGATGTTATTTCCTCAATAACTCAAAAAATACGAATCCAATCTTACTCAAGCGTAGTAATTAGTTGTAGAATTTCGACGTGAAAATTCCTGCAAAGTTTTACGAGGATCGTATCAACAGAAAATTTTAAAAGAATCATTGAATTCCATCCTTCGTCAGACACTTAAAGAAAATGTTAATGTATACTTTGCTTTAGGTATTACATGAAAGTCCTGGGAAAGTTCCTCGTAAACTGCGCTATAAAGAGGTAAAAGAAAAATCTAGCCTTAACTTATAAATACTTCAACTCTTCATTTTTTGGAAAAATGGACACCTAACATTATTTTCAATTCTTGAAAATGAATAATGATTGCCCAATTGCCATTTAACTAATATTATATTGTATTAGGTCTATAGCGAAGTGTCTACAACGAAGTGTTCGACATCATGACGAACGGACGTGGTATTATTTGCTCTCAATGTAATACTAAAGTTGATAGATATGATGATTCTATCAACTGTATCAAGTGTAATAATAGTTATCATATAAAGTGTGTGAATTTAACTCTTGAAAAGTTCAATAAATTGCGTGAGGAAACCTCACAGAAATGGTTTTGTGATGGCTGTCCACAACACGTCGTGGCAGATACTAATGCTGTTGCATTACCTCTAGAGGAAGTCCGCATCACGAGGGTTGAATTGCTCAGTATGAGAAGTGAAATTGTGAATGAGATATCTTCATTATTTCTCGATGAAATCAATAGTTTGAAATCATTGATATTATCGCAGAGTAAACAAATTGGCGATCTTAATAAAGAATTATGCATTCTTAAAAACTCCATCATGACAGCTGCTACCGTTGATAACAACACCCCGATTGCAATCTGCCGGAATTCCGTCGCTGAGTCGTCGATGCATATGGCTGGGGCTGATAATACCCAGTTTTCAATACGCCGGAACTCCATCGCTGAGTCATCGACGCATGTTGGACAAATTCACCTTAATGTTCCAAATATTTCTAATTTGAATAAGGATGGCGATATTAATGCCTCCTCAAAAGACGGAGTGATTGAAATTCGACAGGACAGAGATAATTCATCGAAGTGGACTCTTGTAACATCGAAAAAGAAGATGAACAGGAGGAAAAAAAACAGGCAAAATTCTCCTACGGCAGACAAACCACAAATGCCCCCTGCTAAATATACAGAGGGGCCCAAAAAAGTATTGAAACCGATAGTGGGGACCTCTAAAGCGAATAATCTGCTTGCTGTACCAAAAATACAATTCTCACATGTCCATATTACAAGACTCAGCCCTGAAACTTCCATTAACGAGCTGCAGGACTTTTTCAACGGGAATATACCCAATGTTTCCTTTGAGAAATTAACATCAAGAAAGCCTGAAATATACTCATCATTCAAGATTACTCTACCCACCGAATTTTTGGACAAAGTCTTGAGTCCTGACTTCTGGCCTGAGGGGATAGCAGTGAACAGGTTTTTTATGAAACGACGCCAGTCCAACACAGCTTCGTAGGGGGCAAAACCAATTTAGGGTTTGCACCATTCTCCAATTGCAATGAACTCAACGGTTATTATCAAAATGTCCGAGGACTGAATACGAAGTCTCATGAATTCAGAATTTCGTTGTCGAGTGGTGATTTCGATTTTGTGTCTTTGACGGAAACCTGGCTACAGGATGGGTTGCCGGATAGTGAGCTGTTTCCCTCAGGGTATGATGTGTTTCGGTCTGACAGGGATTTAGTGAAAACAAGTTTATCCACCGGGGGAGGACTATTGCTTGCGGTTAGGAGTGAGTATTGTGCAGAAAAACTAGATTTATCTCTGTTGACAGTTTCGGTTCCTCTCATTGATGTAAGTGCATGTAAAATTAGGTGTGATTTTATATCTGTAATTATACTAGTGCTTTATATTCCACCTAAATTAGAGATGGAATTGTATGAATTGTTTTTTGAAGCTTTATCATCGCTTGACTTCATGTTGAATAGTCAACTTGTTATATTGGGCGACTTTAATGCCACCAAATATGTCGAGAATTCTGTTACTGATCGTCGCACTATTGCTATCGATATTTTCAAACAAACACTGAACCTGCATCAGTTCAATACTGTTGTTAACTCTAGTGGAAAATTGTTGGATCTTGTACTCTCAAATATGGAATGCCTAATAGTTGCCTCTGACTTCCCACTCGTCTCGCTGGATTTCCATCACCCACCCATTGAGATTTCGTTTGGTTTCAAGCAGCCTAGAAGGGTTTGCAATCTTGGAATCGATAAAAATGAGATGCTTTCATCGTATAATTTTCGTAAAGCCAACTTTATTGACATGTATGAACACTTTTTCATCGCAGACTGGTCGAGGGTTCTGGATAGTAGTGATTCTGAGGTGGCATGTGCTGAATTCTATAATGTTCTCAAAATAATTTTCGATCAAACAGTTCCGGTCAAGATAAGGAGAAAAAAGCGTTTTCCTTTATGGTACTCCAGTGAGATAATTGAATTGATCAAATCAAAAATGAAAGCTTTAAGAAATTATAGAAAGTACAGAAATAATGTCAATTTTCTAAAGTATAGATCGCTCCGAAGACTGCTCAAATCTAAAATAAGTATTGCACATCAAAACTTTCTAAATTCCTCCGAGGATAAAATTCGCACTGATCCTGCGGCTTTTTGGTCGTTCATGCGTGAGAATAAGGGATTTTCTCGTATACCGGGTGTGTTGAGCAATGGCGTTGAAACTTTCACAGGTCCGGCGGAGATTGTTGATGCTTTTGCCACTCACTTCTCTGATGTGTTTGAAAGACCTGTCGAAGGTTTTTTCGTGGAGCAGCTTGTTGACAGCTCATTCGTCGAGCTAGGACATATCACTGAAGATGATGTCATCAAGGCATCTAGGAGACTTTCGAACAAATGTACGGCTGGACCGGATGGAATTCCTAGCTTTTTAGTCAAGGACTGCATTGATGTGTTTGCTGCACCTCTGGCGCATATTTTCAATATGTCTGCTGTTGAGGGAAGATATCCTTCTCTGTGGAAACTATCAAAAATCATACCAATTTTCAAGAAGGGTGAGAGATCGAATATAAAAAATTACCGACCTATTGCTATATTGTCTAATTTTTCCAAGTTATTTGAGATTATTATATATAATTCAATTTTTTCGTCAGTTAAGCACCGTATTAAACCATACCAACATGGTTTCATGCCAAGAAGATCCACCTGTACTAATCTTGCTTGCTTTTTCGAACAAGTGTTGAATTCATTGGATAAATCTGAACAAGTGGACGTAATCTACACGGATTTCCAAGAGGCATTTGATAAGGTCGATCACGGAATTTTGATGAGTAAATTGAGGTTGATATTTGGGTTTGGAGATAGGTTGGCCTCATTGATGGAGTCTTATTTGAGTGAGAGAGTATGTTTTGTGGAGATCGAGCAGTCTCGCTCATTTGAGTTCCACGCAACATCTGGCGTTCCTCAGGGCTCTAACTTGGGACCTTTATTGTTTCTTCTTTTTGTAAATGATGTTCTAGATGACGTGGAAATTTCGACTTTGATGTTCGCTGACGATTTAAAGCTCTTTTCTAGGATATTCTCTGTCACTGATTGTATTCGATTACAGAGAGCGCTCGATGCTCTTTTGAGATGGTGTGAGCAGAATGGGCTGTCGTTGAATGTTTCTAAGTGCTATACAATGTCTTACACTAAAAAAAATAATAAAATTCTTTATAACTACCAAGTAGATAACCAGGTATTATCTCGTGTAACTGAGTATAGAGATTTGGGGGTGTTGTGTGACAGTCAATGTTCTTTCGTGCCACACTTGAATCAACTCATTTCTTCTGTCAGTAAAACTTATGGATACATCATTCGCAATGGTAGGCGTTTCAATAATTCGAGTACGTTAATAGTTTTATTTAATAGTTTTATTCGTAGCAAGTTAGAATATTGTAACATTATTTGGAGACCCATCTATAGCTGTCATAGAAAACGAATTGAATCTGTACAAAGAAAATTCTATAAGTATCTTGTTTGGAGAGAAGATGGTGTTTATCCTAATATAGGTTTTTGTAATGACATGTTACTTAGTAGATTTGGAGCTGAGCACTTAGAGCATAGGGTAAAAGTAAGGGCACTATTGTTCATTTATAATATTGTGAATGGCCTAATAGATTGCATCGACTTAATTGAGCATCTATCCTTCTTGATGCCCCGATGTGGCTCAAGGAGTAATGCTGTATTTTACTGTAGGGCGGGTAGAACAAACGCCAGTTTAAGATCTCCAATTAATTTTATGTGTTGTTTATTCAATTCCATAGCCGGTAGATGCGATATATTTAATGATTCTCCCCGCTCTATAGTATCTGCTTTTCTGGAGGAGATTGGTAATATCAACCATTCTTGAATAAGTTGTTTTTTTTGTTTTTTTTTTACATTTTGTCCGTGTTAATCTCTTATTGTGGAGATATTTGGATTTATATTTTCCTGTAATTGGGTATTTTGACCTGTTGGAAATTAAAGGCTTATTATTATTATTATTATTATTATTATTATTATTATTATTATTATATATCAGAAACTATTCGTCCGACATCGCTGAAATTTGCGAGAGCCTTCAAAACCTGACTCTACAGCCAAGTTCCAAGTTTGAACATGATCGGATCTATTTTGTTGGAGATCCGAGCAGCCTCGGGTTAGTTCAGTAGCTGGATAGGTGAGCGTTGCCTCGATAACTTTCGAACGAAAAGAGATAGGGACAGAGTAGGTTGCGCATCAGAATGGGAGAGTTATACCCATCTGGAATATTATTTTCTCGATAACTCAAAAAATATATTTATTTATTTATTCATCAGATCTGATCGAATTAAATCTTGGTAACCAGTTGTAGAATATCGACATGAAAAGTGAAATTAAGTAAAGATTGTACACTAGTAAATTTCAAAAAAATTATGCAAAAATATTATGTTTCTCACGATAAATTGAGAACGAAAATAGATAGCGAGTTACAATTCTTAGAGTAGGTTTGTGCATCCCATTGCGACATTTTAATTCGTTAATAGGCATAATCGGCCAAACGGTTTTGGAGCAATACTCATCTGAATTTTCGTTGTTATTTCATCTAAAACTCTGTGGGTTTCGATGCGTGCTGCGTTATGAGGAGCCACAACCTCTTGGTTGTCTTGCGTTTCGTTCCAGCTCTCTCTGATGAACTTATTAATATGGCTTGTTCAGTGAGAGCCTGCCGTAGACGCATTTGACTACAGCACGAATTGATGTATTTGGTGTGATGCTTTGGTTTCAATGCATCACGCACAGCTCGACAGGTGGCCGTCGAGACAAGGGCGACATCTACTGGCGGAAACGACGAGGAGGCAGAAGGATCGGAGGGAAGAATGTAGTTCCCTACAACTCAGAATATACAAATCCGATCCAATTAAAACTCGGTAAAATTACTTCTATAGAATGCTGAGAAAACGGTCTATTTCGATGATAAATTCGATTAAGTGTGTCCAATAGAGGTGGGTAGACTTCACGTTAGTGCATGAACCAATTTTTATATAGAGAAATTGATTTTACTTGGTCGGATTTTTATTCAATGTAATATTATAATAATAAAATTTCAAACCAATGACTCTATCGGCTAAATGTATTTTACGAGCATCAAATTCTGCTGAATTTCCTGGAATACTGGATATAAGTTTGTTATGAAATCAGGTGAACCCTGGAATGCCGAAACAAAAGAGCAGAGAATGGGATTCCCAGGAAGCAAAAAATATTTCGGTAGCTCCTTTGTCGGCATAAAGCATGATCCAACATTCTGGTTTTTGCATTCCTTGAAAGAACGAAGAGACGACAACGAGCCTTCCAGCATTCTCAAACGAAATATTTGCTGTATATTTCCGGTAGAAAGTATTTTTATTCAACATTTTACTCCAGGTGCATATCCAAGAAATATGGACATTAGGGCTTCACACGAGAGCGAGATCAACGTTACCCCCTACAACAATATAGAATACTAGCGGTTTCACTACGTATAAAGTGAAATAATAAAAAAAAATGGGTTCAAGCCCTGTGGACAGGAGCTTTCTGGCGCTCTAGTTCAAACAGACAAATTATATCTGGTAATGGTTTCTCAGAGTTGGGAATTATATCAATGTATTCATATGATATCACTGCATCATAAAGGAAATTCAATTCAAATAATAGTTTATAAGATAAGTAATTATAAATTACCTCGTAATCGATCAAAAATTTCCTGATCTACGTTCACCAAACTACAGAATTATGCTTTCAATATTTACGTAATATTTTCAAACATTTTCGGGTGAGGTCCCCGTTGCATCGCTAAAATACGAGTATTTCAACCCCAATATTTTTGAAGTTACAATATTCCCTTCTGTCAAGTTGACATTATGAGAATTCATACATAGAATAATAATTATATCAATCTGTGAAATACGATTTACATTGAAATTTTAAAAAATCATATCTCCGAAAGTATCAGCTTGTCAGAGTTGAAAATGATATGAATGGATTCTTATGATAAAACTGCTTATTAAAAAAAATTTGATTTGGAATTTGTTTCGTAAAAAAACTGTCTGTCCTATTTTGCCCAATAACGAACTTAGCCGAGATATTCATCCCCCAAACCTACTCTGAAAATTTCAACTCTCTAGCTCATTCCGTTCGAGAGTTATCGTGCTTACGGACGGCCGGCCGGCCGGCCGGACCGGCCGGACAGAATGAATTCCGACCACGGATTCTTGATCAGTGAGTCGAACCAAATCGTATAAGACCATTTTCATCGAAATATTCCAAAATTACAGACATTTGGGCAAATTGATAAGCACTCAGTTCCGAGGAACTAGAGCGCCAAAAATAATTGGAACATCAAATTCATTTATTCAAACAAAAAATATTCTATTAATTGCTAGCTATTTTAAAACTTAATCCGAAACATTTGGATAAACAATATTTTTTGTTTTTCCATTTTGAGCATAAATAAACAAACGGCTGGGAGTTTTTGACCGTTAATTATCTGCTCAATTTTCGAACATCTTGAGTAATTTGAGTAATGCAAAAATCTGTCCGATCGAACGGATATTCATTATAGATTTCCTAACTTAAAGAAAAGATCCAAATCCCAAGATACGTTTACTGGAGTAACGCTCCTTGAAGTTTTTCATTGGGTAAAAATTAAAAAAAATTGAGAGAAAGCTATTTCGGACGCTCCAAGATTCGATCCCGCTGCCCCGCGAGGCTCGGAAGGCTCGGGAGCTATAAAATCCCAATACAACGCCTCAGCTCACTCGGCCACGTTGCCTACGTGAATCAACTCCGATTATGAACCAAATAAAGATGTTCAGTACTCGTATTATTTCCGTCTTTCGATATTCAGAATATCGTCAATCCTGTCAAGCGATCGATCGAAATCGGCTACTCGCAATTTTCCTAGACGATTCCAAGATTTTCGAATAATTCCGTCCGAAATTCAAATTAGATTTGACATTTCTCGTCGCTCGTTCAGACCGAAAACGTCGACCTTGAAGGAGCCGCGTTAAAATTCGCCACAGAAATACGTGAAACGTCAGCATTTTGTCGATTTTCGCGAAAAGTCACATTTTCCTATCGTTCTTCCGGGAAAATGAAAGAGAGGATCGAAGAAAGGGCACCGTTAGGACAAATTTCGAATCCCGTCTTCGCGTTCCCGCAAATACCGTCGTTCCGAACGCCACCGTTCCTCCGAAGTCCTTTCCACAATTTTGCTCCTTCTGCCAAAATCGGCGTTTTTTCGCCTTTTCGCGATTTTTCTCAAAATACACCCCCATCTTTTCGCTCCGAAAACGCGAAACTCTACGAAACTTTCGTATTTTTCCTCGATGAACCCCTTCGAAATTTCCCCCAAACCCCCCTCCTAACACTCAAAAAAACATCACGTTTATAGTAACATTTTCAAAAAGTTTCCTTTGATAAATTAAGAACCGCTGGACCGATTTTAAGCAAACTTCACATAAACCATCTACTAAATATTCCGAACAAAGCCTAAAAATTTGGTTAGGATAGGTGAGCCCGTTCTTGACTTATAAAATTACAACGATAAGAGGCATTGATTTTTATATACAGTATGAGTCTTTGACCACTGCATTAATTTTAACCAAAGATTCCTCTCATCAAATGAAACACTTTTTTCATTTACCATTTTTCTAGATTCGGTTCAGGTAAAAAGTTACAAGCGTTTAAAGATTTCACAATGTGCTAATACACTCCCGCATATAAATTATCTATCTATGACATTGTTGGTGGACGAGAATAAGGCATGGTAACGGGGTTTACAGCTTGATTCGGGATTCCAACGCTCAGGGACGGATCCATAAAAGTAGTGAAATTTCTGGAGTTTTCCATTTTAAAACATTCAGTGAAGAATATCTAGAAAACGGTGCGTTTAAGGAGAAATTATGAAGAATAATATAATGTTCTAAAACGATGGAATATTCTTGAAATGACTAAAGAAAAACTTAATATGCTTTCTTTATGCTAATTTCGTTTAGTTTTATGAATTCACGAGTCCATAACTAGAAAACCAGTAGAAGTAGAAAATAACTAATAGGTGGAAAATATGTATCATAGTTATAGGAAACTTTACGCCAACATTCATTTTATTCGAAAAAAGGATGTCAAAGCTACAAAATAAAAACTGATTTTTTTTCAAAATTTCAACAGCCTGTATCTTTTTACCTGAGCTGAATTTGGAAAAATGTTAAATGAAAAAAGTGTTTCATTTGATGAGAGGAATCTTTGGTTAAAATAAATGCAGTGGTCAAAGACTCACCCTGTATATTGATATAGAAGAAGATAATCTTCCTGGGAAACTGTAATGAACCCAACTACGAAACCCGCTTCTCCCAACTTTTAATTGATATAGCCAGGTTCACCACTCATTATTGTTGGCCGACATCACGGAAATTGTTCGATCTGGTAAAGTTCAAGGTGAAGTATCCAATCAACTTCCCCCGCATCTTCGCCATTGGTCATAGAAAATTCAACATATGGAACGACTATCCTCTGTGCCCTTGCTGTATCGGAAAGTACTTACCTTTTTACGGCGGCATTCTATCGGATATTCCAGAATTACGAACCAGCTCTCCAGTGAATTATTTAGGATAATGCAAATCAAACGAAATAATTCAGACGCGGGAAATCCAAGAGAAATCCATTATGAATCGGATTGACTGATTCAATGCAATGAAAATGGTCCTCTTCGATTAATGCCGATTAGTTGAAAAAGTTCTGAAGATTTCGCCCAACTCTGAATAATTACTCGATTTCGATTCGAGTTTTGTTCGAAAGTCGAGTTAGAAAAGAACTGTTAAATTATTTTCGACAGCTGAAGTGAAAAGATAAAGGGTTTTTCAATGGGGACGCTAGAAAATTCGTCGGTAGTAGCAGCCATTTTGTTAAGACTTCATTCGTCAAATTTGTTAAATGTTCAGTAGTGTATGGCAATAGGAGGTAAAACCTTTGAAACACGTGTGCAAAATCGGTTCATAAACGATGACGTCCGACCCTCGGTTGGTTCCCACCCATTCGAATTTTTACTAAACGTAATGGTTGGTTGAACGGCTGTCAAGTTGAAATGGATAATTCACAATTTTTGGCGCTCTAGTTCCTCGGAACTGAGTGCTTATCAATTTGCCCAAATGTCTGTAATTTTCGAATTTTTCGATGAAAATGGTCTTAAACGATTTGGTTCGACTCACTGATCAAGAATCCGTGGCCGAAATTCATTCTGTCCGGCCGGTCCGGCCGTCCGGCCGGCCGTAGGCACGATAACTCTCGAATGGAATGAGCTAGACAGTTGAAATTTTCAGAGTAGGTTTGGGGGGATAAATATCTCGGCTAAGTTCGTTATTGGGCAAAATCGGACAAATGGTTTCGGTGTAACAAAAAAAAAATTTTTTTTTTACAAAACAAATTCCAAATTAAATTTTTTTCAATAAGCAGTTTTACCATAAGAATCCATTCATTATATTTTCAACTCTAACAAGCTAATACTTTCGGAGATATGATTTATCAAAATTTCAATGTAAATCGTATTTCTACGTTTTCACACAATGATAGAATTATTCTGTGGGTATTCTATGAATTTTTATAATGTCAACTTATTTTCCTGAGACATGACGTTGTCTCATTGTCATTCATTCCAGCAATCCTATAAATATGAGAATTCTAATTTAATGTCATACTTTTTGTTGGTTGATATTTTCATGCCGATGGTCAATCCATATGATGATGGGAATGGTAATGGTAAGTTAATAATATTGAGTTCTGAATATCTCCACTAAAAACAAAACTGGAATATTGGTGTATTGGAGTAGATTTGAGGAAAGATATATATTATCGTTCAT
Organism: Halyzia sedecimguttata; assembly: GCA_937662695.2. NCBI lineage: Eukaryota > Metazoa > Arthropoda > Insecta > Coleoptera > Coccinellidae > Halyzia > Halyzia sedecimguttata. The sequence continues at coordinate 99,038,303 of OW569412.2, read as the reverse complement.
CATAGAATTGAGGAATGAATATCTCCGATGAGTTCGTTGTTTGGTAGAATTCGTCTATTGGTTTTGGATTGATAATTTTTGGCACTCTTGTTGAATTTAAATTCTTCTATGATGTTTGAATTCAATTAATGCTAAGATGAAGTTCTAAATTTCAATAATGATTCGTACTTCTATGTTTTCACAGAATGCTATAAATATTCTATCTAAGCTTTATTATATGATCTGTGTTCATACTCGTACATTTCATCCTGTTCTATAAGAGAGAGTCAAATTCATTTCAGCTATTTTAATTTGGTTTCTTCCATGGTGCAGTTCTCATTCTCAGATTGCTCATTTAATCTTGATATATAAACTATTATTTGAATTGAATTTCCTTTATGATGCAGTTCTATCATAAGAATACATTGATATAATTCTCAACTCTGAGAAACCAATACTTTTGGAGATATAATTTGTCTGTTTGAACTAGAGCGCCAGAAAGCTCCTGTCCACAGGGCTTGTTTCAGTTTAATATTCAGTTTGTTTTTGTATAAAGCGGAACTGTCGAAGCCAAATTCATAAAAATCATAGCAGTTGCAGCCCTCTTATCTCTTATTATTAGTAGATGAATCGGATGATTCTGATTCAGCGAATATTAAAAAAAAAAACGTTTAATGAGTGCCATTGAAATGAATTACTTTATCATTAATTTCGAAGCCCACAGCACTTCTGTTTCCAAACTTTAACATCAAAACAAAATGTAAACAAACAGAAATGCTGATGGGAGAATCTGACGATAGTAGAATAGAAAGAGATATAACAAATAACCAGAGAGCGGACCGTGCTCGAGAGCACGGTTCGAGTTTCGGTTAACCAACCCTGAAACAGCTGATTCATTACGTCATCAATTTGACATTCGAATGCGGTTGGTCCAAAAAAGAAGGACCAATCTATGAACCAACCAAGAACCAATGTCATTCGAAATCGCTTATGGTCTCAAACGATTTGGTTCGACTTCCCAATGAAGAATTCGAGGTCAAATTTGATTCTGTCCGGCCGGCCGTCCGGCCATCCGGCCGTTGCCACGATAACTTGAGAACGGAAAGAGCTAGTGACTTGAAATTTTCAGGGTAGGTGGCGCATCCCAATACGACGGACAAGTTCGATAATGGGCATAATCGGCCCAGTGGTTTCCGAGTAATAATTTTGTTTTCAACCAATATAAATCTGATCGAGTTGAAACTTGGTGAATAGTTGTAGAATATGAACCTAAGCACGTTTGTGAAATTTTGTGTGAATCGTATGGCTAGAAAATTAAATTAATTAAAATATTTTTGTTGTCACGATAACTTGAGAACGGAAAGAGATAGCGGCTTGAAGTTTACATGTTATGTTGTGCATCTGAACACGACATTTGAGTTTGTTTATAAGCATAATCGGCCTAAAGGTTTTAGAGTTATAGCCATCTGAAATTTGGTTGTTTTTTTCTCCTCATTAACTCGAAAAATACTAAACCGATTGAATTGAAACATGGTTATTAGTTGTAGAATGCCAACGCGAAAATTCTTGCGAAATTTGGTGACGATAGTATTTGTAGAAAATTTTTAAGAAATCATTGAATATAAAAAAAAATTCTATATATCAGTAACTATTCGTCTGAAATTGCTGAAATTTTGCAAGAGCCTTTAGAACATAACACTACTGCAAGTTTTAAGTTTTAACACGATCGGTTAAATATTGTTGGATATTCGAGCAGCCTTGTGAGTTCAGTAGATAGGTAACCGTTGTCTCGATAACTTTCGAACGAAGGAGATAGGGACTTGCAATTTTCAGGGTAGGTTGCTTATCCGAATGAGAGAGTTAAGTTCGTTTTTGGACATAATCGGTTTAACGGTTTCCAAGTTATACCCACCTGGAATATTATTTCCTCGATAACTCAAAAAATAAAGATTCGATCAAATTGAAGCTTGGTAACTATTAGTAGAAAATCAACATAAAGACGTGTTTAATTTTTTTTAAAAACCGTACCCCTAGAAAATAGGAAAAAAAGGACGAAAAAAAATTTTTGCAAGAACCGTACCTCTAGTAAATTTCAAAAAAATTTACGAAAAAAAAAATTGGTTCAAGCACTGACGTGAAATCAGAAGCTTTTGCGCGTATGTTCTATTGTCCATTATTCTGTATTGGACACCCTTAATCGAATTTACTATGGTAAATTATGTTGTCCATTCTCCTGTATTGGACACTTAATTCGAATTTACCATGGTAAATTCGATTATGGGTGGCCAATACAGAAGACTGGACAATAGAACATACGCGCAAAAGCTTCTGATTTCACGTCAGTGCTTGAACCAATTTTTTCAATTTCAAAATGATGTGTCGCTAGAGCAGATTCCTCATTTTTTTGTATTTTATTCATATCTGTATATCACACTTCAATAAATCAGCTGTTGCTGAACACACAAAATTATTAAATCAATGAAAGTGTTATCCACTGCCTTAGCTCCAACGACGTCAACTGCAGAGCCTATAATAGATCAAGTTTTATAAGTGGGCACATTTCAACATGCAGTTCAATAAGTTTTCTGCATTCTAAATAAAAAGGAGGAAATAGCAAATGATCAAACGCGAGTAAATAAAGGGAGGATTAAAAGTCTCAACAAGTTTATTACTTTGTCCTCACATTCATCAAGTGGTAAAGAAGACGTATCATTATCGTATAATATGTGTTTATGTGTGCCAGAAAATCCACAAGAGCTATATCACATGATGGCAATTTTCCAGGAATAATTTCTCATATCCGACTGTGTCTTCCACGGGATATCTTTTGGTATTATTGTAAACTTGTTAATTCTACACAGCATTGCTGGAGTTTTATCTTGGATATAAATCATCATATCTCCTTAAACTCGGTATCTGGGCATTTTGTTTCCACTCAGGAGAAGACGGCTCTGCTCTATAAAGGGTCCGCCAAATAACTTTTTTTTTTTAATGCAATAAAAAAAAACTACTGAATATTTTCTCAAATTTCTTTTTTTATTTGAAAGTACAATCCTTCCGGTTAATAATGGAAAATAATTTCATTCAAATGGCTGCCTCGGCTGGCCATGCAGTAGCCTACACGATCGGTCCAATTTTTAAGCACATTATCGATTGTGTGCAGCTGTATTTCACCAATGTCTTGACGAATATTGTCCTTTAACGCGTCAATTATCTCTTGCTTGTTGGTGTAACACTTATCTTTGACGGCACCCCACAAATAATAGTCCAACGGTGTCAAATCGCAGCTCCGAGGTGGCCAAACGACATCAGCTCTGCGGCTGATAATGCGATCTTCAAAAATAGGGCAACTCCTGAACCAATTGGACTTTGTATGGCGTCATACCAAGGTCTTTATGCAAAATTCGTCTCAATGATGTCTCCGAAATGTTCAATTCTTGAGAACGACGGTGAATTGATGTTGATGACTTCACGCTCACAATGCGATTTAAAAAAAAAGGGCGCAAAACGTCGAGTGCAGCTTCGGCTGTGTGGCACGTAGCGCCGTCCTGTTGAAAACAAATGTTGCCACTATCCTCCTCTTCAATTTTTGTGCACAAAAATTCGTTCAACATGGCCCGATAACGATCGCCATTGACTGTAACGTCCACTCCTTGCTCATTTTCGAAAAAAAAATGGCCCAACTATGCCTCTGAACCAAAATCCGCACCAAACACTGGCTCGTTTTGGGTGTATCGGCTTTTCAATGTATGCGTGCGTGTTTTCTGTGCCCCAAATGCGACAATTCTGCTTGTTTACATACCCACCAAGATCAAAATGAGCTTCATCTGAAAAGAAGATTTTTTTGGCAAAATCGGCATCTCTGTAAGTCGATCGCAGGCCCACTTAGCGAAGCGAAAACGCATTGGATGGTTAGTTGGCTTCAACTCCTGAACCAATTGGACTTTGTATGGCGTCATACCAAGGTCTTTATGCAAAATTCGTTTAATGATGTCTCCGAAATGGTCAATTCTTGAGAACGACGGTGAATTGATGTTGATGCCACAGCAGCAATATTCTCGGGTGTACGCACTGTTTTTGGCTTTTTACGCTTTGGTTTATCGATGAGGATACAAGTTTCTTTCACTTTTTTCTCAAGATAACGAACATACGGAGCTGACGGTGCTTCTCTCCTTCCAAAATCCGTACGCAATTTTCGTACACATTCTGCAACATTACCATGATTTTCAAAGTACTGTCGCAATATTTCCCAGCGTTGTTCAAGCGTATACACAACCATATTCGTTCAGCGGAAGGATAAAACTAATTATCTGTCAAATCAGACATTACCTAAGTGTTACCATTCACGAAAAAAGCACTAGTTGAAAAAAAAAACGTTAGATGGCGGACTCGTTATAACCATTATATTTACTGATAAGGAGTTAATTTCTGGAATGTTCTCTTTATGAGTGTCAGTTAACAACTACAATTTCCATTAGTTTTGAAAAATGATCAATGTAGAAGTCAAATTCTTTGCTCTCTGAAACGGTTGTTGCTATGATATTGTAAGTAATCATTAAAGGCTACTTTGGGAGGCACATTCATTATTAAATGGTTCCTTTATGGGTTTTCTCCCCAAATTCTGAAACAGTTATTTTCCTAACAAGTGCGCAAAGTGATACTTTTCCCAACGCATTTACAGTTAGAGGAACAACGCGAAGCGGAGTTCGGATAAGTTTTTGCGTGCGGAAAAGTCACTTTGTGCACGTGTTAGGAACAATGTTTTTCCTTCGAAAGTCTTATGATAGCAAGAAGAAACCAAATTGAAATTTAATAATTTATTCTGAATCTTTTTATTAATCTGGAATGAATCAACTCAACTTCTAAAATTAACAATAACTGGACAAAAAATTGGTTCAAGCCCTGTGGACAGGAGGTTTTTGGTGCTATTGGTTTCCAATAGTTGGGAATTATTTCAATGGATTCCTGTGATAGAAATGCATTATGAAAGAAATTAAATTTAAAAAAAGTGTCGTTTAAAAAAAATGCTTCAAAAATTATCTTATAAAAAAAAATCTACAATGCTTCAATGCCTTAATGCTTCAAAAATTGTCATTAAATATATTTATCAAGATTAAATGAGCAATCTGTAATTATTCAACCTCGTGGAATGGGTTGTTGCAACTTACACTCGGTGCATAGTTTTCACAACTCGAAATACCCAAGGAAAGTATCATTCCAATGTCTAGACCAAGGCTGGAGACAATCATAGCAGATTGTTCATTTATTCCTAATATTTGAGTAGGTAGTTTATTTCGAACAAATTATTTTAATAGTTCAAAATATATTATCAAAATACTATCCTCTTTTCATAATTTAAAATTTAATAGTTCATACCACAAACACATTCTTTTCTGTATTATGAACCTCAACTCAAGAAAAAATGATTGATACACAAATTTAGATCGATATTTCAGTATTTTTGGCTAGCAACATTATGTTATGTTATGTCTCACTACTTAAGGAAGTAAAAGGTAATATTAACCTCAGTGGTCAACGAACAGTAATTTTTTTTGATGATTCCATTATGTTCTTCTTTCCTATTGCCTCCATAAACTACACCAAAACAGTCTTGTATATATTCACAATTTCAAGAATCGAATACTTGCTTTCCAAGAGAAAATAACAACTAGGAATTGACAGTCTCTAATAGCTAGAAAAGATGACATTTATGAATAGTGATCACAGACAGATTCTGTGTTCACATTCTGTGAATACATAGAACTTACGATGTATTATTGAAACTTTGAAACATCATATCTCCGAAAATATTAGTTTGTTAGAGTTGAAAATGATAACAATGGATTCTTATGATGAAACTGCATCTTGAAAAATTTAAATGAAATGAAATGTAAAAAAAAAATAAATTTTTTTCGTTACTCCGAAACTATTAGACCGATATTGCCAATAACGAACTTAACCGAGATATTTATCCCTCAAACCTACTCTGAAAACTTCAACTGTCTAGCTCATTATGTTCGAGAGTTATCGTGTTAATGGACCGCCGGCCGGACAGAATCGATTTCGACCACGGATTCTTGATCAGTGAGTCAAACAAAATCGTTCAAGACCATTTTCAGCCAAAAATTCGAAAATTACAGACATTTGTGCAAATTGATAAGCACTCTGTTCCGAGGAACAAGAGCGCCAAAAAGAATATTTTCAGAATTCAGTATATGGAATATTAATAACTAATGAATGAATAATCTTCACCATTCATGAACGATTCATGATTTCAATGATTTCATAACATTTACTTGATATTTTTTGGCATACACAAACACATATATCACAGTTCAGATTTATCTGAAATTTTGCACGATACTTCTAAACCTTATTTAAGAGCAAAGTTGTAGATTTAAACTCGATCGACAATATTGTTCGAAGTATTGTGAATATCTTTTTCCTGGAAGCCAAGTTGGATGGGTGACCGCTCTGGCTATAAATTTTAACAAGTGAGCCAAAGCGCCTAACCTCAGTGCTTTTCCAACTAATTATTCGTCTATCCCAAAACTTGAGTAGCAGCTAGGGAATCCAATCCCGCTAATGCGGGATCCCGCTGAAATTATGCGGGATCAACTTTGCGGGATTTTCCGTGCGGGATCTGCGGGACTGAATATTAAAATTCCGTATTCGACATTGAAAGCGCAAACATTCCAGAAAAAGAAAATAGCTATTATTACAACTAGGGAAATATGAATAGTATATTTCCCGAGGTTGTCAAAGTTACATCCCGAGAGCGGAGCCCGAGGGATGTATAGACAACCGAGGGAAATGTATTCATATTTCCCGTGGTGTAATCAATAGTTTTTTTCTGATTGAAACAATCTGATATGGAAAAATTATTATTAGATTGTATATTTTTTTAATAATTAAATTTTTAACGTTGCTATGGGCCATGTTTCTGAGAATCTTGGTTGACTGGTTTCATTTTGACGTCTTGTCAAAAATAAAATTATTGAAAAAATGTCGAACTACGTCAAAACTCAAGCGGCAAAGGCCCGTGAATCTTTGGTTCCGGCCAAATCTCAAGCTGCCTACAGTAAAGAGTACGAATGCTTTCAGGAGTGGAAAAGAAAAAATTTGGTGGATGGTGTGAGCGATAATATTTTGTTAGCATATTTCCAAGATTTGGTATGTTGCTCTGATTCTTGTTATTCTTGATGTATGATTAATTCATTCGATCCCCAGTCGCAGAAATATTCTCCAAACACGTTATGGCCGAAACTATCGATGTTAAGATCTATGCTACATTTGAAGGAAAAAACTGAGGTCAAATTGTTCGATGAAGTCGAAGCATTTGTTAAGAACAAAAATAAAGGATACGTTCCTAAAAAATCAGCAGTGTTGTCCCGGGAGCAGCTTAAGACATTCTTGAGTGAAGCTCCTAATGACGTTTTTTTGATGTATAAGGTAAAAGTTTCATTTTGATTTCCTCTGTTGATAAGATTTTTACATTCATAATTTTGAAGGTTGTTTTAATAATGGAAATCTTTGGCGCCTGCAGAACACAAGAGTTGGTGAATATGCTATATTCAGATATCGAAGATCGTGGGTCGGTAATCATAATCAAAGTCTCAAGGACTAAGAATGATATAAACAGAATATTCACTATAATTGATGAAGAAGATCTGGGTGCTGCTCGTTTAGTGAGGGAGTATTCGGCGTTGCGTCCGCAAGGCGTTCTTAGGTTCTTCGTAGCTTATAGGAATAAGAAGTGTACTCTTCAGCCTGTCAGCAAAAATACCTTCGGAAAAAATCCGAGTAAGGTTGCTGAATGATTGGGTTTAGATAATCCGAAAACGTATACAGGCCATTGTGGAAGACGAACAGCTGCGACATTGGTTGCCGATGCGGGAGCCTCAATGACAACACTCAAGAGACATGGTGGTTGGAAAAGTTCGTCTGTTGTAGAAGGCTATCTGGCTGACAGTATGCTGCACAAAAATAAGGTAGCGAAGATGATAGCAGGTGTGGAGGGAGAGCCATCTGCAGCATCACAATCTTTGAAGACCGTTTTGGGAGAATCGTCCGAGACTGCTGTTCCACGGAATGTTCTCAAGAAAACTGTAGTCTCGTCGACGAATAATTATGAACAAGATATTTCTTCTTCCTTTGTATCTGGTGGAAATACTTTTAGTGGAAATTTCAACAATTGCAGTTTCCATTTTTTGTTACTAAATAAAGAAATAAAATATGATTTGACGTTTTGAAAGAAATATGATTTGACGTTTCATATTTCCCTAGGGAAATATGATAACTTTAGAACGGAAAGAGCTAGCGACTTGAAATTTTCAGGGTAGGCGGCGCATCCAAATACGACGTACAAGTTCGTTAATGGGCATAATCGGCACAGTGGTTTTCGAGTAATAATTTTGTTTTCAAATAAAAATCCGATCGAATTGAAACTTGGTGAATGGTTGTAGAATATGACCTGAGAATGGAAAGAGATCGGCCAAACGGTTTACGAGTTATACCCATCTGAAATTTGGTTGTTATTTCTTCAATAACAACGAAACAAAACCGATTAAATTCAAACATGGTTATTAGTTGTACAATGCCAACGTAAAAATTATTTCAAAATTTCGTGAGGATCGTATCACTCAAACATTTTTAAGAAATCATATAAAAATTATTGAAAAAATTTTTATATATCCAGTAACTATTGGTCCGACATTGCTGGAATTTTGTGAGAGGCTTCAGAACCTAACTCTACTGCCAAGTTCCAAGTTGAACACGATCTGATATACATTGTAGGAGATTCGAGCAGCCTTGTGTGAGTTCAGTAGATGGATGGGTTACCGTTGCCTCGATAACTTTCGAACGAAAGGAGATAAAGACTTGCAATTTTCAGGGTATGTTGCGTATCTGAATGGGAGAGTTAAGTTCGTTTACGGACATAATCGGTCCAACTGTTTCGGAGTTATATCAACCTGGAATATTATTTCCTCGATAACTCAAAAATTATAAACTCGATCGAATTGAAGCTTGGCAACTAGTTGTAGAATACCTGTATAATAAAAAAAAGCTCCTGACTTCACGTCAGTGCTTGAACCAATTTTTGGGGCTCTAGTTCCTCCGAAATGAGTGCTTATCAATTTGCCCAAATGTCTGTAATTTTCGAATTTTTGGCTGAAAATGGTCTCAAACGATTTGGTTCGACTCACTGATCAAGAATCCGGGGTCGAAATCGATTCTGTCCGGCCGGTCGGCTGGCCGTAGGCACGATTACTCTCGAACGAAAGGAGTTAGAGGATTGAAATTTGCAAGGTGGGTTTGGAGTGTAAATATCTCGGTTAAGTTTGTTAATGGGCAAAATCCATGGAGCGGTTTCGGAGTTATGGCTGATTTTAGTAAAAACTTTTTTTATGAATATTTCCGAAACCGATCACTCGATCTATCTGAAATTTAGCATCAAATTGTAGAATCATGACCTTCATACGTATGTGAAGTTTTGTATTGACCAGGTTACCGCAAAGTGTCAAAAAAAAAATTTTTGAAAATAAAAAAAAAAATTTTTACAATATCTCTCGAACGGAATGAGCTAGGCAGTTGAAATTTTCAGAGTAGGTTAGGGAGATGAATATCTCGGTTAAATTCTTTATTGGGCAAAATGGGCCAGATGGTTTCGGAGTAGGTAACGAAAAAAAAATGTTATTTAAGTAACAAATTTCAAATTCAATTGTTATTTAAGATGCAGTTTCATCATAAAAATCCATTGATATAATTTTCAACTCCAACAAGCTAATACTTTCGGAGATATGATTTTTCGAAATTTCAATAATGAATCGTACTTCTATGTTTTCACAGAATGTTATCATTATTCTATCTAAGCTTTATTATATGATCTGTGTTCATACTCGTACATGTCATCCTGTTCTATAAGAGAGAGTCAAATTCCATTTCAGCTATTTTAATTTGATTTCTCTTCCATGGTGCAGTTCTCATTCTCAGATTGCTCATTTAATCTTGATAAATAAACTATTATTTGAATTGAATTTCCTTTATGATGCAGTTCTATCATAAGAATACATTGATATAATTCCCAACTCTGAGAAACCAATACTTTCGGAGATATAATTTGTCTGTTTGAACTAGAGCGCCAGAAAGTTCCTGTCCACAGGGCTTGAATCCATTTTTATTAGCATGTTTAATAGTTTGAGTACAAAGAGTATATACAGGGTGAGTCTTTGACCACTGCATTAATTTTAACCAAAGATTCCTCTCATCAAATGAAACACTTTTTTCATTTACCATTTTTCCAGATTCGGCTCAGGTAAAAAGTTACAAGCGTTTTAAGATTTCACAATGTGCTAATACACTCCCGCATATAAATTATCTATGACATTGTTGGCGGACGAGAATAAGGCATGGTAACGTGGTTTACAGCTTGATTCGGGATTCCAATGCTCAGGGACGGATCCATAAAAGTAGTGAAATTTCTGCAGTTTTCCATTTTAAAACATTCAATGAAGAATATCTCGAAAACGGTGCGTTTAAGGAGAAATGATGAAGAATAATATAATGTTCTAAAACGATGGAATATTCTTGAAATGACTCAAGAAAAATGTTATATGCTATTTTATGCTAATTTCGTTTAGTTTTATGAATCCACGAGTCCATAACTAGAAAACCAGTAGAAGTAGGAAATAACTAATATTTGGAAAATATGTATCATAGTTAAAGGAAACTTTACGCCAATACTAATTTTATTCGAAAAAAGGATGTCAAAGCTACAAAATAAAAACTAATTTTTTTTCAAAATTTCAACAGCCTGTATCTTTTTACCTGAGCTGAGTTTGGAAAAATGGTAAATGAAAAAAGTGTTTCATTTGATGAGCGGAATATTTGGTTAAAATTAATGCAGTGGTCAAAGACTCACCCTGTATAAATGTTACAATGTTAACAATCCCGCATTTTTGCGGATCCGCGGGATTGATAACTTTCATTCCGCGCGTTTGCGGGATTGAGATTTTGGTGCGGGATTGGATTCCCTAGTAGCAACTATCTTAACGGACGAACCGAACAGGCTCCAAAACGCATCGTACATCAATTTGGAGAACATCGTAGTCGTTTCTGGAATACGGAAGGCTAATCAACACCGCGATAAATCGGCATGATCTCACTAGACACCCACGCAACGACCACCTCGTTCCATACACAAATACACGCTATCTACTAGCATATCCAATAGTGATATCCTCACGGCGGCAGTCCCAGCAAAAATAACCTCAACGTTTCCATCCAACAACCAGTTCGCAATTGAAACTACATAACTACAATTTCCAATCCACGAAAACGCTAATGGCCCGGCATTCCGGCGTAAAACTGAGTCGCTGACGTCACGGAACCCGATAAATTGAAGTAATCGGTTCCGTTTTGCGTCCCATAATGAATAATTAATATGCGATCAGTCTCGATGAATGAATCGAGTGATACTGGCGGATGATGAAACGGCCCGACAAAGTGATCTCAGGTACGCACATCGAGTTTACCGTGAAATCGATAGTTGTTGTTAACACTTGCTCGTAGTTCGCGCTGCTGCTTCTGGTGTCTTTCGTATGTTGGAATATGTGTGCCGCCGCGGGAAATTGTGCGGAGTTTTCGCGTTGTTATGTTGAGGGAAATGGTGGGAAAGGGCGGTAGTGTCGGGAGACGAATGCCATGGCAGGATGGAACCAATAGCCGAGGATCAAGAAACGGAATATGAACTGGGTGAGTTTAGAGGGAATATTGTGATCGTTTTGTACAGGTATACTCCATTCACTTTTATAAAGTCTCCCGGTTGGCCATGATTTTGGTCTATCACGTTTTAGTAACTGAAGCAGAGGCAGGTTGGCACTGCTGAAATATCGTCAAGGTCAAAACAATTCACCGAGACGTTGCCAATTTCTACTCTCAAAAGTCTCAAACTTAACATAATCATACCATCAAAATCTGCAATAGGAAAACTTCATTCTGACATGTTGAACTCTAGAATGAAATTACTAAGTTTCCTATCATTATGTTTTATTAAGGTTAAAGAATGACTCGTGTTTCGTAGTACTACTACATTTTGAAACTGGTGTATTTCAAGTTGTACAACAAGGTATTTAAATGTCTTCTTGAGAAAAGTGGGGAATTCCATAGGTACGTCTGTTCGTTTAGAAGTTTTCCTGCCGGGTTATTTAGGTACTTTTATTCTTTTCTCAAATGAACTATCACGAAGTAACGGACTACTCTATCCATTATTTTTCAATAAAATTCCAACACTTGTTTCTTGATTTCCATACAAGAAAATAGCATAATTGAATCTTCCAACCAGTTTATATACGTGAAATATTTCCAGTAACAACAGAGCAAAAATTTTCTTCTATAGTCACCAGGACTTTGGAATTATTGAATTCACATAATATCTTCAAATTAATTATTTTTCCCAAGTAAATTCACATTGTCAAAATACGTAATTACTACGACTCCTATGTAGAGAGGACAACGTTGCTAAGTTATCTGACAGGAAAATTACTATAACCTAACATTTTCAAAATATACATGGTGAAATGTGTCAAATTTTCATGGCCAAACGGGAGACTTTATAAAAGTGAATGGAGTATAGGTGGTTTTGGATGTTTTGGTTCGATGGTTTGGAGGCATGGCCGTAGCTAAGAGCTATTCCGAGGGGGGGGGGGGGGGGGGGAGAAACGTCTTTTGGCGCCCCTAATTTGAAAAAATAGACAAAAATCGAAAAACACACATATGGATTAAGTGTACATATCTTGATAAATACTACATAGTTTCATAATAAAGAATGAATTATAAATTATTATAACTATGAATGAAAATTATTTTACAAAGAACCGTTTTCTGAATTTGTGTTTTTGAGTGAAAAAAATTGTTTGCATCTCTCAAAATTTCCAGGGCAAAAAAAGAATTGTATTTCACAAAAATAAATATATACAGGGTGAGTCTTTGACCACTGCATTCATTTTAACCAAAGATTCCTCTCATCAAATGAAACACTTTTTTCATTTACCATTTTTCTAGATTCGGTTCAGGTAAAAAGTTACAAGCGTTTAAAGATTTCACAATGTGCTATTACACTCCCGCATATAAATTATCTATGACATTGTTGGCGGACGAGAATAAGGCATGGTAACGTGGTTTACAGCTTGATTCGGGATTCCAACGCTCAGGGACGGATCCATAAAAGTAGTGAAATTTCTGGAGTTTTCCATTTTAAAACATTCAATGAAGAATATCTCGAAAACGGTGCGTTTAAGGAGAAATGATGAAAAATAATATAATGTTCTAAAACGATGGAATATTCTTAAAATGGCTCAAGAAAAACTTTATATGCTTTCTTTATGCTAATTTCGTTTAGTTTCATGAATCCACGAATCCATAACTAGAAAACCAGTAGAAGTAGAAAATTACTAATATTTGGAAAATATGTATCATAGTTATAGGAAACTTTACGCCAACATTCATTTTATTCGAAAAAAGGATGTCAAAGCTACAAAATAAAAACTGATTTTTTTTCAAAATTTCAACAGCCTGTATCTTTTGACCTGAGCTGAATTTGGAAAAATGATAAATGAAAAAAGTGTTTCATTTGATGAGAGGAATCTTTGGTTAAAATTAATGCAGTGGTCAAAGACTCACCTTGTATATCAAGCTTTCGAGATGATAAGAATAATCAGAAGATTTTATAAATATTAAAAAGAAAACTTTCGAAAAATGATACAACAATAATTTCTTGTTACCCTGCTATCTAGAGTGGAATGTTCCAACAATTCTTCGAAAATATCTGCTATTTGGAATATTGAATGAGTTTTTTGTAATTCCTGAATTTAAGCAATATTTTCGTACTCATCACCCTGACAATTTTTGTAGTATGCATATAGAAAATTAAATCTTCGATGTCACTCAATCGAATATCTTACCGAAATATCACGAAAAAAAATGTTATGTTTTATAGACACTGAAAATCAACCTGTCAGTGCAGTTGTTGAATGAAGATTCACAAGGTTCTACTTCCCTTAAAAACTATGTGTCAGCAATGGCCAAAACTTACTCTTTTCGCTCTATTCGAAAATACAGTCCTGTTTTTAGCGCGCATGTTCTGGGTAACATCACACGTTATCATTTTGCCCAAATGTCTGTAATTTTCTTGCCGAAAATTGTCGCAAACCATTTGGTTCAACTCTCTAATGAAGAATTCGAGGTCAAATTTGATTCTGTCTGACCGGCCGGCCGTTGCCACGATAACTTGAGAACGGAAAGAGATAGCGCCTTGAAATTTTCAGGGTAGGTTGTGCATCTTAATGCTAGTTTGTTCATAGGTATACCCATCTGAAATTTGGTTGTTATTTCCTCAATAACTCGAAAAATACAAAACCGATCCAATTCAAACCTGGTTATTAGTTGTAGAATACCAACGCGAAATCTTGCGATATTTCGTGAGGATCGTATCACTAGAATTTTTTTTTAAAAATCATTGAAAATTCTATATGTCCTAAACTATTCGTTCGATATCGCTGAAATTTTGCGAGAGCCTTCAGAACTTAACTTTACTGCCAAGATCCAAGTTTGAACACGATCAGATAGATATTGTTGGATATTCGAGTAGCCTTGTGTGAGTTCAGTAGATGGATGGCTGACTGTTGCCTCGGTAACTTTGGAACGAAAGGAGATAAGCACTTGCAATTTTCAGGGTAGGTTGCGCATCCGAATGGGAGAGTTAATTTCGTTTTCGGGCATAATCGGCCCAACGGTTTCGGAGTTATAACCACCTGGAATATTATTTCCTCGATAACTCAAAAAATATAGACCTGATCGAATTGAAGCTTGGACTAGTTGCGGAATATCGACATAAAGACTTGTGTAAAATTTAGTGAGAACCGTAGAATTTAAAAAAAAATTGGTTCTTAATCGGTAAATTCGATTAAGGAGAATGAACAATAGAACATGCGCCAAAAGCTCCTGACTTCGCGTCAGTGCTTGAACAACTCGCAGTTAGCCATGTATTCATGACATTTGCGCCTTTTCCCGTTTCAATTTTTCCTTTCTGGGCAGTCCTTCTGAATTCCGCTCCAGACGGTTTGAACTTATTTTGGCAAGGATCCATCTCCATATTCGGTTTTCGATTTTAAATTTCAATCAAAATTCATATTCACTATTCACGAATAATTTATATAAGAAGAAGAAAGTTATGTTTCTTTCTATTGAACGATTTTGATGTATAGGCCGGAAATTCCCCACTCCTGCCATCTAGTCTCTAGCAGCAACAAAGCTTTCTACAATGCTGTCGGTCTAGTACAAATAAATTGAGTAGATAGTAGGGTAGGCAATCATTCAATACAGTCACTGTACTTATGTGTAATAATAATCATCTTATGCAAGTAAGAGTTCAAAAATATCTGTTTTCATTACGTCATTTTGCTATAGTTTTTCAAATATCCGCGGTCATTTTGGCGCCCTTTGAGATATGATCCGGGGGGGAGGCTACCCTCCCTCCCCCCACGGTAGCGACGGCCCTGTTTTGAGGAATTTCGTATGTATATGGAGAACTGCTCCTTCTCGATGAGTTCATCTCAGTTAATCAACAGTTAAATAAAGACAATTTATTATTATCGGTCCCGGAGGGCAGTGCAGTGGTTTTTGATGAGGTACAATTTAAGAAACATACTTTTCAAAAAAGTCATATATGTTTAGTCAGTATTATGTTCATTTTTCTTATTTTAAACATCCTGATCGTGAACCGTTTTTACAACATCGAAGAGGAAGAATGGGGAAAGGTCATGCATCTTTTGAATTCCATCAGAAATATCATCACAGGGTGTTTCAAATTTTGTGTCGAAAATTGTGATCAAATATTGGCCATAACTTCTGTTTTTCAAATAAAAACCCTATTTTTGGCGCTCTAGTTCCTCGGAACTGAGTGCTGATCAATTTGCCCAAATGTCTGTAATTTTCGAATTTTTCGATGAAAATGGTCTTAAACGATTTGGTTCGACTCACTGATCAAGAATCCGTGGTCGAAATTCATTCTGTCCGGCCGGTCCGGCCGTAGGCACGATAACTCTCGAACGGAATGAGCTAGACAGTTGAAATTTTCAGAGTAGGTTTGGGAGATAAATATCTCGGCTAAGTTCGTTATTGGGCAAAATCGGACAGATGGTTTCGGAGTAACAAAAATTTTTTTTTCACAAGGCAAATTCCAAATTAAATTTTTTTCAATAAGCTGTTTTACCATAAGAATCCAATGATATCATTTTTAACTCTAAAAAGCTAATACTTTCGGAGATATGATTTTCAAAATTTCAATAATAAATCGTATTTCAACGATGTCACAGAATGATATTATACTATGTATGAATTGTCATAATGTCAAATGATGTTCCTGAAACATGACATTATCTAATCAATCGAAGAATTGTGATCGAAGTGAGAAAAATCTCAGTTGTTTGCTCCGAAATTAGGTTTCCTCAGAAAATTCTTACATTTCGGAACGGAACATGAAGTAACAGATCTGAGAGTAGTGAGACTGCTTTTCATCCATAGACATAGATATAACTCTCGAACGGAATGAGGTAGGTAGTTGAAATTTTCAGAGTAGTTTAGGGAGATGAATATCTCGGTTAAGTTCGTTATTGGGCAAAATTGGCCAGATTTAATTTGATTTCTTCCATGGTGCAGTTCTCATTCTCATGATTACTCATTTAATCTTGATAAATAAACTATTATTTAAATTGAATTTCTTTTATGATGCAGTTCTATCATATGAATATATTGATATAATTCCCAACTCTGAGAAACCAATACTTTCGGAGATATAATTTGTCTGTTTGAACTAGAGCGCCAGAAAGCTCCTGTCCACAGGGCTTGAACCCATTTTCTATGATTGCGTTGGATTCTGCGGTGAAAAATAATGATAGTTTTCTAACATGATTATGCTCCTAAATTCAATAAAAAAAAAATTTGAAATTATTGAATTTAGGAGCATAATCGTGTTAGAAAACTATCATTGTTTTTCACCGCTGAATCCAACGCAATCATAAAAAAATAGGGTTCTAATTTGAAAAACAGAAGTTATTGATCACAATTTCCCTTCGGAATTTACTCTTTACTTCGTGATACCTATATTCGTCCATAAGTAGCAATACATTTTACTATACAGGGTCCTGCAATAGTGCGTTAAGCTTCCATAGCTGCCAAACCAGACCTTTTAGAAATTTAGTTTTAAAGCACGCCCTTTGTAGTTCCAATTCTGCATCTCAGGAAATTATTTTCTAATATACAGGTGTTCCCAAATAAAATTATTCAACAAATGAATGATTTTTTAAATGGTCCACCCCTTATATTTTCACATATTTTCAATGCTCTTCAGTACCTCTATTATGACACAAAATATTAGAGATATTTTTCCAACCGTACAGATCTTATTCACAGAAAACTGCAAACAGTTGAGAGAACAGTAGTTCGCTAAAAGTCCTCTAGCGATTTCCAAAATCGATAATAACATGAATTTGATCAGAATTTTCTATAACTGAAGAATTTGTTCAGTCATGGTTCCTAAATGATCAACCTGTCGTATACAGGGTGTCCGTTATTAATGTCCAAATCTTAAGAATTTCAAATTGTTATTTCTCGATTTCTTCAAATGTAACACCCTGTATTTTTTTTTCATGGTGATGTAGACAATTGAATACCTTACATTTTCTCAGAAGTAACCTTAGGACTATTTTCACTCCTGTGTCCAGCAGACACGAAAAATGACAAGATGGCCTGCTAGATCTTCGGATCTCACCAAACTAGATTTTTTTTGGTGGAATACATAAAGGGAATCGTGTACAATGATGTTCCAACAACAGCTCCTAATATGCGAAAGAGGATTGTGCCTGCTTTCCGAAGCATTACGATCGGATCACCTTGTGTCGACCACATTCTCTGGATCACAAAGCGATCCGATCGTAATGCTTCGGGAAGCAGTCACAATCCTCTTTCGCATATTAGGAGCTGTTGTTGGAACATCATTGTACACGATTCCCTTTATGTATCCCCAACAACAAGCCAACAAGCCAGAGACAATTGACGCTTTAAAGGACAATATTCGTGAAGCCATTGGTGAAATACAGCTGCGCACAATCGATAATGTGCTTAAAAATTGGACCGATTTAGGCTACTGCATGGCCAGCCGAGGTAGCCATTTGAATGAAATTAGTATATTATTATTAGTATTAATATCCATTATTAACCGGAAGGATTATGTTGTCCATTCTCCTGTATTGGACACTCTTAATTCGAATTTACCATGGTAAATTCGAATTAAGTGTCCAATACAGGAGAATGGACAACATAATTTACCATGGTAAATTCGATTAAGGGTGTCCAATACAGAAGAATGAACAATAGAACATACGCGTAAAAGCTTCTGACTTCACGTCAGTGCTTGAACCAATTTTTTTTTGAGTTATCAAGGAAATAATATTCCAGGTGGGTATAACTCGGAAACCATTAGGCCGATTATGCCCAAAATCGAACTCAACTCTCCCTTTCGGATACGAAACCTACCCTGAAAAGTCCCTATCTCCTTTCGTTCGAAAGTTATCGAGGCAACGGTCACCCATCTACTGAACTCACACAAGAATGCTCGAATCTCCAACAATATTTAACCGATCGTATTAAAACTTGAAACTTGGTAGTAAAGTTAGGTTATGAAGGCTCTTGCAAAATTTCAGCAATTTAAAACTATTAGTTACTGATATATAGAATTATTTTTTTTATTTTCAATGATTTATTAAAAATTTTCTACAAATGCTATCCCCTCCAAATTTTGCAAACATTTCCGCGTTGGCATTCTACAACTAATAACCATGTTTGAATTCAATCGGTTCAGTATTTTTCGAGTTAATGAGGTACAAAAAACCACCAAATTTCAGAAAATTTCAGATGGCTATAACTCTAAAACCGTTTGACCGATTATGCTCATAATCAAACTGAAATGTCGCGTTCTAGTGCACATCCTAACTTGAAGCCGCTATCTCTTTCCGTTCTCAAGTAATCGTGACAACAAAAATATTTTTCAATAATTTTTTAATAATTTTCTAGACATACGATTCGCACAAAATTCCACAAACGAGCTTAGGTTTATATTCTACAACTACTCACCAAGTTTCAATTCGATCAGATTTATATTGGTTGAAAACAAAATTATTACTCGGAAACCACTAGGCCGATTATGCCCATTAACGAACTTGTCCGTCGTATTGAGATGCGCCACCCACCCTGAAAATTTCAAGTCGCTAGCTCTTTTCGTTCTCAAGTTATCGTGGCAACGGCCGGCCGGACAGCCGGCCGGACAGAATCAAATTTGACATCGAATTCTTCATTGGGGAGTCGAACTTAATCGTTTGAGACCATTTTCGTCAAAAAATTCGAAAGTTACAGACATTTGGGCAAAATGATAACGCGATGTTCCCCAGAACATACGCGCAAAAAGAAATTTGAGAAAATATTCAGTAGCATTTTTTTATTACATTTTCAAGAAAAAAAGTTATTTGGCGGACCCGTTATCTCATACAAAAAAATTTTAGGATCAAATAAAGAGAATTGAATCTTCTAGAAAGTTCCCTTAAGATAGTAAAGTCTTTTCTCATATTTTCAAGGGTTTCAGAAAACTAGAAGTTTTATGATTCTAATTGGGCTGTCACAATGTCTTACCAATGTCGCGAAAACTTCAAATTGGTTTTAATAACTGTTTTAAAATATATTTCCTAAATATAAGAATTAGATCGATTGTTCGGTTGATTCCGTTCTAAAGTTATCATGCCAACGGGCGGACAGAATCGATTTCGACCTCGAATCTCCTATCAGTGAGTCTAACTTAATCGTTTCGGACCATTTTCCGCCTAATATTCTAAAATAACAGACATTTGCGCAAAATTCCCTAGAAAAGGCGCGCAAAAAGTATTCGCATTTTAAGAATTATTTGAAACAGAAAAAAAATCGCATCCTACCAAAAAAAGTAAACACAAACATTTCCAAAGTGAGCATAAACAATAAGAATACACCGACAGAGGGGAAGTATAATTGCTTTATCAGAGAAGAGCCCGAAGGGCCATTCCCTTAACAATGGGCGTTTCACTAGGGGTGGTGTCAAAAACCTATCCAAGATTCATAGAATTAGGAAATCTGAAGAACAGACGGAGAAGCCAGAGGGTCGCCAGAGGGTTCCTGCAGAGCAGTAAGACCGTTTTTCAGCTCAAATAGCTGAAAGAAATCCAACGCCAACTCATCCAGAACTTCAAAGGACAATTTCTACAAGCTAGGACGTGAACAAGCGTATCGGCAGAGACTATTAGGATACGACTTTGTGTCAGAGAATTGTTTAGTAGGAGATAATTAAGAGTTCCACGTCTATCGAGACAAAACAGGATCGATCGATCGCCAGGTGTTTGGAGCACTATAAGGCTTGTTTCACATGCATACGGTTCCATTCGGTTCGGTTCGTTTTCGGTTTCAACCGAAAACGAATGAAGGCCTTTCACACATATGCGGTTCATATTAGGTTTAATGTTATCTTCCGACACGGGCTCACAATTCCAATTTTTCCGCGACGTCAGATTCATCAAAGCCATTCAAAATTGAAAACATACATCTTTGAATGCATCCTTCGTCTTTAATTGATCTTTATATTTTTCGGAAATTTTGTCCCGCAGCACTGGTTTAGATTTACAGCAGAAATCAGTCGATCCACATTTGGTAAACCATCATTTTCTAATGAATACTGAGATAGCAACAATATCCCGAGAATATGTATGATTATATTTCTATATTTGAACAATTCGGGAAAGATATCTGCTCGATTTGAGGTTAAAACCACAGAACAGGACAAAAAACATATGTAAATATTTATTACTTTATGGTTAAAACCGAAACTAAACCGTATTTGTGTGAACGCCCCGGTTGATCTGTATTCCCTACACACGAATCCAAGCCTGATAGAAACCTATTCGTGTCGAGAGAGTATTCGGTGCTGTACGGTTTCTATTCGGTACCGAATCTAAACCGGAGCACCGTTTCACACTTGTCGCCAGCGACCGAATTGAAACCGAAAACGAAACGAACCGAATGGAACCGTATGCATGTGAAACAAGCCTAACTGGACGGTAGAAGAATGGTGAAATGGATTAAAGCAGGATCGGTCTTACACCGAGTATAGTTTTTGAAGGCTTGACAGATTTACTCTGGAGTTGACAATACTCTGTCAGTGACAGAAGGTGCCAATATCGGAATATACAGGGTGGTCCAGATCTTAACCGAGAAATTTTAACCACGTATTCTAGGTCAAAAATAAGCCCTAGTTTGTCCTATAAACATATGTCGAGAAATGTTTCCTCTCCGAGATACAGAGTGTATAAATTATAGAAAAAAAATGTTTTTATTAATAACTTTTACACCTCTTAAAATAATTCTATGCAATTTGGGACGTAGGTTTTAAGTATCAAGGTGCACTTTTTGAATTCATTTTTATTATTATACCAGTGGCGTCCCTACTGCATCGAGACTGAATATTTTTTGAGAATAAAATGATACGCCACTGGTTTTTCCAACAATAAAAATTACTTCTGATATCCTTACTCAATTTGAAGCAAATTAATTCTCCTGACTATTTGACGTACGATGCACCGTATCCGAGTAAAAAATTAAACACATTCTCATGCATGAGGAAATCGCTAAAATTTGATATGTTACTGTAACGATTATTTATTTTATATATTTTATTTACTTATTTTTCTTTTTATATAGTGTATGAGTCGTCTATCGGTTGGTTAGGCAAGCGTTTGAATTATTTTCCGGTCGTACTCTATAGTTAACTACTTATTGGTTTTTGAATAAGTTATCCTATTTTTCGCGCCTCAAGTGTAGTCAACCAACAATACAGATTTTGTAGTCCATTTTCAGTGAGTTAGGAAAAAAACTGGTCCCAGATTTCATCTGCGTAAATCTAACGACATGCGTTTCCTTCATTATTTCGGTATTGCTCGAGTATAGAAGATATCAACTGTTTCCGATTAAGATTTCTCTCTTCGACTTATGTGTTGGATAATTTGGAAAATTATTGTTGATGTTGCTGGATTTTGCTGATTATATTTCGTTTCATTTGGAATCAAGCGAAGTCTCCGTCTTGTACGGGATAAAACAATATACTCTGGTAGAAAATTCTAGAAGGGCCGCCCTCCATCTTAGGTGACATTAATAATGTGTTAATTTATGTATTTCTTCATTAGTGTCTATTTCAGGCTTCTTTTCGTAAGTATATCATTTGGAATTGGCGTGTTGGTTTGTGCAAACCGTTTTCTGAGACAAAGGCACCCCTATTGCCTTATACCGGGTGTTGGAACAACTTCTTCCGAGTGGGAGCGAACAGAAGTCAATCTAATCATACTGGACTTCTCCCTCTGGATGAGTACAACCTTTGATTTTCCTTTAAATAAGTTCACCACTATTATTTTTCTACTGGATGTGGTTGAAATAATCACATTGGACCATATATATCATTAATCTTGAATTCCGAATAAGAATACACAGTGCTTTTCTCGTCAAATAATCTTGAACACCTTTTAATAAGATTTTGTTTATATATATGAAATTCTCTGTACATGAAAGCCGGCATTCATTAATTCACCTATTGTTTTTGTTGAAAGTGTAGAGCACTCAATTGACACTCATTCACTATATTCAATTATATTTATAGACCATAACCATAACACTTTTCCCATAAGGAAACCTGAATAAATTTGGTAGTTTTGGAAATTATATAGAAAAGTAGAAAATGTTAATTGTATATGCTTAATTTTATTAAAACTATCTGGCGCCCCTCCTATGCTATTGAGTTCATTATTTCAGTTTAAAGGTGTAAATTAGTAAAGAATCCACCCCTTCTCCACTAGAGCTAAGCCGCGAGTTTTCTATCTTTAATTTATGTTACATCTTGAGAATTTTAGAGAATATTTCATTTGTGTAGAAAATTAACGTAACAGTACATAATGATAATAAGACTATCTTTGTAAACGAAACGTGTAATTACAAAAAAAATAAGCGTTAATAGACACACTCAATTACGAATTTAATGAAAATGTTTGAAGTAAAAGAAAAAAAAACATTTTTTTTCTAATAATTTTAACACCCTGTATCTCAAAGAGGAAGCATTTCTCGACATTTGTTTATATGACAAACTAGGGCTTATTTTTGACGTAGAATACGTGATTAAGATTTCTTGGTTAAGATCTGGACCACCCTGTATATACTCCATTCACTTTTATAAAGTCTCCCGGTTGGCCATGAAAATTTGACATTTTCACCATGTATATTTTGAAAATGTTAGGGTATAGTCATTTTCCTGTCAGATAACTACGTAACGTTGTCCTCTCTACAAAGAAGTCGTAGTAATTACCTATTTTCACAATATGAATTTACTTCGGAAAAATATTGAACTTGAGAAGATATTATGTGAATTCAATAATTCTACAGTCCTGGCGACTGTAGAAGAAAATGTTTCTTCTGTTGTTACAAGAAATAATTCACGGATATAAACTGGTTGCAATATTCAATTATGCTATTTTCTTGTATGGAAATCAAGAATCAAGTATTGGAATTTTATTGAAAAATAATGGATAGAGTAGTCCGTTACTGTGTGATAGTTCATTCGAAAAAAGAATAAAAGTACCTGAATAACCCGGCAGGAAAACTTCTAAAAGAAAAGACCTACCTATGGAATTCCCCACTTTTCTCAGAAGACATTCTTGACACCTTGTTGCACAACTTGAAATACACCAGTTTCAAAATGTAGTAGTACTACGGAACCCGAGTCATTTTTGCGCGTATGTTCTGGGGAACATCGCGTTAAATAGTTTTGCCCAAATGTCTGTAACTTTCGAATTTTTTGACGAAATTGGTCTCAAACGATTCAGTTCGACTCCCCAATGAAGAATTCGAGGTCAAATTTGATTCTGTCCGGCCGGCCGTCCGGCCGTCCGGCCGTCCGTTGCCACGATAATTTGAGAACGAAAAGAGCTAGCGACTTGAAATTTTCAGGGTGGATGGCGCATCGCAATACGACGGACAAGTTCGTTAATGGGCATAATCGGCCCAGTGGTTTCCGAGTAATAATTTTGTTTTCAACCAATATAAATCCGATCGAATTGAAACTTGGTGAGTAGTTGTAGAATATGAACCTAAGCACGTTTGTGAAATTTTGGGCGAATCGTGAGGCTAGAAAATTTTAAAAAAATTATTAAAAAATATTTTTGTTGTCACGATAACCTGAGAACGGAAAGAGATAGCGGCTTGAAAATTTCAGGTTAGGTTGTGCATCTGAATGCGACATTTGAGTTTGTTTATGAGCATGATCGGCCAAACGGTTTTAGAGTTATAGCCATCTGAAATTTTCTGAAATTTGGTGGTTTTTTTTTCCTTATTAACTCGAAAAATACTGAACCGATTGAATTCAAACTTGGTTATTAGTTGTAGAATGCCAACGCGAAAATGTTAGCAAAATTTGGTGAGGATAGCATTTGTAGAAAATTTTTAATAAATCATTGAAAATAAAAAAAAAATCTATATATCAGTAACCATCCGTTCGAAATTGCTGAAATTTTGCAAGAGCGTTCATAACCTAACTCTACTGCCAAGTTTCAAGTTTTAACACAATCGGTTGAATATTGTTGGAGATTCGAGCATTCTTGTGTGAGTTCAGTAAATGGGTGACCGTTGCCTCGATAACTTTCGAACGAAAGAAGATAGGGACATACAATTTTCAGGGTAGGTTGCGTATCCGAAAAGGAGAGCTGAGTTTGTTTTTGGGCATAATCGGTTCAACGGTTTCCGAGTTATATCCACCTGGAATATAATTTCCTTGATAACTCAAAAAATAAAGATTCGATTGAATTGAAGCTTGGTAACTAGTAGTAGAAAATCAGCATAAAGACGTGTTTAGAATTTTGTAAGAACCGTACCCCTAGAAAATTTGAAAAAAATGACAAAAAAAAAATTTAAGAACCGCACCCCTAGAAAATTTAAAAAAATCAAGAAAAAAAAATTGGTTCAAGCACTGACGTGAAGTCAGAAGCTTTTGCGCGAATGTTCTATTGTCCATTCTTCTGTATTGGACACCCTTAATCGAATTTACCATGGTTAATTATGTTGTCCATTCTCCTGAATTGGACACTTAATTCGAATTTACCATGGTAAATTCGAAATAAGAGTGTCCAATATAGGAGAATGGACAACATAATTAACCATGGTAAATTCGATTAAGGGTGTCCAATACAGAAGAATGGACAATAGAACATACGCGCAAACGCTTCTGACTTCACGTCAGTGCTTGAACCAATTTTATACCTCAATTATGATAGGAAACTAAGTAATTTTATTCGAAAGTTCAACATGTCAGAATGAAGTTTTCCTATTGCAGATTTCAGTTCTGTATAGCTCTTCTGCCTCTTCAAAACTACTTTCGGCATTTCCAATTTCAAAGCGATGAGTTCATTATTATTCGAAGGTAATGGTCTGTGAAAATATCTTGTCTAAATTGAAGATTATGTTGTCCCTTATATTTTGGCTTTTTTATCGATTTTTTCTAGGACTAGAGCTCCCAGGGTCCGCTTTTTTGATGTATCTAGTTAGAAGGGATGTCAATTAATGAAAATGATCAATAAAAACTGCACCTACTACTAACAGCTTAAAAAGACTTCTTGACAAAGGTTAGAATTGAAGAATTTTCACTGAATGTTTTTAACTTTGAAGCACTTTTCTTAAAAAAAATATCGTTCTGAATAGTCAAAAATTTCTTCGTCTCTTCAGCTGTTCAAAAAGGTATAACACTTGCTATTAAATAGGCAAACCATTGATCAATTTGAAAAAAATATTTGTCCGACATCGCTGAATTTTTGCGAGAGCCTTCAAAACCAAGTTCCAAATTTGAACATGATCAGATCTATATTATTGGAGGATATCCTTGAAGCCTTCCCAGATATTGAGGTTCATTTATACTCTGGAACTGGAGGGCGAGCTGTAGATGGCGTAATGGTGAGAACAGCTCTGATGGGGGGCACAATAGATCTCAAGGTCGCGGTGCAAAGTAACCCCTTATCAATAATAATAATAAAAATATTATTGGAGATCCAAGTGGCCTTGAGTGAGTTCATTAGCTGGATGGGTGACCGTTGCCACGATAACTGTCGAACTGAAAGAGATAGCGATTTGCCATTTTTAAAGTATGTTGCGCATCTGAATGGGACAGTTAAGTTCGTTGTTTGGCATGATCGGCCAAACGGTTTCGGAGTTATATCCATCTGGAATATCTATAACTCAAAAGATACAGATCCGATCGAATTGAAACTTGGTAATTAGTTGCAGAATACTGACGCTAAGTTCATCGTTCAATTTTCATAGTATGTACTTTTTCCTTTGTTGGGTTTATAGGTAAATCCTCAACCCTTATTTATAGTTAAATGAAGAAATATGATCGAGCCACCATTTTACAATCGAGGTACCGAATTTCAGCTCGATAGACTTCGCATGAGGCGTAAATAGTCAATGGAACATGCGCGCAAAAGCTCCTGACTTTACGTCAGTGCTTTTCTCAATTTTTGTTCAGATGCCTTGGAAGGTGAAATATAGTAGCCGATACTTCGCTTAGGATCCAAGTGTTCAATTCAGTTCCTGAAACCGAAATTTATTTTTTGAAAGGAACGAGAATAATTAATCAATAATATTATATAGGTATTTGGCACCTTTTATGAAACGCTTTAAGGATACCTAATCTCCCGCATCTGATAAATTATCAGCTTCGAAACCATGAAGAGTGTTACTGAAGCGACATAAAATATAAACAATCTTCACATCCGAATGTTCCTGGCAGAAATGCTACGACTTTAGCCATTCCAGATATCATAAAATATCGTATATACCTCTGGGAATAGAACTAGACAAAGTCGTAAAGTCGAGAAAATCACTTGGACTTCGAGATTGGATAACACGATCGTCAAACGTCAAAAAGCCGTAACGCTTTATGTATGTCACAATCGATTGATGTTACACTATGAAGTACATGTCATCGCTAATTTGACTCTGATTTCTATCCTCATTTAAAAACTTAAGTTTCAAACACTCTGGTCCACTACAAGATTTTCTTTCATCTTCTGAGAGAAAACGTTACTAAGGCTAGCCACACATTGAGGCACAGCACAGCACAGTAGAGCCTAGCCTAGTAGAGGATTTCGTAACAAATGCAATTGAATAGGACGCCATATATTGGACTTGCAGTCCAGCTTGCAGCACAGTTTCTTCTGCAGAGGAAACTGTGCTCACTCCACAACTGACATAATCCAGACAGAGTACTCTGTTACTACGTCGCGTACGCCTCTGCTCTGCTACGTCAACGGCCTACTATTCAATTGCATTTATTACAAACTCTTCTACTAGGCTAGGCTATGCTGTGCTGGGCTGTCCTCAATGTGCGGCTGGCCTAAAGCATGTTATCTGTTTGAGGCTACAACCCCAAGATACTGCGATGGATGTACGTCATGATTGTGAGACCCATAATCACGTTGTCTGGTATACACAAATAAGTTAGAATCTCGGCAAGAATAGTGCGAGGAGAACTCGACAAAGTACAAAGGCTTGCCTGTGTTTTTTTTTCTGGGTTTTCTCTCCCAAACTCTGAAAAATATCTATAAAATAAAAATTAATTATTTTGTGATTTGCTTCTGCGTAAGAAACACAAGATATTTGTCAGAAGCAATCAATGGAACAATGTTGCCCAACAAACAACAACGAAACAACATCAACGAAGAAACAACTATATCGTAACGTTTCGTAGTCTACATCAGACTCCTTCGTCAGACGCTTAATGAAAATCTTTAGAATTATTTTGTTGATAGTGAAATTCAAGAATTGTCACATTGACATTATTTAAAAATCATAGCTAACATAGCTTTACTTTGCATAGAAATTTCCAAGTTCCAACTTCTTTTTCAATAAATTTAGCCAAATATGGTCAATACCAATTGAGCAATTTGCAAAATTGCATTCTCTGTTCAATAAAATACAAGTTGACTCCTTAAGTTTCCTTTTAATATAATCAGGTTCTGTCATTAGAATCTTTGTATTACTCCAATCCATCCTTGGATTGTACATACATGTTCTGCTATTTTTGATTTCTGTATGTCTCTAGTTATTCTTATGTTCTGACTTTCTTACTTCTAGTGGTCTCTCCTGTGTATGATTTACCACAAATACAAGGAATATTATATACACAGTTTTTTGATTTTTGTTTTTCATTTATGGGTTTTCGTTAATAAAGACCTAAGATCATTTTGTGTTTTGAAGACGGTTCTTATATTGAACTAAGAACCGATTCTTCTAATTTTTTCAGAAAGGCCACGAACATAATGGATCACATTCAACAGATTGGGTTGCTGTTCTTGTTGATTATTATGTTGTACTTGTTGATTATTTGGTTGTTCTTGGTTATTTGCTCTTCTATCTAAATTCATGATACATGTATTTATGAATTGCCTCGGATATCCATTATCTTCAAGAAATTTTTTGAAGAAATCAATTTCTTTATTTCGAATTTCAAGAGTAGAACAAATAAGGTTAGCTCTATCGTAAAGTGTTTCAATAACACCTCTTTTTACACTAAGTTGGTGGTTTGAATAGAAATTTAAATATCTATTTGTATGTGTCTGCTTCCTGAAGACTCTCGTTTCGAAATGGTTCGGATACTTAATTATCGAAATAATAATAAAAATCAGCTTTCTTTTCTAGATGTTTCGATAATTAAGTATCCGAACCATTTCGAAACGAGTGTCTTCAGGAAGCAGACACATACAAATAGATATTTAAATTTCTATTCAAACCATCAACTTATTGTAAAAAGAGGTGTTATTAAAACACTTTACGATAGAGCTAACCTTATTTGTTCTACTCTTGAAATTCGAAATAAAGAAATTGATTTCATCAAAAAAATTCTTGAAGATAATGGATATATAGACAATTCATAAATACATCAATCATGAATTTAGATAGAAGAGCAAATAATCAAGTACAACAGAATAATCAAGTACAACAGAATAATCAACAGGAACAGCAACCCAACATGCTGAATGTGATCCCTTATGTTCGTGGCCTTTCTGAAAAAATCAGAAGAATCGGTTCTAAGTTCAATATAAGAACCGTCTTCAAGACACAAAATGATCTCAGGTCTTTATTAACGAAGACAAAACCCATTAATGAAAATCAAAAATAAAAAAACTGTGTATATAATATTCCTTGTATTTGTGGTAAATCATACACAGGAGAAACATCAAGACCACTAGAAGTAAGAAAGTCAGAGCATAAGAATAACTTGAGAAATAGAGACATACAGAAATCAAAAATAGCAAACATGTATGTACAATCCAAGGAGATCACATGACGGATTGGTTTGATACAAGGATTCTGATGACAGAAACTGATTATTTTAAAAGGAAACTTAAGGAATCAACTTGTATTTTATTGAACAGAGAATGCAATTTTACAAATTGCTCAATTGGTATTGACCATATTTGGCTGAATTTATTGAAAAAGGAGGTGGAACTTGGAAATTTCTATACAAAGTAAAACAAGAGTCGAATTTAAGCGAATAACCGGAGCAGAGCGGTTAAGACCAATCTCTTGCTAAAAATAACCGATCGGTTATAATAGCAAGGGATTGGTCTTAACTGCACTATTTCGGTTATTCGCTTAAATTCGACTTATGTTAGCTAGGATTTTCAAATAATGTCAATGTGGCAATTCTCGAATCTCAGAATTACAATCAACAAAATAGTTCTGAAGATTTTTTCGTTAAGCGTCTGAAGAAGGAGTCTGATATAGACTCCGAAACGTTACGATATAGTTGTTTCTTCGTTGATGTTGTTTCGTTGTTATTTGTTAGGCAACATTGTTCAATTGATTGCTTCTGACAAATATCTTATGGTTCTTACGCGGAAGCAAATCACAAAATAATAAATTTTTTATTTTATAGATATTTTTCAGAGTTTGGGAGAGAAAACCCAGAAAAAAACCATTCAATGAAGAATATACCTCCCACAGTATCCTTTAATGATTGCTTAGTTTTATATAAACTTTTTAAAACATATTCTGGAGTTTATTGTTTGTTTTCGGATGGAACGTGAAAACTTGGAAACTTTTTTCATTTGTATATATTTCGTTGGAATTAAGTTGCTGACGGGCTGTTTATCTTCATGAACTAATTGATGACTAAACCTGTGGTTTTTCGTCAA
The DNA here is from genome assembly GCA_937662695.2 of Halyzia sedecimguttata. Taxonomy (NCBI): domain Eukaryota; kingdom Metazoa; phylum Arthropoda; class Insecta; order Coleoptera; family Coccinellidae; genus Halyzia; species Halyzia sedecimguttata. Next base: position 99,007,971 of record OW569412.2, on the reverse strand, counting down.
TTTCGAAAATGTGTTGTTTTCCTCTACTGAAGTTTTCGTTACTTAGCGGAATATTCAATAACCGGTTGATGAGGAAATGTAAGCTGGTTGTTTTATGTGACCATCAGGAAGCAGATGAATCAGCGAAATGTAAATATCAGAGTTAGTGAGGTTTCTAAAAATATCAAAGCTGATCGAATTTGAGGTATCTCGAGATAATTTCAAATCTGAAAATGGCAAGAAGCCATCCTTTTCCATTTCGAAGGTGGACTTAATTGATGGAAATTCATATGAGATGTTGGAAGATTCGTCAATTTCAAAATTTTAACTGACTGATTCCGAATATGTCATCAACGTACCTAGCCCAAAATATTGGTAGATGTTTGTGTTCTTTTTTGCGCGCATGTTCTAGGGAACAGCGTACTATCATTTTGCCCAAATGGCTGTAATTTTCGAATTTTTTGCTGAATATGGTCTCAAGCGATTAGCTTTGACGCACTGATGAAGAATTCAAGGTCAAAATTGATTCTGTCTGGCAATTCACACGATAGCTCTAACGAAAAGAGATAGCGACTTGAAATTTTCAGGGTAGTCTGCTACTTCAAATACGACGGTTAAGTTCATTTTTGGGCATAATCTGCCAAACGGTTTCGGAGTTATTCCCATCTGTAGTTTTGTTGTTGTTTTATGTTAAACTCAAAACATACAAAACCGATGGAATTGAGAATTATGAATTAGTTGCAAAATACCGACTCGCCAAATTGTGCAAAATTTCGTGAGGAAATAGAAAAAGAATTAAAATTTGAGAATTTGTCTTCAAAATTTTTATATTTCAGGAAGTTAGATAATAGAACATACGTGCAAAAGCACCAGACTTCATTCATTGCTTTTTGAAAAACTGTTTATTTCAAGTTCTCATTTGTTGATTAATAGATTAGCCAACCAAGGGGAAATAGGGGTTTACCCATATAAAGTTTGCGTATAATATATATCGTTAAAAGAAAATATATTTTGCTTCAAATAAAGCGAAGTTAACATCAAGTACCCATTAATTTCTATTTGAGGGAGATCCAAACTAGAAAGCAAGTTTTTCAATTTTGTATTGCTCGTTCATTGGAACATTAGACCAGGGTCGATAATTTTTGGAACAAAAAAAAATAATAATAGGATGAAACCCATTGGAAAAGGAAGAGACTATAGCAAAAATGAAAGGAAAAATAATTTACGGGCGAGAAGTGGAAGAGGGTGAGTTTTTAAAGGTAAAAAACGGTCCAATGGAAAATGGTAAATTTATAGGTAATAAAAAGATCTACAACTTTTGTATTCACACATTTTTCACATAACCTCAAAATTTATGTGAAAAATTCGAATAACCAAGCTTTTGTTTTTTTTTTCTTTTACAAAAAATTTTTTTTTTCAAGAAATTGTGTGGAATCGTAGCTTTTCATGTCCCACCACACAGTAATTTTTTTGATTTAAAATATTTATTTTTTCACCTTATTTTGACTTAATATCTAAAAAGTAGCCAAATTTTCAATCGAAAATTTTCACGTCAATATATCCGCTTTTTACAAAGTCTGGGCTTTCTGTTCGTTGAAAACTCTTTCTGATGGTGTAAAAAAAATGTACATTACTATGGTAAATTTTCTCAGAGAATGCTAAGTTAATACAGTTAATATTTTATAAGACATCAACAATAGTTTGAGAAAGTTGTAGAATCTTCTCTAAATTATATAGATACCTAATTATTGCTATTTTAAGATAACTTATATACCTGAGTGACCTACGGAAATTTTTAGCCCATCAAAAGGTTTTTCATAGAGAAGTGGGAAAGGGGCTAGGAGGGTCTAGGCCTAGGCCTTACTACCTGTTATTTCGTAGCATTTTCTGAGAAAATTCACCAAAGTAATGTATTTTGTTTTACACCATCAGAAAGTAGAGATTTCATTGAATAAAAAGCCCACTACTTTTTTATTCGAAATAAGGTGGAAAAAATAAATATTTTGAATCAAAAAAATTACAGTGTACGTAAAAACGTAAAAAGGTAAGTTTTCACAAAATTTAATGAAAAAAAAAATTTGTTAAAGATAAAAATAAAAAACCAAAAACTTGGTTATTTCTATTTTTCACATAAATTCAGAGGTTCTGTGAAAAAAGTGTAAACACAAAAGTTATAGATCTTTTTATTACCTATAACTTTGCTATTAAACTTTTTTCCATAGAACTGGTAGTTTTGCCGGAAATATAAATAAACACTTTTTTAACCTTAAAAACTCAACCCCTTCCACTTTTCGAACTCAGATCAACTGTAAATTATTTTCCTTTAATTTTTGTTATATTCTCTTCCTTTTCAAATGGCTCTCATCCTGCTATTATTTTTTTTTTTCACTTTTCACAATTTTCAAAGGCTTCAGCACTGGTCTACATTGGAATTTCGATAACTTACACCTCAACAAACGTGAATTTTTAATTTTCAATGTTTCGGAGGAAGAAATTTTAAATTCTTATTCCACGTTTTGTTCATTAAGAAGTAGAAAAAATTACCACATTGAAATCATATCGTATTTCAGGAGTGTTTACATCGAAGACACATTTCGAACTAATTTGAGGTAGAATAACATCAAACAGCCGTGATCATTAATTTCAGTATTACATCTCAGTTAATACATACCGAAAAGTTCGGATTTAACGATCAACTGTAGAAAGCTTAAATGCCAGAACTGAATACACAAAACTTTGTTGTTTTATGTCTGCAACTGAAAAGATAAAACTGAAACTGTTATCCAAATTACCGAAATCCAATCTGAGACCAAATAAAAGGAATATAAACAAATTCATTTTGAAGGAACCTTAAGAATGTTAGAATGGTCTAATAATAAAGATTGGCGTTGTAAAATCTTCTAGATGATTACTGGTAAGTTGCATCTCTATCATGCAGATTTCATAATTATCTAGGTAAACAAGATGAACCTAATGGAAATAAATATTCAGATATTTATGACCTGGACATGATATTCGGAAGTTTAGCGAATGAATACTAGAGGTGGAATAGTCATGTTTATTTTTTGATGCTATATAGTCATCGGTGTCGAATTTTGTATACAGTGAAACTAATGACTACAATAAGAGAGTGGCTGGTGTAGAAAGGTCACAATATTCTAAAATAATGAGAATGAAGCGGTACTTCTGGTTATCCGGAAACACATACTTACCTACTTTCTTATTTCAATTGGAACACCCTGTGTATTTTTACAATAATTTCTATATTCAGTAATGTTTGATTTGTTGGGTTCTTCAGTGGTAAGATATGAAGGGTGTCGCTGAATTACAAAATCCCACGAAATTCCAATGAAATTATGGCAATTCGGACTTTATTTACAAACCTTCAAACTTGCCGAAGGAATCTAACATCTAAAATCGCTAATTACCATTCGTTCGTACATCGATGTCAAAAAATGCCATTTCGTTTGAATCTTCCAAGATATTTTCAAACGTTTTTGGCGATGGCTGTTGTATTTATATATCGGAAAAAATATTTTTTTGGCAAAAATCACCAGAAGAAAATAATCGATGCGAAAGGGAAACTTTGCCGTCTTGTTGTGGCTTCAACAAAAGGAATTTAAATATACCAAGCATTTCAAACAAATTGAATCCCTTCAATATTAGTAATTGCTCGAATTTTAATATAAATATTAATATAAATATTAATATAAATAAGAATTAGAATGTTTCTGTTAACATGTGATATTTTCTGTTCTGTTTTATTTGAATAAGAATCAAAATATATAAAAAAGAAATGTGTCGTCTCATTGATTTGTTATTCTACACGTTTGCCGAAAAAATATTTTACGCAACACGCCCGAAAAAGGTTTTTTTGGACTTCTAGGACTCGCTTACGCTCGTCCTAGAATTTTGTCTATTCGTCCAAACAAACCCTATTTTCCGGACTTGTTACGTAAATTACTATTGCGGTACGGAAATGTCAAACTGATCAAAATTGTTGTTCAGTTTATTTTATGCAATTTGAGACTGTTGGAAATGTATAAAACTCCTCTTTTCTATTAATATTCCCGATATTTTCATTCCGCAAATAGATATTCATGATAAATTCTCAGGAACAATTTTATCAAGCAACAAGACTTGTGGATTTTGAAGCATGATTATGGCAGAATTTTTCTCAGTTGTTTAAAACCTTAAGCTTTTCTCTCTTCCACATTCCATAATGCAGGCGGATAATGAAGCGAGTTTGAGATTATTACCTGCAAAATCTAAAGTGAAGTATGGAGCAGAATATCAGAATTTAGAAAACTGGTATCACAGTCAACCAGCTCGAGGAGGAAGTATTCTTAGCATACTTTTTACATTTGAAGAAGAAATTTCATCCCAGTACATTATGGAGCAAATATTCCATGTTGAAAAGTGTACCGTAGAGCGGTGTGACTTTGCACTACTTTTCTTAGTTTTCTTGTTGTAACTTTTTTATTTTTACGTAAAATGAGTCCTTGGTAAACTATGTATAATTTCAACATTTTAGCTATCTACTGCTGTTGTTAGAAACATAAGAAACGGGGCGCAAATTTCTTTTTCATTTTTAAAAATTTGGCAAAGTCACCGGTGCGAGTTTGCCAATGCCTTTAAAATCTGTTTGTTGGCAATTTATGAAGTGTAAGGGGTGTCTCTGCCACAAAAAAGGTTCTTAGAAATTCATTAAAGACAAGGCTGCTATTAGAGGTGAATAAAACAACTAATTATAGGAAAATAAAATCCATTATTCTTTATAAAATACAAAAAATCATCTCTTTGTAAATAATAACAATACATACACTTGAAAATGGCTCTGTGGGATCAAATAAACTAGAAACATATGCAAACGCCTCTCTATGGAAATAATAATGTCCCCTGGATGACATTGGTTTTTCCAGTTGTGACAACATCTATTTCCTTGACGTATGTGTCCTCAACATTGGGATAGACAAATCCATTTTTCTTTTTCGTCAAATATTTTACTACAAATCCATCCTCATATGTTTCTTTAAATTCTCCAACATAATGTTTAACAATTTTCTTAGCACGGAACGCTCCTATCGGTTTAGTGATGCTTCCTCCGTATAATTACTCCATTCAACGCACGCAAGACGACTGCGAACCTCGCAACCGGTGCAGATATACCGTGGTTAACAGTTCCCATTCGTGCTGTCGGTGAGATATAGCCAACTTTACAAAAATAAAATTAAACTTAAAATATTAGGCAGTCCGGCAAAGTCACCTGCGTTGGCAAAGCCACACCGCTCTACTGTAAAGGGTTTTCCAATAAGAGGTGTTATTTTAATATTCAAAGAAAAATGCCATTTTTCAATATAAATGATCGGATGTTTATTTCATTATAAAGAAGAAGCTATGCCGTTAATAGTGGAAAATAACATAAGGCAAATGACCACCACGACCACGCTTACAGGACCATCTCCTTTTAATGAAATTTTCCAAAACCAAATCGCAAAGTGGCTGCCCTATGTCATCGATAGCCTCACGAATTCCATCTTTGAGGTCTTGAATTGACGCTGGGCTATTGGCGTAGACCTTCTCTTTCACGTGCCCCCAAAGGAAGAAGTCGCAAGGTGTTAAATCACAAGATCACCTCTTCGAGAGATAACACGGTCCGGAAACTTTTCCCGCAAAAGATCAATGGTTTCGTTGCTTGTGTGGCACGTAGTGCCGTCTTGTTGAAAGTAAACGTTGTCCAGATCAATACCATCCAATTCCGTCCATAAAATTCATTAATCAATAATCGATAGCGCAATCCATTCACCGTAACTGTTGCTCCAGCCTCATTTTCGAAAAAGTAAGGTCCAATGACTCCGCCGGACCATAAACCGCACCGAACAGTCACACGTTGAGGATAGAGAGGCTTTTCAACAATAACTCTTGGGTTTTCCGAGCCCCAGATGCGACAATTTTGCTTGTTGACGAAGCCACCGAGGTGGAAATGGGCCTCATCACTCAAGATGATTTTTCGATGGAATTCCGGATCATTTTCAGGCATTTCAACGACCCAATCAGCAAAGACACGAAGTTGTTGATGATCGGCCGGCTTGAGTTCTTGTGTTAACTGAACTTTATAAGCCTTAAGACCCAAATCTTTATGCAAAATACGGTGTAATGACGTTTGTGGAATGCCTAATTCCAAAGAACGACGAGGAATGGACAAACCTGGGTTTTCTTCAACACTTTTGGCTACAGTAGCAATATTCTCGGCTGTTCTTGAGTGACGTGCACGGGTTTTATTCTTCACATAACTAACTTGTCCCAACAGCTCGAATTTTTCCATCAATTTCTTTATTGCGTTCGGACAAGGTGCTTCACGATGACCCAAAAATGTTCGAGTTTTACGAACTGTCTCTGCCAAATTTTCACCATTTTTATAGTGAATTTTAATAATTTCAATGCGTTCTTGAAGCGTGTATCGTTCCATTTTTATTAATGGCGTAGTTTCTACTTTTCAAATGTCAAAAAGTGACAGCTTCAAAAGTGATATCTACCGAAATAGCGGGCTATTCAAAATAACACCTAAATAAACCCTTTACTTAAAGTGAAGATTTGAGTGAATATTTTGAACTCACCCCGTTTTTAAAGAGGCAATATATTGGATACCATCCGAAAAAAGCCAAAATATTTGAAAAAAGTGAAGTTTTTAGATATATGGAAGATGCACCTGCTGGAATTTACCTTCTTATCAAAGTTGCTACCATTTTTGGGTTGGCCGGTGCCTTCAGGCGCGATGTAGGTACTCTGCAAAATAATGATTGATCACATCGAGCACAAGGGAAATTTGATAGTGGTTAAAATCCCGGACACCAAAAATAAAATCATCGAGAATATTTGTTATTTCCAATTAAACGAATCATGGATATCAGTTCCAGCTCTACCATGAATAATATGAATATGCGAATGAGAGGAAACAAAATACTGCACACAGGCGTTTTTTTTGTTCAATTGTGAAGTTCTCAATGTGTGGGAATAAATTCGATGGGAAAATAACAGCATATTTAAAATTGGAAAATCCTGAGCAGTACCTACACTGTTCATAGTTTCAGACGTTCGTTTGTAACTATGTTGGTCAATTCTGGGGAAGGAATAACCAATGTTAAGCGCCAGGGAGGCTGAAAATCTACTACTGCCGTCGAGAGTTACTTCGGAGAGTCAGCTAATCAAGAAAATGAAATGTCTAAAATAAAATATAGTCTACAGAGTAGAGTTACTTTAAATAATCAACCTTTATCAAGCCATCCATACAGCTGCCCTAAAGAGAACGACCGTCCCTCAACCGAATGAGAATATTACTTGCCCTTTTGCACCGAATCAGTGTTCATAGAGACGCTTATTTGCAATATATAAATAATTGTTCTTTCGTCATAAATATTACGAACAAAAAATTTGATATTTATTCTTTTTTCAGTTATTTTTTATTTTTGAATAGTTGAGTTGTTTCATTTCGTATTAATAAAAGTTTCAGAATAAATAATTATATTTCATTTTGGTTTCTTCTTGTTATTATAGGACGCTCGAAGTAAAAACATTGTTCCTAACACGTGCGCAAAGTTACTTTTCCGCACGCAAAAAATGTATCCGAATTCCTCTGCGCGCCGTTTGTCTAACTGTAAATGCGTGCAGAAAAGTATCACGTTGCGCATTTGGTAGGTCACTTTCGGTTTGACCGGAAGTGCCTCTGACTTTTTTATCTCAAAAAGCAACCTATATAGTTTTCTACTCAAAATTACCTTTCCAACAATGTATCACACTTTGTATTTTACATTTGATTTGAGGGAGAAAACGTCAATTGAAATTTTCAAATTGAAAGAGTTGCAGTAGGCTACGATATTTTGTGTATTCTTGATTTTGACTTATACTCGGTGTGTGTCGATCCATCTATCTTCAAATGGACCGAAAAGGTGGCCTGCAAGATCTCCAGATTTAACACCGCTAGATTTCTTCCTTTGGTGATTTTTGAAAGATCGTGTGTACCAGACTCCTCCTATTGATTTGGAATATCTAAAAAACAAAATAAGAAATGCATATAGTTCCCTTAATACTGAGGTGTAGAGAAGTGTTACTTCGCGTGAACTTATCCACCGAGCTGAAAGATGTGTAGAAGCAGATGGTCAACATTTCGAACATAATATGCTTTAGTTAGTATAGGTATTTTTTTGCCCCCTTTTTTGTGATTTTTTGTTTCTTTTACTATTCATTCATTGTTTGACTTTCGGTGAAATGAATAGTTGATTTCAACTTGAGGAAGGTTTTTTTTATTGATCTCGATTATTGAAATCAAAATCAAGATTACACAAAATATCGTAGCCTACTGCAATTCTTTCAATTTGAAATATCAATTGACGTTTTCTCTATCAAATCAAAAGTAAAATAAAAAGGTATTTATATTGAGCCAAAAAATCACGAAAAATATGTTTCGTTCAGGATGTATGCTGAAAATGTCAGTCATGCTCAAAGCTTTCAGCATAACATATTATTTAGACATCCATTTTGAATGAAGGCATTTATCGTCAATTTGTAATCCTATTAATTTGCTCCATACTTTAGCTGGCTTAAATCATCTAGTTGCGGATTTGGCTTTAACTGTGCCATCCCAATCAATAACATAATTCATTATGAACATCAGTACCATATTTGCAGTATATTATTTGACATTTAGCTGTACAAACTCACATGAATGAATAGATGAATTATGATGAGAATACAGCAATAAAACATCCCATGGAACGTATGATTTTAGACCGTGCAATTGAATTTGATATATATTTACTGTCGCTTAATTGGAATCTATAGTTCATTTCTGATGTGAGGCACATATTGAGAAGAAGAGTAATTTTTCAATGATGATCTCTGGTTCGGGAAAGGGAACATATACAGGGTCGTTAATATTTATGGAAACGGTCGATTATCTCCTAAAGTAAGATGTTATGGTGTGTTAGCATTTAGGCAAGGTATTGTATAATGCTATACGTCTCCGAGTATCCGGCGATGTTTTTTTTTGTATACATTATTATGGAGATAAGAACATGTGTTGTGAAAATACAGTTCAGTCCATATTAATTCGATGTACGAGAACGTTAAGAAATATAAGTCTTCAAATTACTACTGAGTTTTACTCGAAATAAAGTACATAATTGTATTCTGCATAATCAGAGATACAACAGCTAGCAAAAGTGTTATGGTATTTTCAAAAGTATTAGAATGATTAAAAATTGCTTCAAGCACTACTGACGTGAACTCGGGAGCTTTTTCGCACATGTTCTATTGTCCATTCTCCTGTTTTGGACCCTCTTAATCCAATTTACCATGGTAAATCCCTATCTCCTTTCGTTCGAAAGTTATCGAGGCAACGTTCACCCATCCTGCTATTGAACTCGCACAAGACTGCTCGAATCTCCCACAATATAGATCCGATCGTGCTCAAACTTGAAACTTGGCAGTAGAGTTAGGTTATGAAGGCTCTCGCATGTCGGACGAATAGTTTCTGATATATAGAATTATTTTCAATGATTTAAAAGATAAGTTTCTAGAAATACGATCCTCACGAAATTTCGCAAGAATTTTCGCGTTGGCATTCTACAATGAATACATGTTTGAATTGGATCGGTTTTGTATTTTTCGAGTTATTGAGGAAATAACAACCAAATTTCAGACGGGGATAACTCCAAAACCGTTTAGCCGATTATGTCTATAAACAAACTCAAATGTCGCATTCAGATGCTCAACCTAACCTGCAAATTTCAAGTCGCTATCCCTTTCCGTTCTCAGGTTATCGTGACATAAATAATATTTTATAATATATTTTTTTTAATTTTCTAGTAATACGATTCCCACAAAATTTCACAAACTTCCTTGTATTCTACAACTATTCACCAAGTTTTAATTCGATCGAATTTGTATTGATTGAGTACAAAATTATTACTCGGAAAGCATTGAGCCTATTATGCCCATTAACGAACTGCGCCACCTACCCTGAAAATATCACTTTCTCTTTCCGTTTTCAAGTTATCATGATAACGGCCAGCCGGCTGAACAAATTTGACCTCGAATTCTTCATCAGGGAGTCGAACCCAATCAATTGAGACCATTTTCGGCGAAAAATTCGAAAATTACAGACATTTGGCCAAAATGATAACGCGATGTTCCCCAGAACATACGCGCAAAAAATAAGTAATTATACATGATCAGTCAAAAAGTCATGACGAAATAAATTTGCGTTATCTTTAATGGAACAGGCTGAATATTATTCCATATTTCAATTTCCATTTTCGAGATATCGAATTCTAAAAACAACGTTTTACTACTTTAAAGAAATGCTGTATATTTATAATGAAAATTACACAAGGTGAAGTATATGGACATAATTATATTTAAATAATCATAATTGTTTGGGTTTGATGAAAATGCATGAAACGTAAAAACGTATTTTTAAATTGTCCTGGAAATTTTAAATTTCATAAAAACAATAGTTACCTATGTAGGAAGATTCAAATTTAGAATTTTATTAATATTAACATTGAAAAACAATGGGCCCTATACTGTCCCTTGAGGTATACTATAGACTTTTCCCCTGACACTACATGTTTCCTTTTTTTGGCGCTCTTGTTCTTCGGAACAGAGTGCTTATCAATTTGCCCAAATGTCTGTAATTTCCGAATTTTTGACTGAAAATGGTAGATTTGGTTCGACTCACTGATCAAAAATGCGTGGTCGAAATCGATTCTGTTCGGCCGTCCGGCCGTTAACACGATAACTCTCGAACTGAATGAGCTAGACAGTAGAAATTTTCAGAATAGGTTTGGGAGATAAATATCCCAACTTTGAGAAGAGGCAGTTCCTATTGTACATAATAATATCATCAAATTATCATTCTCTATTTGTACTGTAATAATAATGATATAACTATAAATTTTAATAGTGCTTAAATTGTTACAGATCATTGTAATATCTTGATCATTACACAAAAGAGCATGCCAAAGCTCCTGATCCGCCGTCAGTGCTTTTAATTTCGAAATAAACAAGTAATATCCTGTTGAAATTGCCCCATACAATTGATTGTTGAGGCGTGACGAGATTTTTCTTGAGTTCCGAAATTGCTCTCTTTGATGAACTACAAAGTTCACGGTCAAAGGAAAATTATAAGGGAAGTCAAATCTTGGGAATTCGAGGCGATAAATAATCAGGAAAAGCCGAGATTGCACTTGGTCGAGTTGTTTACCGTGCATAAGCAACTTTATCAGGAAAACGTCGCATAGACCTCGTTTCTTTGATCCGAGCTTTCATGCCTTTTATGTAGGCCGACAAGTCTCTTTTAGATAGCCGAAGGAGTGAAACGCTTTTTTATTGTTTTTCTTGTTAACATTCTTTCTGAGGAACTTCGAAGCTGGAAATACAATCTGCATCGGTCTAGATCTAGATGGTGGTAAGGTATCGGTTGTGTAGAAATTTGCTGCTGTGTAGTTTATAGAATGGCTACAGTATCTGCCAAAATATTGGCCCACAAATGTTAAAAAATATATAATATATACAGGGTGAGTCTTTGATCACTGCATTAATTTTAACCAAAGATTCCTCTCATCAAATGAAACACTTTTTTCATTTAACATTTTTCCAAATTCAGCTCAGGTAAAAAAATACAGCCTGTTGAAATTTTGAAAAAAAATCAGTTTTTATTTTGTAGCTTTGACATCCTTTTTTCGAATAAAATGAATGTTGGCGTAAAGTTTCCTATAACTATGATACATATTTTCCAACTATTAGTTATTTTCTACTTCTACTGGTTTTCTAGTTATGGACTCGTACATTCATAAAACTAAACGAAATTAGCATAAAGAAAGCATATAAAGTTTTTCTTGAGTCATTTCAAGAATATACCATCGTTTTAGAACATTATATTATTCCTCATCATTTCTCCTTAAACGCACCGTTTTCGAGATATTCTTCATTGAATGTTTTAAAATGGAAAACTCCAGAAATTTCACTACTTTTATGGATCCGTCCCTGAGCGTTGGAATCCCGAATCAAGCTGTAAACCACGTTACCATGCCTTATTCTCGTCCGCCAACAATGTCATAGATAATTTATATGCGGGAGTGTATTAGCACATTGTGAAATCTTTAAACGCTTGTAACTTTTTACCTGAGCCGAATCTGAAAAAATGGTAAATGAAAAAATTGGTTCAAGCACTGACGTGAAGTCAGAAGCTTTTGCGCGTATGTTCTATTGTCCATTCTTCTGTATTGGACACCCTTAATAGAATTTACCATGGTAAATTATGTTGTCCATTCTCCTGCATTGGACACTCTTAATTCGAATTTACCATGGTAACTTCGATGGTAGGTTATGAAGGCTCTTGCAAAATTTCAGCAATTTCAACCGAATAGTTACTGATATATAGAATTTTTTTTTTTTATTTTCAATGATTTATTAAAAATTTTCTACAAATGCTATCCGCACCAAATTTTGCAACCATTTTCGCGTTGGCATTCTACAACTAATAACCATGTTTGAATTCAATCGGTTCCGTATTTTTCGAGTTAATGAGGAACAAAAAACCACCAAATTTCAGAAAATTTCAGATGGCTATAACTCTAAAACCGTTTGGCGGATTATGCTCATAAACCAACTGAAATGTCGCGTTCTGGTGCACATCCTAACCTGATAATTTCAAGCCGCTATCTCATTCCGTTCTCAAGTTATCGTGACAACAAAAATATTTTTTGATAATTTTTTTAAAATTTTCTAGCCATACGATTCGCACAAAATTTCAACGACGTGCTTGGGTTTATATTCTACAACTATTCACCAAGTTTCAATTTGATCGGATCCATATTGGTTGAAAAAAATTATTACTCGGAAACCACTAGGCGATTATGCCCATTAACGAACTTGTCCGTCGTATTGGAATGCGCCACCTACCCTGAAAATTTCAAGTCGCTAGCTCTTTTCGTACTCAAGTTATCGTGGCAACGGCCGGTCGGACAGAATCAAATTTGACCTCGAATTCTTCATTGGGGAGTCGAACTTAATCGTTTGAGACCATTTTCGTCAAAAAATTCGAAATTTACAGACATTTGGGCAAAACTATAACGCGATGTTCCCCAGAACATACGCGCAAAAAGTGTTTAATTTGATCAAAGGAATCTTTGGTTAAAATTAATGCAGTGGTCAAAGACTCACCCTGTATACAGGGTGCCCGGGAAAATGTGGGAAATCTCTCGGATTCAGATAAAACATAATAAAATAAGATGACAAGTTTCCATCATTTTTTGCGCGTATGTTCTGGGGAACATACGCGTTATAGTTTTGCCCAAATGTCTGTAACTTTCGAATTTTTTGAAAAAAATGGTCTCAAACGATTAAGTTCGACTCCCCAATGAAGAATTCGAGGTCAAATTTGATTCTGTCCGGCCGGCCGTCCGGCCGGCCGGCCGTTGCCACGATAACTTGAGAACGAAAAGAGCTAGCGACTTGAAATTTTCAGGGTAGGTGGCGCATCCCAATACGACGGACAAGTTCGTTAATGGGCATAATCGGCCCAGTGGTTTCCGAGTAATAATTTTGTTTTCAACCAATATGAATCCGATCAAATTGAAACTTGGTGGGTAGTTGTAGAATATGACCCTAAGCACGTTCGTGAAATTTAGTGCAAATCGTATGGCTAGAAAATTTTAAAAAAATTATTAAAAAATATTTTTGTTGTCACGATAACTTGAGAACGGAATGAGATAGCGGCTTGAAATTTTCAGGTTAGGATGTGCACCAGAACGCGACATTTCAGTTTGTTTATGAGCATAATCGGCCAAACGGTTTTAGAGTTATAGCCATCTGAAATTTTCTGAAATTTGGTGGTTTTTTGTTCCTCATTAACTCGAAAAACACTGAACCGATTGAATTCAAACATGGTTATTAGTTGTAGAATGCCAACGCAAAAATGTTTGCAAAGTTTGGTGAGGATAGCATTTGTAGAAAATTTTTAATAAATCATAGAAAATAAAAAAAAAAAATTCTATATATCAGTAACTATTCGTTCGAAATTGCTGAAATTTTGCAAGAGCCTACATAACGTAACTCTACTGCCAAGTTTCAAGTTTTAATACGATCGGTTAAATATTGTTGGAGATTCGAGCATTCTTGTGTGAGTTCAGTAGATGGGTGACCGTTGCCTCGATAACTTTCGAACAAAAGGAGATAGGGACTTGCAATTTTCAGGGTAGGTTGCGTATCCGAAAGGGAGAGTTGAGTTCGTTTTTGGGCATAATCGGTCTAACGGTTTCCGAGTTATACCCACCTGGAATATTATTTCCTTAATAACTCAAAACATAAATATTCGATCGAAATGGCGCTTTGTAACTAGTAGTAGAAAATCAACATAAAGACGTGTTTAAAATTTTGTAAGAACCGTACCCCTAGAAAATTCGAAAAAAATTACGAAAAAAAAATTTTAAGAATCGTACCCCTAGAAAATTTTAAAAAAATCACGAAAAAAAAAATTGGTTCAAGCACTGACGTGAAGTCAGAAGCTTTTGCGCGTATGTTCTATTGTCCATGCTTCTGTATTGGACACCCTTAATCGATTTTTTTTCCTAGCGGCCCTCCCTACGAAGATACGGCCTCCTAAATCACACCACTGGAAATCCATTTTCCTGGAATAAATTTTAAACTATACTGCATTCACTTTTATAAAGTCTCCCGGTTGGCCATGAGTTAGGTCTATCACGTTTTTGTTACTAAAACACAGGCAGGTTGGCACTGCTGAAATATCATCAAGGTCAAAACAATCCGCCGCGACGTTGCCAATTTCCACTCTCAACATGATATTATATCTTAGACAAGAGATTATCACCATTATCTTCGAATAATAAAGAACTCTTCGCTATCTTGTCTATGAATATAATAAAGAAGTCTTGCAATCTGCAATAGGTAAACTTCATTCTGACATATTGAACTCTCGAATGAAATGACTATTTTCATCACTATATTTTATTAAGGTATAAAGAATGACTCGGGTTTCGTAGTACTTCTACATTTTGAAACTGGTGTATTTCAAGTTATGCAACAAGGTATTTAAATGTCTTCTGTAGGCTTATTTCTTGAGAATTTCGAAAAGTGGGGAATTCCGTAGGTACAACTGTTCGTTTAGAAGTTTTCCTGCCGGGTTATTCAGGTACTTTCATTATTTTTTCAAATGAACTATCACAAAGTAACGGACTACTCTATCCATTACTTTTCAATACAATTCCAACACTTGATTCTTGATTTCCATACAAGAAAATAGCATAATTGAATCTTCCAACCAGTTTGAATTGAATGCACATGATATATTCCCAAATTCATCATTTTTCCGAAGTAAATTCACATTGTGAAAATACGTAATTATACTAGGACTTCTATGTAGACAACGTTGCGTAGTTATCTGACAGGAAAATGACTATAACCTAACATTTTCAAAATATACATGGTGAAATGTGTCAAATTTTCATGGCCAACCGGGAGACTTTATAAATGTGAATGGAGTATACTCAGTACAATATTATATAATTTTGACATGATAAACAGTATTAAGGACCTCTCAAAATACTCCCTTATATTTAGATTAGCTTGTTTAGTTTACCAGGGGCGGACTAGGTTGTACATTTTAATGCTTACATTTTTAACACCCTGTATGATAAGGAGTTAAAAAAACAAATTTGGATACCTTGAACATTAATCTAAAGGAAAGGTACTCTTGTTCATTGTCGATAAAATGAACCGTTTTCAAGGTATCCAATTTTTTTTCCAGGAAATGGAAAAGTATCGAAATCATTCGGGAGATAGAAGAAACGAAAAATGATTTTATCGCAATTTTCATCGGCCTACCCTAGTTGTACAAAAATGACATCTATAGGGTAGGCTAATGAAAATTGCGTAAAAATCATATTTCGTTTCTTCTATCTCCCGAATTATTTCGATTCTTTTCCATTTCCTAGAAAAACAAATTTGGATATCTTGAAAACAGTTCATTTTATCGACAATGAACAAGTCAACCTTTTCTTTAGCTTAATGTTCAAGCTATCCAAATTCATTTTGTTTGACTCCTTATCATGCAGGGTGTTAAAAATGTAAGCATTACAATGTACAACGTAGTCCGCCTCTGGTAAACTAAACAAGCTACTTTAAATTTAAGGGCAGTATTTTGAGAGGTCCTTACTACTGTTTATCATATCAAATTTTCATTAAATTATATTCAGTAGTTTAAAATTTATTCCAGTAAAATGGATTTCTAGTGGCGTCATTTAGGAGGCCGTATCTTCGTAGGGAGGGCCGCTAGGAAAAAAAATTATGGGAACTTGTCATCTTATTTTGTTATGATTTATCTGAATCCGAGAGATTTCCCACATTTTCCCGGACACCCTGTATATAATAACAAACGAAAAATAATTTATAAATGCCTTGAGAATATGAGAATAATGGAGCATATTTTGACATTTGAAGTGAATTCATTGTTATAGAATTCCCACAAATGGCCAACTCCCATACTGGAAGTTTTTTTACAGTTATTCAATGTATTCTTTCCATTTGTATTGATTCATTACCTGAATTCGAACATTGAAATTAGTTCAACAGCATGCATTCAGTATAGACAAGGAATATATGGTTATCAGTACTATCGACACATACATACATATATACAATAAGTAGGATTTCAAAAATTCTTCCATTCAAACACAAGATTATTCATATCTGTTCAATAGATAATGATAATGACTTGGGAGAATAGAATCCCAACTAATATAATGAATATTTCATTCTCGATTCCATCAGCTTCATGTTTTCTGAAAGAAAACTCTTTGAAACGGAGTAAAATTCCAGTATCATTCATCATTCTTTCAATAAAATAACTACTCTGATCATCACAAGGTATGTTGTAAACTCAGAGAAGGGGTTAGGATTAGCAATTATGCTAGCGTTTGACTTGGGAGCGGAAGCCCCAAGTTCAATCCCGAGGCTAGGAAAGACATTTTCTAGTCACGGTAATTGCCGCCATTCACTGTTGGGTCAAAATTAACAGTGCTGTGCCTAAGGTGGCGTAAGGACACAGTGACAAAGCCTACACATAACACAACTGGTTCTCCATACTCGCTCAAGCTCTTCGAGAGCTTGTGAGGGGTCTCCTTGGGGAAGACCTAGGAGGATCATTATAATAATACACAATATATACAATGCTATGTATCTAAAATCACGTGTAATAAAAACTTAAATCCTAAGATTCATTTATTCGAAAATTTACAAACTTAATGCGAACTATGCCAACTATTAAATCATTTTATTTTGTATAATAAAAATATTTGGACGATTGTTCAAATGGAAGCAAGAAACCTCAGTTTTATTTGGATTTGGACATCAAGTGCTTTTTAGGTCAAAATTTTTGCGTATTCTCCGAAAATTATGATTGAGGTGTCATTTGATTCGGACTAGCATGTAGATAGTTTTTGAGAAAATGTTAAGGCCGCTTGCAAAAATTGCACCAGTTATAAACAATTAACTGAAAAAAAAAGAAGGGGCTTTGGTTTTTCGCCAATATCTTGAAAAAATTTTGAGATAATTCGAATTTGAAAAAAGATTCTACAAGAGGAGGAAATTTCCTAACTAAAAGTACCAACTCCTGGAACTAGGACAAATATTTATAATTTTCCCAGAGGGTTGAAAATACTCCCGAAAACGGGTACTACGGCTTGCGTAAGCCTCGCCCCCTTCGGACCTTTCATGAATAAATATTATTTAAACTTATTGAATATGAAAATAAAAAATTGAACAATTCAGGCAACTTCAGGATAGATCAATGAACAATAATCTGTGGCCCAAGAATGTTTATCACGACTTTTCAATTAGTTATCCATCAGTTAATTAACAAATTTTTGTAGCACGAACATTAACATTTCAAGTGCGATAATTGTTGAACTATTAATCTGAGAATTTTTTCCTTTCGTGGAGCAGTTTTTCAAAGGTCTTGGAATAGATTCCCGTTGGAAAATTTGAAAAATTGTTCATTTTCGTTTTGTTATTAACAATTTACTCAAGTGAAAAATGATAAAGCTTCAATTATGTTTCAAAAGAAAATTTTAAATTATATCATAAACAACGTATTGGTTTATAATAATTTTTCAAACACTAGGAGATAATAATTCTTAAAAATCATTTATGAGTAGTTTCTGATCATTAGAAAACGGATCAATAGTAATATTATAAATTGAAGCTTTATAATTTTTCACTTAAGTAAATTGTTCATAACAAAGCAAAAATTAACAATTTTTTTAATTTTCCAATTGGGACCTATTCTAAGATCTTTGAAAAATAGCTCCACGAAAGAAAAAAATTCTCAGATTAATAGTTTAACAATTAGCGTATTTCAATGTTAATGTTCGTGCTACAAAAAAATTGTTAATTAACTTATGGATAACGAATTGAAAAATTGCGATAAATATTCTTGGCCCACGGATTATTCTTCACTGATCTATCCTGCAGGCGTTTGAATTTTTTTAAATTTTTCATTTTCATATTTAATAAGTTTAAATAATATTTATTCATCAAAGGTTCGAAGAAGGCCAGGCTTTGGGCAAGCGGCAGTACCCGTTTTCGGGCATATTTTCAACCCTCCAAGAAAATTATAAATATTAGTCCTATAGTTCCGGCAGCTGAGACTTTTTTAGAAAATTTCCTCCTCTATTTGAATCTTCGTTCAAATTTGAATTATCTCGATTAGTTTTTGAGATATTGTTGAAAATCTAAACCTCCTTCTTTTGTTTTCACTTAATTGTTTATAATTATTGCAATTTTTGCGAGCGGCCTTAGCATTTTCTCAAAAACTATCGGCATGCCATTCCGAATCGAATAACACCTCAATCATGATTTTCGGAGAATACACAAAAATTTTGACATAAAAAGCACTTGTTGACAAGACTATTCTACAAACGATTCAATCCTAAATAGAATCAATCTTTCTAAAATTTTGAAAGGAACACTCAATAGACTACTGGGTCAATAACTGCTAGAAAAAAACCTCTAATTTTAAAAATTCCATGGCTCTAGTTAGAAAGAAGACTCACCCTTGATAACACCCTGTACGATATAATCATGAATATTGGGTAGTTCTCATTTATGTCCCTAAGTATTTCCAGTAAAATGAGAAAATTCAGCCCGATATTCCTTCCTCCCAATGGTCGCAGGAGCGTTGTACCCTTGAACTCTTGATTTCCACATGGAAATGTGCGAAATCTCTTTAGGATCTGATACCGGAAATGCTCGGTGATGTCGCCTCGGGTTATTTCTCTGCATGATGCCTTTCGCGCTCGCGGCAATGAAAGGAAATGAATAACTGAGCCGCATCTCATTCGTTCCGGATGAATAGGTGGTTTTTCGGTTCATTTATTCCGAGCCAAGTGTTAACGTATCACCCTTAACCGCCGTGTTAATCATTTCGACTTCTCGGCACTTTGCAATTTTGCTGATAAAGTCGGTTCGTCGGGTCGCTGAACCTATTTCATTCTCAGTCTCAGCTTATTAATAATTTTTGGCGCTTTTGTTCCTCGGGACAGAGTACTTATCAATTGGCCCAAAAGTCTGTAATTTTCGAATTTTTGGCTGAAAATGCTCTTCGATTTGGTTCGACTCACTGATGAAGAATCCGTGGTCGAAATCGATTCTGTCCGGCTGTCCGTCCGGCCGTTAACACGATAACTCTCGAACGAAAGGAGTTGGAGGATTAAAATTTGCAGGATAGGTTTGGCGTAAATATCTCATACGAGTTCGAAATCCATCAAAGCGGTTTCAGAGTTATGGCCGTTTTTAAAAAAAACATTTTTTATGAATATTTCCGAAACCGATCACTCGATCTATCTGAAATTTAGCATCAAACTGTAGAATAGTGACCTCTACGCGAAGTTTTGAAATGATCGAGTTGCCGTAAAGTGTGAAAAAAAAATTTAAAAATTTTTAAATTTTGTTTCTTCAATAACTCTCGAACAGAATGAGCTAGGCAGTTGAAATTTTCAGAGTAGGTTTGGAAGATAAATATGTTGGTTGATTTCGTTATTGGACAAATCGGCCTTATGGTTTCGCAGTAACGAAAAAAAAATTTGTTTTACATTACAAATTTCAAATTAATTTCTTTTCAAGATACAGTTTCAGCATAAAAATCTATTGATATCATTTCCAACTCTAACAAGATAATACTTTCGGAGATATGATTTTTCGAAATTTCAATAGTGAATTGTACTTTTAATTGATATAATATAATTTTCAGAGTAGATTTGAGGAATGAATATCTCGAATATGTTCGTTATTGGGGAGAATCGGTCTGTTTGAATTTAATTTCTGCAGTTCTATCGTAAGAAACCATTTATATCATTCCCAGAGTACAATAATTGCAGCGATATGATTTGTCAAAGTTTGAACAAGAGCGCCAAAGCTCCTGTCCACAGGGCTTGAACCAAATTTTTTTAATGTCATACCCGCTAATTTTTGCGCGTATGTTCTGGGGAACATCGCGTTATAGTTTTGCCCTAATGACTGTAACTTTCGAATTTTTTGACGAAAATGGTCTCAAACGATTAAGTTCGACTCCCCAATGAAGAATTCGAGGTCAAATTAATTTCTGTCCGTCCGGCCGTTGCCACGATAACTTGAAAACGAAAAGAGCTAGCGACTTGAAATTTTCAAGGTAGGTGGCGCATCCCAATACGACGGACAAGTTCGATAATGGGCATAATCGGCCCAGTGGTTTCCGAGTAATAATTTTGTTTTCAACCAATTTAAATCCGATCGAATTGACACTTGGTGGGTAGTTGTAGAATATGAACCTAAGCACGTTTGTGATATTTTGTGCGAATCGTATGGCTAGAAAATTTTAAAAAAATCATTAAAAAATATTTTTGTTGTCACGATAACTTGAGAACGGAATGAGATAGCGGCTTGAAATTTTCAGGTTAGGATGTGCACCAGAACGCGACATTTCATTTATGAGCATAATCGGCAAAACGGTTTTAGAGTTATAGCCATCTGAAATTTGGAGGTTTTTTGTTCCTCATTAACTCGAAAAATACTGAACCGATTGAATTCAAACATGGTTATTAGTTGTAGAATTCCAACGCGAAAATGTTTGCAAAATTTGGTGAGGATAGCATTTGATATGATTTTTAATAAATCATTGAAAATAAAAAAAAAATTCCATATATCAGTAACTATTCGTTTGTTGCTGAAATTTTGCAAGAGCCTTCATAACCTAACTCTACTGCCAAGTTTCAAGTTTTAATACGATCGGTTAAATATTGTTGGAGATTCGAGCATTCTTGTGCGAATTCAGTAGATGGGTGACCGTTGCCTCGATAACTTTCGAACAAAAGGAGATTAGGACTTGCAATTTTCAGGGTAGGTTGCGTATCCGAAAGGGAGAATTGATTTCCTTTTTGGGGCATATGCGGTCTAACGGTTTCCGAGTTATACCCACCTGGAATATTATTTCCTTAATATCTCGAAATATAAATATTTGATCGAATTGGTGATTGGTAACTATTAGTAGAAAATCAACATAAAGACGTGTTTAAAATTTTGTAAGAACCGTACCCCTAGAGAATTTGAAAAAAATGACGCAAACTAAAATTTTAAGAACCGTACCCCTAGAAAATTTTAAAAAAATCACGAAAAAAGAAATTGGTTCAAGCACTGACGTGAAGTCAGAAGCTTTTGCGCGTATGTTTTATTGTCCATTCTTCTGTATTGGACACCCTTAATCGAATTTACCATGGTAAATTATGTTGTCCATTCTCCTGTGTTGGACACTTAATTCGAATTTACCATGGTAAAGTCGAATTAAGAGTGTCTAATACAGGAGAATGGACAACATTATTTACCATGGTAAATTCGATTAAGGGTGTCCAAAGCTGGCCGTCCAGTAGGTCGGAAACGCGGCGCGGCGCGGCGCGGGGCGGAAATGTGTGCTAGAACTTTGAACCAAAATACACTAAGCTCCGTCCACTAGGTCGGTAGCGCGGCGCGGCGCGGAGAAGTCGAAAAATCTCCGCGCTCGGGATCTATCCAATCTTCTTGAGCGCGGCGCGGTTTCATGAATTCCGCGTCGCCGACCCAATGGACGGAGGGCGGAGCGGAAATATTCCGACCTCGGCACGACTCGGTCACTTTCGTTTCGATTTCTGGGAGTCCGTCGTTACAAATGTTGTATTTTTTATAGATTATATGATTTAATTTTTACACTTTTTTTTTCATAATATTTCAACTATGTATTATATTGTCAGAATCTGTGGATACATACATTATAATGAAATGCACCCACTCAACCTACCTTGAATTTTAGCGAATTGAGAAAACCAAATATTAAAAAAAAGCACTGACGTGAAGTCATGAGCTTTTACACTAATGTTCTATAGGACGTTTATGGTACAGTCTTGATTTTCAAATTAGCGTAACTCCAAAACCGTTTGTCTGATTATGCCTATAACTCAAATGTCACATTCGGATGCGAAACCTTCCCTAAAAATTTCAATTCCCTATCTCTTTCTATTCTCAAGTTATTGTGATATAGATAATAATTTTGCATATATGTTCATCATATCCTGAAAATTTCAAGCCGCTATATTTTTCTGTTCTCAAGTTAACGTGAGATGAATAATATTATTTAATATTTTTTTTAGATTTTTCTAATGATACGAACCTTACAAAATTGCACATTAGTGTCCATGTTTACTTTCTACAACCACTCACCAAGTTTCAATTCGATCCGATTGGTAACGGTTGATAAAAAATTAGTACTCGGAAACCATTAGGCCGATTATGCCCATTAATGAACTTGTCCGTCCCATTGGGACGCGCCAGCTACCCAAAATATTTCAATTCGATATTTTGTTCCGTTCTCAAGTTATCGTGGCAACGGTGGCCGGCCACCGGACAGAATCAAATTTGACCCCAGATTCTTCATCAGGCAGGCGAACCTAATCGTTTGAGTCCATTTTCGGCAAAAAATTCTAAAGTTACAGACATTTGGGCAAAATGATAACGCGACGTTCCCCAGAACATACGCGTAAAAACAATATTTTAGTGAAATATGGTATCTACGGTACCTGGCACGTCGCCAGTCTTTCTTCAGGAGAAATGGCTTCCCGAAATTGAGTATTTTGCCTTTCAATCTCTGGCCTCAAAAGTTGCAGCAATTTGAAGAACATTTCTGGCGACATCCTGAAGTACCTGAAGAATTTATTTTCGTCCCCCAGGAGATCATCAAATAGATGATGAAATTCTCCAAGCTCCTTTCTTTTTGTATTAATTTCATGAACCCATATCCTTTTCCTCTTTCTCCTCACTGCTTCCTCTTCTTCAGCTTCCCATGCAGCAGCAAGCACGAACAAGTCCTCGTCGTCAGAAGACATACCTCATGTGATACGCATATATCGACTGCCAAGTGAGAACTGTCCTGAAAATTTTTCCGACCTGACCGACCGCCCCACAGTGGACGGAGATATATATTTCCGCCCCGCGCCGCGCCGCGCCGCGTTTCCGACCTAGTGGACGGCCAGCTCAATACAGAAGAATGGACAATAGAACATACGCGCAAAAGCTTCCGACTTCACGTCAGTGCATGAACCAATTTTTTTTTACGGCATTAGGCTGGTTTTCCTGTCACGCTGACGGTCGGCGCTGACGGTCAGCGCTGATCGGTCAGCTCGGATCCTTTTAGTATCGCGCTGATCACATAGAGAAATAGAAGGATGCTATTGTCTCTGGCTCACTGAATGTGGAGGCTTGTCGGTGCCAGCTAGTCAGCGGCGCCGACGCGCCGGCGCGTACGTGCGCGTATATAGCTCAGCGCTGACGGCCGTCAGCGCTGCGTGACTCGAAAACGCTACCTATAGCTACATACATATTGACCCATCAGCGCCGACCGTCAGCGTGACAGGAAAACCAGCCTTAGAACGTGAATTTTCCAGTTCATTTTTGCTCGTATGTTCTGGGGAACATCGCGTTATCATTTTGACCAAATGTCTGTAATTTTCGATTTTTTTGACGAGAATGGTCTCAAACGACTAGGTTCAAATCACCGATGAAGAATTTGAGGTCAAATTTGATTCTGTCCGGCCGGCCGTTGCCACGATAACTTGAGAACGAAAAGAAATAGCGACTTGAAATTTTCAGGGCAGGTGGTGCATCCAAATACGACGACAAGTTCGTTAATGGGCATAATCCGCCCAACGGTTTCCGTTTGATAATTTTGTCATCAACCAATAGAGATCCGATCGAATGGCAAGTTGTGGAATACAAATACGAAGACGTTTGTAAAGGTTTTACAAATTTTATCTTCAGCGTTAGTAACTAACATAAAAATTGTTTCAAGCTTTGGCACTCTTGTTCAAACTTTGACACAACATATCTCCGAAGGTATTGGTTTCTCAGAGTTGGTAATGATATCAATGTATTCTTATGATAGAACTGCATCATAAAGGAAATTCAATTCAAATAATAGTTTATTTATCAAGATTAAATGAGCAATCTGAGAATGAGAACTGCACCATGGAAGAAATCGAATTAAAATAGCTGAAATGAATTTGACTCTCTCTTATAGAACAGAATGACATGTACGATTATGTACACAGATCATATAATAATTCATAGATAGAATAATTATAGCAGTCAGTGAAAACATAGAACGATTCATTATTGAAATTTCGAAAAATCATATCTCCGAAAGTATTAGCTTTTCAGAGTTGAAAATAATATCAATGGATTTTCATGGTGAAACTGCATCTTAAAAAAAAATTTTAAAATTAAAGAAAAAAAATTTTAAAATTAAAAAAAAAATTTTTTATACTTTACGGCAACCCGATCAATACAAAACTTCGCATGTTTCTGAAGGTCATTGCTCTACAATTCGATGCTAAATTTAAGATAGATTGAATGATCGGTTTTGGAAATATTCATGAAAAATATTTTTACTAAAAACGGTCATAACTCCGAAACCGCTTGGTGGATTCGCCCGTGAAGAACTCGTCCGAGATATTCACGTTCCAAACCTACCCTGAAAATTCCAATCCTTAAACTCCTTTCGTTCGAGAGTTATCTTGTTGACGGCCGAACGGACGGCCGGGCGGCCAGACGGATGGTCGGACAGAATCGATTTCGACCAGGGATTCTTGATCAGTGAGTCGTTTAAGACCATTTTAGCGAAAAATTCGAAAATTACAGACATTTAGACAAATTGATAAGCACTCTGTTCCGAGGAACAAGAGCGCCAACAAAATGAAATATCACCTATTGGATTTTGAGGTACAATTAAAGTCAACAATAAGTTATAGTACATAATCAAAAGATTAATTTCTCCTCTAAGGACCGGTTTCTCAATTGCGAGTTAACCCGAGGTTGCGGGTAACCCGATTGTTGGGCATTTATGAATATCGCTAAATATATGCGTCAACTCGCAACCTCGAGTTGACTCGCAATTGAGAATCCGGCCCTTAATGTTGCATCTTCGATCCTAATAACCACGAAGTGCTACTGCTGACTGCAAGCTCTCTTCAAATTAATTTAATTTCCCAGGCGACCCACAGTTTCATAATTTTCGTTAATCGAATAACATATCAGCAAAAATTCTCAATTTATGTCGACGTTATTAGTTACATAATCTTCATCAACATGAAAACGTCCCTGTTAGTCGCCATATGAACTCGCATGCCACTGTCGGGTCCCTCCTCTTCCTGGTATAAAATATCATCGATTAAATTGCGGTGAATTGGAAAAACCAATTAGGTTAAGTGGCTATTGATCTATATTTGTAATATCTCTTTCAGATGAAGGTGTATTTCGGATGTAATGGGTTTAGAGATGGAGTACTGGATTCGGTTCGTTATACAGGGCGAGTCTTTGACCACTGCATTAATTTTAACCAAAGATTCCTCTCATCAAATGAAACACTTTTTTCATTTAACATTTTTCCAAATTCCTCAGGTAAAAAGATACAGTCTGTTGAAATTTTGAAAAAAAATCCGTTTTTATTTTGTAGCTTTGACATCCTTTTTTCGAATGAAATGGATGTTGGCGTAAAGTTTCCTATAACTATGATACATATTTTCCAAATATTAGTTATTTTCTACTTCTACTGGTTTTCTAGTTATGGACTCGTGGATTCATAAAACTAAACGAAATTAGCATAAAGAAAGCATATAAAGTTTTTCTTGAGTCATTTCAAGAATATTCCATCGTTTTAGAACATTATATTATTCCTCATCATTTCTCCTTAGACGCACCGTTTTCGAGATATTCTTCATTGAATGTTTTAAAATGAAAAACTCCAGAAATTTCACTACTTTTATGGATCCGTCCCTGAGCGTTGGAATCCCGAATCAAGTTGTAAACCACGTTACCATGCCTTATTCTCGTCCGCCAACAATGTCATAGATAATTATTTATATGCGGGAGTGTATTAGCACATTGTGAAATCTTTAAACGCTTGTAACTTTTTACCTGAGCCGAATCTGGAAAAATGGTAAATGAAAAAAGTGTTTCATTTGATGAGAGGAATCTTTGGTTAAAATTAATGCAGTGGTCAAAGACTCACCCTGTATAACACGAATCTTATGAACTCGTTAATTGTTAATCCATAATTGATCGAAGGAAAATCGAAATGGTCCAGTAAATATTTTGTCAGTGGTCTATATTTGTTCGTAGTTCATTAAGCTTTTAGAGTTTGAACGTTACTGAGGTAATAAGCAAAAAAAGCCTAATATTATTTTGTGTTTAGAATTGGCCGTATGAACGTAAACAGAAAGAATTTAATTAAATTTAATTCAATGTTTTTGTAGTATTAATATATAAAATTATACTGTAATAGTAGAAGATCCGAACCCGGGGCCGTAGCTAGGGGGGGCATAATGGGGCAACAATTTAAATAATACGCTAAGGAAAATGTTTTTTCATAATGTGACGTGAGGAAAAAAATTATTACTCGCAAAGCAATTCCGAATTAACCACACGCTACATTTTCAGAAGCACCTCATGTATTAATTCCTACCCTGAAAATTGCAAGTCCCTATCTCCTCTCGTTCGAATGTTATCGAGGCAACGGTCACCCATCCAGCTACTGAACTCACACAAGGCTGCTCGGATCACCAACAATATAGATCCGATCATGTTCAAACTTGGAACTTGGCAGTAGAGTTAGGTTCTGAGGCTCTCGAAAAATTTCAGCGATGTCGGACGAATAGTTTTTGATATATAGAATTGTTTTCAATGATTTTTTAAAAATGTTGTTGTGATACGATCCTCATGAAATTTCGCAAGAATTTTTGCGCTGGCATTCTACAACTGAGAACCATGTGTGAATTGGATCGCTTTTGTATAGATGGGTATGACTCCAAAACCGTCTGGCCAATTATACCTATGAACAAACCTCAAATGTCCCATTTAGATGCACAACCTAACCCGAAAGTTTCAAGTCGCTATCTCTTTCTGTTCTCAGTTTATCCTGACATAAATAATATTTTTTAATATATTTCTTCAAATTTTTTAGTGATACGATTCTCAGAAAATTTCACAAGCGTCCGTAGGTTTGTATTCTACAACTACTCACCAAGTTTCAATTCGATCGGATTTGTATTGGTTGAAAACAAAATTATTACTCAGAAACCATTGGGACGATTATGCCCATTAACGAACTTGTCCGTCGTATTGGGATGCGCCACCTATACTGAAAATTTCAAGTCGCTATCTCTTTCCGTTCTCAAGTTACCAACGGACAGCCGGCCGGCCGGAGAGAATCAAATTTGAACTCGAATTCTTCATCAGGGAGTCGAACCCAGACATTTGGGCAAAATGATAACGCGATGTTCCCCAGAACATACGCGCAAAAATAAGATTATCGTTAAGTGTCTGACGAAAGAGTATGATATAGACTCCGAAACGTTACGAAATAGTTGTTTCATCGTTGTTGTTTTCGTTATTGTTTGTTAGGCAACCTGGTTCGATTGATTGCTTCTGACAAATATCTTGTGTTTCTTACGCAGAAGCATTTCACAAAATTATTTTTATTTTATTTTACGGATAGGTATTTTCAGAGTTTGGGAGAGAAAACCCAGAAAGAAACCATTTAATAATGAATATACCTCCCACAGTCTCATTTAATTATTATGGTATTTCTGGCCTTTGAAAAGAGAAGAACTGATTCAGTTGATCTGAATGAAGTCCTTCGCATATTTAATAATATGGCAAATCGAAGGATTCAGGGGTTTTGAGGAAGATTTTTATGAACGTTATAATATTCACAATATGTTAAAAGGAATAAAATAAACATGAAGAAATAAGTATTTTAATATTAACTACCTATTTCACTCAAAAGTAGGTACGATGAAAATTGATTCTTCAGATCACATCAAGTAAATTTTTTTACTTCTGCCCTACCAATTACCTCCATTGCCCTACCTTAAATTCATCTCTAGCTACGGCCCTGTCCGAACCTAAATCGACCTTCACCGAGCTGATAATAGAATTAAACATATCAATATATATAAAAATCAATGCCACTTTTCGTTGTGATCTTATAATTCGAGAACGGGCTCACCTATCCAAACCAAATGTTTAGGTTTTGTTTGGACTATTTGGTTTATGTGAAGTGTGCACAAAATCGGTCGAGCGGTTCTCCATTTATCAAAGGAAACTTTTTGAAAATGTTACTATAAACGTGATGTTTTTTTGTATGTTAGGAGGGGGGTTTGGTGGAAATTTCGAAGGGGTTTATCGAGGAAAAATACTGAAGTTTCGTAGAATTTCGCGTTTTCGGAGCGAAAAGATGGGGGTGTATTTTAAAAAAATCGCGAAAAGACGAGATTCGAAATTAGTCCGTAACGGAGCCCTTTTTTCGATCCTCTCTTTCGTATTCCCGGAAGAACGATGGAAAAAACACATAGCGAACAGATGCTTTTGATTTTTTTGAAAGGCCACGAACATAAGGGATCACATTGAACAGATTGGGTTGCTCTTCTTGATGATTATACTGTTGTACATGATTATTTGTTATTTTATTAGAATCTCTTCTATCTGTATTCATGATTGATGTATTTATGAATTGCCTGGGATATCTATTATCTTCAAGAAATTTTTTGATGAAATCAATTTCATTATTTCGAATTTCAAGAGTAGAACAAATTAGGTCAGCTCTATCGTAAAGTGATTTTTTACGCAGAAATCAACAACAAAATAATATATTTTTTATTTTATAGATATTTTTCAGAGTTTGGGAGAGAAAACTCTGAAAAAATCCATTTAATGAAACAGAAAAGATCGAAAATAATTATTCATGAGATATTCCCATGCAGAATTCATTATAAATTCCCATTTTCGTTTCAGACAAAGTGAGGAAGAAATACGCCAACCTAGGGCACTCTATCGTGATGGTGCAGCTAGAGCGTAGCAGCCAGGGCCTAGGCCTCAGTTTGGCCGGCCATAAGGACCGCAGCTGTATGGCCGTCTTCGTTTGTGGCTTGAACCCCAAGGGAGTCGCCTTCAAGACCGGAGGCATACAAGTTGGTGATGAGATACTTGAGGTGAGGGGTTTATCGTACATTAAACATGGGGAGTGGAAAGTAGTTTTGGAAACTTGATAATCGACCTCGGATTTTATTCAGAAAATTCAGATCTTGAATTAAAAAAATGTGGGAAAGACCTTTGGCAGGAGCTTTGGCGCTCTTGTCCAATCTTTGACAAATCATATCTCCGAAATTATTGGTTTATCAGAAATGGGAATGTTATCAATGGATTATTATGATAGAACTACATCCTGAACGAAATTAAAATCCCTTTGCATATTATCTTTATATGACGGTCCAATTTTGGCTACAAGTGTTTCAAAACTATCAGGAGTCATTCTGAAAAATTGAGTAAATGAAATAGCTAGTTTTATTTATGGAACAAATCTAATGTAATCGGTCCAGAGAGAACTCAAACCAGAATACTTATGTAGGAAATCTTAAATGGTGCTACTAAGGAATAACTACCTGTACATTAGTAAGGAATCCCGTTCAAAATCTTCAATAATTAGAGAATGACTCGTAAATTATGCTCGACTTCCTTGCATCATTCATTTTCGTTTCACTAACCAAAAAACTCTGCCTATAAACTTAGCGAATCCAAATTTCAAATTGTTTACATGCTTACAACAATCAAACTCACCAGAAATACACTTTCAGTTCTCGAATTTGTGAATATATACAATACTCTTTTGATGTAGTTTATGAAGGCAATAGGAAAGAAGATCATAATGGAATCATCAAAAGAAATTACTGTTCGTTGACCATTGAGGTTAATATTACCTTTTACTTCCTTAAGTAGTTAGACATGTTTCTATATACAGTATTTTCATAATGTTGCTAGCAAAAAAATACTGAAATATGGATCTACATTTGTGTATCAATCATTTTTACTTGAGTTAAGGTTTATAATACAGAAAAGAATAAGTTAGTGGTATGAACTATCAAATTTTAAATTATGAAAAGAGGATTGTATTTTATTAATATATTTTGAACTATTAAAATAATTTGTTCGTAATCCACTACCTACTCAAATATCAGCAATAAATGGACAATCTGCTATGATTGTCTCCAGCCTTGCTCTAGACATTTCGATGATATTTTCCTTAGGTATTTCGAGTTGTGAAAACTATGCACCGAGTGTGAGTTGCAACAACCCATTCCACGAGGTTGAATCATTGCAGATTGCTCATTTAATCTTGATAAATAAATTTGATGACAATTTTTGAAGCATTAAGGCATTGAAGCATTGTAGATTGCTCTTTTTTTATAAGAATTTTTTTTAAACGACACTCCTTTTAAATTTAATTTTCTTTCATGATGCAGTTAGTTCTATCATAGGAATCCATTGTTAATTCCCAACTCTGAGAAACCAATACTTTCGGAGATATAATTTGTCTGTTTCAACACGAGCGCCAAAGAGCTCCTGTCCACAGGGCTTGAACCATTTTTTTAATATTGACCTCGTCCGCCAAACTCAAAGAACTAAAGTTGAATTTTGCCAGTTCACACACCCTCAGTGTCAGTCCTTAAATCCTCAACGCAACTTTATAGCACGAAACAATTGGCACCTCCAATACCTATCTATTTAGCGTAACCATAAACAAGGTATACTACTACTGAACGTAACTTTCATTCCTCTCTGGGCTGCTACTCTGTCGCCCGAATCGTAATAACTGAGAATCGTGTTGAACTAGCCGGTCATTGAGTGAGGACGTTTACCGTTTCCATGATAACCGGCGATTTCGCTTGGGCTTTCGAGATTTAGCCCGGCATAGTGCGGAAGCTCATAGTATACCTTGTCTATGCGGACGCTTAACGCAAATAAATTATTGTGAAATATAGATGGTCGCTAGTTACAAATGTTTTAATTTCAATTGAATCCAGTATGAAGAGGAAAGCAAGAATATGAAATAACGAGTGATTTTTTAAGAACTTTTTTTTTGGCAATCCTGTTTTTTTCCAGCTGACGCGGGATTCGCGACTTGTGCGACTGTTAAACATGTTCAGTTTGGTCTATAATTTAACTAACAATCGAACAACGCTTGCAAATTATTGAATTATATTATCAAAATTTATGCTCGGTTAAGAAAGTGTATTGTGCACTTCTTCCATTTTATGGTCAATTTGGTCGACCTTTTCAGGCGGCTATTCGGAATCTTGTGACTAAATTTCGCACCAAATTTACATTATTTGATATTAAACCACCAACACGCATACGTAGAGTGCGGACAGAGGAAGATATCGTAGCTGTATTCGACAGTGTTAGTGATGACAGTGAATTGTCGATTCGGCGCCATTCGCGGCAATTGGGTCTCTGTTTTGAGGAAGGATTTAGATGTGAAACCTTTCAAAATACAGCTGGTGCAAGAATTGAAGCAGCACGACCTACCACAACGGATAACTTTTAATAAATGTGTGCTGGCAAAGTTGGATGAAGATCCACTTTTTTATCGCTAAATTATGTCGACGTCTAAATCGTATGATTTAACGCCTCTAAATTATTTTTTGTGGGGCTATGTTGAGGCTCATGTCTATAGCGAGAAGCCCGCAACGATTCACGTACTGGAAGCCATTAGTGAAGAATTTAATCGTGAGATATCGGCCGATATGTTGGAGAGAGCATGCCAAAATTGGACTCGGCATATGGACCATTTGAAGCGCAGCCGCGGCCAACATTTACATGAAATAATTTTCAAACATTAAATTATATGAATTGTTCTATCGACTCAAATGAAGATTCCATACATTTTTCTGAATTTTATGTGTTTTTTTCTTAAATCAAATCCGAAAGCTCTTAAAAAATCACCCGTTATACAAATTGATTGTTTATGTATGTACGTCATTTTTATAGGGAGGGTGGCGCGCCGTACCCCTTCCTGACCAGCCGACTATCTCTAGGCCAAACGACCACGTTTTGTTAATCTTGTTTGACTTGAGTTGGTTGGTTAATTGATACATCTAGAAAATATATATTGAGCTCCAAAATTAAATTAAAGGCCGGTCCAAACGCTCCGTTTTGCACAACCTTTTGTCTGCGCTGTCTCAAGACGGAATGAAAACGTAGCAATTTTTAGTGCGTTCACACGATGCAGAGATATCTGTATATTTCGCACAGTTAAGTGATATCGTCATGGAGGAGGTACTACTCTTGTCAATTTTGTCATGCTGTTACCACAGTTAACGTCTACATGCAGCGACAAATCCGCGCAATTCACGGATATCTATGCTGTCCAGCTCAGTATTCGCTGAAACTGCAACGTCTCCGCGACGTTTTCAAAACTGCGCAATTTTGCTGTCTACACGCAACGTTTTACCAGCAACGTTTTGAACTGCGCAGTTAAAAGGTTGGGCAAAACGTAGCGTATGGACCGGCCTTAACAGCGTACCGTTATTGCAGGATTTGTAGGCAACCATGAATGCGCAACAAAGTCACACATCTAGCCCGACTGCGAGAATTAACGACATAATATAATAACAAGGTTGCCAATTTGTTATAGAAATATCCATTACGTTATTTAAAATGGACCCGCACTTGCACTTATTATTCGGATGTGTCTGGACCCCACAATTCGCGTTCTAAGTCCTTGTCTTGATGCCTGTTAACACAATGCGTGTCCGTACCTTTACTCATATCTCAGTAACATTGTCAGTAAAGATTCGCTTGTAATTTTGTTTTATTTCGTCAGTATATTATATTAGCTCGATGATAATTAAATAAATCCCAGGAACCTTTTCGGTACTACCAATTCAAAAGTCCTACCATGGAAATAGAGTAGGTCCTGTCTGCGTGAAGAGATGTTTTCATCAGAATGCATGTTTTAAACAATTACCAGAATATACCTATTTTATTCTTGAATCAATGATATGACGAAATATCCATGAATTTCAGTTGGGTACGGTTACAACTTTCGTTGTCCTGACCCTTCTCATCATTTTCCATAGTATGATTTCATTTTACGTTCCTTTTAATATCGGATCCGCCAAATAACTTTATTTTTTGAAAATGCAATAAAAAAAAGCTACTGAATATTTTCTCAAATTTCTTTTCTTATTTGAAAGTACAATCCTTCCGGTTGATAATGGAAAATAATTTCATTCAAATGGCTGCCTCGGCTGGCCATGCAGTAGCCTACACGATCAGTCCAATTTTTAATCACATTATCGATTGTGTGCAGCTGTATTTCACCAATGGCTTCGCGAATATTGTCCTTCAAAGCGTCAATTGTCTCTGGCTTGTTGGCGTAACACTCATCTTTGACGGCACCCTACAAATAATAGTCCAACGGTGTCAAATCGCAGCTGTGAGGTGGCCAAACGACATCAGCTCTGCGGCTGATAATGCGATCTTCAAAAACAGGGCGCAAAACATCGAGTGTAGCTTCGGCTGTGTGGCACGTAGCGCCGTCCTGTTGAAACCAAATGTTGCCAATTTCCTCCACTTCAATTTTTGTAAACTGCTTGCTCATTTTTAAAGAAAAATGGCGCAATTATGCCTCTGGACCAAAATCCGCACCAAACAGTGACTCGTTTTGGGTGTATCGGCTTTTCAATGTATGCGTGCGGATTTTCTGTGCCCCAAAGACGACAATTCCGCTTGTTTACATACCCGCCAAGATCAAAATGTGCTTCATCTGAAATGATGATTTTTTTGGCAAAATTGGCATCTTCTGTAAGTCGATCGCAGGCCCACTTAGCGAAGCGAAACGCATTGGATGGTCAGTTGGCTTCAACTCCTGAACCCATTGGACTTTGTATGGCGTCATACCAAGGTCTTCATGCAAAATTCGTCTCAATGATGTCTCCGAAATGTTTAATTCTTGAGAACGACGGTGAATTGATGTTGATGGCGCTTCACGCACACTTTCTGCCACAGCAGCAATATTCACGGGAGTACGCACTGTTTTTGGCTTTTCACGCTTTGGTTTATCGATGAGGATGCCAGTTTCTTTCACTTTTTTCACAAGATAACGAACATACGGAGCTGACGGTGCTTCTCTTCTTCCAAAATCCGTACGCACTTTTCGCACACATTCTGCAACATTACCATGATTTTCAAAGTAATGTCGCAATATTTCCCAGCGTTGTTCAAGCGTATACACAACCATATTCGTTCAGCGGAAGGATAAAACTAATTATCTGTCAAATCAGACATGAGCTAAGTGTTACCTTTCACGAAATAAGCACTAGTTGAAAAAAAAACGTTAGATGGCGGACCCTCTAGTTATTTATGTACCAAGTACGAAGAACTGTCTATTATAGTCTAATCTACAGATTTCTATCCGAGGCGATGTCGAGGATAGCAGGCAGGCGAGACAATAGACATTTTTTCGATAAGGTACATATTATATTGTTTCGTCGACCTCCACATATTTTTATGAATTTCGTACCTCTCAAATAATTTCACAATAGCAAATGACACAAACACTCATGTTTGTATTGAACCGTATCCATAGTGTTCACAGCATTGACAGTTATTCTTACAGACGCTTATGTTTGTATTGAACCGTATCATGCCGTATTTATAGTGACGACAGGGGAAAAGGAAGTAATTTTTGCGGACGCGGAAGTAATTTTGCGAACGAGAAGGTACTTGCGGCGAAAAGGTACTTTTTCGTCCGCATAGTCCATTTTACGGTAGCAAATTACTACGTGAAATATCACTTTTAATAGAAGTCGGCGAAAAGGTACTTTTTCGTCCGCAAAGTACTTGCCTTCAATAATAGTCGATTTAACGGCCGAAAATTATACGTAAAATGTCACTTTTCATAGAGGTCGACGAAAAAAATTATTTTGTATCCCTCATTTTAGTGGTACTCGGCCATTCACAAAAACAAATCAAAACAGGATTTCAGTTTTATTGACAAAAATTCGAAATGCTGCAATGAGCTTTAAGTGCCAAATGATAAATTCTAAAAAGTACTGACGTGAAGTCAGCAGCATTTGTGCGCATGTTCTTCAGGCCGTCAATTTTCAACCGAGTACTAGATTTCAATTCGAACGGATCTGAATTTCTAAAATATTGGGAAAATAAAATTCGGCTTAAATGATTGTGCGGAATTTCAGTGGAACATGACAAATAGTTTCTGAGAAATTTAATTTTTTTCCGAAGAAACATTTCTTGCAGTTCTTTCATAAGAATACATTGATTTAATTCCCAACTCTGAGAAACCAATACTTTCGGAGATATAATTTGTCTGTTTGAACTAGAGCGCCAGAAAGCTCCTGTCCACAGGGCTTGAACCCATTTTTTTTAAACTTTCTGCTTATACGATCCTTACGAAATTTCACAGAAATTTGCGGGTACGCATTCTACAACTAATTACCAATCAACAAGTCCAGAGCGTTCCTGCCAATCGGGTCCTTCATAAATGGCTTTGTATAATAAATATACTTATGCATATATTTCACAAGTCAAATAGACCCCAGAGGGTTCATTGATTTGCCGAGAAAGCAAGAGCAGACGCGTTTCTGTCTTCTTGGCCTTCATCAGTACTCTGTAGCTTCCTCAACAAATTCTACTAAACTGTCCCGGGTCAAGCCTCTCAGACCCGGCTTGGTCGATCATTTTAATCGCCCACGCCACCTCCCCACCAGTGAATATTTGAAGCGTAAAATCATATGCCACCATTCACTCGATATTAATCGAGAAACGAGTCCCGCAGAGCTCAGACAGTATCTTCCCAATGGCCATGAACGCTGTTGAGCGTTTTCAAAGATAATAATGAAAAATGGCGATACCGTTGTTAATAAATCAACAAGTCCAGAGCGTTCCTGCCAATCGGGTCCTTCGTAAATGGCTTCGTATAATAAATATACTTATGCACATATTTGACTTGTGAAATATATGCATAAGTATATTAATTAAACGAAGCCATTATGAAGGACCCTATTGGCAGGAACGCTCTGGACTTGTTGATTTATTAACAACGGTATCGCCATTTTTCATTATTAACTAATTACCAAGTTCAAATTGAATCGGATTCGTATTTTTTGAGTTATTGAGTAAACAATAGTAAAAGTTCATATGGGTATAATTCCAAAACCGTACGGCTAATTATGCAAGTCGCTATGGAAAATGTTAAAAGCTTTGTTGAGAATATAATCTTATAGTGGCTTTCACAAGGCTTCGATAAGCTTAGTTTCAGATTTTTCCGGTGGTTGCATCAAAAATGAACTGATAATTAACATAGACTCACACTAATTTCGACATCAAGATCAATCAAAGTGTTGGGAAAACCACCGTAAGGAAACCTTGCAGAAAAGGCGAATCAAACGAACTGAAAGCCACTATCCATTGGCTATCTCTAGAAAATGTATTTTCTTTAGAAGGAAAACCATTCAAAACCTGTTTTCGAAGTTTTCGAGACATTTTTTTGATGTCGACCCCATAACCCCGCACAATTTCCGTTATATCGGCGGAAATAGAGCATTCCAAGTAAAATTGCATGCCATTACGCCTTTTAGAACTAAATTATCCCGGTAAAATGTTACGATTCCCTCTCGGATTCCCTTCTACCGGCAGAAAAAGCAGTTTGGACCTTCGTCTGTGGCTCCAACGGCTAGGAACCGAAATCGGATTATACCTTAATAATGGCATAATTTCGGAGATAAGCGAATCAAAACTGAAACTTTCAAGGCTCTCGTCCCTGATAATAGGATGTAGGAGATTCTGCAAACGGAGATCTCTCCTAATAGGAATTTGATGTTACGTGAATACAGGTGGAACTTGGAAACTTTGAACCGTAGGCGAAGTCCTATAGAATCGAAGGTCGCTGGAGGTTATGGCGAAGAGTTCAAGTCGGATCTTAGGAATCAACAATCAAGATATGTGCAGCAGGAAGATAGGAAGATTTTCGGGGACAATACCACGCGATAACCAAAATTATAAATAATTTTGGCGCGAAATTTTGACACATTTCACCGTGTATGTTTTGAAAATGTTAGGTTATGCTCATTTTCCTGTCAGATAACTACGCATCGTTGTCCTCTCTACATAGAAGTCGTAGTAATTACGTATTTTTCACGATGTGTTGAAGAAAATTTTTCCTCTGTTGTTACTATGGAAATATTCTACGTATATAAACTGGTTGAACGATTCAGTTATGCTATTTTCTTGTACGGAAATCAAGAATCAATTGTTGAAATTTCCATGAAAAATCATGGATACAGTAGTCCGGTACTTCGTGATAGTTCATATGAAAGAAGAATAAAAGTACCTGAATAACCCGGCAGGAAAACTTCTAAACGAACAGACGTACCTATGGAGTTCTCCTCTTTCCGGAATTCTCAAGAAATAAGCCTACATAAAAAATTTAAATACCTTGTTGCACAACATGAAATACACCAATTTCAAAATGTAGTAGTATGTACTACGAAAACCGAGCCACTGTTAAACCTTAGTAAAGGATAGGAAACTAAGTAATTTCATTCGAGAGTTCAACATGTCCTAAGACAGAGTGAAGTTTTCCTATTGCAGATTTTAGTTCTGTATAGCACTTCCTGATACTTTGTCTCAGCTTCTTCAAAACTGCTTTCGGTATTTTCAATTTCAAAGCGAAGAGCTCGAATTTACCATGGTAAATTCGAATTAAGTGTCCAATACAGGAGAATGGACAACATAATTTACCATGGTAAATTCGATTAAGGGTGTCCAATACAGAAGTATGGACAATAGAACATACGCGCAAAAGCTTCTGACTTCACGTCAGTGCTTGAACCAATTTTTTTTTCGTGACTTTTTAAAAATTTTCTAGGGGTACGGTTCTTGAAATTTTTTTTTCGTCATTTTTTTCAAATTTTCTAGGGATACGATTCTTACAAAATTTTAAACACGTCTTTATGTTGATTTTCTACTACTAGTTACCAAGCACCAATTCGATCGAATATTTATTTTTTGAGTTATCAAGGAAATAATATTCCAGGTGGGTATAACTCGGAAACCGTTAGACCGATTATGCCCAAAAACGAACTCAACACTCTCTTTCGGATACGCAACCTACCCTGAAAATTGCAAGTCCCTATCTCCTTTCGTTCGAAAGTTATCGAGGCAACGGTCACCCATCTACTGAACTCGCACAAGAATGCTCGAATCTCCAACAATATTTAACCGATCGTATTAAAACTTGAAACTTGGCAGTAGAGTTAGGTTATGAAGGCTCTTGCAAAATTTCAGCAATTTCAAACGAATAGTTACTGATATATAGAATTTTTTTTTTTTATTTTCAATGATTTATTAAAAATTTTCTACAAATGCTATCCTCACCAAATTTTGCAACCATTGCCGCGTTGGCATTCTACAACTAATAACCATGTTTGAATTCAATCGGTTCAGTACTTTTTGAGTTAATGAGGAACAAAAACCACGAAATTTCAGAAAATTTCAGATGGCTATAACTCTGAAACCGTTTGGCCGATTATGCTCATAAACAAACTGAAATGTCGCGTTTTGGTGTTCATCCTAACCTGAAAATTTCAAGCCGCTATCTCATTCCGTTCTCAAGTTATCGTGACAACAAAAATATTTTTTAATAATTTTTTTAAAATTTTCTAGCCATACGATTCGCACAAAATTCCACAAACGTGCTTAAGATCATATTCTACAACTACCCACCAAGTTTCAATTCGATCGGATTTATATTGGTTGAAAACAAAATTATTACTCGGAAACCACTGGGCCGATTATGCCCATTAACGAACTTGTCCGTCGTATTGAGATGCGCCACCTACCCTGAAAATTTCAAGTTGCTAGCTCTTCTTGTTCTCAAGTTATCGTGGCAACGGCCGGACGGCCGGACGGCCGGACGGCCGGACGGACAGAATCAAATTTGACCTCGAATTCTTCATTGGGGAGTCGAACTTAATCGTTTGAGACCATTTTCGTCAAAAAATTCGAAAGTTACAGACATTTGGGCAAAACTATAACGCGATGTTCCCCAGAACATACGCGCAAAAATGGTAACGTGTAAGAGAATTGTGTTGACATTATCGATATTTCATGAGTGCCAACCTGCCCTAGTTATAATAATAACTAATAGTAATAGACCTAAATCATGGCCAACAGGGAGACTTTATAAAAGTGAATGGAGTACAGTGGACTCTCGATAAGTCGAACTCCCAGGGACCATAAAAAACTGTTCGACTTATCTATGGTTCGTCTCACCAAACGTTCGAGTTATTGAGGTGAGAGTTCGACTCATTGAGGAAAAAACTCGCGTATTCACGACATCAACAGTAGTTAATGAGAAACAAGGGTTGATGACAAGTGTCTTCATTGACCCTAGCACTTTCACCTAACGAGGTTCTCCCAGAAATTCCGTATCTTTTTTTGAAATTACGTAACCAACCACAACTCGCTGTAAATTCGTGGCCTAGGGAAGATGCGAACATCTGAATGCCGAGGCAATTTCTGACGGTACCGGTGGACTGATTTTCCTTTAACTCTGAGGAAGCGAGGATATCAATTTTAGTTTTCATGATAGATGACAAATCGAATTTAGGAATTCCGAACTTGTTAGCGATAAGGGTTTTACTTTCTTCTCCTTTACTTCCCGAATGAGTTCGAGTTCATCTGCTACTGATAAAATTTTCAGTTTTCGCGGATCTATGACTAAAGCGCACGACGGCTCAATAAACAAATAAAAAATAAATTGAACAATGTACTAAGCGATCGAATAATACATATGATGGCTACCAAATGTGGTGATTCATTTGCACTGAATTCTTTTCGGTTTCATTCGTTAGATCAAACAGTTCGACTCATAGAGGAGATAATGGCTAGGAGTACGACTGATAGAGGTGGAGGTTCTCTCGTGGACCCTTCCAGCAGTTCGACTCATCTACTAGACTCCTTACTCTCAAGAACTCTGTTCGACTCATTGAGGTGAAAGTATACAGGGTTAGATACCCATGAATTGGGACTGGAAAAAATGTTCGACTTATCTGAGAGTTCGACTTATCGATGTTCGACTTATCAAGAGTTCACTGTATATACAGGGTGAGTCTTTGACCACTGCATTAATTTTAACCAAAGATTCCTCTCTTCAAATGAAACACTTTTTTCCTTTAACATTTTTCCAAATTCAGCTCAGGTAAAAAGATACAGGCTGTTGAAATTTTGAAAAAAAATCAGTTTTTATTTTGTAGCTTTGACATCCTTTTTTCGAATAAAATGAATGTTGGCGTAAAGTTTCCTATAACTATGATACATATCTTCCAACTATTAGTTATTTTCTACTTCTACTGGTTTTCTAGTTATGGACTCGTGGATTCATAAAACTAAATGAAATTAGCATAAAGAAAGCATATAAAGTTTTTCTTGAGTCATTTCAAGAATATTCCATCGTTTTAGTACATTATATTATTCTTCATCATTTCTCCTTAAACGCACCCTTTTCGAGATATTCATCATTGAATGTTTTAAAATGGAAAACTCCAGAAATTTCACTACTTTTATGGATCCGTCCCTGAGCGTTGGAATCCCGAATCAAGCTGTAAACCACGTTACCATGCCTTATTCTCGTCCGCCAACAATGTCATAGATAATTTATATGCGGTAGTGTATTAGCACATTGTGAAATCTTTAAACGCTTGTAACTTTTTACCTGAGCCGAATCTGAAAAAATGGAAAATGAAAAAAGTGTTTCATTTGATGAGAGGAATCTTTGGTTAAAATTAATGCAGTGGTCAAAGACTCACCCTGTATATTGTAGGAGTTATAGAAGAAATGCTTGAAACCAAGCAGCGTTGGGCGAGTTCAGTATAGGCCTTCACGCGAGAGCGAGATTTTTCTCGTCTCGTCTCGTTCTCGTCTCGTAAAAGCGAGACGAGACGAGACGTTTTCAAAAATATTATAGGTGATACCGAGATCACATACTGTGCAACACGAGAGTCTCGTTAAATTTTTTGCATGAAGTTTTATATACGACTCGACACTCACAGAAAACAATTGAAAATGAAGAGTTTCCACTATAATTACCAATATATTTTGTATATATTATGCATCGATCGTTCTAGAAATACACGATTTTTTAGAAGATTATTAATTCGTTACGACCTTGCGATAATTGAAATTATTTTTCAAGAAAAAATAGAATTGACAACCATAAAAACGGATGCCATTATGAATTCAATACTTAATGGACAACTATTATTGCCCCTAAATCCCAATGCTTGAAAACTTCATCTCTATCTGAAAATTTGGAGAAATTTATTCTCTTGTGCTCCTTGTAGTGAACAATTATTGAAGAACATCTGTGGAACTACGAATAATAAAACTGGTAAAGAAATTAAGCTATTCAATGTTTCGAAAAGTGTTATGAGGAATACGCCACTAACACCCTCGTTGATCTACCAACTGGGAAGGTATTCTTTGAAAACTATACCAAATTGTTCAATTCTATTAAAAAATGTATCGACTTCGATAGCCTATTCAAAACATCAACAAAACTTTCGAAATATTGGAAAGCTGAGTTTGAAGAATATTCGCTGTTAGAAAGACCAAATAGGAATCAAAATATTTTACAGTGGTGGAGAGTGATGAAAAAGTTCTTCCTACACTTTCCAAGATGGCCGATGATTTGTTAATGGCTACATCCGTACTTGTTGTAAGATTATTTTCTACAGCAGGTATGATCATGGCAAAAACACGTACATCATTGAAAAATTATGTGATTCAAGTGTGATTATGTTTGAATTCTTGGTCATCGAGTAATTTAAACGTTGAAATTATCAGTGTTGAAAATTAAAAATAATATGTACAGGTACAAATATTTTTGTACAAGAGAGTAATAAACATACCTTTACAAAATTATTCATTATTGTATACCATTTTGTTTATATATTATAATATTTATTATCGTTATTCAGAATTAAGCGATACGAGACGAGACAACTGATAACGAAACGAGAACGAGACTTAATATTTTGGGAATTGGCGAGAGCGAGACGAGATTTTTTATACTCTCGTCTCGTGTGGAGCCCTAGTTCAGTATCTCGATGGGTGACCGTTACCACGTTAACATGCGAACGGAAAGAGATAGCGCCTTGCAATTTTGCAGGGTAGATTGCGCATACGAATGCGACATTTGAGTTCGTCAATAGGCTAAATCCGCCAAATGATTTTGGAGCTATAACCATCTGAAATTTTGTTGTTATTTTCACAATAACCCAAAAAATACAAATCTGATCCAATTCAAACAGGGTACTTAGTTGTAGAATACTGACGCACAATTTTTTGCGAAATTTTGTAAGGATCGTATCACTAGAAGTTTGTAGAAAGATCATTAAATAAAATCAGTATGGCAGAAACTATCCGTGCGATACCGCAGAAATTGCGAGAGCCTTCAAACCTTATTTTACGATGAAGTTCCAAATTTGAACACGATCGGATCTATATTGTTGGAGATCCGAGCAGCCTTGGTTCAGTTCAGTTGCTGACTGGGTGACCGTTGCCACGATAACTTTCGAACGGAAAGGGATAGTGACTCGCACTTTTCTGGGTAGGTTGCGTATCTGACAGTTAACTGGGGCATAACCGGGGCTAAACGGTCTAGGAGTTATGTGTATTGTTATTTCCTCAATAATTCAAAATTTGCAAATCCGATCCAATTCAAAATGATAATTAAATAATGAATTGTCAGTGCGCAACATTTTGCGAAATATAGTGAATATCGTATAACTAGAAAAAAAATAAAATTCTTTTTTGCGCGTATGTTCTGGGGAACATCGCGTTATCCAACTGTCTTTTGCCGAGAATTGTCTAAAACGGTTAGGTTCAGAATCGGACAGAATCGATTTTGAGCATCGTTTGAGACCATTTTTGGCGCTCTTGTTCCTCGGAACAGAGTGCTTATCAATTTGCCCAAATGTCAGTATTTCTCGAATTTTTCGCTGAAAATGTTCTTAAACGATTTGGTTCGACTCTGATCAAGAATCCATGGTCAAAATTGATTCTGTCCGGCCGGCCGTCCGTCCGGCCGTTAACACGATAACTCTCGAAGGGAATGAGCTAGACAGTTGAAATTTTCAGAGTAGGTTTAGGAGATAAATATCTCGGTTAAGTTCGTTATTGGGCAATATCGGCCTGGTGGTTTCGGAGTAACAACAAAAATGTTTTTACATTACAAATTTTAAATTCAATTTTTTTTCAAATGCAGTTTCATCATAAGAATCTATTGATGTTATTCTCAACTCTAACAAACTTAAACTTTCGGACATATTATTTTTTAAAATTTCAATAATTATTCTCAATTATATAATATGATTTCATAGAATACACTAATTATAATTTCCTGATGTATATAAATCCAACATGAGATGAGTCATAGACCTACGTTTTTAATTTGATTACGAAAATTCTTGAGAATTGAAACATAGAAGCCAAATTGAAATGTGGGAAAGCCTTGTGGACAGGAGCTTTGGCGCTCTTGTTCAAACTTTAACAAAT
This sequence comes from Halyzia sedecimguttata, assembly GCA_937662695.2. Taxonomy (NCBI): domain Eukaryota; kingdom Metazoa; phylum Arthropoda; class Insecta; order Coleoptera; family Coccinellidae; genus Halyzia; species Halyzia sedecimguttata. The sequence goes on along the minus strand of OW569412.2, from coordinate 98,963,943 downwards.
CATAACTCCGAAAGTATTGGTTTCTCCGAGTTGGGAATGATATCAATGGATTCTTATTTAATTTATTTTATTTTAAGATGCAGATCTATCATAAGATTTCATTGATATCATTCCCAACTCTGAGAAACCAATACTTTCGAAGATATAAATTGTCAAAGTTCGAACAAGAGTGCCAAAGCTCCTGTCCACAGGGCTTGAACCATTTTCAGCCAAAAATTCGAAAATTACAGACATTTGGGCAAATTGATAAGCACTCTGTTCCGAGGAACAAGAGCGCCAATGATAGCCAAAAACACTCAATATTTCGGAATCTAATAGGAAATTCACCATATCTGAGAGAACGGCATCCAGTGGCGTAACGTACACCCCCGCAGACCCATGGGGTGCGGGGGGCCCGGGCGTTGGGGGGGCCCGGGATACGACAGAATATTTAATTAAAATCGGTAATTTTTTTTACATCCGGGGCTACTTTTAATCCTTTCAACGTCATGTTAAATAAAAAAGAGTGAAGAGTGAAAGCATAGATAGAATAATTATAGCATTCTGTGAAAACATAGAAGTAGGATTCATTATTGAAATTTCGAAAAATCATATCTCCGAAAGTATTACCATGTTGGAGATGAATATGATATCAATAGAATTTTATGGTGAAACTGCATCTTAAATTAAAATTTAATTTGAAATTTGTTACTTAAAAAAAAATTTTTTTCGTTACTCCGAGGCCATCTGGCCTATTTTGCCCAATAACGAACTTAACCGAGATATTCATCTCCCTAACCTACTCTGAAAATTTCAACTACCTAGCTCATTCCGTTCGAGAGTTATTACTGTAGAAATTTTTTTCAAATTTTCAAAAAATTTTTTCAACACGTGCCTACGGCCGGCCGGCTGGACCGGTCGGACAGAATCGATTTCGACCTCGGATTCTTGATCAGTGAGTCGAACCAAATCGTTTGAGACCATTTTCAGCCAAAAATTCGAAAATTACAGACATTTGGGCAAATTGATAAGCACTCTGTTCCGAAGAACAGGAGCGCCAAAAATACAAGCGTAACGTGAGAAACGGGCTGGCGGGCAAGCCTCGAATAAGTTTGAGAAGGTACCTGTCGCGCCGCAGTGGCACTGTACTGTTTCCTTTGTTCGTACTCTAGAAATAATACTTTAGAGTAATTTTGGTGGTGTTAAACATAAACCATATTCTAATTAATGTTAGTATTAGGATTTCTGTTTATATAATCATATTAACATTTATTTGTACGCTATTACCGTAGGTCATAAGTTGGATATCAATCTTTCAATAAATAGGCTTGCATTTTTCAGTAGATTTTTTTTAAGGAAAATCATATTCACTGTACTCCACTTATTGTAAAATTTCGAAATGCCGACGCGTAGTGCTACGGTTCGTCGGGTATGGGGGAAGTGTTGGAGACATTTTTTATATTAAATAATTCTAAGAGAGGGCCCTAAAATTATTTTTGCGGGGAGGGGGCCGGTCGAAATTCGTTACGCTACTGACGGCATCATTCACGAGATGACCGCATCAAGTGCACGATGATAATGAAATGACGTACGTAGAGATAACCAGTTGCCGAATCGCGATACCTTGATAATCAAAACAGTCGAATCGCCTTATCGAATTCATTTTCATTTCCTAACCTATAACAATAAAACTGATTCTTTCTGTATGTGATATTTTCGCCAGTTTCTGCAGTTCCGGTAACGAAATACTATGGTTGATGAGTGATATTTTCTTGTGGTGTATTTCTGGGAGGTTAGTATACTTCAATTTGTGTCTTTTCTCTTTTCTAGGTGAATGGTGTCGTGTTACACGGTCGGTGTCATCTTAATGCCTCAGCCATCATTAAAGGGCTTTCTGGACCAATATTTAAAGTTATAATACTAAGGTAAAATCAACTATTTATATATTTCACTCTGTATTTTGTATATCAATTTTATTCAATTTGTAGGACTATACTTCGAACATTTTTCCGAGACCTGCGGAGTAGGTAATAACTTGTGCTCTACCGCGAAATTCACCATAATAATTAATAATTTGAAATTCCTATTATACCGGGTGGCCCACCACAGACGCGGAACTCGTTTGGAGGGAGTAAATGAAGATTTTTTGAGAAAATTTTTTTGTGATGTGTGTAGGGTATTCAAAAGCACAATCTAAAATTATTTTCCTATATACAGAGTGTTCGAAAACAAAGATATAGACCAAAGTTACATTTTTTAGAATATAACACCCTGTATTTGACCTCAAAAATGAAATGGCAAGCTCAAATTATGATGAGTTTCTTCAGATTACTTTATACCTTAGAAGCACCATTTACCAGAAAATGGTAAAAAATTGAAAATATGCAGTTTTTTTTAATAGCAATTAATGAAGAAACCAGTTACGCCAGCGATACAGACAGTATTTTTTCGAGTAGATATATTGGCTACTCCTAAACAGAAAAATGAAACTCTGGAATATACAGAGTGATCATAATTAAATTTCAAACATCAACTACAAATAATGGTCAAAAACATTCTTATTTCAAATGGCACACCCAGTATTTCTATATTTCGTTGAACGTAAAAATTAATTTCGAAACTATCTTCATAAGGTTTTCCTACACCTAAACCTGATGCCTTGCCATTCCATTTTTGAGGTCAAATACAGGGTGTAATATTTGAAAAAATTAAACTTTGGTCTATATATTTGTTTTCGAACACCCTGTATATATGCAAATAATTTTAAATTGTGATTTTGAATACCCTACACACATCACAAAAGAATATTCACAAAATATCGTCATTTACTTCCTCAAAACGAGCTCCGCGTCTTTGGTGAGCCACCCGGTATACAGGATGTTTCTGAATAAGTGCGACCAAGTGTAAGGGGTGATTCTGTGATGAAAATGAGGTGGGTATTTGGTATAACACTTTTTGAAAATCCTCCCCCCGGAAAAGTTACACCCCGCCGAAGATTAACAAAATAAATTGTTTCTTTTTTTATTTTCCCTGTATATTAAGACACGAAACTTGGTGAATATTATTTTTCAATAAAACTACACATTTTGGAACTTTTTCAACCCTGAAGTATGCTTAGAAAGGGTTGAAATAGGCAACCCCTAAGATATTTTTTCTTGAAACTTTTTTTGGATAAAAATTTTCCTTTTGAAAAAACATGGCTGAAAAGCCCTATTCATTTTCTAACTTGCATTCTGAAGTTTTCGAAAGAACTTAAGCATTCTCGAGAAAAGAAGGCAATGCATTTTCAAAAAGGACCGAGATGGAATTTCCCTAATCTAATTTATTTGTTTATAGTTCGTATAATTTTAAAAGTTTTGCTTTATTTTCTTCATCACCCATTCCATTACCTTTCTTGAAGACTTTTAATATACAGGGAAAATAAAAAAGAGAAACATTTTTTTTGTTAATCTTCGGAGGGGTATGACTTTTTAGGGTTGATGTTTTTCAAAAAAATTTTACCAAATACCCACCTTAATTTTCATCGCATAATCACTTCTTTAAGTTTGTCCCACTTATTCGGAAACACCCTGTATATGTCAGGTGATCAGTGGGACACTGGTCACAAAGATGGGGATTTTGCGAGTCGGAAAATATAATTGAAATTGATTTCATGGATTTTGTTTCCGATATACAGGGTGTTTCGTAAAAACTGGAAAAATTTCAAATCGCTGTAACAATTCAACTGATTCTGACTAGTTCTGAATAGTTATCCAAAAATTGGAAAGCACTGACGTAAGGTCAGTCTGTTTTGGCGGGCTTTTTAAAATTCATAGCCAAGTACTGAACTCGCCAGAGGCTGCTTAGCTTTCAGGAAAAAAAAATTAAAAAGAATATTTCCAATAATATAGATCCGATCGATTTCAGATACAGAACATTGCTGTAAAATGAGGTGGTCGAAGTCTCTTGCAAATATTCAGCGGTATCTGAAGCATAATTTCTGAGAAAATGATTTTTTTTTATAATTTTTGAGCGGAACAGTGCTATCATTTTGCCCAAATATAAATTTCGAATTTTTTGCCAGAAAGGGTATCAAACGATTAGATTCCACTCACTGATGAAGAATTCGAGGTAAAATTTTTTGACCGGCCGGCCGTTGCCACGATAACTTATGAACGGAAAGAGATAACGAATTGAAATTTTTTAGCGTACGTGGCGCATTCCAATGCAAGTCATAATCGGCTTTGGACTTGAACCCTTCTGACATTTTGTTGTTATTTCCTCAACAACTCAAAAAATACAAATCCGATCCAATCCAAACATGGTAATTAGTTGTAGAATGCCGACGATCATATTTTGCGAAATTACGTGAGGGTCGTATCACTAGGAAATTTAAAAAAATTTAGGAAAAAATGTTATATCTCAGAAACTATCCGTCCATATCGCTGAAATTTTGCGAGAGCCTTCAAAACTTAACTTTACTGCCAAGTTCCAAATTCGAACACGATCGGATATATATTGTTAAAGATCCGAGCAGCCTTGGGTGAGTTCAGTAGCTGGATGGATGACCATTGCCACGATGACTTTCGAACAGATAGATATAGCGACTAGCAATTTTCAGGGTAGGTTGCGTATCCGAATGGGACAGTCACGTTCGTTGCTAGGCATAATCGGCCAAACGGTTTTGGAGTTATACCCATCTGGAATATTGTTTTCTCGATAACTCAAATATTACTGATTATTTATGATATTTATGACACTAAACAAGATGGAGTTGTTGATCAATTTTCAGGAAACACACCGAATATTCATTTAATTATTTATTTAAATTAAAGTGTCTCGGATACTAGGCCATTGACACAGGGTACAATTTTTCAATGCATGTACATTTCAATTTTTCTGTATAAATCTACATATCTTGTGATCAATTTAGTACAACTACACCGAATATTGATAAATAACCGCTACCATGACAGAAAAATTGATTGAAATTGAAGCAAACACCTAAACAAATATTAAATTTAATTTTTTTCCTACCGTCATTCAGAATTCGAATGCACACTCCTAAGTGAAACGGAACATTAGGTATCTCTCCTTGTTTCTCCTGAACAAATTCCCTCAGTTCTTCAATTAAATCACAAGAAGTCATCTTTGTATTACGGCTGAATTAATAGTTTATTTAATTTTTTGCAGTCACTCAGTCTTCGAATGCATATCTCATATCATAACTTAAAAGAAGCAGTATCTCTCCTAGTTTGCTCATGAACAAACGAATAAATCAATAAAATTCCCTCAGCTCTTCAATTAAATCAAAAGCATCAATCTTATTATCAAGACTGAATAGTTTGTGAACTTTTCTGTTTACAAATAGACGGGTTGTTAGTGTCAGAACTAAGTTTTGGATATTTCCTTAAAATTAAGTATTTTAAAGTACCTTTAACAAATATAAACGATTATGTATACCTATATTTATTAAAGGACCTACCTTTTTTCAATATTTTCGACTTCTTGGAGTAAAAAGTTGTTTCTCTATTTCAGTATCGTAATGAGACCATTCCAGCACTAAAAACTGTGCTGTAATAAACTCATTGCCGCATTGTTTCTAGTTATATTTTTCGTTTTGTGGAAGTCAGCACTGACATTCGATCCTATCAGATTTCAACACACGTCAATTGACAATACAATATAGTCTGGATATAGTGAAAGAAGTTTTATTTTCATTAAAAAATATGGTACTAGAGATTTCCTTCTTGCTAATTTTGAATCATTCATGTTATTAGGAAACTGTTCTTAATCTGATCTCCATGCCCTACGTGCGTTTCAAATTCAAATTCCGTAATCTGTCAACTTTCGTAACAGTCACACCAACTACCAAGATACAATACAAAAGTCACTAGGATGTATAATCCGAATTTTTCATTAAATTTCAAAAGTATTTTACAAAACTTGCCTGAAATAGAGAAAATATCGTCTAATACTTGTTGCAGAAGGCAATTTGAACACTCATGCGTTCGAAAAATCGCTCCTTCGTCGCTCGTTTTTAATTTTGCATTCGTGTTTGAATTGGAGCCCATTCTGCAACTTGTTTTAGAATATACTATTCTCTGCCATATTCCAAATCTTGTTATCCTCTTAGCAAGTACTATTATGAGGTTGCTTAGAAAGCAATTTGGATAGCAATATGTTTCTAAAAATGACAGATCATATTGACTCAATGAAAAATTATATATTATATCATATTGCTCAAAATCGATGATCAGAATATCAATATTTCAGATCTTGCTGTGGAAGCAATATCTTTTTCTTAGCAATATTGCTATGCGCAGAATAGGTCTGATTATTATCTTATCTTATTCGAGAGTGAAGAGTGAATACATGTACAAGTAAAATCGATTTCCTTCCAAGTGTTACCTAACGAACTGTCGATTCTCGTCCATATAGGAGGTTCGTTAATTGTTACTATCGCACATTCGTATTGGTTCAAGGTTCCGAGGTGGGTTCTGTTTGTTTTCATCAATTTACTATGATTACCGGCGCTTAGCATAGTAGTTGGGCAAGTTTTCGAGCAACAGAAAATTCATTTCTCTCAGATGGGAACCGGTACCTACCAGCAATTGTTTTATAAAACGTGTCCAGAACGATTCCGGTACTTTGTCCGTGCTTTTAGTGATCACCTGCTTTTGAAAAAAAAGTAAGTTTTGTATATTAGTTAAAATTAATCATTATGATGGCATACGGAGGTGTATTAAATATTTGTTTCTAGTTTTGACATATAAACTGACACTTCAAAACTCATCTACGTTTTGAACGTTTTACTTATCGCAGCTGGTTACGAAAAGTAAAATATTTCACAACTGTTGTCGAATAGTATATTCTAAAACAAGTAGCAGAATGGGCTCCAATTCAAACACGAATGCAAAATTCGAAAACGAGCGACGAAGGAGCGAGTTTTCGAACGCATGAGTGTTGGAATTGCCTTCTGCAAAAAGTATTAGACGATATTTTCTCTATTTCAGGCAAGTTTTGTAAAATACTTTTGAAATTTAATGAAAAATTCGGATTATACATCCTAGTGACTTTTGTATTGCATCTTGGCAGTTGGTGTGACTGTTACGAAAGTTGACAGATTACGGAATTTGAATTTGAATCGTACATAGGGCATCGAGATCAGATTTCAAACAGTTTCCTAATAGCATAAATTATTCAAAATAAGCAAGAAGGAAATATCTAGTACCTCCTTTTTTTTATGAAAATAAAAGTTTTCCTCTCAACAATTATTTCACTATATCCAGATTATATTATATTGATGATTGACGTCTGTTGAAATTTGATATAGGATCGAATGTCAGTACTGACTACCACAAAACGAAAAATATAACTAGAAACATTGCGGGAATGAGCTCATTCCAGCACTGTTTTTAGTGCTGGAATGGACTCATTACGATACTGAAATAGAGAATAGTATATTCTAAAACAAGTTGCAGAATGGGCTCCTATTAAAACACGAATGCGAAATTCGAAAACGAGCGACGGAGGAGCGAGTTTTCGAAAGCATGAGTGTTGGAATTGCCTTCTGCAACGAGTATTAGACGATATTTTCTCTATTTCAGGCAAGTTTTGTAAAATACTGTTGAAATTTAATGAAAAATTCGGATTATACATCCTAGTGACTTTTGTATTCTATCTTGGTAGTTGGTGTGACTCTTACGAAAGTTGACAGATTACGGAATTTGAATTTGAAACGTACGTAGGGCATGGAGATCAGATTTAAAACAGTTTCCTAATAGCATGAATGATTCAAAATTAGCAAGAAGGAAATCTCTAGTACCATATTTTTGAAAATAAAGCTTTTCCTCGACAATTATTTCACTATATCCAGATTATATTGTATTGTCAATTGACGTGTGTTGAAATTTGATAGGATCGAATGTCAGTGCTGACTACCACAAAACGAAAAATATAACTAGAAACAGTGCGGGAATGAGTTCATTCCAGCACTGTTTTCAGTGCTGGAATGGACTCATTACGATACTGAAATAGAGAAAAGTAAATTTCGCCATTAATTGTGAAGAATACAGAATCATTGTAAGACTAAACTTTTTGAACTATGTACTTCTTTACCTTTATATTCGTCATTAAATTTGATATACTACATATCATGAAGATCAATAAGGTAGGTAGGTGATTAGGTAACTTTAACACTAGAATGGGAAAAATTATTTATAAATATTAATAACGCACAATGTGTGATATTGACCCCAGCTGACAACGTAATTTTCTGTGTAGCATTAATTTGCGGATTGTCCATGAAATTTTCTCCTAGGTTGTTTGTCACAATCTTCTGTTTATTAATTATGGAATTCTCCACGTAACCTTCAGCAACTGTATTAGACTTCCATCCTCCATGCTGTTTGATTCTCAGTAAATCAGCTCCAGAATCCGCAAAGAGAGTACCTAGTCGATTACCGCCGAAAACAGTGACCAACCAGTATACAAACAAGGATTTGGCAACTTTAAAAACTGGGCGATCATTTTCGGCAAATTTCCAAATGTGTTAATATTAATACCTACAGGTTGCACTCCACATCTCCCATTCAAATATTTGACAAAAAATCTGTCATGCTTAACATTTGATAGCCTTAGCTCCTTAGCATAACATATTTCTTTACCATTTCGATGCAATTTATACCGTCTAAAGCTCCAGCGGTTATAGCAAATTCTCGACATACTTTGGTCTGTGCGTTGGCAGTGGTTACTTTAGCAAATTCCTCCTGAAATACTACATTTTCTACGCGAAGAAAATTTAATTCACCTTTTCGGCAAGCTCCAGCAACGCCAACGATCAATGCTACCTTATTCATTAAATATTCCTTATCCGAAGCTTCTTTCAGAAAATGGGCAATGTTTTCTTTACTAAAAACTTTTGACTTTTTAGGCTGGAAAACTTCAGAATGTCGTTTCAAAAACGCCAGGAAATTTGTATACTTCTTGATGTCAATATTTCTTTTCAAGCACAATTCGGTTCTTAACATCGAATATAAGCTCCACAAGGTTGAATTCTTCATTCCCTTTTTGGCGCTCTTGTACCTCGAAACAGAGTGCTTATTTCTTGAAATACGGTAGCAAATCTTTTTCGTTCAAATGGGTAATCCTTTTGTGTTCACACTATACAAGAAATTTGGCATAGGACAAATCATACTTGCTCCTCGACTTCTTAGGAATAATTTATTATTTATTTATTCTTTATTATTATTTATTATTAACCAAAATATTACAGGAAGTTTCGAGGTGAACTGGTCACCCTTACAATATTAGATGTAATTATCCTACAGAAGTTACTTTTACATAGGCTGGCCAACCTAAAACTAACTTAATTCTAATAAATCAAAACTACACACTACTAGTCTCATAAACAAGACGTTGTTTTAAATAATAACGAGAATACCAACTAATATTTTTCTATTATGAAACTTATCAATTTCTTCTTTATTTTTGCTCTATCTGTCCTCAACAGTTTTAGACTATCTGTTAACGTGTTGAACACCTTCATAGCAACATAATAACTATTTCTCGTACCTATTCGTTTGTTTATCCTTGGTAATTGTAGGCTCTTATTCCTTGTATTGCTTCTAGAATTTTTGTACTTGTCTTTCAACCCAAGATAGTGTAATGATACTGCGTCTAAATGGAAGAGTTGGCGTGGAGTTAGAGTATTGTAATGCGTCTCAGTATTATTCTTATTTATTATTTTTAGTATTTTTTTTTGAGTTCTTTGAATAAAGTTTAAGTTATAATCATAAGGTTCCCCCCCAGGCAACTATTCCATAGTTCATTAGACTCTGAAAAATTGCATGATAAATTACCATCAAAGCATCAGTGCCATTGTTGCAGCCTCACATTTAATTCTATTTAGTTTTTTTAATTCAATTTTTCTTAGCCATTAAATTCTTTAATAATTAGATATTTTCATTATTATAATCATAATTAGATTTCATTACTTCATAATTTCACTTCAAATTAATGTCATTCACTTTATGTCCACCTGTATACCTTCAAATCTATCTTCACGTCTCCCGACAACATATGAAGACAATTCATTCCGTTTTCGATACGAAGCCGAAAAGATATACCTCGAGCTACGCGTCATTATTCGATTCGAAATTTCATATTATTCTCGTTATATTTCGTTGATAACAAGATTAGTGCATTTGGAGCCCTATCCAAAGAAGACCTGGAGTTCCAGTCCAAGACACACACATACACACCAAGTATCTACCCAACCAAGCCAGAGAATAAAGGTAGGATTTGAAGGTTTTGATAACATCTTAAACCATTAATATAGGGGAAGGTGGGGCAGCTTCATACAGTTTTTATATTATCTCGTATAGAATTTTCTCTAGTATCAATATCTGTATCGATTCATCAAAAACCAATAGTCTTGCTATCTGACTTTACATCAAAAATAAGTAATTTGTGTAAATACACCTGTGTGGCTATCTGTCAAAGATAATAATAAAAAAAAATAATGTATGAAAGTGCCCCGTATGTGGGGCACTTTCATACACACTATGGGGCACCTTCATACATGTGAGAAAATACACAAATTGAGCGTGAAATCTTTAATTATTAAAATAAAAAAATACAATATCTTCGAAAACAAAAGCAATTAGTATATTATGAGCATACAATACTAAGTAATAACAAAATATGTAATACTAAATGAAAAAGAGAAAAAAATAAATGTAGGTAGTTTTAATTTTATAACACTTAAGAAACTTAACTAACCTAGGTACCAGTCTTTCCGATCAGAAATATTTAGACCTAAATAAGAAAAAAACTTTCAATAATGAGTATACCTCCCACAGTATCCTTTAATGATTATTTAAATATTAAAGTCCTGCTTAGTTCTTATTCAGTATAGTGTAATCAACAATATTATTAAGAGATCACAAATAATGTACTACACTAATAAACTTAAAAAATAACTATAAAAAAATAATATCGTTATAAAATTAATGGACGTTATAAGAAGACAGACCTTTGTTAACAATTAGAATACTAGCAGTCCTAGCTGTCTTAGCTGATTGAGGGTTCATAATCGACTTCTTCCTTATTTTCTTCAAGCACGTCGTGAGGTGAAGCCGAACTATCTCTTAGTATGACATCTTTATTAGTTTCACTATCGCTACTAATTGTTTCAATCTCTTTGGTGTTCTTTCTTTTTGGTTTACTTTTGGTTTTATCATTATCACAATAGTCATTTAATAAAATCAACGCTCTCTTTATTTCTCTTGCATTACTTTTCCGTTCTTTTTCTAATCTCTTTATTTTTTACCAATTCTTCAATTCTAGTCTTCTCAGGCGTGTCCGTATAAATTCTTGATTTTCAAAGTGATCGCCCTTTTTTGTCTGTGTGCGTTTTTGAACTTTCTGGCGTCTTCAATACTTTGGAAGTAGATGGTGTAGGATTTCCAAAATCTATAAATAAAAACTTGCTGTGATGCAATTTTGGATTCGAATACGCAATTTTCACTCTAAGGATCTTGTAGTTTGCGTATTTTTTTCAAAAGGCTTTGTAAATGTTTGTGCGTTTACTGCATATTTGGCTGCTGATATCCGTAAAGAGAGTTTGTTTTCCAAAATTTCATCTATTGCTTTAGACATTGCCTGTTGGTCCACCTCTCCACACCTAGTTCCCTTTTTCTTGTAATTTCTGACCATATTTTTCTCTAAAATAGAATTATGACATAAGTTAATATCGTGAATATGACCCGTATGTTATGTTTAATATGTGTGATAATCGCGGAAGTTTAAAACATTTACGTTTATCATTACCTAGAAGCGATAAAATAATTAATGAACGTAAATTCTAACAAACTATAATAACGGGGCACATTCATACAGTATGAATGTACCCCGCGTACTGCTGTATGAACCTACCCCATCATTAGAAAATGAAAAAAAAACATTTCCAAAAAAAAACCTACCTTACATATCATTTCTCTTGTATCAATTTACAAACTTGACCCAATTATCTTTTTAATAAAATAGTATTGAATAATCTAGAAAACATCTTACACCACTAAAAATGTGTTCAAAGTGGGGTTATAAAATTACTTACATGTGGCCGAATAACTTTCCGTGTCATCTCACCGCGCGCTTCGCACCGACTGCTGTCAAACTCCGTGAGCTAACACACTTGACAATAAGCTACGCCAACACGCATAAGTCGTTCAATTTTGTCGCGCTTAACCACAGATATATCTAGTGTATGAAGGTGCCCCTTGTATGAAGGTACCCCACTTCCCCCTACAGTTCACTATAGCTCAAAATCCTACATATTTTGGTCCAATTCGGGCACGGATGGTTAATTTGGGGTGTAATTTCATTCATTTTCAAATTAAATTTCATTTCATTAATTCAAAGCATTTCTTATCAGTCCGTTGTTTCATGCATATGTTCAGCGCAACTGTTTTGGTTGCAGCAGTGTTTTTTGCCACTTTCAATACGCTGTGTTTCATTCTCCAGGGTGGTTCAAAAGTTGATACCTATTACAAATTTCAATTTCAGTAAACCTTAATAATTCAAATTTATTTAAAAATTTCTCATTCCAGTTTCATTATTCCTCATTCAAGTTTCACAATTTCTCATTGAAGTTTCAAATTTCTAATTCAAGTTTCAAATTTCTCATTCAAGTTTCTACATTTCTTTGTAAATTCTTTCATATTATTTCGTTTAAATTTCAAACAAAATTCAACTAAATTTCAATATTATTTCATTAAAAATTGTAATATTTCTTCAAATAAATTAGTTCATCATGTCAGATAAAGTGAAAAAATTACTGAATCTACGTCAAACTCAATACAATTCCTTAGATGATATTTATAAAATTGCAATTCGTTCAGAAAATGATACTTCATTGTTTTCATTACTGAAAGTATCTGTTGAGAGTTTGGATCAGATAAAGACTGACTTCTACATACATCACAATTTGATTATTGGGGTAGCTGACTCCGTTGAGGGTTTATCTTTCGATGAACAAGATGCCGTGAGAAAGCATTTCAATGATAAAATTTTAAAAATCAAACAAGTTTTTCATGATCTGGATTCAAAACAGTTACAAAATGACCATCAGCATGATAGCGATCAGATTCATAATCTTCAATTGAAGCAGATTGAACTCAAGTGCTTTTCTGGTGATATTACAGAATTCCCAACATGGATTGACATGTATGATGCTGTTGTTCATAATAACAAGAGATTGAGTTCTATTGAAAAATTCAATTATCTCTTAAATTCTTTGAAAGGTCCTGCATTTTCACTTGTTCAAACCTTACCTATGACATCCCTCAATTATGAAATAGCCTATGATACTTTAGTCGAAAGATATAAAAATACACGTCATTTAGCTGTTGCTTACTGGTCTAGAATTGAAAATAGTTCAAATATGACATCTGATGATCCTAGAGAATTGAGAATTCTTTTAGACAATTTTGAGGAAAATAAACGCGCTCTTCTTAATTTGAAAATTGGCAATATTTGGGATTTTGTAATGATGCAAATGTTACTCAATCGTTTACATACTTCAACTGCTTCACGTTTTGAGCTTTTTCATAACTCTTCAGAGATTCCTACATATCAGAAACTCCACGATTTTCTTTCAAAACAATGCCATGCATTGAATAATGTCAACCTTGGTAATTCTTCTAAAGGCTCAAGAAAGAATATTCATTTCAAAAAATCAATTTCCACTTCAACATTCATTTCTCAGACTTCTCGAACCTCATCTCTAGTATGTCATCTGTGTAAATCAAACCATTTAGTTTATAGATGTCCTAAATTGATTGGTGTAAGCCCCCAACAAAGAATTAAAGTAATTCAAAGAGAACAATTATGCATAAATTGTCTAAATAAACATCCTTTGTCAGATTGCCAATCCAAAAATTCTTGTTTCACATGCGGTAAACTTCATCATACTCTTTTGCATGTCGATTCTCCTTCCACTTCTAGTCAGCCTCAAAACTCGTCAACTTCAGTCCAGTCATCGAATCGTAGATCATTCACTCAAAATCAGCAGAATTCTTCTATAAATGCTGGTTTTCTCTCGTCAACGTCTAGTGTTCTGCTTGCTACGGCCGCAATAAATGTCCTAGACTGTTTCAATCGCTTTCAATCATGTCGTTGCGTCTTAGACTCAGGAAGCATGACTTCTTTCATTTCACAAAGATTTCTGCAGAAACTAGGTTTTCGTAGTAAAGATTTGAGCATCAACTTAAACGGACTAGAGTCAATGAGTACTGCTTCACGATTAGGTTGTGTATCCCTCACAATAACTCCTCATTTCGACACGAATACCGTGTTCAGCATCCAAGCTATTGTACTAAAAAAGATTTGTGATAATCTGCCTTCTTCGCCTATTTCTTTGGCTTTGCCTAATCTTCATAATGTGGTTCTAGCGGACCCACAATTTTCCTCACCAGGCTCCATAGATATCCTTCTGGGAGCTGATTTATTTTCAAAAATTCTCCTGAATGGACATATTCGAGGCTCTTCTGGGGAACCAGATGCTCTTAATACACAGTTAGGATATGTTCTGATGGGAATTATGGAACATTCTCCCTCAAATAATTCTTTCTCCTCATTTCTCTGTCATCCTTCCACTTAGGAACTGTCTTGTAATATGAGAAGATTTTGGGAACTCGAAGAAATTCCTAGTAGTTATTCAATCACTGAAGAAGAGGCTTTATGTGAGAAAATATTCTCTGACACATGTACACGCAATTCCAGTGGTAGATTTATTGTGTATTTACCTTTCAAAAATTTTCCATCCCTACCGGAGTTTCCTGGTATTCGAGAACTTGCCCTTCGACAATTCAAGTCATTAGAAAAGCGACTTCTACAAAATACTATTCTGTATGATCAATATTGTTCCTTCATGAAGGAATATCTTGAGTTAGGGCACATGGAACCTTGTGCACCCTGTGAGGATAAGTTCGCTTACTATATTCCTCATCACCCAGTTTTAAAACCCGACAGTTCAACAACTAAACTAAGGGTTGTTTTCAACGCTTCTGCTCATTTACTGCGGCAGCCTTCTTTAAATGAAGAACTGTTGACTGGACCTAAGCTACAAAAGGACCTGTATTCTATTTTACTCCTCTTTCGTTTACATGCTGTTGTATTCACTGCTGATATTCAAATGATGTACAGGCAAATCTTCATCCACCCAAGTCATTGTGATTATCAGAGAATCTTTTGGCGATTTTCAATTGATGAACCTATTCAAGAATATCGTCTTCTCACTGTCACCTATGGTTTGGCCCCATCTCCCTACCTAGCAATTCGTACGCTTAACGATTTGGCTAAACGGGAAGATAAACGTTTTCCATTAGCTGCTAAAGCTATTCAAACTCGGACATATGTTGATGATGTCGTTCATGGTGCTCATTCCTTAGAACAAGCTTTATGTGTTCAATCCGAACTGAGAGATCTTTTGTCTGTTGGAGGTTTTCATCTCAGAAAATGGACAAGTAACTGCGCTGAATTATTGGTACACTTGCCACCTGCTGATTTAAGTTATACACCCCTTCAGTTTGATGATAGAACTACAGTAAAGGTTCTGGGATTGATATGGGAGCCCAAGTCAGATACATTTCAATTTTCCTGTGACGTACAAAATACTAAATGTACAAAACGAATTATTCTTTCACATGTAGCTAGAATTTTCGACCCTCTGGGCATATTATCACCATTAACATTTCTTCTTAAATATTTAATTCAATTGATTTGGATTTCAAAGGTAGATTGGGACGATACTCCATCTTTGGAAGTTCGAAACTTGTGGGAACATTACTTGCAAGAAATTTCGCTAATGTCAAAGTTTAAAGTTCCGCGTTTTATTCTCTCTAATGATGAGAATTGTATATACGAACTGCATTGTTTCGGCGATGCAAGTGAAAAGGGATATTGCGGTGTAATTTATCTCCGTACCCTCACATCTGATAAGGATTGTCAAGTCAGATTCTTAACTTCCAGAGCTAAAGTTGCTCCTGTAAAAAAAGTGAGTTTGCCCCGATTGGAACTGTGCGCTTCGGTTCTTCTTGCTAAACTTGCCTTTCATGTCATTAAAACTTTTCAAGGTAACTTGACTATCAGTAACACTTATTATTACAGTGACTCAAAGATTGTATTAAGTTGGATAAAAGCTTCTCCACACAAGTGGAAGACATTCGTAGGCAATAGAGTGGCTTCAATTCAATCTACAACTTCACCAAATTCATGGTTTCATGTCTCTTCTCCCGAGAATCCTGCTGATATAGGATCCCGTGGATCTACTCCCAAGGATTTACTTACAAGTGGTCTTTGGTTGGCTGGTCCAGCCTTTCTTTTAAATGTCAATTTCCAGCCCAAAACTAACGGCATTACCGAATGTCAGGAAGTTATTGCTGAAGAACGAAAAATTTCACTTCATATCATTCCCAATTCTAATATTTTAGACCACTTAATTTCAAAATATTCTTCATTTTCAACCCTCATTCGAATAATTGCATATATGCTTCGTTTCATTAATAATTCTCGATTTTCACAAAAACGTATTAGTGGTTGTCTTTGTTCAGTTGAGCTTCATGGAGCTTCACTTCTTATGATTCGACATGTGCAAGCGTCATTTTTTGACGATGAAATTGCGAAAATGCGGAAAGGTGTGAGACTTCCTAAGCAATTTCTTAAACTTTCTCCTTTCATCGATCAGGACGGTGTTGTCCGAGTTGGTGGTCGACTTAGAAACGCTCCTATTAGTTACGAAAAGAAATTTCCTGCCCTTCTTCCAAGCCGTGGTCACTTGACGGACCTAATAATATCTCATTTTCATAGAACTTACTTTCATGCCGGAATTCAAACAGTTCAGTTTTTAATTGCACAAAGATTCTGGATAATTTCATTTCGCCGCTCAATCAAAAGAGTACTTTCAAAATGCATTACATGTTTCAAGCTAAATCCTCAAACTTTCAAACCTGCAATCATGGGAGACCTGCCTCCAGCTCGAATTTCAAAACTAAAACCATTTCTACATACTGGTGTGGACTACGCTGGTCCATTTAAAATAACTATAAGTAGACATCGGGGCGTTCGATCATCTAAGGCCTATCTGTGCCTTTTCGTATGTTTTTCTACTAAGGCCGTTCATCTCGAGCTTGCGTCAGATCTTTCAACTGATTCATTTCTAGCTGCACTTAAACGATTTCTTGCGCGTCGAGGTCGCTGTTCTCACATGTATAGTGATTGTGGCACCAATTTTGTGGGTGCTCACAAATATTTGAACCAACAATTTGCCAATGCTGCTGCTCACGAAGCCATAAAGTGGCACTTCAATCCGCCCTCTGCACCACATTTTGGGGGCCTCTGGGAGGCGTCAGTGAAAAGTGTCAAAACACATATATATCGTGTAGTCGGAGACCAAACACTTTCCTACGAAGAGTTCAATACGCTTCTTACTCAGGTAGAGGCTATTCTCAATTCTAGACCCTTAACGCCATTCAGTCATGACCCGAATGATTTTTCCGCTTTGACTCCAGGTCATTTCCTTACAATGGAACCTCTCACTGCCATACCTGATCCCGATTATACACTTACTTCCATTAATCGACTCACTCGCTGGCAACTCCTTCAGCGTATGCATCGCGACTTTTGGACCCGTTGGTCCAAAGAATATTTACACCATTTACATCAACGAAGTAAATGGAATATAACAGATACTCCTATCAAGGAAAACACCTTAGTTCTGATAAAATCAGAAAATCTACCGCCATGTAAGTGGCCACTGGGACGTATTGTTCAATTGCATCCTGGTAGCGATGGTCACACAAGAGTTGCGACTGTTAAAACTACTGATAATACTCTCAGGAGACCCATTATTAAACTTTGCCCACTGCCTATAAGCGACAATTAAACACTGCGTATTCAAGGTGGCCGGCATGTTGCAGCCTCACATTTAATTCTATTTAGTTTTTTTAATTCAATTTTTCTTAGCCATTAAATTCTTTAATAATTAGATATTTTCATTATTATAATCATAATTAGATTTCATAACTTCATAATTTCACTTCAAATTAATGTCATTCACTTTATGTCCACCTGTATACCTTCAAATCTATCTTCACGTCTCCCGACAACATATGAAGACAATTCATTCCGTTTTCGATACGAAGCCGAAAAGATATACCTCGAGCTACTCGTCATTATTCGATTCGAAATTTCATATTATTCTCGTTATATTTCGTTGATAACAAGATTAGTGCATTTGGAGCCCTATCCAAAGAAGACCTGGAGTTCCAGTCCAAGACACACACATACACACCAAGTATCTACCCAACCAAGCCAGAGAATAAAGGTAGGATTTGAAGGTTTTGATAACATCTTAAACCATTAATATACAGTTCACTATAGCTCAAAATCCTACAGCCATAAACTTTTTAATTTCGGCAAAGATAAAAATCAGGTACCTATCTAGTTTTCTTAACAATATAATCAATATTTTTTTCCCATCTCATATTAAAATCGAAGTATAAACCCAAGTATTTGTGATAATAATCTACCTTTTTCAGTATATGATGACCTATGTTGATATTTAAAGTTTTTGGTACACTATCACAGTAGTTACCATGTTATAATTCAGGGTGATTCAAAAAAAAAGAATATTTTTTTTTTCGTTTGGTACTCTGAAAAATAGGTTCCTAGACACCACTAAGAAAGCCTCTCCAAGCATGAGTTCTTAATTGTAACGGGAAGGTCCTCCTTCTTACAGTTTTCTATTTTTTCTTATTATCAGATAGAAAAATGTATATCTCGCTTCCAACTACTTGAAAAAATATCTTGTTCCTTAGATTTTGTAGGAAATTGAATAATCTACAAAAAAGGTCTCTTACGATTTTTTCTTAAACCCAACCGTTTAAAAGATATTAAAGGTTAAAGTTTGATTATTTTTGGGAAAATTTTTTATTTCTTATGAATTTTATAACTCAATGAAAAAAAATCATTATGAATGATGAAACTCATAGTTTTGTAGGAAATTTACTGCTCTATAAAAATGGTCTCTTATGATTTTTCGATCAAGTTGAGCGTTTACGAGATATTCATCATCAAACATCAATGCATATCAATTTTTGCGCGTATGTTCTGGGGAACATCGCGTTATAGTTTTGCCCAAATGTCTGTAACTTTCGAATTTTTTGACGAAAATGGTCTCAAACGATTAAGTTCGACTCCCCAATGAAGAATTCGAGGTCAAATTTGATTCTGTCCGTCCGGCCGTACGGCCGTCCGGCCGTCCGTCCGTCCGGCCGTTGCCACGATAACTTGAGAACGAAAAGAGCTAGCGACTTGAAATTTTCAGGGTAGGTGGCGCATCCCAATACGACGGACAAGTTCGTTAATGGGCATAATCGGCCCAGTGGTTTCCGAGTAATAATTTTGTTTTCAACCAATATAAATCCGATCGAATTGAAACTTGGTGGGTAGTTGTAGAATATGAACCTAAGCACGTTTGTGAAATTTTGTGCGAATCGTATGGCTAGAAAATTTTTAAAAAGTCACGAAAAAAAAATTGGTTCAAGCACTGACGTGAAGTCAGAAGCTTTTGCGCGTATGTTCTATTGTCCATTCTCCTGTATTGGACACTCTTCTTAATCGAATTTACCATGATGAATTCTATTGTCTATTCTCCTGTATTGTAATTTTTTTAAAATTTTCTAGCCATACGATTCGCACAAAATTTCACAAACGTGCTTAGGTTCATATTCTACAACTACCCACCAAGTTTCAATTCGATCGGATTTATATTGGTTGAAAACAAAATTATTACTCGGAAACCACTGGGCCGATTATGCCCATTAACGAACTTGTCCGTCGTATTGGGATGCGCCACCTACCCTGAAAATTTCAAGTCGCTAGCTCTTTTCGTTCTCAAGTTATCGTGGCAACGGCCGGACGGACGGACGGCCGGACGGCCGTACGGCCGGACGGACAGAATCAAATTTGACCTCGAATTCTTCATTGGGGAGTCGAACTTAATCGTTTGAGACCATTTTCGTCAAAAAATTCGAAAGTTACAGACATTTGGGCAAAACTATAACGCGATGTTCCCCAGAACATACGCGCAAAAATATTTTTGTTGTCACGATAACTTGAGAACGGATTGAGATAGCGGCTTGAAATTTCCAGGTTAGGATGTGCACCAGAACGCGACAGTTCAGTTTGTTTATGAGCATAATCGGCCAAACGGTTTCAGAGTTATAGCCATCTGAAATTTTCTGAAATTTCGTGGTTTTTGTTCCTCATTAACTCAAAAAGTACTGAACCGATTGGATTCAAACATGGTTATTAGTTGTAGAATGGCAACGCGGAAATGTTTGCAAAATTTGGTGAGGATAGCATTTGTAGAAAATTTTTAATAAATCATTGAAAATAAAAAAAAAAAATCTATATATCAGTAACTATTCGTTTGAAATTGCTGAAATTTTGCAAGAGCCTTCATAACCTAACTCTACTGCCAAGTTTCAAGTTTTAATACGATCGGTTAAATATTGTTGGAGATTCGAGCATTCTTGTGCGAGTTCAGTAGATGGGTGACCGTTGCTTCGATAACTTTCGAACGAAAGGAGATAGGGACTTGAAATTTTCAGGGTAGGTTGCGTATCCGAAAGAGAGTGTTGAGTTCGTTTTTGGGCATAATCGGTCAAACGGTTTCCGAGTTATACCCACCTGGAATATTATTTCCTTGATAACTCAAAAAATAAATATTCGATCGAATTGGTGCTTGGTAACTAGTAGTAGAAAATCAACATGAAGACGTGTTTAAAATTTTGTAAGAATCGTATCCCTAGAAAATTTGAAAAAAATGACGAAAAAAAAAATTTCAAGAACCGTACCCCTAGAAAATTTTTAAAAAGTCACGAAAAAAAAATTGGTTCAAGCACTGACGTGAAGTCAGAAGCTTTTGCGCGTATGTTCTATTGTCCATTCTCCTGTATTGGACACTCTTCTTAATCGAATTTACCATGATGAATTCTATTGTCTATTCTCCTGTATTGGACACTCTTCTCAATCGAATTCACCATGATGAATTCTATTGTCCATTCTCCTGTATTGGAGACTCTTCTTAATCGAATTTGCCATGATGAATTCTATTGTCCAGAATGGACAATAGAATTCATCATGGCAAATTCGATTAAGAAGAGTCTCCAATACAGGAGAATGGACAATAGAATTCATCATGGTGAATTCGATTAAGAAGAGAGTGTCCAATACAGGAGAATAGACAATAGAATTCATCATGGTAAATTCGATTAAGAAGAGTGGACAATACAGGAGAATGGACAATAGAACATACGCGCAAAAGCTTCTGACTTCACGTCAGTGCTTGAACCAATTTTTCTAGTTTGTAATCAAACATGCCCAAGACTAAAAAAACTAATTAAAAAAATAGTTCATAACATATTTCTATTCATAGAAACTCAAATTTGTCTAAATTTCCTTGAAACTCACAGAATAAATTGAAATTTTTCGAATTATTGATCAAAAACTAGAAAAATTGATATGCATTGATGTTTGACGATGAATATCTCGTAAACGCTCAACTTGATCGAAAAATCATAAGAGACCATTTTTATAGAGCAGTAAATTTCCTACAAAACTATGAGTTTCATCATTCATAATGATTTTTTTTTCTCCCCCGGGATGAAAAGTTCACTTTTCGTCCCTGTCACGCGGGAGAAAAGTACCAGATTCTCTCCCGGTGAGATGGCAAATTTACTTTATCTCCCGGCGGTTACCTAGCAACCGCGTGTTTGTATCTCAAGTTGTTGACAGCTGATTCAAAATAATTAATTATTTCAGTGAATACTGACAAATATAAAATAAATGGATTTGATTAAGGCCGCTCGTACACCAGCACGACGCGACCGCAACGCGACCGCGACTTCGTGTAGCTTCGCAGTCGCGGTACGTGGTAATTCATAGAAGCGCCCACACCAAGGATACGGCGACGCGACGCATTTTCCTCGTTAAAAAGTATCGTCGCG
This sequence comes from Halyzia sedecimguttata, assembly GCA_937662695.2. Classification (NCBI taxonomy): domain Eukaryota; kingdom Metazoa; phylum Arthropoda; class Insecta; order Coleoptera; family Coccinellidae; genus Halyzia; species Halyzia sedecimguttata. The sequence continues at coordinate 98,941,909 of OW569412.2, read as the reverse complement.
GTAGCGTTGCGGTCGCGTCGTGCTGGTGTACGAGCGGCCTAACTCTGATGAAAGTGAAATAGACGGAGAAGAGATAATAAGAAATTTAGAAGAAGAAGGGGCAGCTATTACCAGTGAACTACTTCCGGTAAAATCCAAACGATTATATGAAAAGCGATACAATCAATGAATTTTCATTGATGACAGCTGAGTCAAAAGAAGGTTAATTATTTCAGTGAATACCGACAAATATAATAAAAAATGGATTTGATTAACTCTGATGAAAGTGAATTAGACGGAGAAGAAAAAAATCGTATACGCACCTAGGGAGAAAAGTAGGACATCCTCGCCCGCGATTGTCACCCTCGCCTCCGGCTCGGGAGACAATCATTCGCGGGCGTGAATGTCCTACTTTTCTCCCTCGGTGCGTAATATACTATTTTCATCGAGTTATAAAATTCATAAGAAATAAAAAATTTTCCCAAAAATAATCAAACTTTAACCGTTAATATCTTTTAAACGGTTGGGTTTACGAAAAAATCGTAAGAGACCTTTTTTGTAGAGCATTCAATTTCCTACAAAATCTAAGGAACAAGATATTTTTTCAAGTAGTTGGAAGCGAGATATACATTTTTCTATCTGATAATAAGAAAAAATAGAAAACTGTAAGAAGGAGGACCTTCCCGTTACAATTAAGAACTCATGCTTGGAGAGGCTTTCTTAGAGGTGTCTAGGAACCTATTTTTCAGAGTACCAAACGAAAAAAAAATATTCTTTTTTTTTTAATCACCCTATTATATATACAGTCTTTTCAAGATTTAGCGATAGTTTATTCCGTTTAAGCCAATTTGCCACCGTTTCTAGATATCTTATCAATATCACCTACGCCTTCTCCCACGTGTCATCACTCGAGAACATCGATAGATATTTCTCTGTAATTACTTGTAGCTTTGTTTATCTTTACTCTCTGTTTTCTACCAGAAAGATAGCTTCTGAAAAAGTTTAGGGCATTGCCTCTTATGCCATATCTTTCTAATTTGTTTAACAAAATTTCGTGATTTACTGTGTCGAAAGCTTTTGCCAAATTAAGAAAGGCTGTAATAATTATTGGTTTGCTCTTATCTAATTTTTTATAAATTATGTCGATTATATGATTTAAGGCTTCCGTGGTTCCTCTTTTTCTTACAAAACCAAATTGTAGAGAAACTTTTAATTTGAATTCAAATAGTCACTATCAATTAATTCTACGAAATGAAAATTGAAACATTTCGAGAGCCAATCTACGATCTTTCACGAAAGTGAGGATATTCATGTCATAGTGCGGAATTAATGTTCTCGATCTCGCTGTTTTAAGGTCAGTGGATCCTCGATGAATATTAATGAAGAAGATGATAAAAAAATTTGAGAAAAACACTGACGTGAAGTCATGTTCCATCGCCTATTCACGCCTCATACGGAGACGATCGAGCTAAAATTCGGTACTCGATTGTAAAATGGTGTCTCGAAGTAAGTTATATGCGGAGTTTCAGCTGATTCTGATGCATAGTTCCTGAAATATAAAATGTTTTAAGAAGAGTAATGTTTTATTTTTTTTATTAATTTTTGGCGCTCTTGTTCCTCGGAACAGAGTGCTTATCAATTTGCCCAAATGTCTGTAAATCTCGAATTTTTGGCTGAAAATGGTCTCAAACGATTTGGTTCGACTCACTGAATAATTCGTGGTCTAAATCGATTCTGTCTGGCCGTCCGTCCGGCCGTCCGTCTGTTAACACGATAACTCTCGAACGAAAGGAGTTAGAGGATTGAAATTTGCAGAGTAGGTTTGGAGCGTAAATATCTCTTCCGAGTTCGTAACGGGTAAAATCCACCAAGTGGTTTCGGAGTTATGGCCATTTTTAGTAAAAATATTTTTTATGAATATTTCCGAAACTGATCACTCGATCTATCTGAAATTCAGCATCAAATTGTAGAATAGAGACCTTTATACGCATGTAAAGTTTTGTATTGATCAGGTTGCCGTAAAGTGTGAAAACATTTGTTTTTTTTTATTTTTAAATTTTGTTTCTACAATAACTCTCGAAAAGAATAAGCTAGGCAGTTGAAAGTTCCAGATAGGTTTAGGAGATAAATATCTCGGTTAAGTTTGTTATTGGGCAAAATACGTTGGATGGTTTCGGAGTAACAAAAAAAAATTTTTTAACCTACAAATTTCAAATTCAATTTTTCAAGATTCTGTTTCAACATAAAAATCCATTGATATTATTTTCAACTCTTACAAGCTGATACTTTCGGAGATATGATTGTTCGAAATTTCAACAATGAATCGTACTTATTACTTATGTTTTTTTTTAATAATTTTGATAATTTTTGAAACTTTTTTTTTGAACGACACGTTTTTCAAATTCAATTTCTTTCATGATGCAGTTCTATCATAAGAATCCATTGATATAATTCCCAACACTGAGAAACCAATACTTTCGGAGATATAATTTGTCTGTTTGAACAAGAGCGCCAAAAAGCTCCTGTCCACAGGGCTTGAACCGATTTTTTTAAATTTGCATTGGAATGCTCAACCTACTTTGAATTGCAAGTCACTGTTTCTTTCTGGTCTCAAGTTATCGTGAGATACAACGAAACCGTTTGGCCGATTATGCCCAACAGCGAACGTAACTGTCTCATGCGCAACCTACCCTGAAAGTTGCAAGTTATACCGCCGTATTCACAAAGCTTTCAATCTCCGTTAAGTCCTAACTGAGGTCCATCTGAGGTCCTCAGTTAAGGATAATTATGAATCGCTAACTCAGTTTAAGTGAAAATTTTTTGACAGTTCCAACAACCAATCAAATATCCTCATTTTGTATCATATGAACAATTTCACCCAATCATGTCAACATTACATCGATAACAGACCATGGGCTGTTTTCACGTTGCTATGAACATATATTGATTTATTTCGATTATGAAGTTTCAAATATTTATTATTTCGAAATGTCACGATTTGGTTGTAATACTGACGAGAATATTAATGAAATTATTGAATCGAATATACCCAAAAACACCGTTTACAGTAAGAAATTTGTATGGAAAGCATTTATGGACTTCTGCAACGATAGAAAGTATCAATTAGATGGAAATCGGACGGCGGAAGAATTGGCGTTGATTTTAAAGGATTGGGCTGTGAACATGAGAAAAAAAGATGGTACAGAGTTCAAAGAAAGTACGGTCAAAACCATGTGGAATATAACAAGTAAGCTAGCAAAAAATTTTCTATCCGAATAACCCTCGGACATTGATAAATGCTCAAAAATTTTATGACAACTTTCTCAAGCTTGTTGCTTGTAGGCAACAGATCTCCGCCTACGGCGTCGGTCTGTTTCCAAGCAACAAGCTTTCGAAATCTGTCATAAAATTTTTTCGAACAATTATCAATGTCCTTGGGTTATTACTACTGAAAATTAACGTGAAACGGGCCTGTTTCAGCACCGTCATATTCGTTAACTGAGGTTGCGATTCTTATTTATCCTTAACTGACGACCTCAGACTTAACGGAGATTGAATGCTTGGTGAATACGGTGGATTATCTCTCTCCATTCGAAAATTATTGTGGCAATGACCATCTATCCAGCTATATGCAATGACTTATGATTTAGAACAAAACAAATTTATTGTGATGCCCTATTACCGCAATTGTGCATTAATCAATTGTGAATGGATTTACTCTGTAGAGGCCTGTAAAAATGAATATCTGGCGAAATATTCTGATGTTCAAATTGAAGAACTTGGAACACGAGTTGAAGAGAATCCTCAAATGTCCCTGAATAAATTATTATCTTAAGAGTCTGGTGTCCCCTTGAGTATTGAAAAAAAAATGAATTTGTACCCATACAAAATAACGATTGTTCAGAAACTCCTACCAATAGATATTCCACGTCGCCTGAAGTACTGCTATTGGTTTATAAATAATCTTAACGTCGACAGATTATTGGACTCAACTTTTCTTAGTGATGAGGCTTGGTTTCATTCTCAAAACTACACATTTTGGACATCTGAGAATCCACATAATTTTATTGAGACTACATTACATTTGCAAATAGTTGGTGTGTGGCTAGCAGTTTTTAGTCGTAGAATATATGGCCCAGTTTTCTTTCATGATACCATTAATGGTGACAGGATCAAAAGAATAATGCTGGAGCCATTCACAAACCAACAAGATAACAAAGAAATACAGTTGGGGTATTTTCAACAAGATGGGGCAACTGCCCACACTATACTTCTGCAAATCTGAGCTATTTGCGGAAGTTCTATGATAACCGTATAATAAGTCGAGGACTCCAGCCTTCCTTTCCAATACGCTCTCCAGACTTGACTTTCCTGGATTTTAGCGTCTTTGCATCTCTGAAAGATGAGGCTTTCAAAAGACAATACGATAATATTGAGGACCTCCAATCAACAATAACAATGTGCTGCCAAAATATTGGCCCACAAATGTTAAAAAATATATTTGACATCAAACGAAAAAGAGTTTATCAATGCCTTGAAAATAATAGAGCACATTTTGAACATTTGATCTGAATTCATTGTTAGAATTCTCACAAATGGCCGAACTCTGAAACTGGGTATTATCTTACAGTTATTCAATGTATTATGTCCATTTGTATTGATTTGTTACCTGCATTGAACATTGAAATTAGTTCAACAGTTTGCATTCAGTTATCAGTAACTACTTACATCTCAACAATTCTAAATAGGATTTCAAAAATTCTTCCATTCAAATACAAGGGAAGATTGTTCATATCTGTTCAATAGCTAATATGATATCTCGTTAAAATGAGTTAGGAGAATAGAATCCCAACTAATGAATAATTCACTCTCGATTCCATCAGCTTGATATTTTCCCAAAGAAAACTCCTTAAAAATTGGTTCAAGCACTGACGTGAAGTCAGAAGCTTTTGCGCGTATGTTCTATAGTCCATTCTTCTGTATTGGACACCCTTAATCGAATTTACCATGGTACATTATGTGGTTCATTCTCCTGTATTGGACACTTAATTCGAATTTACCATGGTAAATTCAAATTAAGAGTGTCTCCTGTATTCTCCTGTATTGGACACTTAATTCGAATAATTTACCATGGTAAATTCGAATTAAGAGTGTCCAATACAGGAGAATGGACAACATAATGTACCATGGTAAATTCGATTAAGGGTGTCCAATACAGAAGAATGGATAATAGAACATACGCGCAAAGGCTTCTGACTTCACGTCAGTGCTTGAACCAATTTTTTGTTGTAAGTTTTCGGTAAGTGGCAAGTTATATTATATGAAAATAATGTTGAAATATGTTCATAATTTTCCAATAAGCACAAAAATTTCATAAATTGATTATTAATTAATGAACTATGAAAACAAACAATACAGGACATTGAATATCACAGTTAGAACGGAATCACCCAGTTATATAGATTTTTTTTTCAATTTTTTATGATTTTTTAAAAATTTTCTACAAATACTATCCTCTCGAAATTTTGCAAGAATTTTCGCGTTGGCATTCTACAACTAATGACCATGTTTAAATTCAATCGGTTTAGTATTTTCGAGTTAATGAGTAAGAAAAAACAACCAAATTTCAGATGGCTATAACTCTAAAACCATTTGGCCGATTATGCTCATAAACAAACTGAAATGTTGCATTCTGATGCACATCCTACTCTGAAAACTTCAAGCCGCTATCTCTTTCCGTTCTCAAGTTATAGTGACAACAAAAATATTTTTTAATGATTTTTTAATAATTTTCTAGCCATACGATTCGCACAAAATTTCACAAACGTACTTAGGTTCATATTCTACAACTACTCAACAAATTTCAATTCAATCGGATTTATATTGGTTGAAAACAAAATTATTACTCGGAAACCACTGGGCCGATTATGCCCATTAACGAACTGTCCGCTGTATTAGGATGCGCCACCTACCCTGAAAATTTCAAGTCGCTAGCTCTTTTCGTTCTCAAGTTATCGTGGCAACGGCCGGACAGAATCAAATTTGACCTCGAATTCTTCATTGGGGAGTCGAACTAAATCGTTTGAGACCTTTTTCGTCACTAAATTCGAAAGTTACAGACATTTGGGCAAAATGATAACGCGATGTTCCCCAGAACATAGGCGCAAAAAGGAGTAAAATTCCATTATCATTTATCATTCATCATTCTTTCAATCAAATTACCCTACTCTGGTCATCACAAGGTCTATTGTAAACCAAGAGAAGGAGTTAGGCTCAGCAATTATGCTATGTACCCCAAATTTCGTGTAATCAAAAATTAAATCCAAAAATTCATTCATTTGATAATTTCACTTTCTACAAACTTAATGCGAACTATTAAATCAATTTATTTTGTATAATAAAAATTTCTGGTCCAAACTGGGACGGGAGGAAAAGATTTGTCATTGCCAATGCAAACAAAGGAGAAAGTAAGGTTATTCGTATATTACGAGTTCTGTGGCTGGAATTGCAATTGTGAACGGCTTGCATATGAAGCGACAAAATGAGAGGGTTTCAGAACCAACTACGATGTTACAATCATTTATAAAGACCCTGTATTTCATGGAATATAGTTTGGTATATGAAGTACCTTAGACTGGGCCGAAAAAAACGACTATTTTTTTTTAATGATACTGTGAAAATATCATTCATGATGATAAAAAAAATTATCGTGAAAGTTTGAGCCCTTAATAATAGTATTAAGGGGTGTATCGTTACTATTGGTTTTTTAACAGTAATCGCATCTTTTCACTCAAAACTCGTCAATTATTAATTTGAAAAATTTGGGAGATACAAACTCTTAAAGAAAATTAAATTTCCTACAAAAAAGCTCTCGTTGTAAATTAATGTAAAACAAGCCGTTTGCTTGTTATCGTGCCTGAAACATTGATTTATTTTTTCAATTTTGCGTTTTGATTTTGCATTTTTGTAACTACCAGAAATATCAATATTTTTGTGGTACAAAATACTTATTTTAAAGGAAATTTAATACTCTACAAAAAAAGTTTCTTAACATTTTTAATTAATTTCACTTCTTCCAAAGTTATTCGACGTTGAAGTTAAATTCAAAAGTTATTTATGGTTTTTTTTCGCGTTAAACATAATTTTTTCCACTTGATTAAAAAATGTATTACTTAAATATTGAGAGTAACTTTTTTCTCTCGACCACTAAACTGTTTTTTGTAAAATCATAATTTATTAATGTATTATTTTACTTTTTAACTATTAGTTATCTACATAAATTCATTTTTAATGGTTTTAGGCAACTCCAATAGTACGAAAAATTTGGTTTCTTAATCATAAGTTATTTATTTTTGTAGGGACAGCGTTTCATTTACAGAAAAAAATTGAATAATAAGTCAAAACGAATAGAAGTAATGAAAGAGATAAAAAAATCATTTTATTTTCACTTATAATTTATATTTTACAAAAAAAAAAGCTTATATTGCTTTAATTATTATCAAATTATGGAGAATGTTCAATTGAAACATTAATTACTCAATGAAATTACTTTTATTACAATTTGGAAACTTTTTTTGTAGAGAATTAAATTTCCTTTAAATTAAGTATTTTGTACCACAAAAATATTGATATTTCTGGTAGTTACAGAAATGCAAAATTGAAAAAATAAATCAATGTTTCAGGCACGATAACAAGCAAACGGCTTGTTTTACATTAATTTACAAAGAGAGCTTTTTTGTAGGGAATTTAATTCCCTTTAAGAATACGTATCGCTCAAATGTTTCAAATTAATAATTGACAAGTTTTGAGTGAAAAAATGCGATTTCTGTTAAAAAAAAAAAAAAGCACTGACGTGAAGTCAGTACTCTTTGGCGCGCGTGTTCACGGTGGCTAATTTGAATTGAATGATGAGTACTTCAAGCTCAGTGGATAGAGCGAGCCGAAGATCTACCCAAAGGATAGTGGACACCATTCACTGTCGGTTCAAAAATTAACAGTGCTGTATCTAAGCTGCCATCAGGATAGAGTAACAAAGTTGGAAAAGAACACAACTGACTCTCCTTAGTCGCACAAGCTCCTAGAAGATTTGGGAGGGTCAGTATAATCCTAATCATGTTTATAGCACGCGCGCCAAAGCAGATTGACTTTTTACACTTTTTCTTTCATTGTTAAATCACTCTGCTTTTGCGCGCGTGCTATAAACATGATTAGGATTATACTGACCCTCCCAAATCTTCTAGGAGCTTGTGCGACTAAGGAGAGTCAGTTGTGTTCTTTTCCAACTTTGTTACTCTATCCTGATGGCAGCTTAGATACAGCACTGTTAATTTTTGAACCGACAGTGAATGGTGTCCACTATCCTTTGGGTAGATCTTCGGCTCGCTCTATCCACTGAGCTTGAAGTACTCATCATTCAATTCAAATTAGCCACCGTGAACACGCGCGCCAAAGAGTACTGACTTCAAGTCAGTGCTTTTTTTTTTTCAAGTTCCTTTAACAAATATAGCTATCAATACAGTTTGGCTGTTAGCTTTACTGTAGATAAAAAAAAATTGCGGTTGTGGGACCTCCGTTAGGAAAGCAATTGCCTCTTCTCCAAATCCGAACGTATTTTAATATAGATCTACCGAATATAGTTATTTATAAATTTGCCTCAGGGCTACCATACAGACATTTCAACTCGGAAACAACGCTATTTCCCCCAAACTGACTTCTGTCCTTGCACTGAATTGACATGAATATTCTTTTAAAACCTCACAATATCGGCTCATTACTCCCAACATAACCCAAACAACCCAAAACCATTCACTTCTCGTCTGCGCATGCGCAGTATACTCGTGGCTGCAAGTCCTCCCAAAATTACACACCTCACAAAAAACTCCAATTCTCCAACACTAGTGGTTCAGGAGATATCGCTTCTTGAATCCACGCATGCGCAGACCCTCACCAGGGGATTCTATAGAGGAATAGCATCCGCCACCCCAAAATCCCAATCCTCTCTGACGAAAGCACCAGCAGTTAAATCACTGATGGTCTGTTCATGCGCATAACGAAAAATGCCCGTAAGGGGTACATCAATTTCGAAATTAGCCCCAGGGCCACGGTACGGACACTTTAACTCGGAAACAACGCTACATCCCCCAAACTGACTTGTCCTTGCACTGAATTGCCATGAATATTCTTTTGAAACCTGTGACGCCCATCCCTTCTAGGTCTCCCTCTGTTGCTAACCTTTCCTCCGAAATTAGAGACCTCGGGCGCCACCTCTAGTTTAAAGTGTTGAGGACACTCGGTACCTGTGGGCGGTATCCCACAGGGGTCCGGGAGCTACAATCAGAGAAGGTTATATCCAGGGCTCGGATGTTCGTGGAAGTCGGGGCAGTCCTCTATCTCTGGGAATGTTTACTTGTTATTCGGGAAAATAAAACACACAATAATAATGACACTTCTATTCGGTGAATTCTACTACATGGTGGTGGTATGTAGGATGATAGGTTGATTAAGCGGTGCAGAAGTAGAGGCGGGATGTAAGATGCTTTTAAAACGGTACCTGGGCACGAGCCTTTATAAATCTACGGAATGAGTGAAAATGGTCAAGTGAACAACGTTAAAAGTGTAATCATGCGATGAAAGCCGGGATGAAGCGAAAGTGCGTGCGGAATATTAAGCAATCGGTAACACCAAGCGGTAAATTTAACATGGGCAAAGTATATATACAATGAAAGAAATTGGAAATAAACCGTTCCTCAACTCTGCTGGCATAACAAAGGGGATCGGATAGGTAGAGATACGGTAAGGGTTCTATAAGGATGCATGATGCGCCGTTTCAAGCTAGCATACACAACCTGTATATCCCGAACTCCAAAGGTGTCATGCAGGCCGTTTCAAGCTACTACACGACGCTGAGGAATTCGGGTGGTCGGTAGGAAGGAAGGATATAAGGATGCATGATGCGCCGTTTCAAGCTAGCATACACAACCTGTATATCCCGAAATCCAAAGGTGTCATGCAGGCCGTTTCAAGCTACTACACAACGCTGAGGAATTCGAGCGGTCGGTAGGAAGGAAGGATATAAGGATGCATGATGCGCCGTTTCAAGCTAGCATACACAACCTGTATATCCCGAAATCCAAAGGTGTCATGCAGGCCGTTTCAAGCTACTACACAACGCTGAGGAATTCGGGCGGTCGGTAGGGAAGGAATAGAGGCGAATAGTACAATAATACCAGCAGAGAGAGAAATAAATAGTCTTACCCTAATACCTTGCCCATGCGGAACCTCTGAAGCTACTTACTTCTTCGGCGGGGTCGGAACGGTGGTGTTACTGTCGCAGTGTCGCTTCATTGACTGACTTTGACCTAATTACGCTCGCGAATTTATACTCGCAAGCACTACCGGGCCTGACCACGCCCACATGTTCAATATAGGTAATCGAACATGCACATGTGCCGATATTCCTTCGATTCAGAGGAACGGAAATTAAAAATGGAAAATTGCTTCGTTACAAACCTCACAATATCGGCTCAGCACTCCCAACATAACCCATACAACCCGAAAACAGTCACTTCTCTTCTGCGCATGCGCAATCTACTTGCGGCTAAAAGTCCTCTCAAAATCACACACCTTACAAAAAACTCCGATTCTCCAACACTAGTGGTTCAGGAGATAGCACATCTTTAATCGACGCATGCGCAGTCGCTCAATAGGGGATTCTATGGAGGAATAGCATCCGCCACCCCAAAACCCCAATCCTCTCTGACGAAAATACCACCAGTTAAATCACCGATGGTCTGCTCATGCGCATAACGAAAAATGCCTGTAAGGGGTAACATCAATTTCAAAATTAGCCCCAGGGCCACGGTACGAACACTTTAACTCGGAAACAACGCAACATCCCCCAAACTGACTTGTCCTTGAACTGAATTGCTATGAATATTCTTTTAAAACCTCACAATATCGACTCAGCACTCCCAACATAACCCATCCAATTAAAAAACTGTCACTTCTCTTCTGCGCATGCGCAATCTACTCGCGGCTAAAAGTCCTCTCAAAATAACACACCTTACCAAAAACTCCGATTCTCCAACACTAGTGGTTCGGGAGATATCGCATCTTTAATCTACGCATGCCTCATCAGGGATCTGGATTCTATGGAGGAATAGCATCCGCCACCCCAAAACCCCAATCCTCTCTGACGAAAACTACAGCAGTTAAATGACTTCTCATCTGCGCATGCGCACAACGAAAAATGCCCGGAAAGGGCAGCATGAACCTCAAAAAAATAGGTTTCGGCATTTTGAGCAAAGTTTCCCGCAAAATAGTAGTAATTATTTTATTTTTTTCATGTCACGTGATCTTCACGAAATTTTGCAAAAGTGTTTGCATTGGTCTTTTGCATCTAACTACTGAGTTTCAATTTAATCAGATCAGTATTTTTCGAGTTATCGTGAAAACAAAATTTTAAAATTTTTGAAATTTTTTTTTGCCACTTTAGGGCCGTCCGGTCATAACAAAACTTCGCAGGTAGATAAAGGTCATGATTCTACAATTTGATGCTAAATTTCAGAAAGATCGAGTGATCGGTTCCGGAAATATTCATAAAAAACGTTTTGACTAAAAACGGCCTTAACTCCGAAACCGCTCGGTGGATTTCGCCCGTTAACGAACTTGTCCGAGATATTTACGCTACAAAACTACCCTGCAAATTTCAACGCTCTAAGTCGTTCCGTTCGAGAGTTATCGTGCTAACGGCCGGCCGGCTGGCCGGACCGGACGGACAGAATTGAATTTGACCTCGAATTCTTCATCAGGGAGTCGAACCCAATCGTTTGAGACCATTTTCGAAAAAAAATTCGAAAAATACAGACATTGTGACGAAATGATAGCACGCTGTTCCTTGCGGAACACGCGCGCAAAAACAATAGTCGCAACGATACACCCCTTAATACTATTATTAAGGGCTCAACCTTTCGCGATAATTTTTTTTTATCACCATGAATGATATTTTCACAGTATCATTAAGAAAAAAAAAATAGTCGTTTTTTTTGCCCAGTCTAAAGTACCTACTTCATACTATTTTGTACCAATACTTCCACTACTGAATAAACGAAATTCGTGACACGTGGAAAAGATTTTCAACCTAACTACAACGTCGCGACGGCTACATGGAAAAGATTCTTCCTCCAAATCCTCTATTTGCAATTTCATCATGCTCGCAACAACTATGTAGTTACAGAAGCGTTGTTTCTTTATCGTGGGAAAACTCAGTTTTCAACTTAGGATTACTCGCCACGTAAAGCGTCTTCAATGGCCTGAATTAATGGGGAGAGTGAAATGCTATTCGAGAAGCATTCTATAGAGCCTCTCCTGTTAAAATCCGTTGGAAGAAAGAATATTGTTATCCAAAGAAAGCAATCTATAAAAATAAACACTACAAAAGTTGCTACACTCTTGTCCATTAAAAATTGTAACGTCTGGTATTTGTTTTGGAATGGATCGACCTTAGTCATACACCGATTAGTGAGAATAACGAGTTGTTGATAGGGATTAGATCATTATTGAGTAAAATATCTTCTCCCTTATACAGTTCCATTCCTTCAAGTGTTTCTAGTTACAAATTATTGGAATTTTTCAACTCTGACGGAATTTTCTGAAATAGGGTGGCCAGTTGTAATTTGCAACATGAGATTTATCGATGTGGTTGTTCCGTATGTTCTTTTACTGTGCGAGAATGTTTCTGGTTGTTTTCCTTACGTAGCACTTTTTGCAATCCAAGCATTTAATTTCATATATACCCGATTTTAACATGTCCGGAGTTTTATCGAATATATTTCCTAGAAGTTGTTTGATTTTTGAAAACCACTTTTATATTAACATTTTTGGCGCCCTTGTTCTTCGGAACGGAGTGCTTAACAATTTGCCCAAATGTCTGTAATTTTGGATGAAAATAGTCTTAAACGATTTGGTTCGACTCACTGATCAACAGTCCGTCGTTGAGATCAATAACTCCGATAACTCCGATAACTGCCGTAGACACGATAACTCTCGAACGGAATGAGCTAGACGGTTGAAATTTTCAGAGTAGGTTTGGTAGATAAATATCTCGGTAAAGTTCGTTATTGAGCAACGAAAAAAAGAGTTTTTTTTACATTACAAATTTCAAATTCATTTTTTTTAAGATGCAGTTTCATCATAAGAATCCATTGATATAATTTTCAACTCAAACAAGCTAATACTTTCGAAGATATGATGTATCAAAATTTCAATATTAAATCGTAATTCTTTGTTATCACAGAATGCTGTAATTTTTCTATCTGTGAATTGCATAATCTGAGTTCATAAATATCATCTCATTTACCTATAACAGACATGTCAAATTTATTTCTGGTTCGTTACTCATGATAAAGCATTTGATGGTGGAATCAAAGATTATAATCTTTAGATGGAAATATATGGTTAATTCAAAATTATGTTCAGAATATCTCCAGTAAAAACAAAGCTGGAATATTGGCTAAGTTTGAATTGATATAATTTAATTTTCACAGTAGATTCGAGGAATGAATATCTCGGTTAAGTTCATTATTGGTTAGAAACGGTCTGGTGGTTTCGGATTAATAGTTTTTATATCTCTTGTTCTTTTTTGATGATACTTTTTGAATTTCATTTTCTTTATGATGCAGTTCGATCATAGGAATCCATTTATATAATTCCCAACTCTGAGAAACCAATACTTTCGGAGATATGATTTCTCAAAGTTTGAACAAGAGCGCCAAAGCTCCTGTTCATGTAAAACGAAGCCTACACGTCAGATCGTCATGAAGAGAAGAATTTCGGATTTATGATTAAACTCTCTAGCGATCAATAGATTATCGTAACTTGCAGATCTACACTTCTTTCACGGTGAGCTGCAATTAATATAATTGGTCGAAAAGGAGAATTTACTAGAAGTAATGAGCAATTTTAACGAGTCGAGATCATTAACGAATCTGGAATTATGTATTTACCCATTCGATAACATGAAATTTTATGGTTGAAGTACGTGAATTGAGGTGAATTTTCTGTATACGAGTTGATAGAATATGAAGCCGCTTAAAGTTCTGTGACCCACAGTAAACATGCTGAATTAATGTCTTTTGTACGTGTTGGAGGTACTGCTATATGTGGAATATGGATTTGCGATTGTTAAGGCCCAGTTCCATAATCGAACTTAAAGTCTACTTTTTCGACAAAGTCTCCTTTTACTAAGTAAAATGAGAGTAAAAGGAGACTTTGTCGAAAAAGTAGACTTTAAGTTCGATTATGGAACTGGGCCTAAGTTATACCCTTATTACACTATGCCTTTTTCACGTCTATATTTGCGCCTATTTTCATGGCTATTTGTTGGGTGAATTTCCCCCCAAATGAGTGGCACTATTACACCGCGCTTTTTTCGCGCTTGTTTCAGGCAGTAATTTCAGAGCTGCAAACATTGAAGAAATTGTCATATTTACCTACATACATACATACATACATACATACATAGTGTTTTAGGAATGTCTGAAGAAACGTTTAACATGCTGCTACATAGAGTGCAAATTCACATACAGAAAAAAGACACTGTAATTCCAGAAACCATTTCTCCAAAAACGAAATATGTATAATTACTTTGCGATACTAGGCTACTGGTGAATACTTCTTATCACACGGGGATAGCCATCACAGATTATCTGGCCTTCGTAAGTTTAGTTAGTTTACGTCCTCAGAGTAATAAACATAAATTTATTATTGAATTTACGAAGGCTGCGATTCAAAGGATAGAATAAACTAGGTTATGTTAATACGACAAGTCTGACAGATAAATATTGTGTTGGTAGACACGACATTTCGACAAAAAGGCTTGAAATCCCCACGATTCAGGGGGAACAAATAGAACTAGTTCTATTTATTTTCAAGCCTGAAACAGTCTACAAAATAGTCCCGGGCGCTTGCGTATTTCTTGAAATTTCAGGCGCAGTCAGTCAGGCTGACAAATAGGCACGAAAAAGGCATAGTGTAATAAGGGTATTACGCACAATATCTCACATCGAAATAACTGATATTACGGATTAATTGTGGAACTCATAAGATACGAACATAAAGGTGGCAACAATGCACAACAAAAGTAAACGCTTTTGCCAATCTTCATTATCACATTTACGTTCTTTTATGGTATTCCACACTGCCGTTACAGCTCACCGACTCACACCTGAGATGTTAGTTGTTTTTTATGAAAAAGAATTTTATTTTTGTTTCGTTCGATAGGAGAAGGTTTACCATCAATTAAGAAAAATTGGTTCAAGCCCTGTGGACAGGAGCTTTGTGCTGTTGTTCAAACTTTGACAAATCATATCTCCGAAATTATTGGTCTCTGGGAATGATATTGATGGATTCTTACGATAGAACTGCATCATGAAAGAAATTAAATTCAAACAGACCGATTCTCCCCAATAACGAACTCATCCGAGATATTCATTCCTCAAATCTCAAATCTACTCTGAAAATTATATTAAATCAATAATTGAAACTTAGATAATATTGCAGTTTTGTTTTTACTGGAGATATTCTGAACCCAATTTGATAATGTATCTTACCAAAGAATATATTTCCATCATCATATGGATTATCCACGAGCATTATAATATTACCTTAAAAGTATAATATCATATCCTCATAATTCTACGATAGCTGAGGTTATTTCATTGGTCATTAAGCATTCAATCATACTTTGTTTTACTAGAACAGGAGGTGTATTTCATATCACGAATAACGAACCAGAAATAATTTTGACATTTATCTCTCATAGGAAAATAAGATGACATGTAAGAACACAGATCATATAATAATTCATAGATAATAATTAAGTACAGCATTCTGTGGAAACATAGAATTACGATTTATTATTGAAATTCTGAAAAATCATATCTCCGAAAGTATTAGCTTGTTAGACTCAAAACTGATATCAATGGATTCTTATAGTGAAAATACATCTTGAGAAAAATTGAATTTTGATGTAATTTGTAATGCAAAAAAAAATTTTCTTTCGTTACTGCGAAACAATTAGTTCGATTTTGCCCAATAACGAACTTAACCGAGATATCTTTGTCCTTAACCTACTCTGAAAATTTCAACTGTCTAGCTCATTCCGTGCGAGAGTTATCGTGTTAACGGAGGACCGGAGAATCGATTTTGACCACGAATTCTTGATCAGTGAGTCTCACCAAATCGTTGACCATTTTCATCCAAAAATTCGAAAATTACAGACATTTGGGCAAATTGATAAGCACTCTGTTCCGAGGAAAAAGAGCGCCAAAAATAGGAGCTTTCAATTTAAAAGACAATATCGGTGACGGCACTGCTTGGCAACAGGAAATTGTAGAACAATGAGAGTTACGGGAAAATGTTCCTTAAAAATAATAATTTGACCTATCAAACTATTTTCTGCTATTCCTGAAAGGGGAGAAAAGAAGTCCATTATTCCGTACTTTTGTTGACCCTCATTGTAGAAGCGATATGCGCTGATGTTCTCGTATGACGGGTACGAGTAGGGAATCCAATCCCGCACCAAAACAACAATCCTGCAAACACGCGGGATAAACGTCATCAATCCCGCGATCCGCAAGAAAGCGGGATTGTTAAAATATATATACTCTTTATACTCAACCTAATAAAAATGTTAGTAAAAATGTCTTATGCAATTAAAAACATACTATAGTAGTAGCATAATAGTTATTTATGCACCAAGGACTAAAAACTGTCTATCATTGTCGTGCCTGCAAAGGGACGGAGCCGAGGGATAGCAAGCAGGCGATACAAGAGACAGTTTTTCGCCGAATTGCATATTTTTTCGTCGACCTCTACACACTTTTATGAATTTCGGACCACTTAAATAATTCCACAATATTAAATGACAGTTATTCTCACATACACTTATGTTTGTATTGAACCGTATCATGCCGTATCTATAGTGACCACAACATTGACAGTTATTCTTACAGACCATTATGTTTGTATTGGACCGTATCATGCCGTATCCATAGTGACCACAGCGGACGAGGAAGTAATTTTGCGGAAGAAAATGTACTTTTTCGTCCGCAAAGTACTTGCCTTCAATAATAGTCGATCATACGGCCGCAAATTAGCACGTAAAATATCACTTTTCATAGAGGTCGAGGGAAAAGGTACTTATTCTTTTTCTGGGGCTTTTGCGCTTTCATTATCGTATTTTAATATTGATTCCCGCACGGAAAATCCCGCAATGATGATCCCGCATTTGCGGGATCCAGCATTTCTAATTCTAATTTTTGAACCAATTTTACCACAGCTGTTACAATTGTTAATTGACGATCATGAAGATAATCGAAATCTGATTTTTCATTGCCTCCTTAACACCTATAAACATAATTGGATTCGTCATTAAAGAACTAAATTACCAATAATAATAGTTGCATGACTAATCAGTATGTGACCGCCAAGAAAATGCAAGAAGGTTAGCTCATCGTCCACAAAAAACATCTTATGTGGTATACGAATGGGTTCTCTGATTGCAAGTTCCATGGCAAATTCATCAGCCAACACTACATAGCTACAATTATTAGGTTATGTTTTATTTTTAATCTGTTCGCTTTTCTCGTCTTGTCCATTCATTTTTCAGGTTGAGTTTCGGGTTCCTTGGAGAAACCTCTCCGTTTTTTGACCAAGGAATCCATATTGAAGAAAGAAATGTATCTCCACCATATGGAGTGTCCACAAAAAGACTATCAACATGACGAATTTCAAATCGATTCGAAATTCGTCATGTTGATACTCTTTTTGTGGACACTTCATATGCTGGAGATGCTTTATTATAGCTGGCTATGAAATGTTATTTTTCTCTTAAAAAAAAATGTTTGCCCCCCCCCCCCAAAATTAATTCCTGGCTACGCCCTTGCTTTGAAGTCTTGTCTTTCATTCCATATAAAGCTATTATTGGTATGTCCAAGGGTTCGTGAAATATAATTAGATAACATAGCCTCTACAATTATAATTTTTTTGTCAAAATGACAAATATTTCGAAAACTGTTGAACAGGAATATGTGAAAAGTATACGCAGGAAGTTCCAGAGAATTGAAGAACACTACTGAATATAGTGTGTCCCATTTGAAAACTCAAAGTCACCCTCTATTCCTCTTTTGTGGGACACCCGATATATTCAAAAATATTTTTAGGTTGTGCTATTATTGGAGTAATTGTTTGCATCAAAAAAATTTGCCAAACTTTGGCCGTTACGCCTATATCGTCCGCAGTGGCAGTAGTGGGACACCCTGTATATAAAATTATTATATTTATATATACATAAAATGGAAGGATGTTTGGCGAACTCAACACTTATTTTGGAAATAAATTTACACAGTTTGGTAGCGTTGTTCAAGTGTTAATAGTTTCTGAGCACAAATGTCAAATAAGTCTCTTTGACAAACTTCAAGATCTTACGCAGCCAGAAAATCTTCCAAATGTTAAGATATTATATTTTTACATACATTGGATACAGTCGATAAGGATTTACATCGTGTAATATAGCCTTCAACATTCAAAATAATATTTTATTCGTTTTTTCAGGCGAAAAACTGCCATAGATGACATCGCTGTCAAGCCTATCACCCAGTTTCCTGTTTCGTTGGCGGAAGAGGTAAGCGATAATTATCGAGCAATTCAACACTGCTTTATACACTTTATCACAAAATACGCATCAACTAAAGGAAGATTTGGTTCTCCCAGTCAGCATACAGGTTGGCCAATCTTTAACTACCACCTGTTTCACACCAATGATTATTTTTTCGAGTAGTGACAAGCTTATGATTCTACACCAACATATCAGCAACGATTTGAGCAATAATTCATGTATTCCCGATTTTTTTCAGATCCTGTGAACTTTTTCAGTTTCCCAATAATTTGTATTATGTATATGTATATTGTTGTAGGGCGTAACGTTACACTGCGACCTTAACCGCCGTATTCACAAAGCATTCAATCTCCGTTAAGTCCTAACTGAGGTTCTCAGTTAAGGATAAATTGGGGATTATAAGGGACAATAAGGGGTAAAGGTGGTAAAACAGGCCTGTTTCACCACCGTTAAAAACGTTAACTGAGGTTGCGATTCATATTTATCCTTAACTGAGGACCTCAGTTAGGACTTAACGGAGATTCAAACACTTAACAATGCTTTGTGAGTACGGCGGTAAGTCTATTATGCCCCCCCTTCAGAGCTGTCGATGTCATTATCATCTACAGCTCGCCTTCCAGTTCCAGAGTTCTGATGAACTCCAGTATCTGGGATGGCTTCAAGGAGGCTACGTCTTCGCTCCTGCAGATTTCTTTTCCAAAGCATTCCTTACGTTGGTTTGAGATAGCGGGGCATTCCGTTATCAGCTGATCAGGAGTTTCATCCTCCTCCCAACAGAATCTACACTCATCAGTGTCTGCTAGCCCCAATGTCATCATATGCTTCCTGAGGCCGCAGTGCCCTGTAAGGAAGCCAGTGAGGAGGTGAAGCGTGTTCTTGCTCAGGTCCAAGTATTTCTTGGATCAAGCAGTATCAAAGTTCCGGAGGAATTTCTTGGAGCTAGTGATACATCTATCTATCTATCTCTGATAGTTTATTTCTAGGTTTATTTCCACGCATCTTTCTATTGCAACTACTTCTGCCTGAAAGATGCTCGGATAGGAGCCTAGCGATAGTGAGCATTTGGTGCCTGGCCCATATACTCCAGCGCCAGCTCCTGTAATGGTTTTTGAATCGTCTGTGTACCATTTAATGGCATTTCTTTTGAGTATTTGGGTGTTGGATTCCCTGTTCCAGTCTTTTTTCCTACCAAGCATCGTAGTGAAGTTCTTTTCGATGCTTACTTTCTTGATCATTTCGTCACTAGGAAGATTGGCTGATGAAATGTACCTGGTAAGAGAGGACCACGCTTTCTGGTTTTTAATACATTACCGGTTCTTTTCCTAGATATTCTGAGAATGGCGTCATAGGACATATTGTCTATCACTAGATGAAGTGGTGTGAGATTTGTTATAATCTCAAGTGCCCTGGTAGGACAGGTTCCTATAGCTCCTCGTACTCTTCTGGCTTATTTTTAAGTAGCAGACTACTGCCTCATACGTAATTATGGGTCTCACTATCATGACGTACATAACCGAATAATTTAGTTGCGCACCTTTATTCAAATAATGCAGAATTATGAAATCCGGGTTAAACTTATATCCTTCCGCTAATAAATGATTCGAATAAATAGAATTAATTTTGTTGTGTTGCTACCTGTGGTGGTGTAAGCCACCAACATTTCTATCTATTGTTCCTATTATATAATTTATCACAACTACCGCAACTTAATTGATAAGCACCGGAATTAAATTCTTGATTTTCTTTTGATTTATTATTCTTAATTAGTTTTACCAGGGTATTGTTATTCAATGAGACATTCACGTTCTGATTCAGAACTTAAGAAGGAACCTTTTTATGTTGGGGACTCGGTTTGCCATAATATGTTAAGGCGTTGATTTTTTTGTCCTCAATTTCTGGAAATACTAAACTAATTGTTTTTCTAAATTGTTTTTTTTTACAACATTCTTATAATTTACTATGGATCATATCCATTTTATACCGCTATTTGTTCGATCATTTCTTATTCTTCACAATAATTTTCTTCGGATAAATCTATATTAATTAGCTGGTGCAACATAGGTACTATGAAATGCTGCGACTTTCTGGTCGAATGTGTAAGACGAGTAGATGTATAATTGTATCCGTATGGGATATAAATATCGAAAAATCATGTTTATTGTTTTTCCACGTTATTGCTTAATCCAAAAACTTAATTGCCCCATCATTTTCCATTTCTATGTGGATTTGGCATTTGGATGAATGATATTATTGAAATCTAGAATTACTTATACTGCCCCATAAAAGTTAGGGAAGTTCAGAAATTTTGTGACCGTTTCATTTATGAGAAATCAAATGTTTTAATATCTTATAGGTATCTGAATGGCTTTTTTGCTCCTTGTTTGATAACTTTTACAATTTCAGGCAAGTTTTTGTCGCTTGCATTTTTGAGAATTTTTCAGTTATTTTTTCACGTTATTACAATCCACTTTGATTC
The DNA here is from genome assembly GCA_937662695.2 of Halyzia sedecimguttata. NCBI lineage: Eukaryota > Metazoa > Arthropoda > Insecta > Coleoptera > Coccinellidae > Halyzia > Halyzia sedecimguttata. The sequence continues at coordinate 98,920,778 of OW569412.2, read as the reverse complement.
AAAATCTGAAAATTTATTCTGAAATAATGACTAGACGTAAACTTAGTGCGGTGCGAAGCCAATAAGGCTATTGGTATGATCGAAGCGGAATGTAATCAGAGAGATGTTGCGAATTTCTTCCAAGTTAGTGGAAGCGCAGTTTCCCGGCTCGTCCATCGATATCAAGAAACTAGAAACGTGACCGAAAGACCGAGAAGTGGAAACCCAAGATCTACCACTCCTGCACAAGGTCGGTTTCTGACTGTGTCTACCCGTAGAGAGCCTTTGAGTACTTGTCGAATCATGCAACATCCCCTTTTGAACGCTACTGGGTTTTGGTTTCGATTGAAATGGTTCATCGAAGACTTCGAGATGTTAATCTACATTCTCGACGACTTTTGAGAAAGATTCCACAAACTCAAAAACATATACGACTTCCATTGGAATGGACCAATGAGCACATGAACTGGAACGATCAATGGGGGTCCGTATTGTTCACAGATGAGTTGAGATATGGACGGTTCTCGAATAGTAAGCGTAGAGTTACCGTTTGTGGAGGCATTTGTTTCGATAGACGTACAGAATTGTTGGTACTTGATGCTTACATAGAGCAAGTAATTGACAATATTAGACCTACATTTCATGTTGCTATTGGGCCAAATTTCTCATTTTCGCACGTTCATTCGCCACCTCATCGTTCGAGAATTGTAGATGATGCTCTGGATATCCATGGCATTCCACATTTGGCCCTGTCTCCCTGATGGTCAGACCTCAGTCCCATTGAACATGTTTGGGATCAGCTACAAAGAGCTTTGGAGTCTCATCAACCACCTCCACATACTCTTCAAGAACTCAGACGGCTTTTAACGCACCTCTGGAGAGAAATTGATCAAGGCTACTGCAACAATCTGATAGAAAGTATGCGAAGGCGTTGTCAGGCTTTGGTTGATGTTCGAGGCGGTCATACTTTTTACTGAACTGTATTATTTTTTGAGTGGAATGATTTTGCACCACAAATACTAAATAAATTTTCACCAGAAACTGTGAAAGTTATAAAGAAATGGACAAAAGAATGAGTTAGATAAGTGAGTGAACATTTAGATTTCTCATATTAGAAAAATGGTGAAAAAACTTTTGAAACAGTCTCAAAATTTCCTTAACTTTTATGGAGTAGTATATTTTCAATCAACGATCTGTTCCCCTAAAATACGCAAGCACATCATGTAACCTATCTAAACCAATATAAGAATTTGGAAAAAATGGGATGTAAATTAGTCATGTGATCGACTGAACTTCTGGTCTTTAATGCAGTCCAACAAATTATGATGCAGTGCCCCTTCATAACAGCTACGCGCCTGATAAAATAAACAGAATACCTATACTCCATTCACTCTTATAAAGTCTCCCGATTGGCCATGAAATTTTGACACATTTCATCGTGTATATTTTGAAAATGTTAGGTTATGCTCATTTTCCTGTTAGATAACTACGCAACGTTGTCCTTTCTACATAGAAGTCGCAGTTATTACGTATTTTATACAATGTGAATTTTCTGGGGAAAAATAATTAAGTTGAGAAGATATTATGTGAATTCAACAATTCCAAAGGCCTGGCGATTGTTCAAGAAAATTTTCCATCTGTTGTTACAATGGAAAATATTTCACGTATATAAACTGGTTGGAAGTTTCAGTTATGCTATTTTCTTGCACGGAAATCAAGAATCAAGTGTTGAAATTTTAATGAAAAATAATGGATACAGTAGTCCGTTACTTTGTGATAGTTCATTTGAAAAAAGAATAAAAGTACCTGAACAATCAGACAGGAAAACTTCTAAACGAACAGACGTACCTATGGAATCCCACATTCGAAATTCTCAAGAAATAAGCATACAGAAGACATTTAAATACCTTGTTACACAACTTGAAATACACCAGTTTAAAAATATAGTAGTCAAAGTTAAACCTTCATAAAATATAGTGATACGATAGGATACTAAGTAATTTCATTCGGGAGTTCAACATGTCCTAAGACAGAATAAAGTTTTCCTATTGCAGTATGCAGATTTCAGTTCTGTATAGCACTTCCTGATGTGTACTTTGCCTCTGCTTCTCCAAAACTGCTTTCGGCATTTTCAATTTCAAAGCGAAGAGTTCTTTATTATTCGAAGATAATGATATGTGATAAACCGCCGTATTCACAAAACATTCAATCTCCGTTAAGTCCTAACTGAGGTCCTCTGTTAAGGATAAATATGAATCGCAACCTAAGTTAACGTATGTAACGGTAGTGAAACAGGCCTGTTTCACGTTAATTTTCATGTTAACTGAGGTTGCGATTCTTATTTATCCTTAACTGAGGACCTCAGTTAGGACTTAACGGAGATTGAATGCTTTGTGAATACGGCGGAATATATTTTCTAAGATGGAACATGTTTATTGTGGACAGTAGAAATTGGCAACGCCTCAGAGAATTGTTTTGACATTGACTATATTTCAGGAGTGCCAATCTGCCTTAGTTTTAGTTACAAAAACGTGATAGACCTAAATCATGGCCAACCGGGAGACTTTATAAAAGTGAATGGAGTATATATTTGGAGTTGTAGAAATAGCTACCTTTTTTGTTTATTGGTAACTTAATGGTACTTCTTTGAGACACCAGTAGTTTCAGTTCGATTTTAGTTGACAAATTCTGTATATCGGACTTTTCGCATAACTGAGAACCTCGAGTGACACCCTCTTGATTAAATTATAATATTATAACACTTGGCTTGATTTATCATTTTCGAAAATTATCGCGGAAAGCATGTATTCCTGACATTTTTTCTAGGCGGCTCTACCGATAATGACTTTGATTCCAAGTTTCCGCCAAATTCTGATTACTTGAACTAAATGCACCAGTTTTTCCGCGTAAGCGACCAATCGAGGTGATAATTGTCGAGTTTTCCAGTGGATGAAAATTTCATTTTGAGCTAGTGTTGAAAATGCTGGCGAGAAAAGGAACCAAGAAATCAAAGGTCGGCGATTTTTACTGTTACACCCTAATTATTAAATATGTAGCAATAGTTTAATTATAAGAGTGAGAATACATATATTCGTACACGAGACCAAAATTCAAAAAAGAGTTTTGGGATGAACTATTGTGAAAATTTACCTTATTGAATTTTTGAAATACATATTTCAGTGATATTTCACTCAAATTAATATTTGTGGTACTACTGTTTGACATATGAGAAATTCTGAAAAAGTCGACATTTTTTACATCATAAAATAGTTCTTCTAAACACTTAGCAATTAAAGGTACTAATCAGACGGGGAGTGACAGCTCAAAATATAAATCTGAAATGTTTGATTAACAGAAATAGAGAAATATTTTTTTTAAATCCTCACTTTGGATTTGGTATTTATTCAAATCATTAGTTCGCAATTTTATGGAGAGGAACTTTTCAATATCAGGTGATGGATAATGTATTCCTGATAATTCTCCATTTTCATTTAAAATTCAACCAATCTGTAATTTAAAAATCGAATTATTTATCACTGAATGGTTCCTTTCTGGGTTTTTTACCCAATCTCTGATAAAAATCTATGAAATCAATAATATTATTATTTTGAAATTGTCAGAAGATATAAAGAACAATGTTGCTTAATAGACAGTAACGAAACAACATCAGCGATACTATTCTGTAACCTTTCGGAGACTAAATCAGACACCAAGCAAAAATCTTCAGAATTACTTGTTGTTGACAGTTATTCTGAAATTCATCACACTGACAGTCTTTAAAAAAAATGGTTCAAGCCCTGTGTACAGGGGCTTTTTGGCGCTCTTGTTCAAACAGACAAATTATATCTCCGAAAGTATTGGTTTCTCAGAGTTGGGAATTATATCAATGGATTCCTATGATAGAAATGCATCATGAAAGAAATTAAATTTAAAAAAGTGTCGTTTAAAAAAAAATGTTTCAGAAATTATCATTTAAACAAGAGCGCCAAAAAAAGGAGCAATCTACAAAGCTTCAAAAATTGTCATTAAATTTATTTATCAAGATTAAATGAGCAATCTGCAATGATTCAACCTCGTGAAATAGTTTGTTGCAACTTACACTCGGTGCATAGTTTTCACAACTCGAAATATCATCGAAATGTCTAGAGCAAGGCTGGAGACAATCAGCAGATTGTGCATTTATTCCTGATATACGAGTAGGTAGAGGCTTACGAACAAATTATTTTAATAGTTCAAAATATATCAACTAGAATCATTATGAAAATACTGTATATAGGAATATGTCTTACTACTTTAGGAAGTAAAATGTAATATCAACCTCAGTGGTCAACGAACAGTAATTTCTTTTGATGATTCCATTAGGTTCTTCTTTCCTATTGCCTTCATAAACTACATCATTGAAATGATCCAATTCTAAATCTTCTCAAACATCGTCCCGAATTTATACGTAAATTATTCAATATGCAACTAGTCAATATTATTTTCGGTTTCAAAACAGTCTTGTATACAGGGTCTTTCACGAGGAACCTCACCCATATTTATACGGGAAACTACTGAACGTATTTTCATGAAATTCAGCACTTATAAGTATTTCACGATGCTGATGAAATCTAAAATATTTTCAAGGCATGAGCACCTCCGGTTTTTCCGGAAATGACGTCAACTTCCGTTTTTCAAATTAGAACACCATTTTTTTATTGCAGAAATAGATTCCCTAGAAAATTTCAAGTTATTTTGATGTAACATTTTTCAGTTTTGGTTGGAAAACTCCCTCTGAGCGGGAAAATTCGAAAAAAAAATCGAAAATAGAGCTCCGCTGAAACAAGAATAACTTCGAGGTTTTTGGATGGAAAATGTTCATTTTTGGGATTTTTCAAGATGTAAAATTGATGTATCCACTTTAAAAATCGAAATCGCGATTCATGATACAGGGGGTGAAAAAATCGCTTTCAAAGTTAGGGATGACAAAATCGTGAAAAATCAATTTTTTCAAATTAGAACCCCATTTTCTTATGGCAGATATTGAATCTACGTTAAAAAATAATGTGAGTGTATGCATCACACCCTTGCCCTAAAATGGATATTTTCTGAGTTATTCACAAAAAACTGTTTTTCGTCTTGAATTTTCGGCTATTTCTTTTCCCTTCACGCCAAAAAGATGAAATTTTCAGGAACTGTTATTTGAAACATGCTGTAGATTTTTCACCCCTTCTTGAAACCGACTTCAAGTTACTATTAGGAGAACCATGGCAAACTCTCGCAGTTATAACTAGAGAAGATGCTCAAAGTTTTGACCGTTAATTTCTAGACATTTATTTATACGTCTCAGGAATGCTTCGTGCGTTGCTCTTCTTATTTCATCGGGAGGAAGAGATCTGCAAAAGTGTTTAAAAACCAAATTGAGTTTCAAAACTATGAATCTAAAAATCTAAACAAACCTGAACGCATTTCTGACTCGTTCTATGCAGTCCTCTTTATCAGTCAGGGGAGTTGAGTAGACAATATTTTTTATCCTACCCCAAACAAAATAGTCTAAAGGAGTTAAATCGGTAGAACGAGGTGGCCAAAGATGTGGACCATTGTTCGCCAACCATCGATCTTCAAATAGCCTGTAGAGGATATTTGACACATTGAGTGAATTGTGTGGAGGCGCGCCATCTTGTTGATACCATAAGTCATTATGGTTCTGTACTAGCGGCTCAATTATTTGAGTCAATATGTCAGAATATCTATCTCCTAAGGGAGAACATTCTTTAAATAATGCAAACATGTGTAGTGTTCTATCTTACCAGTTAAAGTCCCATCATAAATGTGAACATCGAGAATTGCATTATTTTTGATGGCGCAAAAAACATTGAAACTCCAGGTCTCTTGAAAGTTCCATTGTCTGAAGTGGTGGTTGTTCTCTTCATCCCAATAATGACTGTTATGCCTATTGAAAGAACCATTCTTTGTGAATTTAGATTCATCTGTCCAAATTATACAGTCCAAAAAGTTTTCATTCTCTTGAAATCGAATCATCATAGCTTCGCAAAACTCTGTTCTCCTGACGAAATCAGTTTCCTTCAAATGCTGTACCCTATTGAATTTATATGAGTGCATTTTATGTTTTTTTAATATTCTCCAAACACTCGATTGAGATAATCCCAGATCAACCTCGGCATCTTTGAGAGAATTTTGAGGATTCACACGAAAATATGCAAGAACTGTAATTTCGTTGTTCTCATCTTCTACTACACTTTTTTCTCTGTGTATAGTTTTCTTAACGAAAGATCCGACATTTCTCAAATTTGTCATGGTTCTGTTAATGGTATCTCTCGTTGGTCTGGGTCGGTCAGGAAACCTCTCAATGAACAGTCGAATCGTTCTATCTACAACTTTATTACATTCTCCATGAAGTAGAATGAGATTTAAATAATCTTCATTGGTAAAATTAGGCATAGTGATCGATTTTATAACTTAATACGAATTATCACCAAATTAATAGTAAACACAAAATGCTACTGAATAAAGAGAAATTTGGCAGATGTAATTAATGATATCTATCATTAAAAAAAAAGAATGTAAAACATGGTAAGTTTTTGCATATGGTTCATAAGGAATTATTTATTTATCACTGGAGAGAAAACCGATGGCCGATTAGTTGAAATAAAGAGGTTTCCGATACAAATTCGAATCAAAATTCGCCATCTATTTAGGAACAACCTGTAACTTTTTCTCTTGCATATTAGGGTAGTAAAATCTAAAACATGGTTTAAGTAACAGTTCCTGAAAAATTTCATCTTTTTGGCGTGAAGGGAAAAGAAATAGCTGAAAATTCAAGACGAAAAACAGTTTTTTGTGAATAACTCAGAAAATATCCACTTAAGGGCAAGGGTGTGATGCATACACTCACATTATTTTTTAACGTAGATTCAACATCTGCCATAAAAAAATGGGGTTCTAATTTGAAAAAATTGATTTTTCACGATTTTGTCATCCCTAACTTTGAAAGCGATTTTTTCACCCCCTGTATCATGAATCGCGATTTCGATTTTTAAAGTGGATACATCAATCTCACATCTTGAAAAATCTCAAAAATGAAAATTTTCCATCCAAAAACCTCGAAGTTATTCTTGTTTCAGCGGAGCTCTATTTTCGATTTTTTTTTCGAATTTTCCCGCTCAGAGAGAATTTTCCAACCAAAACTGAAAAATGTTACATCAAAATAACTTGAAATTTTCTAAGGAATCTATTTCTGCAATGAAAAAATGGTGTTCTAATTTGAAAAACGGAAGTTGACGTCATTTCCGGAAAAACCAGAGGTGCTCATGCCTTAAAAATATTTTAGATTTCATCAGCATCGTGAAGTACTTATAAGTGCTGAATTTCATGAAAATACGTTCAGTAGTTTCCGGTATAAATATGGGTGAGGTTCCTCGTGAAAGACCCTGTATATTCACAAATTCAAGAATCGGATACTTGTTTTCAAACTACGAATTGGCATGACCCTAATAGCTAGATAACATGACATTTATGAACAGTGAAGACAGACAGTGAATACATAGAACTACGATGTATTATTGAAATTTTGAAAAATCATATCTCCGAAAGTATTAGCTTGTTAGAGTTGAAAATGATAATTTCTTAACAAAAATTTAATTCAAAAGTTGTAATGTAAAAAAAAATAATTATTTCGTTACTCCGAAACCATCGATTTTGCCCAATAACGAACTTGACCGAGATATTCATCCCTGGCACCTGCTCTGAAAATTTCAATTGTAGGGCTCATTTCGTTCGAGAGTTATCGTGTTAATGGCCAGACGGACGGACGGACGGCCAGACAGAATCGATTTTGACCATGGATTCTTGATCAGTGAGTCGAACCAAATCGTTTAAGACCATTTTCAGCCAAAATTTTGAAAATTACAGACATTTGGGCAAATTGATAAGCACTGTTCCGAGGAACAAGAGCACCAAAAACAATGTAACAGTAACTCTTAGTCAGAGTTAGTTGGTAATTAAACATGCATCAAGCATTTCCATAATATCATTGGTCGAATCCCAGAAGGGGACCAATTATAGTGATGAATTCACCTCCCAAAGTACCTTTTAATGATTACTTTCGAATTATATGTCTTGCAAATGAACTGAGGAAAACTTGGCTGTCAAAAACTTCGTCGCATGTCTTAAACTCTCATGTCTAAAGGATTCTCCCCAACTGATTCCGTCTATACCAATTTTTAAACTCCGTACTGACCCCACTCGACTCGACCAATTCGACTCCTCTCTGCCTCTGATCCACCCCGTGCGACTCGGGATCTTCCATCTCTTCTACCTGAGCTTTTCAACGCTCTCATAGGGTTGTACTCCCAAGGTACTGACTTCCTCTTGCGACACAAGAATGACCGTCACCGAACATTTCTCAAGGTTTCCTCATCACAGAGGCTTGGGGTTCGTAAGGATCTTTCTAGATGGCGCTGGTAAGATTTCCTTTCCATTACGCCATCATAGGGCGTTAGTTTCCCAGAGTGACTTCGTTTGTCATTAAGTGGCTGAGTTACGCTGACGATTGGTAACATCCATGAAACCGGTACGTATCTGCCCTAAATGACACTTTCCCTTCAAAAATATTTGAAACGGTTTTAAATGATTTGTAACGGTTTGAAACGATTCGAAATGAACGATTTGAAACCGTTTAAATCGAATCGAAATGATCCATAATGATGATTCGAAACGATCCGGAATGAACGATTTGAACCGGTTCGAAAATATTGACAAAGAAAGATTCCAACAGATTTGGAACGGTTTAAAACGATATGTAACGGTTTGAAACAATCCAGAATGAGCGAACGATTCGTAACGGTTTAAAACAATTCGAAATGGTTTGAAACGATTCAGAATAAGCAATTCGAAATGGTTTACAACAATTCAAAATAATCCAGAATTAATGGTTTGAAACCCTATTAATAATCTTGTCCTTCCTCTGCTATAATTGCAATGCCAGCTTCATATGCTAGCCGTTGAATCAATGGTGTATTAATATCTACAATTCATTTTTTTTTAATTCGATGAATTGGCTTCGATACTACAAATTATCATCATTGAGAAAAAAAAACCAATTGTATAAACCGGACTTGACCGGTTCTGGGAAGAAAATCTATTGGGTACTCCTAACTTTCAGGTCAACTTAACGGTTGCAGAACCCAATTTCTAACACGGACATTAATTAATTTTTTTTACGCTAAACAGTCCTGAGATTACGCATACCCGCTCTTTGTTTACAGATGATTCACCGACAAAACTGAGGTTTAACTCCGATTGATCCTCTTAAGGTCGTGAATTATCCCCAAAAAAATTTAATTGTTCGGAAAAAATTTATCGGGATCATATCTGGACATCTTCACATCTGCATTCATCGCGTTATCGAAAGCGGAATACGACAGTTACCTTGAGAGTAATGAGAAGTTTGAATAACAGTAAAAAAGCAAGTCAGTAATTTTCTTATCAGTGTAATATTAGCTAAATTGTATAATTACAACAACAATATGTGTGTCGGCTATAATTCAGCAGTAAACACCAGTCATGAGTCAATTGTGTAGCCAGTCTGGGAAATGAGCTTCTTGTTTTCGCAGGTTAGAAAATTCAGGTGAAGTGTTATGTTCGCGGTGCGGCGGAAATTCACGTGAAATTACTGAAATTGTTTGAGTTATGACATTTTCCTTCAGGCTGCTCAGTCTGAGGAAGAAGAGAGCGAGATTGAGTGGCAGCTTCGTAAGGAAGGTATGAGCTCAGGACTGTTTGTGGTTGTTGGATTGTTATCATTCTGGTTTTATCGCCGGGTCCGTTTGTACTTTGTTTATTCATTCACGCTTCATTTCGTCTAGCAGATTGATTTGATACGATTTGATTTTGATATGAGACCCGACATAGGCTCATCATAAGCTCTTGAGAGCTTGTGCGAATTAGCAGAATCATTTTTGCGCGTATGTTCTGGGGAACTTCGCGTTATCATTTTACCCAAATGGCTGTAATTTTCGATTTTTGCCGAAAATGGTCTCAAACGATTGAGTTTGACTACCTGATGAAGGCCGACCGTCCGTTGCCACGATTACTTGAGAACGGAATGAGATAGCGACTTGAAATTTTCAGGGTAGGTGGCGCATCCTAATACGACGGACAAGTTCGTTAATGGGCATAATCGGCCCAATGGTTTCCGAGTACCTAATAATTTTATTTTCAACCAATATAAATCCGATCGAATTGAAACTTGGTGAGTAGTTGTAGAATATGAACCTTAGCACGTTTGTGAAATTTTGTGCGAATCGTATGGCTAGAAAATTATTAAAAAATTACTAAGAAATATTTTTGTTGTCACGATAACTTGAGAACGGAAAGAGATAGCGGCTTGAAATTTTCAGGTTATGATGTGCATCAGAACGCGACATTTGAGTTTGTTTATAAGCATAATCGGCCAAACGGTTTTAGAGTTATAGCCATCTGAAATTGGGTTGCTTTTTCTCCTCATTAACTCGAAAAATACTAAACCGATGGAATTGAAACATGGTTATCAGTTGTAGAATGCCAACGCAAAAATTCTTGCAAAATTCCGTGAGGATAGTATTTGTAGAAATTTTTTAAGAAATCATTGAAAATTAAAAAAAAAATCTATATATCAGTAACTATTCGTCTGAAATTGCTGAAATTTTGCAAGAGCCTATAGAACCCATCTCTACTGCAAAGTTTTAAGTTTTAACAAGATCGGTTAAATATTGTTGGAGATTCGAGCAGCCTTGTGTGAGTTCAGTAGATGGGTGACCGTTGCCTCGATAACTTTCGAACAAAAGGAGATAGGGACTTGCAATTCTCAGGGTAGGTAGCGTATCTGGATGGGAGAGTTCAGTTCGTTTTTGGGCATAATTGGTTTAACGGTTTCCGAGTTATACCCACCTGGAATTATATTGCCTCGATAACTCAAAAAATAAAGATTCGATCGAATTGAAGCTTGGTAACTATTAGTAGAAAATCAACATGAAGACGTGTTTAAAATTTTTAAAGATCAGTACCCCTAGAAAATTTGAAAAAAATGAAGAAAAAAAAATGTTGTAAGAACCGAACCCCTAGAAAATTTCAAAAAAATTACGAAAAAAAAAATTGGTTCCAGCACTGACGTGAAATCAGGAGCTTTGGCGCGTATGTTCTATTGTCCATTCTCCTGTATTGGACACCCTTCATCGAATTTACCATGGTAAATTATGTTGTCCATTCTCCTGTATTGGACACTTAATTCGAATTTACCATGGTAAATTCGAATTAAAAAAATTAAAAAAATGTTGAAAGAACCGTACCCCTAGAAAATTTCAAAAAAATTACAAAAAAAAATTGGTTCAAGCACTGACGTGAAGTCAGGAGCTTTGGCGCGTATGTTACGAACATACGCGCCAAAGCTCCTGACTTCAAGTCAGTGCTTGAACCAATTTTAATAATTTTTTTTTAATTTTCTAGTGATACGATTCTCACAAAATGTCACAAACGTCCTTCGGTTTGTATTCTTCAACTAATCATCAAGTTTCAATTCCATTAGATTAGTAATGGTTGAAAACAAAATTATTACTCGGAAAGCGTTGAGCCGATTATGCTCACTAACGAACTTGTCCGTCGTATACAAAATTCACAAACGTGTTTATGTTTATATTCTACAACTATTCACCAAGTTTCAATTCGATCGGATTTATATTGGTTGAAAATAAAATTATTAGGTACTCGGAAACTATTGGGCTGATTATGCCCATTAACGAACTTGTCCGTCGTATAAGGACGCGCCACTGGAAATTTCCCCAACTCTTTCTGTTCTCCAGTTATCGTGGCAACGGCCAGCCGGACAGAATCAAATTTGACCTCAAATTCTTCATTAGTGAGTTGAACCTAGTCGTTTGAGACCATTCCCAGCAAAACATTCGAAAATTGCAGACATTTGGGCAAAATGATAACGCGATGTTCCCCAGAACATACGCGAAAAAAAAGCCATTTCGACCTGAATTTGCGAATTTAAGATTTTCGATATTTTGAATAAATTTTATTTGCTCATCAATAACCCCCCTCTACTTTAATTCTTCACTGAAATTGTCAGCTTCTTAGGAAAAGTTAAAAACTATAAAAGTATTTTGGAAATACATATTTAGTATTTCAACATTTACTATTTTATATAGAAAATGAAAAATTCATTTGTATTGGAAATGAAAAATATAAGAAATACTTGCACATTACATTTAAATACATTTTATAAACTTTTTTGCACATCTCTGATCGTTTCGGTCTTAACTTGAAGGAAATTCATCTTGATATTCGATTGAACTAAAACATTTAATTTCCGCTAATATTAAAATAATTGATATATACATACTTTGTTTGTAGTACCTTGTATACTTTAAATAATCTGAAGTTACTTTTTCTTATTTATTTATATCAACCTAAATTAGCTGTATGCTGTAGATAAGTTAATGTCTTTGTATTATTTTATTTTATATGGAGTTTAATTTTATTTTGTATCGAAGTCTAGGAATAAGTGGATAAAGTATTATCTTCGACATGTTTCAATTTATATATTTTCTTGCAAGCGTTCATTGATTTTTTAAAAGTGTTATGTTACTGGGCACAGGGAAATGTATTTATGTTAGCTGCATTAAACATTTCAATTATCTCAAATTCTGGTGTCAAAGATGTCTGTACATTCATTATTTTCCTTTTCCATAAACTAATTAAGATAAGTAACACACTAGCTTACCCAATACGTAACGAAACTCTAACCTAATATATACAGTGTGAAAAAGCCAAATGGAATAAATTCTACTGTACATGGAAAATACCGAAACACATCAAATTTCAATTATAAATTGTCATTCATCTTCGTAAAAATGCGAACCCTACCATCAACCACCTTCGAAAAACAGGTACAACCGCCAATTTTTCAAATAGGAAGTATGTATTGGCTTGTGATACATCGTTTGAAACGTCTCGTCATTATTTATTCAGAAATGTTATCACTTCCACGTTTATTACAAAACTCAAAATAGAAAAAAATATCTTATTTGCCTTCAAGATGTAATAAAAAGAAAATGAAAAAAACCGTAACGTTGTGTTTTCCTGATGGTACCATGAAAACTTCGTAAAACACTTTCTGTGGCAATGTTAGATTCTTTAGAAAGCCTTCGCATCCACTATACAGTGCGCGTCAAAATTATGGAACAAATTCATTTTCTCAAAGGAAAAATATTTGGCAACAAAATCCTGAAACAGGTCAATTTTTGTTCCACGTTTACCAAATTTGTATGCATTTTTGAAGGATTTTTGTTGCACCGTGTGCCATCCCCATCAACCCTCTAAATTTTTTTAATAGGGAAAGTGGGTCCTGTGGTACTTTTTTAGCAAGGTCTTTGTATCTTCTTTACAGGCGTGCAGAAATTTTCGAGAAAACATTTTTTTTTTTGAAAAATAGTTCAAAGAGGTGTTCAGTATGTGCACTTTATCATGGCTCATTTACTTTGAGACGATGATACCTGATGAAATTTGTCACCGAATGAAAGTCGACCATTACAGTTTTGTTCATGCACAACTTTCAACCCCTTTCAACCGCCTCACGCCTCCTACCCATTTTTTTTCTCCATTAAAGGGTTCGTAGGGGTTGAAAGTTGTGCATGAACAAAACTGTAATGGTAGACTTTCATTCGGTGACAAATTTCATCAGGTACCATCGTCTCAAAGTTAATGAGCCATGGACAAAGTTCACATACTGCAAACCTCTTTGAAATAACTATTTTTCAAAAAAGAAAAATGTTTTCTTGAAAAGTTTTGCACGCTTGTAAAGAAGATAACCTTGCCAAAAAAGCACCACATGACCCACTTCACCTATTCAAAATATTTAGAGGGCTGATGGGGATGGCACAGGGTGCAACAAAAATCCTTCAAAAATGCATACAAATTTGGTAAAAGTGAAATTTTGTTTCTGTCCTGTTGGAACCACATATTCGGAATCCAGATATTTGTAGCAAAAGAAGCCAATAATTTTGTACATGCCCTTCTTTGTGTTTATTGAATATAGAAAAACCCGGTTTACATGAACTTATTGCTCAGATCGATACTTTAACCTACACTGAACCACAATGCATGATTTGCTGTGTCGTTTGAGATTGTTTTTATTTTCAACAGGCCTCCGAGGAAGCGTTTAGTGCAAGCTATCCGAATGTTCGCACCGTCGCTATCAAAAAGGTATGCACAGTTTTTTTTACAGTACACAGCAATAAAAACTTTCGTACCACCTCATCTCATGCACATCACTCACTTTTTCGCAGTAGTCAGGTAAACAAGGTAGGTACATCATCTCTGTATGCAGATTATATGGACATCATGAAGAAAACAAAAACAAATCCTTCAATCAAAGCTACACTCTGTATAGACCAGTCATTATTTAAATGCGTATGTCTGAAATTCTGCTGCATAATATACCGCGTGATTCATTTAACCTGGAATTTTGTTTTTATTCGAAAACTGCGCATCGCAGAAAAAAAATTGTAGAAAAAAAAGGGGGAAAGCCCTGTTGCAGGAGCTTTGGCGCTCTTGTTCAATTTTTGACAAACCATATCTCCGAATGTATTGGTTTCTCAGGGTTGGGAGTTATATCAATGTATTCTTGTGATAGAACTGCATCATAAAAGAAATTAAATTCAAATAATAGTTTATTTATCAAGATTAAATAAGCAATCTGCAATGATTTAACCTCGTGGAATGGGTTGTTGCAACTTAGACTCGGTGCATAGTTTTCACAACTCGAAATACGTAAGGAAAGTATCATCGAAATGTCTAGAGCAAGGCTGGAGATAATCATATCAGATTGTCCATTTATTCCTGATATTTGAATAGGTATAGGATAACGAACAAATTATTTTAATAGTTCAAAATATATTAATAAGATATAATACTCTTTTCATAATTTAATAGTTCATACCACACATTAATTCTGTATAATGAACCTTAACTCAAGAAAGAATATTTGATACACAAATGTAGATCAATATTTCAGAATATTTTTGCTAGCAACATTATGAAAATACTGTATATAGGAATATGTCTCACTACTTAAAGGAAGTAAAAGAACATCATCCCCAATATTTGCACATAAATTATTCAATATGCTAAAAATGAATATTATTTTTGGTATCAAAACAGTCTTGTATATATTCACAAATTCAAGATGCGGAACCTTGTTTTCCAACACAAAATATTTTAAAAGTACGAATTATATAAATAAACTAGAACATAAATAAATATGACGTCTTTTATAGGTAGATAATATGACATATATGAACAGTGAACACTGATAGAACACAGACAGATAGAATTCGCATTCTGTGAAAACATAGAAGTACGATATATTATTGAAATTTTGAATTTTGACAGAATAAATTCTGACCACGCTTTCTTGATCAGTGGGTCGAACCAAATCGTTTAAGACCATTTGCATTCCAAAATTCGAAAACAGACATTTGGACAAATTGATAAGCACTCTGTTCCGAGGAACAAGAGCGCCAAAAAGTGGGAAAGCCCTGTGGACAGGAGCTGTGGTGCTCTTGTTCTTGACAAATCATATCTCCGAAAGTATTGGTTTCTGAGAGTTGGGAATGATATCAAGAAATTATATTCAACCATCATAGAAGAATTTAAATTCAACAAGAGTGCCAAAAATTATTAATCCAAACCCAACAGACCATTTCTACCCAATAACGAACTTATCCGAGATATTCATTCCTCAAATCTACTATGAAAATTATATTATATCAATTGAAACTTAGCCAATATTCCAGTTTTGTTTTTATAGGCGATATTCTGAACCCAATTTGATTAACTTGCCAAAATATATATTTTTCCATCATCATCATCATATGGATATTCCAAGAGCTATCTACGATAGCTGAGGTTATTCCATTGGTCATTTTGCATTCAATCATTTTTTGTTTTTTAGAACAGGAGGTTTATTTTATATGAAGAATAACGAACCAGAAATAATTTTGAAATTTATCTGTTATCTATAGATGAGATGACAATGATGAAATTCATAGATATGGACGTTATTTTTCGATACAACATTCTGTGAAATCATAGAGTTACGATTTAATATTGAAATTTTGCAGTCTTATCTCCGAGAGTATTTATTTGTTAGAATTTAAAATGATAAAATTGATACAAATTTTTTTTCGTTACTGCGAGATAATGAACTTAACCGAGATATTTATTTATTTATCTCCCAAACCTACTCTGAAAACTTCAACTGTCTAGCGCATTCCGTTCGAGAGTTATCGTGTCTACGGGCGGCCGAACAGAAGAGCGCCCAAAACATGAAACGTTGGCATTATTCCCCACAGAATTCTATTTTATTGTTTTGCCAAAAAAATCAAGTTGAAGAGAGTATTCTTTCTGTGTGTCACTGATTACATTAAGTAATCATTAAAGGATACTGTGGGAGGTATACTCATTATTGAGTTTAAGTTTAAGTTTTTTTTTCTGGGTTTTTCTCTCCCAAACTCTGAAAAATATCTATAAAATAAAAATTAATAATTTTGTGATTTACTTCTGCGTAAGAAACACAAGATATTTGTCAGAAGCAATCAATTGAACAATGTTGCCTAACAAACAACAACGAAACAACATCATCGAAGAAACAACTTTATCGTAACGTTTCGGAGTCTATATCAGACTCCTTCGTCAGACGCTTAATGAAAATCTTTAGAATTATTTTGTTATTTTGTGAAATTCAAGAATTGTCACATTGACAGTATTTAAAAATCATAGCTAACATAGTTTTACTTCGCATAGAAATTTCCAAGTTCCAACTCCTTTTTCAATATTTTCAATTTAGCCAAATATGGTCAATACCAATTGAGCAATTTGCAAAATTGCATTCATTGACCATATTTGGCTAAATTTATTGAAAAAGGAGTTGGAACTTGGACATTTCTATGCGAAGTAAAACTATGTTAGCTATGATTTTTAAATACTGTTAATGTGACAATTCTTGAATTTCACAAAATAACTATCAACAAAATAATTCTAAAGATTTTCATTGAGCGTCTGACGAAGGAGTCTGATATAGACTCCGAAACGTTACGATATAGTTGTTACTTCGTTGATGTTGTTTCGTTGTTGTTTGTTAGGCAACATTGTTCAATTGATTGCTTCTGACAAATATCTTGTGTTTCTTACGCAGAAGCAAATCACAAAATAATTCATTTTTATTTTATAGATATTTTTCAGAGTTTGGGAGAGAAAACCCAGAAAAAAAAGAACCTTTCACTGATTACATTCCCTAGATTCGTGATGGGTCATCAGTAAAACTGCTGCAGTTCATTTACAAAACAAATTTTCCGTAACAAAAATTCTCTGATGATATTTTCGCCAGATCTCTATGAATAAAAGATGTAAATCTCTGATCTCATTAACTTCGAAAAGATCTACCCTTACTGCCTCATCGTAAGTTAGGTGTAAATGGAAGATATTTTCGGTTATTCAGTTTGGGACGTTTATTCAAGTCTCCCTTACGACGAACATTTGAATCTGCCATATCAGATGAAATGAGGAAGACGCATAAGAAAAGTTAATGCCTTTTCATTAAAGAAGATGAGAGGATATCCGTTGGTGATTATGAGCGCTCGTCATATTTCTGCGAGTCTGCCAAATAGAATAAACGGAAAAAAGCCTCGATTTGCGCTTCCGTTTTTTTCCCACTTGAATATTTTACATTTGTACGTTAAGAGGAGATTTAAAATGCCTAATATAATGAGTATTAAGAGTATTTTTTGTTTAGTTAAGGGAGTAAAAGGTAATATTAACCTCAGCGGTCAACGAACAGTAATTTCTTTTGATGATTCCATTATATTCTTTTTTCCTATTGCCTTCATAAACTACATCGATAAAATGATGCAATTCCAAATCTTCTGAAACATCATCCCGAATTTATATGTAAATTATTCAATAGCAGCCAGTCATTATTATTTTCGGTTTCAAAACAGTCTTGTATATATTTACAAATTCAACAATCGGATACTTGTTTTCCAACAGAAAATATTTTCACGTACGAATCTACATGTCTCTAATAACTAGATAAGATGAAATTTATGAACAGTGAACAATGACAGATATAATTCGCATTCTGTGAATAGATAGAACTACGATGAATTATTGAAATTTTGAGAAATTATATCTCCGAAAGTATTAGTATGTTAGAGTTGAAAATGATATCAATGGATTCTGATGATGAAACTGCATCTTAAAATAAATTGAATTCAAAAGTTGTAATGTAAAGAAATATTTTTTTTCTTTACACCGAAACCATCCCAATAATTTTTCCCAATAACGAACTTAACCGAGATATTTATCTCTCAAACCTACTCTGAAAATTTCAACTGTCTAGCTCATTTCGTTCGACAGTTATCATGTCTACGGCCGGACCGGCCGGACAGAATAGATTTTGATCATGGATTCTTGATCAGTGAGTGGAACCAAATCGTTTAAGACCATTTTCATCCAAAAATTCGCAAATTATAGACATTTGGGCAAATTGACCCTGTTTCAAGGAACAAGAGCGCCATTAACAAATGTCGCATTCGTGAAGTGTAAAAAATGCTATGGTAATCAATAATCAATTCGAATATCAAAATTTTTTTTGTGGAGTAGAGCCATCTGAAAAACAAAATATCTCGATTTTTTCATTAAAAATTGGTTCAAGCCCTGTGGACAGGAGCTTTCTGGCACTCTAGTTCAAACAGACAAATTATATCTCCGAAAGTATTGGTTTCTCAGAGTTGGGAATTATATCAATGTATTCTTATGATAGAACTGCATCATAAAGGAAATTAAATTCAAATAACAGTTTATTTATCAAGATTAAATGAGCAATCTGAGAATGAGAACTGCACCATGGAAGAAAGCAAATTAAAATAGCTGAAATGAATTTGACTCTTTCTTTTAGAACAGGATGAAATGTACGAGTATGAACACAGATCATATAATAAAGCTTAGATAGAATAATTATAGCATTCTGTGAAAACATAGAAGTACGTACGATTCATTATTGAAATTTAGAAAAATCATATTTCCGAAAGTATTAGCTTGTTGGAGTTGAAAATGATATCTATGGATTTTAATGATGAAACTGCATCTTAAATAAAAATTACAGACATTTGGGCAAATTTATAAGCACTCAGTTCCGAGGAACTAGAGCGCCAAAAAGTCCCGCCTTCTCTCGTTCCGAAACCGAAAACCCGACAGCGTAGACACACCGGCTATCGGGCTCCTCGTACGATCTTGTCGATCTCCGGTATTAGAATAAAACGTCGGTACTTACCTGGGATATATATTCTTAATTTTCACTTTTCAACATAAAATCGCCACAGGGGGTTTATTTGACGGTTTTTTACCCTTGTCTCTCTAAGTCGATTTTGACGTTTCTCGAACCAACCATTAGCAACGAATAAGACAATGTCATATCTCAGGAAAATAAGTTAACATTATGACAATTCATACATAGAATAATTATATAATTCTGTGAAAACGTAAAAATACGATTTTTTATTGAAATTTTGAAAAATCTTATCTCCGAAAGTATTAGCTTGTTAGAGTTAAAAATGATATCATTGGATTCTTATGATAAAACTGCTTATTGAAAAAAATGTAATTTAGAATTTGTTTTGTGAAAAAAATTTTTTTTTTGTTACTTCGAAACCATCTGTCCGATTTTGCACAATAACGAACTTAGCCGAGATATTTATCTCCCAAACCTACTCTGAAAAATTCAACTGTCTAGCTCATTCCGTTCGAGAGTTATCGTGCCTACGGCCGGCCGGTCGGACCGGCCGGACAGAATGAATTTCGACCACGGATTCTTGATCAGTGAGTCGAACCAAATCGTTTAAGACCATTTTCATCGAAAAATTCGAAAATTACAGACATTTGGGCAAATTGATAAGCACTCAGTTCCGAGGAACTAGAGCGCCAAAAAGGTATTTTCCTAGAATTGACGGCGCCGCGACGCCAGCCATCCTTATTTTTTTTGCCGACTTCTACATGCATCTCAAGTTGACGATGACTTGTACAAAACGGCGTTAACAGAATTAAAATATATTCGGCCGTTTCCGAGAAAATTGGAGTCGCCAAGATAAGTGTATTCAATTAGCAATATTTTTTTTCGTGATGGCGAAAACGTTTCGTAAATTTCACTACCTATCCTAATTCATTAGTAATTATAATTTTTTTTTTTGGTTGTTAAAAGTTTAATTCACATACAAATTGTTTGACTACAATTATACGTATTATTTCATTAAAAAATCGAGTAATGAATTTTCTGAAACGTTTTAGTCATCACGAAAAAAACTTTTTATTGCAGACGAAGCTTTATAGCACACTAAGAACCTTAATGAACCGAATAAATCTGTTAGTTTGAGATTGAAAACGATTCATTATAGTCACGTGGACATTTTTTATCGTTATATTTGAATGAAATAGGGGGGTGCTAATTGAAACAATCCAGAAATTTCTATTCGAAATATCTGCACGTTACAAATGCAATTTGATCGTAGCTATTGACTTGTGACATTATCTTGCTAGATCACTAGTTTTTCTTTGGTGTGAGGGCCGTTTTTCTTAATTTCTTATCAATCGATCCAATAATGCAGACGCCATAACCTTGCCAGCCGACTCTTGTGTCTTTCGTACCTTTGGAATGCTTTCACCCTCCTAAACCCACTCAGCTGACCACTGCTTTGACTCTGGCGTGTAATGGTGTATCCAGGTTTCATCCATGATCACATTTCAGAGTAGGTTTGGAATCCAAATGCGCTGGCTAAGTTCGTTAATGGGCATAAACCACCGAGTGCTTTCAGTGTTATAGCCATTTGAAGTTTTGTTTTCCCAATAGCTCGAACAATGCTAATCTGATCGCATCAAAGCAAGCTAATTAGTTGAAAAATACCGACTCGAAGACTTGTGCCAAATTTTGTGAGGATCTCATGACTGAAAAATTTTAAAAAATATATTTAAAACAATTCTGTATCTTGAAAACTATCCGGCATATATCATTCGAATTCTGCGAGAGCCTTCAAAACCTTATATTACAGTAAAGTTCTAGAATCGAACTTGATCGGATCTGTATTGGTGAAGATATTGCCGAAACACCGAAATATTCCAACGATCGAGATGTACTGGTCAACTGTAGTCAACAGTTTTTTATTCTGACGTGCCTGGAGTGAATTTCATAAATCATTATGTCATAGTCAACATATCAAGTCTGTCTGTGTTCATACTTCATATTTATTTCCGTGCTTCCAAGCGGCAGACCGAAGTTGTATTTGAGAAGTCGATGCGTCAACAACATGTCAAAATTTACAATCGGTTGAACAACGAAGAAATTTATATAATATAAATTCCATAATAAAAAATACTAAAATCCAACTAATATTGCTTATTCATTTATTCTTCGATAATTTATCAATACGAAAGAATTACTGTCAGTTAAAGAGGTAATGAAAAACAGTTATATAGATGCATTTATATCGATATTCGAAACCATTCGTTGGTGAAAGAGGATCAAATAGGGTATATTGGACGTATATTGATGAATTGAAACAGCTACTTGTGACCACAGATCCTTAAGTGAATTTTTTTTTCTCTACTGAATAAAGGTTACATTTGTTTACATTTCTATTGAAATGATAACTCCGAAGAAACGGTTATCGAACGAATTTGGGTTGATTTTTTCTTAAAATTACGTAAAACGTCAGAGATGTGACAACTACAGCTATACAGAATGTTTTTTGTGAATTGTCAACTCATTGTTTCTCATTTGAAGAAAGAATCGATATTGAAGATAGAAATGCCTCAATATTTCAGCTAATTTTACAGTCAAGATCTAGATTTAAACTCGACCGAATCTATATTACTGGAAATATTTGGAATATATTTTATATTTTTTTATGGATCTAAGTAGCTTTAAGCGGGTTCAGTACCTAGATGGGTGACCGCTCTGGCTATAAATCTACGTTAAGAAGGCGCTGATAACAAATTTTGCAAATTAAGCAACCAATCTGATGCTGCTGAACAGAATTGGTAGTTACATCTAAAATTCCGAAGTTGATCGTCACTTCCGGTATAGCTGGGAAGAGAGGCCGCATCGAAAAATGAACGAATGCCAAATTTGAATACTTCATTTTCTTTATAAGTCTGGAAACGGGCCAATTATTTGAATGACCCTGTATGCGGAAAATAACAGAAATTCCCATCTAGGGCTTCACGCGAGAGCGAGATTTTTCTCATCTCGTCTCGTTCACGTCTCGTAAAGCGAGACGAGACGAGATGTTTTCAAAAATATTATTGGCGATACCGAGACCACATACAGCGCAACACGAGAGTCTCGTTTTTAGTCTCGTTAAATTTTTTCTATGAAGTTTTATATACGACTCTACTTTTTTCAACACCCACAGAAAACAATTGAGTGTCCACTATAATTACCAATATATTTTGTCTATATTATACATCGATCGTTCTAGAAATACACGATTTTTTAGAAGATTATTAATTCGTTATGACCTTGCGTTAATTGAGATTATTTTTCAAGAAAAAATAGAATTCACAACCATAAAAACGGATGCCATTATGAATTCAATACTTCACGGACAACTTTTATTGTCGCTAAATCCCAATGCTTTGAAAATTTCGTCTGTATCTGAACATCTGGAGGAATTTATTCTCTTGTGCTCCTTGTAGTGAAGATGTGAACAATTATTGCATACATCTGTGGAACTTGTATAATAAAACTGGTAAAGAAATGAAGCTAGTCTATGTTTCGAAAAGTGTTACGAGGAATACGCCAATAACACCCTCAATGATCTACCCACTGGGAAGGTATTCTTTTTGAAAACTATACCAAATTGTTCAATTCTATTAAAAAATGTATCGACATCGATAGCCTATTCAAAACATCAACAAAACTTTTGAAATATTGGACAGCTGAGTTTGAAGGACATTTGCTGTTAGAAAGAGCAAATAGGAATCAAAATATGTTACAGTGGTGGAGATTGATGCAAAAGTTCTTACTACACTTTCCAAGATGGCCGATGATTTATTGATGGCTACATCTGTACCTGTTGAAAGATTATTTTCCACAGCAGGTACATCATTGAAAAATGATGTGATTATGTTTGAATTCTTGTTCATCGAGTAATTTAAAAGTTGAAATTATCAGTGTTTAAAATTAACAATAATATGTACATGTACAAAAATTTTTGTATAAGAGCGTGATAAATATAGCTTTACAAAATTATTCATTATTGTATACCATTTCGTTTATATATTATAATATTTATTATCGTTATTCAGAATTAAGCGAGACGAGACGAGACAACTGATTACGAGACTTAAACGAGACTCAATTTTTTGGCAATTGGCAAGGGCGAGACGAGATTTTTTATACTCTCGCCTACTCTCGTCTCGTGTGAAGCCCTATTCCCATCTAATAATATCCGTGGCCCTTCCTCTGTTTCATAATCATCAAACAAACGGAAAACAAAATTCAGATTTTTTCCCCAACATAAATTCCTTATCGAGCTCGTATTCCCGGAAACAGAGACGAATTGTATTTTTAAATTGCATCGCACTTGAGTAAAATGCATTCTGGCACAGCCAGTTTTCAGGTAAACTAACAGAGTTAATTCCATCGGGATGTAGAAGATACATTCATGCTCTGTCGACTGGAAAAATATACTTTTAATTGGATTCCTACATATTCAGTATCAGAATTTAATTTGAATACGTTTGCATGGTCTCGCACAAATAGCTTTCTGTCGTTCAATTTCGAATTCGGGATTGTATTTATCGATCGTCGGGACTGTTGCTGGATCAAAAATTATGTAGATTGTGATCGAATATTTTGGCAACACTGTAAACTAGCTGTCGGTAATGGCGCTTTTTCCAAACATCAAAAGTTAGTATGAAAATAAATAAGATGTGTAAGTTCTAGGTGTATTCACTCATACCTGGAAAATTTGGGTCGGAATAACCGTTTATACTGTCGCTCACGACTTTTTGTGCACTTGTTCTGCCAGGAACAGCGTAATCACGATAACTCTAGAAGGAAATGAGTTAGAGAGTTAAAATTTGCAAGGTACGGCCTTGTATATTGTATATTGTGTATCGTTGCACTGCGACCTGTCAGAGCTGCCGCCTTCCAGTTCCAGAGTTCTGATGAACTCCAGTATCTAGTATGGCTTCAGGGAGGCTTCGTCTTCGCTCCTGCAGATTTCTTGCCCAAAGCATTACTTGCGTTAATCCTACCCACAGAATCTGCACTCGTCAGTTTCTACTAGCCCTAATCTGATCATATGCTTCCTAAGGCCGCAGTGCCCTGTGAGGAAACCAGTGAGGATGTGCAGCGTATTCTTACTGAGGTCCAAGTATTTATTGAATCTGACAGTATCAAAGTCCCGGAGGAATTTCTTGGAGTGATACATTCCGGGGAGAGATCTCCAGAAAATACCTCTTTCAGTTTCTTCTGTCATCCGAAATTCACTTTTGTAGGTGTATTTACCAACCCCACAGTAGGGTTCCGGTTCAATAAAAGGGGTTTGTGCTCCTTTCTTTGCAAGTGTGTTGGTTTTCTTCGGCACTCCCTAATTAGCTTGGACTCGATAACATGAAAGTTCAGAGCATTAATAGCAGCTTGATAGCAAGAGTGGATTGCTATATCACATCTCTGATAGTTTATTTCTAGGATCATTTCCACGCATCTTTCTATTGCAAGTACTTCTGCCTGAAATATGCTCGGATAGAATGCTAGGGATAGAGTGCATTTGGTGCCTGGTCCATAAACTCCAGCGCCAGCTCCTGTAGTTATTTTGAAACATCTGTGTACCATTTAATGGTATTTCTTTTGAGAACTTGGGTGGTGGATTCCCTGTCCCAGTCTTTTTTCCTACCGTAGTGAAGTTCTTTTCGATGCTTACTTCCTTCATCCTTTCGTCACTAGGAAGATTGGCTGATGAAATGTACCTGGTAAGAGAGGACCATGTTCTGGTTTTTAATACTCTCATTACCTGTTTCTTTTCTAGATATTCTGAGAATGGCTTCATGGGCCATTTTCTCTATCACTAGATGAATTTGTGTGAGATTTGTGATAATCTTAAGTGCCCTGGTAGGACAGGTTCCCATAGATCCAGTTATACACACACAGGCCAGCCTTAGTACTTTGTCGAGGGTTCTCCTCGTACTATTCTGTCTTGTTTTTGAGTACCAGACTACTTCCCCATACCTAATTATGGGTCTCACAATCATGACATACATCCATCGCAGTATCTTAGGGTTGCAGCACCAAGTCTTACCTGCTAGATTCCTGCACGCCATTAAAGCCTTTGTTGGTTTGCTAGCAGTGATTTCAACATGCCTATTCCACAGAAGTTTACCATCCTTCTCCGAGTAAACTGAATTACTGTGGTATTGTTCGGGTTTATGCTGAGCCTCACTGACAAGCACCACTGCTCGATAATTCTAAGACCCTCCTGTAGTAAGTTACACAAGGTGCCCTCGAATTTACCTCTGACCATTAGGACTATGTCATCAGCATAGCCAAGCTCCGTTAGCCTGTGGAGGAGCTCGTCCACTACTAGGTTCCACAGAAGGGGAGACGTTACTCCCCCTTGAGGTGTTCCACGAGTGGCTTTAACAGAAGTGTTCTTATTGACCACCTGTGCCTCAGCTATCCTCGTCGACAACAGCTCATACATCCATTTTATAATAATAATAATACATTTATTCTCAACAGGTTTACACCCAATTACAGAGAAAAATTAACAAGTGTGAAAAACTACTTAATCATATGCAAAATAGACTCTTATACTAGTATGCAAGTGCATCTTTAACAGACACATGTGTTGTGATTTCTTTATTGTCCTGAGTTCTCTGGATGACTTCACTCAGCTGATTCAGAGCAGTCTCTGTAGAAAGGTTGGACCTTATTATAGTAGTGTAAATCCACCTATTGCTTCCCTGGCTTGAGCCCCATGTTTTGCCAATTGCCCTGCGAGCAATCATGAGGGTTTTTTCCCTTGGCAACAGTTGCTGAGAGTTGTGCGTTCCAGATTAGCTTGGTATCTAGCATATCGCCCAGGTTATCGCACCTCATCAGCCAGGCTTAGTTGCACACCCATGAGTTTCCCAGGCTTTAACTCCCTCCAAACTCCTTTTGAGTGTGAACGGTATAATTACTGTTTTTGAGGGGTTAACACTGAGGCTAACCTTCTCGCACCAGCTTTCTACCACTTTCATAACCTGGAGAGTTAACTCCGAGACTACCCTTGGAATCTTTCCCCGGATTGATATGCAGATGTCATGCAGAAAACCCTGGGTGTAGGATCCGCTCTTATTCAGAAGTCCGCCTAGGGGTTTCGTATTTATCGGATGATTACGTACAGAGAAAACAAAATGAAAATTTAGTTTTCCCAATAGTTCGAAAAATAATGATCTGATCGAATTACAATTCAGTAGTTAGTTGCAAAATACCGACGCGAAGATTTATGCAAATTTCATTGAGGATCGCACGACTCAAAACAAATCATAAAATGTTCATCTGTTTTGCGGAATATTTTGCTTTAAATTTCGAAACCATACATCGGATTGAGTCTTATTTTGGCATTTAGGTGACCAATAATGACCTCTTGGAAAGTACAAAATTTCGGATCCTTAGAAGCTTCAAAAAACAAATTCCGATATGAAAGTCGAAATTTCTATTGGCCAAATTAGGAAAACTCTAATTTCAAAGTGAAATTCTTATCGAAATTTGTATGAGCCTATGTTGATGAAATGGTTTACAATGCAATTATGGGTATACTAGCTGCCCGCCCCGGCTTCGCATGGTTGAAATGCTGATACTAAATATACTACAGAATTTCTTTATATACAACGTTCACAGCATTTTTGTCATTAGACAATACAAACATGTTTTCTTTAGAGGTTACTCTTGAAAGAGCGACATATAATTGGCCATGTGAAAAACACTCAACGCTCAAATATAAGCCTGTACAGTTGAAAGTTGGACCCTGCGATTTATTAATGGTCATTGCAAAATATATCTTTACCGGAAATTGTAGGCGTTTAAATTGGATCAGTAAATCCGATGGTATCAGAGGAATTCGGGGAATCAATACATCTATCCTGGCTGAGGCGAGCCTCACGCTCTACAGATGATTCTCTGGTTCTCTGTATTCGATTTCTATCCCTATCCTGGCTGTGCTGGCCCCCTGGTCAGTACCACCGCAACCAATATGTCCCTGCATTTTAAATCTGCAATATCTTCGAAAATATTCATTTAAATTACATGCTGTAAAGGGTCATATTGATCAATATTGAATGCACAATGCATTTAAGGTACTTAATTGGATAAGGAGCAATGCTGTATTGCTTAAAATCGCTTCGTAATCAAGCCATTATTTCTCGTAGAATTTAAAGGATAAAAAATAGTTATTGTGGGTTATCCTTAAGGCCGCTCGTACACCAGCACGACGCGACCGCAACGCTACCGCGACGATACTTTTTAACGAGGAAAATGCGTCGCGTCGCCGTATCCTTGGTGTGGGCGCTTCTATGAATTACCACGTACCGCGACTGCGAAGCGACACGAAGTCGCGGTCGCGTTGCGGTCGCGTCGTGCTGGTGTACGAGCGGCCTAAGAGATAGACATATACCACCGCGGACTTTTTTGTAGACCTTTTCAAGGTGTATCATAATGTACTACCTTATTTTGATCTATCTCGTAGGGTTCAGCCAGCGTTTGCAATGTAAGCGCAAGAAAATGTGTTTATTTACGACATCACATTTGAAACCCCTAAAATTATCAGTGTTTCTCTAATATATTGTGCATGTTTTATACATATAAACCTTCCTATTGAATCACTCTATCTATTAAAAACAAGCACAGACGTGAAGTCAGAAGCTTTTGCGCGTATGTTCTATTGTCCATTCTTCTGTATTGGACACCCTTAATCGAATTTACCATGGTAAATTATGTTGTCAATTCTCCTGTATTGGACACTTAATTCGAAATACCATGGTAAATTGTAAATGGTAAATTGTAATGGTAAATTGGACACCCTTAATTCGAATTTACCATGGTAAATTCGAATTAAGAGTCCAATACAGGAGAATGGACAACATAATTTACCATGGTAAATTCTATTAAGGGTGTCCAATACAGAAGAATGGACAATAGAACATACGCGCAAAAGCTTCTGACTTTACGTCAGTGCTTGAACCAATTTTTTTTTCGTGATTTTTTTGAAATTTTCTAGGGGTACGGTTCTTAACAAATTTTAAACACGTCTTTATGATGATTTTCTACTACTAGTTGCCAAGCTTCAATTCGATCGAATATTTATTTTTTGAGTTATCAAGGAAATAATATTCCAGGTGGGTATAACTCGGAAACCGTTTAACCAATTATGCCCAAAAACGAACTCAACTCTCCCTTTCGGATACGCAACCTACCCTGAAAATTGCAAGTCCCTATCTCCTTTCGTTCGAAAGTTATCGAGGCAACGGTCACCCATCTACTGAACTCACACAAGAATGCTCGAATCTCCAACAATATTTAACCGATCGTGTTAAAACTTGAAACTTGGCAGTAGAGTTAGATTATGAAGACTCTTGCAAAATTTCAGCAAGTTACTGATGTATAGAATTTTTTTTTCAATTTTCAATGATTTTTTTAAAATTTTCTACAAATACCATCCTCACGAAATTTTGCAAGAATTTTCGCGTTGTCATTCTACAACTAATAACCATGTTTGAATTCAATCGGTTCAGTATTTTTCGAGTTAATGAGGAACAAAAAACAACCAAATTTCAGATGCCTATAACTCTAAAACCGTTTGGCCGATTATGCTCATAAACAAACTGAAATGTCGCGTTCTGATGCACATCCTAACCTGAAAACTTCAAGCTGCTATCTCTTTCCGTTCTCAAGTTATCGTGACAACAAAAATATTTTATAATAATGTTTTAATAATTTTCTAGCGATACGATTCGCACAAAATGTCACAAACGTGCTTAGGTTCATATTCTACAACTACTCACCAAGTTTCAATTCGATCGGATTCATATTGGTTGAAAACAAAATTATTACTCGGAAACCACTAGGCCGATTATGCCCATTAACGAACTTGTCCGTCGTATTGGGATGCGCCACGCACCCTGAATATTTCAAGTCGCTAGCTCTTTTCGTTTTCAAGTTATCGTGACAACGGCCGGACGGCCGGACAGAATCAAATTTGACCTCGAATTCTTCATTGGGGAGTCGAACTAAATCGTTCGAAAGTTACAGACATTTGGGCAAAACTATAACGCGATGTTCCCCAGAACATACGCGCAAAAACCGCATCAAAATCCTTCACGTAGTTTTAAAGATCTAAGCATACATATGAACAGACCTATACAGCGGGAAGCGACTTTGTTTTATCCTATGTAAGGATGCGGGAGTGATCGAATAAGTGTAACTACAGAAGCTAATTATTTATTCCATTTGTCTTTCCCACACTGTTTGAAGAATGGAGAAAATTTTTATATTTCGATGAAGGAATAATAAAAGTTTGTGTAAAATTTGCAGCATTTTTTAATATTCTAAACAAACTTTTCTGGAATGTAATAAATAACTCTTCTGCCTCCATTTATATGTTTTCAAATTTTACAACTTCCCAGAATTATTTATGATATGCAGTTGCCAAGTGATTCCAGGAAAAGCAGATTAAATAGGAAGGCAACAGTTTGGTTGATAAATTCTTTAGGATTTTTGCATATCACGCATAAAATGAATATTCATTCAAATAATTAAAAGGATATAATACTTCATTTCAATTGAATAGACAATTACCAAGATGCTAATGCTATATCGTATTTTTAACTCAGAATGTTTTCGAATGTTTTACATTTTCATATTTACCTGGATTCCTATCCTCTCTTTATATGAATATCCCTTTATAGTGCAAAAGGAGGTATTTGGGAAGGCAGTCGGGGCAAAGCAAAGTGTATTGGTTATTCATTTAGTTAGAGATACTTTTTGGCGCTCTAGTTCCTCGGAACTGAGTGCTTATCAATTTGCCCAAATGTCTGTAATTTTCGAATTTTTGGCTGAAAATGGTCTCAAACGATTTGGCTCGACTCACTGATCAAGAATCAGGGGTCGAAATCGATTCTGTCCGGCCGGCCGGCCGTAGGCACGATAACTCTCGAACGAAAGGAGTTAGAGGATTGAACTTTGCAAGGTGGGTTTGGAGCGTAAATATCTCGGACAAGTTCGTTAATGGGCGAAATCCATCAAGCGGTTTCGGAGTCATGGCCGATTTTAGTAAAACACATTTTCTATGAATATTTCCGAAACCGATTGCTCGATCTATCTGAAATTTAGCATCAAATTATAGAATCATGACCTTTATGCGCATGTGAAGTTTTGTATTGACCAGGTTACCGCAAAGTGTAAAAAAAAATTTTTTTATTATTTTTCATTGTGAAGTCAATGTGCAATTGGCGCGCGTGCTATAAACATGATTAAGATTATACTGACCCCCCCCAAGTCTTCCCCATGGAAATCCCTCAGAAGCTCCTATAAGCTTGTGTGACTAAGGAAAGTCAGTTGTGTTATTTGTTAACTTTGTTATTCTATCCTTATGCCAGCTTAGACACAGCACTGTTAATTTGTGACCCGACAGTGAATGGTGTCCACTACCCTCTGGGTAGATCTCCGGCTCATTCTATCCATTGAGCTTGAAACCCTCATCATTAAATTCAAATTAGCCAACGTGAACACGCGCGCCAAATAGTTGTTGCAACTTACACTCGGTGCATAGTTTTCACAATTTGAAATACCTAAGGAAAGTATCATCGAAATGTCTAGAGCAAGACTGGATACAATCACACCAGATTGTCCATTTATTCCTGATATTTGAATAGGTAGTGGATTACGAACAAATTATCTTAATGGTTCAAAATATATTAATAAAATACTATCCTCTTTTCATTTCATAATTTAAAATTTAATAGTTCATACCACTAACATATTCTTCTCTGTATTATGAAGCTTAACTCAAGAAAAAATGTTTCATACACAAACATAGATCGATATTTCTGAATTTTTTGCTAGCAACAGTATGAAAATACTGTATATAGGAACATGTCTCACTACTTAAGGAAGTAAAAGGTAATATTAACCTAAATGGTCAACGAAAAGTAATTTCTTTTGATGATTCCATTATGTTCTTCTTTCCTATTGCCTCTATAAACTACATCATTAAAATGATCCAATTCTAAATCTTCTGAAACATATCCCCAATATTTATACATAAATTATTCAATATGTAATCAGTCAATAATATTTTCAGTTTCAAAACAGTCTTGTATATATTCACAAATTCAAAAATCGGATACTTATTTTCCAAGAGAAAGTATTTTCAACCAACGAATTGACAATTTCTAATAGCTAGAAAAGTTGACATTTATGAACAGTGAACACAGACAGATTCTGTGTTCACTACGCGTTAACTGCGCTAATTTTTTCCATCAGTATATTTTACCGAAAAATACGAGCCAATAAAATCCTAACTGAACACTATACTTTCTGTGGTTTGAAACAGACAGGTACTCAACATTGTCCGCTCGAAACCTCAAAGAGGATGTACGGCCAAGTTGATGGGGAAATTGTGCACCAATTTGGTTTGCTGACTCTTAACAAGAAAAGTTATCGAGGTCATCCGTCTGCATGCGGCGAACATCCGTGAAATCTCGTTAGAATTAGATTTGGGAACTAACAGGGTAGGCAAGCTAAACTAGCACTTCTTCCGATCCTATCAAGTTAGATTTAATTAACGCTGAGATAGTATTACCATCTGTTGGGATCAATTTTATCATCCCCGCTCACTCGTTATCACGCTTTGGGGGGACCTGATTATAGGAAAAAGATCGATTGATCATGGATCACTGACGTGACAACCGATTTTTCTAACATTCTTTCGGAATTATGATAATTGCGATAATACTCATGATGTCGGTGATTGTAATAATTTTTATAGTTAAGGCTACATACGAGACGAGAGTACGAGAAAGTTTAAAAAATCTGGTCTCGATCTCGCCAATTCCCAAAAAATTAAGTCTCGTTTAAGTCTCGTTCTCGTCTCGTTATCAGTTGTCTCGTCTCCTCTCGCTTAATTCTGAATAACGATAATAAATATTATAATATATAAACGAAATGGTATACAATAATGAATAATTTTGTAAAGCTATATTAATTACGCTCTTATACAAAAATATTTGTACATGTACTTATTGCGCGTATGTTCTGGGGAACATCGCGTTATAGTTTTGCCCAAATGTCTGTAACTTTCTAATTTTTTGACGAAAATGGTCTCAAACGATTTAGTTCGACTCCCCAATGAAGAATTCGAGGTCAAATTTGATTCTGTCCGGCCGTCCGGCCGTTGCCACGATAACTTGAGGACGAAAAGAGCTAGCGACTTGAAATTTTCAGGGTGGGTGGCGCATCCCAATACAACGGACAAGTTCGTTAATGGGCATAATCGGCCCAGTGGTTTCCGAGTAAGAATTTTGTTTTCAACCAATATAAATCCGGTCGAATTGGAACTTGGTGAGTAGTTGTAGAATATGAACCTAAGCACGTTTGTGAAATTTTGTGCGAATCGTATGGCTAGAAAATTATTAAAAAATATTTTTGTTGTCACAATAACTTGAGAACGGACAGAGATAGCGGCTTGAAGTTTTCAGGTTAGGATGTGCACCAGAACGCGACATTTCAGTTTGTTTATGAGCATAATCGGCCAAACGGTTTTAGAGTTATAGCCATCTGAAATTTGGTTGTTTTTTGTTACTCATTAACTCGAAAAATACTAAACCGATTGAATTCAAACATGGTAATTAGTTGTAGAATGCCAACGCGAAAATGCTTGCAAAAATTCGTGAGGATAGTATTTGTAAAAAATTTTTAAAAAATCATTGAAAATTGAAAAAAAAATTCTATATATCAGTAACTATTCGTTTGAAATTGCTGAAATTTTGCAAGAGCCTTTATAACCTAACTCTTCTACCAAGTTTCAAGTTTTAACACGATCGGTTAAATATTATGGGAGATTCGAGCATTCTGGTTTGAGTTCAGTAGATGGGTGACCGTTGCCTCGATAACTTTCGAACGAAAGAAGATAGGGACTTGCAATTTTCAGGGTGGCTTGCGTATCCGCAAGGGAGAGTTGAGTTCGTTTTTGGGCATAATCGGTTAAACGGTTTCCGAGTTATACCCACCTGGAATATTATTTCCTTGATAACTCAAAAAATAAATATTCGATCGAATTGAAGCTTGGTAACTAGTTGTAGAAAATCATCATAAAGAAATGTTTAAAATTTTGTAAGAACCGTACCCCTAGAAAATTCGAAAAAAATGACGAAAAGTGCTTGAACCAATTTTTATTTTTAATTTTTAACACTGGTAATTTCAGCTTTTAAATTACTCGATGACCAAGAATTCAAACATAATCACGCTTGCATCACATCATTTTTCAATGATGTACATGTTTTTGCCATGATCATACCTCCTGTCGAAAATAATCTTTCAACAGGTACGGATGTAGCCATTAATAAATCATCGGCCATCTTGGAAAGTGTAGGAAGATCTTTTTCATCACTCTCCACCACTGTAAAATATTCTGATTCCGATTTGCTCTTTCTAACAGCAAATATTCGTCAAACTCAGCTCTCCAATATTTAGAACGTTTTGTTGATGTTAAAGAGGCTATCGATGTTGATGGAATTGAACATATCGGTATAGTTTTCAAAGAATTCCTTCCCAGTTCCACAGATGTATACAATAATTGATCACATCTTCACTACAAGGAGCACAAGAAAGTAAATTTCTCCAGATGTTCAGATAGAGACGAAATTTTCGAAACATTGGGAATTAGGGGCAATAAATGTTGTCCGTTAAGTATTGAATTTATAATGGCATTCGTTTTTATGGTTGTGAATTCTATTTTTTCTTGAAAAATAATCTCAATTATCGCAAGGTCATAACGAATACATAATCTTCTAAAAATCGTGTATTTCTAGAACGATCGATGCATAATATAGACAAAATATATTGGTAATTATAGTGGAAACTTTTCATATTCAATTGTTTTCTGTGGGAGTTGAAAAAAGTCGAGTCGTATATAGAACTTCACACAAAAAATTTAACGTGACCTAAAACGAGACTCTCGTGTTGCGCTGTATGTGGTCTCGGTATCACCTATAATATTTTTGAAAACTCTCGTCTCGTCTCGCTTTTACGAGACGAGAACGAGACGAGACGAGAAAAATAACGCTCTCGCGTGAAGCCCTAATTATAGTGTGGAAAAGCCAAATGGAATTACTTCATTACCTTCGTTACTGTACATATTTATGGAAAATCCCGAAACAAAATTGTCATTCTTCTTCGTAAAAATGCGAACCCTACCTTCAACCCCCTTCGAAACACAGGTACAACCCAAATTTTTCAAATAGAAAGTATGGGTTTGTGTGCCACGTCATTTTCTATTCAGAACTGTTAACATTTTCATGTTTATAGCAAAATAGAAAATAATAAAATCGTGTGATTTCCGAAATTCATTACAATATTCCCTCGAATATTCCCAAATCTTATTACAATAATACTAAACTTATTTGCCTTCGAGATGTGAAAATGAAGAAAAAAACATTGTATCTTCCAAATGGTACCTGAAAACTACGTAAAAAACTTTCAGTGGCAATGTTAGTTTCTTTAGAACGCCATCGCAAATTGTTTTGTGCTGATAAGTTGTAGTTTATAAATTGTCTACTTTGTGTTTTGATTTTATCACCTTCAATTTTTAATGATGGAAATAATAACGGAATTGCACAAAATAAAAATTTTACATATCATTGGTTACGTAGATAACACCCGAACACAAAAAGATGTCAAAGCTGCTAATAAACTGTGTGAGGATGTGAAATTAGATGTGATGCTAGACTGTGAAGCAAATCCACATGCCTAAATCGAGTAGAGATGCCTCCACAACATTCAATGTCATCAGCCATACATCGATTCTAAATATATTAAAATAAAATAAAATGCATCCCTATAAAATGATACCTACCCAGGAGCTCTTGGAAGACGATTTTGATAAGAGAGCTTATTTTTGTGAACAAATTGTGAACATGTTGGATAACGATATTATCCAATTAGTAGACGTTTTGTTTTCTGATGAGTGCACTTTTTCTCTCAACGGTCATGCTAATTTTCAAAATTGCCACTACTGGTCTACCGAAAATCCTCACTGGATGAGAGAGGAACACGCGCAATTCCATCAGAAAATCCAGCAGGAATCTTTGGTAAATTTATATCCTGATCAAGGAAATCCTCAAGTTCCATAGAATACGATGTGGTTGCAGCAGGATGGAGCACCACCATATTACTAACACAATGTGCGGCAGTACCTCGACGCAATATTTTCAAATCGCTGTATAGGAAGGCGAGGAACGATCGAAAGGACAGCGCGATCCCCTGATCTCAACCCATTAGATTTATTTTTATGTATATTGTGTACAAAACTAAACTCCTTGATTCAAATAATCTAAAAGATGCGATTAGGTTGATCACTCCCGAGAGGTTGAATAATTTTGGAAGAAATTTTTATTTGAGGTTAGGATGTTGCCAGGGCGTTCGAAGTGAACACTTTAAACATCTACTTTATTAACATTCATAATTGTTTTGCTACATTTTGTATTACATTTTATTTTTTGATATTGTACAAAATTTCGCTAATTACATGTATATTTTTTCTTCCAATTTGATTTTTGCAATAAGCATGAAAGTGATAACATCTTCATCATCTTCTGATTAGTAGATGATGAGACCTTTCAAACGATGTATCACAATCCCATTGTATATATTGTATACTGTAAGGTTCCAGGCCAATGGAGCACAGACCCCCTGTGCTCCATTCTTGGCAGGTGTGTTGGCCTCTTCATTTCCTATATTTCCCGCGTGACCAGGAACCCAGACCAAGGAGACCCTGTTGCTATTTCCTACTTCATTGAGTTTTCTTCGGCACTCCCATATCAGCTTGGATTCGATAACATGGGAGCTCAGAGCTTTAGTAGCAGCTTGACTGTCATAGTGGATTGCTATATCACATCTCTGATAGTTTCTTTCTAGGTTCATTTCCACGCATCTTTCTATTGCAAGTACTTCTGACTGAAAGATGATCGGATAGGAGCTTAGCGATAGTGTGCATTTGATGCCTGGCCCATATACTCCAGCGCCAGCTCCTGTAGTGGTTTTTGAACCGTCTTTGTACCATTTAATGGTATTTCTTTTAAGAACAGGGGTGGCGGATTCCCTATCTCACCCTTTTTGGCGCTCTAGTTCCTCGGAACTGAGTGCTTATCAATTTGCCCAAATGTCTGTAATTTTGGAATATTTCGATGAAAATGGTCTTAAACGATTTGGTTCGACTCACTGATCAAGAATCCGTGGTCGGAATTTATTCTGTCCGGCCGGTCCGGCCGGCCGGCCGGCCGGCCGGCCGGCCGGTCCGGCCGGCCGTAGGCACGATAGCTCTCGAACGGAATGAGCTAGAGAGTTGAAATTTTCAGAGTAGGTTTGGGGGATGAATATCTCGGCTAAGTTCGTTATTGGGCAAAATCGGACAGACGGTTTCGGAGTAACAAAAAAAAAAAAATTTTTTTACGAAACAAATTCCAAATCAAATTTTTTTTAATAAGCAGTTTTATCATAAGAATCCATTCATATCATTTTCAACTCTAACAAGCTAATACTTTCGGAGATATGATTTTTTAAAATTTCAATGTAGATCGTATTTCACAGATTGATATAATTATTATTCTATGTATGAATTCTCATAATGTCAACTAAATCGATACAAGTTCTCGAAGTTCCGACCTCGGGAATTTTCCTTGCTAAAAGTCTGTCTGAGAAACGTCAAAATGAATCCGTTAGACGGGGTGCGGGAAATTTTTCGCAACGAAATGGCCGTTCTAGGCAGTTTTCGGGACTGAACGTTGACGAGAAGCGAAGATAAGGGTAAAAAACGGTCAAATAAACCTCCATGTGGCGATTTTATGTCGAAAAGTGAAAATTAAGAATATCTATCCGCGGTTAGTACCGACGTTTTATTCTAATACCGGAGATCGAGAGGATCCTTCGAGGAGTCCGATAGTGTAGATGTATAGATAGTGGATATCTCGGTTTCGGACGAGGGAAGGCGGGTTCGAAGCCCATCAAGGGAATTATACTTTTTCGTGTTTTTTTTTCAATTTTTATCGCAATATTAACTTCGAATAACGGTATATCTGCCGACTTTAAGTAAGGGTGTTTTCCTTTTTTTTTTCTGAGCATATATCGCTGAAAATAAACCATTACTATACGGGGTGTTCTTTTTTTCACGGCACAATTTGCCACGATTGAATTGATTCGTGCCACAAACAAACCGTTATCTAAATAGGAACCTTGGATGGATTCTTATAATGTATTTTTCGGAAATCTCTATACAGGGTGTTTTTCTTTTAATGTCAATTGCAGATTGCTGTTTTTAACGCTATGAACATACCCTTTCATTTTTTCGTGTTGGAAAATATACTTTCGAGGCATACATCGTTGGAAATAAACCATTACTATACAGGGTGTTCATTTCCTCGCGGCATCGATTATTTTCAAATGCAAGCGTTTTAAGTAAAATGTCACTTCGAGATTTCTATCGCGAGGAGAATTCTCAACTTTGTAAAACCGTTGCGAAATGATAACCGCTGCTATACAGGGTGTCTTAAGAAATATGTCAACTCCGAAACTTTACGTGTATGTATTTCAGTGGAACCCAAGGCGGCTCAGATTCACAATTGGACCCTGTAGGGGGCGCTAAAATCGATGTATAGGAACTCGGAAACAGGCGGATCGATTTTGATGAAACTCTGTGATTTTCTTTCGGCGTATCTCTGATTCACAATAGCATCCTGTAGGGGCGCCCCGATCGATCTATAGGAAACGGCTCGAACGATTTCGATTAAACTTTGTGTGCGTATTTGAATGGGCCTCAGAGTCACAATAGGAACTCGGTAGATAGCACTGTGTTCGGTTTATAGACTCTCGAGAACGACCGGACCGATTTCGTTGAAACTTTCTGTGTGTGTGTGTCTGAGGAAGTCTCGGAAAAATGTAGATCTACCGGAAAATGTAGATCTATCGGAAAAATGTAAATCTACCGGAAAAATGTAGATCTGCCGGAAAAATGTAGATCTACCGGAAAAATGTAGGTCTACTGGCTAGGTAGATCTGCGGGCCCACTAGTTATTATTCTATCTATGAATTCTCATAATGTCAACTTGACAGAAGGGAATATTGTAACTTCAAAAATATTGGGGTTGAAATACTCGTATTTTAGCGATGCAACGGGGACCTCAACCGAAAATGTTTGAAAATATTACGTAAATATTGAAAGCATAATTCTGTAGTTTGGTGAACGTAGATCAGGAAATTTTTGATCGATTACAAGGTAATTTATTATTACTTATCTAATAAACCATTATTTGAATTGAATTTCCTTTATGATGCAGTGATATCATATGAATACATTGATATAATTCACAACTCTGAGAAACCAATACCAGATATAATTTGTCTGTTTGAACTAGAGCGCCAGAAAGCTCCTGTCCACAGGGCTTGAACCCATTTTTTCCTACCAAGCATCGTAGTGAAGTTTTTTTCGATGCTTACTTTATTGAGCATTTCGTCACTAGGAAGATTGGCTGATGAAATGTACCTGGCAAGAGAGGACCAGGCTTTTTGATATTCAATACCTGTTCCTTTACTAGATATTCTGAGAATGGCTTCATGGGCCATTTTCTCTATCACTAGATTAAGTGGTGTGTCCTTGTACTATTCTGGCTTGTTTTTTATTACAAGACTACTGCCCCATACGTAATTATGGGTCTCACAATCATGACGTACATCCACCGCAGTATCTTAGGGTTGCAGCCCCAAGTCTTACCGGCTAGATTCCTGCACGCCATTAAATCCTTTGTTGCTTTACTGGCAGTGATGTCAACATGCCTATTCCACAGACGTTTACTATCTATTGTTACCCCTAGATATTTAACTTCAGACTTCCATTCTATAATATCTCCGCTCAAAAAGAGGAATCGCACAGCTGGAAGTTTCCTTCTCCGAGTAAACAGAATCACTGCGATCTTGTTCGGATTTATACTGAGCTCCACTGACAAGCACCTTTGCTCGATAACTCTAAGGCCGGACTCATACGTCCGGAATGTCACTCTGAATTCATATTATTAATTCAGAAAGCACTGAATTCCATACTAATTCCCTATTCTCCTCACACATTCTAGTTTTTTCAGAGTATTCATTTCTAGATTTTGCAAATTCCAGAATTCAGATTATGAATTTAAGAATATGAATTCAGAGACGTATGAAGCCGGCCTAAGGCCCTCCTGTA
Source organism: Halyzia sedecimguttata (assembly GCA_937662695.2). Classification (NCBI taxonomy): domain Eukaryota; kingdom Metazoa; phylum Arthropoda; class Insecta; order Coleoptera; family Coccinellidae; genus Halyzia; species Halyzia sedecimguttata. The sequence continues at coordinate 98,881,221 of OW569412.2, read as the reverse complement.
GTAAGTTAGACAAGGTGCCCTCGAATTTACCTCTGACCATTAGGACTATGTCATCAGCATAGCCCATACTTCCTATTTGAAATTGGGGGTTGTACCTGTCTTTCGAAGGAGGTTGAGGGTAGAGGGTTCGCATTTTTACGAAGAAGAATGATAATTTGAAATGTAAATTTGACGTGTTTCGGGATTTTCCATAAATATGTTCCGTAACCAAGATAATGAATTTATCCCATTTAGCTTCGCCACACTGTACATTCCTAATTTACAGAGATATTACGCGCGGAATAAAAGCGGGAAATCCGATGAGAGCCTACGTGAACGGGGTCGAAACGCCCGCAATTTCGCCAGAAAAATCGTGAAAACCTATCGAATACACCCCGAAGCGACGTGAATGTAATTTACCCCTAACCGTTCTCAACCGGTCATAAATATCAAAAAGGTCCATTATTATATCACCATCAATCACGATGTCAATTCGAGAAGCGGCGGGAGAAATGGACAAAAACGGCAGAAAATACGCTGGGCATATCGGGAACGCTTTGACATGAATTTCCGGTTTGTTTCTGCGGAAAAATCGTTGAATCCTGGTTGTCGATATGTTGAAAAAGTCTGATGAAGAACCCTCACGAAGACGAAGTCATTCGATACGGAAGAAATATTAAATAACGGGTCCGCCAAATAACTTTTTTTTTCTGAAAATGCAATAAGAAAGAAGCTACTGAATATTTTCACAAATTTCTTTTTGGCGCTCTAGTTCCTCGGAACTGAGTGCTTATCAATTTGTCCAAAGCTGGGAAAATTATTGCGCCTTGGCGGTTTGAGGAACAGATGTCGTTTTTGAAGCCATATTTAGAAGGCCGTCATACTACCGGAAACCTGGATGCTGCTGTATCTAATGCAAATTCCCCTCTTCCTTCTCCAGAGAGCGTTCCCCTTGAAGATATTCATTTAGTTTCCTCTGATAGCACTCCATCCCACACCAACACTCCCACATCCAATCCATCAAGCAAAAGAAAGGCCAGTTCTAGTAGGGACAATAACTTGGCCGATTTGGTGGAAATTATGAAAAACTCGCACGAAAGAAGAAGTAAAAAACAGGAAATGGATGATTTAGACACATTCTTTTTAAGTATGAGTAAAACGGTAAAGAAGCTCTCAAAGCAGGATCAAATTCAAATTAAAATGAATTTGCTTAAAGCTGTAAGTGAAGCAGAGCTCAAACAAGCAGAGTTGCAACAAAATATCTTGAGAGCACCAGTTACTATTGAGGATCAGATAATCAGCCAAAACCAAGAAAATATAAATTCTTCTTCTGGAAGTTTTTCACAAGCCTACACATCATATTCTTCCCCATCATATTTAGTTGAAATGCCTAAGACTCAAATTTCCGTTGATACTAATCTTGTAAAAAATATTCAACTTTATTACGAAAATATACATTTAGAATAAAATTATCCTAAACAATTTCAATATTTATTGTTTATAATATATTTCATGAGCAGACGAAACATGCAGGCTCTGTGGATCGAAAAAGTAAACTGCCGAACATATAGTTTGCGGAGGCCCAAAGACGGCCAACCTAAGAATTTTACAAATGGGTGGGCCATTTCTGAATATTCACGAAGTGATAACCAAGCTCCTAGTACGCATCAGATATATTAACACCATTTGGGCAAAACTATAACGCGATGTTCCCAGAACATAAGCGCAAAAAGATATTTTATACTTACCTTAGACAAACTGCTACTCTTTCTCTGGTACTTATCGGCTTCCGAAGATGTGTATTTTCTTTTTGTATATCGGATTCGATCATACCATGAATCTCCTCAAACTGTACTTTAGACATGCGGAAGTACATAAAAAATCGGTCTTCGTCAGATTCTAGTCTCCGCATCAATGTATGATATTCTCCATTTTTCTCTCTGTCTTTATTTATATTGTGTATCCAACATCTTCTCTTCTTAATTCTTTTTTTTTTCTTGAGGCACGGACATATTCATGTACAAACAAAAAACTCAATGAATCTTCCTCAAATTCACTATCTGAATCAGAAAACATCGTACTACTGACAAATGAAAACGACTGATGTCAATATGCGTTGCGTACGTGGGTCAAGTGTGCACGCTAGCTTTCCCACGTTGCGTCGCGTACGTGGCGTACGTGGGCATAGTCTGTTTCTACCTTCACTCGATCTATCTGAAATTTAGCATCAAATTGTAGAATCATGACCTTCATACGTGCGTGAAGTTTTGTACTGGCCAGGTTACCGCAAAGTGTAAAACAAAATTTTTGAAAATTTTTAAAAAATTTTTTTACGATAAATCTCGAACGGAATGAGCTAGGCAGTTGAAATTTACAGAGTAGGTTTGGGAGATCAATATCTCGGTTGAATTCGTTATTGGGCAAAATAGGCCATATGGTTTCGGAGTAACGAAAAATAATTTTTTTTTCAAGAAACAAATTTCAAATTCAATTTTTATTTAAGATGCAGTTTCACCATAAAAATCCATTGATATCATTCTCAACTCCAACAAGCTAATACTTTCGGAGATATGATTTTTCGAAATTTCAATAATGAATCGTACTTCTATGTTTTCACAGAATGTTATAATTATTTTATCTAAGCTTTATTATATGATCTGTGTTCATACTCGTACATGTCATCCTGTTCTATAAGAGAGAGTCAAATTCATTTCAGCTATTTTAATTTGATTTCTTCCATGGTGCAGTTCTCATTCTCAGATTGCTCATTTTATCTTGATAAATAAACTATTATTTGAATTGAATCTCCTTTATGATGCAGTTCTATCCTAAGAATACATTGATATAATTTCCAACTCTGAGAAACCAATACTTTCGAAGATATAATTTGTCTGTTTGAACTAGAGCGTCAGAAAGCTCCTGTCCACAGAGCTTGAACCCATTTTTTTATTTGAAAGTACAATCCTTCCGGTTAATAATGGAAAATAATTTCATTCAAATGGCTGCCTCGGCTGGGCATGCAGTAGCCTACACGATCGGTCCAATTTTTAAGCACATTATCGATTGTGTGCAGCTGTATTTCACCAATGGCTTCACGAATATTGTCCTTTAAAGCGTCAATTGTCTTTGGATTGTTGGTGTAACACTTATCTCTAACTGCACCCCACAAATAATAGTCCAACGGTGTCAAATCGCAGCTCCGAGGTGGCCAAACGAAATCAGCTCTGCGGCTGATAATGCGATCTTCAAAAATAGGGCAACTCCTGAACCAATTGGACTTTGTATGGCGTCATACCAAGGTCTTTATGCAAAATTCGTCTCAATGATGTCTCCGAAATGTTCAATTCTTGAGAACGACGGTGAATTGATGTTGATGGCTTCACGCACACTTTCTACCACAGCAGCAATATTCTCGGGTGTGCGCACTGTTTTTGGCTTCTCACGCTTTGGTTTATCGAATAGGATGCCAGTTTCTTTCACTTTATGGCGCTCTAGTTCCTCGGAACTGAGTGCTTATCAATTTGCCCAAATGTCTGTAATTTTCGAATTTTTCGATGAAAATGGTCTTAAACGATTTGGTTCGACTCACTGATCAAGAATCCGTGGTCGAAATTCATTCTGTCCGGCCGTCCGGTCGGACGTAGGCACCATAACTCTCGAACGGAATGAGCTAGACAGTTGAAATTTTCAGAGTAGGTTTGGGAGATGAATATCTCGGCTTAGTTCGCTATTGGGCAACATCGGACAGATGGTTTCGGAGTAACAAAAAAAATTTTTTTTTTACAAAGCAAATTCCAAATTAAATTTTTTTCAATAAGCAGTTTTACCATAAGAATCCAATGATATCATTTTTAATTCTACCAAGCTAATACTTTCGGAGATACGATTTTCCAAAATTTCAATAATAAATCGTATTTCAACGTTGTCACAGAATGATATAATTATTCTATGTATGAATTGTCATAATGTCAGCTTATTTTCCTGACACATGACATTATCTAATCAATCGAAGAATTGTGAGCGAAGTGAGAAAAATCTCAGTTGTTTGCTCCGAAATTAGTTTTTCTCAGAAAAGTCTTACATTTCGGAACGGAACATGAAGTAAGAGATCTGAGAGTAGTGAGACTGCTTTTCATCCATAGACATAGATATAACTCTCGAACGGAATGAGGTAGGTAGTTGAAATTTTCAGAGTAGGTTAGGGAGATGAATAACTCGGTTATGTTCGTTATTGGGCAAAATTGGCCAGATTTAATTTGATCTCTTCCATGGTGCAGTTCTCATTCTCATGATTGCTCATTTAATCTTGATAAATAAACTATTATTTGAATTGAATTTCATGATGCAGTTCTATCATATGAATACATTGATATAATTCCCAACTCTGAGAAACCAATACTTTCGGAGATATACTTTGTCCGTTTGAACTAGAGCGCCAGAAAGCTCCTGTCCACAGGGCTTGAACCCATTTTTCACAAGATAACGAACACACGGAGCTGACGGTGCTTATCTTCTTCCAAAATCCGTACGCAATTTTCGCACACATTCTGCAACATTACCATGATCTTCAAAGTAATGTCGCAATATTTCTCAGCGTTGTTCAAGAGTATACACAACCATATTCGTTCAGCGGAAGGATAAAACTAATTATCTGTCAAATCAGACATGAGCCAAGTGTTACCATTCACGAAACACTCTTAATTCAAATTTACCATGGTAAATTCGAATTAAGTGTCCAATACAGGAGAATGGACGACATAATTAACCATGGTAAATTCGATTAAGGGTGTCCAATACAGAAGAATGGACAATAGAACATACGCGCAAAAGCTTCTGACTTCACGTCAGTGCTTGAACCAATTTTTTTTTCGTGATTTTTTTTTAATTTTCTGGAGGCGCGGTTCTTAAAATTTTTTTTTTTCGTCATTTTTTTCAAATTTTCTAGGAGTACGGTTCTTACAGAATTTTAAACACGTCTTTGTGTTGATTTTCTACTACTAGTTACCAAGCTTCAATTCAATCGAATATTTATTTTTTGAGTTATCAAGGAAACAATATTCCAGGTGGATATAACTCGGAAACCGTTAGACCGATTATGCCCAAAAATGAACTCAACTCTCCCTTTCGGATACGCAACCTACCCTGAAAATAGCAAGGCCCTATCTCCTTTGGTTCGAAAGTTATCGAGGCAACGGTCACCCATCTACTGAACTCACACAAGAATGCTCGAATCTCCAACAATATTCAACCGATCGTGTTAAAACTTGAAACTTGGCAGTAGAGTTAGGCAATGAACGCTCTTGCAAAATTTCAGCAATTTCAAACGTATAGTTACTGATATATGGATTTTTTTTTTTATTTTCAATGATTTATTAAAAATTTTCTACAAATGCTATCCTCACCAAATTTCGCAAACATTTTCGCGTTGGCATTCTACAACTAATAACCATGTTTGAATTCAATCGGTTCAGTATTTTTCGAGTTAATGAGGAACAAAAAACCACCAAATTTCAGAAAATTTCAGATGGCTATAACTCTGAAACCGTTTGGTCGATTATGCTCATAAACAAACTCAAATGTGGCATTCATATGCACAACATAACCTGAAATTTTCAAGCCGCTATCTCTTTCCGTTCTCAAGTTATCGTAACAAAAAAAATATTTTTTAATAATTTTTTTAAAATTTTCTAGCCACACGATTCGCACAAAATTTCACAAACGTGCTTAGGTTCATATTCTACAACTACTCACCAAGTTTCAATTCGATCGGATTTATATTGGTTGAAAACAAAATTATTACTCGGAAACCACTGGGCCGATTATGCCCATTAACGAACTTGTCCGTCGTATTGCGATGCGCCACCCACCCTGAAAATTTCAAGTCGCTAGCTCTTTTCGTTCTCAAATTATCGTGGCAACGGACGGCCGTACGGCCGGACGGACAGAATCAAATTTGACCTCGGATTCTTCATCGGGGAGTCGAACTTAATCGTTTGAGACCAATTTCGTCAAAAAATTCGAAAGTTACAGACATTTGGGCAAAACTATAACGCGATGTTCCCCAGAACATACGCGCAAAAAACGTTAGATGGCGGACCCTTTACAAATACAATTGCATATTCGGGTTTGCCGGAGGTGGCCATCCCATCAACTTTGGAATTTCAAATAGAACCACATATTTTTGGCGCTCTTATTCCTCGGAACACAGTGCTTATCAATTTGACCAAATGTCTGTAATTTTCGAATTCTTTTATGAAAATGGTCTTAAACGATCCGTGGTCGAACTCGATTCTGTCCGGCCATCCGTTACCACGATAACTCTCGAACGAAAGGAGTTGGAGGATTGAAATTTGCATGGTAGGTTTGCAGCGTGAATTTCTCTGACGGGTTCGTTAACGGGCGAAATCCACTGAGCGGTTTCGGAATTATGGCCGTTCTTAGTAAAAACATTTTTTAGGAATATTTCCGAAACCAATCAATCGATCTATCTGAAATTCAGCATCAAATTGTAGAATAATGACCTTTATATGCATGCGAAGTTTTGTTGTTGTTTGGGAGATGAATATCTCGGTGAAGTTCGTTATTGAGCAAAATCGGCCTGATGGTTTCGGAGTAAGGAAAATAAAATTTTATGTCTTACAAATTATAAATTCGATTTTTTTAAGATGCAATTTCACCATAAAAAGTCATTGATATCATTTTCAACTCTCAAATGCTAATACTTTTGGAGATATGATTTTTCGATATTTCAATAGTGAATTGTACTTCTATGTTTTCACAGAATGCAGTAATTAATTATTCTATCTATGAATTATTATATGATCTGTGTTCTTACATGTCATCTTATTTTCCTATGAGAGGTGATTGTCAAAATTATTTCGGGTTCGTTATTATTGATATAAAATACACCTCCTGTTGTAGGAAACAAAATGATTGAATGCAAAATGACCAATGAAATAACCTCAGCTATCGTAGAATTATGAGGATGATAATATCATATTATGATAATATCATACTATGATATTATACTTTTAGGGTATATAATATAATGCCCGTGGATAATCCATATGATGATGGAAATATATTATTTGGTTAGATACATAATCTAATTGGGTTCAGAATATCTCCAGTAAAAACAAAACAGCAATATTGTCTAAGTTTTAATTGATATAATATAATTTTCAGAGTAGATTTGAGGAATGAGTATCTCGCATAGGCTCGATATTGGGGAGAATCGGTCTGTTTGAATTTAATTTCTTTCATAATGCAGTACTATCGTAAGAATCCATTTATATCATTGCCAGAGACCAATAATTTCGGAGATATGATTTGTTAAAGTTTGAACAAGAGCGCCAAAGCTCCTGTCCACAAGGCTTTACCATTTCTCTGAATTTGTTTTTCGTTTTGGCGCTCTTGTTCCTCGGAACAGAGTGCTTATCAATTTGCCCCAATGTCTGTAATTTTCGAATTTTTGGCTGAAAATGGTCTTGAACGATTTGGCTTGACTCACTGATCAAGAATCCGTGGTCGAAATCGATTCTGTCCGGCCGTCCGTTAACACGATAACTCTCGAACGGAATGAGTTAGACAGTTGAAAATTTCAGAGTAGGTTTGTTCGGTTAAGGTCGTTAGTGGGCAAATTCGGTCTAAAAGTTTCGGAGTAACGAAAAAAAAATTTTGTTTTTACTTACAACTTTTGAATTCAAATTTGTTTAAGATGCAGTTTCATCATAAGAATCCATTGTTATCATTTTCAACTCTATCAAGCTAATACTTTCGGAGATATGATGTTTCAAAGTTTCAATAATACATCGTAAGTTCTATGAATTCACAGAATGTGAACACAGAATCTGTCTGTGTTCACTATTCATAAATGTCATATTTTCTAGCTATTTTATATTGTCAATTCGTAGTTATATATTTTCTCTTGGAAAGCAAGTAGGTATTCGATTCTTGAATTTGTGAATATATACAAGACTGTTTTGATGTACTTTATGGAGGCAATAGGAAAGAAGAACATAATGGAATCATCAATACATTGCTCATTTAATCTTGATAATGACAATTTTTGAAGCATTAAAGCATTGAAGCATTGTAGATTGCTCTTTTTTTTTGATAATTTTTGAAGCATTATTTTTAAACGACACTTTTTTTTAATTTAATTTCTTTCATGATGCAGTTCCCAACTCTGAGAAACCAATACATTCGGAGATATTATTTGTCTGTTTGAACAAGAACGCCAAAAAGCTCCTTTCCACAGGGCTTGAACAATTTTTTTTTTAATTTTTGTGTAAATGAATGAATGAATGTTGAAAGTATTGGAGTACCATTATCTGCTCAGTGATGCGTTCCCGGACATAGGTTTATAATCAAAAGTTATTCCATTTTGGCTCCTCTATAATGCATTGAAGTCTGTAATGGGTACTCAATCACCTTGTATAACTTTGTATAATGTAGAAGCGTAAATATACAAATTAGTATTTCTCCAAGTTTTGAAAATATAATATGTGATTTTTTCATCCGAAATTTAATTTGAAATAGAAGAAAAACTTGAACAATACTAGACTAAAGTTTAAGGTAGAAAGCTATTCAGTCATTGGTAGATACAAAGATAATAATTAAATGGAATTAGTAATAAGAACAGGATATTGAAATAATGCAATATTTGTATTCACGTGCACACATATGAAATAATTTAAAGTCAAAATAGTAATAAACATTTCTCAAGGAACGCTTATACTCGTACTTCTAAAACAATTTTTGTAAGTACTTATTTAATTCAGTTTAAATTGGACACTGTAAATGTATGATAGTTTCTTCATGATCATAGCATAAATCTCATTAAATGAACAAACGGCATTCATCGAGTATCATTTATATTTCACAACACCGATCTCTGTTGAAGTTGAAACTGAACGTAAATGTTTATCCAGGGTGCCCAGAGCCTCGGGATTATGATAATAGAGGGCAAGCATGCCGAAGTTGGACAGGGCATATTCATTTCGGACATCCAGGAAGGGAGCTCTGCGGAGAAGGTAGGTCTACACTCCCCTTCTATTCTAAGTTATACACTGGAAGCATAGGAATTATTACGAAGTTTCATTTTCTCAGGCTGGCCTTGAAATCGGAGAAATGATTCTAGCAGTCAATAAAGATACCCTCATAGGAGCCAATTATGATACGGTAAGAAATTGTATTACAACATTTCATTCTTTCCAGCTCATCCCACGATGATCCACATGACACATGACAAATTTTCTACCGTAAAATCGGCAATTATGGAAGGCAATTATTTTGCGGTCTCGTCCGCTGTGGTCACTATGAAAACAGCATGATACGGTTCAATACAAACATATGTCTGGAAGAACAAATGTCAGTGCTGTGGTTACTATGGATACGGTTCAATACAAAAATGTGTCATTTGCTATTGTGAAATTATTTAAGAGGTCCGAAATTCATGAAAATTTGTGGAGGTCGACGAAACAATATAATATGCACCTTGGCGAAAAACTGTATACTGTATACATCTATTTTGAATAGCCCGCTATTTCGGTAGATGTCACTTTTGAAGCTGTCATTTTTTGACATTTGACTAGTAGAAACTACGCCATTAATAAAAATGGAACGATACACGCTTCAAGAACGCATTGAAATTATTAAAATTCACTATAAAAATGGTGAAAATTTGGCAAAGACTGTTCGTAAAACTCGAACATTTTTCGGTCGTCGTGAAGCACCTTGTCGGACCACAATAAAGAAATTGGTGGAAAAATTCGAGCTGTTGGGACAAGTTAGTTATGTGAAGAATAAAACCCGTGCACGTCGCTCAAGAACAGCCAAGAATATTGCTGCTGTAGCCGAAAGGGTTGAAGCAAACCCAGGTTTGTCCATTTCTCGTCGTTCTTTGGAATTAGGCATTCCACAAACGTCATTACACCGTATTTTGCATAAAGATTTGGGTCTTAAGGCGAAAATTCATGAGACGATTTTGTCGTCGAAAACCAACGATTTTGTCGTCCAAAATTTCGACGATTTTTTCGTTCAAAGGCAACGACTGTCGTTCAAAATTTCCCTTCCCCTATATTTCATGGAACGACAAAATTGGACGACAGATTATTTTGAACTGACAGAAACATAACCTAATTGAATTTAAATATTACAACTAAATACATATTTAGGTACAAAATGAGTTCCTAAAGTACTACAGTTATCTCTAATAATTATATAAATGTATTAAATCGCAAAAGAAAAACAAATGGGAACTTCCAAGACGATGCAATTTCTGGAGTACATAGGAGCTTCAACTCTTAATTCTAGAATCCTTGTAGAAGGAGAAGAGTTTCTAAATGTAGATCATGTAATCATATATGACAAAACAACTTGTGGTCCCATTTTTATAGAGATTTGTTGGCACAAGTATTAGGTGGTCTGGTAACAATGTACACAACCAAGTATACTACTAAAATTATTATTGCTGTTCAACTAACTCAAGGGTGGGTGATGCTTATTTCTTCTTCTGAATGAGGTTTTTCAGCACAGCAAGTCATCGACACATACTTCCTCAGTTCTCTTTCGAGGTACCTCCTTGTACTCTGTTTGAAGATGATGTAGTTCCAAGTTGAGTACTCTTCGGTCTATTAGTTATCTTCCTAACGCAGTTTCAATAATTATATTTATATTTGGTTTGCCGGAGGTAAGAAGTGAAAACACAAACCTATACTAGTAATTTTCACAGGGAGTTGGAAAGAATAAAACCAGTACAGAACAAAACCTATACATTTTGGCATTTTTTTCGCCCATGAATTGCATTTGGGCACACAACAATAGTCATTTCTGGTCGAAGACATATTAGATAGGATAATATTATCTACTTTCATTTGAATTTGTCCAATAGAGATGCATGGACAATAGAACATACGCGCAAAAGCTCCTGACTTCACGTCAGTGCTTGAACCAATTTTAATTTTCGCGGCTGTCAGAGGTATGTCATCAGTTGTCGTTGGAATGCTGGATTAATCAGCGACATAGATGGCGTCGTCCAAATGACTGTATACTCATTTGGACGATGTCGGCGTCGTTCGTTTAGAAACGAACGACGAGAATCTTGTCGTTGCGATTTAATCGTTCCATGAATTTTCGCCTTCAAGGCTTATAAAGTTCAGTTAACACAAGGACTCAAGCCGGCCGATCATCAACAAGGTGTCTTTGCTGATTGGGTCTTTGAAATGCATGAACATGATGATGATGAAAGCAAAATTGTCGCATCTGGGGCTCGGAAAACCCAAGAGTTATTGTTGAAAAGCCTCTCTATCCTCAACGTGTGACTGTTTGGTGCGTTGTATGGTCCGGCGGAGTCATTGGACCTTACTTTTTCGAAAATGAGGCTGGAGCAACAGTTACGGTGAATGGATTGCGCTATCGAGAGATGATTAATGATTTTTTATCGGAATTGGATGGTATTGATCTGGACAACGTTTACTTTCAACAAGATGGCGCTACGTGCCACACAAGCAACGAAACCATTGATCTTTTGCGGGAAAAGTTTTCCGGACTGTGTAATCTCTCGAAGAGGTGATCACAATTGGCCACCGAGATCTTGTGATTTAACACCTTGCGACTTCTTCCTTTGGGGCCACGTGAAAGAGAAGGTCTACGCCAATAGCCCAGCGTCGATTCAAGACCTCAAATATGGAATTCGTGAGGCTATCGAGGACATAGGGCAGCCACTTTGCGATTTGGTTATGGAAAATTTCATTAAAAGGATATGGTCCTGTAAGCGTGGTCGTGGTGGTCATTTGCCTCATGTTATTTTCCATTATTAACGGCATAGCTTCTTCTTTATAATTAAATAAACATCCGATCATTTATATTGAAAAATGGTATTTTTCTTTGAATATCTTATTGGAATTGGAATTCTTATTGGAAAACCATTTAAATTAGAGAATTTTCATAACACCAATTATTGAAAGAACTTATAATATTTTTACACACACTTGCAAGCTCCTCAGAGCGTGTGCTGTAATACCAAATTATGTATCATCGACAAAAATAATGATTACTTGGTTAAAAATATGATCTGGCAGATACTTCATGAAAAGGAGAAACAACAAAGGTCCCAGCACGGACCCCTAGAGGTTCTCGCGGGACTCCCTCCCCTTCACCTTTTGGTGAGGGCCAAAGACAGCTGTCAGCTAATAAGAGACCGACCGAGTTGCAATAAGCCTCTATAGGCTGCAGCACGGGCGACTCGCTCAATCGGCATCGGTCTTAGACCCCTGAGGAACCCCCAAGGTAGCTTATATCGTAAGCACTGGAACAACTATCCTGCACTTCAATACGAAAAGTTCTGTTTGAAAAGAACCTTTTCATCCAGTCCAAAAACACACCTCTGAATTCTAGGTTGTACAATTTATTCAACTATAAACTCGAAGATTAGGGTCTCTGGACAGATTGAGAAAAAAAAGAGCCTAGCTCTTCGTTAATAATGTTCCATACAGTTTTGCTTTTGTTCTGAGATGCATTCAAGTGAATCTTCAACCAAAATAAATTGTGCCTGCTTCATCGCATCCAAGACACTCAAGGTATATTACAGTCATCACTCGGTTCATATGAAGTTTTCTTCCTAAATTTTGACGTAGAATATACCATTAAATTATTTTAACTTACTTTCGGGACACATGTATATCAGTTAGATCAGTATCTATGCACTCCTATTTCATATTGCATCTACTTTTTCTTACAATATTTTTTCCCCCATCATCCAAATGAGCAAGTTCCTCAAAATTAACATGGCGCTGGTTTTGCATGCATTATAAACGAAGATCATTAACTAGTGAACTCTTGTCGCGATATGTACTCCTACATATGCTACTCGTATGTCAAGTTAATTCAATAAACAAATATGTTTGCGCCCAGATAAGGAACCTTTAGCTCACAATCCGGAGTACAATTGCATGATTCTGCTACCATTCCCTCCAACTTCGAAGTATAAATATTATGCGTAAGGTGGGAAAGTAATTTGTTGAGATGGCTCATTAAGAGCCTCTGATTGTGATCTCTCTCGGAAAATTCCAAAGGTGAAATTATGTTTTTTTTCTTCTAGGCAGCTGGTCTGTTGAAGAGAACTGAAGGCTTGGTGACACTCATAGTATCTAATCCTGGTAAGAAGGCGCCGACGGTAAATGGAACGGATGCCACTCCCGACGCTTTAGGAAAAGGTCAACTTAAACCTTCTGGTCCACCATCAAGGCCCGCAACTCCTGTACCTGGTGAGCCTTAGCCTACATATGAAAATTGTGATAGGAACAAATCGAATGTCGTAAAGGGTTATCCAATTAGATGTTTCATTTTTAGCGCTCTTGTTCCTCGGAACAGAGTGCTTATCAATTTGTTCGAATGTCTGTAATTTTTGAATTATTGGCTGAAAATGGTCTTAAACGATTTGGTTCGACTCACTGATCAAGAATCCTTGTTCAAAATCGATTATGTCCGGCCGTCCGTTAACACGATAACTCTCGAACGAAATGAGCTAGACAGTTGAAATTATCAGAGTAGGTTTGGGAGATGTTATGTTATGTGTTGTGTTCGTTATTGGGCAAAATCGGAGTAATGAAAAAAAAATTTTTTTCGACATTACAAATTTTAAATTCAATTCCTTTTAAGATGCAGTTTCATCATAAAAATCTATTGATTCTTTATTCAACTCTAACCAGCTAATACTTTATGTTGATTTAAATCCGTCGATTTGAAGATATACTATATTTCAACCTCAATCCTTAAATAAACTGTAGTCCAGGAAATAATATGATTCACCTGAGACCCTGAATCTGTCATCTGAGATAAATAACAATCACTCCATTATCGACTCTCGACCGATACGAGCTACCGAGCAGAGGCTTCCCATCCATAGACGGCCAAACTCTACACAAAATAAAAAATCCAACAACCCATAAATGGGTCACTTTGTGGCTCCTGACCAGCTGATTAAAGATGTTGCGGTATTCCTAGGATGAGATGGAAGTAATAAAGCCTACACAGACCACAACTGGTTCTCCTTACTCGCTCAGGCTCTTCGAGAGCTTATGAAGGGTCTCCTTGAGGAAGACCTAGGAGGATCAGTATAATAATATACAATAATATACAATATAATTTGGCTATAAGCTTCCAATACCCTCAAGGTGGCCTCTCAATATATATATCGATTCCCTTGAGATTCATTTTACAAACACTCCTGGCCGCATATGTACTTCGTCAATATCTCTGTCTGTATGACAGAGGGTTGCATCCTCAGAGGTACAAAGAGGCTCAGTTTTGGTCCGTAAACCCCAATCCCCGCGCCTTCTTCGGACTTGGCTTCGTCTGTATACCACACAGAAGATCTTTTGTTCAGATTATTAATGAAGTTCACAGAGGTTGGTTTTGATAGTAAATTTGAATATCACAGCTTTGTTGTGGTGTTAAATGTTCAATGCAATAACCTAACCAAAACTGTTAAATGATTAATTTGCCATATATGTAACAGTGTTGCCTATATCTCACTTTGAAATCCTAAAACACTTACTGGATCGCCCCTTACAAACAGCGAGTAGAAATGATTATTGAATCAACTGGCAGTGTCTTGGCAGTGGAATACGCGGTCTGGCAATTTTAAACACTCCCTTACTATTTCAGAACCACCTGCCGACCCCCTAACTTGCCCCATCAACCCAGGCCTGGATACAACCATTGAAATTGCAACAGACAACAAGGGATTGGGGGTCGTGTTCGTTGGCGGAAAGGACACTCTGATTACCGTAAGTTTCTGAAGAATTCAATATCTCGCAAACTTATGCCGGGAATTCGCTGAAATATTGTATGTACCTAACAGGCGACGAGAAAGTGGAATATCCGAAAAATCAGCATATAGCATTCTTATAATAACAAAACTCAAGGTTTATCTGGAATCCAAAGCAAACGATTTATTCGTTGCTGTATGAATTTGATAAAATAATGTTTTCTTGACATAGTAGGGATATTCTTTCGAACTGATACAACTGATTTTAGTTACATAAATCGCTTTGTTCAGTACGAAAGAACATGCATATTATCATTCAAATCAGTGAAATATATTGATCCAACACCTCCTACATTGAAGGCCAGTCATCAAAACCAATATGGTCGCCAAAGTGTATGGAGAAAAGGCGGTAAATTCAAAAGTTAAATTATAGGATTTTTCTCATATTCAAACAAATTGCTGAATTATACATGCCATGCAACAATGAGATGATTATATTTAAAAGCGCACATAAATTTTCCATAGCTCCTATATTGGATGATTTTGTATCTTAACAAATATAGCATAATGTTCATGATACTCAAGTGATGCCCTAGGTCAAGGTTCCATAAGTGCTACCACTGTGGTTTGATCCAAAATTTTCAGCACTAGTTTTACATTCGGCTTTTCAATAATTGATGTTGGATATAATATAACGATATGGTAGGTCTACCAGTTATTTCTTATATTTTTCAAAATATGAACTGAGTCGACAGCATAAAAAAAGAGTCTTTCATTATCAGAAGGATATTTATATAAAATAACGTAATTTCTCGCATATCAGTCGCCATAGTCTCCTATTCAGCCAATCTCGGTCTTGCAAACCTCTCCTGTCCATCGCTTCCTGAACTCCACCCCACCACGTTCTTCTGGGTCTTCCTCTTCTTCTTTGCGGAGGAACCCAATTGAGGACTTTAAATGGCCATCTCTCATCACTCATTCTTGATACGTGCCCAAACTATTGTAGCGCTTTTGCTTCAATTGTGTCTCTAATATCCGCTTCAACACCTACTGTAGGTCTTATCTCCTCATTCCTGACTCGATCCTGTAGCGTTAGTCTAGAGCAGCGCCTCAAATATCCCATCTCTATCGCTTTCATTTTATTCTTAAGGTGCGTTGTCATTTCCCATACCTCGGCCCCATAGTAGGTAGTCATGCCACATATTCTCTTTTAAGGTTTTATAGACTTATCTTTTAATATTTTTTCTTATTTGCGAACTCCAAAGTAAACCATTTAGTTGTTTCGCAATTGATCTTCTTTGGGCGATCCTTTTCTTTATTTCCCTTTCCACTGGATCCAATTGCTGTGAGGGTCACTCCGAGATAAGCATATTGATCTACTCCCTGTATTATTTAATCTCACAGGATAAGATCACTCTTGCCATTATTCACAACAATATATTTTGTATTTGAGGTGTTTATGGTCATACCACACTCTATATATGCCTCATCTAATTTTCATACATACATACATAATTTCCTCATCTTTGGCTATGATGACCAGGTCATCAGCAAATTGTAGAGTGAAGAGTATATATTATTTTACTATTGGAATTCCCATATTTCGACATTTTCTTCGCCAATGTTTCAGAGTCGAGGCAAGGTAGGCCTTAAACAGAGTCGGTGCTACCGGACAGCCCTGTCGGATATCCTCTGAGATACGAAACTGCTTAGACAGTTTGGTTCCCACCTTCACCCTTGCTAAAATATCCGTGAAGAGCTCCTTCACTGCCCTAGTATGTATCTAGCTTACGCCATTTTCTTCCAAGTTCTTCCACAATTCAGCGAGTGGTACAGTATCATAAGCCTTCATCAAGTCTACAAAAATCAAGTTTCTCTCTGTTTCTGTTTCTCTCTCACAATCTGCTTCAGGCAAAACATGTTATCATCGTATGATCTTCCTGCCTTGAACCCTTTCTGCTCTTCTATGACATATATTTCATCTCCTGTTCTATCTTTTATTATTCTACCATATATTCTGGACAATGAGTTGGTAACACTGAGTCCTCGGTAATTTTAACAAAAAAATAGTATGAATCTCCACTCGAAATCAAATTTTCACTGGTGATTTAAACTCTATTCACTATTGACAAACAAAACAGCTGTCCATTGAACTTTCATCCACCTTCGCAGCCATATTGTAAAAAGTGATGGTTGGCCTTCCTTTTAGGAGGTATTGATTGATCATAACATGAACGAACGTGCCAAAGCTACTTACGTCAATTTCCACCTTTGAAAATGAATCAGTTGGACCGAGAAGCTCATGGGATCATTCCAGTATAAGTTCCGATATAAAGAGTTTTCCAATAAGAGGTGTTATTTTGATATTCAAACAAAAATACCATTTTCAATATAAATGATCGGATGTTTATTTCATTATAAAGAAGAAGCTATGCCGTTAATAGTAGAAAATAACATCAGGCAAATGACCACCACGACCACTCTTACATGACCATATCCTTTTAATGAAATTTTCCATAACCAAATCGCAAAGTGGCTGCCCTATGTCCTCGATAGCCTCACGAATTCCATCTTTGAGGTCTTGAATCAACGCTGGGCTATTGGCGAAGACCTTCTCTTTCATGTGGCCCCAAACGAAGAAGTCGCAAGGTGTTAAATCACAAGATCTCGGTGGCCAATTGTGATTACCTCTTCGAGAGATAACACGGTCCGGAAACTTTTCCCGCAAAAGATCAATGCTTTCGTTGCTGGTGTGGCACGTAGCGCTGTCTTGTTGAATGTAAACGTTGTCCAGATCAATACCATCCAATTCCGGCCATAAAAAATCATTAATCATCTCTCGATAGCGCAATCCATTCACCGTAACTGTTGCTCCAGCCTCATTTTCGAAGGAGTAAGGTCCAATGACTCCGCCGGACCATAAACCGCACCAAACAGTCACACGTTGAGGATAGAGAGGCTTTTCAACAATAAGTCTTGGGTTTTCCGAGCCCCAGATGTGATAATTTTGCTTGTTGACGAAGCCATTGAGGTGGAAATGGGCCTCATCACTCAAGATGATTTTTCCATGGAATTCCGGATCATTTCACATGCATTTCAACGACCCAATCAGCAAAGACACGACGTTGTTGATGATCGGCCGGCTTGAGTTCTTGTGTTAACTGAACTTTATAAGCCTTAAGACCCAAATCTTTATTCAACGTACGGTGTAATGACGTTTGTGGAATGCCTAATTCCAAAGAACGACGAGGAATGGACAAACCTGGGTTTTCTTCAACACTTTCGGCTACAGCAGCAATATTCTCGGCTGTTCTGAAGCGACGTGCACGGGTTTTATTCTTCACATAACTAACTTGTCCCAACAGCTCGAATTTTTCCACCAATTTCTTTATTGCGGTACGACAAGGTGCTTCACGACGACCCAAAAATGTTGGAGTTTTACGAACCGTCTCTGCCAAATTTTCACCATTTTTATAGCGAATTTTAATAATTTCAATGCGTTCTTGAAGCGTGTATCGTTCCATTTTTATTAATGGCGTAGTTTCTACTTGTCAAATGTCAAAAAATGACAGCTTCAAAAGTGACATCTACCGAAATAACGGATATTCAAAATAACACCTCTTATTGGAAAACCCTGTAGATGTATACAAAGTCGTATGAATTTCCTATATGGCTCAACGGTCAGAACCGCTAACTTGTGTTGTGCTGGTACAGGTTCTGGTACCGATTTCGGACTAAACTTTTTTGTCCGTTTCCCTCGATATTTCATCATGAGATTTTGCTATTGAAAATTATCGATCCACGAAGTGATTGAGGATTAGCTTTAAAAATTTAGAACATTTGGCGACGGAGACTAATTTTTTTTGTTTCAGAATGGAATCGTTTTGCTCGAAATTCTGCCTGGTGGAATCGCTGATAAGGATGGACGACTTCGTGCTGGTGATCAGATAGTAGATGTCATGGGGACCTCTATGAAGGACGCAACTTATACCATAGCCCAACTAGCCCTTAGACAAACACTGCCAAAGGTAAAAACGAACGATTGAAGCTATAGGATGATTACTTTTCAGTAATTTATTTATTTTATTTATTTATTTATTGGGGACATAGGGATACAAACAGGTTCAAAAGAGACACCCACTAGAGTATCCACAAATTACTATACATAATACGCTAAATTATATACAATAAGAAGACCTAAAAATGAACGAGGACCTGTTTTCATGTGTAGTGAGATGCGACATCTCTTATAAGTCTTCTGCCACAATTTCATGATGATCGACACAGTGCATTGTCTTGTAAAGGGTGTCTCAGCAAGAACTTGAATTTTGAATTGCGCGCCATTTTTGACTGTCAATTGTTGAGCCGTATTTGTTGTTTGTTTAATCAAAATATAGACATTTACGGAAATGGTGCGTTATAGGGTGGAAGAACGTTTGTTAATAGTGAAAACCCATTTTTACTTTTTTCAAAATGATGAAGGTGCCGCCGTGGCTGTCGACAGTCATCGGTACCGGCCATGTTGACAGACTTTTTTTGGCAAGAATTAGACGGAATGGACATAAATGAGATGTGGTTTCAACAGGATGGTGCTACCTGTCACACCGCAAGGAAAACGATCACTTAGTTACAAACCAAGTTTTCAGGTCGAGTAATTTCTCGTTTCGGAGACCAAAACTGGCCGCCAAGAAGTTGTGATTTAACTTGTTTGGACTATCTTCTCTGGGGTTTTTTGAAAAGAGAGGTCTATGCGAACCATCTTGAGACAACTGAAGAACTCAAAGAAGAAATTGCACGTCAAATTCGTCAAATCCAGCAGCCCTTACTGCAAAATTTCATCAAAAGAGTCCATTCCTGCTAACAGAGCAATGGTGGCCTTTTAACCGATATTTTGTTTCATGTTTAAATGTCATCACTACCTCCATACATATGTAGAAAAAAATATTCCTAAAATATTAAATAAATATATATTTCTTAATTTTTAAAATTCAAGTTCTTGGTGAGACATCCCATTTAGAAATACCACACCCGGCACCCACTTTGAAAGCAGCATTCTCGTAGAAAAATATTCATTCAATATAAAGCCTATAGGTCCCTTTGATATACCGGGTTAGCCAAAAGTCATGTAGTTTTTTGAAAGGGTGGATAGGGGATGGCGACACCCGAATCTCTCATTGGCACTCTTGTTCCTCGGAACAGATTGCTTATAAATTTGCCAAAATGTCTGTAATTTTCGAATTTCTGGCAGAAAATGGTCTTAAACGTTTTGGCTCGACTCACTGATCAAGAATCCGTTGGCAAAATCGATCCGGTTGTCCAGCCAGCCGTCAGTTGACACTATAACTCTTGAACGGGATGAGCTAGACAGTAGACATTCTCAGAGTAAGATTGGGAAATATACTGACTGACAAAGAAACTGCAACACCTAGAAGGAGATGTTTAAATTCTATTTTTTTTGTTAAAGCATAGATAGTATAGCAAGGAGTAAATTATTTTCAATAAATTTGTTAATAATGTGTTTGTCCACCGCGATAATCTATACACTCCCCAACACTTCTTGGCATTGAAGCAATAAGATGGTATTTCTTCTAGAGGAATACTATCCCAAGCTACCTGTAGTTCATGTATCAGAGTCGCCAAAGTCCGTGGGGGCTGGGGTAATTTTCCAAGCCTTCTATCCATGTGGGACATCATGCTCTATGGGCGAAAGCTCGAGGGATCTAGGCAGTCATGGCGAAAGATTCACATGGGTCGCTTCAAAATAGTTTAAACTAACTCTGGTAACATGAGGTCGAGCATTATCTTGCTGAAATATTGGATTCTCGAGCCGGTTAAGGTAAGGGAGAACATAGGGCTCCACTATTTCTTGAAGGTAACGCAGCACTGTCATGTTACCTCGGGAAAAGACTAAAGGTGACCTACTTGCATGTGCAATAGCACCCCATACCATAACGCCTACTTTCCGGTGTACATGACGCTCAATATCAAACTTAGGTTCACGTCTTTCTCCCCGTCGTCGTCTTACCCTTCTTCAGCTATCATGTGCAGTGTGCACCCAAGGAGAATCGAGTTTCGTAAGAAAAGATGACCTGATGGCATTCCTCATTCCAATGTTGACGTTCTCTGTACCACTGTAACCGTCAGAGGTAACACAAAATGGGGTCGATAACGCTGCAGTCCAAAAAACCTTATCTGGCGGTTTCTGATAGCCATAAGTCTTATACGTCGATCTTGAACTTCATTTGTGCCCCTTCGACGTCCGGTGCCTACTCTTCTTCGATTTTGGGCATTATCAAACCACGCTTGACAACATCTCATAACAGTAGTTGAATTTCTGCGAATTAATGGTCCGCCTCCCGTAGACCATTAATTCGACCTCTTTCAAATTCACTCAGCTGGCGATAAATTCCGCGTACACGTGCTCTAGGCATTTTAACAACAACTAAACATCGACTTTGGAGCTCCTCAAACAGCTGGTTTATTGTAAAATTTAAAAAAAATTGCAAAAAACGACTACAATATACGTAAGTAACAAAAGATGTTTACATGAAAAAACTTTCACGATTTTTTTCTCCAAATTTTAATCATTTACTCCTTGCTATACTATCTATATTTTACCATACTGGTGGGTTTGCAGTTTCTTTGTCAGTTAGTATAAATATCTCGGTTAATTTCGGTATTGGGCAAAATTGGGTGGTTTCGGAGTAACGAAAAAAAAATTTTTTGACATTACAAATTTCAAATTCAATTTTTTTTGGCGCTCTAGTTCCTCGGAACTGAGTGCTTATCAATTCGCCCAAATGTCTGTAATTTTCGAATTCTTCGATGAAAAGGGTCTTAAACGATTTGGTTCGACTCACTGATCAAGAATCCGGGGTCGAAATTCATTCTGCCCGGCCGTAGGCACGATAACTCTCGAACGGAATGAGCTAGACAGTTGAAATTTTCAGAGTAGGTTTGGGAGATAAATATCTAGGCTAAGTTCGTTATTGGGCAAAATCGGACGGATGGTTTCGGAGTAACGAAAAAAAAATTATTTATCACAAAACAAATTCCAAATTAAATTTTTTTCAATAAGCAGTTTTACCATATACCATCAGAATCCAATGATATCATTTTTAACTCTAACAAGCTAATACTTTCGGAGATATGATTTTCCAAAATTTCAATAATAAATCGTATTTCTACGTTGTCACAGAATGATATAATTATTCTATGTATGAATTGTCATAATGTCAACTTATTTTCCTGAGACATGACATTATCTAATAAATCGAAGAATTGTGAGCGAAGTGAGAAAAATCTCAGTTGTTTGCTCCAAAATTAGTTTTTCTCAGAAAAGTCTTACATTTCGGAACGGAACATGAAGTAAGAGCTCTGAGAGTAGTGAGACTGCTTTTCATCCATAGACATAGAATGCTGAGTTCTCTCAATTTATGACGGGACTGACGGAAGGGAATATTATAACTTCAAAAATATTGTGGTTGAAATACTCGTATTTTAGCGATGCAACGGGGACCTCACCCAAAAATATTTGAAATTATTACGTAAATATTGAAAGCATAATTCTGTCGTTCGAGAGAGGAGAAAATTTGGTGAACGTAGATCAGGAAATTTTCGATCGGTTAAAAGGTAATTTTTCATTATTACTTCTCTTCTTTCATACATGTTTTGTGGAATATCTACTATTTGTAGGTACTTTAAACCTGTTTTGGGCAATTGTCTTACGAAACTTGTTTTTTTTTTGCGCTCTAGTTCCTCGGAACAGAGTGCTTATCAATTTGCCCAAGTGTCTGTAATTTTGGAATTTTTGGCTGAAAATGGTCTAAAACGATCTGGTTCGACTCACTGATCAAGAATCCGAGGTCGAAATCGATTCTGTCCGGCCGACCGGCCGGCCGTAGGCACGATAACTCTCGAACGAAAGGAGTTAGCGGATTGAAATTTGCAAGGTGGGTTTGGAGCGTAAATATCTCGGACTAGCTCGTTAATGGGCGAAATCCATCAAGTGGTTTCGGAGTTATGGCCGATTTTAGTAAAAATATTTTTTATGAATATTTCCGAAACCGATCACTCGATCTATCTGAAATTTAGCATCAAATTGTAGAATCATGACCTTTATACGCATGTGAGGTTTTGTATTGACCAGATTACCGCAAAGTGTCAAAAAAAAAATTTTAAAATTTAAAAAAAGTTTTTCTACAATAACTCTCGAACGGAATGAGCTAGGTAGTTGAAATTTTCAGATTCAGAGTAGGTTAGGGAGATGAATATCTCGGTTAAGTTCGTCATTGGCAAAATTGGCCAGATTTAATTTGATTTCTTCCATGGTGCAGTTCTCATTCTCATGATTGCTCATTTAATCTTGATAAATAAACTATTATTTGAATTGAATTTCCTTTATGATGCAGTTCTATCATAAGAATATATTGATATAATTCCCAACTCCGAGAAACCAATACTTTCGGAGATATAATTTGTCTGTTTGAACTAGAGCGCCAGAAAGCTCCTGTCCACAGGGCTTGAACCTATTTTTTTAGATGAAATTGTATCATAAGAATCCATTGATATCATTCTGAACTCTAAAAAACTAATACTTTCAGAAATATGATTTTTCAAAATTTCAATAATTAATGGTAATTCTTTGATTTCATAGAATGCTCTAATTATAATTTGCTACTTGTACTTCTTCGGTACTTTTATGGCACTGCAGTATAATTCTTCCGGCTCTAACGGGACTTGGCCCAAACAGATCCAATGTAGATTTTATCCTTGCGGCGTAGATCTCTGTCGTGATTCACGTGAACGAATATAATCGAAAAGCACCAACCGGATCCTCCAAAACCATGTTTACGGCTGTTGGAAGACTTGGGCTTGTATTTATAGTCAAACCTCAAGGATCTCATTGTCCTTGAAGCTCCCTTTTGTATAAGATCCGGCATAAGGATTTATTACACCCCCATTTGTTATTTGAATGAGGGGTAGTTCACATGGAAGATGAAGGTGAACTAATTATTCGAGTTTTTATTACATTGAAAAGACAAACTTTGGATAGAAATGTGAGATTTTCTGAATATCTAACTTGCAATCTCGAATCTAATAGTCTCATTCAGACCTATTTAGTTTGCGCATAGCAATATTGCTAAGAAAAAGATATTGTTTCCACAGCAAGATTCGAAATATTGCTATTCTTATCATCGATTTTGAGCAATAGAATCTGTCATTTTTGCGCGTATATTCTGGGGAACATCGCGTTATCATTTTGCCCAAATGTCTGTAATTTTCGAATTTTTCGCCGAAAATGGTCTCAAACGATTGGGTTCGACTCCCTGATGAAGAATTCGAGGTCAAATTTGATACTGTCCGTCCGGCCGGCAGTTCGGCTGGCCATCCGGCCGTTGCCACGATAACTTGAGAACGTAAAGAGCTAGCGACTTGAAATTTTCAGGGTAGGTGGCGCATCCCAATACGACGGGCAAGTTCGTTAATGGGCATAATCGGATGGTTTCCGAGTAATAATTTTGGTTTCAACCAATATAAATCTGATCGAATTGAAACTTGGTGAATAGTTGTAGAATATATACCTAAGTACGTTTGTGAAATTTTTTGAGAATCGTATCACGAGAAATTTTTTAAAAAAGTTAAAAAATTTAAAAAATATTTTTTATGTCTCGATAACCTGAGAACAGAAAGAGATAGCGACTTAAAATTTTCAGGTTAGGTTGTGCATCTGAATGTGATATTTGAGTTTGTTTATAAGTATAATCGGCCAAACGGTTTCGGAGTTATCCCCATCTGAAATTTGGTTGTTATTTCCTTAATAACTCGAAAAATACCAAATCGATCCAATTTAAATATGGTTATTAGTTGAAGAATGCCACCACGGAAATTCCTGCGAAATTTTGTGAGGATCGTATCACTAAAATTTTGTTTTAAAAATCATTGAAAAATATTCTATATACCGGAAACTATTCATTCGATATGGCAGATATTTTGCGAGAGCCTTCGGAACCTATCTCTACTACCAAGTTCCAAGTTTGAACACGATTGGATCTATATTGTTGGAGATCTGAGCAGCCTTGTGTGAGTTCAGTAGCTGGATGGGTGACCGTTGCCTCGATAATCCCCTAACGAAAGGAGATAGGGACTTGCAATTCAGGGTAGGTTGCGCATCTAAATGGGAGAGTTAAGTTCGCTGTTGGCCATAATCGGCCCGACGGTTTCGGAGTTATACACATCTGGAATATTATTTCCTCGATGACTCAAAAAATATAGAACCGATCAAATTGTAGCTTGCTAACTAGTTGTAGAATATCGACATAAAGATGTGTGTAAAATTTTGTGACAACCGTACCCCTAGAAAATTTAAAAAAAAGGTTCAAGCACTGACGTGATGTCAGGAGCTTTTGCGCGTATGTTCTATGGTCCATTCTCCTGTATTGGACACTCTTAATCAAATATACCATGGTGAATTAGATTGTCCGTTCTCCTGTATTGGACACTCTTAATCGAATTTGCCCTGGTAAATTAATTAATAATTAATAAAGAGGCCAACAAGATTTGGAATATAGCAGAGAACCACTTTTTTCTTCCAAGAATTCGAAAATATTGAAAGTAGGCTGGTCCTTTAATAAATATAGGTATACATAATCGATATTTGTTAAAGTTACTCTAAAATACTTAATTTTAAGGAAATTTCTAAGACTTATTTCTGACACTAACAATCCCTTCTATTTTTTTTTTTTTTTTTTTATTTATAGGCATCGACTGCTATGGTCATTAGCCTACCACATTCATACCAGACAATCACACCTCCACCACAACCATGCCCTTCTATTTAAAAACAGAAAAGTTCACAAACTATGCCTTGATAATAAGATTGATGCTTTTGGTTTAATTTAAGAGCAGAGGGAATTTTATTCATTTATATATTTGTTCATGAGCAAACTAGGAGATATACCATTTCTTTTAAGTTAGAGATGCATTCGAAGACTGACTGACTGGATGAAAAAAATAATGAAACTATTAATCCAGCCTTAATACAAAGATTACTTCTATTGATTTAATTGAAGAACTGAGGGAATTTGTTCAAGAGAAAACTAGGAGAGATACTGTTCCATTCCACTTAGAAGTATGCATTCGAAGTCTGACTGACAATTTTTCGGTCATGGTAGCGGTTATCAATATTCGGTGTCTTTCCTGAAAATTGATCAATAACTCCATCTTGTTAGTTTCATAAATATCATAGTTAGTTTTTCGCCTTCGTGACATTTTATATATTTTGTTAGGAATTACGAATACCCACCGAAAAATGGACGAAATGTTTATCAATTAAGGTTTAATTCTTCTTCTATTTCACATAAAAGTAATGAAATACAGTGTTGTCAGCTCTAAAATCAATGAATTTTGACCTACTTGACAGCAATATTGCTGGGAGAAAATTGATAACCAACATTGCTATAACAGTCCGAACAGAATACTTAATACCGTAGCCATATACCTAGTTAAAAATAAGGACGATAGCAATATGACTTGAATAGCAATGTTTATTATAGCAATACGCAAACAGAATAGGTCTGATTATCTGTAAATTATCCCATGTGTACTGAATTTTGCTTGGATTATAGAATACTTTACTGGGTTTATTTATAACCCTATTATTGATAATATTTATACCCTCATGTGATATATACTGCTACATAAAGGTTCAGAAATTTTGAAGGTGTTTCAAAAGTTAAAGGGTTAAATATGAGAAATCTAAATGTTTACTCATATATCTAACTCATTTTTTTGCTCATTTCTTTATAAGTTTCACAGTTCAAGGTGAAAATTCATTTTTATTATTTGCAGTGGAAAATCAGTTCACAACAACAAACAAAAATGTTCTAATTTTCAATACCCTACCTCTGCCACAAGTCAGTTGCCATTCTTGTCGTGTAACAATATCCTTGAAACAAATAATATTATAGTATAAGAGCGCCAAAAAGAATGACGCTTCAGGAAAGCTATTCAACTTTGATGAAATCACACTGTGTGGTTGCTCTGAACTTTGTTCTCTGCTAGTACTTTCATCGTTGACAAATAATATTGTTAGTTTTCATAACATGTCATTTCATTCCTTCTCAATATATAACTGAATTGTATAATGAATATAATTATTAATTAAAAGAGTTATACCATAATGTTTCAACTGTTAAAACAGTTAATATTCGTCAACCGGCAAGATTATAGTAAATCAACAAGTCTTAGCGTTCTCCTATGTAGATTTATTAACAATTAACCGAGCAATTAACGGTATCAGCGATCTTTCAATATTATTAATATTATAATTTATACCTATCTTGAAACTAGAAATCTTCCCCTGATCCGGTAAGAATAAACAATTGTTAAAAAAACTATATTCGCATAAAAACGAAGTATTTTCGAAATGAAAATAGTATTTGATTAAAATGATTCTGAATACTCGTTCAGAGTTCATACAGCAAACATTTGGCTTACTTTCGGCGCTGAAAACAAGGACGTTGAACAAAATACTCAAAATACTACATTTCACAAAAGGTACGACTTTCCACAAGAAACTAGAATAAATAAAGATTCAAATTTAATTTGACATGTCTATAATTTTGTCCATAAGATTTCTACTGCCGGCATCTATCGGCTGAAGTAGAACAAAATCCTTGTATTTTGACAGTATTTGGACCGCAATTCGGCCGAAAATATGTCAAAGAGTGTCTTCACCATGTATTATATGCATCTATTGTTTATTTTATTTATTTATTGGGGACATAGGGATACAAACAGGTTCAAAAAGGCACCTACTAGAGTATCCACAAATTACCAGACATAATACGCTAAATTATATACAATAAGTATATATATATATGTGGAAAGGTTTAACGGGTAATTCCGCAAATGAGCAGATTGAAAATAATTCTGCTGGTACCTGCCGACACGTGTTTCTGCTAGTTGGCTTCTTCAAGACAGGGCAACCAAGAAACCAAGGAAAAGATGGAAATCAAAGTGAAAGTAGGTGACACCAGCAGAATTATTTTCAATCTGCTCATTTGCGGAATTACCCGTTAAACCTTTCCACATATATATATATTACTCCGCATGATCCTTATTTCTATATATATATATATATATATATAATAGTTAGCCCCAATGGATTTTAACTTAAATAATTCGCTTATCTTTGTTGCAGATGAAAATGATTGTGTACAGATCTGAGAAAGTGGAATACACATCTGTCGATGTCGAGTACATCAAAAAACCAGGCAAAGGTCTGGGATTGAGTATCATTGCGAAAAAATCTGGAAAGGGAGTTTTCATTGGTGACATAGTGAGTATCTAAAGACAAAGATAATTACAGTCAACTGGTCTGTTCTCATTTTTGACTCTCTTGTTCCTCGGAACAGAGTGCTTATCAATTTGCCCAAATGTCTGTAATTTTCGATTTTTTGGCTCAAAATGGTCTCAAACGATTTGGTTCGACTCACGGATCAAGAATCCGTTGGCAAAATCGATTCTGTCCGGCGATCCGTTCGTTAACATGATAACTCTCGAACGGAATGAGCTAGACAGTTGAAATTTTCAGGGTAGGTTTGGGAGATAAATATCTCGGTAAGGTTCGTTATTGGGTGGTTTCGGAGTAACGAAAGAAAAAAAATTTACATTAAAAATTTCAAATTCAATTTTTTAAGTTGCAGTTTCATTATAAGAATCCATTCATATCATTCTCAACTCTAACATTCTAATACTTTCGGAGATACGATTTTCCAAAATTTTAATAATTAATCGTAATTTTATGATTTCATGGAAAGCTCTAATTATAATTTGCTGATTTATGTAAATGCAACATAGACCTACGTTTTGAATATAATTTTTGGCGCTCTTGTTCCTCGGAACAGAGTGTCTGTAATTTTCGAATTCTTGGCTTAAAATGATCTTCGATTTGGTTCGACTCACCGATCAAGAATCCGTGGTCGAAATCAGTTCGGTCCGGCCGACCGTAGGCACGATTACTCTCGAACGAAAGGAGTTAGAGGATTGAAATTTGCAGGGTAGGTTTGTAGCGTAAATATCTCGGACGAGTTCGTTAACGGGCGAAATCTACGAAGCGGTTTCGGAGTTATGGCCCTTTTTAGTAAAAAATTTTTTTATGAATATTTCCGAAACCGATCACTCGATCTATCTGAAATTAAGCATCAAATTGTAGAATAATGACTTCTATATGCATGCGAAGTTTTGTTTTGATCGGGTTGCAATGAGGTATCAAAACATTTTTTTTTTAATTTCCAAATTTCGTTTCTACCTTAACTCTCGAACAGAATGAGCTAGGCAGTTGAAATTTTCAGAGTAGGTTTGAGAGATAATCATCTCAGTTAAGTTCGTTACTGGGCAAAATTGGCCTGATGTTTTCGGAGAAACGAAAAAACAATTTTTTTTTACAACACAAATTTCAAATTAAATTCCTTTTAAGATCCAGTTTCACCATAAAAATCGATTGATATCATTTTCAACTCTAACAAGGTAATACTTTCGGAGATATGATTTTTCTCAATTTCAATAATGAATCGTACTTCTGTACTTCTTATGTTCTCATAGAATGCTGTACTTAATTATTGTATCTATGAATTATTATGTGATATGTGTTCTTACATGTGATCTTATTTTCCTATGAGAGATAATTGTCAAAATTATTTCTTGTACACATCTTGTTCTAGAAAACTAAGTATGATTGAATGAAAATGACCAATGAAATAACCTCAGGTATCGTAGAATTATGAGGATGATATGATATTATACTTTCAAGGTGATAATATAATGCCCGTGGATAATCCATAATATGGATTATTCCATCATCATATTTTATGATGATGGAAATATATTATTTGGTAAAATACATCATAAAATTGGGCTCAGAATATCTCCAGTAAAAACAAAACTGCAATATTGTCTAAGTTATAATTGATATAATATCATTTTCAGAGTTGATTTGAAGATTGAATATCTCGGATAAGTTCGTTATTGGGGAGAATCGGTCTGTTTGAATTTAATTTCTTTCATGGTGCAGTTCTATCATGAAAATCTATTGATATCGTTCTCAACTCTGAGAAACCAATACTTTCAGAGATATGCCGCCGAATTCACAAAGCATTCAATCTCCTTTAAGTCCTAACTGAGGTTCTCAGTTAAGGATAAATAAGAATCTCAACCTCAGTTAACGTATGTAACGGTGATGAAACAGACCTGTTTCACGTTAATTTTCACTTAAACTGAGGTTGCGATTCTTATTTATCCTTAACTGGGGATCTCAGTTAGGACTTAACGGAGATTGAATGCTTTGTGAATACGGCGGATGATTTGTCGAAATTTGAATAATTATTTCACAAAGGGACAATTTCCACAGTAACTACCATAATATTATGCCGTAATACCTACGAATATACAGGGTGTGCTAACATAACTCAACCTGTTTTTACAATAAGCAATTCTCATGGATTTTAATTTCAGGTCGCTGGAGGAATAGCGGAAATAGACGGAAAAACGATGAGAGGTGATATAATAGTGTCAATAAATGGACAGAACGTTGAAAACAGTACAGGAGAAGAAGTCGGAGCACTACTGAAAACCTTGACCGGTAAAGTGTCGTTGAAACTGAACAGGTTGAAACCAACTACTAGATAATTATCTAAAACAATGCAATAGGTACATATTACTTAGCCGCCATGCCTAGAAAATCGAAATACCTAATTCTCCCAACGTGAAACGGGGGATATGAAAATATTCCCCCAATTTAGTTTCCCCATTCTCAGATAGGGGCGCTGCGATACTTGTCACAATCCTGACTGTGAGATCCTAAGAAATAGTCACAATGAATCTAAAGAATTCTCATTATGTAACTTCATCTAATTATAGATCAAAAAAGACGAGTAATTAAAAAACGAATTAATAGATGTCCCCAAATGCAGGCAGCAGCAGATCGTTGATTGACTCATTTTTCTGGTTACAGAACTTTTTGTTTGAAAAAATTGCGTAGCAAATTCAGAACCCGTCAGTTTTGTCAGGGTTCGGGACCAAAACAATAATACATTATGTAGAATTTACAGGTATTCAATGAATACTAACCTCTCAATCCCTTTTTCTGACACTCTTTGAATGAATGAATATATCAAAGCATTCGGATGTAAACCTCAAAAAAATTATAATTTTCAAAATGTTATTTCTTCCATTATAACTTTGCCCTCAATCGAAAATTCAGAGAACATCAGCCTAGATAATCTTTAAAATAAAAATATTTGAATAGTGTTTTGATATTTTATTTGAATAGTCGAATAGTCCAATATTCGATTACTTATAATTTAGTAGTCGAATATCTGAGTATTAGTACTATACTAGTTAAATAGTGAAATATTCAAAATCAGAATATCCAATAATTCACATTTTCTAAAAATGCTATACAATTTCGAGCCCTACTTTTTAAAGCCTTACTTTAGTAAGGCTGGGCTAAGAATCAAATTCATTGCGATTGCCAACATTCTTAAACTTCATTATAAATTGTCCATACGAAAAATGAAAATAAATCTTGGGTTAGAAATTTGAAGCTCTTTGTGCCAGTTACGAATGAAAATAAAAATATTGTAATATCTGAAGAATCAAGTACATTACGATTGTCAACATTCTTAATCCTTCTCGGAATTTGTGTTCATTATAATTTCTCCATACGAAAAAATTTTCAAAAAATGCATGTTTAGAATAATACTTATTTGAACCACTCTTCTTCAAATAAATCATTCGAGAGCGTATTTTACAGGAATTTCGTAGATTGATATGCGGAATCGAATACCTACTTCGGAGAATTCGGGAACATACACTCCGGAAACTTTAAGTATCCAATGCTCGTTTTAGAAGGCGAATAGTGAATAGGTAACAGAATACCTATGTGCGAATGAGCTGAAAGAATTCGGTTATTCAAATTGGGTTCTCGAGATATTCCATGCAGAATTTGGAAGCTTGTATTTGAGATGTTGCATGCTCCAACTTCATTTAGCGAAATATATGTGAAGTTTCGTTCTCTAAATTCAAATGGGGTACATAATTGAATGCATAGGTATATAAGAATGGGTACTCAACATATTTCCCTCGGTTTTTCATATTCTTAAACCACAGAACTATACTATACAATTCGAAAAATACGAATGCAGTTGAAATTTTCCTCTGAATCTTTAAGTCACCCATAGACCTTTTCATGTTCACTGCACCAATTCATTTCTGGTGATTTAAGAATTTCATAACTTTATGAAGGTTTGAAGCCTAAAGTAGGGAGACCTCGCACAGAATATGAAAGTTGATCATCCATCGTACGAATATGAGCGTAATAGTAGTAACCGACGATGGAACATTCTTGGAGAAGGCCTCAAACTTGTGGATACGTCCCAACTCCTGATAATAGATAGATCTCTGAATTATCCTTTAGCTAATTCATCCCAGTATCAGTTCTCGCGATAAAAGTTGTTCCAAATTTAAAAGTCCATCAGAAGTTTCAATTTCGACAGAACATCGATTTCAGCGAAATCATGACGTGTCCACAGATGCTAATTTCAATCCAGTTACATCGTATGTAACATTCTATGAATCTATGCCTGTCCTAACCATGGAGGTAGAAGGAAGTGGAGGGGGCATAAAGATCGAAACTTGTCACGCAAACCACCATATTGGTGTGTCCCAATTTTCTATGTGAATCCGGAATTCCAACCATAGAAAACTCACAATTTCATGTTTATAACACAGGATTTGCCCATACCAAAATGGCCGATTTTATGTGACACTTTCGTTACAAGGGAAATATAGCACATGCTCCCTCAACTTCCTCCTACCTTCATGGTCCTAACCATAGGATAATATGTCTGTGATCCTAAAACCTTTGTCTGTGGTCGTACATTATCCCTGGTACGTTCCTTACAATGTTCTATCTGTCTGTCTACTGCTACTATAAGGATCTCTGTAGACATATATTTTCTAATCAAAACCCCTAAGAAGATGCTCTGAATAAATTCCTGTGGAAAAATAAGTTATAAGCTATGTACTGGAAGAAAGTGTGAACTCGATGATTTATTTAAGCAAATGATATCAGTAGGCATATAATTAAAGCTTTTGCTGAGCTCATGAATACATTCAAAAATAAATTGTTACCTGAAATATGGACATAATGAAATATAAATGTATTATTTCAGTGGTGCAGTGAATTGATGATAAAATATGACATTTTATATTTCATCATTATGAGGTCTTTCCTACTATATTTTGTTGTTGAAGTTTACGTTCGAAATAATTGCATTTATTGTTGGTCAATTTTCCATATGTATTAACTTTACTCTAGTCAAATAAGTTATTGTTGTTACTTAATTTATTGGTATTTGTATATGTATTCTTTAGTATTTCCAAGGTTCTCAGCGAAGGAAAGTCCAGAATGCTTCAGTGTTGGGGTAAGGTAAATGCACCTAACTCACTCAACTCGCATCTTAATGAATCGAGAACAATATAAATAATGGAAAGAAATTCATCTAGGTTGCAAATGGAAATAACATTTTCAAAATGTGAAACAAAACAAAAGGAAACAACATTTTCAAAATGTGAAACAAAACAAAAGGAAACAATAAATTCAAACCTGGAGAAATTGAAAACTGTTTACTGATTTTATAGAGAATTTTAGATACAATAAAAACCAAAATTGGATTTATCAAAGAAGGGTACCATTTATAAAAAAAATCCTGACAAATAGAAATATAATATTTTTGGTTTTTCCTAGGATTCTCGCAGGGTTCCACCTCATTCTGAACTTCTCCTCGCTTGGGCTGAATTTACCTGCTTGAAATGTGATAAAACCTCTGATTACCTACTGAGCGAAATACAATTTCCAACTATGTGAAATATAAAAAATTATTATCCATTAAATTAATGATTCGATATAAAGATATAGAGATGAATATATTGCCTGATACTTGTAACTAGAAGCTCTACAAGAGTATCTTAGAGAGTAAAAACTAATAATGAATAAATATCATTCTAGAGTACTTCAAATAGTCCATTTCGAATATCCATAATTAAGTGAATTATTTATATTGAACTGACTGTATTGACTTGTATATAATATACAAAGAAAAATATGTCTCTTACAAGGTTCACTAATTATAACTACTGATTTTAGTCCTATTTTGTAAATAGCGTTATGCAATGTCGCATGCTATAATTTTAATAAAATTCACTTTATCTCTTGCTATATTTGTGTTTTATTTACCTTTAATAAAAAATATAAGTTGGAAAAGCACTGTTACCAAGAGCTTTGGCGCGCTTTTTCAAATTTATAGCCAGAGAGCAGTCGCCCACCCAGGTACTGAACTCGGCCAAAGCTGCTTAGCTCTAGGAAAAAAATTAATATGACTCAAATACATATATTCACTGTTGGGTCGGAAATAAACAATGCTTTGTTTGTGGTGGCCTAAGGACATAAATCAGTTCAATCAAACAATTGTGCCTTGAGATAAAGAACAGCCATGATTGAAATTCGTAGAATAACTAATTATAGAGGAAATTATTCACGTTTCACGTAATTGCGAGCGTGCTATCATTTTGCCCTGATGTCTGTATTTTTGGAATTTTTTGCCGAAAATGGTCTAACGATTGAGTTTGACTCACAGATGAATAATCCGGGGTCAAATTCGATTATGTTCGTCGGGCCGTTAGTTAGAGAATTGGAATTTGCAGGGTAGTTTTGGAGCGTAAATATCTCGTACAAGTTCTTTAACGGGCGAAATCCATCAAGCGGTTTCAGATTTTAGAACATTTTTAGTTAAAACATTCTTTATGAATATTACCGATACCGATAACTCGACCTATCTGAAATTTAGCATCAAATTGTAGAATCATGACCTTTATATGCATGCGAAGTTTTGTATTGATCGGATGGCTACAATGTGAAAAAAAAATAAAAAATTTTTAAATTTTGTTTCCTCAATAACTCAAAAAACACTGATCTGATTGAATTGAAAGTCAGTAGTTAGATGCACAAGGCCGAAGCAAACACTTTCACAAAATTTTGTGAGGATCACAACTTGTTCATGTTCATGCAGTTCCTTCCGCACATTTTTCGTTATGTGCACGCGCAGATGAGTAATGATTTAACTGCTGCCGTTTTCGTCTGAGAGGATTGGAGTTTTGGGCGGGTGGAGGATGCTATTTCTGCATAGAATCCACTGGTAAGGGTCCGCGCATGCGTGGATTCAAGATGCGATATCTCCTGAACCACTGGTGTTGAAGAATTGGAGTTTTCTGTGAGGTGTGTGATTTTTAGAGAACTTTCAGAGTGTATTGCGCATGCGTATGGATTACGTCTAGTAGTCATAGATTTGGTGCAGAGCTGATATTGTGAGGTTTTAATAGAAAATTCATGGCAATTCTGGGCACGGACAAGTCAGTTTCGAGGAAATAACGTTTTTTTCGAGTTGAAATGTCTTTCAATATTTTTTTAAACTTTCTAGTAATACGATATTCACGAAATTTAGAAAAATTTTTGCGTTGGCATTTCTAATTACCATGTTTGAATTGAATCAGCATCGTATTTCTTAGGTTATTGAGGAAATAAAAACCAAATTTCAGATTATTAATACAACACTTTTTGGCCGATTATGCCTTTTAACGAAATCAAATGTCGCATCAGGATGCACAACACACCCTAAAAATTGCAAGTCGCTATGTCTTTCATCCGGTCTCAAGTAAATTTTATGATCGAATACTTGCTTCCCAACATATCATATCTCCGAAAGTATTAGCTTGTTGAAAATGATAACAATGGATTCTTATGATGAAACTGCATCTTAAAGAAATTTGAATTCAAAAGTTGTAAAGTAAAAAAAAATTTTTTTCGTTACTCCGAAACTATTAGACCGATTTTGCCCAATAACGAACATAACAGCTTCTGTACAAGCTGGAAAGTTATGGAATTACAGGACCGACACTCGATTGGATAAGATCATACTTCAGTAAACGTGTTCAGATGGTGGAAATATATCGTCGGCGACACCGCAAAACCAAGTACCTGATAAAAATTCAAAAATGAGATTTTGGCGGTAATTATTTAATTGTATTTGTAAGGACAGGTGTGCAAATTCTTTTCAAAGAGTAAACAGACCCTGAGATAATCAATATCAAGTGGTTTGTAACTATTTTGAATTTAAACTGATTCATCAATCCAAAATTATGAAGTTTTTAGTGCCTTCTCAAAATGTTGGTTTTAGCAGTTACTTGGTTTTGCGGTGTCGCCGACGATATTCAGATGGAAATAGGATAAGATCAGATGTAGAGGAATTGAAACTTGGAGTGCCACAGGGAAGCATAGCAGGTCCTCTGTTTTTGGGCGCATGTTCTAGGGGAACATCGTCCTATCATTTCGTCCAAATGTCTGTAATTTTCGAATTTCGAGCTGAAAATTGGCTAATAGACTAATTCGGACTCCCTGATCACGAATCCGGTGTCAGATTTTTGGGTGCCGTCCGGCCGGCCGGCAGGCCGGCCGGTTTTCCGGCCGTAGGCACGATAACAGGAGCACCGAAGGTCCTATCGACTTCAAACTTTCAGGGTAGGTTTCTGATCAAAATGCGACGGTTAAGTTCGTTAACGGGCAAAATCGGCCGGACGGTTTAGGAGTTATAGACATTTAAAATTTTGAGGTTATTTCCCTGATATTTCAGGAACTAAAGAAGATGTTGAATCTAAACTTGGTAGTCAGTTCGAGGATATAAACGCGCAACTTTTGGCAAAATTCTGTTATGATCGAAATGTTGGTAATTTTTAAAAAAATATTTCTTTTAATTTTTTCGAAAAAAAAATTTGTTTTTCGTGAACTATTCATCAGATTGCAACAAAAACTTTCACTAACGTCAATTGTAGTATTTTGCAACATTGTGCAAAATTTTGGCTCTATACGATTTCAATTTCTGGAGATATAAGACAAAATGTGTCAAATTTCCTGGGTCTCTCTCAGTATTTTCATCGATTATTATATAATAATCAATAATATTAAGGTATTCAACATGATACTGCTTTTTTTCTTTACTGGTCAGTACGGGCCACAAGGAAGATGAACATGCGCCCAATAGCTCCTGTCCACAGGGCTTGAACCAATTTTTCATAGTGTACCTGAATGATTACTGTTTGAACTTCCGTTGGAGTGAGGATAAGGTGAGGGTTGAGGACTATGTTGATGACAAGAATCTGCTTGTGATAGAGTCTTTGTGGCCAGATCTCAAGATATTGGCAGAAGAGGTACTGCAATATACCGAAGTATGGTTTGCTAAAAACTATATGGTGCTCAATAAAAACAAAACGAGCGTGGTTTTATTCCACCCTCCAAATTCCAAGTTAGAGGTTCCCGATAGCCCACAC
This sequence comes from Halyzia sedecimguttata, assembly GCA_937662695.2. NCBI lineage: Eukaryota > Metazoa > Arthropoda > Insecta > Coleoptera > Coccinellidae > Halyzia > Halyzia sedecimguttata. The sequence goes on along the minus strand of OW569412.2, from coordinate 98,844,026 downwards.
AGCACAGACTCATTTCTGAAATATTGCAGGAATATGTTTCGGAAATATTTGAGATATTTCGGTTATATTGCGAAAGATATATGAAATATTTCAGGAATATTGCAGAAACATTCGAATGTCCGCCCCATAACCTGACATAGCAATATTGCAGAAATATTTTTCGATATATTTCTGCAATATTGTAGAATTATTCTGTAATGTTTATGCAATTTTTTTATCATATTGAAAAATATATATGAAATATTTCAGGATTGTTGCAGAAATATTCAAATATATGCTCTCTATCCTATAACGTCACAATATTGCAGACTTATTTTTTGAAATATTCCTGCAATATTGTAGAATTATTTTGTAATATTTATGGAATATTTTTGTTATATTGCAAAATATATATGCAATATTTCAGGATTCTTGCAGAAATATTTCTGTTATTTCATGAGATGTGGTATAGGTTTAACTCACATAAAAAATAGTAGGCACAATTAATATCTTTATTCGCTCTCTACTGGACATTCAACATTTCTTTTTTTTAACTTTTTCCACTTCCCTGGAGGCTCGCAATTTGGCTTGAGCTAACCATTTCGATATGGGTTCAATAATCAAACATAGATAATCAAATCATTAGATCTGTTCAACTCTACCTTTTGTACGTCAATATAACCATAACGTCTCAATAATCAGACGGATGAGATCACAACCTACTCTTTATAGGGCTGTGATAAGAGGTTGGTATAACCTAAAAATATTTAATTTTGTATCAATGATATCTATAAACTTGTAGCTATTATACCTTAGATAATCAAATCAGCTTATCATACCTGCATTTATTTTATTTAGAGCCAATTAGTCTTTAATAAAAATTACACTAAGTGGAAAAGTTTAACTAACTGAACTAACAAAGTAAAGTAACAACAGACTGCTTCACGACACGATACAACAACACTGGTAAACAGAAAAATGGCGGCCTGACTAAAAGAAAAGAGAGGATGCGTAAAGCCTCGAACTAGAGAAAGAAAGCACACAAACATATTATATATTGCATGTAATGTTGAATTATTTCTGTCGCGATTTGTAATAAATATCTCTATGCATATATTCATAGGAATATACGCAAAACTATAAATTTTAACTTTTTAGAAAACTGTTATAGTTTGTAACATTTCTGTAATATTTCTGAATATTGCAACTGTAATATTGAAATACAATATTCCAGCAATATTTCTCAATATTGCAACTGTAATATTGAAACACAATATTCCAGCAATATTTCTGGAATATTGCAACTGCAATTGCAATATTGCAATATTGTGGCAATATTTCCTGAATATTGTGTGCTGTGTGGGAGTGTGACTCTGAATTGCAGCAAATTTAAAACTTCACAGAGCACCAGATTCTTAGGCCTGCACATCGATGAGGAACTGAATTGGAAACAACATGTAGACCACCTGAGTAAGAAAATAGGGCCATCTATTTATGCATTCAGGGTAATCGCCAGATATCTGGACGCAAGGGTACTAAAATTAGTCTATCATGAAACCATTGACGCAAAGCTGAGGTTTGGTATTACTTTCTATGGATCAGGAAATGTTTCATCCTTATTTGTGCTGCAGAAGAAAGCTGTAAGAATAATGGAAAATTTAACGCCCAGAGAATCATGTAGAGGACACTTCAAAAAGAAGGGCATACTAACACTGTATGCATTATATATTCAAGAATGTTTAATATTCCTTCATAAACACAAAGAACTGTTTTTTCAACATCTTAATCTCAAGAAGAACTATACCACAAGAACGTTGGCATTCAATCTACCAAAACATGAATTATCAACTACTCAAAGGCAAACAGAATACAGATGTCTGAAATTTTTCAACAAACTGCCCAGGGATATGCAAAAAATAGATTCTCTTAGACTTTTTAAGAAGAAAATATTCAATCTGTTATTGTACATGGAACCATATAGCTTGGAGGAGTTTTTTGGGTGACCTTAACCCTATTTCTTGACACTATTTCATTTCTTCTCTTGTTTGTAACTTGAATTGTTTTGAAATAAAGATCTTTCTTATCTTATCTTGTTGCGCGTATGTTCTGGAGAACATCGCGTTATAGTTTTGCCCAAATATCTGTAACTTTCGAATTTTTTGACGAAAATGGTCTCAAACGATTAAGTTCGACTCCCCAATGAAGAATTCGAGGTCAACTTCGATTCTGTCCGTCCGGCCGTTGCCACGATAACTTGAGAACGAAAAGAGCTAGCAACTTGAAATTTTCAGGGTAGGTGGCGCATCCCAATACGACGGACAAGTTCGTTAATGGGTATAATCGGCCTAGTGGTTTCCGAGTAATAATTTTGTTTTCAACCAATATAAATCCGATCGAATTGAAACTTGGTGAGTAGTAGAAGAATATGAACCTAAGCACGTTCGTGAAATTTTGTCCGAATCGTATGGATAGAAAATTTTAAAAAAATTATTAAAACATATTTTTTTTGTCACGATAACTTGAGAACGGAAAGAGATAGCGGCTTCAAGTTTTCAGGTTAGGATGTGCACCAGATTGCGACATTTCAGTTTATTTATGAGCATAATCAGCGAAACGGTTTTAGAGTTATAGCCATCTGAAATTTTCTGAAATTTGGTGGTTTTTTGTTCCTCATTAACTCAAAAAATACTGAACCGATTGAATTCAAACATGGTTATTAGTTGTAGAATGCCAACGTGAAAATGTTTGCAAAATTTGGTGAGGATAGCATTTGTAGAAAATTTTTAATAAATCATTGAAAAAAAAAATAAAAAATTCTATATATCAGTAACTATTCGTTTGAAATTGCTGAAATTTTGCAAAAGCCTTCATAACCTAACTCTACTGCCTAGTTTCAAGTTTTATTATGATCGGTTAAATATTGTTGGATATTCGAGCATTCTTGTGTGAGTTCAGTAGATGGGTTACCGTTGCCTCGATAACTTTCGAACGAAAGGAGACAGGGACTTGCAATTTTCAGGGTAGGTTGCGTATCCAAAAGGAACAGTTGAGTTCGATTTTGGGCATAATCGATCTAACGGTTTCCGAGTTATACCCACCTGGAATATTACTTCCTTGATAACTCAAAAAATAAATATTCGATCTAATTGGTGCTTAGTAACTAGTAGTAGAAAATCAACATAAAGACGTGTTTAAAATTTTGTAAGAACCGTACCCCTAGAAAATTTGAAAAAAATGACGAAAAAAAAAATTTTAAGAACCGTACCCCTAGAAAATTTTAAAAAAATCACGAAAAAAAAAATTGGTTCAAGCACTGACGTGAAGTCAGAAGCTTTTGCGCGTATGTTCTATTGCCCATACTTCTGTATTGGACACCCTTAATCGAATTTACCATGGTAAATTATGTTGTCCATTCTCCTGTATTGGACACTTAATTCGAATTTACCATGGTAAATTCGAATTGAGAGTGTCCAATACAGGAGAATGGACAACATAATTTACCATGGTAAATTCGATTAAGGGTGTCCAATACAGAAGTATGGGCAATAGAACATACGCGCAAAAGCTTCTGACTTCACGTCAGTGCTTGAACCAATGTTATTATCTTAACCGAGATTATCCCTCAAACCTACTCTGAAAATTTCAACTGTCTAGCTCATTGCGTTCGAGAGTTATCGTGTTAACGGCTGGCCGGACAGTATCGATTTTGACCACGGATTCTTGATCAGTTAGTTAAACCAAACCGTTCAAGACAATTTTCAGCCAAAAATTCGAAAATTACAGACATTTGGGCAAATTGATAAGCACTCTGTTCCGAGGAACAAGAGCGAATAGTCAGAAAAATAAGTGCGCAAAAGCTCCTTACTTTAAGTCAGTGCTTTTTAAGAAATTTTCTTCTGATATGTTATTGTGATACTTTATATGTAAACAAATCTTCAGATGATCTATTGAATCTATATCGGGAAGAATGTAATCGTTTGGGACCATTCTTGCTTAAAAATTCGAAAAATGCAATGATTTAGGTGAAATGATATCTCCATGGTATTCTCAAAAACCAAATGTTTACTCACATATCAATATAAAATAAAATGAACAATATAGGTATCAAGATAAATCCAAACGTTCCTTCAAATGTATAAATAAAATCATTTTTAAAGCCGAAAATTGCCAATGGGGAGAGAAATCACGCCATAAAATCACACAATCGAACTAATACTGAGTATTTTGAAAAATATTTAAATTTCAGTCTGTTATCTATTCGCCCTCGTCCGCTTCTTCCTCCTCGTCGAATTCGCCCTCTTCTTCTGCGGTTGCTTCTTGATATTGCTGATACTCTGACACCAAATCGTTCATGTTAGATTCGGCTTCTGTAAACTCCATCTCGTCCATACCCTCTCCGGTGTACCAATGCAGAAACGCTTTCCTTCTGAACATAGCTGTGAATTGTTCGGAGATCCTCTTGAATAACTCTTGGATGCAAGTGGAATTACCTATGAATGTCGAAGACATCTTAAGACCTCTTGGTGGGATGTCGCAAACCGCCGTCTTGACATTGTTAGGAATCCACTCTACAAAGTAACTGCTGTTTTTATTTTGGATGTTCAACATCTGTTCATCGACCTCTTTCATCGACATCCTACCCCTAAAAATAGCCGCGACAGTTAGATATCTTCCGTGCCTTGGATCGCAAGCGGCCATCATATTCTTGGCGTCGAACATTTGGAGTACCAACTCTGGTACCGTAAGAGCCCTGTACTGTTGACTACCGCGGGACGTTAAAGGCGCGAAACCCGGCATGAAGAAGTGCAACCGAGGAAAAGGAACCATATTTACTGCCAATTTACGCAGATCTGAATTGAGCTGGCCAGGAAATCTTAAGCAAGTGGTCACCCCAGACATTGTAGCTGACACCAGATGATTCAAATCGCCATAAGTAGGAGTTGTTAGTTTCAAGGTCCTAAAGCAAATATCGTACAAGGCTTCGTTATCGATACAATACGTTTCGTCCGTATTCTCCACCAGTTGATGAACTGAAAGGGTGGCATTATAAGGCTCAACGACGGTATCCGACACCTTAGGCGAAGGTACAACAGAAAAAGTATTCATAATCCTATCCGGATACTCCTCCCGAATCTTGGAAATCAATAGAGTTCCCAGTCCGGAACCCGTTCCTCCTCCTAAAGAGTGAGTCAGTTGAAAACCCTGCATGCAATCGCAACCCTCCGCTTCTTTACGAACGACGTCCAAGACCGAATCCACCAACTCTGCTCCTTCGGTGTAATGACCTTTGGCCCAGTTGTTTCCAGCCCCGCTTTGACCGAACACGAAGTTGTCCGGTCGGAAAATCTGACCGAATGGACCTGAACGGACGGAATCCATGGTGCCCGGTTCCAAATCCACGAGAACAGCTCTGGGAACGTATTTTCCACCTGTGGCTTCATTGTAGTAGACGTTTATCCGTTCGAGTTGTAGGTCGGAATCTCCATGATATGTTCCGGTTGGATCGATCCCATGTTCATCAGATATCACTTCCCAGAACTGAAAGAATTATCCTTTATTTAGTCACTATTGATCATTGAACGTGTAGAGACCATAGAGTTCATACAGAACAGAATATAGATGTTTTTTTTTCTATCCTTTTATGTGCTAGGCAACTGAGACCATCTACACAGTTAAAACCTTTTATCACAAACTCTATCATTTCTATTTTTTGGGACATTCACACAACCAACACCACATCCATGCCCTGAGCGGGATTCGAACCCGCGACCCCGGCACCACAGCAGGTCTTTATACCCACTGCGGGATTCGAACCCGCGACCCCGGCACCACAGCAGGTCTTTATACCCACTACACCACCTGAATATAGATGTATAGAATACATTATTCTATGCATCTTGGTATAGACATACGAAGTTCCAGTAGGTGTAGAACTAAAGTGCGGTCAAACAAATTCGTGGTCAAGTAGGCCATGCAATTTTAAAGTTTGATTCTCTGTAGTCGAATTTAAGCGAATAACCGGAACACTGCGGTTAAGACCAATCCCTTGCTATTATAACCGATCGGTTATGTTTAGTAAGGGATTGGTCTTAACCGCACTGTTCCGGTTATTCGCTTAAATTCGACTATTGACTGAACTGAACTACGTTTAGACGCAGAATATTGACATTCAAAATTCCATAGCCTTACTTGACCACGAATTTATTTGAACGCACGTTATAATGAAATGAAACAATAAAGTCGTTGATATAGACATATGGTATTGGCAATAGGAAGATAATAATTGTAAATCGTTAGGGTTTGAATATGATTTTGGACATATACGACTTAGGAGTCACAAATGACCGTAAAAAAAAACGAATGGTACAGTTGAATCATACGGAAGCAACATGAGAGAACCAGCTAAACCAGTCAGTACACCACATTACGAAAGTTGTGTGAATCAAAGTCATATTATCCCTTTGATTCATAAACCAGTCGTCTAATTATTGAACCTATTCATAGACAACATATAATACTATTCAAAGTATTGCCCGGAAAAACAAATCTAACACGACCAAACACACCAGATTCTAGAAAGAAAATGCGGAGAATTTTTTTAGCAATAGCATTTGACACATGAGTTTTAGTGACGATCAGTTGAGAAAAGAAAACATCATACCTTTGCTCCTATTTGATTACCACATTGACCTGCTTGAATGTGTACGATTTCTCGCATTTTCTATTTGGATTTATGTGTTTTTCTTTTAAAATACGAACCAAGTTTTTTACAATTGTGTACGATTTTTTCTAAACAACGTTGGTTACTAGGCAACATGATTTTGTTTAAAACGTGCCGCCTTAACGTTTTTTAACTGAGATATTTTATATTCAGGAAGAAAATTGCAGATTTCAGAAACCTACACGTAGAGACATGAGTTAAATATAAACATTTCTGGCAGCAAAAAATTCCTGATCAAAACTCAAATCGATGTCTTTTTCATTTCGCATTCGAGAGCAAAAATCCATAAATGTTGTACTGAATATACGTTGTTGGAACACTCCCCTCGAGTCATAGAGGATATTTTGGCACAAGACATCTGGGATGATTTGAGCGGCTTTGTTTTTAACCTAACTAATCAAATGTTTTTCAGTTAGTCTCGCTTTATTTTTGAAATTATGGAAAAGTTTAAACAAAATTGTAGGATAATATTATTATGGAGTCTCGTAACATTTGTATATGTCGAATCTTCAAAATTGAATGTTCCACGTGTTTTACTTCCTATTTTTAAAGATTTCAATCCTAATTTCACCTTGGAATCGACTGAAGAAGATGATAGTTGTTTCAGATGGTAACATACATATTGAAATTTGTTTGAAATACCTCATGTATGAATTGTAGGAAAACCACTCAACCAGAAGCTGTGAAATTAATACCTTTAGAAGAAGACCCTTTTTTGAAATGCTCGAAAAAACTCATCGTTACTGCTACTGGAAAAGTTAGCAGTAAAGCAATATCCATTGTTGTAGGAGAAGATATTAACAGTGACATATCCTTAAGATGTGTTGTTACATTTGATCATATTGCTTCACTGACTGTTGTATCTAAAACAAGAGAGTTGTACTTGACAGAAGCACCAGAAGTGTTTGAAATCCGAGCCTTGGATTCCCAAGGTAAGGGTAATGTTGAATGATATCAAAGTCTATTAAATGTTGTTGCAGGAAATGAGTTTTCCTCACTAGAGGGGGTGGAATTTGATTGGAGGATTCAGACTTTGGGCAAAGTTAAGGATGCTGAAATTATTAGATGCTTGCCATTTAGTGTCTACGACTATGAGGCTCCAGATCCCATAACAGTGTTGGAAGCTCAGAATAAGAAAGGAAATATGGCGGTTTTGGAAGGAGTTCAAACTGGCGCTGCTAAAGTGTGTTAATTTGCATTTATATTTACTGGTTCACTTGAAAATTTTAATTTTTCAGGTAATCGTGTCACTACCATATGCAGAATATGTGTCGTTAGACCCTTTAGAAGTTCCAATGACAGTTGCTGCTAATATCATTCTACAACCCTCTGAAGTTTATTTGATGGCAGGGGATTACATTCAGTATACAGTTCATATAGTAAGAAATTTGTTTTCAATGTGATAATTATGAAAATATAAAAATATCTCGATGTTGAACTGATTTGGGAATTATTACGAGGAATTTGATGATTGACTAAACCAACATGGATGTCCAATATAAATGACGAAGTATATTATGTGACACATGCACAAGATTCCTAAGGATATGAGTAGTAGTTCAACTTTCTTCCGCTAGAGGTCGTGCCTCATTCAGTCACTTTCTGGTTGAATGGGTTTCAATTAGTGTCCGACCGAAACTGGTTTTTCAGCCGAAACCGAAACCGAACTTTCGGCCAGGGTCTCAGTTTCGGCCGAAACCGAAACTGAAACTTCATATCTCATACTGAAATCTACTGTATTTTTTACAATTTCATTTGCATATGCATAAAAACAGTCGAGGAGTGGTGAATAAAATGAAAAGGCAATTTTTTTGAGATCTTTATTTTTTATTTTGGTATTACCAAGTTATTAAAATAATCAGTCGAAGTATACAGGGTGATTCCAAATCAGTCGTGAACCTTGAAGGAGGTGTTAGTATGGATCATTTGCTGTGGTTTGGGCCATTTTTATTGATGACCAAAAATCAACAGTTTCCAAGATATTCGAGTTCTGGTTCTGTTGAAAAAGAATTAGTATGATTTGAGAGGGGATGTAAGAAGCAGATAGAGAAAAATAACGAATTCAATATTTTTTTGTTGCAACTAAGCTCGAAATTTCATTAGAAAATGTATTCATAAATTATGTTCCACCATTCCATAAGCAAGCAAGTGCCGTCTTTCTGATGTCTTCAGTTGTTATTTTCCGCCTGAAATTTACTCAAGCTGTCTTTTGATACACATTCACTATTTTATATACAGGACATTCAAGAGGCTGCTTATAAAAAATCTGCTGAAACGAAACTAGTTAAGCAATCTAACGAAATCTTTCAGAGAATGAAGAAGGAAGTAGACAACAAAGTTGAAATAATTTTGGCATACTTAATTGTTAAATTCGAAAGTTGCAGACAAATTGATACTAGAAATTGATTTTTCATTTTTTCATATGCCACATTTCAAATCATACTAATTCTTTTCCAACATATTTTACAGCATAGTTTTGCTTTTTTCGTACATATAATATCTTTTTCAGATAAAAATAAACCAAAATTATCATCAAATTTGTTGAACGTAGAAAAAATTGATGAAATATGAACTAAGTTCAGAAATCTCTTAAAAATCACTCGAACTCCAAAAACTGTTGAATTTCGGTTATTAATAAATATGGATTAAACAACAGCTAATGAGTCATACTAACTCCTCCACCCAGTTGCACGTCTTATTTGGAATCACCCTATGTATTGTAATCAATAATCATTAAAGTGAATTCTCATGATTTCTCAGTCTTAACAAAGATAGATTACAATAACTTGTACGACAATTATGTATACCTACTTATAACTCCTGGCCAAACGACCAGGATAATTCACGAACAGTCAAGTTTCGGCATTTTGGGCCGAAACCGAAACTAAGGCCGAAACTAGATTTCTTGGCCGAAACCAAAACCGAACTTTCGGTCGGTCACTAGTTTCAATCCTAAAATTGTTTTGAGGGATTGATAGTGTTCTCTTTCTCTTCTAGATAAAAAGTGGTAAAATGGAGGAGATACCTCTACCAAGTGAAAACCAGCAGTATCAAATAGATACAAGAGATTATAACATTGCTAAGGTATCAAGGTCTCATGGCATTGTGTACGCCATGAGTTTAGGTACAACTGAAGTTTTCTTGATCGATAAAAATCTTCCATCAACTGATGACTCTCTTCTGAAGCCGCCCTCTGCTATTGTTCATGTTGTTGTACCTTACCACATAACGCTAGCTGTGTTACCTTATAGGAATTGGAATGTAATCGTTGGAGAAAAACACGATATTGTTGCTGAAGTATATACAAAGTGAGTGAAAAAAGTTTCGCTGTTTTTGCGTTGTTAGCTAGCTTTGGAAATGTTGAAAAAATTAAATTTCAAATAAATCAAAATTCGGAAACAGCAGGCATTTGGATAAAATAAGCTCTGGTACGAGTGCGCAAAAATAATAAAGCTGATTTTTTATTTTATTATATTTTTTTGAAATATAAGGTCAACCTCACATTGCTCTGAGATCAATACATTGAATTTAACTTCATTGTGAGACTACAACTTAATAACTCAATGAAAAATGATATACGATTTACACTTATTTATTTAATATTGTGACATGCTTTGTCGACACAGCGACTTCATCAGACTACATCATTCTAAATTCCTAACAAGTAAGGATCTCCCTATACCTAGATGACTTGGACACAGAGACTTACATAAGAGACTTACTACATTAAAACTAATTACATAATCTTACACTGTTAGTTCTTTTTACCCATTTACAATAATTAATTCCTAACGCTTTTATAAATTGATTCTCTATTCGAATAGATTGAGTAACGGAGAAAAATTAAGATAGAATTGTTCATTAACTAAATTGCCTGTATGTTTTTCTCTATTTATTTCCACCATTTCCCAATAATTGAGTTGCGCACCTTTATTCAAATTGTGTAGAATTTTGAAATCTGGGTTAAACTTATGTCGTTCTGCTAATAAATTATTTGAATAATTTGAATTAATTTTGTTGTTTTTGTAGCTGTGATGATGTTCCTTTATTTTTTCCTGTATATGATTTATCACAATTCCCGCAATTTAATTGATAAACACTGGATTTATCTTCTTCATTCCTTTTTTGATTTATTGTCCTTTATAAGTTTTGCGAGGTTATTGTTTGTCCGGAATGAGATATTCACCTATTGGTTTTGAAGAAACCTTTTAAGTTGTTGACTCGGTGTACCGAAATATGTTAAGCTATTGAATATTTAATTTTTATCCTTAATTGCTGGAAATACTAATCCTATTTGTTTTTTCATCAACATTTTTCTGATTAACTCTGTATCATATGCATTTGTTCGATAATTTCTAATTCTGTACAATAATTTTCTTCAGATAAAGGTATATTAATTCTCCTGTATTCTGTATTGTTCTCCTGTATTGGACACTCCGAATTTGCCATGGTAAATTCGATTAAGAGTGTCCAATACAGGAGAACAGACAATAGAATTCACCATGGTAAATGAATGTTCTATTGTCCATTCTCCTGTATTGGACACTCTTGATCGAATTTACCATGGTGAATTCTATTGTCTGTTCTCCAGTATTGGACACTCTTAATCGAATTCACCATGGTAAATTCGATAAAGAGTGTCCAATAAAGGAGAATGAACAAGAGAACATACGCGCAAAAGCTTCGGACTTCACGTCAGTGCTTGAACCAATTTTTTTTTTCAATGATTTTTAAACAATTTCTAGTGCTACGATCCTCAGGAAATTTTGCAAGAATTTTTGCGTTGGCATTCTACACCTAATAACCATATTTGAATTGGATCGGATTTGTATTTTTTGAGTTATTGAGGAAATAACAACCAATTTTCAGATGGCTATAACTCCAGAACCTTTTGGCCGATTATGCTATTTAACGAACTCAAATGTCATATTCAGATGCGTAATCTACCCTGAAAACTGCAAGTCGCTATTTCTTTCCGTTCTCAAGGAATCATGAGATACATTATATTTTTTCGTAATTTTTTAAAAATTTGTTAGTGTTACGGTCCCCACAAAATTTTACACACTTCTTCATGTCGATATTCTACAACTCTACAACTAGTTACCAACCTTCAATTCGATCGAGACTATATTTTTTCAGTTATCGAGGAATAATATTCCAGATGGTTATAACTCCGAAACTGTTCAAACTTGGAACTTGGTAGTAGAGATAGGTTCTGAAGGCTATCGCAAAATTTCAGCGATATCAGACGAATAGTTCCTGATTTATAGAATTTTTTTCAATAATTTTCTATGATTTTTTTAAAATTTTCTAGTTACACGATCCTCACTAAATTTTGCAAGAATTTTCGCGTTGCCATTCTACAACTAATAACCATGTTTGAATTGGATCGGTTTTGTATTTTTCGAGTTATTGAGGAATTAAGAACCAAATTTCAGTTGGTATAACTCCAAAACCGTTTTGCCGATTATGCCTATGAACGAACTCAGATAGGCGCATTAAGATTCTCAACCTTACATAAAAATTTCATGTCGCTATCTCTTTCCGTTCTTAGGTTATCGTGACGTAAATAATATTTTTCAATAATTTTTTTTTAATTTTCTAGCTATTCGATGTTCACAAAATTTCACAAACGTTCTTAGGTTTATATTCTACAACTACTCACCAAGTTTCAATTCTATCGGATTAGTATTGGTTGTAGACAAAATTATTACTCGGAAACCGTTGGGCCTATTATGCCCATTAACGAACTTGTCCGTCCTATTTGGATGCGCCACCTACCCTCAAAATTTCAAGTTGCTATCTCTTTCAGTTCTCAAGTTATCGTGGCAACGGCAGGCCAGCCGGACAGAATCAAATTTGACCTCGAATTCTTGATCAGGGAGTCGAACTCAATCGTTTGAGACCATTTTCGGCGAAAAATTCGAAAATTACAGACATTTGCGCAAAATGATAACGCGATGTTCCCCAGAACATACGCGCAAAAATTAATTGCAGCAGTATTTTCAATTTCTGCCGCAAGCATCAAATTTTTTACAACTTTCCTGAACTAATCAAAGTGAAATTTTTTTTTTCCAGAACAGAGCATCGACTGACATTAGGGCTTGGGGTCCAAGTTGACATGGTGGTATCGTATCATTTCCAGATAGAAGAAAAGTCGAGAAATGGAACGTGGATAAGTGGTTGGTGCGCGAAGAAAGGAGTAGCAATTATAGATGCCACTCTTCAAACTGTCTCCAATCCCGTTTATGGCAACTTCAAAATGGACAATCCTATAACAACCAGAGGTGAAATGATGATCTTCCCAAGGATAAAAATTTCTCCTCCGGAAGTGATGTTGCCTTGGGATGATAGTATCAGGCCAAAGTAAGGATTAAGGGCTATGTAGTGTTGGGCCTGAGAACCTCCCCATTATTCAATGAATTATCCTTTGGAGCTGCTTTACCCATTGGCTTCCACTTGACTATTCTTATCGGTACAGCCTGTATACTACCCTTCTCTTTCATTAATTTCAGATTTGACATCAACCTTGTGGCGAAAGGAGGTGACGGCAGATATATATGGTCAACGAGCGATCATACAAGGGGCGTAGTTTCTCAGAACGGTCAAGTAAGAACTCTGGGCGATGGCTCTTTCGAAATTTCCGCCGCAATGATGAGAAACCACAACAATCGCGAAACTGTCAAATTCGGTATTCTCAGACCCGCGAAGCTAGAAATATTGAATCATCACATGGAGGCCGAAGTTGGTTACCCTATACACATACACATCGCTCTTTATGCGGATAAACCACAAACCGAACTCGAGAGAGGTGTTTATCTTCCATTCACGAAATGTCAAGAGCTTCCTTTCAAGATCAAATTGTCCAACGATAGGTTTAAACATAATCGGTCAGATACAATAGAGCCTGTCGGTGTTTCTTGCGCTAATATGGCGCTGGTGGGTTTTTCTCACGGTTCTACTAAAGTTACAATAACGTACATGAGCAACGGGAAGCATCTGGAGGATTCAGCGACCATTTTCGCGTACAAACCTATCAAACTCGAACAACCGATAGCTGAGGTGGTATTGGCTGTAGGTTCCCTAGGTCGACTGGTATTCACCGGAGGTCCTCAACCGGTTCTTTCAAAACCTTTGGACCACTATCGGGTTGTTACAACATCCAATCCCGAAGTAGCGTTAGTCAAAGATATAACCAATCCTCATTCGATGCTTATCGAGGATTTCACTGTTATCAAAGTGGTTTGCTTGAAGCTGGGCGAAACCGATTTGCTGTTGAAGATCAGCAACAGTCCAATAATGCCGAATTGCGGAACTACACCCGGCAGCGCCAGTGTTAAAATATATTGCAGTAAACCCAGGAGCATACACTTAACTCCCGAGGTTCAAGTTGTGGACGTCCATACTTGTCCTCTGGACATCTCCACTGAAAGGGTCATGGTTCAAAGCAACAGAGACATCGAATTGGACGTCATAGTGCTAGATCATATGGGACGAAGATTCCTGAACATCTCGAGCTTTCTGTTTGAATGGAAAGTTGACTCGAATGCCGATGTGGAATCTTCCTCGATATTCCCAAGACCGCATACTTTTGGTAGCGTTCTTATACCGCACAGGAGCTTTCAGGTTGTCAAACCGAAGATAGAAAAAGGAACTATTGATGTTTATGCAACAATAAAAAGCTATAATATGTCATATTTAGAGCCTCTGGGTATCGTGCCCGAGTGGCCGGAATTCATGACCGAGGACGATCGATTGAATGATGCTCTTCCACCCATCACGACCAAATTGCAGTTAACTCTTGTTGAAGACATAACGTTGAGTCCAAACGAATCTACTCTGTACAACAATCCTGGTAACAAAGAGATTATCGATATTCTCTATGGCTCGGGTTACTACCAACTCCGTTTAAGTTCGGACACTATCGCTCGAGTTAAATATTTGGAAAAGACACATCAGATAGAAGTTGTTCCCGTGGAGACTGGCGAGCTCATCATACAAGTGGATGATTTGTGTTTGCCTACAGGTCTTGTCACAGCGGTTATCAACGTGATTGCTGTCGGTATAATAAGGTAAGCAAAAATTGAGCAATATATTATTTATTATTATATGAATTGTGCCGGGCAGACGAAATCCGCCACTCCACTGCGACCAATCGGTCTATTGTGGCTCACCTATAGTATATAATCTATACTTCAACCACAAACTCAAGTCTCTTGATGAGGGATATGAGTCTGGTGGATGAGAACTTGTCCAGTTCCCTCAGTGTCAGTTTGTGGACTCCTAGTTCCTCCAATCTGATCCTGTCCCCAGCGGAGCAGTCACACATGATGTGTTTGATAGACTCGTCGTCCTCCAGGCATAGTCTGCACTCGGAGTCCTCAGTGAACCCCAGGGTATTGAGGTGTTTACTGAGGCCAAAATGGCCCGTGTATACAGCTGTAAGGATTCTCAGGTCTACCCTAGAGAATTTGAGCCATTGTCTGGCTC
Organism: Halyzia sedecimguttata; assembly: GCA_937662695.2. NCBI lineage: Eukaryota > Metazoa > Arthropoda > Insecta > Coleoptera > Coccinellidae > Halyzia > Halyzia sedecimguttata. The sequence continues at coordinate 98,828,836 of OW569412.2, read as the reverse complement.
TTTCAGCTGATGGGCCAGTACTTGTTGAGCGAGCATGTCTGTGTCCAGGTATGCTGCTCCAGATTTCTTGGACCTTTTGGTCCACCCATCTGTTGTTTTCCTTCGCCGATGCTCTGAGAGAGATACCACAGGCCGGTTCAGGTCCAATGAGCCCCATGGAAGCTCCCGTGCCGCCAATGAGTCCGCCATCTCATTACCCTTTATGCCAGAGTGGCCCGGGACCCACAAGAGCTGCAGCCTGCAGCGCCCTCCAAGTTCAGCCAGTGCGGTCCGGCAATCCTGCACAAGCAGGGATTTGCAGTTTTATGAAGTCAAGGCCTTCAAGGCAGCTTGGCTATCCGATAAGATCTTGATTTATCCATGAGCCCAACCTTTCTCAAGTATAAGCTTCGAACAGTGATCAATGGCGAGAATTTCTGCTTGAAAGACAGTCGCAAAACTACCCAGGCTGATGGATTCACCCCTAGCAATTCTACAACCGCTTCTTCCACCCCTTGGGTGGTAGCGGAACCATCTTTGAACCAGCAGGGACCCTCAAGCATTAGGGTCTCAGAGACGGCCCAGTCGTCTGCTGGGAAAGACGACTCGGTAGCTTCTACTCTGTGTAGGTTCTGGTTTTAGATACGTCCGGGCGCATGCCCATTATCGCGTTGGCCTCCAATTAAGCCTGCAGAGAACCAGGCACGTAGCCGATCGCATCTGGCTCATTGTGAGCCATATGCAGAAGTCTGTATGTCGCCATCTGGGCCACGCTCCTGATCACAAGGTGAAGAGGGGCGAGATCCAGTAGGCGTTCCATGGCTGCGGTGGGGGTGGAGCGAAAAACCCCTGTCACCATCAAGCACGCAGATCTCTGAATTTTTGCAAGCTTGAGCTGAGACTGCACCTTTACAGTACATTCCCACCAAGCAATGCTGCCGTAAGTGATTTGTGGTCTCACCACCATCACGTATAACCAGTGGAGCTGTTTCGGAGCCAGTCCCCACCTCTTTCCACAAGACCGCTGGCAAGCCCAGAGAGAGTGCCTAGCCTTATGGATCACCTTATCTAGGTGTGAGTTCCAGTTCAGCCTTCTATCCAGGATAACACCCAGGTATCTAGCCTCATCCGCAAAAGGGATGTTAATTCCATTCATCGTGATCGAATCTATAATAAGTTCCCTCTTCCTAGTGAATGGCACAATCAAGATCTTTCGATGGTTCACGTTTAACTGTTCCCCCTCACACCAGCCTTGTGTTGCTGTCAGTGCCTCTGATAGGCTCTCGACCAGGACTGTGGCCATAATGACTATGTCGTCGTGAGCAATATAAGACATCCTTGTTAGGGAATCCACAGTTAAAAAGTATAAAAGCACTCACGCGGGGGTCGGGAGTTTTAGCAAGAAAAGCACTTCCAAAAAAAATTCTACCCACGATGATATTGCTGAAAAGTTGGATTTAATCTGGAGTACCTATCCAAATCAAAAACAAGTGACACGTCACTGCTTTTATATTTTATTTATATAAATTTTTCAGAGTGGAAATGTCAGATAAAATCGAGGTTGGAAAATGCATACATTCTACGGTGAGGCTGTATGATGAACATGATAACCTTATAATGTTGGAAAGTATCCATATCATCGCCTTGAATTATATGCAAACCAAGGAAATAGTGACACTATCGAGGTTGATGTACGATGATGGTGACACTTGGCCACCTGGTGAAGTACATTATTTGGTGACCGGATTAGAAGTCGGCAAAACTAAATTAACGTTCTTAGTCAACAATGGTTTCTTGGAAGTACAAAGTGCTCCTGTAGAAGTCCAAGTTTTCGAACCATTAGAAATATACCCTAAGAACGGCTCTCTATTAGTCGGCTCTTCCATTCAAATAACAACAAAGGGTGGTCCTATACCTCATCTTTCGTTGGAATACATCCTAGATCCACCAGGCTTTGCTACTGTCACCAACAAGGGCATAATAACAGGAAGCGCTGTAGGTGAAATCAAAATTCACTGTAAATCTATTGGATTGCACCCTACGACTGGTAAAAAAGTTGTATATTCCGAAGATAAAACGACGATGAGAGTCATCATTTTACCAACCATCAAAATTGCTGCTCCCTTGAGTCGTTTCAAAGTTGGGGCCGAGGTTCCCTTTTGGATAAGTGGTATTCCGGACAGTCTATCTCCGATGATTTTAGGAACTGTGGAAGATCCCGCCATCCAATTCGACTGGTATCTGGAAGATCAGCAGATTGCTAAGTTGGAATATCAATTCGAGGAAGTTGGTAAGTTCTGAGTTTAGTTAAGATCCCGAAATCCGCATTTTTTATTGGTCTGGCAAGATTCGTTCTAGGGATAGCGAATTGCATGTATACAAAATAAATTAAAGTGAAGTCAGTACTCTTTGGCGCGTTTGTTCACGTTGACCAATTCGCTCTGAATGGTGAGTGCTTTAAGCTCAGTGGATATAGCGAACCGGAGATCTCGTCAGATGGTAGTGTTGGGTCAAATAATAACAGTGCTGTGCCGAAAGTGGCGTAAATACCCAGTTGCAAAGAGTAAGACCTAGGAGGGTCATTATAATTATAATAATGTCATTAGCAAGCTCGCCAAAGCAGATTGACCTTACGTCAGTAGATTTCTAGCTTTTTTTCATGACCGCTGGACGTGAACCACTCCCAATCTAACCCGTATAACCTAAACCATGCCCCTTCTACTCTGTGCATGCGCAGTTTACTCGTTGCTGAAAGTCCTCTCAAAATCAGACAACTCACGCAAAACTCCGATATCTCCAACACCCTTGGGTCAGGAGATATCGCATCTTCAATCCACGTATGCGTGTTCCTCGCAAGGGTATTCTATCGAGGAATCGCATCCTCCAGTCCTCCACCTTAAAATTCTACTCGTCTCAGACGAAAACTCCAGCAGATAAATCACTTTTCATGTGCTCATGCGCAGAGCGAAATACACGAAAGAAGCATTAATTTCAAAATAATTCAATGAAAAATTATATACGATTTACACTTATTTATTCAATATTGTGACGCGTTTCGTCGACACAGCGACTTCATCAGACTACGTCATACTAAATTCTTAACAAGTTATTATCTCCCTATACCTAGATGACATGGACACAGAATGATTTAAAACTAATTACATGAGAAACTTATTTAAAACAAATTACATAATAAATTTATTTAAAACTGATTACATTTTATTACACTGCCGGTTTCTTTGTACACATTAACAATAATTCATTCCTAATGTGTACAAAGAAATCAGCAGTGTAATCTCATGTAATTAGTTTTAAATAAGTTTATTATGTAATTTGTTTTAAATAAGTTTCTCATGTAATTAGTTTTAAATCATTATGTGTCCATGTCATCTAGGCATAGGGAGATAATAACTTGTTAAGAATTTAGTGTGATGTAGTCTGATGAAGTCGCTGTGTCGACGAAACGCGTCAAAATATTGAATAAATAAGTGTAAATCGCATATAATTTTTCATTGAGTTAATATGGATTTGCATCAAGTAAAAGCCACAAGCATTAAATTCTTCAAAATAATTGCTCGTCGGAAACTACGCTATTTGTGGAAATGTAGAATTTCTTCAAAACCATCCTATGCGTATGCTGAACTACCATTGTATGATTTCTCGCATTTCAGGATGTCGCATTAAAAAAGTGGGAAAGTCCTGTGGCAGTAGCTTTGACGCTCTTGTTCAAACTTTGACAAATCATATCTCCGAAAGTAATGGTTTAACAGAGTTGGGAATGATATCAATGGATCCTTATGAAAGAACTGCATCATAATAGAAATTAAATTCAAAAATCATAAAATTACGATTAATTATTGAAATTTTGAAAAATCATTAGTTTGTTAGAGTTGAGAATGATATCAAGGATCCTTATGAAGAAACAGCATATTGAAAAAAATATCGAACGAAATAGATAGCGAGTTGTCAGGGTAGGTTGCGCATCCGAATGCGACGTTTAAGTTCTTTGATGGACATAATCGGCCAAAAGGTTTCGGAGTTATACCCATCTCAAATATTGTTTCCTCAATAACTCAAAACATACAGATCCGATCGAATTGAAACTTGGTAATTAATTGCAAAATGCCAACGAGCAAATTACTGCTGAAGCTACTAACTTCACATCAGTGTTTTTCAAGGATTTTGTTTTCTTAAATTCAAAATAAATCCTTATATCTACTCAAATGAGAATATCCAGAGCCCCAGGGTTACCAACCGGAATACAAGTGACGTATCGTGAAAACAAATACACCTGTATTTGCATTCTGAGGTAAACTTTAAGATTGCTGTTGTATTTCTGAATACAACAGTTATTAATAAGGCTGCTATTGTAGGGTCATCTCTTTTACCCCCATTCATATTTCTCATCCTTGGATGAATCTTGGCAGGCGACCAGACCTGTATACTGAGTATGGTTGGATTCAGTTTCTGAAGACATTTTTTTTTTCAGGAATCCTGTACAGGAAGCAAGATCGTCTTGCTGTGAAGTTGACAGGTCTTGTCCCAGGTCGGACCAGAATCATTCTAAATGCAACGTTGCCAGGTAGTTCCACTGAGTTGGAGGAAAAGAGTTTCGTTATGTTCTCATCTTACATGGACATCGAAGTTTTTGACGATCTGAGCCTTCTGATGCCGAACAGATTTGTGAAATCTTGGATTCTGATTGCCCCCAATTCTCATTTAAGACTGGAAACTAATTTTGATGACACACCTAGTCTCTCGTATAGGTACGTATTCTTTTATTTTCAACTTCAATATTAGCTAGAAACAGATGTTAAATGTGATATACAATAGCTATAATATTCAACAAAAATACAAAAAGAAATATAATCGCAACATTCCATCGTACTATAATATTCATTGTGTGTTGTAAACATTGTAGTGTTTTTGCAGAATCCAGGGACAATTTTCAATGAAAGAAATAATGGTGGAGAAAGAAAAGGAATTGGTGTCATTCAATGGTGTGATAGGCCTGTCTAAAAGAGGAGATATTGTTACAGGTGGCTCACTTGGCACTTCCGTTATCGTTGTATCGGCCAGAGATGAATATGGTCTGAAACAAGAACTGAATATAATCGTTGAGGTTTGTTTTCATAAATATGAATGTTCCTGTACTTTGTATTTAAACCTTTCACTTTCTACCACAGGTGAAAGAAGTACATTACATGATGTCCGAAATAAAGTCGGATTGGTATGCACCTCCCTCCAAGAATCTGAGATACTTACCGCTGGGTGTCGAGTTCGAATTACAAGCTGCATATTATGACAATATTGGAAATAGATTCGATGCAGGTCCCATCAATGTGCAGATACGCAACAGTAGATGTGATCTGATACGTCTAAAGACTGGATCGACTAACAGCTCACTAATAATTTCGACGAAAAAGCCTGGTCATACTGTGCTGAAAATGTGGGCTGATGGAATCAAGAATACTGCGTTTTACGTTAAATTGCATGTGCAAACATGCATGAAACCCACCATTGTAAGACTTTTTTTTATTTAGTATATACTGACTAGTAGCCATTAATCCATCTAGGAAGTAGTCTACCTAGCCTTCAATCCACCTACTATTTGCCTTTGCCTAGTCATTAAATATCAATGAATGAATTGGTAGCTCACTTGACCTGGTAGTTCAATTGTACCGGTTCATTAGGCGTACCTCGGGTTTTCGTTTCGATCGAGGTCCACACCATCGAAAATTTTGTTCGAAAATCGTTTAAATAACGTTAAACTTTCTTAGTAACAAGCATTTATTTATTTTATTCGTCTGATTTCTAGGAACAATTGCCCTGTTGCCGTTTTGAATCCAAGAATTTCTTTCTCTTCAAATTTATCGGTCTTTGAATTCACTGATTTCATAGACCATGAAATATTCATTCATAAACCATGAAACTATGATAGGCCATATGATTTAACTGATCAAATTTTTATTCATTTCAGGCGCATCTAACACGAGGTGATATAATTTGTTTATTTAGTCCTCTGGTATCACGAAGCTTGCCTGGTCACTGGCTATCCAGCGATAAAACTCTAATGACCTTTATAGATGGTGAAGATATCGCTTTAGTTTCTGGTAACAGAGAGGGATTGGTGGTGTTGACCAATTCCTTGCATCCTTCGGCACCTAAACATTTACAAATTTTACCTGTTCGTGACATTGTTCTAACGCCTGCAGAGCAAGGAACTGTACTCACAAATTCAGACGAGAACACCGTATTTAGGGCAAATGTTGTTTTGCATAGCGAACTGAGTGCGGATGTAAAATTCAGCAACTTGGTAGGAATTATAAATGGGTCAGTTGGAGGAGAAAATTCTTATGTCTTATTCTTTAAATTTTAGAATGCTGGATTTCCCTGTCATGTACAAGTTGCCACGATGATTACAGATTTTCCATTTACTTGTCACATAGCTTTCACGAATAGATCTAAGACCATCAAGGCAAATGACCTGTTCAAAGTCAGGAGTACATTTTTACCATGCACAGGTAAGTTACACTTACATTTCGAACATTTTTAGAGTCAAGTCAAGTCTCGTTGATTATGAAATCCAAGAATTACATACAAAAAATTTTGGTATAATAGTATAATACAGGGTGAGTCTTTGACCACTGCATTAATTTTAACCAAAGATTCCTCTCATCAAATGAAACACTTTTTTCATTTAACATTTTTCCAAATTCAGCTCAGGTAAAAAGATACAGGCTGTTGAAATTTTGAAAAAAAAACAGTTTTTATTTTGTAGCTTTGACATCCTTTTTTCGAATAAAATGAATGTTGGCGTAAAGTTTCCTATAACGATGATAGATATTTTCCAAATATTAGTTATTATCTACTTCTACTGGATTTCTAGTTATGGACTCGTGGATTCATAAAACTAAACGAAATTAGCATAAAGAAAGCATATAAAGTTTTTCTTGGGTCATTTCAAGAATATTCCATCGTTTTAGAACATTATATTATTCTTCATCATTTCTCCTTAAACGCACCGTTTCCGAGATATTCTTCATTGAATGTTTTAAAATGGAAAACTCCAGAAATTTCACTACTTTTATGGATCCGTCCCTGAGCGTTGGAATCCCGAATCAAGCTGTAAACCACCTTACCATGCCTTATTCTCGTCCGCCAACAATGTCATAGATAATTTATATGCGGGAGTGTATTAGCACATTGTGAAATCTTTAAACGTTTGTAACTTTTTACCTGAGCCGAATCTGGAAAAATGGTAAATGAAAAAAGTGTTTCATTTGATGAGAGGAATCTATGTTTAAAATTAATGCAGCTTTACATTTTTTAATATCATATAAAAAGTTGTAACGCTGACCCCCTTTAGATGTCTGCCCGACTAGCTGGGATGTCAACGATACAGTTATGCTTCAAGGGATATTGGGTGATAATTAATACAGCTGGTTTTCAAAGATTTTAATGAAGAAATTCCTTTGATTACAAAAGAAACAACTTAGCTCTGAGTCTTAATGTTTCCCTAGCAATTCGTTCAGGGAAAACCGAGGTATCCTTCTAGTTATATCATACACAGGCAATTCTTCCAAATCCAAATAGGGTAATGAATATGGGTTCTTCAAACTGGAACTCACGATGTAGGGTTCTCTATCCAACAATAGCTTCAGTTAAATAGTGTTAGGCATGCAGCACCAGAAAAACGTAACAACGGGTTTTTTTCGCCCCAGCCAAAAACTATAGATAATTAAAACAGTCTTACAAATATTACTCTCCAAAATAAAATATTTCTCTGTACGAATCTGGGAATATAAGCTAACAGTACACAAACTTTATTCATCGGAATTCATTAAAGCCTAGAAAAACACGAGGCACACAATCCCTCTATAATTGAAGAAACTTTTCCCAGATTCGTTCAGAACATCATCAATATTAACACATGCATCAGAAAAACTACTAGGAACCAAAATAATCAAGCACAAAATACTCTACTTTTCTAACAAAAATGGCGTGCAAAACTATATTAACCAATTTCAATCTGAAATCATCACGTAAGATACTTCATCAAAATCAACTTTACTAATCCAAAAACATATTTGAAATCAGTCACTGCCAAAACCTGACGATATAGTCACAAATAAATACATAAACTGTTATTTGGAGATATTCAGACAACCATTTCATTCATTTCACTATTGAGAACGTTTTGCAGAGAAGTAACTCGACCAAGAGTTCGACCATAAAAAAAAGAGAGTGTAATTCCCCAGGAGCTTGCCGCACCCAATAAAAGAATTTTAAAATTCACGGGGTCCCACAGAATTGTAACAGTAAATTCACGGTATTAAACAAAATTATACTGAAATGATAAATTTAGACTCGAAAACAAACCAATATTATTAATTATTGAAAGGTTTTTTTCTGGGTTTTCTCTCCCAAACTCTGAAAAATATCTATAAAATAAAAATTAATTATTTTGTGATTTGCTTCTGCGTAAGAAAGACAAGATATTTGTTAGAAGCAATCAATTGAACAATGTTGCCTAACAACATCAACTAAGAAACAACTATATCGTAACGTTTCGGAGTCTATATCAGACTCCTTCGTCAGACGCTTAATGAAAATCTTTAGAACTATTTTGTTGATAGTTATTTTGTGAAATTCTTGAATTTATTTATTTATTTATTTATTTATTTCACAAAATAACTATCAACAAAATAGTTCTAAAGATTTTCATTAAGCGTCTGACAAAGGAGTCTGATAGAAACGTTACGATATAGTTGTTGCTTCGTGGATGTTGTTTCGTTGTTGTTTGTTAGGCAACATTGTTCAATTGATTGCTTCTGACAAATATCTTGTGTTTCTTACGCAGAAGCAAATCACAAAATAATTAATTTTTATTTTATAGATATTTTTCAGAGTTTGGGAGAGAAAACCCAGAAAAAAACAAATATATCAATAATGAGTATACCTGCCACAGTATCCTTTAATGATTACTCAATATTATTAAACCTAACAAACCATCAGGTAACACAATATAAAGCATACTCGTGTTTGATGGGTTGCCATTGAACAAGGGGTATGATGAACCACGAAGTTAGAAATAATGAATGCATTCTAAATATATTCTACCTGTATGAATGACGGGTTTTATACCGTTACACAGTATAAGCAGAGGTTAGTGTAACGGGGTAATATACAAATCAACGTATGAAACAAGAGCTTAGGGGAAAGGGGCTTCCGCAAAAAACTCCCTGTCTCCCTGTGAGTGTTATGATTTGTAAAAATTAAAATTGTTCATTATTATACATAGGTTGCTTTCTACTCGAATAGAAATAATAATGATAATAAATTTCTCGTCAGCAATAATTAGGTTGTGTCACAGTGTGATTGAATAGGTGGAATGACTTATAATTAATATTTCAATATGTGTCTGTGTTGTGACGATAAATTATCTATGAACGATGACAACGTGGCTTTCACCATTATTCGAGAATTCTAGTTCAGGGACGGATTTGAACGCCGGTTTAACATTCTGACAAGGCATTTTCAAGATAAAACACGGACAAGCTGAGAGGAACTGATTGTTCTTCTTGTATTCTTTCTTGATACTTGATACAATAGAGGCTATTTCAGGGCAATACGCTTGTGAAGTGAAGAGCTTGAAGAAAAATCAATCCGAAGCCAGTATCTTAGAAACATCGGTGAATATCTTCGCTATGAGTATAGATGATCCAGACATTGTTTCACACAAACTGAAAGTGTCGTTCTTGCCTGGGGTTTGGACTCCTCCAGAGATACAGTTGAATGAGAACGGTTTTGGACAAATGACCATAACGGGCCTGCCTAAAATTCTAGAGGATTTAATGGTAAGATAATTGGAATATCTTAAAGATATATTCAATCACAAGTCAATGAAATAATTCATCTGAAATATAAGGTGTGTGAGAAAAGTAACTAGACTGGCATAACGTTGTGCTGAATTCCGTTTTTCCATTTTGGTAACTCTCAATGATCACGTGATGGTTGTACGGAGGTAAAACTCGGACTGAGCATCTGGCAGGGATGAACACTGCTGTCAAGACAAGTAGGACAACATAGCGTTGCCAGATCACTCGCAGTATCGTCAGTTTCATTACTTTTTTCAGACAAATCATTTAAAAGCTGATTATACAATATACAGGGTGTCCCAGAAGTCGGCGTCAAGCCGGCAGCGGGTGATATTACAAGTCATGACAGTTATCAGAAAAATATTTAAAAAAAATTAGGTGATGTAATTTCAAAATTATAGGCATTTAGAGAAAATCGAGAAAATCTATACTTTTTGATGGTCATTCAATTCCCATTTCTACAAATCTTAATTTTTTGCCATTTTTTGTTGTTGTCATCCTGAATATGCGCCTGTATATTATTGCCCAAAACTAAATGTTACTTTTTGCCCCACTAAATATTCAAAGCTCATATTTCGTTAATTTCAACTGCCTGTACTGAAAAAAAATTTACTACGTTAGTTCGTCAAGTAACTCTAAAAGTTGGCGCTTTTAATGAGGATTCCAAAAAAGTATAACAAATGCTAGTAATTCCGCAAGTTTTTCGGCTAGAATTTTTTCTGCTGAGAAATCCATTTTCGAACCAATTTTTCCTAAAAACTTTAATTGATTTTAGTGCAGCCAAGCTTTTAATTGTGGCCGTTACTGTAAGCTTTCTGGTTGAATTAAAGAGAAAGCTAATAATGCTTCTATGTATTTGTAAGCGATGCAGATAATGACGCCAGATAAAAGTCGCTCTTCTACGGTTGCAGGTAGTCTGAATCTTTTTTTATCGGTTTTATGTTCATAATTGAATTTTCGAAATAGGAATTAATGGCGGGGGGGGGGGGGGGGTTGGTGTGTAAGGTTCACTTTCTGCAGCAAATTTTTTTTTAAGAGGAAAATAACAGTTCGGGGGGGTTTGAACCCCCCCCCCTGGCTACGGCCTTGTCCTTTAATGATTACTTAAGTAGCAGGTGTTATAGCATTTTGGAATCCTCATTAAATGCGCCAACTTTAAGAGTTACTTGCCGAACTAGCGTAGTACATTTTTTTTTTCAATTTGACGAAATATGAGCTTTGAACATTTAGTGGGACAAAAAGTAACATTTTGCTCCAAACAGGGACAAAAGTCATGAAGTTTTGGGCAGTCAAAATAATCAAATACATAAATGTCAAAATTATATTAATAAATATTGTCAAAAAATTATGTGTTGTAGAAGTGCGAATTGAAAAATCATCACAATGTGTAGATTTTATCGATTTTCTTTAAATGCCTATAATTTTTAAATTACATTTCCTAATTTTTTTTTTATATTTTTCTGATAACTATCACGACTTGAACTATCACCCGCTTCCGGCTTGACGTCGACTTCTGGGACACCCTGTATAAAAATAATCAACAGTAATTAATGGACGAATAAAATTATTGCAGGTGTTTCCTTCCGACTCTAGTATACTGTATGTGAGTAATGGCAAATTTGATGGTTATACAGTTATCCACAATATTCAAGTTCTGGACTATCATTGGCGACTTGCAGAAGTATCAGATGCAATGAGTATCATTGTTGTATCCAGACAAACCAATCAGACTTTCCCTGTACGTATAAAAATGAATCTATTTAGTGTAACTAAACTGCGACAAACCACATTCTTGAGGCACAACCCACTATATCTACTAGCCTGGAAGATGATAAAATGGCAACACCGCTCTGAGTCGTACGCCAGGCGATTCAGTCGAACGTTTTTTATTGTAAATAGACAATTACTTCTGATTCTGGAGTTAAGCATTATTGTTTTCCGCGGGCATTTCGTGGTATTTTTGTGTATAACGGTGTCAAATGTGAATTAATGCAATGCAGTGATAAATATGGTCGGATATTTGATATTTATATGTTCTGTGATCAAACTGAAGTGTGTAAATAGTGAAATTTCCTTTGGATTATTTCTACTTGACGATGAGTACATTTCAGTTGAGACCATACACAACAAGATGGACTAGAAATATGAGTGAAATAGAACTTTCATTTCTTCCGATTTTATGAAACATTTTGATTACCTTTCTAATAATTTTTCAACAAAAATCGATACATCTGGATGGGAGATCAAGAAGCTCAAAGAATCTATTTATTTTTATATATGTATTCAATTCCCAAAAGTCTGCATCTGTAGATGCTTCAGCTGAAATCAATAAGGACCTTATTCATCTTAAATTATTCATTAAGAATGTTCAGATTTCCTGCAGTGATTTGAAATGGATTCTTCCTTTCGATCTTACCCCGAAGCAGATGGTCTCAACTTAATAATCTGCTTTCCTGCTACAGAAATATAATTAATGGGGATTCAGATACGGAATTTATCAATTTGTTTTATCAACATATATTTTTACACAGTTCAGATCAAAATAGTATATTCTACAACAAGTTGCAGAATGGTCTCCTATTCAAACACGAATGCGAAATTCGAAAACGAGCAAATAAGGAGCGAGTTTTTGTTCGCATGAGTGTTGGAATTGCCTTCTGCAACGAGTATTAGACGATATTTTCTCTATTTCAAGCAAGTTTTGTAAAATACTGTTGAAATTTAATGAAAAATTCGGATTTTACATCCTAGTGACTTTTGTATTGTATCATGGTAGTTGGTGTGACTGTTACGAAAGTTGACAGATTACGGAATTTGAATTTGAAACGTACGTAGGGCATGGGGATCAGATTTAAAACAGTTTCTTAATAGCATGAATGATTCAAAATTAGCAAGAATGAAATCTCTAGTACCATATTTTTTAATGATAATAAAGCTTTTCCTCAACAATTATTTCACTATATCCAGATTATATTGTATTGTCAATTGACGTGTGTTGAAATTTGATAGGATCAAATGTCAGTGCTGACTACCACAAAACGAAAAATATAACTAGACACAATGCGGGAATGAGTTCATTCCAGCACTGTTTTCAGTGCTGGAATGGAGTCATTACGATACTGAAATAGAGGAAATAATTTTATGTGAATTTACTCTTTTTGGCATTGAATTGATATTCTGAATTCACAGAGACTTGCGATTGTGGCTTACATTCGTAAATCATTCTAAATTCTGTTTTCGCAAATTTACTTTTGAAAAAATTTTGTAGAATATACGAATTACAATGTTATTGTCCACCGAATGGAAAATAAACAGAAACATTTGTAGATAGCAGAAACTCACCATTATAGTAAGAACCAAAACAAGACAAACTCTAAGATGATTATCGCAATTTTCATTAGCCTACCTTTTTAGTGTCTTATATAGGTAATAGTTATGTTTGGGAATATATTTTTATTTTGAGAATTTCATTCAAGTTTAAATTTTTTTGCCAATAGTTAACCCTACACCTTCTCGTGGTTCTTGCTGAACAACAAATTTAATAACAACTACCTAGGTTTCTATTTCAACTTGATCTCAATAATATTGTGCAGAATGAAATGTAGTTATTCAATTTATTGAAAAAGTAGGGTCTCATATTGGTTAATCATCCAGGGATTCCAAGCAAGAAAACCTATTCAATGAGTTCACTAGAGTTTTAAATTGGAAATATACGATATCCAGCGCTACCGCATTGAAGAAGTATGCCTCTAAGAGACGATAAATTGCGGCGTTGACAGACTGTGTTCCAGGCTATCTCTATAGTGGGCTGTGCTTGAGGTGTCTTATACAGAATTCAGTACTAACCCAATTCGCTTGAAGGCTCCGGGGTTGGATGCCATGTGATCTCCCCCAAGCACTTACCAATACTTTACCGTTTCAGGTACTGGTCAAGGTGAAACCAGGTTTCAGTATCGCAGAAGCGTGTTTGACGAAACAGGCGCCAATAATGGCGTTGTTGCATAAATACAGACATAGTTTGGCTATCGTTTCATCCATGTTGGTGATATTCTTCACGTCATTCTACGGTAAGTTGAGTAGATGGATTTTCAGTTGAGAATTATACAATATTCATCTTGTATTTGCAGCCTATTCCAGATACCTGCAACCTGTTGTGAACGTGAATCTTGTGGAGGGACGCTCTGGAGCATCAGGTATGTTGAATGCCACGATTTAATCTTTATGTGTTTGTTTTTCCTTAGAGGCTTCATTGTGAATGGCCTCCAGTAATTGGAAAACTCTATAACTCTAAACTATAACAAATAATCTTCGATACCATAAACACGAAGATTTAGAATGTTTCCTCCCAAATACAAGGTGGTCTAGATTAATGCACATTCATTTCTAGAGCTGATATTACGTCCAAAAATAAGGGTTCTTCATGAACATTTTTTTCTAAAACTGTATTATAGGGATTAACCTCCCTTCAAAGCAGTGGCGGCTGGTGATTTTGTTCAGGGGGGCGCTGATTCAAGATTACAAAATTAGTTATGAAAAGATAATTACCAAATGCTTGAATCTTGAAATGAAACTCAATCCTCCTGTTTTTATCGCAGATGAACTTCTCGATCAACATTTCGTCTTTAACTAAATGTTGTACGATGGACAACATTGCGAGCGCGTCAGTCTTTCTAGCAACATTGTATTATTGCGCGTATGTTCTGGGGAACATCGCGTTATAGTTTTGCCCAAATGTGAAATTTGATTCTGTGGTGCCGGCCGTCCGTCCGGCCGTTGCCACGATAACTTGAGAACGGAAAGAGCTACCGACTTGAAATTTTCAGGGTAGGTGGCGCATCCCAATACGACGGTCAAGTTCGTTAATCGGTATAATCGGCCCAATGGTTTCCGAGTAATAATTTTGTTTTCAGCCAAAATAAATCCGATCGGATTTAAACTTGCTGAATAGTTGTAGAATATAAACCTGAGCACGTTTGTGAAATTTTGTGAGAATCGTGTTACTAGAAAATTTTAAAAAAATTATTAAAAAATATTATTTATGACACGATAACCTGAGAACGGAAAGAGATAGCGGCTTGAAATTTTCAGGTTAGGTTGTGCATCTGAATGCGACATTTGAGTTCGTTTATAAGCATAATCGGCCAAACGGTTTTAGAGTTATAGCCATCTGAAATTTGGTTGTTTTTTGTTCCTCATTAACTCGAAGAATACAAAACCGATTGAATTCAAACAAGGTTATTCGTTGTAGAATGCCAACGCAAAAACTCTTGTTGAATTTCGTGAGGATGATATAACTAGAAAATTTCAAAAAAATTATTGAAAATAATTGAAAAAAATTCTATATATCATAAAGTATTCATCCGGCATGGCTGAAATTTTGGAAGAGCCTTCAGAACCTAATTCTACTGCAGAGTTCCAAGTTTGAACACGATCGGATCTATATTCTTGGAGAACCGAGCAGCTTTGTGAGTTCGGTAGCTGGATGCGAATCGTCGTATGATATGTTGTCTATGGTCGTATTTTTGCGAGAACCTTCAAAATATGAATGTCATGATGACATATTTCTGCGCGTATGTTATGGGAAAATCGTGTTATTTCATCACAAAGCTATGGGAGATGATAGCCCTACATTAGCGGTCAAACCTGGTTTTAAAGAGATCCTCCTTAGGAGGAGGCAACTAAATATTGAAGGGATTTCTATGAACAAGAGTGAATATCTTTGAGAAATAGAGAAGGCGATTCTTCTTCAAGAGATCCATGTGCCTTCAGAGGAGTATATTCGCGAGAAGGGACTTTTGAAAGGTTATGTATTATTTTTAATATATCGCTGAACAGACAATAGAATTCACCATGGTAAATTCGATTAAGAGTGTTCAATACAGGAGAATTGACAATAGAACATACGCGCAAAAGCTACTGAATTCACGAAAAAAAAATCTGGTTCAAGCACTGACGTGAAGTCAGGAGCTTTTGCGCGTATGTTCTATTCAATTCTCCTGTATTGAACACTCTTAATCGAATTTACCATGGTGAATTCTATTGTCTGTTCTCCTGTATGAGACACTCTTAATCGAATTTACCATGGTGAATTCGATTAAGGCTGTCCAATACAGGAGAATAGACAATAGAATTCACCATGGTAAATTCGATTAAAAGTGTCCAATACAGGAGAATGGACAATAGAACATAGGCGCAAAAGCTCCTGACTTCACGTCAGTGCTTGAACCAATTTTTTATAAACTTCTTGATCAATTTTAAAGTAGAGAAACATCTTTCAGTTCTTGCGGTTGCCATTGGCTTCGATATAAAAAAAAAATTGGTTCAAGCACTGACGTGAAGTCAGAAGCTTTTGCGCGTATGTCCTCTTGTCCGTTTTCCTGTATTGGACACTCTTAATCGAATTCACCATGGTAAATTCTATTAATAGAATTCACCATGGTAAATTCGATTAAGAGTGTCCAATACAGTAGAATGGACAAGAGAACATACGCGCAAAAGCTTCTGACTTCAAGTCAGTGCTTGAACCAATTTTTTTTTCGATGATTTTTTTAAAATTTTCTAGTGCTACGATACTCACGAAATTTTGCAAGAATTTTCGCGTTGGCATTCTACAAGTAATAACCATATTTGAATTGGATCGGATTTGTAATTGTTTGAGTTATTGAGGAAATAACAACCAAATTTCAGATTAATATAACTCCAAAACCATTTGGCCGATTATGCTAGTTAACGCACTTAATTGTCGTATTCAGATACGCAATCTACCCTGAAAACAGCAAGTCTCTGTTTCTTTCCGTTCTCAAGGAATCATGAGATACATAATATTTTTTCGTAATTTTTTAAAAATTTTCTAGTGGTACGGTTCTCATAAAATTTTAGGCATGTCTTCATATTGATATTCTACAACTAGTTACCATGCTTCAATTCGATCGAGTCTATATTTTTTGTGTTATCGAGGAAAAAATATTCCAGATGGGTATAACTCCGAAACCGTTGGGCCGATTATGGCCAAAAGCGAACTTAACTCTCCCATTCACATGTGCAACCTATCCTCAAAATTGCAAGTTTCTATCTCATTTCGTTCAAGAGTTGTCGAGGCAACGATCACCCATCAAGCTACTGAACTCACACAAGGCAGCTCGGATCTCCAACAACATAGATCATGTTCGAACTTGAAACTTGGTAGTGGAGTTAGGTTTTGAAGGCTCTCGCAAAATTTCAGCGATGTCGGACGAATAGTTTCCGATAAATAGAATTTCTTTCAATAATTTTCTATGATTTTTTAAAAATTTTCTAGTGATACGATTCTCGCGAAATTTTGCAAGAATTTTCGCGTTGCCATTTTACAACTAATAACCATGTTTGAATTGGTTGGGTTTTGTATTTTTCGAGTTATTGAGGAATTAAGAACCAAATTTCAGATGGGTATAACTCCAAAACCGTTTTGCCGATTATGCCTATAAACAAACTCAAATGGCGCATTCAGATTATCAACGTAACCTGAAAATTTCAAATCGTTATCTCTTTCCGGTCTTAGGTTATCGTGACGTAAATAATATTTTTCAATAATTTTTTTAAAATTTTCTAGCCATACGATTCTCACAAAATTTCACAAACGTCCTTAGGTTTATATTCTACAACTACTATCACTAAGTTTCAGTTCGATCCGATTAGTATTGGTTGTAAATTATTACTCGGAAACCATTGCGCCGATTATGCCCATTAACGAACTTATCCGTCCTATTGGTATGCGCCACCTACCCTTCAAGTCGCTATCTCTTTCCGTTCTCAAGTTATCGTGGCAACGGCCGGCCGGACAGAATCAAATTCTTGATCAGGGAGTCGAACCCAATCGTTTCAGACCAATTTCGGCGAAAAATTTGAAAATTGCAGACATTTGGGCCAAATGATAACGCGATGTTCCCCAGAACATATGCGCAATAAACAAAACTTTACATATTTATCAAAATGTTGAATCCAAACCATACGACACAATATTAAATTTAAAGTACATAAGCAACCGGCCAAGTTCTCGTTTTCTTGTGTTATTAATTGCCACACAACTTCAATGATAATTTTTGACAGGACGTAACGGTTTTTTGATAACATGTCGTTGTGCTTAAGAATATTTTCGACATATGCACTAGGTACTTGAACCAGAAGGGATATTAGTTGACCAATAGCCAGAAGCTTACAATCTTGTTCATATGTTTGGCCGATTTTTCGTGTTTTTTTTTATCTTTTCACCCAGATGTTTCAAATCACGTACACCTTCCGTTGTCCAGTTATCGTCTCCACCAAACAGTAAGCAAACAAAACAAAAAACGCATGTTTTTCTTCACATTTGCACAACCACAAAGTCTTTGTAATCATTTTCGTCAAACTAAAGTTTAATTTAGTTAGATCACACCCTCAGTGTCAGTCCTTATGTCCTCAACGCAACTTTATAACACGAAACAATTGGCACCTACAATACCTATGTATTTAGCGTAACCATAAACAGGGTATACTACTACTGAACATAGCTATTTATTTCTCTCTGGGCTTCTGCTAATACGCCCGAATCTTCACTGAGAATCCCGCGAGACTAGCTGGTCTCTGAGTGAGGTCGTTTGTCGTTTCCATGGTAACCGGCGATTTCGCTTGGGCGATCGATATTCAAACAGGCATAGTGCGGACGCTCATAGTATACCTTGTCTATGCGTACGCTTAGCGCAAATGTAATTATTGTGAAATATAGATGGTCGCTAGGTAAACATGTTCTAATAATAAATTGAATCCAGTTTGAAGAGCACGAATATGAAATACACAAATTAATTATTTATGTATGTACGTCATTTTTCTAAGGAGGGCGATGCCCCGCAGTCATCCCTCACCAGCAGCACCTGCTTCAAAGTAATGAATTCAAAACCTTACTTTTCCAAATATTCCAAACGGTTTTTATGACTTAGTTTAAATTCTGGGAGCTTTTATAAGACATTTGGATAATTAATTTCATGTTATCACCTATTCCATCCCTTATGAATACAGGGTAGTTTTGGAGGGTAAGTAAGGGTTATTACATCATATTCTTTTTATTATTTTAAAAATGTTTCTTCAGACTTTTCAACGCAAAGAAAGTGCTCTTGTATTCAATTAATATCACCGTTTTCGATTCATTCAAACTCAACACATCTACAATATTGAATAGACTTTGGAATTTCGATTTGCAACTGCTATTGAAACAAACCATTTTTTGCCAGGTTTAGGCCGAAGTGCTAGTCCTCGTTGTGCAGCAATCGGCAACTATTCTATCAACAGCACAATAGCTCATCCACCAAACTGTCCTTGTACGCCATGTGCAGGCCGCAACGAACCTGTCTATGGAGATGTAAGCACCTTCTACAATACAAGCCCGGAAATAAGGAGAAACCGCAGATTCCTCTAATATGATTCTCAAATATGTATCTCGAACCAGTGTACAAGTTTACTCATTTTGTAAATATGTAAATTTAATTTTATTTCTGTATTTTCCCGCTCCATTAAAAGAAGATACAATGGTTTTGTTTGTTAATGTTAAGAAGTTTCAACTTGTTCAACCACCAATGTGTTCAAGTATCTATGTACTTAAATTTCATATTGGAATATTCACAAAGAAATATGAAAATTTGGTGAGCGAATTTCAACATTTGAATGGAACATAGTAAGGACTTCCGTTATGAAGGGTCAGTTATATACTCAAGAGAAAAAAGATATAGGACTGATTTTTTCCGTACTATCGTGTTGTATATCATATTGACGTTAAAATAGTACACTCATTTATTTGTAAGAATATTTTGTATTAAATGCTTTTGTTTCTACATTATCTTTTCTATTCCTTCTTCTGCAAATCTCTCTTATTTTAATAACGGGTCTCTATCAATGGAAACTTTCCAATTGACATTACTCAAGAACTGCAGCCATTTGTTATTTGTGACATTGACAGTTGTATTTGTCAATGTCTACCATTTAGGGCCGGTATTATAAAACTATTTTGACAGATATCTTGAAGTTAACTTGTGGAATGACGTCACCGTCAAAGTTATCTTCCCATTTTACGAGTTAACTTTATTGGGTGGATGGGGTATGGGTTAAAGTTAACTTTGTAGAAAATGGTGATTTTCGACAGTTCATATGTAAATATAACCTAAGTATTTGATATAACCCTAATTTTATTGTTTGATTTTCCGCAGCGATATCCAATTTATTTTTGAGGAACTTTTGTTTTTTATGTATGAAAGGGTATTTAGAAATCGTTTAGACCATTTCACCATGGAACGAAACGGAATTTAAATGCAGATTTGGATCATCAAAAGAGTCTGTACTAGTGTTAATAGGTCACATTGAAGCAAATTTACAAAGACCAACTACCTAATAGGTTTGTATTTCTAGCATCTATTTTAATATCTAGTGTAAATTATAATTATTTCTAGACTGTACTCAAGTGATTTATACAATTATATAACTTTTAGGGGGAAATGATGCTGAAAATTATCGGAACAGAAGAGAATACTTCTCATATAATGTCCAAACCGTTGCTGATAGTCATTTACGCATTAGAGATAACGTAGCACGGTGGCCGGGATCCACACACGACAATATAATATTTACGCATTCTAGACTCAAGGCACGATTTGAAGAAGGCACCTTTGGTAATAGTTTTTTGGTGAGCGATTCAGGATATGCATTGCCCGAGTACATGGTGATTCCTCTGTAAAACCCACAAAATCAACCCCAGAGTCTCTACAATGAATCTCAAATAAGAATTAGAAATGTTGTAGAAAGGCAGTACGGTGTATGGAAAAGAAGATTTCCAATACTGCAATTGACAATTCGATTAAAGAGAGAAACAACATGACTGATGTTATCGTAGCAACTGCAGTGCTTCATAATATCGCAGTTAATATGAGGGAAGAAGAACCTGATCAAAATGTGACTGTAGAATTGGAAAATTTCAATCAACATATGCCACACAATCAGAATCGTAATTTGGTGCGACAAGAATTGATTGAAGAATACTTCCAAACTTTATAAATACATTATATATAAGAAAAGTAATCATTTCATTTCAGTTCCTATGCCCGAAATTTTTCTTTTATAGATCTTATGAGCATAACCAACACTTTTTTTTTGCTCATTTATAAAAAAGCTACTGAAACGAATGAATATTATTTAACTTTTAACATTAATAAGTGCTGACGTGATCGAGAGGGTGTTCTGATGATTCAAATAATACAGAGTTTGATCAAAATTTCCGATTTATGTATTATTTCAATTTTCATTTTGAAAAAAGTCCGTAATTTTCTGAGTGAGCGAGTTCAGTGTATAATAGTCCAATGAATTTTCGATAATGGGTGAGAGCTGCGAAGAAATCGTCAGTTTTATTAGTTTGAGGGAGTAGAAGCAAAGGGTAGTAAGAAACTTGTTCTTTCTTGAATTCATTTTAATACATTCACTTATATGTATTTCATTTATGTAAACAAACGACTTGTCTGAGCATGATAAGCGAGTGGAGGAGCCCGGACTTCAAAATATTGAATGTTAACGTGCAAGAACAAGGTATCATTCCTTCAAATTAAAGAGGCGACCAATTTTGACTGATATTCTTCAATTTATCAAGTAATTTTCAAGGGACTGGGAAAAAATTTCAAATGTCGAGTTATTCAAATTAGCACAGAACATTCGCACAGACCACAGAAATGGGACTTTAATAAAACAGACATTTTAAGGCTAAAGTTATCTCGACCGATAAAGTTAACTTCGACAAATGTTTATAATACCGGCCCTTAATCACAGATTAATATGTGATTTAATCATGGAAAGGTACACGCTTCAACAACGTTTACAAATAATCCAAATTTATTATAAAAATCGCGATCTGTTACTCTAAACTACTTGCTTTAATTACAGTTTTTGGTCGTTATGATCACAGATTATCTGTGTTATGATCGTCCGGATAAAAGAACAATTGATCGTTTAGTGAAGAAGTTTGAAACAAATTTTACACTTCATGATGTTACATTGCCAGTGAGACAAAGAAATACAAGAAGAAAAGAAAATTTTGCTGCCGTTGGTGAAAGTGTTCGTGTGAGTGTAGACCAAAATTTCTTTTCGTTCACAAGAATTAGACATCATCCAGACGCTTTGAGGCGAATTTTACGAGAAGACCTTTGTTTACATCCATACAAAATTGTTTTAACTCAACTCAAACAAACTGATCATTTAAAACGTCGTGTCTTCAGTAATTGGTGCTTAGAAAAAATCGCAAATGGTGGAGGGTTTCATAAAGCTAGTTTTACACGGTGAAGAAATTCATGAATTTATTAAATAATTTCTTCATGAAGTGTGTGGTTTTACACGAAATTAATGAAGATAAATGTCAAATAACAATAATACCAACTGTAAACTTCTAAACTAGCAAATATCCAGACGACAACAAAAGCAGCTGTGGCTCGATCCTGAACTTGACTCGTTTTCTACCTCAAAATACAACTAGAACTTCCAAACAACAACCTCAAACGACTACCAGTTTATGGTTTACAGCTTTTCCGATTATATGCCATGAAACATATGTTGGTACCCCTGACTTTGTTGATAAAATAGAACAACGAAGTTCTACGTGAAGAAACTTCACGTCATGTTTATGTTTTACACAGAGAATGAAGAACTTCGCGAAGAAATTAATGAATTTCTTCGCCGTGTAAAACTAGCTTAAGAAAATCATTCTCAGCGATGACTCATTTCTGGTTAAACGGTTATGTTAACAGGCAGAATTGCCTTATCTGGAGTGGAACTGCCATTACATCCTGATAAACTTATTACGTTTGGTACGGAGTTTATGCTGGAGGAGTCTTTGGACCTAGTTTTTTTTTTCAAGGATGCTCATAAGGCGGTAACTGTCAATGGAAATCGTTAACGTCAATGTTGACTGATTTTTATGGCCTGAATTGGTTCGTCTTGATTGCAGAACGGTTTCACCAGGACGGTGCCACTTGTCATACTGCCAATGACACAATGACTTTATTGAAGACAAAATTCGGTGATTCGATTATTTCAAGAAATGGACCGATAAATTATCCGCCTCGTTCCTGCGATTTAACTCCATTGGACTTCTTTCTTTGGGGTTACATTAAGTCACTGGTTTACAGCAATCATCCAGCAAGTTTAGTCGATTTACAGATCAATATTGAACGAATAATTGCTAACATACGACCTGATTTGTGTGAGAGTCATGGAAAATAATTGGGTTCAACGACTTCACTCCTGCCAGCGTTTACGTGGCGAACATTTAAATGATGTTTCATAACTAATGGTATCCATTGTACTTTATAATGAAATAAAAATTTGAATAATTTTCAAATAAATATGATGTGTTTTATTTACAAAACAAAATGGGGCGCTCTTAATGAAAGACCCGTTATTTATATTAAATGAACTCACTGATGAAGAATTCTGAGTCAAATTTTGTTTTATCTGCCGGTATACACAGTTACTTCCGAAAGGAGGAACTTGAATTTTCAGGATAGGTTTGGGGTTCTCAAGAAATTAGTTGCTCGACCAATTTTAAAAAACTGTCCTAGCAGAAATATTAATAATATGCATGCTTCAATACATCTATTTTGAATGTTACACTACAATTCATTCTAAATATTCCAGAGTAGCAACATAAGCCTCATGCATCAATCTTCCATAAAGTTTTCTCACGTATTCTATCAATTTCCGAAACTTCGAATTGATATATGATCGTATTTTATTCGAATACGAATCAGTAAGTCCTTTGGTTTTCTTCTTATTATTGTTGAATAATATTTCTCCAATTAAGATGAATCCTGGAAATATCTATTGCATTATCACCTTCTTGTGCAGATATTTGATCGGTTACCAGAGATAATATATCCAATTGCTAAAATGTAAAACGCTCCTTGTAGCATCTTTATCGTTATAGGCTGCAGTTTCTCATTGTCCTGATTTCGTTTCAGCGATCTCTTATTTTCTTTGCTTGAAATCACAATTTTTTCTGTCTCTGACGACAGAGCTTGTTTTTGTTTTCTCAATTTCTCATACTCATTTTGGGTCATCTTGGTTATGATTCCCGCTTCGAATATTGCCATAAGTCTGAAAATGGTCATATTAGAATATATGAACTGACATAAAAATATGAGCCCCCATTATATTCATCCTTATATTCTAAGGAACAGTGTGCTATAATTTTACCCGAATACCTGTAATGTTCGAATTTTTTGCCGAAAATGGTCTCGAACGATAAGGTTCTACCATTAATACCTAAAGAACAAGGACCAAGGACTTTCGCGTGACGTCACTACTGGCAGGCAGTGCGTTGTTTTAACGTTAAAAAGGAGGTTTTTTCGAAATTATTGAAAGGCTTTTTGTTCAAAGAGGGTACCAGTCGTCCATATTAGTAGGAAACGATAACTTTCGAAGGGAAATAAGCAACTTGAAATTTTCAGGATAAGTTGCGCATCCGAATGCGACAGTTGAGTTGATAGACATAATCGGCCAAACGGTTCTGAAGTTTGGCCGAAATTTAGTGAGGATCTTCAGATGGGAATAACTCCAAAACCGTTTGGCCGAATATACCTTTCAACGAACATAACGGGCGCATTTGGATGCGCAGCCTGCTCTGAATATTGCAATTCTCTTTCCTTTCGAAAGTTATTGTGGTCACGGTCACCCATCCAGATACTGAACTTGCCCAAAGCAATTCCAATATTTTTTCTACATCTACACCAAAATTGATCCGATTGTGTTCAAATTTGAAATTAGGCTGCAGAACTAGACTTTGATAACTCTCGCAAAGTTTCAGCGATATCGGACGGATATTCAGTATCTCAGAATACAGAATAATTTTTTTGAATTTTCTAGTGATACGATCCCCACGAAATTTCAAAAAAATTTGCACGTCGGCATTCTACAACTAATTGCCAAGTTTGATTTGGATCGGATCTATAATTACTGAACAAATAACAAAACTTTTGATGGAATAACTCCAAAACCGTTTGGCCGATTCCGCCCTTTAACGAACCATCTAACGAACGCCATCTCCTCCCGTTCGAAATTTATCGGACGGTCAGACAGAATCGAATTTAATTTTTCATCAGTGAGTCGAACCTAACCGTTTTTGATACCATTTTCGCCCAAAAATTCGAATATTACAGACTACATAGTCATTTTATAAAAACGATGACCGGTGTTCTATACATTCGATCTTTTAGACCTCATGATCGAGAAGGAAATGAAAATCATTTTTTCTATCCTACAAATTGAACGAGATATACCTTTCAAATTTTTAAGGATACTTCTACAAATCATAATTATTTTTTCTGTGACAGCAAATCGCGCTTGGTACTAGCTGATATCTCTATCCGTCCGGCCGGCAGTTCGGCTGGTCATGCGGCCGTTGCCACGATAACTTGAGAACGGAAAGAGCTAGCGACTTGAAATTGTCAGGGTAGGTGGCGCATCTCAATACGACGGACAAGTTCGTTAATGGGTATAATCGGCCCAATGGTTTCCGTGTAATAATTTTGTTTTCAACCAATATAACACGATAACCCGAGAACGGAAAGAGATAGCGGCTTCAAGATTTCAGGTTAGGTTGTGCATCTGAATGCGACGTCCGAGTTTGTTTATAAGCATAATCGGCCAAACGGTTTTGGAGTTATAGCCATCTGAAATTTAGTTGTCTTTTGTTCCTCATTAACTCGAAAAATACTAAACCGATTGAATTTAAACATGGTTATTAGTAGTAGAATGCCAACGCGACAATTCTTGCAAAATTAGATAGTATTTGTAGAAAATTTTTTAAAAATCATTGAAAATTGAAAAAAAAATTCTATACATCAGTAACTATTCGTCTGAAATTGCTGAAATTTTGCAAGAGCCTTTAGAACCTAACTCTACTGCCAAGTTTCAAGTTTTAACACGATCTGTTAAATATTGTTGGAGATTCGAGCAGCCTTGTGTGAGTTCAGTAGATGCATGGGTGACCGTTGCCTCGATAACTTTCGAACGAAAGGAGATAGGGACTTGCAATTTTCAGGGTAGGTTGCGTATCCGAATGGGAGAGTTGAGGTCGTTTTTGGGCATAATCGGTCTAACGGTTTCCGAGTTATACCCGGGCGTGGAATATTATTTCCCTGAAAACTCAAAAAATAAATATTCGATCGAATTGAAGCTTGGTAACTAGTAGTAGAAAATCAACATAAAGACGTGTTTAAAATTTTGTAAGAACCGTACCCCTAGAAAATTTGAAAAAAATGACGAAAAAAAAATTGGTTCAAGCACGGACGTGGAGTCAGAAGATTTTGCGCGTATGTTCTATTGTCCATTCTTCCTGTATTGGACACCCTTAATCGAATTTACCATGGTGAATTCGACACTCTTAATTCGAATTTACCATGGTAAATTCGAATTAAGTATCCAATACAGGAGAATGGACCACATAATTTACCATGGTAAATTCGATTAAGGGTGTCCAACACAGAATAATGGACAATAGAACATACGCGCAAAAGCTTCTGACTTCACGTCAGTGCTTGAACCTATTTGCTTTATAATTCTTTTTGGAGACGATATTGTGAATATTCGTAAGATATACACGAGGGAAGAACTGAAACTCTAAATATAGTGTGATCAAAGAGGTGCCAACTACAAGTAAAATCTGCAAAACAGTAAATCGGGCATAAATAAAAATAAGCTACCCAGGTAACACAGGGACCTCCCAGAGATGTCCCGGCGAGCTCCTGCCGGGATATTGTGACGCCTATTGCGATATCGCTGGGAGGTCGCCAAGAGCTCCCTATCACCTCCAAATGTCCGCCACAGGGGATGTGCCCAGTGCTGCCAGAGTCTTTCAAACTAGAGTAACAGATGATAATCGAAAATAGTAACAGATCCAAGAAAAACGTAACAGAATTATCATTAACCTAAAAATTAATTAATTTAACTCTGTGCTGTTGAAACTTCATTTATTGAAATAATATATTATTAGTGTTCTGTGGAAATAATTCTGAACATTCAAAAATAAACACTCACAAATTACATTTCGTCTGAAGGAAAATCAGATTTGCTTCAAATGGTAACAGATTTCTGCTCAGAGTAACAGGGTAACAGATTACTTTCGATAGTAACAGATCTGTTACAATTGTAACAGATTGGCAACACTGGATGAGCCCACTAACATCGCAGAGATATCGCATGGGGAAGTTCTCAAACTGCTCACCCTGGGGAATATTTTGAGAGGTTTATTGCGATATCGCAGGGAGCTCGCATAGACCTCCCTATCACCTCCAAATGTCCGCCACAGGGGATGAGCCCAGTAACATCGCAGAGATATCGCATGGTAAAGTTCTCAAACTGCTCACCCTGGGGAATATTTTGAGAGGTTTATTGCGATATCACAGGGAGCTCGCATAGACCTCCCTATCACCTCCAAATGTCCGCCACAGGGGATGAGCCCAGTAACATCGCAGAGATATCGCATGGGGAAGTTCTCAAACTGCTCACCCTGGGGAATATTTTGAGAGGTTTATTGCGATATCGCAGGGAGCTCGCATAGACCTCCCTATCACCTCCAAATGTCCGCCACAGGGGATGAGCCCAGTAACATCGCAGAGATATCGCATGGGGAAGTTCTCAAACTGCTCACCCTGGGGAATATTTTGAGAGGTTTATTGCGATATCGCAGGGAGCTCGCATAGACCTCCCTATCACCTCCAAATGTCCGCCACAGGGGATGAGCCCAGTAACATCGCAGAGATATCGCATGGGGAAGTTCTCAAACTGCTCACCCTGGGGAATATTTTGAGAGGTTTATTGCGATATCGCCGGGAGCTCGCATAGACCTCCCAGTCACCTCCAAATGTCCGCCACAGGGGATGAGCCCAGTAACATCGCAGAGATATCGCATGGGGAAGTTCTCAAACTGCTCACCCTGGAGAATATTTCAAGAGGTTTATTGCGATATCGCAGGGAGGTCGCCCAGACCTCCCTATCACCTCCAAATGTCCGCCACAGGGGATGAGCCCAGTAACATCTCGGAGATATCGCATGGGGAAATTCTCAAACTGCTCACCCTGGGGAATATTCTGAGATGTGTACTGCGATATCGCAGGGAGGTCGCACAGACCTCTCTATCACCTCCAAATGTCCTCCACAGGGGATGATCCCAGTAACATCTCAGATATATCACATGGGGAAGTTCTCAGGCTGCTCAACCGGGGCAGTACTGAGAGAAGATGGCTGCGATATGGATCTATAATCTATATATCCTCCAAATGTGCAGTACATGTGTGGCGCCGAATACATCACTTCGATGCGTAGATCGATATTCCACTCGGGTTATAAGCGATTGGGTTGTTCTTCCGGGTACAGAGTAGACGACTGCGCCATCTACCGGTGAAAACGAGAAGTGCAGAGTAGGAATGGAGTAGATCCCTACAACACGCCACCTGATTTCCTATTCTTGTTGAATTTGCGAGGTTTTCAGGACCTCGCAATGGAATGTGTTATTCTCGTTACACTTGTGATATCTTGAGGAGCTCGCAATAGGAATGTCTTTTTCTAGTTATCTGCGTGATATCTTTAGGAGCTCGCAATGGGAATGTCTTATTCTGGTTATCTTTGGGATATCTTTAGGAGCTCGCAATGGAAATGTCTTATTCTGGTTACATATGTGACATATTTAGGAGCTCGCAATGGGAATATCTTATTCTTGTTATACTTGCGATATCTTTAGGAGCTCGCAATAGGAATATATTATTCTGGTTATCCGTGTGATATCTTTAGGAGCTCGCCATGGGAATGTCTTATTCTTGTTATACTTGCGATATCTTTAGGAGCTCGCAATAGGAATATCTTATTCTGGTTATCTGTGTGATATCTTTAGGAGCTCGCTATGGGAATGTCTTATTCTGGTTACATATGTGACATCTTTAGGAGCTCGCAATGGGAATATCTTATTCTTGTTATACTTGCGATATCTTTAGGAGCTCGCAATAGGAATATCTTATTCTGGTTATCTGTGTGATATCTTTAGGAGCTCGCAATGGAAATGTCTTATTCTGGTTGCATATGTGACATCTTTAGGAGCTCGCAATGGGAATGTCTTATTCTTGTTATACTTGCGATATCTTTAGGAGCTCGCAATAGGAATATCTTATTCTGGTTATCTGTGTAATATCTTTAGGAGCTCGCAATGGGGATATCTTATTCTGGTTACATATGTGACATCCTTAGGAGCTCGCAATGGGAATGTCTTATTCTTGTTATACTTGCGATATCTTTAGGAGCTCGCAATAGGAATATCTTATTCTGATTATCTGTGTGATATCTTTAGGATCTCGCAATGGGAATGTCTTATTCTTGTTATACTTGCGATATCTTTAGGAGCTCGCAATAGGAATATCTTATTCTGGTTATCTGTGTGATATCTTTAGGAGCTCGCAATGGAAATGTCTTATTCTGGTTGCATATGTGACATCTTTAGGAGCTCGCAATGGGAATGTCTTATTCTTGTTATACTTGCGATATCTTTAGGAGCTCGCAATAGGAATATCTTATTCTGGTTATATGTGTGATATCTTTAGGAGCTCGCAATGGGGATATCTTATTCTGGTTACATATGTGACATCCTTAGGAGCTCGCAATGGGAATGTCTTATTCTGGTTATCTGTGTGATATCTTTAGGAGCTCGCAATGGGAATGTCTTATTCTGGTTACACATGTGATATCTTTAGGACCTCACATTGGGAGCTCGCATTTTCATCCACATTGTAACCTCTCAGAGACCTCTATGCGAGGTCTGTGTTACCTGGGTATTGTGTGGAAAGTAAAGAAAATAGCTAAGTAAGAACAGTTACAGTGTTGGATCTGACTTATACAATCATTAGAAATTGCCTCACATTTTATTGATTTCCTCAATGTAGGGACAACCAAGTTGAAAGGCTATGGCAGAGTATGCCGTATTAAGTTTCTCGCTCAAATGAAAATTACTGTAATCTGAAAAACAAAACAAGTGGGTTTCACAAAACTTTGAAAGGCATCAATTTCCGTGGTTGAACCAAAAAATGATTTCTTTTTGACAATCCGGCGGTTGATACCTCACCGATCAAAATTTAGGTGAACCACTGTTAATTCGCAATAGATCAATCACGTACCAAATCTCTGCATATCAAAGATGAGTGTTTCTCGTCCTGCTATAAGGGCGACGTTCGTTGTATTCCTCACTAATTGCACACCATCTTCCACAGTTTCAACCAAAAAATTAGCGGGTTGGCGGAACTTCATTAGATGCCATATTTTTCCGTAAATCCCTGTTCCATTCTTAAATATCTTATGCAGACATAAATGCTGAATAGACTATTGTATTAACTGAGGAGATTAGAAGAGTTCGTATCAAGTGTAATTTAATTCTGATGTGATTGAATATATCATTCTCTTATTATGCACATTGTTGTAATGTCGCCAACGTGCAAGAGCGTAGACAAGTCTTAATTTCTGGGGGGGTTCAAGAAAACGAAACAAAAATATGACTTATATTTATGTTGAAAAATACACCTCTCGTTATTTCATAGTAGGGGTTAGGTGTCGTCAGCTTTTTCAAAAAATCTTTTTTTGTTTTTTTGCATTCTCTTGAAGCATTATATCTCAGACATATTCTCTGAATTTTGATGTAAATCCGACAAATACTTTTCGAGTTATTCGATAATTAGCAAAGGGCTCTCGGACGCTCTGGGCGAGAGCAGGTAGCTAACAGCAGGTAGCTAGCAGCTAGCGTGCTAACGACAACACTCCAGAAGGTAGAATGCTACGTAGACAACACCAAATAGTTATTTTGGAAGCTGCCGCAACGGCTGAAGAACTATATTAAATGACCCAGGAATAGATGACTCTATAAATAATTTAAAAAAAGTGAATTGAGTGTACAACTTCAAATGCGTTTTTCTCAAAACTATGTTCTTTGAACTGGTGACCACTGTAGCTCGTAAATCGCTCGGTAGATTTTAATGAAATTTATACAGCTTCTCGAGAACATGAAAAACTACTGCCTCATCGAGGGATTTTCTTTTTGCGCGTATGTTCTGGGGAACATCACGTTATAGTTTTGCCCAAATGTCTGTAACTGTCGAATTTTTTGACGAAATTGGTCTCAAACGATTTAGTTCGACTCCCCGATGAAGAATTCGAGGTCAAATTTGATTCTGTCCGTCCGGCCGTACGGCCGTCCGTTGCCACGATAATTTGAGAACACTTAATTCGAATTTACCATGATAAATTTGAATTAAGAGTGTCCAATACAGGAGAATGGACAACATAATTTACCATGGTAAATTCGATTAAGAGTGTTCAATACAGGAGAATGGACAATAGAACATACGCGCAAAAGCTTCTGACTTCACGTCAGTGCTTGTTTTTTTCAATTTTGATTTTTTATAAACAATTAACTGTTGTTTTTTTCCCGAAAATATGGAAAAATATCCTGAGGCTGCCATTTTGTTAATTTAAAAGAAAAGAAAAAAAGCTTCGATCAGGCAGAAGATTATCTATTAATAAAACTAATTTCTATTGTCCGATTGATTTTTGATGAATCTCCAAGGATAATTGATGGTCACCGCAAGGAGCTTCGGTTGGAACTGGATCAACACAAACAGCCATAACTTTAACAATTATTAATTTTTTTTTCTGAAATTTCTGTCAAATCAAGTTGAAACCGTATTTAATGATGCTATATTTTTATTTTTATAAAATAAAATAATTTACTGGCAAAAAAAATATTTAAAATTGTAATGTTTTCATGTCTCCGACTACACCTAACCCCTTTTTTTTTTTTTTTTTTTTTATATATAGGCATCGACTGCTATGGTCATTAGCCTAACCACATTCATACCAGACAATCACACCTCCACCACATCCATGCCCTGAGCGGGATTCGAACCCGCGACCTCCGGCACCACAGCAGGTCTTTATACCCACTGGACCACCGGAGCCGGCTACCTAACCCCTTTATAATAAAAACCGAAAGTATTGGCTTGTTAGAGTTGAAAATGATATCAATGAATTCTTATGGTGAAACTACATCTTAAAAAATTGGTTCAAGCACTGACGTGAAGTCAGAAGCTTTTGCGCGTATGTTCTATTGTCCATTCTTCTGTATTGGACACCCTTAGTCGAATCTACCATGGTAAATTATGTTGTCCATTCTCCTGTATTGGACAGTCTTAATTCGAATTTACCATGGTAAATTCGAATTAAGTGTCCAATACAGGAGAATGGACAACATAATTTACCATGGTAGATTCGATTAAGGGTGTCCAATACAGTAGAATCACAGATTACAGTTAATATGTGGTAGAATGGACAATAGAACATACGCGCAAAAGCTTCTGACTTCACGTCAGTGCTTGAACCAAATTTTTTTTCGTGATTTTTTTGAAATTTTCTAGGGGTACGGTTCTTACAAAATTTTAAACACGTCTTTATGTTGATTTTCTACTACTAGTTACCAAGCTTCAATTCGATCGAATATTTATTTTTTGAGTTATCAAGGAAATAATATTCCAGGTCCGGGTATAACTCGGAAACCGTTAGACCGATTATGCCCAAAAACGAACTCAACTCTTCCATTCGGATACGCAACCTACCCTGAAAATTGAAAGTCCCTATCTCCTTTCGTTCGAAAGTTATCGAACCAACGGTCACCCATCTACTGAACTCACACAAGGCTGCTCGAATCTCCAACAATATTTAACCGATCGTGTTAAAACTTAAAACTTTGCAGTAATATTAGGTTCTAAAGGCTCTTGCAAAATTTCAGCAATTTCAGACGAATAGTTACTGATATATAGAATTTTTTTTTTCAATTTTCAATGATTTTTTGAAAATTTTCTACAAATACTATCCTCACGAAATTTTCCAAGAACGTTCGCGTTGACATTCTACAACTAATAATCATGTTTGAATTCAATCGGTTCAGTATTTTTCGAGTTAATGAGGAACAAAAATCAACCAAATTTCAGATGCCTATAACTCTAAAACCGTTTGGCCGATTATGCTTATAAACAAACTCAAATGTCGCGTTCTGATGCACATCCTAACCTGAAAACTTCAAGCCGCTATCTCTTTCCGTTCTCAAGTTATCGTGACAACAAAAATATTTTTCAATAATTTTTTAATAATTTTCTAGCCATACGATTCGCACAAAATTCCACAGACGTGCTTAGGTTCATATTCTACAACTACTCACCAAGTTTCAATTCGATCGGATTTATATTGGTTGAAAACAAAATTATTACTCGGAAACCATTGGGCCGATTATGCTCATTAACGAACTTGTGCGTCGTATTGGGATGCGCCACCTACCCTGAAAATTTCAAGTCGCTAGCCCTTTCCGTTCTCAAGTCATCGTGGCAACGGCCGGCTGGACAGAATCAAATTTGACCTCGAATTCTTCATTGGGGAGCCGAACTAAATCGTTTGAGACCATTTTCGTCAAAAAATTCGAAAGTTACAGACATTTGGGCAAAATGATAACGCGATGTTCCCCATAACATACGCGCAAAAATAGAATTTGAAATTTGTAATGTGAAAAAAATATTTTTTTCGTTACTCCGAAACCATCAGGCCGATTCTGCCGAATAACGAACTTAACCGAGATATTTATCTCCCAAACCTAATCTCAACATTTCAACTACGGCTGGCCTGACATAATCGTTTTTGCGCGCGTGTTCCGCAAGGAACAGCGTGCTATCATTTCGTCACAATGTCTGTATTTTTCGAATTTTTTTTCGAAAATGGTCTCAAACGATTAGGTTCGACTTCCTGATGAAGAATTCGAGGTCAAATTCAATTCTGTCCGTCCGGTCCGGCCGGCCGGCCGGCCGTTAGCACGATAACTCTCGAACGAAACGACTTAGAGCGTTGAAATTTGCAGGGTAGTTTTGTAGCGTAAATATCTCGGACAAGTTCGTTAACGGGCGAAATCCACCGAGCGGTTTCGGAGTTAAGGCCGTTTTTAGTCAAAACGTTTTTAATGAATATTTCCGGAACCAATCACTCGATCTTTCTGAAATTTGGCAGCAAATTGTAGAATCATGACCTTTATATGCCTGCGAAGTTTTGTTTTGATCGGAGGGCCCTAAAATGGCAAAAAAAAATTTCAAAAATTTTAAAATTTTGTTTTCAGGATAACTCGAAAAATACTGATCTGATTAAATTGAAACTCAGTAGTTAGATGCAAAAGACCAATGCAAACACTTTTGCAAAATTTCGTGAAGATCACGTGACATGAAAAAAATAAAAAAATTACTACTATTTTGCGAAATACTTTGCTTAAAATGCCGAAACCTATTTTTTTGAGGTTCATGCTGCCCTTTCCGGACATTTTTCGTTGTGCGCATGCGCAGATGAGAAGTCATTTAACTGCTGTAGTTTTCGTCAGAGAGGATTGGGGTTTTGGGGTGGCGGATGCTATTCCTCCATAGAATCCAGATCCCTGATGAGGGTCTGCGCATGCGTAGATTAAAGATGCGATATCTTCCGAACCACTAGTGTTGGAGAATCGGAGTTTTTTGTAAGGTGTGTTAATTTGAAAGGACTTTTAGCCGCGAGTGGATTGCGCATGCGCAGAAGAGAAGTGACTGTTTTTGGGTTGATTGGGTTATGTTGGGAGTGCTGAGTCGATATTGTGAGGTTTTAAAAGAATATTCATAGCAATTCAGTGCTCGGACACTAGTCAGTTTGGGGGAAATACCGTTGTTTCCGAGTTGAAGTGTGCATACCGTGGCCCTGGGGCCAATTTTGAAATTGATGTTACCCCTTACGGGCATTTTTCGTTATGCGCATGAGCAGACCATCAGTGATTTAACTGCTGAAGTTTTCGTCAGAGAGGATTGGGGTTTTGGGGTGGCGGATGCTATTCCTCTACAGAATCCCCTGGTGAGGGTCTGCGCATGCGTGGATTCAAGAGGCGATATCTCCTGAACCACTAGTGTTGGAGAATCGGAGTTTTCTGTAAGGTGTGTGATTTTGGGAGGACTTTCAGCCGCAAGTAGATTGCGCATGCGCAGAAGAGAAGTGGCTGTTTTTGGGTTGTATGGGTTATGTTGGGAGTGCTGACCCGATATTGTGAGGTTTTAAAAGAATATTCATGGCAATTCAGTGCAAGGACAAGTCAGATTGGGGGATGTAGCGTTGTTTCCGAGTTAAAATGTCCATATCGTGGCCCTGGGGCTAATTTCGAAATTGATGTTACCCCTTACGGGCAATTTTCGTTATGTGCATGAGCAGACCATCAGTGATTTAACTGCTGGTGCTTTCGTCAGAGAGGATTGGGATTCTGGGGTGGCGGATGCTATTCCTCTATAGAATCCCCTGGTGAGGGTCTGCGCATGCGTGGATTCAAGAAGCGATATCTCCTGAACCACTAGTGTTGGAGAATCGGAGTTTTTTGTGAGGTGTGTAATTTTGGGAGGATTTGCAGCCATGAGTATATTGCGCTTGCGCAGATGAGAAGTGAATGGTTTTGGGTTGTTTGGGTTATGTTGGAAGCAATGAGCCGATATATATATATATATATGTGAGGTTTTAAAAGAATATTCATGTCAATTCAGTGCACGGACACAAGTCAGTTTGGGGGAAATAGCGTTGTTTCCGAGTTGAAATGTCTGTATGGTGGCCCTGAGGCGAATTTATAAATAACTATATTCGGTAGATCTATATTAAAATACGTTCGGATTTAGAGAAGAGGCAATTGCGTTCCAAACGGAGGTCCCACAACCGCATTTTTTTTCGACCTACGGTAAAGCTAACAGCCAAACTGTATTGATAGCTATATTTGTTAAAGGAACTTGAAAAAAAAAAAAAAAAGCACTGACGTGTAGTCAGTACTCTTTGGCGCGCGTGTTCACGGTGGCTAATTTGAATTGAATGATGAGTACTTCAAGCTCAGTAGATAGAGCGAGCCGAAGATCTACCCAAAGGATAGTGGACACCATTCACTGTCGGTTCAAAAATTAACAGTGCTGTATCTAAGCTGCCATCAGGATAGATTAACAAAGTTGGAAAAGAACACAAGTGACTCTCCTTAGTCGCACAAGCTCCTAGAAGATTTGGGAGGGTTAGTATAATCCTAATCATGTTAATCGCACGCGCGCAAATGCAGATTGACTTAACAATGAAAAAAAAAGTGTAAAAAGTCAATCTGCTTTGGCGCGCGTGCGATTAACATGATTAGGATTATACTAACCCTCCCAAATCTTCTAGGAGCTTGTGCGACTAAGGAGAGTCACTTGTGTTCTTTTCCAACTTTGTTAATCTATCCTGATGGCAGCTTAGATACAGCACTGTTAATTTTTGAACCGACAGTGAATGGTGTCCACTATCCTTTGGGTAGATCTTCGGCTCGCTCTATCTACTGAGCTTGAAGTACTCATCATTCAATTCAAATTAGCCACTGTGAACACGCGCGCCAAAGAGTACTGACTACACGTCAGTGCTTTTTTTTTATTGACCACGGATTCTTGATCAGTGCGTTGAACCAAATCGTTTAAGACCATTAGCTTGTGTGGAAGCTCTGAGATGGACAGGGCCGGGCTTTGGCGCTCTTGTCAAACTACTAGCGAGTAATTATTCAAACTTTGACAAATCATATCTCGGGAAGTATTCGTTCCTCAGAGTTGGCAATGATATCAATGGCGAATGATTATAAATTCAGATCACATCACTTGATTTTTCCTCAGCTTCTAACGTCCTCAACTCAAAGCTATTAAATATTGTGGGTGATATTACCTCCAGAAGTCCACATGAAGATCTTTCTACATACAGCTTATAATTTCTGTTCTCCATTGCACTCGCAAGTTGTTGAAGATTATTAATAGTTTTTTCTGTAACAAATTAAATGATTTCTAGGGGTTTATAACAGTTTAACAGTGGTACACATTGGAGCGATGCAAAGCGACCAGCTGTATGCTGTTGAAATTAATTAATTTCGGTGGAGCGTCTTCACTCTAGTTGACCAGCATAAAATATATCGGATGAAAGAGATGGATAATCAAGTATTCAACTAGACCACTCTTCATTACATTTGCTCCCAGCTGAATATACAGTAGGTGTATTTGTTAAATACATCTGAGCGCGCGGATCGCTCAATCGTGTTTGTTATTTACAAATCGAGTACACTGAGTGATCAAAATGGTGTATGGTTATTACCTCGATTGCTCGGACGTCACTCGAAAAGCTCCGAGCAAATCGGTGGAGTGGATCGAGCTATCAACTATTTTCAATTTCAATGTCAATATAACCGTCAAACGTTCAACGAAATAATTACCCAAAAAAATTTGAGAATGATTTATGAATGCGAAATTTTCCAAGGAACAACAGAAACATTTCTGTTTTATGAATATACATATGGAAGAACGTATGTTTTTTTTAAACATGATTCTAAGTTAGCAAGGTACCACACGCAAATCATTAATTGCTTCTCCATTGCGACTTCAGGATGGCCTCTTGGCACGTTATCTTCATGAACCTCATGCAATTTTATTGAAAAAAGGCGACCGGAGTTATTCGAAAATGATGCCTAAATTGATTATCTGTAAATCTCATAGCGGTATCTTCGGCAAAATACCATATTTTTTCTTCATGGTTGATTTCCTCATCTGCTGAATCCCTATCGAGTATCAATCTCTTCACTGTATGAAATAGATTGAATAATAATTCATTATTAATATTTTTGAAATTTTAATATGACGGAAGCACTATATTTAGGTTAGAATTTAAAACTCAGAATAAACGATCGCGTTTGGATATTCCTAGACGCTCGAAAAACTCGAAAATCACGTGATCATAAAATCCGCTCGATCTTATCGGCTCAGTGATGAAATTACCATATGCACCTAGTCAAGAATTTATAGAGAAAGTTTGATCTAAAATCAGAAATATGTTCACATTATCAAGAATTGGATATAGCAAGCGATACTGTGTCAAATTAGGATCAGATTGTTCATGGTTCAATTGTGCACCGCGGTTTAAGTGTATGTATGTACATTACCTTTTCCAGGTCTTGCCAGAAGTGAAGTTAAGTTGGCTGAATACATATCAGTTATAATGTATGTAGCAGAAATTGATAAAATTATAACGAAAAATCTGGCTTTATGAGAGGAACTCGGTTCTTTTCCAGCTGTAAAATTCAGATTTAGACGATTTTTCAGTAAGATTTGCGATGGACTTACTCTGCTTCATCAGTATGGTGATTGTGAACCAAGTAGCATCAAAGAAAAGACGTCCTTGAGATCGCACTCTGAATCTTGGTTGCCATAAATTTGGAAGAGCTATAATCGCATATAATACTGGTCCAACTATGATGAAAGTTATTATTATAGCCGGCCATACCTCAAAAACGAATGATATCTATGTATTTCTCGAAATGATTGCTTGATATTATACGCATTCAAACACAAAGATATATATAGTGTGATTCCAAGATCTATGTTTAATTAAATACATTAATGAACAATGAAGGAATGGGGAAAAGTCAGGTATACTCAGGAGAATTGATATTGTATTCAGCCTGCACAATTTCAAAAAATAATAGCTAAAAAATCGGCTGAAATCTAGTTTATAGCAGAATTTTTGCTAAGCAGTAGGTACACTACCTACTTCCCACTGAAAAGGTCTGAGCAATGCCACTGCTTCATTAAGTCGTCTAGGCGCATGTGTCACAAAAGCACCTGTGTCTGCTTGAGTTATGAATGAGAATTCTACAAAGTTGGATCTTTCTTCTGTCAATGCAACATCTCCTATAAACAGATCTGCCTCCTAAAAATGATCAATGTATAAGCTGCAATATAAATTTAAATATTTATATGCAGACATAAATGGTAATTGCAGTGAGTTGCTAGTATGAATCAAATGATTTTGCATTTTGGAGTGGATGCACATTAATGTTCAGTCCTTTATCACTAGACCATATTTGTTCTAGAATATCGGTGAACGTCGTATAATCGAAATACTGTGGTTTCAATTGACGGTAGGTCACGTGATCCCATAAGGTCGGTATGATTGGCACCCCAAGTACTCCAAAATCAGTCATGAATAGACATTTACGTGTTCGATGGTGAGAAGTTACGTTTACTCTGGAACTCTCAACAGTCTCAACTGGAGAGAACACTTGGACAAAATTCCTTCAAATTGCCTGCAGAAGACTATTTGCGAAGATATGGGGGCTAAACCGGAAATGCCAATATGTTGTTATACATGTTGGAATATCATAAAGTAGCTGATGGCTAGATGCAATAAGGTGACTCTTCTATAAGTTCCAGATCACTCTGTGGTATTGAAAGAAATAAGAAAGGCCGATGAACTTGCAAGAACGAGCTCCAGGGTAACACCTGCTGACCAAAATTCTTCTGTGAGCTTGGAAAAGACCACGCATCAGACGAAACATGCAGACCTTGGATTGGAAAAGGAAACTGCCGAACCCATAGTTGCAAATGCCCAGAGCTGATCAGCCTAAGAATTTTACATATGGGTTAGCCAGTTCTAAAACCTCACGACGATAGCCAAGGCTTCTAAGGATGTCATCAGGTATGTCAACACCATTGACAATGTCTTTAGGATTGAATAAGTAGGGTAATAGAACAATTGATCGTATCGGTCGCAATTCTGAAGGGCTGGACCCAGGCGCGGATCCAGGTCCGACATTTGGGGGGGGGGAACTTTTGGATATTGATAAGCCAAAAGGTACTTTTTGGGCAATGGCAATTGACTTAATTGAGTTGCTCCCAATCAAAACACCTTGTGTAAAAATATTCGAAAAAGGTATTTATAGACATTAACCTTACACATAGTTTGACTTTTGAAAATTTGAGCTAAGTACAAAAGATGGAAAATTTTATAAACAGGAAATGTCTCATAGTATCTTGAATTACCAGTTACCAGTTATGTTTTATACTAAGTAAATAACACAAGAAAGATTGAAAAGATTAAATTTATTTTCAATTTGAGAGGGTGAAAAGTTTCAATTTCAAAACAGGGAATTTCTTAAAATTACTTTGTACATCATAAACAACTTGCGGTTCTGTCTATAAAATAGTGAAACAAAATAGGTAAACACAGAGGTAAGTAGATCAAAGAAATGCAATAAATAAATGC
This sequence comes from Halyzia sedecimguttata, assembly GCA_937662695.2. Taxonomy (NCBI): domain Eukaryota; kingdom Metazoa; phylum Arthropoda; class Insecta; order Coleoptera; family Coccinellidae; genus Halyzia; species Halyzia sedecimguttata. Next base: position 98,788,790 of record OW569412.2, on the reverse strand, counting down.
GAATTAAAAATTGCATCCCATTTGCACTAGGATGCTATTAGAGACATAGACGGTGAGTTTTTGATTTTGCAAAACGATCAATAACATTTTTTGGTTCAACTATGATGTCGTGATGAATCCAGTCTCTTCTGAACCATCGTTGATCTGGTCCACGACTTTAAACGCCGCAACGAATAAAACGATCTCTCTGCACTAGCGTTGCTTACTGGCAATGTACATAAAACTTGAAGAAGGATGTGAATCGTCGGGTAAATGTCCTTATCACAGCCATTCAAAGCATCAATTGCTGAAATGCTTGGAGGGATTTCTCCAATGTTCATTGTTCCGTTTTTCCATTTTGGTTGCCATAAGCTAGCTTCTCCCTTCAACTTCATAGTTTCCAGGATCTTATTACCACTCAACAAAGAGGAGAACCTATTGATGATACAATGAATAAATTCATCCAGCTCAGCACCTGACAATTTTACGATGGACCCAGGAAGTAATAATGGCAATTTGAAGGCGTCCAAAACATCTGAAGAAAACCTCATGTACAAATCTGCACACACACTATCTAAAAGTGGTATATATGAAGAAATCCTGAAATAGTCCTCGGGGTTTTGAATCTCATAATTTGCTCGTTTGGTTTGACGGCCACAAGTTCTGGGTTTTCTAATATCAACATTCAGAGTTTTAGCCATTTCCTCAATGTCCCTGAAAATATTTTCAAAATGTGATTTAGCTGTTAGCCTGTAACACCAAACATTCTTAAGCATGCGAGTAAAATATCAACGGAATCGAACCAAAGTAACTATTTACCCCGATATCTGTAAAATAAAACAAATCCAAAGTAAATACAACGCGGAACACCGGACTTACAGCCTGTTCGAACGGCTTGCCTAAGGTGGACAAACCTAATTTTTATTGCAGATTTGGATTCAATATGTCTTGAAACGCAACAATCAAGTTTGAGGTATGATTATAATAAAAAATTGGTTCGATTCCTGAGAATGATCACCCAAAAGTTGAATCAATAATTCAATATAATTATTTTCTGTTATTAAAGCATCCTGTGAAACATTGTTGAATGCATTCTCAAATTATATTCATTTAACATTAATAAGATGAATAACAATGAAATGTAATATTTACTTACCATTGTAAAAACAAATAAAAATCAACTGCTACTTCTGATCGTCTACACTCCTAATACAATCAATAATTCGAACGGGAGATTATCATAAACTTTCGTTAATTCGAAGTCACTCGCGAAATCGAAAAATATTCACACCAATAGAAACACAAATACAGTCGACTCTTGATAACTCAAAGTTTTCAATTGAAACTGTTTTCAATTGAAACTGTATTTATATATTTTTCCCTCATCTTGGGGTTCATATTTCTGATTGGTGAATTGAATATAAAAACAATTGCTGAAATATCAGAGATAACGCCTGAGGATCTAAGAAACCGATCAAAGAAGTCGCACTTCATATTAAAATAAATAGTAACATTTGTCGGAAAGATTGATGTAGTACAAAAAAATAGTATAGGGGTAAGCAGGGAATCACTTACCTACGCGCGACAGTCGGTAATATTTATGACCTATTTGCGGCGCCTTTGAAGATGCCGCCGCCCAACATATATTTATGACTTTAATGCGGCACATTTGGGACGTTGAAATTGGTCAATATTTATATCGTTTCCGAATTTATTGCATATTCATTTCCTATTCGTACTTTCAACATCGTTCTTTCAGAAATTGAGTCAAATTAAATTTTTACCCATCTTGTAATTATTTCACATATTACCCTCGGTATGTCAGCAAAATTTCAAGTGTTCAAGGGCCATTTGGGGGGGGAACGTTCCCCCAGTTCCCCCCCCCCCCTGGATCCGCGCCTGGCTGGACCAAGCCTCAAGAACTCAAATAAGTAGGTATAATAATAATACGCTTACTCTGATTTCATTCATGAATGCAAGAGTGCACGGAGTAAAACATGAGGTTAATCTGCGACAATACATACCCTTCTCCAAATCATGCCTAGAACCCCTTGGAAACTACCATTTTTCGAAATAGCATTGCCCTGTGTACGCTCAGGAGGATCAATGTAGCGGTACCTGGAAAGAAAGACTCTTCCAGAATGAATATTAAAGATAAACCAATATATAAAACCTGAGGAAAAGTGAACCTAATAATCGAGAACACTATACTAGATGGCGTCCTGGCATTCCCGCACCTCAATAAGTTAATGATAAGATGATAAGTGATAAGATATCACTTACAAAGATACTCACCAAAAATTTAATTTATTCGCAAGAAGAGACAAAATTCTATCATCTCTCCCACCTAACACTTTGAGACCATTACTTGTGTAATTTACAAAAAACCATGGTGGTTTCTGAAAGAAAATATTTAATACATTAATATAGAAAATAGGATAATACGGAGATGAAAATATAAATGAAAAATGTGGGAAAGCTCTGTGGACAGGGATTTTGTCGCTCTTGTCAAGCTACTATATAGCGAGTAATTATTCAAACTTTGACAAATCACATCTCCGAAAGTATTATTTTCTCATGGTGCGTTTCACGAAGCTTCGGCATTTGACAATTAAGAGCTGTAAAAGCATTGGGAACAGTTGGGAATGATATCAATGTATTCTTATGATAGAACTGCATCATAAAAAATTAAATTTAAAACGTAGATCTATGACTTACCTGATATGTTGGATTTACATACATCAGCAAATTATAATCAGAGCATTCTATGAAATCATAGAATTACGATTAATTATTGAAGTTTCGAAAAATCATATCTTCGAAAGTAGTATAGTTTGTTAGATTTAAGAATGATATAATGAATTCTTATGATGAAACTGCATCTTAATGTAAAATTGGTTCAAGTCCTGTGGACAGGAGCTTTCTCTGGCGCTCTTGTTCAAACAGACAAATTATACCTCCGAAAGTATTGGTTTCTCATAGTTGGGAATAATATCAATGGATTCCTGTGATAGAAATGCATCATAAAGGAAATTCAATTCAAATAATAGTTTATTTATCAAGATTTAATGAGCAATCTGAGAATGAGAACTGCACCATGGTAGAAATCAAATTAAAATAGCTGAAATGAATCTGACTCTCTCTTATAGAACAGGATGACATGTACGAGTATGAACACAGATCAAATAATAAATCATAGATAGAATAATAATAGCATTCTGTGAAAACATAGAAGTAAGATTCATTATTGAAATTTCGAAAAATCATATCTCCGAAAGTATTAGCTTGTCGGAGTTGAAAATGATAGACATGGATTTTTATGGTGAAACTGCATCTTAAAACAAAATATTTTTAAATTTGTAAGTTAAAAAAAAATTTTTTTTCGTTACTCCAAAACCATCTGCCCTATTTTGCCCACTAGCGAACTTAACCGAGATATTTATCTCAACGTACTCTGAAAATTTCAACTGCTTAGCTCATTCCGTTCGAGAGTTATTGCAGAAACAAAATTTAAAAATTTTCAAATTTTTTTTCACACTTTACGGTAACCCGATCAATACATAACTTCACATGCGTCTAAAGGTCATGATTCTACAATTTGATGCTAAATTTCAGATAGATCGAGTGATCGGTTTCGGAAATATTCATAAAAAAACGTTTTTACTAAAAACGGCCATAACTCCGAAACCGCTTGATGGATTTCGCCCGTTAAGGAACTCGTCCGAGATATTTACGCTCCAAACCTACCCTGCAAATTTCAATCCTCTAACTCCTTTAGTTCGAGAGTTATCGTGTTAACGGATGTATGGCCGGACATAATCGATTTAGACCACGCATTCTTGATCAGTGAGTCGAACCAAATCGTCTGATACCATTTTCAGCCAAAAATTCGAAAATTACAGACATTTGGGCAAATTGATAAGCACTCTGTTCCGAGGAACAAGAGCGCCAAAAAGAATGTTCTTTGTTACTCCGAAACCTCAGGGCCGATTTTGCCCAATAACGAAATTAACCGAGATATTTATCTCCCAAATCTCATTATTCTTAACGGATGGGCGGCTGGACAGAATCGATTTTGACCACGGATTCTTGATCAGTAAGTCGAACCAAAATGTTTTTGGCCATTTTCAGCAAAAATTCGAAAATTACAGAGATTTGGGCAAATTGCTAACCACTCTGTTCCGAGGTACAAGAGCGCCAAAAAGGATTATCGGGCAATTTCGTAGAATAGCAGAAAGAACATGTTGTTAGTACTTGTCGACCCGTGTTTCTGCTTATTGGCTTCTTGATTACCTTGCCCCCAAGAAGCCAATAATGCCATAATTTTGCCGAAAATCCTGTTATGGTCGAATGTTTTGCCGAAAATGATCTTCAAGGTCAAAATTTATTCTGTCCGGCCGGCCGTCTCTTGCCACGATAACTTTTGAACTAAAGGAAATAACGACTTCAAATTTTCAGGGTAGGTAGTGCATCAAAATGCGACGGCCAAGTTCATTAATGGACATAAATCGGCCAAACGGTATCTGAGTGGAAATTCTGTTTTAAAAAAGTGGGAAATCTCTGTGGACAGGAGCTTTGGCGCTCTTTCAAAATTCATTTCCGAAATTATTGGTTTCTCATACTTGGGAATGATATCAATGGATTCTTATAATAGAACTGCATCATAAAAGAAACTAAATTAAAATTAAAAAAAGAACTTATCCGACATTTCCATTCCTCAAATATCCTCTGAAAATTATATTATATCAATTGAAACTTAGCCAATATTCCAGCTTTGTTTCCACTGAAGATATTCTGATCCCAATTTGACAAACTTACCAAATTATATATTTCCATCATCATATGGATTATCCAATAGAGGTAATTATAATATCCTATAATTAGTTATTTTGCATTCAATCATACTTTGTTAGAACGGAAATACATTTGACATGTCTGCCATAGGTAGATAAGATTAAATGTATGAACAGTGAAAACAGATATAACACAGACAGATATAATTCGCATTATGTGAAAACATAGAAGTACGATGTATTATTAAAATGTTGAAAAATCATATCTCCGAAATTATTAGCTTGTTAGAGTTGAAAATAATATCAATGGATTCTTATGATGAAACTGCATCTTAAAAGAAAATGAATTCGAAATTTGTAATGTAAAAAATATATTTTTCTCGTTACTCCGAAACCATCCGGTCGATTTTGCCCAATAACGAACTCAACGGAGATATTTATTTCCCAAACCTACTCTGAAAAATTCAACTGATTTCGTTCGAGAGTTATCGTATTAACGGAGGGCCGGCCGTACCGGCCGGACAGAATCGATTTTGACCACAGATTCTTGATCAGTGAGTCGAACCAAACCGTTCAAGACCATTTTCATCGAAAAAATTCGAATATTACAGACATTTTGGCAAATTGATAAGCATTCTGTTCCGAGGAATAAGAGCGCCAAAAATACTAATCCGATCGAATTGAATCTTGGCGATAAAGTTTCTCAATGAAAAATTATATACGATTTACACTTATTTATTCAATATTGTGACGCGTTTCGTCGACACAGCGACTTCATCAGACTACATCATACTAACTTCTTAACAAGTTATTATCTCCCTATACCTAGATGACATGGACACAGAATCATTCAAAACTAATTACAGGAGAAACTTATTTAAAACAAATTACATAATAGACTTATTTAAAACTAATTACATGAGATTTCACTGCTGGTTTCTTTGTACACATTAACAATAATTCATTCCTAATGCTTTTATTTATAAATTGATTCTCTATTTGAATAGATTAAGTAACGGTGAAAAATTTAGATCTAATTGTTCATTAACTAAATTACCCAAATTTTTTTACCTATTTATTTCGACCATTTCCCAGTAATTAAGTTGCGCACCTTTATTCAAATTGTGTAGAATTTTGAAATCCGGGTTAAACTTATGTCCTTCTGCTAATAAATGATTCGAATAATTTGAATTAATTTTGTTGTTTTTGAAGCTGTGATGATGTTCCTTTATTCTTATGCCAAAATTTCTACCAGTTTTTCCTATATATGATTTGTCACAACTCCCGCAATTTAATTGATAAACACCGGATTTATCTTCTTTATTCCTTTTCGATTTATTGTTTTTTATGAATTTGGCAAGGTTATTATTTGTCCGGAATGAGATATTCACCTGTTGGTTTTGAAGAAACCTTTTAAGTTGCTGACTCGTTGTACCAAAATATGTTAAGCTATTGAATATTTTATTTTTATCCTTAATTTCTGGAAATACTAAACTAATTGTTTTTCTAAATTGTTTTTTCGTCAACATTTTTCTGATTAACTCTGTGTTATATCCGTTGTTCACCGCTATTTGTTCGATAATTTCTAATTCTGTACCATAATTTTCTTCGGATAAAGGTATATTAATTAGCCGGTGTAACATACTATGAAATGCCGCGACTTTATGTTCGAATGGATGACACGAGGATCGATGAATGATTGTATCCGTATGGGATGGTTTCCTAAATATTGAAAAATCATGTTGATTGTTTTTCCGCGTTATTGTTAAATCCAAAAAATTAATTGCACCATTATTTTCCATTTCAATTGTGAATTTGACATTTGGATGAATGCTATTAATAAAATCTACAAATATTTTCAGTTGCCGGTCTGTTCCTTTGAAACACATGTAGTCTGATGAAGTCGCTGTGTCGACGAAACGCGTCACAATATTGAATAAATAAGTGTAAATCGTATATAATTTTTCATTGAGTTAATATGGATTTGCATCAAGTAAAAGCCACAAGCATTAAATTTTTGATAAAGTTTCTAACGTCAGGTGAGTCCTTTGGTCCCTATTCCTGGTCATTTGTCATTAATAATACGTCTGTTTACAATAATACTTCACTGAAGAGACTGATGAACATACATGAATCACTGGAACTTTGAATATCTTCTTTTTGAAATCTGTATATATTTTGCCCGAAGTAAGGGGAAACGTCGGATGATGGAACAACCCATAGCCTTCTCTCCACCAATTAACCATATCCAGGTGATGCTTTTTGTATGCAGTCGCCCTATTGGAGAGGATTCTATATCTAAATGAAATAAAATTTACTATATTAAAAATTCGAATTTTCTCTTATTCTTACGTCCCATTCTTCGGTTTCCATATAACAATGATCTTCATAGCTTCGTGAAGATTCCTCAGGAAAAATTTTTGAGGATATTGGTCGCCCCAATAGAAGAAATAGATCATGTTCCTCCTTATTAGGTTTCTGTCGTAAATCTGAGATAATAAATAGTTCTAAATCTTGCTTTCTTCGACATAATATCGAAATATTTTACCTCGAGTAGAATGTGTTCGTAAAATTTGAAATTGCAGAAAAATATGCTGTACGTTTCTAAAAAATTTTTCACTTGGGTTGAGAGGAACTGAAAATACTTCGAGAAAATTTATGTTGGTATTCAACTCTAGAGGATGTAAGTTTGTTCATTATAGTTTTAAGTTTTACCTTTTCTTGCTCTTCAATAACAGATAAATTGAAGGATATTACACTCACATCCTTACTCATGAATTTTCTGATCAACACGAAATGGAAGTCAAAACCTGTAATGGAAATCTTTATGTCCGTATTAGTCTAGTCAACAAGTGCTTTTCAGGTAAAAATTTTGGCGTATTCTCCAAAAATTATGATTCAGGTGTCATTCGATCGCCGCTCGCAAGAATTGCAATAGTTATAAACAATTAAGTAAAAAAAAAGGGGTTTGATTTTTCGCAAATATCTCAAAAATTATCTGAGATAATTCAAATTTGAAAAAAGATTCAAGAAGAGGATGAAATTTCCTGGAAAAAAGTCCCAACACCCGAAACAAGGACCAATATTTATAATTTTCCCAGAGTGTTGAAACTACTCCCGAAAAAGGGTACTCCGGCTTGCGTAAGCCTCGCCCCTTTCGGACCTTTCATGAATAAATATTATTTAAACTGATTAAATATGAAAATAAAAATTGAAAAAATTCAGGCATCTGCTGGATAGATCAATGAACACTAATCCGTAGTTCAAAAATGTTTATCGCGACTTTTCAATTAGTTATCCATTAGTTAATTAACAATTTTATGTAGTACGAACATTAATATTGCAAGTGCGATAATTGTTAAACGATTAATCTTAGAATTTTTTCCTTTCGTGGAGCTATTTTTCAAAGGTCTTGGAATGGATTCCCGTTGGAAAATTTGAAAAATTGTTAATTGTCATCTTGTTATTAGCAATTTACTTAAGTGAAAAATTATATAGTTTCAATTATGTTTTCAAAAGAAAATTTTAAATTCATTGTGTTCTCATAAACAACGCATTGGTTTATAACAATTTTTCAAACAATAATAGATTACTTAATATTAAAAATCATTTTTGAGTAGTTTTAGCAGTTTTCATAAGAAAACGGATCAATAGTAATATAATAAATTGAAGCTTTATAATTTTTCACTTAAGTAAATTATTCATAACAAAACGAAAATTTACAATTTTTAAAATTTTCCAATAGGAATCTATTCTAAGACCTTTGAAAAATAGCTCCACGAAAGGAAACAATTCTCAGATTAATAGATTAACAATTATCGTACTTGCAATGTTAATGTTCGTGACACAAAAAATTGTCAATTAACAAATTAAAAAATAGCGGACCACGGATTATTGTTCATTGATCTATTCTGCAGGCGCCTTAATTTTTTCAATTTTTCATTTTCATATTTAATAAGTTTAAATAATAATTATTCATCAAAGGTACGAGGGGAGCGAAGCTTGCGCAAGCCGGAGTACCCGTTTTCGGGCATATTTTCAACTATCTGGGAAAATTATGAATATTGGTCCTACAGTTCCGGCAGGCCGTACTTCTTTCTAGGATATTTCCTCCTCTATTTTAATCTTTTTTCAAATTTGAATTATCTCAAATAGTTTCTGAGATATTGGTGAAAAATAAACCTCCTACTTTTTTCCACTTAATTTTTTATAACTCTGGCAATTTTTGCGAGCGGCCTTAGCATTTTCTCAAAAATTATCTACATGCCATTCCGAATCGAATGACACCTAAATCATAATTTTCGGAGAATACGCAAAAATTTTGACCTAAAAAGCACTATCTATCATAATAAACTTGGGTCCAATAATTTTGAAACAAAAAAATAATAGTAGGATTTTTATGTTCCAAACACACTGTAATTTTTTTTGTTCAAAATATTTATTTTTCTAACTTATTTTGACTTACACAATGTTGATAAATCAGCCTAATTTTCAATCGAAAATTCTCCCGTCAAAATATCTGCTTTTTTTACGCGATGCTTACCCTAAAAACACGGCTTGAAGGTTCATGCATTATTTCGCGAATCGCGAGGCTGGGTCAAGACAAATACAAAAATTGATACATCCTGGATGTGAGATCTAGAAGCTCAATGAATCAATCTTTATACAGGTATTCAATTTAGAATGAAATTCAGACCTATTCTGTTCGCGCATAGCAATATTGCTAAGAAAAAGATATTGCTACCACAGCAAGATCCGTAATATTGCTATTCTGATCATCGTTTTTGAGCAATATGATCTGTCATTTTGATAAACATATTGTTATCCACATTGCTATCTCAGCAACCTCAAAATAGTACTTGCTAAGAGCATAACAAGATTTGGAATATGGCTGAGATCCACTTTTTTCTTCCAAGAAATCGAAAATATTGAAAATAGGTATAGGTACTTTGATAAATATAGGTATACATAATCGTATATATTTATTAAAGGTAGTTTAACATACTTAATTTCAAGGGAATTTCTAAGACTTAGGTTTAACACTAACAACCCCTTCTATTCCTAAACAGAAAAGTTCATAAACTATTCCACCTCAATAATAAGAGGCTGAGAGAATTTTATTCATATATTTATTAGTTCATGAGCAAACTAGGATAGATACTGTTTCTTTTAGGTTAGAGGCATTCGAAGACTGATCGACTGGATGAAATAAATAAAATAAACTATTAATGCAGCCTTAGTAAAAAGATGACTGCCTTTGATTTCATTGAAGAGACGAGGGTATTTTATTCATTTATTTATGTGTTCATCAGCAATCTATGAGATTTACTGCTTCTTTTAAGTTAGATATGCATTCGAAGACTGACCGACTGGATGAAATAAATTAGATAAACTATTAATTCAGCCTTAGTAAAAATATGACTGCCTTTGATTTCATTGCAGAGCCGAGGGTATTTTATTCATTTATTTATTTGTTCATGAGCAAACTATAAGATATACTGCTTCTTTTAAGTTAGATATGCATTCGAAGACTGACCAACTGGATGAAAAAAATTAAATAAACTATTAATTCAGCCTTACTACGAAGATGACTTCTTTTGATTCAGTTGAAGAACTGAGGGAATTTTTTCAGGAGAAAACTAGGAGACATACTGTTCCGTTTAACTTGTGCATTCGAAGTCTGACTGAAGACAGGAAAAAATTTAAATTTAATATTTGTTTGGGTGTTTGCAAGTCTTCAATTTTTCGGTCATGGTAGTGGTTACACATATTCGATGTGTTTCCTGAAAATTGATCAATAATTCCATTTTGTTAGTTTCAGAAATAAAATAGTTCGTTTTTCGCTTCCGTGACAATTAACATTTTTGGTTAGGAATCTCGAATAACCACCGAAAAACGGACGAAATGTTTATCAATTAAGGCTAAATTCTTCTTCTAATCCACATAAAAGTCATGAAATACAGTGTTGTCAGCTCTAAAATCAATGAATTTTGACCTACTTGATAGCAATATTGCTATGAGAAAATTGATAACCAACATTGTTATAACAGTCCGAACAGAATAAGTAATACCATAGCCATATTGTTAAAAATTAGGAGGATAGCAATATGACTTGAATAGCAATGTTTATAGCAATACGCAAACAGAATAGGTCTGATTATTAACAGAATAGGAATATCGATGTTGATGTCGAGAAGATCGAAAAGAACCGGAATCATTTGGGGGATAGTAGAAACTTACCATTACTAAGAAGAAAAATTTAGAAACTTCAATATAATTTTATAGCGCAATTTTTATCAGCCTACCCTACATTTATAATCATTTTTTTTGAGAATATATATTTATTATTATATATATATTATTTATTATTTCATTCAAGTTTTTAGTTTTAGTGCAAGAGTTATACATTCTCGTGGTTCAGGCTGAACAATAAATTTAATAACAACAATTTCAACTTTATCTGAAGATTGTTATTGTGCAGAAGAAATTCAGCTATTCGTTTTATTGACCAAATAGGGTCTCATAATATCTTCATTTTTCAAGGGATTCCAAGTAAAATAACTAATTCAATATTTGCTAGTGTCTTAACTTCGAAATATACGATATACTCTTCTTCGCAGAACAAAAAATAATAATATATTGTTTCATAAGGTTTAAGCACTCACCTAAATGTCTGTCATATCCGATTACAACTGTATTTGTTGGGTAGCTACTCACAATATCAATAACAGCTGTTATCAAATCACCCCCATATATCGATTTGATATCTGCCATGATATCTGAAAAATTTCATAATACAAATCTGAATTATAGAAAATGCTGCAAATATCACACGATCATTCGTTATTCTTTATCATATTATTTTGATGTGAGGTAATTTTTTTATTTAATTTAATTGAGATAGTCATTACATTGACTACATGATGGTAACCCCGAACACTAGCATCGCGGTAAAAAAAATAGAATTTTGAATTTGCACTACCTATAATAAAACCGATCGTTTGCACGTTGTAATGTTGTGTATAGGTAGTCTGCATCGCAGTCCATGGCTCCCTCTTGGGCCTCTTGCGACAAAAGGATGAACGATGAACAATGCTGAAGGGGTTCGGGGTTCGTAAGGTTCTTCCTAGGTGGCGTTGGTAAGATTGCCTTTCCGTTTCTTCGCCTTTATATTTTGAAACGTTCGTTTGAAATATTCGAATAAACATGCAAATTTGAAGAACGCCAGTTTTCGATCCGAATCTATACCAGTTCAGTAAATCTGTCAGTAACATCGTCTATTGATATTTTTCAGTAATACCAAATGGAGTTATGTAGTTTAGAGAAAGTAGATATTTTTGTAATAAGTGCGCAAAGTTCAGATAGATTTTTGCGTGCGGAAAAGTCACTTTGAGCACGTGTTAGGAACAAAGTTCTTCCTTCGAGCGTCTTATAATAACAAGGTGAAACCAAATTGAAATACAATAATTTATTCTGAAACTTTTAATTAATCCGGAAGGAAACAACTCAACTATTCAAAAATAAACAATAATTGAAAAAAAAAGAAGAAATATCAAATTATTTGTTCGTAATATTTATGACGAAAGAACAATTAATTACATATGGTAAATTGATTGCTGATCCTGTTAGTTCATTCAATGGGTGTCTCGATGAACACTGATTAGGCACAATAGGAATTAATTTCGGGGGGGGGGGGGTTTTGAGGGTGTAAGGGTCACTTTCTGCAGCAAAATTTTTTTTTTAAGAGAAAAAATAACATTTCGGGGGGGGGGAGGGGGTTGAATCCCCAAACCCCCCCCCCCCCCTGGCTACGCCCTTGAAATGTATTATACATATAAACCTTCCTATTGAATCACTCTATCTATTGAAAAAAACCGCGTCAAAATCCTTCACGTAGTTTTAAAGATCTAAGCATAGGTACATAGGAACAGACAGCGGGAAGCGACTTTGTTTTATTTTATACTATGTAAGGATTATGGAATTTGTATTTTCTATCGAATATTTACCTTGATATGGTTTTTCATTTCTCAGTTTGCTTGTAGCTTGGGTAAGAACGAAAATAATCGAATAGTAACATAAAAGTACTTTTATCAACATCATTCGTTTCTTGAATGCAACATAATATCAATATTTGGTTCAGGCAGGGGTTGTCGCAATTTTCCTATTACGCTTTTGAACTTTCATGCGATGTAACAATTTGATTGATACAGATACATTTAATATTTACATCATGACAAGTTATGATTGGAATAGGCAGTTACTTCCTCATATTGGAATACTTCTCATTCATTTTTTATTCGAGGGATTCGATGGAAGTTAGATTTTGGTGTTAACATGAAAAATATTTCCACGTCGAATTTTGGTTCGATATTTTCAAACGATAAACCTTAGGAATCGAATGGCCATCCATTCCACATCCTAGGAATAATTCACAGATTACTCGCTCCACAGACATACATGGTTTTTGGCGCTCTTGTTCCTCGGAACAGAGTACTTATCAATTTGCCCAACCAACTGTCTGTCATTTTCGAATTTTTGACTGAGAATGGTCTTAAACGATTTGGTTCGACTCACTGCTCAAGAATCCGTGGTCGAAATCGATTCTATTACCGGTAACACGATAACTCTCGAACGGAATGTGCTAGACAGTTCAAATTTTCAGAGTAGGTATGGGAGATAATGTGATAAATATTTTGGTAATTTTGTCAAATTGGGTTCAGAATATCTTCAGTAAAAAGTGAAAACAAAACTCTAATATTGGCTAAGTTTTGATTGATATAATATAATTTTCAGTGGAGATTTGAGGAATGAATATCTCGGATAAGTTCGTTATTTAATTTTAATTTAGTTTCTTTTATGATGCAGTTCTATTATTAACAGTTTCCGAGATATTTGAGTTCTTGTGATTTAGTTCATTTTTGGTATACTTATTTTTTCTACGTTGACCAAATTTGATTATAATTTTCGGTTATTTTTATCAGAAAAGTAACCCCTTATCAATAATAATAATAAAAAAAATAAAAAATCAGAAAAGTATATGATTTCTATGAAAAGGGCAAAAATATGGTGTATACGATGTTGATAAAGAATTAGTATGATATCACATCCGTTTATGGGTATGATAATAAATAAATAAATAAATAGGACAATACATTTTTAAACCATCTGCAAACATTAAAAATTTAACTGAGAGAAGCGGCTTGATATAATTGACTAACAGACTGAATAGAATCGGACCCAAGTGGGACCCTTGGGGAACCCCCGACGTTACAATAAACTCCCCTGAAACATAGTTGCCATATTTAAACTTAAACCTGAGGGGACGCCTACAAATAAAACTACGGAACCATAACAAAAGGGATGAGGAAATTCTTAAAGCCTAGAACTCAGCCCGTAAAATATTATGGTTGACCTTATCGAACGTCGGTGTAAACTGAGGGCCGGTTTCGCGGTTTCTCAATTGCGAGTTAACTCGAGGTTGCGAGTTGACGCATGTATTTAGCGATATTCATGAATGCGTAACACTCGGGTTACCCGCAACCTCGGGTTAACTCGCAATTGAGAAACCGGCCCTCAGGGCTAGTGATGTGAAATACTCGAGTTTTTAGGTAAAGGACAAATATCCTGGAAAAATGTCCGAAACTTTCCCCCAAGGTCGAGCATTTTGAGTATTTAAGTATTTACGGACATTGCGGAAAAATATGACAATCTTCCCATGTTAAGTTAAAATATCAGGACAATTTGAGGCATTTTAAGAAAATTTTCGTGGAAATAACAAATAACTTATCATTGAATGAGTTATTATCATGTTATTTTATTGAGTATCAGAGATAAAGGACAGGTTCTGAATTAATATTAGAAAAATCGATTTAATTAGATTGTTAAATAATAAAAATAAACTTGTTTAGAAAAAACTTTGTATAATTTCCCAATTGGTTCACAGATCGTTAAGAATCTTTGATCCAAGTAGAAAAGAATAAACTGCTTAAAAAAACTCTGTAATGGCATCACAAATCGTTAAGCATATTTGATCCAAGTAGAAAGAAATAAACTTCTTGAAAATTTTTTGTATAATTGGCATCTGAGATCTTTAAGCATCTTCGATCCAAGCAGCAAAGAAGAATAAATATCAGACAAAAATGAAAATTGTGAAACAATTTATAAGTAGAAAAGAAATTTATGATATTTATCCAGACATTTTCGAAAATGTCGATAAATACTAAAAAACTATAGATGTCGACTGTTTTTAGAAGTAATGATAATTTTCGGACATTTTTCAGTATTTATCAGAGGAGTATTTAAGACATTTTCCATACTCACAACCACGGAACACAAATAATACACATCCAGAGAAATATTTCTCTGTACACAACACTACTCAGGGCCGGCGAATCCACCAAAACACAGAATATACCTTATATTATATTCTGTGCACCAAAACACTACTTCTCTAAAATGTTTGCTTTCTATGTTGCATTCTATGCAAAAAACAAGATCGAATATTCTGTGTTCTGTGTTTTCAGAAAAATAATTTGTAGGTTGGGTTTGTGAGTTTGTTTACGTATGTATCGAACAGTATCGAGTATTTACAAATTTACAATGTTGTATGCGGATTATTATACTGTTGTTTGAGAGCAGTATTGATAATTAAACAAAAATACTGAGTTTTAAAAATGACTTCTATTATAAAAGTTCAGGCCCTATCAGGGGTTATGGACGAATCTCCACCTTGTTATCTCTTACAAGTGGACGATGTAAGAATTTTGCTAGACTGTGGATGGGACGAAAAATTTAATCCGGATTTCATAAGGGAGCTGAAAAGGTTTGAATTTAATTGATGTGAACATATATCCCACTTGAATTTATTTATTTTTTAGGGTAGTACATACTATTGATGCAGTTTTAATATCATATCCTGATATAATGCATATGGGTGCACTTCCTTACGCCACCGGAAAACTAGGACTGAATTGTCCAATTTATGCTACAATTCCTGTTTATAAGATGGGACAAATGTTCATGTACGATTTATACCAGTCCCATTTTAATATGGAAGATTTCGATACTTTATCACTCGATGATGTGGATGCAACATTTGAGAGGATGATACAGTTGAAATACAATCAAAGTGTCCCTCTGAAAGGTAAGTGCAATGCCATATATATTTAGAATATATTTCTAAGAATATCTTCTTGAAAGTTTTCGTACATGTATGAGTACTTTTAGGTAAAGGATATGGATTGACTATAACTCCACTACCTGCTGGTCATATGATCGGGGGAACAATATGGAAAATTATGAAATCAGGAGAGGAAGATATAATTTATGCCAATGATTTCAACCATAAAAAAGAAAGACATCTCAATGGTTGCGAATTGGAGAGATTACAGAGGCCTTCTTTACTTATAATCGACGCATTCAATGCAAATTATCAACAAGCTCGGAGACGAGCAAGAGATGAAAAATTGATGAGTATGTATAATTGATAAGATAAGATATAACATATATATATATATATATATATATATATATATATATATATATATATATATATACTGTGACCAGTTGGCCTATTGTGGCATATAAGAAAAACTTGAACTAAGCAGCTCTAGCGCTCTAACCAACTGAGCTAACGGAACTCAAAAATACAAATAAACTAATTTTATTCTTTTGCTTCAGCTAATATCTTGCAGACCCTGAGAAACAACGGGAATGTTTTAATAGCCGTCGATACAGCCGGTCGTGTTCTAGAATTAGCTCATATGCTGGATCAGCTTTGGAGAAATAAGGAATCTGGATTATTGGCATATTCATTGGCACTACTTAACAATGTTAGTTATAATGTAGTCGAATTTGCGAAATCCCAGATTGAATGGATGAGTGACAAGTTGATGAGGAGTTTTGAAGGAGCTCGAAACAACCCCTTCCAGTTCAAGCATCTGCAGCTATGTCATACTTTGCAGGAACTCTCAAGGGTGCCCAACCCTAAAGTAGTTCTTGCCAGTTCTCCCGATATGGAGAGTGGATATTCCAGGGAACTTTTCTTACAGTGGTGTTCCAATCCTAATAATAGTGTCATTATAACCACAAGGTGAGTCTTATTCGTTTTCTGGTTATTAATTCCTAAGTTTCCCCGAAAACGTATATTCAGACCTATTCTGTTTGCATATTGCTATTCAAGTCATATTGCTATCCTCCTAATTTTTAACAATATGGCTATGGTATTAAGTATTCTGTGCGGACTGTTATAGCAATGTTGGTTATCAATTTTCCCCAGCAATATTGCTATCAAGTAGGTCAAAATTCATTGATTTTAGAGCTGACAACACTGTATTTCATGACTTTTATGTGAAATAGAAGAAGAATTTAACCTTAATTGATAAACATTTTGTCTGTTTTTCGGTGGTTATTCGTAATTCCTAACCAAATATGTAAAATGTCACGAAACCGAAAAATGAAATATTTTATTTATGGAACTAACAAGATGGAGTTATTGATCAATTTTCAGGAAACACATTGAATATTGGTAACCCCTGCCAAGTCCGAAAAATTGAAGACTTGCAAACACCTAATCAAATATTAAATTTTAATTTTTTTCTCTCTTCAGTCAGACTTCGAAAGCACAATTTAAACGGAGCGGTATGTCTCCTAGTTTTCTCCTGAACAAATTCTCTCAGTTGTTCAATTGAATAAAAAAAAGTCATCTTCTGGTTAAGGCTGAATTAATAGTTTATTTAATTTTTTTCATCCAGTCAGTCAGCCTTTGAAAGCATATCTAACTTAAAAGAAGCAGTATATACCATAGTTTGCTCATGAACAAATAAATAAATGAATAAAATACCCTCGGCTCTTCAATGAAATCAAATGCTGTCATTTTTTTACTATGGCTGAATTAATAGTTTATTTAATTTTTTTCATCCAGTCGGCAAGTCTTCGAATGCATATCTCTAACTTAAAAGAAACAGTATCTATCTAAGTTTGCTCATGAACTAATAAATATATGAATAAAATTCTCTCAGCCTCTTATTATTAATGTTGAATAGTTTATGAACTTTTCTGTTTACAAATAGAAGGGATTGCTAGTCTAACATTGGGTTTCACAAAGCTTTGACAGCTCTTAATTGCCGAATTAGTGCGATTCTATGTTGATTTTCAGTTCATTTTTCATACAGCCATCGAATTAAATCCACGATTAAGCTAATCGAAGCTTCGTGAAACCCAACATAAGTCTTAGAAATTCCCTTGAAGTGGAGTATTTTAAAGTACCTTTTTTCGATTTCTTGGAAGAAGAAAGTGGATTTCAGCCATATTCCAAATCTTGTTACCTCTTAGCAAGTACTATTTTGAGGTTGCTGAGATAGCAATGTGGATAACAATATGTTTATAAACTAGTTCAAACAGACAAATTATATCTCCGGAAGTATTGGTTTCTCAGAGTTGGGAATTATATCAATGTATTCTTATGATAGAACTGCATCATAAAGGAAATTCAATTCCAATAATAGTTTATTTATCAAGATTAAATGAGCAATCTGAGAATGAGAACTGCACCATGGAAGAAATCAGAGTAAAATAGCTGAACTGAATTTGACTCTCTCTTATACAACAGGATGAAATGTACGAGTATGAACACAGATCATATAATAAAGCTTAGATAGAATAATTATAGCATTCTGTGAAAACATAGAAGTTCGATTCATTATTGAAATTTAGAAAAATCATATCCCCGAAAGTTTTAGCTTGTTGGAGTTGAAAATGATATGGATGGATTTTAATGCTGAAACTGCATCTTAAATAAAAATTGAATTTGAAATTTGTTGCTTAAAAAAAAATTTTTTTTTCGTTACTCCGAAACCATCTGGCCTATTTTGTCCAATAACGAACTAAACCGAGATATTCATCTTCCTAACCTACTCTGAAAATTTCAACTGCCTAGCTCATTCCGTTCGAGAGTTATTGTAGAAAAAATTTTTTTATATTTTGAAAATTTTTTTTTTACACTTTGCGGTAACCTGGTCAATACAAAACTTCACATGCGTATAAAGGTCATGATTCTACAATTTGATGCTAAATTTCAGATAGATCGAATGATCGGTTTCGGAAATATTCATAAAAAATGTTTTTTACTAAAATCGGCCATAACTCCGAAGCCGCTCCGAAACCGAGATATTTACGCTCCAAACCCACATTGCAAATTTCAATCCTCTAACTCCTTTCGTTCGAGAGTTATCGTGCCTACGGCCGGCCGGCCGGACAGAATCGATTTCGACCTCGGATTCTTGATCAGTGAGTAGAACCAAATCGTTTGAGACCATTTTCAGCCAAAAATTCGAAAATTACAGACATTTGGGTAAATTGATAAGCACTCAGTTCCGAGCAACTAGAGCGCCAATGAGAGATCATATTGCTCAAAATCGATGATCAGAATAGCAATATATCGGATCTTGCTGTGGAAGCAATATCTTTTTCTTAGCTATATTGCTATGTGTGAACAGAATAGGTCTGATTAGGGCAAAATGGGAAAAGGATTCATAAATGAGCCATCCATTTCTTCATAAAATGATTGAGAAAGTGAAATATTTGCGGGAATTTGAAGAATTACCGAATTTCTTCGACATCTCACGACGTTACTTCAATTATCTGTTTATCTCAAATTCGAACGAAATGGAAACCCACCTCACCAAGGAGAGAAAAGTCTAAAAAAGTGGCCTGAAAACCTCAGGTGATTAATGACCTGACTGAATACGAATGATTTTTTTCAGAACTTCACCAGGTACCTTAGCAAGAGATCTCATAGATAATGGGGGTAATGGCAGAACAATAGATTTGGAGATCAAAAGAAGAGTCAGATTAGAAGGGCCAGAATTGGAGGAATATCTTAAAACGGAGAAAGTGAAGAACGGAAAGGACTATGACAAGGAGTTAGCTGCTTTATAAAACTCTTTATAATTGAAAATCTAATTGGTTCCTTTTCAGAGATTCTGAATCGGACTCTGACGATGACATTGAAATGAGTGTAATCTCTAAAGGACGTCACGATATAGTTATAAAACAAGAAGGAAGCGTATCAGGGGGTTTCTTCAAAGTGACCAAAAAGCAGTATCCGATGTATCCATTTCAGGAAGAGAAGATAAAATGTGATGATTATGGAGAAGTGATAAAACCAGAGGACTATACGCTTGCCGATATCAATCCAGAGGGAGAGGATAATAAAGAAAACATTGTGATCAAGAAAGAAGAAGATGTTATTAGTAAGTATCGTAGATTTCTTTAGAATGAAAACTGCAGAATATATCTACTATATTTTTAAACTGGTGTATTTTAAGTTGTGCAACAAGGTATTTAAATGTCTTGTGTAGGCTTAGGTATTTCTTGAGAATTTCGAAAAGTGGGAATTCCATAGGTACGTTTGTTCGTTTAGAAGTTTTGCTGGGATATTGAAGTACTTTCATTCTTTTTTCAAATGAACTGTCACAAAGTAACGGACTACTGTATCCATTATTTTTCATTAAAATTTCAACACTTGATTCTTGATTTCCGTGCATGAAAATAGCATAACTGAATCTTCCAACCAGTTTATATACGTGAAATATTTTCCATAGTAACAACAGATGAAAAATCTTCTTGAACAGTCGCCAGGTCTTTGGAATTGTTGAATTCACATAATATCTTCTCAAATTCATTATTTTCCCAAGAAAATTCACATTGTGAAAAATACGTGATTACTACGACTTCTATGTAGAGAGGACAACGTCGCGTAGTTATCTGACAGGAAAATGAGCATAACCTAACATTTTCAAAATATACATGGTGAAATGTGTCAAAATTTCATGGCCAACCGGGAGACTTTATAAAAGTGAATGGAGTATACTATGAACTAATATCGATTCAAGTAAAACACTTTATTTTCGCTAATAGTTATTGAAATTACACAACTGTTTTGTAATTGCTCAATAATCTATCGATATACCATTTAATTTTATATCCCTAACCATTAAACATGTAAACCTTCAATGTAGTGCAAAAGATGCATCATCTTAGGATTAACCACATTGTTCATTTTCAGTTGAGACTCCCGAATTTCCAACCAAATGTATTAATTTAAGCAGAACTGTCCAAGTGAATTGTCTAGTACACTATATTGATTTCGAAGGAAGATCAGATGGAGAATCCTTAATGAAGATAATGTCTCAGCTAAAACCAAGAAGGGTTATTGTGGTTAGAGGAGATGAAGAAAGTACAGTTGCTATGAAAAATCATTGTGAGAGCTTAGAATCCAGAGTTTTCACACCTGCTAAAGGAGAAATTGTGGATTGTACAACTGAAACACATATTTACCAGGTAATATATATCTTTTTTGGGCGCTTATACCAAGCCGCTTTCGAACATTGGGCCGAGAATGGTCAATAGAGCTTCCACTTGAGGATATCAAGGTTGAATGGACGAAATCCGAATATTATTTTTCCAAAACTACAGTTCCCATCGAGTTGAAATTTTATATTTAAGAGTATAATAATAATTCCAAGGCTCTTGCACAATTTCATGAGAATCATATCACCAGAAGAGCAAAAAAATTTTCAACATCTAAAAGTTATGGCCAGAATTTGAATTTTATATGTACAAAAATGGCTTGTATGAAATATCAATATCTTCCCTACAGAAAAACGCAGACCGTGTAACAGCTAAATCGATGAAATAAAAATTTGTTTCCCAGGTACGTTTGACAGATGCTTTGGTGTCTCAACTGAATTTCCAGAAGGCCTCTAGAGAGACCGAAGTTGCTTGGATTGACGCACAAATTGTGAGGAGAGAAAGTCAGCATGATGCGAAACGTATGACCCTTGACGATGAACCAATGGAAGGTAAACCTATTCAATGGTTTTTTGTAGCGTCTCTTTAAAATAATATTTTCAGTCGAAGATGAGGATTTACAAATACTTACTCTGGAACCAATTCCTTCTAAAGATCATCACGATACAGCATTCATAAACGAGCTGAAACTGTCGGAGTTCAAGCAAGTTCTGTCCAAATGTAATATAACGTCAGAGTTCTCAGGGGGTGTATTATGGTGTTGTAATGGTACCATAGCAGTTAGAAGGGTAAGTATCGATTCCATTTAATTTCAAGCATCAGCTTTTGGTGAATATACAATACAGAAAACAATAAGTGATATCTACATGTGAACAAGGTTCAGGAGTGTATTAGCACATCATGAATTCTTTAAACGCTTGTAACTTCTTACTCAGGCCGAATCTGGAAAAATGGTAGAGGAAAAAAGTCTTTTATTTGATGAGAGGAACCTATGATTAAAAACGATAAAAAAATAAATTTTTTTACATTGCAAATTCAATCATTTTTGCGCGTATGTTCTGGGGAACATCGCGTTATAATTTTGCCCAAATGTCTGAAACTTTCGAATTTTTTTACGAAAATGGTCTCAAACGATTTGGTTCGACTCCCCGATGAAGAATTCGAGGTCAAATTTGATTCTGTCCGGCCGTTGCCACGATAACTTCAGAACGGAAAGAGCTGGTGACTTGAAATTTTCAGGGTAGGTGGCGCATCTCAATACGACGGACAAGTTCGTTAATGGGCATAATCGGCCCAATGGTTTCCGAGTAATGATTTTGTTTTCAACCAATATAGATCCGATCGAATTGAAACTTGGTGAATAGTTGTAGAATATAAACCTAAGCACGTTTGTGAAACTTTGTGAGAATCGTATCGCTAGAAAATTATTAAAAAATATTTTTGTTCTCATGACAACCTGAGAACGGAAAGAGATAGCGACTTGAAGATTTCAGGTTAGGTTGTGCATCTGAACGCGACATTTGAGTTTGTTTATAAGCATAATCGGCCAAACGGTTTTAGAGTTATAGCCATCTGAAATTTGGTTGTTTTTTGTTCCTCATTAACTCGAAAAATACAAAACCGATTGAATTCAAACATGGTTATTAGTTGTAGAATGCCAACGAAAATTCTTGCAAAATTTCGTGAGGACAATATTTGTAGAAAATTTTAAAGAAATCATTGAAAATTGAAAAAAAAAATTCTGTATTTCAGTAACTATTCGCCTGAAATTGCTGAAATTTTGCAAGAGCCTTTAGAACCTAACTCTACTGCCAAGTTTCAAGTTTTAACACGATCGGTTAAATATTGTTGGAGATTCGAGCAGCCTTGTGTGAGTTCAGTAGATGGGTGACCGTTGCCTCGATAACTTTCGAACGAAAGGAGATAGGGACTTGCAATTTTCAGGGTAGGTTGCGTATCCGAATGGGAGAGTTGAGTTGTTTTTTGGGCATAATCGGTTTAACAGTTTGCGAATTATACCCACCTGGAATATTATTTCCTCGATAACTCAAAAAATAAAGATTCGATCGAATTGAAGCTTGGTAACTAGTAGTAGAAAATCAACATAAAGACGAGAGAGAGAGAAATCAACTTTATTGATTATGAATCATATGGCTATCGACCTCAGTCTTCCAGCCAGTTACATGGATTTCTATTTTACAAAAATTTTATTTAGTTTTAAAAGATGTTATTCTAAGGATATCAAATATTCAAATACTGGTATTGCTGGTAATTTCGCCTTCATTTCTCCATGGTAGTGGTGTATAAGTGAACCCACAATTCTTCTGTTGTTCTGGTTTGAGATGAATTGTTTACCCAGTTTATTCATTCTCTCCAATATCGGTTCTATATCCGAAGTATCATATAAAAGTTGATTAGAAGGGCTACTTCAATGTTTTTTAGCGTTGTTTTTGCGGTGTTTATGAATGTTGTAAATCCATAGTTTAATAAGGGCCTGCATATCTCTTATATATTGTGCTTGCTGTCTTGTAGCTGATTCCAAGGTTTTTATAGGTGAGAGATCTAAAGTGTCCAGCTCTAGCGATGGCTGCTTTCTTTTGTGTTTTTATGTGTCCTTTGAAGTTAAGTTTGTTATCTATTTGTATGCCCAGGTACCTACACATACTTGTAGGTGTGACTATGTTATTTCCAAGTTTTATATTTTTGGAGTTACATAAAGACGTGTTTAAAATTTTGTAACAACCGTACCCCTAGAAAATGTTGTCCATTCTCCTGTATTCTCCATGGTAAATTCGAATTTACCATGGTAAATTCGAATTAAGTGTCCAACACAGGAGAATGGACAACATAATTTACCATGGTAAATTCGATTAAGGATGTCCAATACAGGAGAATGGACAATAGAACATACGCGCAAAAGCTCCTGACTTCACGTCAGTGCTTGAACCAATTTTTTTCATTGATCGTTGTAAGAATATACTGAAAGAAGTTCTATATTATTTAAACAAAATTTTCATATGCATACTTCCACTCATGTTAGTTGCAGACTTCACATTCGCATGAATAATAAAGGAAAATTTGAAGGACTAAAATCCTTTTTTATATAATTTATATTGCATTATTTCATATCTAATGTTCAATAAATGCATTAATTTCCTAAGATTAAATTAAACTTTTTGATTTGATCCGTTAGTTTTAGTTTTGTTAAAAAAATGATGTAAAATGGATATTTAGATATACAGATGTTATTTTGAATTACATTCGGGACTGCCTTCCTGACGGGGATTCCCAGACCGCACTGTTAGATTGATACAATTATTGATTCGTATTTCTTTTCAGGTGGAATCTGGCAGAGTTATCTTGGAAGGATGTATATCTGAGGAATATTACAAAGTTCGAGAGATACTCTATGAACAATTTGCTATTTTATAAAAAATTGAATATATCTTATACCACAATCCAGAGTGTATTTATATTGTTGAATTTTAGTCATTCAAATCTCATTTTTGTCCCTTTAGATATTTCATGTTAACGCTAGTTGAGTTGGTTTCCTTTCCATTGTCATCACTTATTAAGAATATAATTTTTTTCTAGTATGAAAATTTTTTATATATTTTTTTTTGGCTCTCTTGCTCCTCGGAACAGAGTGCTTATAATTTTCCCAAATGTCTGTAATTTTCGAATTTTTGGCTTAAAATGGTCTCAAACGAGGATTGAAATTTGCAGGGTAGGTTTGCAGCGTAAATATCTCGGACGAGTTCGTTAACCAGCAAAATCCATCGAGCGGTTTCGGGGTTATGGCCGTTTTTAGTAAAAACATTTTTTATTCATATTTCCGAAACCGATCACTCGATCTATCTGAAATTTAGCATCAAATTGTAGAATCGTGACTTTTAGACGCATGTGGAGTTTTGTCTTCATCGGGTTACCGTAAAGTGTTAAAAGAAAATTTTGAAAATTTTTTAATTTTGTTTCTACAATAACTCTCGAACGGAATGAGCTAGGCAGTTGAAATTTTCAGGTAGGTAGGTTAGGGAGATAAATATCTCGGTTAAATTCGTTATTGGGCAAAATAGGCCTCATGGTTTTGGAGTAACGAAAGAATTTAAGATGCAGTTTCACCATAAAAATCCATTGATATCATTTTCAACTCCAACAAGCTAATATTTTCGGAGATATGATTTTTCGAAATTTCAATAATGAATCGTACTGCTATGTTTTCACAGAATGCTATAATTATTCTATCTATGATTTATTATATGATCTGTGTTCATACTCGTACATGTCATCCTGTTCTATAAGAGAGAGTCAAATTCATTTTAGCTATTTTAATGTGATTTCTTCCATGTTGCAGTTCTCATTCTCAGCTTGCTCATTTAATCTTGATAAATAAACTATTATTTGAATTGAATTTCCTTTATGATGCAGTTCTATCATAAGAATACATTGATATAATTCTCAACTCTGAGAAACCAATAATTTCGGAGATATAATTTGTCTGTTTGAACAAGAGCGCTAGAAAGCTCCTGTCTACAGGGCTTGAACCAATTTTTGGCGCTTTAGTTCCTCGGAACTGAGTGCTGATCAATTTGCCCAAATGTCTGTAATTTTCGAATTTTTGGCCGCAAATGGTCTCAAACGATTTGCTTCGACTCACTGATCAAGAATCCGAGGTCGAAATCGATTCTGTCCGGCCGGCCGGCCGTAGGCACGATAACTCTCGAACGAGAGGAGTTAGAGGATTGAAATTTGCAAGGTGGGTTTGGAGCGTAAATATATCGGACAAGTACGTTAATGTGCGAAATCCATCAAGCGGTTTCGGAGTTATGGCCGATTTTAGTAAAACATATTTTGTATGAATATTTCCGAAACCGATCACTCGATCTATCTGAAATTTAGCATCAAATTGTAGAATCATGACCTTTATACGCATGTGAAGTTTTGTATTGACCAGGTTACCGCAAAGTGTAAAAAAAAAAATTTCATAATTTAAAAAAATTTTACTACAATAACTCTTGAACGGAATGAGCTAGGCAGTTGAAATTTTCAGAGTTGGTTAGGGAGATGAATATCTCGGTTGAGTTCGTTATTGGGCAAAATAGGCCAGATGGTTTTGGAGTAACGAAAAAAAAAATTTTTTTAAGCAACAAATTTCAAATTCAATTTTTATTTAAGATGCAGTTTCACCATTAAAATCCATCGATATCATTTTCAACTCCAACAAGCTAATACTTTCGGAGATAAGATTTTTCTAAATTTCAATAATGAATCGTACTTCTTTGTTTTCACAGAATGCTATAATTATTCTATATAAGCTTTATTATATGATCTGTGTTCATACTCGTACATCTCATCCTGTTCTATAAGAGAGAGTCAAATTCATTTCAGCTATTTTAATTTGATTTCTTTCATATGGTGTAGTTCTCATTCTCAGATTGCTCATTTAATCTTGATAAATAAACTATTATTTGAATTGAATTTCCTTTATGATGCAGTTCTATCATAAGAATACATTGATATAATTTCCAACTCTGAGAAACCAATACTTCCGGATATATAATTTGTGTGTTTGACATGCGTCTAGAGACAGGGACATGCAGGTTGGAATCAGCCAATCAGAGAAAAAGCTGTATGGCGGCAAATTTGAATTTCAGAACGGAATGAATAGATCCTTCAGAAATTATATTTTAACCGTTTACATGTGTTTTCAATTCATATATGTATGTACTTGTAATCATCTCGATATTTATTTCATTGCTCATATTGTTTGAGTCTTCATAAATAGTCCTAATCCAGTGAAATGATTATTCAAGGAATAAATGCAATCGGTGCAATAACGGAGAACGTGCGCTATCGTTCCATCCTTCCGTCTGTATTAGCGCGAAAATAATAGGATTAGATTATTTCTGCTTTTCGATTTCTTGGCGAGAAAATACTAATTCTTCAACATTTTCATACTGTCTAAACCTGTGTAGAGTTTCTTCTGCTTTAAATGCAAATCAAAGTATAAAAGTCTAAAAAGTTTGAGGTAAGTAGGTAATTATGAAAAATTCTAGAAAAGTACTGATACGAGTCTGAAGCATTTTCAAGCTGGTTTCACATGGAAATTGAAAAAATGATTGGAACATTGAAACAACTTTATTATTTTTCATGTTGCATGCTAAGAAAAATCACTTCGAAGAAATGGAGTCAATTGCACAATTAGACAAGAGGAAATTAAAATGTGAATTTTGTGATAAAACCTACAATAACAACAAATATATATTTACTCAAGCACAAAAAGGCTGCCCACAATGTGACTTATGTGAAAACACGACAATGATATTACAGCTGTCCAACTTGTCCTTTCAAAAGTACAAAAAAATATTTCTTATTCAAGCATTATGAGGAAATACATGGATTGAATATAGAGCAAACTACCGCTATTTTTGAATCATTTGAAGATTTCAACTCGTGGAAAGAAGATATATCGAGAAGAAAACACAAAGCAAATTCATCAAAGATAGTGGGACACACAAAAGGGGGAACCAAATTTTTCATTTTTGAAAAATATTTTTCAAAAAAGAAATTGAAATTTCTGCACTCGTAAAGAAGATACAAAGACCTTGCCAAAAATGTACCACATGACCCACTTTCCCTATTCAAAAAATTTAGAGGGTTTATGGGGATGGCACAGAGTGCAACAAAAATGCATAAAAATTTGGTAAAAGTGAAACAAAAATTAACCAGTTTCAGGATTTTGTTGCCAAATATTTTTCTTCTGAGAAAATGAATTTGTTCCATAATTTTGACGCGCACTGTATATGTTACTTATGCTATAAATATATGAATAACAAATTTTTCTTCATAAATAAGGGAAGACAGTCTTTGGTTACAAAAAAATTATTAAAAGTTAAGATAAAATACTATGTGGTACCACAGATCGATCAGTCTAGTAAACTTCACTTTCGTTTCGAAATTCAAATTTTACCGCCATACTGTGTTTTCTCTGATTGGCTGATTCCAACCTTCATGTCCCTGTCTCTAGTCGCATGTGTCTGTTTGAACTAGAGCGCCAGAAAGCTCCTGTCTACAGGGCTTGAACCCATTTTATTTATGTTGTTAAAAATCCCAAATTACACCACATAAGTTCATATGAATATTCAATTATTTATACAGTGTGGAAAAGCCAAATAGAATAAATTCATTATATTGGCACTGTGTATATTTAAGGAAAATCTCGAAACACGTCTAATTTAAATTATAAATTGTCTTCCTTCTTCGTAAAAATGGGGACCCCACCTTCAACCCCCATCGAAAGACAGGTACAACCCCCAATTTTTCAAATAGGAAGAAGTATGGGCTTGTGATACATCGTTTGAAAGGCCCAGTCATTCTCATATTCAAAAATGTTTCATCACTTTCATGTTTATTACAAAAATCAAATTAGAAAAAAATTCAATCAATTTATTAGCGAAATTTGGTACAATATCAAAAACTAAAATGTAATAAAAAATGTAGCAAAAAAATTATGAATGAAGTTGATGTTCACCGCAAACGCCTTGACAACATCCTAACCTCAAATAAAAATTTCGTCCAACATTTATTCAACATCTCCGGAGTGATGGCGTTATTCTATGTTTTAGGTCATTCAAATGAAGTTTAGTTTTCTACACAATTCTCTTCACATATCCCCATAAAAATAAATCTAGTGGGTCAAGATCAGGGGATCGCGCTGGCCATTCGATCGTTTCTCGCCTTTCTATCCACCGATCTGAAAATATGACGTCGAGGTACTACCGGTACCGGACATTGTTTTGGTACGGTGCTCCATCCTGTTGAAACCATATCGTAGAACTTGTGGATTTCATGATCAGTATATAACTTTGTCAAAGTTGGAACGACATCATTTTGAAGTAGTGCTAAATAATTATCGCCATTCAAATTGCCCTCAACGATAAAGGGGCCTATGACATGGCTTCGAACCAATTTTGCAATTCATAAGGTACAAAACAATTGATGAATGCGTTCTAAAGAAACTAATATTGCCACAGAAAGTGTTTTACGTAGTTTTCATGGTACCATCTGGAAAACGCAATATGTTATGGTTTTTGTCGCGCGTGTTCCGCAAGGAACAGCGTGCTATCATTTTGTCTGTATGTCTGTATTTTTCGATTTTTTTTTATTAATTTTCTTTATATTGTATATTATTATACAATATACAATAATACCTACTAAACTTATTTGCCTTAAAGATGTGATAGAAAGAAAATTAATAAAAAAAATTTTTATTTTTTTTCTATTTCGAGTTTTGCATTTAATAAACATGAAAGTAATAAAATTTCTGAATAGAGAATGACGTGACCTTTCAAATCATGTATCACAAGCCCATACTTCCTATTTGAATAATTGGGGATTGTACCCGTCTTTCGAAGGGGTTTGAAGGTAGGGCTCGTATTTTTACGAAGAAGAATGACAATTTAAAATTTGAATTTGACGTGTTTCGGGATTTTCCATAAATATGTATACCTAGTAACCAAGAAATTCAATTTATTCCATTTGGTTTTTCCACACTGTATATTTACGCTGCGAGAAACTAGGTCATCAGCGATCTGGAATAATTGGTTACATATCTTAATTGTAATTTATTTAATTGAATATTGAATATGGAAAAATCAAGTGATAATTATGCAAAATATAGATTTAATGAATGTATAGCTGAAAATAAAACATGCTTTGAACAAATGAAAAGAAATTCAGTAAAACTACATCATCACGGTAGCTTTTTGGTGCTCTTGTTCCACGGAACAGAGTGCTTATCAATTTGCCCAAATGTCCGTAATTTATGATCAAAAATCCGTGGACTAAATCAATTCTGTTCGGCCGGCCGGTCGTAGGCACGATAACTCTCAAACGAAAGGAGTTAGAGGATTGAAATTTGCAGGATACGTTTCGAGTGTAAATATCTCAGACGAGTTCGTTAATGGGCGAAACCCACCTAGCGGTTTCGGAGTTATATGGCCGTTTTTAGTAATAATATTTTTTATGAATATTTCCGGAACCGATCACTCGATCTATCTGAAATTTAGCATCAAATTGTAGAATCATGACCTTTATATGCATGCGAAGTTTTTTATTGATCGGATTGCCGTGAAGTGGAAAAAAAAATTCAAAAATTTTTTAAAATTTGTTTCTACAATAACTCTCGAACAAAATCAGCTAGGCAGTTGAAATTTTCGGAGTAGTTTTGGGAGATAAATATCTCGGTTAAGTTCGTTATTGCGCTGATGGTTTCGGAGTAACAAAAAAAATTTTTTCTTTACATTACAAATTTCAAATTCAATTTTTTCCAAGACGCAGTTTCACCATAAAAATCCATTGATAACATTTTCTACTCTAACAAGCTAATACTTTCGGAGATATGATTTTCCAAACTTTCAATAATAAATCGTACCTACTTCTATGTTTTCACAGAATGCTATAATTATTCTATCTATTATATGATCTGTGTTCATACTCGAACATGTCATATTGGTTTCCTGTAAAAGAGAGTCAAATTCATTTCAGCTATCGTAGAACTATAATAATATGATATATCATACTTTTTGGTGATATTTTAATGACCGTGGATATGATGGAAATATATACTTTGGTATAGGTTTTTCAGAATGGGTTCAGAATAGTTCCAGTGAAAACTCAAATATTGGCTAAGTTTCAATTGATATAATATAATTTTCAGAGTGGATTCAAAGAATGAATATCTCGGGTAATTTCATCGTGGTTTTTGGCGCTCTTGTTTGAATTTAATTTTTTTCATGATGATGCAGTTGTATCATATTTGTTTATGATGCAGTCCTATTATAAGAGTCCATTGATATCATTCCCAACAAGTTTGAACAAGAGTGCCAAAGCTCCTCTAATTAAAATCCTGGTCACGCTTATATATGCTAGTCACAAGAGTCGGGGAAATTTCAATGATATTTTTCAATTATGTACACAAATTGTCATTGTCCATACGTTTCAGTACGTGACTATTAGCATGGCCGTTGAGAGAAAAAGTGCTCTCATCAGAAAAAAAAAATTGGTTCAAGTCCTGTGGACAGGAGCTTTTTGGCGCTCTTGTTCAAACAGACAAATTAGATCTCCGAATGTATTAGTTTCTCAGAGTTGGGAAATATATTAATGGATTCCTATGATAGAACTGCATCATGAAAGAAATTATATTAAAAAAAAGTGTCGTTTAAGAAAAATGCTTCAAAAATTATCTTTTAAAAAAAAGAGCAATCTACAATGCTTCAATGCTTTAAAAATTGTCATTAAATTTATTTATCAAGATTAAAGGAGCAATCTGCAATGATTCAAACTCGAGGAATGGGTTGTTGCAACTTACACTCGGTGCATAGTTTTCACAACTCGAAATACATAAGGAAATTATCATCGAAATGTCTAGAGCATGGCTGGAGACAATCAAAGCAGATTGCCTATTTATTCCTGATATTTGAGTAGGTGGTGGATTACGAGCAAATTATTTCAATAGTTCAAAATATATTAATAACATACTATCCTCTTTTCATAATTTAAAATTTAATAGTTCATACCACTAACACATTCTTTTCTGTATTATGAACCTTAACTCAAGAAAAAATGATTGATACACAAATGTAGATCCATATTTCAGTATTTTTTTGCTAGCACCATTATGAAAATACTGTATATATAGGAACATGTCTCAGTACTTGAGGAAGTAAAAGGTAATATCAACCTCAGTGGTCAATGAACAGTAATTTCTTTTGATGATTCCATTATGTTCTTCTTTCTTATTGCCTCCATAAACTACATCAAAA
The DNA here is from genome assembly GCA_937662695.2 of Halyzia sedecimguttata. Taxonomy (NCBI): domain Eukaryota; kingdom Metazoa; phylum Arthropoda; class Insecta; order Coleoptera; family Coccinellidae; genus Halyzia; species Halyzia sedecimguttata. The sequence goes on along the minus strand of OW569412.2, from coordinate 98,756,884 downwards.
CAGTCTTGTATATATTCCACAAATTCAAGAATCGAATTCTCCATGAGAAAATATACGAATTGACAATCTCAAATAGCTAGAAAAGATGACATTTATGAATAGTTCACATTCTGTGAATACATAAAACTTACGATGTATTATTGAAAATTTGAAACATCATATCTCCGAAAGTATTAGCTTGTTAGAGTTGAAAATGATAACAATGGATTCTTCTGATGAAACTGCATCTTGAAAAAATTGAATTCAAAAGTTGTATTGTAAAAAAAAAATTTTTTTTCGTTACTCCGAAACTATCAGACCGATTTTGCCCAATAACGAACTTAACCGAGAAACCTACTCTGAAAATTTCATCTGTCTAGCTCATTCCGTTCGAGAGTTATCGTGTTAACGGACGGACGGACGGACATAATCGATTTTGAACACGGATTCTTGATCAGTGAGTCGAACCAAATCGTTTAAGACCATTTTCAGCCAAAAATTCGAAAATTACAGACATTTGGGCAAATTCATAAGCACTCTGTTCCGAGGAACAAGAGCGCCAAAACATCTACTAATTGGATAATATTGTTATCCAACATCATTTGTTCACAAAAATAAGCTCTCCTACTCCTATCAGAAGCGTCTTCTCAAGAGCTCCTGAGGGATATCATATATCATATTTTATAGGGATGCATTCTATTTAGTTTTTATATGTTTAGAATCGATTTATGACTCAATTAATGTGGATTTTCTTCAAAGTCAAGCATCACATCTAATTTCACATCCTCACACAGTGTATTAGCAGCTGCATTTTGTGCGTATGTGCTGGGGAACATCGCGTTATCATCTTGCCCGAATTTTCGAATTTTTTGCCGAGAATGGTCTCAAACGACTAGGTTCAACTCACTTATGAAGAATTCGAGGTCGAATTTGATTCTGTCCGGCCGGCCGTTGCCACGATAACTTGAGAACGGAAAGAGATAGCGACTAGTGACTTTTAGGGTAGGTTACGTATCCGAATGCGACATTTGAGTTCGTGAATAGGCAAATCGGCCAAAAGGTGTTGGAGTTATTCACATCTGAAATTTGATTCCTCTATAGCTCAAAATATACAAATGTATTAGTAATTGATTATTATAAGTTGCCAAAGTACTTCCTAATCCAGAGGAAATTCAATATATTATGTTATTTGGAAATATTAGTTTTTTTTTTGTGTTTTAATTTATATTTTTCCAAGAATTGTGTCCTAATATATTGATAAATCAACCGTTGTCACGATAACTTGAGAACGGAAAGGGATAGCGACTTGAAATTTTCAGGGTAGGTGGCACGTCCCAACACGACGGACAAGTTCGTTAATGGGCATAATCGGCCTAACGGTTTTTGAGTAATAATTTTGTCATCAATCAATACAGATCAGATCGAATTGAAACTTGGTAACAAGTTGTATAATGCAAATACAAAGACGTTTGTGAAATTTTGTCAGAATCGTGTCGCTAGCAGGGAAGTATTTCAAATGTGGAAAACCACAGGAAAGCACTCAAAATTGAAGAACATCCAATTCTTCACGCTATATCTACCATATGGTTCTTACGCCCCCTCATCAGATGATTGTGACATCAGCCAAGACGAAAAATCTCTTTAATTTGTACCTCGATGTCGAATTCCCACCCCTCGGAGCGATTTCCTCGGAAAAAATTGCAGAAAATGCCAAATGGTAGGTACTCAATTATATAATAATAATAATAATAATAATAACCTTTATTCAATTCATAGTACAAAATTACTAGTTGTACAAGAAAAAATGCCAAAAAACTACCCTCGCATAGTAGGTAACAGTTTACAGAGCATTAAGCAACCAACATATTTCCATATAATCTGCAATATTCCAGATACTCACTCACATTGTATGGTTCACAATTTATTATCAATGAATAAAGCTCCTTGATAAATATTCTAAAAAATTCTATGAATTTCCCTTGAAAAGTTTCGGATAAAAGCTCTAGAAATGAATCTTATTATTCTGTGTATAAGTCAAAACATAAACTGAAACTTTCTGGGAACTGATTTTCTCGCCGATTAATCAGTAAGGGGGAGGTTACACGGTCAATCAGTCTGGCATCAATGTCGCATCACATCAATCATGCATTGATGTCAGATTGACGGGAAACTGCAGATCAATCCGGACCATCAATCCATCAGTCCATGGACTGATGGATTGATGGTCCGGATTGATGGAATATTAAATAATTTTGTCATTCTGACCATACTGACGCCTGATCACAGAATACAAATATGACTGAACAGAGAGAAGAATATCCCCGCTTTTTCTCCGTTTATTTATGGAAAGGGAATTTGAAATTCATTATTTTATCAATCATATTGGTTATGATTGATAGGGATTGGTCTGAACCACTCTGTTTCGGTTACTCGCTTAAATTTGACTTTTGAAGAGTATGATATGTGAAATCTATCAATTTGAATACATGTTAACGTGCGCCCATTCCTTATTTTAATTGTACTCTGCTTTTACCCTAATTAGATTTGAATAAATAAACATAATTTACTCCTTATATTTTGGTTTGACTTAAGTACTTTAATATAAGATTGAAGATTACAATGAAGTGCTTTACATGTATCCATTACAGGCTGACTTATAGCTACTGGTGACATTATGTCAGAGTGATTTAAATCTTTATATATACTGCCAATTTTTCCTCTGGTCTGATTGCCTTCCTCATGCAGTTGTCTTGTTTAGTACGATATGGTTTTACCATTTGCAACAAATGATGAAAACAGGCTTCTATCATTCTATAATAATTAGAATAGTACTCTTCTTCTCCTGTGTCTCTTATACCATTCAATCAATTTAAGTGAGTTAAGAGAGTAAAATTCTCTCTGCATACGCCACTGTTTAGCTTTTTGGCGCTCTTGATCCTCGGAACAGAGTGCTTATCAATTTGCCCAAATGTCTGTAATTTTCGAATTTTTGGATGAAAATGGTCTTGAACGATTTGGTTTCACTCACTGATCAAGAATCCGTGGTCGAAATCGATTCTGTCCGGCCGTTAACACGATAACTCACGATCGGAATGAGCTAGACAGTTGAAATTTTCAGAGTAGGTCTGATAGTTTAGGAGTAACGAAAAAAAGTATTTTTTTTACATTACAACTTTTGAATTCAATTTTTTTTAAGATGCAGTTTTATCATAAGAATCCATTGTTATCATTTTCAACTCTAACAAGCTAATACTTTCGGAGATATGATGTTTCAAAATTTCAATAATACATCGTAAGTTCTATGTATTCACAGAATGTGAACTATTCATAAATGTGAACACAGAATCTGTCTGTGATCACTTTTCATAAATGTCATCTTTCCTAGCTATTAGAGATTGTCAATTCATAGTTGTTATTTTCTCTTGGGAAGCAAGTAGTATTCGATTCTTGAATTTGTGAATATATACAAGACTGTTTTGATGTAGTTTATGGAGGCAATAGGAAAAAAGAACATAATAGAATCATCAAAAGAAATTACTTAAGTAGTGAGACATGTTCCTATATACAGTATTTTCATAATGTTGCTAGCAAAAAAATAGTGAAATATGGATCTACATTTGTGTATCAATCATTGTTTCTTGAGTTAAGGTTCATAATACAGAAAAGAATGTGTTAGTGGTATGAACTATTAAATTTTGAATTATGAAAAGAGGATAGTATGTTATTAATATATTTTGAACTATTAAAATAATTTGCTCGTAATCCACTACCTACTCAAATAACAGGAATAAATGGACAATCTGCTATGATTGTCTCCAGCCTTGCTCTAGACATTTCGATGATACTTTCCTTAGATATGCACCGAGTGTAAGTTGCAACAACCCATTCCACGAGGTTGAATCATTGCAGATTGCTCATTTAATCTTGATAAATAAATTTAAGGACAATTTTTGAAGCATTTTTTTTAAACGATACTTTTTTTAAATTTAATTTCTTTCATGATGCATTTCTATCATAGGCAGGGCCGTCGCTACCGGGGGGGGAGGGAGGGGAGCCTCCCCCCCCGGATCATATCTGAAAGGGCGCCAAATTGACCGCGGATATTTGAAAAACTATAGCAAAATGACAAAATGAAAATAGATTTTTTTGAACTACTACTTGCATAAGATGATTATTATTATACATAAGTGCAGTGACTGTATCGAATGATTGCCTACCCTACCATTTACTCAATTTATTTGTACAAGACCGACAGCATTGTAGAAAGCTTTGTTGCTGCTAGAGACTAGATGGCAGGAGTGGGGAATTCCCAGCCTTCCCCGGCTATACATAAAAATCGTTCAATAGAAAGAAACTAACCTTCTTCTTCTTATATACATTATTCGTGAATAGTGAATATGAATATTGATTGAAATTTAAAATCGAAAACCGAATATGGATATGGATCCTTGCCAAAATAAGTTCTAACAGTCTGGAGCGGAATTCAGAAGGACAGCCCAGAAAAAAAAAATTGAAACGGGAAAAGGCGCAAATGTCATGAATACATGGCGAGTTGTTCAAGCACTGACGCGAAGTCAGGAGCTTTTGGCGCATGTTCTATTGTCCATTCTCCTTAATCGAATATACCGATTAAGAACCAATTTTTTTTTTCATTTCTACAGTTCCCACTAAATTTTACACAAGTCTTTATGTCGATATTACGCAACTAGTCCAAGCTTCAATTCGATCAGGTCTATATTTTTTGAGTTATCGAGGAAATAATATTCCAGGTGGTTTAAACTCCGAAACCGTTGGGCCGATTATGCCCAAAAACGAACTCAACTCTCCCATTCGGATGCGTGACCTACCCTGAAAATTGCAAGTGCTTATCTCCTTTCGTTCCAAAGTTATCGAGTCAGTTAACAGTCAGCCATCCATCTACTGAACTCAAACAAGGCTGCTCGAATATCCAACAATATCTATCTGATCGTGTTCAAACTTGGAACTTGGCAGTAGAGTTAAGTTCTGAAGGCTCTGGCAAAATTTCAGCGATATCGAACGAATAGTTTAGGACATATAGAACTTTTTTAAATGATTTTTTTTTAAATTACTAGTGATACGATCCTCACGAAATTTCGCTAGATTTCGCGTTGGTATTCTACAATAACTAATAACCACGTTTGAATTGGATCGGTTTTGTATTTTTCGAGTTATTGAGGAAATAACAACCAAATTTCAGATAGGTATACCTATGAACAAACTAGCATTAAGATGCACAACCTACCCTGAAAATTTCAAGGCGCTATATCTTTCCGTTTTCTAGTTATCGTGGCAACGGCCGGCCGGCCGGACAGAATCAAATTTGACTTTGAATTCTTCATTAGAGAGTTGAACTAAATGGTTTGCGACAATTTTCGGCAAAAAAATCGAAAATTACAGACATTTGGGCAAAATGATAACGTGTGATGTTACCTAGAACATTCTAAAATTACCTAGAACGTTCTAAAAAGAGAACTGTATTTTCGAATAGAGCGAAAAGTTTTGGCCATTGCTGACACATAGTTTTTAAGGGAAGTAGCACCTTGTGAATCTTCATTTAACAACTGCACTTACAGGTTGATTTTCAGTGTCTATAAAATAACATTTTTTTTTTCGTGATATTTCGGTAAAATATTCTATTGAGTGACATCGAAGATTTAATTTGCTATATGCAAACTACAAAAATTTTCAGGGTGATGAGTACAAAAATATTGCTTAAATTCAGGAATTACAAAAAACTCATTCAATATTCCAAATAGCAGATATTTTCGAAGAATTGTTGGAACATTCCACTCTAGATAGCAGGGTAACGTGAAATTATTGTTATATCATTTTTCGAAAGATTTCTTTTTAATATCTATAAAATCTTCAGATTATTCTTATCATCTCGAAAGCTTGGTATATATATTTATTTTTGTCAAATAAAATTCTTTTTTGGCCCTGGATCTGTTGAGAGATGCAAACAATTTTTTTCACTCAAAAACACAAATTCAGAGCGGTATTCTTTGTAAAATAATTTTCATTGATAGTTATATTAATTTATAATTCATTCTTTATTAAGAAACTATGTAGTATGTATCAATATATGTACACTTCATCCATATGTGTGTTTTTCGATTTTTGTCTATTTTTCCTAATTAGGGGCGCCAAAAGATGTTTCTCCCCCCCCCCACGAAATAGCTCTTCGCTACGGCCCTGATCATAGGAATCCATACATATAATTCCCAACTCTGAGAAATCAATACTTTCGGATATATAATTTGTCTGTTTGAAAAAGAGTGCCAAAAAGCTCCTGTCCACAGGGCTTGAACCAATTTTTATTTCCATATCGCTTCTTTTTTTCTACTATTGCTCGTAGACAGGGCTAATATTATAGCAATGCATACTTTTTACGCGCATGTTCTGGGGAACATCGCGTTATCATTTTGCCCAAATATCTGTAATGTTCCATTTTTTGCCGAAAATTAACACAATGATGATGAATTCGAGGCCAAATTTGATTGCCGGTCGGCTATTGCCACGATAACTTGAGAACGAAAAGTGATAGTGACTTGAAATTTTTGGGAAGGTGGCGCTTCCCAATTCGGCGGACGAGTTCGTTAATGGGCATCATCGACCCAACGGTTTCCGAGTGATAATTTTGTGATCAACCAATACAGAAAATACAGAAAATTTCTAAAAAATTATTAAAATATATTATTTACGTCACGATAACCTGAGAACAGAAAGAGATAGCGCCTTGCAATTTTTCGGGTAGGTTGAGCATGAATGCGACATCTGAGTTCGTTTATAGGCATAATCGGCCAAACGGTTTTGGAGTTATACTCATCTGAAATTTGGTTGTTATTACCTCAATAACTCGAAAAATACGAATCCGATCCAATTCAAACATAGTAATTAGTTGTAGAATGCCGGCACAAAATTTCACGAGGATCGTATTACTGGAAAATTAAAAAAAATCATTGAAAAAATTCTATATATATCAGAAACAATTCGTCCGACATCGTTTTTTGCGAGAGCCTTCAAAACCTAAATCTACTGCCAAGTTCCAAGTTTAAACACGATCCTATCTATATTGTTGGAGATTCGAGTAGCCTGGAGTGAGTTCAGTAGCTGGATGGGTGACCGTTTCCTCGATGACATTCGAACGAGAATACATAGGGACTTGACATTTTCAGGGTAGGTTGCGCATCCGATTGGGAGAGTTAGGTTCGTTACTGGGCATAATCAGCCAATTGGTTTCGGAGTTATACCTATCTGGAATACTATTTTCTCGATGACTCAAAAAATGTGAATATCGTGAATCTCGTATCCTGGAGTTACTTGAGGCGTAAGTTTTTTCGTATTTCAATTTCAATAGAAGACATATGAAAGAATTAAAAATGATGTGATCATAGATTCTCTCGTTACTGAAGTATGTCATTAAAATGGTATTAAAAGTATTCATATATTATATCCGGTTTGACCGGAAGTGACTCTGACTTTTTTATCTCAAATAGCACCCCACATATTTTTTGCAATTTTTTAATTCTACTGAAAATTACCTTTCCAACGATGTATCACACTTTGTATATTACATTTGATTTGAGGGAGAAAACGTCAATTGATATTTCAAAATGAAAGAATTGCAGTAGGCTACAATATTTTGTGTAATCTTGATTTTGACTTCAATAATCAAGATCAACAAAAAAAACCTTCCTCAAGTTGAAATCAGCTATATTTACCGAACGTCAAACAAAAAATGAATAGTAAAAGAATCAAAAAATTACAAAAAAGGTAGCAAAAAATACCTATAATAACTAAAGCATATGTTCGAAATGTTGACCATCTGCTTCTACACATCTTTCAGCTCGGTGGCATATGCATTCCTCATTTTATATTTAAGATCTTCCAAATCAATAGGAGGAGCCTGGTACACACGATCTTTTAAATATCCCCAAAGGAAGAAATCTAGCGGTGTTAAATCTGGAGATCTTGCTGGCCATCTTATCGGTCCATTTGAAGATAGATGGATCGGCACACATGGATAATATCAAAATCAAGATTACACAAAATATCGTAGCCTAATGAAATTCTTTCAATTTAAAATTTCAATTGACTTTTTCCCCCTCAAATCAAATGTAATCTATAAAGTGTGATACATCGTTGGAAAGGAATTTTGAGTAGAATTAAAAAATTGCCAAAAATATATAAGGTGCTATTTAAGATAAAAAAGTCAAAGTCAGAGTTCGGTTTGACAGGAAGTGACTTTCAATTTTTGTTTTTCTCAGTTGAAGGTTCCTTGAACGAATTGAAAATCATAAAATTATCAAATTTTTATCTTTTGAAATGGCTGTGGGGGGGGGGGGGATTTTGTCTGCGCCAGTGCCGCGTTTCACTGATGCTCTCAGTCTGATTGACCGTGTAAGACGGAGGTTACACGGTCAATCCGGTATCAGTCTCGCATCACATCAATCATGGATTGATGTCCATCAATCCGTATCAGTCTCATCGTGATCAAGGTCACGGACTGAACTGTTGCGAGATTGATGGCAGATTGACCGTGTAACCTTCGTCAGTCCATCAATCTGGCATCAATCTAATCGTGATCAAGGTCACGGTCTGAACTGATGTCAGATTGATGGACTGACGAAGGTTACACGGTCAATCTGCCATCAATCCGTATTAGTATCATTGTGATCAAGGTCATGGACTGAACTGATTGACCAGATAGACCGTGTAACCTCCGCCTAAGGATTACTTTGTGGCGACAAGACATATTTATACCTTTGCACAAGAATTTGAGTATAAAACTAGTATCAATTCCATGTTCATTTCTGGTTCAACCATCAACTTTATTCCCATATCATGGAATTCATCAACATTTCGTGAAAGCCGTCGTAAGTAAGCAGCTGTATCACCCGGCGAAAAAACAAAGTTGCTAAATCTGTAACAAGTTCAATATCAATATTCAATACTACAAAGTACTGATACTGAAATTCGAATTTAAGCCAACGTTACTCAGCCAACTGAAACGCTACTTACCCCACCCCAACTGTTTCATTCATGGATATCTCGTAAGTTCAGCATCGCCTGCTATCTCTATCGCACGCAGACAGACCGCATCTGTCTCAAGTTCTGTGTTTGTGCGCCTTGTGAAAAGTTAAGGATTTGACAGTGACCGTCTGTAGTCGTTCTTTGGGCTCTTGTACCAATGTGTTTGTGCTGTTCACTCAGATTGAATTTTTTTGTGATAAAGTGCAATAGTTTGCCGCGAAAATAAGGACTTTTAATTGGGAAATTGAATTCTGTGCGCGATTTTATTGAGTCCATAGAGAAATGGTAAGGAATTGAACATATACAAATAGGTTAAGTTTTGTTTTTATTTTTAAATTTGTTTACTATGACTTTCCATAGATCGCGTTGATCTTCTATGTTGATTGTGACACAAAAGAATATTATTCTGTTCGTAACTCTATCATTTCGATAAAGATATCGACCTTTTTTCGAATTAGTTGGATTTGATTTGGAAAAAGAACAGATTTAAAATCACTGATTTTGAACTGTGTTTGAATTAGCCGGCTTTTGCTAGAGGAAGATTCTTATTGTCACAAGAGATGAATGGATTTATAAGAAATTTATCTGCTTCTCTATTATGCGAGCTTGCGTTTTCTGCGAATTTATATAATGATTATGTTATTGTTTTATCTTAGTCAGCAGTTCACAATTGGCACCGCACTTTTGCAGGCGTAATATGAGCGTGAAAAACGATTTGTGATAATAAAAGCTCATTCATGGATAGTGATAAACTAATTGAAAATTTCATTCATTGATAATATGTAGTTATTAATCACTGATATAGTTTAAATTTATTATATAACCCCTTCATTGTGGTCTATCTGGTAATTATAGATTACGAAAACGATTTTGTCCAAAAATGTGGACATTTGAAGATAGCCCTACTGAATGACTGATATTGTCCGAATTGCACATCTTTTAAATCAGTGTCGATTATATTGAATCCTCGATGAACTTGGTAAAATACTATACAAATTAGAGAACAGAGTGGGTAATACGAGGAGTAATGTTCGCAAGTGTAAAAACAGCACGTGTGTACCTGTGTATCCATCCTTAGTACCTGCTTTTCGATAAAGGGGCTTATTGGTCCAGTGACGTAGTCAAGAATTTACTATCCTTAGGTAAATTTTTGAAGCTTTCAGCAATATTGCCATGGTGAAACTAATTTATAATTCTTCTATGATATTAGCAATATTATCATTCCCCCTTCATGTTGTGGTACTCTCAGTTTTTTTGGGAAATTGATCGGATTACTTCAATTTCTGTGTATTGATTTAGTTTGAATTATATAGATGTGAAATAATAACAACTTATTTTTTAAGCTTTTGTTTATTTTTGAATTCTGATATTTAATCACAAGAGTTGTAGTTTGAACCTATATACTCACAAAATACAAAAATAAACAAGAGTTATTATGTATTATTATTAAATATAATAAGACATAATAACTGTAATTTTATCCTTCAATTCTGTCTAAGTATAAGATTGTTCAAGTTAACTTTGATTTTAAAAACAATAATATACAGGCAGTATGGGGAATGACAGAACTGTATTCTTTCTCTGTGAGATTTTAAACAAATTCTAAATTGTAACCTGACTAAAATTGAATGGCATGTTCGATCAGCTTCGAAAACAATGTCACTCGTGGTATCATTGTGGTCGATTGGATTGGTCATTTATAAATACATAGATATATATTGGCGCGAAAAATATGGTAAGTGATTTCATTAGCAAACGTACGAAGTGAAACATCTCCAGTCTGTGTTTATATTTTCATTTCGGAAGTTCTATCTATTTTGCCCATGAAAAGATTTATCCCTGAATTAACATGATCCTGGTCTGAAAACAATACTGTTTTATTCAGAAGGCAGTTTTGCAATTAAAATGTGTTCGAGATGACGAAACAAAATCGATGCATATTGTATACAGCAAACATACGAACACTGTTTATCGTTTGCATTATTTTCAAATCGGGAGATTCCCTTATCAATTTATCACCGGGTGACATTAACTCGATGGAGTTTAGCAAATACCGCATGATGATGTGATGACATACATCTGTTTATATTCGAAAACCGCACGATCTTCCCAAGATATATTTTATTTCCGTACTATTTATTCTATGATGCGATATTCTTTTGTACACAACCGAAGAATTTCGAGAAAAAGATAGGAATTACCCTCGGATGGTGGTGTTTGCATGTGAGGTGTTCCATGTTTGATCAGATACTTTGTCGTCATTTTTAATCCATTAGGCTTATTTATTTTTGGCGGCTGTGGTCTTTCTTGTAATTTATTTTCGTTCGAGCGAGGTACACAGAGTTTAGTACGGGTTTGATCGATAGGTGTCTGTCATTTTGGAGATTTTGTTTTAAAATTTGGCAATGAAAGGTTTCCATACTATTTAAATCTAAATGGTTTTCGTTCCTGGAATTGCCAGAATCTTCCGAACAGAAGTGCTTGTGAGTGATCAAAGTTGGTTACATATTTGGTAATATGAACTTAATATTTTTTCGAGGTAAATCATTAACACTGATTAGCTCCAGATCAAATACGATTTTGTTGTTGCCTGCAGCTATTTATACCCAAATCAAAAGATTGAGGATATTACACTATTTATTCATTAATCGCTGTAAGAATATACTGAAGGAAGTTCTGAATTATTTACACGAAATTTTCATAAACTTCCACTCATATTAGTTGAAGACATAAACATAGAATAACATGGACTGGCCCTTAGGTAACTTTAGCACACAGTTCGTTGCAGAATACATAAGAGACAGAGAGATGTTGTGAAGGATAGAATAAGTAAAGGCAAAATATACGAATTGATGGCTAATGCGATACATTGGAAAACTCCGTTTTTGGATTTTTTTAAGAGAAATACTGACTATTTTGAATGAGATGTTTATCGAAAAAGCTAAATCAATCACAGTGAAGAATTTTATGTGGCATATTTTCCGAGATATTTTCATATTATATATATATATTATCAGATTATTCAAAAACAAGAGAATTTCATCCTGTCCTATTTGAATGAAAAAGTTTTTTTTTTCTGTTCCAAAGTTTTCAATAAGTTCAGGATTGAAAAATATTATAAATTTATATTGGAAATAGTGCAGTTAGAAGGGCAATATCAGTATTTTTATTGGCGCTCTTGTTCCTCGGAACAGAGAATTTTATATTTTTGAAACTATGCGTCAGAACTTCCCACATAACATCGGGCCACCATTTTACAATCGAGTACCGAATTTCAGCTGGATCGACTTCGTACGAGGCCTGAATAGACAAATGAACATGCGAGCAAAAGTCAGTACTTTTCTCAATGTTTTTTGTCCATCAGCTTAGAAGTAGAGTGTAGGTGCTCTCATACGACAGCGGTCAAATTATATTCTTATATTTGTCAGCTCAACCATAAATAATATTGTAGGTCTATAGTTAATATCGAAAGTTTTGAAATTCATAAAGGATTGTAGAATTTTAACGAGTTGATATACTTTACAATGGGGTCCACATTCTTTATATCTCCTATTGTAATACAGGGTGATTCACGAAGACCGTTCGTTAGAATATTTAAGATCGAGATAAACACCTCAAATTTTATAGTTAAGCTTTGTTAGGAGAGATGAATTCTTGGAAAAAATTTGAGATTCGTTCGACTTCCGGTTTGATCGGAAATGATACCATCTTTCGTTTTTTAACTGTAATACCCAGTTTTTCATTGATAATCAGATTACTCATTGCATTCTACATTGTTTCAATATGTCACTTACATATTTTTCTCAGAAAATTCGTGTGAAATCTGAAAAAACCCTTTAAATGTTCTCAAATAGGGCTTCATTCCAAACTTAACAAGCACTGACGTGAAGTCAGGAGCTTTTGCGGGTATGTTCTATTGTCCATTCTCCTGGATAATGAACATACAGGAGAATGGACAATAGAACATACGCGCAAAAGCTCATGACTTCACGTCAGTGCTAGAACCAATTTTTTTTTCGTAATTTTTTTGAAATTTTCTAGGGGTACGTATCTTACAAAATTTTTTTTTTGTCATTTTTTTCGAATTTTCTAGGGGTACGGTTCTTAAAAAAAATTAAAAACGTCTTTATGTTCAATTCTATCGAATCTTTATTTTTTGAGTTATCGAGGAAATAATATTCCAGGTGGGTATAACTCGGATACTGTTAAACCGATTATGCCCAAAAATGAACTTAACTCCCCCATTCGGATACGCAACCTACCCTGAAAATTGCAAGTCCCTATCTCCTTTTGTTCGAAAGTTATCGAGGCAACAGTCACCCATCTACTGAACTCACACAAGATTGCTCGAATCTCCAACAATTTTTAACCGATCGTTTTAAAACTTAAAACTTGGCAGTAGAGTTGGGTTCTGAAGGCTCTTGCAAAATTTCAGCAATTTCAGACGAATAGTTACTGATATATAGAATTTTTTTTTTAATTTTCAATGATTTCTTAAAAATTTTCTACAAATACTATCCTCACGAAATTTTGCAAGAATGTTGGACTTGGCATTCTACAACTAATGACCATGTTTCAATTCAACCGGTTTAGTATTTTTCGAGTTAATTAGGAACAAAAAACAACCAAATTTCAGATGGCTATAACCCTAAAACCGTTATGCCGATTATGCTTATAAACAAACTAAAATGTCGCGTTCTGATGCACATCCTAACCTGAAAACTTCAAGCCGCTATCTCTTTCCGTTCCCAAGTTATCGGACAACAAAAATATTTTTTAATAATTTTTTAATAATTTTCAAGCCATACGATTCGCACAAAATTTCACAAACGTGCTTAGGTTCATATTCTACAACTACTCACAAGTTTCAATTCGATTGGATTTATATTGGTTGAAAACAAAATTATTACTCGGAAACCATTGGGCCGATTATGCCCATTAACGAACTTGTCCGTCGTATTGGGATGCGCCACCTACCCTGAAAATTTCAAGTTGCTAGCTCTTGCCGTTTTCAAGTTATCGTGGCAACGGCCGGACGGCCGGCCGGACAGAATCAAGATTGATCTCGAATTCTTCATTGGGGAGTCGAGCTAATCGTTTGAGACCATTTTCGTCAAAAAGTCCGAAAGTTACAGACATTTGGGCAAAATGATAACACGATGTTCCCCAGAACATACACGCAATAACTTGATTTTCGCATGAAAGTTCCTAATTTTTTAGTTTCTATCAGAAGACATACCAATACTTCTCCTTCGTTAATTACAAATTTAATTGAACATACAGGGTGTTTCTATTTAATTGTTGAAGTCAGTCATGACAAAAAACTTAAAATTCATTTTTTTCAAATGAGAACCCATTTTTTTATTGGTCAGCTGGAATCTACGTTAAAAAATAGTTTATTTTTTTACAATACATACTACTGCTTTACTTAACGAATATCTCGGCAAATAAGCATTTTAGAGCAGTATTATAAAATATACACTATTTCTTAACATAGATTCCAGCTGACCAATTAAAAAAATGAGTTCACATTCCAAAAGAATTACTTTTGAGGTTTTTGTCATGACTTTGACATTGAAATATAAATACCCTGTATGTTCAATTGAATTTCCAATTAACGAAGGAGAAGCATTGGTAATTGGTAGGTATGCGAAAATATCGAACTCCAAATATCGTATGCTCAGATAATGGAGGTTTCGAAAAGGATCTGTGTAAAAGTGAAGCTTTGGAACGGTTGTTTGGAAACAAGGGCTGGTGAAAGATTCGTTCGACAAGGCCCGGAGGTCTGGTTGCCACCTGTTGCCGTGCCCATTAAAAGATCTCATGTTACAATATCGGAACATAAGCTGTGTCGACCCACCAACTCTTCAGATTTCTCTCAGAGAACGCACAACGAAGAATAACGATTTACGCTTTTAATGCAAATTTTAAACGTTCAAGACTTAAAGAACATTTTTTAAAAGCTCTCACATTACGTCAAGAGATTTAGCCACTAAGTTATACCCTCGGTTATACCGGGTGATTCACGAAGACCGTTCGTTAGAATATTTCAAAGAAAGACTCGAGATTAAACACTTGAAATTTTATAGTTAAACTTTGTTAGGAGAGATGAATTCTTGGAAAACATTTCAGATTCGTTCGACTTCCGGTTGCATGACACCAACTTTTGAAATGTAATACCCAGTCTTTTAATTGTTAATAATCAGATTGCCTATTGAATTCTACATTATTTTAATGTGTCACTTACATATTATTCTCAGAAAATTCGTGTGAAATCTGAAAAAAAACCATTTACATTTTCTCAAATAGGGCTTCATTCGAATGTTAATTAATAACTTGTAGATTTTTGCATGAAAATTCCTGATTTTCTAGATACTTTCAGAAGACATACCAATGCCTCTCCTTTGTTAATTAAAAATTCAATTGAATATACAGGGTGTTTCAATCTTTCAATTCTCAAAACTCATTTTCTTTCAAATGAGAAACCATCTTTTTTTTATTGGTTTACTTAGCGAATATCTCGGGAAATAAGCATTTTAGAGCAGTATCTAGTATGTAGTATAAAAATACACTATTTTTTAACGTCGATTCCAGATTTTCCAATAAAAAAATGGGTTCTCATTTGAAAAAAAATGAGTTTTGAGGTTTTTGTCATGACTGACTTTGACATTGTAATAGAAACACCCTGTATATTCAATTGAATTTTTAATTAACGAAGAAGAAGCATTGGTATGTCTTCTGATGGAAGCTAGAAAATTAGGAATTTTCATGCAAAAATCTACAAGTTAATAACATTGTAATGAAGCCCTATTTGAGAAAATTTGAAGGGGTTTTTTCAGATTTCACATGAATTTTCTGAGAATAATATGTAAGTGATACATCAAAACAATGTAGAATTCAATGGGTAATCTGATTATCAATGAAAAAACTTGGTATTAAATCTAAAAAATGGGTTCAAGCCCTGTGGACAGGAGCTTTCTGGCGCTCTAGTTCAAACAGACAAATTTTATCTCCGAAAGTATTGGTTTCTCAGAGTTGGGAATTAAATCAATGTATTCTTATGAAAGAACTGCATCATAAAGGAAATTAAATTCAAATAATAGTTTATTTATCAAGATTAAATGAGCAATCTGAGAATGAGAACTGCACCATGGAAGAAATCAAATTAAAATAGCTGAAATAAATTTGACTCTTTCTTATAAAACAGGATGAAATGTAGAGTATGAACACAGATCATATAATAAAGCTTAGATAGAATAATTATAGCATTCTTTGAAAACATAGAAGTTCGTACGATTCATTATTGAAATTTAGAAAAATCATATCTCCGAAAGTATTAGCTTGTTGGAGATGATATCGATGGATTTTAATGGTGAAACTGCATCTTAAATAAAAATTACAGACATTTGGGCAAATTGATAAGCACTCAGTTCCGAGGAACTAGAGCGCCAAAAAGTGTAATTCCCTTTCCGGGATTTGAGCCCGCCTTCTCTCGTTCCGAAACCGAAAACCCGACTGACTAGACGAGACGGCTAACGGGCTCCTCGTACGATCTTGTCGATCTCCGGTATTAGAATAAAACGTTGGTACTTACCTGGGATATATATTGTTAATTTTCACTTTTCGACATAAAATCGCCACATGGCGGTTTATTTGACGGTTTTTTACCCTTGTTTCTCTAAGTCGATTTTGACGTTTCTCGAACCAACTATTAGCAAGGAATTAGACAATGTCATGTCTCAGGAAAATAACTTGACATTATACAATTCATACATAGATTAATTATATAATTCTGTGAAAACGTAGTAATACGATTTTTTATTGAAATTTTGAAAAATCATATCTCCGAAAATATTAGCTTCTTAGAGTTAAAAATGATATCATTGGATTTTTATGGTAAAACTGCTTATTGAAAAAAATTAAAGATACACATTCAACATAATGCAAATCATTCAAAATAATCAAGACATAATTTCAATGACTAACATGTTTGGGATCTCTGGAAATCAATAGATATAATTCTAGGAAGATTCTTTTGAATGAACAAACAGATGTTGACTAATCGACTATCCTTTTATTACTTGAGCATTTCTTCATGTCTTCAGTTCCAACTTTTAAGATTTTTTGTCATTGTTTCTCAATCGTCATATTGAAAGCCACAGTCGTGAAATAATTGTCTTTCTGGAATAAATACATTTGTGGAAATTCAAAACTTGACTCATCTTTTATTGAAAATGAATTTCCATCAAGTGAAGACCGAATTAATCAAATAAGATTATCTACTAACAACTATTATTCATAGCCAAGACCCTTATATCTGAAGTTCAAGTTTCGGTTGCGTTGGGAGCTTTAACACTCTCGTACAGCTTACTAGCAGTTATTACAAATCCAAAAAAAAATTATCGATTATTTGTTCCTCAGATTATACAAGTCATAGCGTATTTAATATAACCTTCTATGAGTAATGCTTAGCTATTGAATATTATTTATATTAATTAGTGCAAATCATATGTTACTGATCGTTACTATACAGTTACGGTTGCTATCAACAATAAACACTGATATTATATTTTTCAACTCTTCTTTAAAATGTATAGCAGTATCTACAAGAAATATTATGAAATAACAAGTCGATAAAAACTGCCAGATCCGAAAAAAATGTTTGTTGTCTCTCCAAGGTATTTTAATATTGTATCTTGTTCATTCAAATTTCTTATTAAATACTTTCTAGTTTGTTTATATTCGTTGTATAATATAATGAACACAACTCTTGGAAATTGTTATTAATACGATAATCATGTTGTATGAAATACTCGTTTCAACTACATGATTATCGATAATTATATAAATAATTATCCAGTCAATATTATATTTTGTATGATTCTGGTGATCCTCATGAAATCAATATTGATTGGTTTGACATTTTTGCGCATATGTTCTGGGGAACATCGCGTTATCATTTTACCCAAATGTCTGTATTTTTCAATTGTTTAGCGAAAATGGTCTCAAACGATTGAGTTCGACTACCTGATGCAGAATTCGAGGACAAATTTGATTCTGTCCGGCCAGCCGGCCGTCCGTTGCCACGATAACTTGAGAACGGAATGAGATAGCGACTTGAAATCCTCAGGGTAGATGGTGCATCCCAATACGACGGACAAGTTCGTTAATGGGCATAATCGGCCCAATGGTTTCCGAGTAATAATTTTATTTTCAACCAATGTAAATCCGATCGAATTGAAACTTGGTGAATAGTTGTAGAATATGAACCCAAGCACGTTTGTGAAATTTTGTGAGTATCGTATCACTAGGAAATTTATAAAAAATTATTAAAAAATATTTCTTATGTCACGATAACCTGAGAACGGAAAGAGATAGAGACTTGAAATTTGCAGGTTAGGTTGTGCATCTGTATGCGACATTTGAGTTTGTTCATAGGTATAATCGGCCAAATGGTTTTGGAGTTATACTCGTCTGAAATTTGGTTGTTATTTTCTCAATAACCGATTAAATTCAAGCATGGTTATTAGTTGTATAATGCCAACGCGAAAATTCTTGCAGAATTTTGTGAGGATCCTATTACTAGAAAATTTTTAAAAAATCATTGAAAATTATTGAAAAAAATTCTATATATCGATAACTATTCGTCCGACATCGCTGAAATTTTGCGAGATTCTTCAGATCTTTATTATACTGCCAAGTTCCAACACGATCGGATATACATTGTTGGAGATTCGAGCATCCTTGTGTGAGTTCAGTAGATCGATGGGTGACCGTTGCCTCGATAACTTTCGAACGAAAGGAGATAGGGACTTGCAATTTTCAGGGTATGTTGCGTATCCGAATGGGACAGTTAAGTTCATTTACGGGCATAATGGTTCCAACGGTTTCAGAGTTATACCCACCTGGTATATTATTTCCTCGATAACTCAAAAAATATAGACTCGATTGAATGGAAGCTTGGTAACTAGTTGTAGAATATCGACATAAAGACGTGTTTGAAATTTTATAAGAACCGTACCCCTAGAAAATTTCAAAGAAATTACGAAAAAAAATTTGGCTCAAACGAATTTACCATGGTAAATTCGATTAAGGGTGTCCAATACAGGAGACTGGACAATAGAACATACGCGCAAAAGCTCCTGACTTCACGTCAGTGCTTGGGTTAATTTTTTTTGTGTGCAATTTATCACAGACTGTAGACTATGTTTGAAACCACTTCAAAGTTCAAATTCAAAGTTTTATCCACAACTCCAAAAGAAGCAATTACTTTCCTTGTTAAAATATGCCGACAATGAGTCTCAGTGAACAATATTCGGACGAAGAATATCCATAAAATTTACGATACAAATTGACTCATACAGAGGACAATTCTGGAAGCCTGGAGTTTTACAGCCATAAAGTACATTTATATTATAGACAAGTGCACCAGCACTTGTCGGTATTTAAGTAGGTAATCTTTTTTGAAGAGGTTTTCAGAATTTGTCCATACTGTTACTTTTAGTTCAATTTCTTAAAAATACGGAAAGACAAACTAATAAATTAAAGAGGTAATCGAATGTTCGAATACTTGTG
Organism: Halyzia sedecimguttata; assembly: GCA_937662695.2. Lineage (NCBI taxonomy): Eukaryota > Metazoa > Arthropoda > Insecta > Coleoptera > Coccinellidae > Halyzia > Halyzia sedecimguttata. The sequence continues at coordinate 98,737,276 of OW569412.2, read as the reverse complement.
GTTTAAAGATGCTAGGCCTCACTTTGAAGTGGGGTTCTGAATTTCCCTATGATACGTTCAAACTAGTTGGAAATACACTGAGGTCAGGAGTTTCAGCGCGCTTATTCAAATTTATGGTCTGAACGGTCACCATCTATGGGTACTAAAGTCGCCAAAGGCAGGTTACCTTCACGGAAAAAATAAAAGAATTATATTTTCACAATACTTCCAACAATATAGATCCGATCGATCTTGGCTGTAAAATAAGATTATGGCTCTTAAGGCTCTTACAAAATTTCAGCGATATCTCAACTGTGGCATAAGTTGATAAATATCAAGAAAATTATTTGAAATCGTGAATCTTCTATGAATGGTGAAGGTTATTATTTGATTCTACCTTAGAACATAGAAGTTATCATATTCCATATACTAAATTCCGAAAATATTCTTTCTAATGCACTAGAATACGTCTAATATACCCTATTTTACGCATTTCGAGCTATTGTTGCGTTGATATTTCAAATCAATTTCACCAATAAAACCTTAATTCGGTGGAGAATAAAAATATCTACTTCAGCATCTCTGATCTGAAAATATCTTTTTCAATTCATCAAAATACGTCTAATAACTATTCCATGTTTGATTCTCTTTGCCGAACGAATGCTTTTAAATATCGATATAAATGCTTCTAAATAACTTTTTTCCAACCTCCTCTGAAAATGACATTTGAGAATTTCCAAAATGATTTTTTCGTCGAATCATTGAAAAAACTGAGATAATCAGGAAGGTTTTAAGAAACCTATAATTTTTCAATTAATAAGACGAATCTTCTTCGTCATATACCCTTATTTTTGTTGATATAGCTATTCTGAAATTCGAGAATTGTCATTGTTTTGCAACATTGTTCGATTTATTGCTTCTGACAAATATCACATTGTGTTTTTTACGCAGAAGCAATTCACAAAATAATAAATTTTTATTTAATAGATATTTTTCAGAGTTTGGTAGAGAAAACTCAGAAAGAAACAATTCAATAATAAACTTGCTAGTGTCTTTATTGTTTATCTATATGGTGTTTAACAATTCTTATTTAACAAAATCATTATAATTGTGATGTGTCGATATTATTTAGTGGATACTGTTTGAGTTTTTCCTATTTGTTTCCCAAAGTGTAGAAATAAATAAAACTAAATATATGGGTACCATTTTGAGCTCGTCTCGACCTATCATATGTATTACATAAATATTTATTTAAAATAATCTTTGAAACAAATTGCTTTTCGCTTATAAAAATGACATGATCACAGACATTAAATTTATAATTTAGAACTTCGCTATAAAATTAGGTTTTGAATGTTCTTGCAAAACTTCAGCGATATCTTACGGATAGTTTTTAAGATGCAGAAATTAGAAAACAATTATTTTTTTCATTTTCTTCTCAAATCATTCTGACTAAATTTTTCATAAATTTTCGTGTCAGCATATTTCAACTAACTACCGAGCTATAGTTCGATCAGATCATCATTTTTTGAGATATTTCGGTAAATTGCATATGGCTATAACTCCGAAACCACGGATTTTGCCCATTAAAGAACCGGCACACTTGGACTGCAAATCTACCCTGCAACTTTAAACTCTCTAACTCATGGCGTTCGAGAGTAATCGTGCTGACGGAAGAACGGAATCAGATTAATGGTTTGAGACCATCTTCGGATAAAAATTCGACAATTACAGACATTCGGGCAAAACTGTTCAGGAGAACAAGCGCGCCAAAAATAATTGCGAGAAAAGCATTGACGTAAAGTCAGGAGCTTAAGCGCGCATGTTCTATTATATTGTTTATTCACGCACCTCACACAGCCTAACGAAATACTGCATGAAACTTCAATTCGATCAGATCATAAATAGATCCCACAATAAATTATAGTCCGTCTAGAAAGTATCCGGAACAAAAGAATGCTCAATTGTAATTATTTAGCATATATTTTCAATTCTTGAATTAGAAAATTATAACGAATTATTCATCTTATTTACTTATACAACCTCCATCTAAGTGTAGACATTTGACTTAACGTCGTGGTACACCCGAAACTAGATCACCTCCATAATTTTCAGTGATGGTAGCCCAGGACTGTAAAACTAATTGAATTAAATCATCTTATTTCGTGGCACTGCTCGTTCAACTTCAATCTTCATTAGTTCCCATATATTTTCAATGGGACTAAGATCTGGTGAAGCTGCTGGCCATGCAATGGTTGTCACTTGGTGTTCTTATACATCCAAGCTTGAGTATAGGCCGAAGTATAGCATCTTGCATTATCCTGCTGAAAACGCCACCCCTCTGGATATAAAGCATGCTCCGATTCAAGGAGAAAAGCGTCTAGGATGCCACAAGACTTTTCACTATTAATGGTACGATCCACTATACAGAGAGGCGTAGCACCACGCTGAGATATAACTCTGCAAAACATTTTTTGGCGCTCTAGTTCCTCGGAACTGAGTGCTTATCAATTCGCCCAAATGTCTGTAATTTTCGAATTTGGTTCGACTCACTGATCAAGAATCCGTGGTCGAAATTCATTCTGTCCGGCCGGCCGTAGGCACGATAACTCTCGAACGGAATAAGCTAGACAGTTGAAATTTTCAGAGTAGGTTTGGGGGATAAATATCTCGGCTAAGTTCGTTATTTTTTTTTTTTCAAAACAAATTCCGAATAAAATTTTTTTCAATAAGCAGTTTTACCATAAGAATCCATTCATATTATTTTTAACTCTAACAAGCTAATACTTTCGGAGATATGATTTTTCAAAATTTCAATGTAAATCGTATTTCTACGTTTTCACAGAATGATAGAATTATTCTGTGGGTATTCTATGAATTGTTATAATGTCAACAACTTATTTTCCTGAGACATGACGTTGTCTCATTGTCATTCATTCCAGCAATCGTATAAATATGAGAATTATATTATAATATCATACTTTTTGTTGGTTGATATTTTCATGCCGATGGTCAATCCATATGATGATGGGAATGGTAATGGTAAGTTAATAATATTGAGTTCAGAATATCTCCACTAAAAACAAAACTGGGATATTGGTGTATTGGAGTAGATTTGAGGAAAGATATATATTATTATCGTTCATCATAGAATTGAGGAATGAATATCTCGGATGAGTTCGTTATTGGGTAGAATTCGTCTATTGGTTTTGGATTGATAATTTTTGGCACTCTTGTTGAATTTAAATTCTTCTATGATGTTTGAATTCAATTTCTGCTAAGATGAAGTTCTAAATTTCAATAATGAATCGTACTTCTATGTTTTCACAGAATGCTATAAATATTCTATCTAAGCTTTATTATATGATCTGTGTTCATACTCGTACATTTCATCCTGTTCTATAAGAGAGAGTCGAATTCATTTCAGCTATTTTAATTTGGTTTCTTCCATGGTGCAGTTCTCATTCTCAGATTGCTCATTTAATCTTGATAAATAAACTATTATTTGAATTGAATTTCCTTTATGATGCAGTTCTATCATAAGAATACATTGATATAATTCTCAACTCTGAGAAACCAATACTTTCGGAGATATAATTTGTCTGTTTGGACTAGAGCGCCAGAAAGCTCCTGTCCACAGGGCTTGAACCCATTTTTGTTGGAAAATTTGGAAATTTGAATGGTAACAGGTTGTTTTGATAGGATTTTTAAGTGATTTCAACCAAGTTGCAAACAACTTTCATCATAAATAAAGACATTATTAAAATTATCTTCTTGAAAACGTTGACAAAATTCTATCCTTCGTTCCTTTTGTAATGGTGTCATTATAGGGATTTTTTTGGTTTTCTTGATATGTAGCCTTGTCTTTTCGGTGACGTACGGACGGTTTCTGGACATACTTTTATATTTCTTTGATTTCCAAATCTGTTCGGATTCGGATTGTGTAGCCAATAAAGCGTTTAAATTACTTCCTTAATCTTCCTGAAACTGGTCTATGCCTCATATCTGTGCCATTTTTGGCTGAAAATGGTCTTGAACGATTTGGTTTGACTCACTGATCAAGAATCCGTGGTAGAAATCGAGTCTGTCCGGCCGTCCGTCTGGCCGTTTACACGATAACTCACGAACGGAATGTGCTAGACAGTTGACATTTTCAGAGTAGGTTTGAGGGATAAATATCTCGGTTAGGTTCGTTATTGGGCTAAATCGGTCTAATAGTTTCGGAGTAACGAAAACAAATATTTTTTTTACATCACAACTTTTGAATTAATTTTTTTTAAGATGCAGTTTCATCATGAGAATCCATTGTTATCATTTTCAATTCTAACAAGCTAATACTTTCGGAGATATGATGTTTCAAAATTTCAATAATACATCGTAAGTTCTATGTATTCACAGAATCTGTCTGTGTTCACTGTTCGTAAATGTCATCTTTTCTAGCTATTAGAGATTGTCAATTTGTAGTTTGAAAATATTTTCTCTTGGAAAACAAGTATCCGATTCTTGAATTTGTGAATATATACAAGACTGATTACATATTGATTAATTTATTTATAAATATTGGGGATGATGTTTCAGAAGATTTAGAATTGTATCATTTGAATGATATAGTTATTGAAGGCAATAGGAAAGAAGAACATACCTAATGGAATCATCACAAGAAATTACTGTTCGTTGACCACTGAGGTTAATATTACTTTTTACTTCCTTAAGTAGTGAGATATGTTCCTATATACAGTAGTTTCATAATGTTGCTAGCAAAAAAATACTGAAATATGGATCTACATTTGTATATCAAACATTTTTTCTTGAGTTAAGGTTCATAATACAGAAAAGAATGTGTTAGTGGTATGAACTATTAAATTTTAAATTATGAGAAGAGGATAGTATTTTATTAATATATTTTGAACTATTAAAATAGTTTGTTCGTCAGCCTCTACCTGCTCAAATATCAGGAATAAATGAACAATCTGCTATGATTGTCTCCAGCCTTGCTCTAGACGTTTCGATGATACTTTCCTTAGGTATTTAGAGTTGTGAAAACTATGCACCGAGTGTAAGTAGCAACAACCCATTCCACGAGGTTGAATCATTGCAGATTTCTCATTTAATCTTGATAAATACATTTAATGACAATTTTTGAAGCATTGAAGCATTGTAGATTGCTCTTTTTTTGAAAGATAATTTTTGAAGCATTTTTTTTTAAACGACACTTTTTTTAAATTTAATTTCTTTCAAGATGCAGTTCTATCATAGGAATCCATTGATATAATTCCCAACTCTGAGAAACCAATACTTTCGGAGATATAATTTGTCTGTTTGAACAAGAGCGCCAAAAAACTCCTGTCCAAAGGGCTTGAACCAATTTTCATCCTCTTTATTGTCTCATATACTATACTTTTTCCGAGCTCTGTCAATTACGCTAATTCTTTAACGTTTCAAAAACCTTTTCTATACAAATATTCTACCTGTTTTCTTTCTTCTAGTTGCGACATTATTTCATAAATTGTATACCTGTTGACAATCAACAATATTTGACCAATAGGGTCGCCATGTAACTTTGGCCATTGCCGAATATCTGCACAACCTATTTTATATATTACTCGTGTCTTAGGACGTTACAAAAAAGAAATATTAAAATGATGAAAAATAATAAATTCAGGATACTTTCTAGACTGACTATTATATTCAATTCAATTTCATTCACCATTTCCCCCGTATGAATGAACGCTTTTCCACTATTCCATCATCAATGGTCAATCACTAAACAGGTCAATATACTTTTTAACATCGCGAAAAGCAATCAATTTCTTCTAATTTCCACCGAATGGACCAATCTTCCGGTTTCTTTCCTGACTGTGACGATTGTATTGCGACGAAGCCGAAAATTTATTAGCCGATGAGTAGTTTCATTTATGATCCTCCTTACGATTTTTATCACCCGACGTAAGTGTGTCTTTTGTGTCATAAGAACATTGCGGGTGCATTTTTATTCCGACAAAATGTAATCTAACACTCCTGAGACTACCGGAGCAGGTTTTATCAACCAGTTTATCGGCGTGTTACGATTTCACGACGTGATGAGGTTGGTAGTATTGGCGTTGTGAAAAAGGCTATAACATTTACACGGACAACCATTATTTAAAAATAATGAATATAAATAATAAAAATACAGGGCGTTTCTGAAGTGATGCGAAACATTTTAAGAGGTGCTACAAAAATTAACCCTCAACTGTAACCTAAAAGACCTATAAAATTAATCGGAGATTTAAAATACCAACACCCGGTTTCTAAAAGGCTGGTCAAAGTTAACAGAACTGTTAATGTCATAGCAGTCCGAGTTTTTGTGCTTTGCGCAACTCAGATGAGGGATAACAAGAGATTGATGTCTGATTAGTTAACATTTGTGTGTATCAGCTTTTTAGAAACCGGGGGTAAGGCCCGTTTTCATAAAAAACGCGTTAGAGTTACTTTTTCTGAAGTTACTTCAGACCTTTCTGTCCCTCATCGTTTATCATAATCTCACTCCCCTGGAGAAAATATCGTCACTTATCAGTTTCTGTGATTTTTTCTTGTCCTTACGTTTGTTGAATTCGATTCTAAAGGTATAAAGCAATGAAAGGAATAAAAAAAAATCTTAAAAAGCACTGACGTCAAGTCAGGAGCTTTTGCGCGCATGTTATATTGTCTGCTTACCTCTATTGGAATTTAGCATCGATATACCGGGTGTCCCAGTATACATGTTCCAATGGATTTTCTAGTGGTACTGCCCTAACAAAATTTACGTCTTAATGTCGCTATTCTACAAGTACTCACCAAGCTTCAATTCGATTGGGTCTGCATTTTTTGAGTTTTCGAGAAAATAATATTCCAGATGGGTATAGCTCCGAAACCGTTTCGGCCGGTTATGCCCAACAACGAACTTAACTCTCCTATTCAGATGCACAACCTAACCCGAAAATTGCAAGTCCCTATATTTTTTCGTTGGAAAGTTATCGAGGCAATGGTCACCCATCCAGCTACTGAACTGACCCAAAAGTGCTCGGATCTCCCACAATATATATCCGATCGTGTTCAAACTTGGAAATTAGAGGAAGAGTTAGGTTTTAAAGGCTCTCGCAGAATTTCGGGATGTCGGACGAATAGTTTCTGAAATATAAAATTTCTTTCAATGATTATAAATAATTTTTTTTTTATTTTCTAGAGATACGATCCTCACAAAATTTGAATTTTTCCGTTGGCATTCTACAACTAATAACCATGGTCGAATTGGATTGCTTTCGTATATTTCGAGTCAGTGAGGAAACAATATCCAAATTGGGTATAACCGTTAACACCGAAAGAATAATCGAAAGAATAATATTCTTTCGGTGTCACCGGTATAACTCCAAATTCGTTTGGCCCATTATGCCTATTAACAAACTCAAATGTCGCATTCAGATGCACAACCGAACCTAAAAATTGCAAGTAGCTAACTCTTTCCGTTCTCAGGTTATCGTGACATAAATAATATTTTTCCATATATTTTTTTAAATTTTCTAGCGATACGATTCTCACAAATGTCTTTAAGTTTGTATTCTACAACTACACACCAAGTCGCAATCTCTTTCCGTTCTCAAGTTATCGTGGCAACGGTTGATTATGAGATACATTATCAATATATTAGGACACAATTTTTGGAAAAATAGAAATTAAAACACAAATAAACAAAACAAAACTATATTTCCAAATAACATATATTGATTTTCCTCTGGATTAGGAAGTAATTTGGCGTCATATAATAATTAATTAATATCATTCTTGCGCGTATGTTCTGGGGAACTTGATCGAATTTACCATGGTAAATTCGATTAAGTGTCCAATACCGGAGAACGGACAGTATAATTCACCATGGTAAATTCTACAATAGAACATACGCGCAAAAGCGCCTGACTTCACGTCAGTGCTTGAACCAATTTTATTCAATTTGTTTAAGGATTTTTGCACAACTAGAAACTAAAACCCAAAACCCAAAACAAAATTAAATATCCATCCATATAATATGTTACATAAATTATTCGGCGTTGCAACTAAAACAAATGTGATCTAAGCGCTGAGGTGGGCGCAGGTAGCTGAAAACAATCGTTTATTTCGTTCAAAATAAAACAATGACAGGCTACTGGTGATATGAAAGGCGTATAATAGAAAATAAATATTTGTCATTGAGGCTGAATCTGAGACAAATTTACCTGATATTAGTTAATAACACAATATTTGACAGGAGCATACTTATTTTATCAACAAATTATAATTTATCTACATATTTATGTGGAGATATATAAATATATATATATATATATATGGAAAGGTTTAACGGATAATTCCGCAAAAGGAGCAGATTAAAAATAATTCTGCTGGTACCTGCCGACACGTGTTTCTGCTAGTTGGCTTCTTCAGGACAGGGCAACCAAGAAACCAAGGAAAAGATGGAAATCAAAGTGATAATAGGTGACACCACACCAGGAGCGAGCAACCAATTGTGCCTTCAGCTCTAGGACCTCCATTTCGGAGGTAAACTATGGCATCGGCACGGAGGAAGCATAAGCTACCTGTGCGATGCGACCTCAACCCGAGGATATGAAACATAGAAATATGGATCATGCGGAGTAATATATATATATGGAAAGGTTTAACGGGTAATTCCGCAAAAGGAGCAGATTAAAAATAATTCTGCTAATAAGCAGAATTATTTTTAATTAATTCTGCTAATAAGCAGAATTATTTTTAATCTGCTCCTTTTGCGGAATTACCCGTTAAACCTTTCCATATATATATATTACTCCGCATGATCCATATTTCTATATATATATATATATATATATATATTTAATAGTAATATTTCAATTTTATGTAATTAAACTAACAATTTTGGACAAAATGTGAAGATATAAAATCAATTGTTCAGGATGTTTTTGTTGAATTACTCTTCTATGCTCATAGGACGGAATTTTCAGGGTGAACTAATATAAACAAAGAAAGCAAATTTCCAAAATTAATCTACTCCGGTCCTGATTTTTTAAATTTCGATAATGGTAAATGATATAAGTCAAAAAGAGTGATAATACTGCCAACTTTGAAATCTGCCAGTTGATTGTTTCAAGATTGATTCCACTTTGAAATTTCACTCAATATCCGAAAATCAGCCTGTATATCTGAAACCAACCACCTAAGGAAATTGAAATGCCTCGATATGTGATCTCCTGGATGGTTCACGTGTGTTTTATTCCTCTCGGGACACCCTGTAAAAATAAAGAAATAAATATTTTTAATATTTATTAAATTAATATTAAATTTAATAATATAATAATAATAATAAGACTCTTGTCGTAGAGAGTACCAACCCAAATTTGGCACATCCTGTATACATTAATAGGGAGAATCGGTACATTCTGAATTGCAAATAGTAAACCTTTGTTTAAAATTTGCAGGAATGGTGCATTATGATAATTTATGGTCACTTTTTCTGCATAATTAGATTTCACTTCGTATGCTTGCAATATTCTCGGAAGAATCAGCGGAATTTCGAGAAACGATAACAAAACCAAGAAAATAGTGCTGGTTCTCGGAAGATTCAGACTAAACAAACTGGGAGTATGTGGAGAACAAAGGAAACGAGTATGATATTCTTGTTAATTGTGTGGTATATTTACATAACCCACAATAAATAGATCGTTTTGATGATATTTTTTCTTCCTGCTCTGTACTAATGATCGATTTTTCTATCCATTCCGCGTTATTTATTCTCTCTTAATATGCTCATTAAGTATTGAAAATGTTTGTTATTGTGTTCTTAATTTTATGTTGAGAAACGATATCTACCGAAAAATCACTTATTATTCGAGCTGTACAGGGTGGTCCGAATTCGATGTTAACCATTTGGATTTCCGCAACTATAATGGCACATTTTCGGGTTTCTTGTCGAGAAACAAAAGAACACGAAAACCCCGTATACATATTTTCTTCATTTTCAGCTCTTAAATATTCTTTGAATACTATTACATATTACTTTATTGGTGCTTTAGTACCTATAGCGATAAAAAAAATGAATGAAGTGAGATTTCTCGTGGTATCTAATAACTTGACTGAAATTATGGTTTTGTCACTAATTTTTGGGATTTAGTATAAAGTTATAATTTTCCAATTCGAAATGTTTTAGTTTGAAGATATTGTCGAAAAGTTTGTACTATTATCAGGAATTTCGTGATATAAATCAATATTTATATGATTACTTAACACTTGAACGAAAACGCCAGATTATGGAAATTTATTTTCAAAATTAGTCGAAACATTTGTCATTTTGCCAAACTCTTAGAGCCATTCGTCTATTCGAGCTGTAATGGACATTTTTATTTTAAAAATTCGTTTCAAATCATAAATGTTATTGAATTTGCGTAGGAAAAAATAATTATCTAAACATTCCATCAATTTTTTGATGTTTTTGTTCTTTGAAAAACACCCTTAGCTTTAGAGGATAAATATATAGAGTTGGTGTCCTGAAATTGCTTAATAAATTTGCAACGTTGCTTTAACTGGATTTCTGAATTTTACGTGTTATGAAACTTATTAATTAAAATATTAGAAAATTAAAACTCTTTCCCCTCGGTGATTCCATTATTCGAGAAAAAACCGTTTATTTCCACATATGTCGAAATTTATACAAATGTATGGAATGTTGAATCATTTTTATGATCTATCAATATCATCAAGTTGAGACCGATTAAGTTTGATTTTTTATTTTGTTTCTCTTTGTATATTTCATGTTAATTATATCCTTGTTTTGATGTAAATTTTTATTTTACCTTGTTAAAATTCCTTTTACTTATTTTAATGTCTCTCTGGCCTTTATTTATATATACTATTATAAGGGTGTTTGTGAAGTATTGAATAAATAAAAAAAATCCCAGTTTTGCATGATGATGATTTTGATGAAATAATAATTTTATGATTTTATTTTCAGATGGACTTGGAGTCTTTCGACAGTTCTTTCGATTATGGTCTAGAAGAAGAGAATTTTTATGAACCAATAAAAAAGCGGCGAGTAACTTTCAACCCGAAGACTTACATAAAGGTAAGTTTGAAAAAAATATTTTTTATTGAATAATCAGTAACAATATAACCAATTATTCACTAATTATAATTTGTGATGAAAAGAGAAGTGAATACATATGTAATAGATATAAGAAATTGATCATATGTGATATCAGTTTTAGACGATACCCTTTTTGTGCTAAATAAAAATAATTGCTCAGCAACTAGCTGAAAATATTGTGGAAGCATCAGATGATGATATCGTGAAAACAGTAGAATATCAGAAATAGAATAGAAATATTAATGAATTCTAGAATATATCCTACCAACTATAGAGATATAATTTAAAGCGCATCTTCACAGCTTACCCAATATTATTCAAGCTGTGAGGCATCAGTTGAAAAATGAATATTATGACTTTTTACTATTTTTACTTCATTAATAAATTAATAATAAACTCATTTCATTAAGGAACCATTTTTTAATTTCAAGTTTATTGTACTTGTTCTTATCAGCCTGAATTTGTTATGCTAAAAATAATGAAAATGAGGTAAAACGCAATATTATATTATTATATCCAAGAAATTAAAATTCATATCAATCAGACAAATGAAATTATACTTAAGTATATCTAAATACAGGGTGAGTCTTTGACCAATGCATTAATTTTAACCAAAGATTCCTCTCATCAAATGAAACACTTTTTTCATTTAACATTTTTCCAAATTCAGCTCAGGTATAAAGATACAGGCTGTTGAAATTTTGAAAAAAAATCAGTTTTATTTTGTAGCTTTGACATCCTTTTTTCGAATGAAATGAATGTTGGCGTAAAGTTTCCTATAACTATGATACATATTTTCCAAATATTAGTTATTTTCTACTTCTACTGGTTTTCTAGTTATGGACTCGTGGATTCATAAAACTAAACGAAATTAGCATAAAGAAAGCATATAAAGTTTTTCTTGAGTCATTTCAAGAATATTCCATCGTTTTAGAACATTATATTATTCTTCATCATTTCACCTCAAACGCACCGTTTTTGAGATATTCTCTCTCCAGAAATTTCACTACTTTTATGGATCCGTCCCTGAGCGTTGGAATCCCGAATCAATCTGTAAACCACGTTACAATGCCTTATTCTCGTCCGCCAACAATGTCATAGATAATTTATATGCGGGAGTGTATTAGCACATTGTGAAATCTTTAAACGCTTTTAACTCTTTACTTGAGCCGAATCTGGAAAAATGGTAAATGAAAAATGTGTTTCATTTGATGAGAGGAATCTTTGATTAAAATTAATGCAGTGGTCAAAGACTCACCCTGTATATTAATCTGTATGTACATAGTAATAATTTAAGATTATCAAAATTCACTGATAATGTTTTGATTTGTCATACTTTTTAGTTTCTGTATCATAACGCAAATTTTTGCGTGCATATTATAGGGAACAGTGTGCCATAATTTCGCCCGAATTTTTTTGCCGAAAATTATCTCAAATGATTAGGTTTTTGCTAGAATATAAAGCCGATCGAGCTGAAATCCGGTACTCGATTTTAAAATGGCGGGTTGAAGGTTTTTGAGGAATTTCATCGGAATCTGACGGATAGTCTCTGAAATATATCATTTTAGAAGAAACAATTATACCGTTGAAACTTATTTCGATACCTGATAATATTTCATATTCAATTCTCCAATTTATCACTCAATTCAAATCATCGATATAATGATTTATACTTAATTTAATATCAAAGCGGGCTCTGTATATCTCAGCAAATAACATTCAACGTTACAGCTGTTTAAATAAATCGACCTTTATATATCTGTTCAATATAATCGACCTGAAAAAAAAACATCAGAAGACTGTTCAATTTCGCCTTAATGAAAGTAATGGATCGAGCGGTTCTTGGAACGTTCAAAACGCTTTCGACTCATTGAAATCTGGAACCGGGCCGGTTAAAAATAAACACCCCATATCTTTCTGCTAATGAACTATCTAAAAGCTAAATGTAGCGGTGCCTGATTGATAGGCTGTTTTTTGGACTTTTTATCCACTTTTCGCTTTTTTAGGTCTGGCGTTGTTGTCTTCAAAGGGCACCTATTTGTGTTCGTTGAAGTTTTATTGTGTGGGCTGTCAAACAGAACATTTATTTGTACGATTTGTCTCTACCTAGTTCAGACGAGAAGGCACGAGAAGTTTGTGAAGAGTAAACATTCGGAAATTACAGACATTTGCGCAAAACGACTGGAGAACAAGCGCTCCAAAAGAATTAATTGAATATCGTGAAATAGGCAAGGTGCATGAACAATGGAAATATCACAAATGCCACCCAGAAATAAATATTTATTATGTATGGAATAATATTGAATTTCCATTGATTTTTCTTTTCTTCTAGTTAACTTGTTTCTCTCCCAAACTCTGAAAAATATCTATATAATAAAAATGTATTATTTTGTGAATTACTTCTGCGTTAGAAACACATGATATTCGTCGAAGCAATATATCGAACACAGTTGCCTAACAAACAATAACGAAACAACATCAACGATAAAATAACTATTTCGTAACGTTTTAGAGACTATCCTTCGTCAGACACCAAGCGAAAACCTTATTTTTAGTTGATAGCTTTTCTGAAATTCGAAAATTTTAACATTATGGAAGTCTTTGAACATCATAGTAACATAATTTCACTTTGCATAGAAATTTCCAAGTTCCAATTCTTTTTTCATAAAAGTCAACAAAATAACTGCTCAATGGTCAATTCCAATAATTGAACAATTTGCAAAATTGCATTTTCTTTGTTTCGTTATTGTTTGTTAGGCAAAAATGTTCGTTAGACATTGCTTCTGACAAATATCTCGTGTTTCTAACGCAGAAGCAATTCACAAAATAACAATTTTTTTTATTTTATAGATATTTTTCATAGTTTGGGAGAGAAAACTCAGCAAGAAACCATTCAATAATGACAGAATGAGCTGGACAGGTGAAATTTTCATAGTAGGTTTGAGAGATATATATCTCGGCGAAATTCGTTATTGGGATAAATGGTTACGTAGTAACGAAAAGAAAAAATTTTTTATTCTTCACAAATTTCAAATTTTTTTTTAAGATGCAGTTTCACCATAGAAATTTATTGATATCATTTTAAACTCTAACAAGCTAATACTTTCGGAGATATGATTTTTCGAAATTTCAATAATGAATCGTACTTCTGTGTTCTTACATGTCATCTTATTTTCCTATGAGAGATAAATGCCAAAATTATTTCTCGTTCGTTTTTCTTGATATAAAATACACCTTGTGTTCTAGAAAACAAAGCATGATTGAATGCAAAATGACCAATGAAATAACCTAATCTATCGTAGAATTATGAGCATGATATGATAATATACTTTTGAGGTGATAATATAATGCCCGTGGATAATCTATATGATGATGGAAATATATTCTTTGGTAAGACACATAATCAAATTGGGTTCAGAATATCTCCAGTAAAAACAAAACTGGTATATTGTTTAAGTTTTAATTAATATAATTTAATTTTCAGAGTAGATTTGAGGAATGAATATCTCGGATAAGTTCGTTATTGGGGAGAATCGGTCTGTTTGCATTTAATTTCTTTCATGATGTAGTTCTATCGTAAGAATCTATTTATATAATTCCCAGAGACCAATAATTTCGGAGATATGATTTGTCAAAGTTTGAACAAGAGTGCCAAAGCTCCTGTCCACAGGGCTTGAACCAATATTTTTTTAATCACAAAAGCGAACAAAATGCATGATGCTGTTTGAATTGGTGGAATTAGAAATGCCATGTCTATGGTCAAGTCAAGATTATTTTAAATCGATATTTAATATCTTTCACGCGTCGAGACGAGTTAAATATGGTAATTATGCGCTTATTTTATAGAATCGGGTCCCATATATTCAGGCTAGATAAACGATATTTGATATTTTTATCAAAATATAATAGGGTACCCAAGATTTGTGGATTTGCCGAAATATATAATATAAAACAAGAGGAAAATCAAAAAGCTTAAATAAATTATAATCTGATATCCCTGAATTTTGGAAGAGCCTTCGAAAATTTATTTTACGGTAGATCTAAAAATAGTATTTTTCTTCCCTGGAAGCCAAGCATTCTTGAGCGCTCTGGCTATAAATTTGAACAATCTCGCCAAAGCTCCTGACCTAAGTGCTTTTCCAACTAGTTATCATGAATACCTTCGTTCTGTAAAACAATATAGGTGATTCCATATAAGTTCGGCGTTCTGTGTGTATTTATACGTCCTCAAACGTCGAAGACACAAGTAAGTCTCATAAATACATAGTTGGGGTATGAGCTGTAATAATTAGGACTAATCAGTGCAGCCAGCCGAGTGGTTAATTTGGCACCGGAAGATGAGGGCAGATATATGACGTCACCTACTAAAGGCAGGAAGTCCGCTCATTTTAACGAAACAAGAGGTTAGGGACTCACGCATGGGGTGCACCTTCGAATTCATGGGGTTTATAAGGTTTCCCTGGTAGCGCCGATAGAAAACATATATCTAAAATATCATACCGGGTGTACCTACCTCTATTGGTTAGCACTCTGGATGTCGTCACTTAGGAGACTATGGGTTACTAAAATAAATCTTAAAAAGTCAAAAGTTTATCCTGAACGATATCCGGATTTCAACCTTGAATCATAAAATATAGGGTGCCATTTGAGTGAGCTAAGGCTCTTTGAAAGTCGATGAAATTCGAATCACATTTCAGAACACCCAGTATGTGATGATGATAAAAAGATATCTGGAACAAATTGGCAAAGTCTCAGAATTGAGGAAATTGCTGTTTATCTGATGATTCTATAACATTTCCTCATTGTTCTCCATGTTCTATAACTGAGGTTATAGAAGAAAAAATGGGTTCAAGCCCTGTGGACAGGAGCTTTCTGGCGCTCTAGTTCAAACAGACAAATTATATCTCCGAAAGTATTGGTTTCTCTGAGTTGGGAATTATATCAATGTGTATACATATGATAGAGCTGCATCATAAAGGAAATTCAATTCAAATAATAGTTTATTTATCAAGATTAAACGAGCAATCATGAGAATGAGAACTGCACCATGGAAGAAATCGAATTAAATCTGGCCAATTTTGCTCAATAACGAACTTAACCGAGATATTCATCTCCCTAACCTACTCTGAAAATTTCAACTACCTAGCTCATTCCGTTCGAGAGCTATTGTGGAAAAACTTTTTTTTAAATTTTCAAAATTTTTTTTTTACACTTTGCGGTAATCTGATCAATACAAAACTTCACATGCGTATAAAGGTCATGATTCTACAATTTGATGCTAAATTTCAGATAGATCGAACGAACTTGTCCGAGATATTTACGCTCCAAATCCACCTTGCAATTTTCAATCCGCTAACTCCTTTCGTTCGAGAGTTATCGTGCCTACGGCCGGTCGGCCGGCCGGACAGAATCGATTTCGCACTCGGATTCTTGATCAGTGAGTCGAACCAAATCGCTTGAGACCATTTTCAGCCAAAAATTCCAAAATTACAGAAACTTGGGCAAATTGATAAGCACTCTGTTCCGAGAAACTAGAGCGCCAAAAAAACAAGTTTCGTATGACAATTGCCCTAACAGGTTTAAAGTACCAACAAATAGTAGGTATTCCATAAAACATGTATGAAAGAAGATAAGTAATAATAAAAAATCACCTTGTAATCGATCAAAAATTTCCTGATCTATGTTCACCAAATTTTCTCCTCTCTCGAACTACAGAATTATGCTTTCAATATTTACGTAATATTTTCAAACATTTTCGGGTGAGGTCCCCGTTGCATCGCTAAAATACGAGTATTTCAACCCCAATATTTTTGAAGTTACAATATTCCCTTCTGTCAAGTTGACATTATGAGAATTCATACATAGAATAATTATATCAATCTGTGAAATACGATTTACATTGAAATTTTGAAAAATCATATCTCCGAAAGCATTAGCTTGTTAGAGTTAAAAATAATATGAATGGATTCTTATGATAAAACTGCTTATTAAAAAAAATTTAATTTGGAATTTGTTTCGTAAAAAAAAAATTTTTTTTTTGTTACTCCGAAACCATCTGTCCGATTTTGCCCAATAAAGAACTTAGCCGAGATATTCATCCCCCAAACCTACTCTGAAAATTTCAACTCTCTAGCTCATTCTGTTCGAGAGTTATCGTGCCTACGGCCGGCCGGCCGGACCGGCCGGACAGAATGAATTTCGACCACGGATTCTTGATCAGTGAGTCGAACCAAATCGTTTAAGTCCATTTTCATCGAAATATTCGAAAATTACAGACATTTGGGCAAATTGATAAGCACTCAGTTCCGAGGAACTAGAGCGCCAAAAACCTGAGTTCGGTATATTTCTCTCATATGCAAAAATATTTTAAAAATATGCTAACAATATTTATTCACATGACCGCTGAAGAAAAATCAAGATATCTGCATTTACTGGTTATGGCGATGAAAGGCAAAAACTTGGACCACCCTGTATATTTAATTTTTGATCAATCTAGGTTTATATGGTATTCTTTCACCTGCATCAGATCTTTCCATAGAGATAACTTCCGAATGACGTTTGTGAAAATGACAGCTCTTTAAGATTTGTGTTCAGAAAGATTTGCCATTTTAATCCTTTTGTTTTTGCGCGCATGTTCTAGAGAACAGCGCGTTCTCATGTTGCCTGAATGTCTGAAAACGTTTTTTTCTTGAAAATGGTCTCGAACTATTAAGTTCGCGGTTGCGCATCCGAATGCGACGATTAAGTTCGTTAATGGACACAAGCTGCCAAACGGTTTCGGAGTTATACCCATCTGAAATTTTGTTGTTACTTCCTCAATAACTCAAAAAATACAGATCTGATTGAATTGAAACTTAGTAATTACTTATAGAATGCCGCCGTGCAAAATTTCGTGTGGATCGTATATCAAGAAAAAAAAATGTCTTCGAATATTTTATATTTTTGAAACTGTCAGATTCCGCTGAAAGCTTCAAGCCGAATTTCATTTTCCCAATAATTCCAAAAATACAGATACGATCGAATTGAAATCTAGTACTAGTGGAAGCAAGTGTGTGAGGATTTTTGGCGCTCTTGTCACTCGGAACAGAGTGCTTATCAATTTGCCCAAGTGTCTGTAATTTTCGAACTTTTGCCTGAAAATGGTCTCAAACGATTTGGTTCGACTCACTCATCAAGAATCCGTGGTCGAAATCGATTCTGTCCGGCCGTCCGTTAACACTATAACTCTCGAACGGAATAAGCTAGAAAGTTCAGAGTAGGTTTGGGACATAAATACCTCTGTCGAGTTCTTTATTGGGCAAAATAGGCCTGATGGATTCGGAGTAACAAAAAAATTTTTTTACATTACATATTTCAAATTCAATTTTTTTTTACGATGCAGTTCCACCGTAAGAATCTATTGATACCATTTTCGACTCTAACAAGCTAACATTTTCGGAGACATGATTTTTCAAAGTTAATATATCGTATCTCTGTTTTTTAAAAATATCTTTTTCTGAAAATACCGATTCTTCCTACGCAGGATCTTCCATTGAATCGAATGAGTAGGTATAGTACTCCAGGAATTTCCGTTTTCTCCTCGTATCCACCCAAACGAAACGTTTGTTTTACGTTTCAGCACCTCCCAATTAGTTTCGGAAATGCTGACGCGAAGTGCTTCATTAGTGCCGACGGATTCGCTCCGTAAAGAACGGGGATGAAAATAGATTATTTTCTGTTTTTATTGTAAGAAATACTCTTGACGGTTGGAAGGACATACCTTTCATAATAGGGGATGTTTAATTGTTGTTTTTCGGTTTATTTTTTCCTTATGTACAGGTGAAAAATTTCGATGTTTGTATGGGGTATGGGGTTGTATGGGGTCTGTTCAAACAGACAAATTATATCTCCGAGAGTATTGGTTTCTCAGAGTTGGGAATTATATCAATGTATTCTTATGATAGAACTGCATCATAAAGGAAATTCAATTCAAATAATAGTTTATTTATCAAGATTAAATGAGCAATCTGAGAATGAGAACTGCACCATGGAAGAAATCGAATTAAAATAGCTGAAATGAATTTGACTCTCTCTTATAGAACAGGATAACATGATACGAGTATGAACACAGATCATATAATAAATCGTGATATAATAAATATAGCATTCTGTGAAAACATAGAAGTACGATTCATTATTGAAACTTCTAAAAATCATATCTCCGAAAGTATTTGCTTGTTGGAGTTGAAAATTATATCAATGGATTTTTATGGTGAAATTGCATCTTAAAAAAAATTATTTTGAAATTTGCAAGTTAAAAATTTTTTTCGATACTCCGAAACCATCCAGCCTATTTTGCCCAATAGCAAACATAACCGAGATATTTATCTCCCTAACCTACTCTGAAAATTTCAACTGCCTGCTTGGGGACAACTCAAAAGAAAATAAATAATAAAGTGATAATTACGAATATCTGTCCGAAGTAAGTACGGACTTTTTATTCAATTACCTAATAGTATTGATCTACTATAAAAATGTTGATCTACTAGAAAAATGTAGATCTAACGGGAAAATGTAGATCTACTAGAAACATGTAGATCTACCGGAAAATTGTAGATCTAACGGAAAAATGTAAATCTACTGGAAATATGTAGATCTATGGCTAAGAAGATCTGCTGGCCACTAGTTACAATGATACTAAACTTATTTGCATTCAAGATGTGATAGAAGGAAAACTATCACTCCTGAGATGTTGAATGATGTTGGAAGAAATTTTTATTTGAGGTTAGGGTGTTGCCAAAGCGTTCGCGGTGAACACTTTGAACATCTACTTCATTAACATTAATATTTTTAGCTTGCTCCTCGGAGTGCTTATGAATTTGCCCAAATGTCTGTAATTTTAGAATTTTTGGCAGAAAATGGTCCTAAATGATTTGGTTCGACTCACTGATTAAGAATCCGTGGTCGAAATCGATTCTGTCCGGCCGTCCGGCCGTCCGTTAACAAGATAACTCTCGAAAGAAAAGAGTTGGAGGATTGAAATTTGCAGGGTAGGTTTGGAGCGTAAATATCTCGGACGAGTTCGTTAACGGGCGAAATCCACCAAGCGGTTGCGGAGTTATGGCCGTTTTTAGTAAAAATATTTTAGATGAATATTTCCGAAACCGATTATTCGATCTGTCTGGAATTTTGCATCAAATTGTAGAATAATGACCTTTATATGCATGCGAAGTTTTGTATTGATCGGGAGCCTTAAAGAGTAAAAAAAAATTTTCAAAATTTTTTAATTTTGTTTCTACAATAACTCTCGAACAGAATGAGCTAGGCAGTTGAAATTTTCAGAATAGGTTTGGGAAATAAATATCTCGGCTAAGTTTGTTATTGGTTTCGGAGTAACGAATACTAATTTTGTTTTACATTACACATTTCAAATTAATTTTTTCTAAGATGCAATTTCACCATTAAAATCCTTTGATATAATTTTCAAGTCTAACAAGCTAATACTTTCGGAGATATGTTTTCACAGAATGCTGTACTTAATTATTCTTTTAATGAATTATTATATGATCTGTGTTCTTAGATGTCATCTTATTTTCCTATGAGAAATAAATGTCAAAATTATTACTGGTCCGTTGTTCTTGATATAAAATTCACCTCCTGTTCTAGAAAACAAATTATCATTCACTGCAAAATGATCTATGAAATAACCGCAGCTATCGTAGAATTATGAGGATGATAATATATTATACTTTTAAGGTGATAGATAATATAATGCCCGTGGATAATCCATATGATGATGGAAATATATTTTTTGCTAAGATACATAATCAAATTGGACCAGAATATCAGGTAAAACAAAACTGCTATATTGTCTAAGTTTTAATTGATATAATATAATTTTCATAATAGATTTGAGGAATGAATATCTCGGATAAGTTCGTTATTGGGGAGAATCGGTCTGTTTGAATTTAATTTCTTTCATGATTCAGTTCTATCGTAAGAATCCATTTATATCATTCCCAGAGACCAATAATTTCGGAAATATGATTTGTCAAAGTTTGAATAAGAGCGCCAAAGCTCCTGTTCACAGGGCTTGAACCAATTTTGCTACATTTTAGTTATTGGTTTTGTACCAAATTTTGCGAATCACTTGATTTTTTTCTAATTTGAATTTTGCAGTAAACCATGAAAGTGATAGCATTTCTGAATAGAGAATTACGCGACTTCAAGCGATGTATCACAAGCCCATACTTCCTATCTGAAAAATTGGGAGTTGTACCTGTCTTTCGAAGCGGTTGAAGGTTCGCATACGAAGAAGAATGACAATTTAAAGTTTCAATTTGACGTGTTTTCCATAAATATGTACGGTAACCAATAGGGCTTCACGCGAGAGCGAGATTTTTCCCGTCTCGTCTCGTTCTCGTCTCGCAAAAGCATGACGAGAAGAGACGAGACGTTTACAAAAATATTATAGGCGACACCGAGACCACATACAGCGCAACACGAGAGTCTCGTTTTAGGTCTTGTTAAATTTTTTGTATGAAGTTTTATATATGACTCGACTTTTTTCAACACCCACAGAAAACAATTGAATATGAAGAGTTTCCACTATAATTACCAATATATTTTGTCTATATTATGCATCGATCGTTCTAGAAATACACGATTTTTCAGAAGATTATTAATTTGTTATGACCTTTCCATAATCGAGATTATTTCTCAAGAAAAAATAGAAACACAACCGTAAAAACGGATGCCATTATGAATTCAATACTTAACGGACAACTTATATTGCCCCTAAATCCCAATGCTTTGAAAATTTCGTCTCTATCTGGACATCTGGAGAAATTTATTCTCTTGTGCTCCTTGTAGTGAAGATGTGAACAATTATTGTTTACATCTGTGGAACTACGTATAATAAAACTGGTGAAGAAATGAAGCTATTCAATGTTTCGAAAAGTGTTATGAGGAATACGCCAAGAACACCCTCAATGATCTATCCACTGGGAAGTTATTCTTCGAAAACTATATCAAATTGTTCGATTCTATTAAAAAATGTATTGACATCGATAGCCTATTTAAAACACCAACAAAACTTTCAAAATATTGGAAAGCTGATTTTGAAGAATATTTGCTGTTAGAAAGAGCAAATAGGAATGAAAATATTTAACAGTGGTGGAGAGTGATGAAAAAGTTGTTCCTACACTTTCCAAGATGGCCGATGATTTATTAATGGCTATATCCGTACCTGTTGAAAGATTATTTTCCACAGCAGGTATGATCTTGGCAAAAACACGTACATCATTGAAAAATGATGTGATGCAAGCGTGAGTATGTTTGAATTCTTGGTCATCGAGTAATTTAAAAGTTGAAATTATCAGTGTTCAAAATTAAAAATAATATGTACATGTACAAATGTTTTTGTATAAAAGCGTAATAAATATAGCTTCATAAAATTATTCATTATTGTATACCATTTCGTTTATTATGTTATAATATTTATTATCATTATTCAGAATTGAACGAGACGAGACGAGACAACTGATAACGAGACTTAAACGAGACTTAATTTTTTGGGAATTGGCGAGAGCGAGACAAGATTTTTTATACTCTCGCCTACTCTCGTCTCGTGTGAAGCCCTAGACTAACCAAGATAATGAATTTAATCCATTTGACTTTTCCACACTGTATATTTATCTGCTTGTCTTCGGGTTCAATAATATCGAAGTGTCAATGCCTCCGATCCATATTTAAGCTTAACCAACTTTGGTAGTACCAGTTTTCAGGCCTTGGAACGACCAACTATGAGGAATTATTATAATACGTCAACTTCGAGGTGTAGAAAAGTGAAAAAGCATATTAGTAAAACTTGAACGGAGAGCATTCATAATAATATTACGGGTCTGAAATATCAACGACCCACGGGACGCCTCTCACTCGTGTCTTACCGACCAGGTACAGTCTGTTCTTTATGCGCGCCGTTGCGCGTATAGCGTCCGATGAATAAATTGTTTCTTTATTTATATTCGAAATGTGTCGCAACTGACGACAACTCACCTACCGTATTCCACAAATAGCGCGAGAAAAGCCTTTTGTGGCGATTCCAGAGGACGTTCGTTCAAGGGAACGTTCGTCCTTCGCGCCACCCTGGCCTCGCTGTTCACGGACCGGTAGAAGAAATCTTAGAACGAGTATTTTTCATTCTAAATGGTTTCTTTCTGGATTTTGTCTACCAAACTCTGAAAAATATCTATTAAATAAAAAAAATTATTATTTAAAAATTGGTTTAAGCACTGACGTGAAGTCTGAAGCTTTTGCGCGTATGTTCTCTTGTCCATTCTCCTGTATTGGACACTCTTAATCGAATTTACCAAGGTGAATTCTATTGTCTGTTCTCCTGTATTGGGCACTCCGAATTTACCATGGTAAATTCGATTAAGAGTGTTCAATACAGGAGAATGGACAAGAGAACATATGCGCAGAAGCTTCTGACTTCACGTCAGTGCATGAACCAATTTTTTTTTCAATAATTTTTTAAAAATGTTCTAGTGCTACGATCCTCACGAATTTTTGGCAAGAATTTTCGCGTTGGCATTCTACAACTTATAACCATGATTGAATTGGATCGGATTTGTATTTTTTGAGTTATTGAGGAAATAACAACCAAATTTCAGATTGATATAACTCCAAAACCATTTGGCCGATTATGCTAGTTAACGGAGTTAAATGTCGCATTCAGATGTGCAATCTACCCTGAAAACTGCAAGTCGCTATTTCTTTCCGTTCTCAAGGAATCATGAGATACATCATATTTTTTCGTAATTTTTTAAAAATGTTCTTGTTGTACGGTCCTCACGAAATTTTACACACGTCTTCATTTCGATATTCTACAACTAGTTACCAAGTTTAAATTTGATAGAGTCTATTTTTTTTGAGTTATCGATTAAATAATATTCCAGATGGGTATTACTCCGAACCCGATGGGCCGATTATGGCCAACAGCGAACTTAACTCTCCCATTCATATGTGCAACCTATCCTGAAAATTATAAGTCCCTATCTCCTTTCGTTCGAGAGTTGTCGAGGCAACGGTCACCCATCCAGCAACTGAACTCACACAAGGATCTCCAACAGTATAGATCCGATCATGTTCGAACTTGGACCTTGGTAGTAGAGTTAGGTTCTGAAGGCTCTCGCAAAATTTCAGCGATGTCGGACGAATTGTTTATGATATATAGATTTTTTTTCAATAATTTTCTATGAATTTTTAAAAATTTTTTAGTGATACGATCTTCACGACATTTTGCAAGAATTTAGGCGTTGCCATTCTACAACTAATAACTATGTTTGAATTGGATCGGTTCTGTATTTTTTGAGTTATTGAGGAAATAACAACCAAATTTCAGATTCCAAAACCGTTTTGTCGATTATGCCTCCACACTCCACACTCTTAATCGTGGTAATCCTGGTAAATTCGATGGTGTCCAATACAGGAGAATGGACAGTAGAACATACTGCTTTTACCAATTTTTTTTTTTTTTATTTCCTAGGGGTCCGGTTCTTATGAAATTTGAAACACGTCTTTATGTCGATATTCTACAATTAAATAGCAAGCTTCAATTCGATCGAGCCTATATTTTTTGAATTATCGAGGAAATAACATTCCAGGGGAGTATAACTCTGAAACCGTTGGACCGATTATGCCCATAAACGAACTTAACTCTCCCATTCGGATACGCAATATACCCTGAAAATTACGAGTCCCTATCTCCTTTCTCACGAAGTTATCTAGGCAATGGTCACCCATCCATCTACTGAACTCACACAAGGCTACTCGATTCTCCAACAATATATATCCGATCGTGTTCAAAATTGAAACTTGGTAGCAGAGTTAGGTTCTGAAGGCTCTCGCAAAATCAGCGATGTCGGACGAATAGTTACCGATATATAAAATTTTTTTCAATAATTTTCAATGATTTTTTAAAAAATTTCTAGTCATACGATCCTCACGAAATTTTGCAAGAATTTTTGCGTTGGCATTATACAACTAATAAGTTTAGGTTCTGAAGGCTCTCGCAAAATCAGCGATGTCGGACGAATACATAACATTTTTTTCAATAATTTTCAATGATTTTTTAAAAATTTTCTAGTCATACGATCCTCACGAAATTTTGCAAGAATTTTTGTGTTGGCATTATACAACTAATAACCATGTTTGAATTTAATCGGTCTTACATTTTTCGAGTTATTGAGGAAATAACAACCAAATTTCAGATGGGTATAACTCCAAAACCGTTTGTCCGATTATGCCTACAGAAAAACTCAAATGTCGTTCTCAGGTTATTGTGACATAAAAAATATTTTTTAATAATTTTTTTCAAATTTTCTAGTTGCATGATTTTCACAAAATTTAACAAACGTGTTTAGATCTATATTCTACAACTATTCACCAAGTTTCAATTCGATGGGATTCATATAGGTTGAAAATAAAATTATTACTCGGAAACCATTGGGCCGATTATGCCCATTAAGGAACTCGTCCGTCGTATTGGGATGCGCCACCTATCCTGAAAATTTCAGATCGCTATCTCATACCGTTCTCAAGTTATCGTGGCAACGGACGGTCAGCCGGCCGGCCAGCCGGACATAATCAAGTTTGAACTCGAATTCTCCATCAGGTAGTCGAACTCAGTCGTTTGAGAGCATTTTCGGCAAAATCTTTGAAAATTACAGACATTTGGGTAAAATGATATCGCGATGTTTCCCAGAACATAAGCGCCAAAAAGACTTCTGCGTTAGAATCACTAGATATTTGTCAGATACAATATGTACCTACAATGCCTAATAAGCAGTAACGAAACAACATTAGCGATAAAACAGCTATTTTGTAACGTTTCGGAAACTAAATCAATTTCCTTCTACAGAGACAAAACGAAGATCTTTAGAATTATTCTTTGTTGGCAATTATTCTGGGATTCGAAATTTGTCAAAGTCTTCGAAGAACATAGCAACATAGTTTCACTTTACATAGAAATTTCAAGTTGCAACCAGGTCTGGCCAATCCAAGCGATGATTATTCAGAACTTCAGATGTTAGAAGTCCGGTACAGGACCCCAATGTAGGGCTATCATCTCCATAGATTTCAGTAGTGCAGGGTATTACAAATCAGTAAAATGTTTTGATCACTAAACGACCGTACTGAATTTTCTGACATTTTTTGATGTATTTTTCGAGGGGGAAACCGCTGACAAAAATTCGAACACCAGAATTCCAACTCAACCGGAATTTCATTGGAATTCAATAGGAATTCAAAAGGAATTCTTTTGAAATTCTATTGGAATTCTATATTCTTGTACACCAGAATTCCTAGCGGTCTACCCCTCGGTTAAACCAACTATTTGGAGCTGTATACATGATTGTCCGATAGGTGTCGCACTCTAACATCAATAGGAATTCTCAATAATCCAATAGGAATTCTGCGGAATTAATGGAATTCAATAGGAATTCCACGGAATTCAATAGGAATTCCAGGAATTCAATAGAAATTCCAGGAATTCAATAGGAATTCCAGGAATTCAATATAAATTCTAATGGAATTCCATGGAATTCTACTTTCTTGTACACCAGAATTCCTAGCGGTTTACCCCTCGGTATTTTTAAACATTCAAAGGAATTTAAAGATTATTTTTAATACTTTTTAACAAATTTGTAATTAATATTCAATATTAATCATTTTTGTATTCGATATGAATTAAGTAGATATAACGAGCCGAATAAAGGTCCCACAAAAAAGGATTGAAAGGCCAATCCATCAAATGAATTCGAAATCAAAATATTTTGACTGAAAAAATTTCTACAGTAACAGGTTTTAATACATCTTCTAGAAGACCACAAAAGATGACCTTTGAGTATTGACTAACTTATAAATCCCATTTCAACTAACTAAAATTTTTTTAACCTTTCATTTTCGACTTTGTTTGTTGTTGATAAGTAGTCAATGATACGGTGAAACATAATAAGTTTCACTTCATGGGTTTGATGGGTTTATTTCCGATATATGTAAATTATGCACTTATGTATACCTGAATTTTTTTTATTTTACTGTATCAATATTATTAATACTCGTTCATTATCAATTCTTAGAAACATTGATATTTACATACTGAATTTACAGCAAGAACTTCATTTCAAATAAATGTTCTAGTATTCCGAAAAAACAACCAAATTGCTATTGGTACCTGCAAGGTAGGCTATTGTTGCCTAGGCAAACAAGCCAAAGACAGATGTTCAGTTTTCATGGACGGCGTTGTATTTGGAGTGAAAGGTGAATTTATTTTAGATGTAATTTTATCTTAGGACCATTGATATCAAACACACAAATAAACTAATACTTTCGGAGATATGATTTTTCAAAATATCAATAATTCATCGTAATTTTATGACTTCATAGAATGCTTTTGAATTTAATTTTGTATGATGCAGTTCTATCATAAGAATTGTTATCATTCCCAACTCTTACGGTGGGTTTCATAAAGCTTTGACAGCTCTTAATTGCCAAATAAGTGAGATTTGATATCAAATTCCAGTTGATTTTTTATGCAACCATCGAATTAAATCCACAATTAAGCTAATCGAAGCTTCGTGAAACTCACCATGAAAAACCAATACTTTCGGAGATATGATTTGAATAATTAATCGTTTTTCCATGCGATTACTCCTTCCTTTAAACCATTTTCCATTCCCAAAGTCTATAATTTCAAACAGCTCCATAATTGAGCATCGGAACTAACGAGTGATTTTTTAACAACTTTCTTTTTGGCAACCCTGTTTTTTACAGCTGATGGGGGTTTCGTGCCTTGTGTGACTGTCAAACATGTTCAGTTTGGTCTATAATTTAACTATGAATCGACTTACAAACGATAACGCTTGCAAATTATTGAATTCTATTATCGAAATTTATGCTCGGTTAAGAAAGTGTAATGTGAACTCCTTCCATATGGTGAGTTTGGTTGACCCTCTCAGGCGGCTATTCCGAATCTTGTGAATAAATTTTGCATCAAATTTACATTATTGGATATTAAACCACCAACACGCATACGTAGAGTGCGGACAGAGGAAAATATCGCAGCTGTATCCGCCAGTGTTAGTGATGACAGTGAATTGTTGATTCGGCGCCATTCGCAGCAATTGGGCCACTGTTACTCCACTACGTGGGAAATTTTGCGGAAGGATTTACATGTGAAACCTTTTAAAATACAGTTGGTGCAAGATTTGAAGCAGCATGACCTTCCACAATGGATAACTTTTAATGAATGGGCCCCTGCAAAGTTGGATGAAGTACCACTTTTTTATCGCTAAATTATGTCGCCGTCCAGATCGTGTGATTTAACGCCTCTAAATTATTTTTTTGGAGCTATGCTAAGGCTCATGTCTATAGCGAGAAGCCCGCAACGGTTGACGCACTGGAAGCCAATACTGAAGAATTTAATAGTGTGATACCGGCCGATATGTTGGAGAGAGCATGCCAAAATTTGACCCGGCGTATGGACCATTTGAAGCGCAGCCACGGCCAACATTGACATGAAATAATCTTCAAACAATAAATTATATGAATTGTTCTATCAACTCAAATAAAGATATCATACATTTTTCTGAAATTTATGTGTTTTTTTCTCAAATCAAATCCGAAAGCTCTTAAAAAATCACCCGTTATATACTATATGTCAGTATGATATTATGCAATCATAAGTATTATGTCTTTATAACTCTGCATTGTTAATTATTAATTCGAATTTCACTATCGCAGATAACGTAGACACTGACACAAATTCTAGCAAGATAAACATCGGGGGGCGAAAGATAAAACTGTCACAGTGACTAACTAATTGTCCTTAATAGGAGCTTAATAAGTTGTGGTTTTCCATTAACGATAGTCGACCAAATTATTAATTAGAAGAATGCATCCCATAAACAAAACATACGTCAGAACAACAAAAATAGTCCGGTCATATATGCATAAAAATGACGAAGTCATATCCGTCAGGCATTTTTATCGGTTCTTTTCGTTTCTTGCGCGCATTCGCGGTCAAAGATTCATGAAACTGCCGAGCACGTATCATCGGTATTTGCGGACGGAGTACCGGTTACGCCGGCAAAAAACGGTCTGGAAGCGAGAATATCGTAGAAGATATTTTTGAAATTTCAACGATGAATGAATTGATTGTCGATTTGAAAGTATCGGATTCTCAGAGTTGGGAACTATATCAATGGATTATTATGATAGAACTGCATCATAAAAGAAACTAAACTCAAAAAAACCTTGTGGCACGAGCTTTGGCGCACTTGTTTAATTTTTGACAAACCATATCTCCGAAAGTATTGGTTTCTCAGAGTTGGGAATGATATCAATGGATTCTTACGATAGAACTGCAACATAAAATAAATTAAATTCAAATAATACTTTATTTATCAAGATTAAATGAGCAATCTGCAATGATTCAACCTCGTGGAATGGGTTGTTGCAACTTACACTCGGTGCATAGTTTTCACAACTCGAAATACCTAAGGAAAGTATCATCGAAATGTCTAGAACAAGGCTGGAGACAATCATAGCAGATTGTTCATTTATTCCTGATATTTGAGTAGGTAGTGGATTACGAACAAATTATTTTAATAGTTCAAAATATATTAATAAAATACTATTCTCTTTTCATAATTTAATAGTTCATACCACTAATACATTCATTCTGTATTGTGATATTGTGAACCTTAACTGGAGAAATAATATTTGATACGCAAATGTAGATCCATATTTCAGCATATTTTTGCTAGCAACATTATGAAAACACTGTAAATAGGGACATGTCTCACTACTTAAGGAAGTAAAGGGTAATATTAACCTCGGTGGTCAACGAAGAGTAATTTCTTTTGAAGATTCCATCATGTTTTTCTTTCCTATTGCCTTCATGAACTACAGCAATAAAATGATCCAATTCTAAATCTTCTGAAACATCATCCCCAATATTTGCACATAAATTATTCAAAATGCAACAAGTCAATATTATTTTTGGTATCAAAACAGTCTTGTATTCACAAATTCAAGATACGAACCTTGTTTTCCACCACAATATATTTTCAAAGTACGAATTATATAAAGAAATAAGATGACATGAATCAACAGTGAACACAGATAGAACACAGACAGATAGAATTCGCATTCTGTGAAAACATAGAAGTACGATGCATTAATGAAATTTCGAAAAATCATATCTCCGAAAGTATTAGCTTGTTGGAGTTAGAAATGACATCGATGGATTCTTACGATGACTGCACCCTAAAAAAAATTGAATTTGAAATTTGTAATGTAAAAAATCATTTTTTTTTCGTTACTCCGAAACCATTGGGCCGATTAGCTCAAAAACGAACTCAACTGAGATATCTATTTCCTAAATCTACTCGTGTTAATGGCCGGACTGGCCGGACAGAATCGATTTTGACAAATCGTTCATCGGCCATCCATAGTTTTTTACCACATTACGGCAATCCGATTAATACAAAATTTCACATGCATATAAAGGTCACGATTCTACTGTTTGATGCTAAATTTCAGATGGATCGAGTGATCAGTTCCGGGAATATTAAAAAAAATGTTTTTACTAAAAACGGCCATAACTCCGAATCGTTTGGTGGATTTCGCCCGTTAACGAACTCATCCGAGATATTTACGTTCCAAACCTACCCTGCAATTTTCAATCCTCTAACTCCTTTTGTTCGAGGGTTATCGTGCCTAAGACCGGCTGGACCGGCCGGCCGGGCAATATGATTTCGACCCCCATCAACTATGAAGGCCATTTGCAGCTCATCTCTTTTGTTAAGGGACGCTGTGAGAGCAGGACGAAGAACTACTTCAAGGAGCGTTCGAGAGGTTTTTTGGTGAGTAACCATTCAACAACTGCAGTCTCACACTCCTGAGAGAAGCGGACCTGTAAAAGGTTTTTCCTCTCGAGCCAAAGAAAACCGAAATTTGTGTAGCCTTTAGATGCCGTCTTCATTCCTAGCATGGATACTTTTTGATCGACCCTCCTACATTCTCATTCTGTTCGAGAGTTATGGTAGAAACAAAATTTGAAAATTAAAAAAAAAAATTTACACTTTACTGCACTTCACTGTATCTGATCAATACAAAACTTCGCGTGCATATAAAAGTCATTATTCTATAATTTGATGCTGAATTTCAGATAGATCGAGTGATCGGTTCCGGGAATATTCATAAAAAATGTTTTTACTAAAAACGGCCATAACTCCGAAACTGCTTGGTGGATTTTGCCCGTTAACGAACTTCAATCCTCTAACTCCTTTCGTTCGAGAGTTATCGTGTTAACGGGCGGACGGATGGCCGGACAGAATCCATTTTGACCACGGATTCTTGATCAGTGAGTTGAACCAAATTGTTTAGGACCATTTTCATCCAAAAATTCGAAAATTACGGACATTTGGGCAAATTGATAAGCATCACTCTGTTCCGATGAACAAGAGCGCCAAAAAAGAGAGGATATTTGATCAAACAGAGCGAAAAAAAATTCTGCAGATAAGTAACTTATTTTATCGAATTCTCTCGTTTTCAAAGATATTTATTTTCCCTGAAAATAAATTCTATCGCTTCTAGTTATACGATTCTATTGATATTAATATTGATATTAAAATCTGGGTGAGGATGATATTTTGATTATTATTTTCACGTAGGACAATTTAAACTTCAACCCTTTTCATCGCCAACCGAAAATCCCTCATTAATGACAGTAATCAACGAAAAAACCCCGTCAACCATAGAATCCACAGGAAATAAAAACTCAACCGAGCAAAGATCCTCATCAAACTGTCATTCTCGAACATTTCTTTCCGGAAGCTATACGCACTACACTTACGAGCGATTATAGCACCCAGAGAATCCTGACTATTCGATGACGAAGCCGCCACCTATTCTCATCTTCGTCGTAGGTATTTTTTTTTTCATCTGTCACCTGAGTGTCACCGATATCGTAATTACACTTTTCTATGCGTGGAGATTTCCGGTGAGAGTGTATCGAACGTTCAAGAAGTTGAAGGATCGTTTCCGGCTACGTTCGGATAATGCCGGGATTACTGAATGGTAGAATTCCGATGGTGAATCATTCCACGAAACGAAACAAATGATTTTTTATCGTTTATTTTTAGGTTATAGTCTTATGGAGTTAATGGTCGAGCACGTGGATGGTGAACGGTGAGATATGAGCGAAGGGTATCGTATTTCATATTCCATATGGATGGGGTGGCCGGTACTAATATTAGAACCTTCACTCAATGTTCGATGCACCTATAAGATTATTCGCGTTTTCAATTATTCCTCAACATGAACTGTTAACTGAACATGACAAATGATTATTGAAAGGTTTTTTTTTTTGGTTTTCTCTCCCAAACTCTGAAAAATATCACAAAAATAACTATCAACAAAATAATTCTAAAGATTTTCATTAAGCGTCTGACGAAGGGAGTCTGATATAGACTCCGAAACGTTACGATATAGTTGTTTCTTCGTTGATGTTCTTTCGTTGTTGTTTGTTAGGCAACATTGTTCAATTGATTGCTTCTGACAAATATCTTGTGTTTCTTACGCAGAAGAAAATCACAAAATAATTAATTTTTATTTTATAGATATTTTTCAGAGTTTGGGAGAGAAAACCCAGAAAAAAACCTTTCAATAATGAGTATACCTCCCACAGTATCCTTTAATGATTACTTATGACAAATGATGTTGTATTATTAAAATTTGAAAAAGCTCTGACGTGAAGTCTGGAGCTTTTGCGAGTATGTTATATTGTCTATTTACACCTCAGACACCCTCACGAAATAATGCCTGAACTTTTAAAGCAGTCTCTTTAACATATTTGATGTCTATTGTCCTATTAATATTGTTCTATTAATATAACCGAGATCGAAACGTCGACTTCCTGGAATTGATCGTATTTTTTGCCCAGTCCTGAAGCCAATAATCAACCACCTACTCAGAGTCTCTTTAAAGTTAATACGGTAAATAATGCATTTATAATAATACTTGCTAGTTTCTGACAGGTAGTAGGTCTAGGGTAGAATAAAACCAACTCTTCAAACAAGGCCTACTAGTTTCGACTTCTATCTGAAGTCTTCTTCAAGGCACTATAAATGAACAAACTATATTTTAAAAATTATTTGTAAACAATTTACAATTTAATATATTTTTTTTTCCTTTGATTAAACAATGAATAAACTACAAATCTTAATTCCGAAAACAATTTTCCAAAACTTTTTTTTTTTGTTGTTGTTTTTTTGTACATTTAAATTACAGTTTAAGTTATCTACTCCATCAAAAGAAGCTTACATAATATACATCTATATCCAAGAGACTATGAATTCAACCCAACAAACTACCTGACTTGATCAGCACGAATATATAAAATATAAATATATTGATTAGCAATAAACAATAAAAACAATACATCAGCAAAAACCTGAACTAATCAAACAAGAAAAACAAAATGAAACATACTCATGCTCATTTTGCAATTTTAACACCGTATATCGACAAAGAAACCATAACAAACTGTAAGTTGACAATCTTATGAATTATTCATCTAACTGTAATTTCAAAATATTCTTCGTTCTTTCTTGATTGTTATTACTGCCTATATTAGATTCAACTTAGGTAAGAACAATTCGACAAATACTGACCCATAACAGAGTTCCTCAGTCGGGAGATTCCTCATCTGTGTTTTTCTTGTTTGATTAGTTCAGGTTTTTGCTGATGTATTGTTTTTATTGTTTATTGCTAATCAATATATTTATATTTTATATATTCGTGCTGATCAAGTCAGGTAGTTTGTTGGGTTGAATTCATAGTCTCTTGGATATAGATGTATATTATGTAAGCTTCTTTTGATGGAGTAGATAACTTAAACTGTAATTTATATGTACAAAAAAACAACAAAAAAAAAAAAGTTTTGGAAAATTGTTTTCGGAATTAAGATTTGTAGTTTATTTATTGTTTAATCAAAGGAAAAAAAAATATTAAATTGTAAATTGTTTACAAATAATTTTTAAAATAAAGTTTGTTCATTTATAGTGCCCTGAAGAAGACTTCAGATAGAAGTCGAAACTAGTAGACCTTGTTTGAAGAGTTGGTTTTATTCTACCCTAGACCTACTACCTGTCAGAAACTAGCAAGTATTAATAACATAGGTCTGAAATCATCATCATTTATAATAATAATTATAATTATACTTTATTAAGGGGGATGAAACAACGAGGTGCACTGGAGACCGCCCAAATCAAGGATGCCTTAATAGCTAGCTACAAAAAGAAGATCCGAGATATATGGAAATCACAGCTGTCCGGGAAAAATAAAGTATCTGCTACGAACAGCTTGGCAGTACCGATAATCACCTACTCATTCGGGATAGTTCACTGGACAGTGAATGACATTCTCGAGCTAGACAGAACCACTCGTAAAGTGATGAACATGAATCGTAGCCTGCATTCTAACTGCTCGATTCAAAGGATATATCATCCACGAACGCAGGGATGCAGCGATTTGCTAAGTTTGGAATACCAACACCATAATCAAACGTTGGAAATGGCAATAAGGATATTGAGAAGTGAAGATCAACTTCTGAAAATGGTAGCTCACCATGAAATTAGAAAACAAGGAGCTTTCCTCTTTAGGATTGGTCAGAGAGCTTTGGATAAGTTTAGTATAACTGGTATATCCATCGATCATGAGCTAGCAGGAATACTTATCGCGCCAACAGACCAAAGAAGAAGTTGGAAGAGAGATAAGATAGGCACAACTCGAAGAGCACACGAGTAAAAGCATGCATTCAATATGTTTCAGGAGTAATATTAGAACTAATATTAGAACCTTCACTTACTGTTCCTATGCAACTAAGATTATTATGGTTATTATTTAAGATTTTATGAATAAATATGATAAACCTAGAAAGAAACCATTAAATGATGAATCATTGTGTATATAAGTTGCCTTGTTGCTACGAATACACTTAGGACAATGAGCATATCTTTACAAAACAGGATAGATCAAAGTTTTCTGGTTCTGGTACCAGCGTCCAAAGAACGACTTTGTGTTGCAGCTTGTGTTGCGAGGAAGGCATTAATTTCTTAGTTAAGGGATCGAGAAAGGTATGTTCAGTCAAGATGCCCATTCACAGGATGCTTCTGGATGCTCTTACGGATATCAATCTGCTGCAGATGTGATAAGTCGCAGGGAAATTTCTGCCTTATAGAACAACAAAAGTCAATTGCTAGGATGATGTACAGGTTTTTGGATAATGATGTCTATGTTGATCGAAAGATGATCAAAGATTAGGAGGTGTAGGGGTGTCACGTCCTCTGTTGACCAAGAGCCTTTGTAGACAAAATTATTGGGATATAAGTGTACATTCCCACCACAGAAGGTCACTACAGGGACGTTACTTCAAGAAATATGAGGGATGGATGCATGGAGGTAAGGGAAGGACTTTGTTTTTGTAGGTTCCCTTTCACACATGATCAAGATGTGAACTGTATCTTCGCCTCTAGCTTAAGCTGTTATTGGTGTAGACGTAATGTTATCAAACTCGGGACTGAAAAGTAGATGGATCCATAATAAAATGGTCCAAAACCGAAATTCTTATAGCCTTTTGATAATGCTGCGCCTTCATTCTAAGCATTGATATTTTTTGATCGACCCTCATACATTCTCATTCCGGCGCTCAACTAATTTAAGTCGTTCGACATCGACACAATTTGTCCTTTCGACCAACAACGTCTTCGACGCGTGACCGGACCGATTTATCCGATTCCACGGATTCGATATAAAGGCAGGAGCAGAACGCAAACAACTCATAACAACAACAACAAAAGCGCAATCGGACCAGGGTTATGAATGAATAAGCAGACACCGTGGGGAATGAGGGGGAGTGAAGTTAAACTAGGATAGAAGCGTCCGAACGGCGACAAAAGAGACAAATAGCATGAAAGAGATCAGATAGAGAGAGGTCTCTCGACCTTGCTTCTCTCGACGTCGACTTGAATGAACTGTATACGGCATCATCATCGGTTGTCGAAGTCGGGATAGATTCTTAACTGTGATGTGACCGTGTTACGCCGGTTCTGACGATGATGGTTTAGATGCTGCGGTAACCGCAACGCAACGCACTTACCGGGATTCGGCGTTCCGAGAACCAAGTCTGGGAACTGACTAACTTTTAGAGTTGTGATCTGGGCCTTCCGACAATATATACATGTAGAATTACCGATGGACAAAATCGAATAACCCTGAACATATTGGCAACCTGAAAACTGCGAGAATTTAACTTTTTTTTGTCCGCTCGAGATGAAAAACCTTTTATAAGCCCGCCTTTAGAGGGTCCGCTTCTCTCAGGAGTATGACTCCAGTTGTTGATTGGTTACTCACTAAAAAACCTTTCGCAAGTTCCTTGGAATAGTTCTTCGTCCTGCCCTTATAGCGTCCCTTAATGAAAGAGATGAGCTGCAAGCGGCATTCATAGTTGATGGGACCTGATGACTCGAAGTGATCCGATCAACACTGCTTTCTGCATTCTTTGTGCCAATTCCTCGGCCAGGCATCTACAGGCCGGAATCATCAGCAACTCTGCCATGTAGTTCGCCCTCATTCCTCCTAGGCATCCTATGATTAGAACGACCATCCTAAATGTATGCCTTGGGTACAGGATTCCCAGTTCGAACATTAAATCCTTGTATTTTTCCCTCTTCTGTTCTTCTTTCATCTCTAAATTATTCTAAACGGGGAAATAAAATTCGACGACAAACAATTCTTTGAATTGAGGCACATATGGCTGCACTGGTTCGTTGTCTGTACCATAAACCTCTCTCAAATGGAAGTAGAGAATTCGGATTGCCACATTGTGTCTTTCCACATATCCTGACGGAGCATGGACTCTGCAAGCAGACAGAATGTGCATAACAGTTTCCTGATGGCTATGGCATGCTCTGCACGTTGTGGGGGTGTCCACTTTCATGATTTTTTTATACCATCTGGTATTTATCACCTCATCTTGACAAGCCATAACGAATCCCTCCGTTCCCGACTTGAGCCTAGCGCACTACAAAAAGGTGAAGGATAATTCTTCCGACAGGCCCTGATCTTTCAAACTCTTGAAATATATGGAGTGCTGGTGTTCACTCAAGTGATCTTCGAGTAGTGTCTTCAGTTGTGCCTGTCTTATCTCTCGGCTAACTCTTTTTTGGTCTGTTGGCGTTATTATTATCAGGACGTTTGGCTTGGTTCAGTCCTTCAGAAGTGGGACGGATACGTGCCCTTATCCAGTTGATTAGAGGACTTTGTCAAAAGGTTTGAGTCCTGTAACCTAATATTTTCTAACCAGTTACCAGGTAAAAGTACGAGAAATTCGTATAGCATCCAGCAGGCTCCAATATGTAAGTGCAAGGGAGACAGATTATATATTTTATACTGTTGTAAGGGGTAACGTTGCACTGCGACCTTAAGGGCTATTGTGCACCCCCATTAGAAATGTCATTACCATCTATAGCTCACCTCCCAGTTCCAGAGTTCTGATGAACTCCAGTAGCTGAGATGGCTTCAAGGAGACTACGTCATCGCTCCTGCAGATTTACTGCCCAAAGCATTCTTTGCGTTGGTTTGAGATGGCGAGGCGTTCCGTTATCAGGTGATCAGGAGTTTCATCCTCCTCATAGAATCAGTCCCCGTCAGTTTCTGCTAGCCCTAATCTCATCATATGCTTCCTAAGACAGCAGTGCCCTGCACAGAATATACCCTAGAAGAAGTGATAACTATGACCAAAATCTGGAAGCAATCTAGTAGTTCTGCACCCGAACACCAGAGGCGCGACTGTGACAGCAAGTAGATGCAAATATAATCCTTATTAGAGGCACAATAAGGTGATAAATAGTGTGAAAGATTTGCTCTTGTGGTTTCGTTTGACAGGATACTGGATTACTGGATAGTGGATAATTGACAATTTTCATTTGTCAATTCGACCGCCAGCTATATTTATCGATTTCCGAATTATATTGATGTAAGTATAAATTTGCACTAAAAATGCCGATTCATACATTCATTATAAGCTACAAACCATCATACATCTTCACAGCTGTTTAGAAATCGTGTCCAGGCCAGGGAAGCCGAGAAATGGAGGCGACACTTCAAGTGCTCGGTGCATTTACAGATTTTTGAAGAAAAGTGTTCATGTAAGTATAAATTTGCACTGAAATTGTCCGCACATTCATTTTAAACATCATACATCTTTACAGAAATTGTTGCCAGGGAAGAGAGGAATCGAAGCAACAAATAACATAGACGTTGGGGTAGCAGCATTCTAGTTGAACAGCTAAGCTTTTTTCATAATCATCTTTAATTATTGAAATTAATATGTCGACTCCGAGACAGGTTTATTCTTGTAAGTATCCAGATTGCTAGAATGGATATTTTGTAGGATGAGGAAAACAGTTTTTCAAATTGCTGCAGGAAGAAATTTAGCTTTCTAAAAGGAGGAACATTTGTTAGATAAAAGATTCCATCATTTGCTCAAATTTCATTATTTATGTGAGGATCATTTCAATGATACTGATTTTGTTAATAGCAGAACAAGTAAACTCGTTAAGCATGCATCACCTCATACATTTTTTACTTCAGTTTGCAATAAATCATTCTCGGAACCACGATGTAGCTCCTTGAATGTTCAAAAACTTTCTGAAGAACTCTCAATCAATTCACATTCAAATTCAATTATTAAAGAATACAATTATTTCTTACCACATTATTCAATAACCAATGAATTCTTGGTTGCTTATTTATCTTTTATTTCATAATAAAACATACAGTTTGTGTCTGTAATCATTTTTGAATTGGTTATATGTATTATTCATTTCGAAACTTGATAGCGATGAACATTTATAATTTGTGTATTTCTTGATATCTGGTTTTCGTTTATAAAGTACCTATTATACATTAGGGAAAATCTATTTAAATTTATAATTTGTTAGAGCATTGTTATTTAAATTTTTAAGTAATACACTATTAATTTGTAAAAGAATATGTAAATTATTTTGTTTATTTATGTTCAATTTTGCAATAAAGCATAATTAGAATTTGTGTTTGTATTCATTTTTTTTCAATCAATGGTCTTAATGAAAGTTAACAATTGAATTTTACCATGCAAAATAATGAGCTTTGAATGGTAAAATTTAAATTGATACGAATTATTCAAATTCATAAAGAATAATCTAGAAACATGGAAGAGTGGTTCAAATTTCCCGCCTATTTTAGTGTTCAAATTTCGCGCCAAACAAATAATACAGCACCCGGACACCAGGGTGCGCTATTTTTTGTTGCCATACAATTTGTTTGGAGCTTGCACTTCTTCTAAGGTATATTCTGTGGTGCCCTGTGAGGAAACCAGTGAGGAGGTGCAAAGTGTTTCTACTGAGATCCATATACTCCGTATACCTCTTTCAGTTTCTTCTTTCATCCGAAATTCACTTTTGTAGATGTATCTACCTACTCCACAGTAGGGTTCCGGTTGCCTTTATTGGCAAATTTGTTGGTCTCCTCATTTCCTTTAATCGAATGACACCTCAATCATAATTCGCGGATAAGTCTAAAAAGTTTTGACCAAAAAGTCACTTTTTGACTAGACTAATATAAAAACATCACGAGAAGAATCTAGCTAGCCTGCCTAGATTGCGTATATACGGATAATACGAAACTGTAGAGATATCCTATTTCATTATCTCATGCATCGCCAAACAAATCGAGATTGTAAATTAATCTGGGGAGCGGGCTGTATCTACCCCTATGGAGGATAATGCGAGGAGGTGATTTGATACTCAACCTATCAATCAGAACACCCATACTGTTCATCGAATTATTTATATTTACTAAAATAATTACCTTTATTTCACTATTATGTTACCCAAACATTCGAAAAACTTATACCAAAAAAAATTGGTTAAAGAACTGACGTGAAGTCAGGAGCTTTTGCGCGTATGTTCTATTGTCCATTCTCCTGTATTGAACACTCTTAATCGAATTTACCATGGTGAATTCTATTATCTGTTCTCTTGTATTAGACACTCTTAATCGAATTTACCATGGCGATTAAGGCTGTCCAATACAGGAGAATAGACAATAGAATTCACCATGGTAAATTCGATTAAAATTGTCCAGTACAGGAGAATGGATAATAGAACATACGCGCAAAAGCTCCTGACTTCACGTCATTGCTTGAACAAATTTTTTTTTTCGTGAAGTCAGGATAGAAATCAATGATGAAAAAATTAACACATTATTGTCTACCTTCAATTCTTTTTTAGGAGAAGAATACATAATTATTTTAGAAAAATATTAATGGAATTAATGTCATATTTAACTAATCGAAGTAAAGAAAATTATAAGTTTAGTTACTAAAATATTGAATGAAATTCAATTGAATTCCAGTAATATTCAATTACTTATTCTTAACCAATAAATGTCCATTGATAGATCTAAAGGTGATGAGGTGAAACATAATATTCTCATTAAGATAGAAAAACTGGCCTAAAATTCCTCTCTACCCATCAACAGAGTTTTAATATCCACAAATGAGCCTCTCACCTTACAAGATCAGAAGCCTTCAGCAAAATTTCAGCGATATCATATTAAAAATAATACATAACCTTTCAAAAGTCCCCTCTCGCAAATATACTCTTCTGAAGGCACATGGATCTTTTGAAGAAGAATCGCCTTCTCTATTTCTCAAAGATATTCACTCTTGTTCATAGAAATCCCTTCAATATTTAGTTGCCTCCTCCTAAGGAGGATCTCTTTCAAAACCAGGTTTGACCGCTAATGTAGGGCTATCATCTCCCATAGCTTTGTGATGAAATAACACGATTTTCCCATAACCTACGCGCAAAAATATGTCATCATGACATTCATATTTTGAAGGTTCTCGCAAAAATACAACCATAGACAACATATCATACGTAGATTCGCATCCAGCTACCGAACTCACAAAGCTGCTCGGTTCTCCAAGAATATAGATCCTATCGTGTTCAAACTTGGAACTCTGCAGTAGAATTAGGTTCTGAAGGCTCTTCCAAAATTTCAGCCATGCCGGACGAATACTTTATGATATATAGAATTTTTTTCAATTATTTTCAATAATTGTTTTGAAATTTTCTAGTTATACCATCCTCGCGAAATTCAGCAAGAATTTTCGCGTTGGCATTCTACAACGAATAACCTTGTTTGAATTCAATCGGTTTTGTATTCTTCGAGTTAATGAGGAACAAAAAACAATCAAATTTCAGAAAATTTCAGATGGCTATAACTCTAAAACCGTTTGGCCGATTATGCTCATAAACAATCTCAAATGTCGCATTCAGATGCACAACCTAACCTGAAATTTTCAAGCCGCTATCTCTTTCCGTTCTCAGGTTATCGTGACAACAAAAATATTTTTTAATAATTTTTTAATAATTTTCTAGCGATACGATTCTCACAAAATTTCAAACAAACGTGCTTAGGTCTATATTCTACAACTATTCACCAAGTTTGAATTCCATCGGATTTATTTTGGTTGAAAACAAAATTATTACTCGGAAACCATTGGGCCGATTATACCCATTAACGAACTTGTCCGTCGTATTGGGATGCGCCACCTACCCTGAAAATTTCAAGTCGCTAGCTCTTTCCGTT
The DNA here is from genome assembly GCA_937662695.2 of Halyzia sedecimguttata. Lineage (NCBI taxonomy): Eukaryota > Metazoa > Arthropoda > Insecta > Coleoptera > Coccinellidae > Halyzia > Halyzia sedecimguttata. Next base: position 98,695,422 of record OW569412.2, on the reverse strand, counting down.
CTCAAGTTATCGTGGCAACGGCCGGACGGCACCACAGAATTAAATTTCACATATGGGCTAAACTATAACGCGATGTTCCCCAGAACATACGCGCAAAAAACGAATAATCACAGTTGACAACTTAGTAGATTGAAAAACAAAAATTATAAAGGTATCTTTCAAACTGAGCATCAGCTTAACCTGCTTCAAAATGTCTGTTGTAAATGTTGAAAATTGAAACTTGAAACAATTCAACTTCTGTTGCATTCGCTTCCTTTATCACCCTTTCAATAGGATTATGCATACAGTAGTTTCTGCGATTGAAATTTAAACTAAACAATTCCTTATGCCTGAGAATTTCATTCTGGTATTATATAAGTACAATTGAATAGAAGAAGCGTTACAGTAAAGCTTCGTCATTGAAGATGGAATCATTGTTTCCGAAACATATGTCAGACGACTAAATTTGTAGGGGACAAGAATGTAGTTACTTTTGTAGCGACCTCTACCTAAGGCTTGTTTCACATGCATACGGTTCCATTCGGTTCGTTTCGTTTTCGGTTTCAATTCGGTCGCTGGCGACAAGTGTGAAACGGTGCTCCGGTTTAGATTCGGTACCGAATAGAAACCGTACAGCACCGAATACTCCCTCGACACGAATAGGTTTCTATCAGGTTTGAATTCGTGTGTAGGGAATACAGATCAACCGGGGCGTTCACACAAATACGGTTTAGTTTCGGTTTTAACCATAAAGTAATAAATATTTACATATGGATTCTGTCTCGTTCTGTGGTTTTAACCTCAAATCGAGCAGATATCTTTCAATATTTCCCGAATTGTTCAAATTTAGAAATATAAACATACATATTTTCGGGATATTGCTGCTATCTCAGTATTCATGAGAAAATGATGGGTTACCAAATGTGGATCGACTGATTTCTGCTGTAAATCTAAACCAGTGCTGCGGGACAAAACTTCCGAAAAATATAAAGATCAATTAAAGACGTAGGATGCATTCAAATATGTTCAATTTTGAATGGCTTTGATGAATATAACGTCGCGGAAAAATTTGAATTGTGAGCCCGTGTCGGAAGATAACATAAAACCTAATATGAACCGTATATGTGTGAAAGGCCTTCATTCGTTTTCGGTTTCAACCGAAAACGAACCGAACCGAATGGAACCGTATGCATGTGAAACAAGCCTAACTCTTCAATTGTACTCATTTGGTTACTATCGATAATATTCACAATATATCGTAATTGAAGAAATGAGAATTAAGGATTCGAAATTCGAAGACGAATTCTTCCCCCACTAGACTGTAACAAGACGAGATCGTACCAAGATTAAGATTAAATGATTGCTAATTACTATTTATTATTCGTTGTCAATTGTGTGTTTATGCATGCTCACTCAATGGAATTGTCGTTCCCAACGCAAAATAATTATACTGGTAGTGCTTTGATCAGGATGTTTTCGGTGTTTTAATCGATCAGAACCTCATGTTGAGATTTATTGCATCAAGTTCCGTGGTAGAAGAATGTTTTCACTATATCTACTTACAATTTGGCCGATTTAGTCAAGTCAACAAGTGCTTTTTAGGTCGAAATTTTTGCGTATTCTCCGTAAATTATGATTGAGGTGTCATTCGATTCGGAATGGCATGTAGATGGTTTTTGAGAAAAGGCCACTCGCAAAAATTGCAAAAAAGAAAAAAACAAAGAGATAATTCATTTATTTATAACAAATGGTTGGTTAATTTTCGTAGCAAGTGGAAAAAAAATTGTTATTTAATAAATGCGATATTAAGCATTAAAAAAAGATTTTAAGAAACGTTGCCCAAATGTCTGTAATTTTCGAATTTTTGGCTGAAAATGGTCTCAAACGATTTGGTTCGACTCACTGATCAAGAATTCTAGGTCGAAATCGATTCTGTCCGGCCGGTCCGTAGGCACGATAACTCTCGAACAAAAGGAGTTAGAGGATTAAAATTTGCAAGGTAGGTTTGGAGCGTAAATATCTCGGACGAGTTCGTTAATGGGCAAAATCCATCAAGGGGTTTCGGAGTTATGGCCGATTTTAGTAAAAACATTTTTTATGAATATTTCCGAAACCGATCACTCGATCTATCTGAAATTTAGCATCAAATTGTAGAATCATGATCTTTATACGCATGTGAAGTTTTGTAATGACCAGGTTACTGCAAGGTGTAAAAAAAAAATTTTTTTAAATTTTTTTCTACAATAACTCTCGAACGGAATGAACTAGGCAGTTGAAATTTTCAGAGTAGGTTAGGGAGATGAATATCTCGGTTAGGTTCGTTATTGGTTGAAATAGGCCAGATGGTTACGGAGTAACGAAAAAAATATATTTTTTTTAAGTAACAAATTTCAAATTCAATTTTTATTTAAGATGCAGTTTCACCATTAAAATCCATCGATATCATTTTCAACTCCAACAAGCTAATACTTTCGGAGATATGGTTCTTCTAAATTTCAATAATGAATCGTACTTCTATGTTTTCACAGAATGCTATATAATTTTTCTATCTAAGCTTCATTATAAGATCTGTGTTCATACTCGTACATTTCATCCTCTTCTGTAAGAGAGAGTCAAATTCATTACAGCTATTTTAATTTGATTTCTTCCATGGTGCAGTTCTCATTCGCAGATTGCTCATTTAATCTTGAAAAATAAACTATTATTTGAATTGAATCTCCTTTATGATGCAGTTCTATCATAAGAATACATTGATTTAATTCCCAACTCTGAGAAACCAATACTTTCGGAGATATAATTTGTCTGTTTGAACTAGAGCGCCAGAAAGCTCCTGTCCACAGGGCTTGAACCCATTTTTTAATATGTAACACTTCTTCTCAGTTAGCCTGTATTTAAAAGCTTGGATGCGGAACCTCCCTATGTGTTGATATCGATCATTCTGTATTACTCATCTATTTTGTAATATGCACTATAGTTTCCGCGAATCTCATTCAACAGAGTATTCCTCAGATAGCACGCGATCTACCCGGAACACCTCGCAATTCCGCGAAACGACAAATGCATTATTCAAAAGCGGTCGTACCCGGGTCTAACATTAGCATCGCCTTTGATATCCACATCAAAAACCTATTCCTATTTTCGCGATTCATAACCATCGATCCTATCACGTATTTCTGGCACATCTGTGTTCTTCGATCCGGCCGGCTACCGTAATAAATTCTTTGTCACCTGAGCGCCGTCCTGCCAGTTTTCTGTCCGTCGATGTCTCAGGCCGATCGTGGAGCAGTAACGGTGTGCAGGTCCAGAAATAGAACTTCGCCAAAGTTGTTTGAACTTGAGCCAGGCCTCGCAGATAACTATGTTTGGCAGCTGCCCCCCTCGCCAATCGTTCGACCTGCATCTGGATTCGATTAGGTTCATACACGAAACGGGGGAGAATCTCGAGAAAAAGCAACGTTCGGCACCTGCGAGTTAAACGTACCCTCGACTCGATCCCCAGCTCCAGGTCGGATTCGAGAAATAGGTCTCGAGATGGAGTGTTGAATGACGAGTGCAAGATATGGAACTTTTCTTGGTCGAATGCTAGGATGGAACTTTAAAAAAAATTGGTTCAAGCCCTGTGGACAGGAGCTTTTTGGCGCTCTTGTTCAAACTTTGACAAATCATATTATATCCGAAATTATTGGTCTCTGGGAATTATATAAATGGATTCTTACGATTGAACTGCATCATGAAAGAAATTAAACTCAAACAGACCGATTCCCCTCAATAACGAACTTATCCGAGATATTCATTCCTCAAATCTACTCTGAAAATTATATTATATCAATTGAGACTACAATAATTCAGTTTTGTTTTTACTGGAGATATACGGAACCCAATTTGATTATTTACCTTACCAAAGAATATATTATATTATGGATTATCCACGGGCGTTATATTATCACCTTAAAAGTATAATATCATATCATCCTCAAAATTCTACGATCCTGAGGATATTTCATTGGTCATTTTGCATTCAATCATACTTTGTTCTCTATAACAGGAAGGGTATTTTATATCAAGAATAACGAACCAGAAATAATTTTGACATTTATCTCTCATAGGAAAATAAGATGACATGTAAGAACACAGATCATATATAATAATTCATGGATACAATAATTAAGTACAGCATTCTGTGAAAACATAAAAGTATATGATTCATTATTGAAATTTCGAAAATCATATCTCCGAAAGTATTACCTTGTGAGAGTTAAAATGATATCAATGGATTTTTATGGTGAAATTGCATCTTAAAAAAATCGATTGAATTTGAAATTTGTGATGTAAAAAATTTTTTTTTTTTCGTGATTCCGAAACCACAAAGCTGATTTTTGCCAGGAACGAAATCAACCAAGATATTTATCTCCCAAACCTACTCTGACAATTTCAGATGCCTAGCTCATTCAGTTCGAGAGTTATTGTACAAATAAAATAAAAAAATAAAAAAATTTTTTTTTACATTTTACGGCAACCCGATCAATACAAATCTTCGCATGCATATAAAGGTCATTGTTCTATCATTTGACGCTAAATTTCAGATAGATCGAGTGATCGGTTTCGGAAATATTCATAAAAACTGTTTTTACTAAAAACGGCATAACTCCGAAACCGCACGGTAGATTTCGCCCGTTAACGAACTTGTCCGAGATATTTACGCTCCAAACGTACCCTGCAAATTTCAATCCTCTGACTCCTTTCGTTCGAGAGTTATCGTGTTAATAGCGGGACGGACGGCCGAACGGACGGACGGCCGGACATAATCGATTTCGACCATGGATTCTTGATCAATGAGTCGAACCAAATCGTTTGAGACCATTTTCAGCCAAAAATTCGAAAATTACAGAAATTTGGGCAAATTGATAAGTACTCTGTTCCGAGGAACAAGAGCGCCAAAAAAATTGGTTCAAGCACTTGCGTGAAGTCTGGAGCTTTTGCGCGTATTATCTATTGTGCATTCTCTTGAAGAAAAATTGACTCCGCTAGTTTTCAAAGACATTCACTCTTGTTCAATATTTGATTTCAAAATGGAAAATCTCGTAGCTCATAAGGCCTGGAGGATCTCTTTCAAAACTAGGTTTGGCCAATCCAAACTATGATCCAGACCGCTACAGGACCCTTATGTAGGGCAATCATCTCCCATATATTCTATTGTATTATGAAAAAATTGGCTCGAAAATTTATGTTATACATAATTTAATATGTCCTCATGACATTCACTGTTTTGAAGGTTCTCGCAAAATTTCAGCAATGTCGAACAACTGATTTGATGATATATTATAAATTTTTTTTCTATGAATTTTTTAAACTTTTCTAGTAATACGATCTTCACGAAATTTTGTGTAAATTTATGCGTCGGCATTCTAGAACTTATTACCATGTTTGAATTGAATCGGCATCGTATTTTTTGGGTTGTTGAAGAAATAATAACCACATTTCAGATTGATATAACTCCAAAACCATTTGGCCGCTTATGCTAATTAATGATCTTAAATATCGCATTCAGATTCGCAATCTACCCTGAAAAGGTGCAAGTCGCTATTTCTTTTCGTTCTCAAGGTATCGTGAGATACATAATATTTTTTCGTAATTTTTTTAGTGGTACGGCTTTTCTAGTGGTACGGTCCACACAAAATGTTACACACGTCTTCATGTCGATAATATACAACTAGTTAGCAAGCTTCAATTCGATGATCGAGTCTATATTTTTTGAGTTATCGAGGAAATAATATTCAAGATGGGTATAACTCCGAAACTGTTGGGCCGATTATGGCCAACAGCGAACTCAACTCTCCCATTCGGATGCTCAATCTACCCTGAAAATTGCCCTATGCGCTTCCGTTCGAGAGTTGTCGAGGCAACGGTCACCCATCCAGCTACTGAACTCACACAAGGCCGCGCGGATCTCCAACAATATAGATCCGATCATGTTCAAACATTTGGTAGTAGAGTTGGGTTCTGAAAGCTCAGGAAAAGTTCAGCCATGTCGGATGAATAGTTTCTGATACATAGAATTTTTTCAATGATTTTAGAAATTTTTAAAAATTTTCTAGTGATACGACCCTCACGAAATTTTGCAAGAATTTTCGCGTTGGCATTCTACAACTAATAACCATGTTTGAATTGGATCGGGTTTGTATTTTTTGAGTTATTGAGGCAATAATAACCAAATTTCAGATTGGTATAACTCCAAAACCGTTTGGCCGATTATGCCTATAAAAAAACTCAAATGTCGCATTCAGATGCACAACCTAACCTGAAAATTTCAAGTCGCTATCTTTTTCCGTTCTCAGGTTATCGGGACATAAAAATAATTTTTTAATAATTGCTGAAGAAATAATAGTTACTTACAGTAACGCTTCGTCTTTGAAGATGGAAACTTTGTTTCCGAAACATATGTCAGACGGCAAAAACTGTAGTGGACAAGAATTTAGTTACTTGTATAGTGTTCATAATAAGTCCACAGTTAACTCAAAATAGAATATTAAGTATGGGTGCTATGACGATAGCACTTTCCGTGGTTCTTAGAAAAAGAGAACACTCATATTTATATTTTTTCAGAATGAGGATCCTGCATTCATGGCATACCTACCCTCCATGAAACAGGAAATAATCGACGTGCAGGATGACAGTGACGATGCTTCTGGACCAACAGCGATGAGCTCCATTCAGAAGGTTCCTTCTATCAGCGATCTGTCAGACCCTGAAGCCTCTCTAGGTAAGTTTAGAATGATAAACCATTATGGCGGATAAGATATTCGAAAATCTTCTCAATAGAAATGAAAAAGAGTGGATCCCTATTATGTAACGGGTCCGCCAATTTTTTTTTTTTTTTAAATGCAATGAAAAAAAGGCTACTGAATATTTTCTCAAATATCTTTTTTATTTGAAAGTACAATCCTTCCGGTTAATAATGGAAAATAATTTCAGTCAAATGGCTGCCTCGGCTGGCCATGCAGTAGCCTACACGATCGGTCCAATTTTTAAGCACATTATCGATTGTGTGCAGCTGTATTTCACCAATGGCTTCACTAATATTGTCCTTTAAAGCGTCAATTGTCTCTGGCTTGTTGGCTTGTTGGCACTTATCTTTGACGGCACCCCACAAGTAATAGTCCAACGGTGTCAAATCGCAGCTCCGAGGTGGCCAAACGACATCAGCTCCGCAGCTGATAATGCGATCTTCAAAAACAGGGCAACTCCTGAACCAATTGGACTTTGTATGGCGTTATACCAAGGTCTTTATGCAAAATTCGTCTCAATGATGTCTCCGAAATGTTCATTTCATGAGAACGACGGTGAATTGATGTTGATGGCGCTTCACGCACACTTTCTGCCACAGCAGCAATATTCTCGGGTGTACGCACTGTTTTTGGCTTTTCACGCTCTGGTTTATCGATGAGGATGCCAGTTCTTTCACTTTTTTCACAAGATAACGAACATACGGAGCTGACGGTGCTTCTCTTCGTCCAAAATCCGTACGCAATTTTCGCACACATTCTGCAACATTACCATGATTTTCAATGTAATGTCGCAATATTTCCCAGCGTTGTTCAAGCGTATACACAACCATATTCGTTCAGCAGAAGGATAAAACTAATTATCTGTCAAATCAGACATGAGCTAAGTGTTACCATGCACGAAATAAGCACTAGTTGAAAAAAAAAAACGTTAGATGGCGGACCCTTTAGTTCAAACGAAACATGTTATCAAAAGTATTCGATAACATGTTGAGTATTTCAACCACATGAATATCGTATTAATCACTATTTCCAAGAGTTGTTTGTTGTAAATACTTCTATACTCTATAAATAAGAGGCTACGAAGCTTGAAATGTTTGAATTCAAAACAAATATACAGTGTGGAAAAGCCAAATGGAATAAATTCATTATCTTGGTTACTGATGTACATTCGAAAATCCCGAAACATGTCAAATTCAAATTTTAAATTGTCATTCTTCTTCGTAAAAATGCGAACCCTACCTTCAACCCCTTTCGAAAGACAGGTTAAACCCCCAATTTTTCATATCGGAAGTATGGGTTTGTGATACATCGTTTGAAGGGTCATGTCATTCTCTATTTCGAAATGTTATCACTTTCAGAATTATTGCATAAATCAAATTGGAGTTCATCATTTCTTTATCAAAATAAAGGGTGTTTCTAAATTTATGAGAAAAATTTTAAGGGATGGTTCCCTACCAAACAAAAATGAGGGTCTTTCTTATAATTCTTTGTTCTGAGCTTCTTCCCCTCCAAGTTACTGGTCTTCGATATCGGGGGTGAAAACTTTGTTTTTATTGAATATCCCCTATGGAGAAATATAGTAGAATAAAATTAGACAGACCGCTAACGTTAATTTAATCACAGTTTTTGATACTCCGAATCGAAGGGCTGAAAAAAATCAACCACTAACATATTTTTTGTCAGAACCTTTCGATGCTTCAACAATTTTTAAAGTAAAAAATGGATTTGTATTGCGTAACATTTTTATATCTCGACTTGTTAGTTTAATCACAAAAGAATTAAAGATTACTCAGACTCTTTATTACAAATATTTTTATTCTTCAATTTTTTTCTAATGTCAAAGGATATAATTGGAAAAGAAAGGGGTTTAGAATAAAAAATAATGTGAAAGACCCCCCTCAAATTTCATACGAAATTTCATCATGTCCATATCAAAACACAGGGTGTCCCGAAATGAAACAACAAAATTTAGTCAAATATTCTCGAGACGAAATTAGGATACCCCTATGTTTTAATTTTTTATTTTTGCTATAGAACCACCTCTTAAAATCTCTCGCATCAATTTATAAACACCTGGTACTGTCCCGAAATTATTGCAACAAAATTTGGTCACATATTCACGCGACTGAATTAGGAGACCCCTATTTTTGATTTTTGTCAGTCAGTGATTTTCGTATGACCGAATTCTGTGATGAAAGGAAAATAGCATTTTAAAGGGTGAAATTCAGGGGGCTGTAACTCCGAAAGAGGGGGCCTCCTGACAAAAATCAATAATAGAGGACTCCTAATTTCGTCTGGAGAATATGTGACCAAATTTTATTGCATCAATTTCGAGACACCCTGTATTTCAATAGGGACATGATGGAATTTCGCATAAAATTTGGAGCATTTTTAATTCCACGATGATTGAGAAAATTACAGGGGATATCGGAAATGTATATTCTAAAACAAGTTGCAGAATGGGATACTATTCAAACGCGAATGCAAAGTTCGAAAAGTAGCGACGAAGGGGCCTGTTTTCGAACGCATGAGTGTTGGAATTGCTTTCTGCAACGAGTATTAGACGATATTTTCTCTATTTCAGGCAAGTTTTGTAAAATACTGTTGAAATTCAATGAAGAATTCGGATTATACATCCTAGTGGCTTTTGTATTGTATCTTGGCAATTGGTGTGACTGTTACGAAAGTTGACAGATTACGGAATTTGAATTTGAAACGTACGTATGGCATGGAGATCAGATTTAAAACAGTTTTCTAATAGCATGACTGATTCTATTAGGAATTAGGAAATCTCTAGCACCCCATTTTTGAAAATAAAACTTTTCCTTTCAACAATTATTTCACTATATCCAGATTATATCATATTCACAATTGACGTGTGTTGTAATTTGATAGGATCGAATGTTAGTGCTGACTTCCACAAAACGAAAAATATAACTAGAAACAATGCGGCAATGAGTTTATTACAGCACTGTTTTTAGTGCTGCAATGAACTCATTACGATACTGAAATAGAGAAATATACTTTCACCGCATCATTTGCGGAAATATTAAACGCAAATCATTCGATTATCCGTATCGATGTCCACCGCAAACGATTCGAGTAGTAAAATTCGTCTCTAATGATATACAAAGCGGCCATTAAACGCAAATTGGCACATCCTCATTAATTTACGTCGCCTCTAGACCGTCCTCTATGCTGAAGAGCGAATTTTCTGCTCTCCGTACGCGAACGAAAAGAATCGTATTATGCGTGTTACGTGTAATTTAAATCTGCTACTTCGAAATTCTCGGTAGATACATCACTGGTCAAGTTCAAAGTCAGCGAAAGGCGGTCTGAATGAATGAAAATCTAGACGGGAGACAACGGAACGAATCGAATAATTGATCTTGGACGTGTTCGGCGGTGTCTGGGAAATGAGAAATAAACTAGGTCTCCGAATTTTATTCGAATACTCGGAATATCCGATTATTCGAAATTCGAATTTTGTGATATTAAAAAAATCGAATATCCGACTAATAAATTATAGGTAGGTAATCGATTATTGGGATATTCGGATAAAGTACCGAACGAATAATCAAATACGAACCTTTCTTTGATGTAGAGCTCTGATTTGTAGTATTCGAATATTCGGCCAATCTAAATTCGAATTTAGTATGAAACGACTCGTCAATTCGACTATTTGAATATTATATTATTTAACTATTCAAATGTTCGATCATTCTTGATTTTCGTGAAATTTAATCTAAGCTTTTGTGCGCATGTTCTATTGTTTAATCACCTTTATTGGACACTCTTCATCGAATTTAGCATCGATATATACCGCTTTCTCAATATAATACCTATATTAATACATTTCATACCATTTTGATGACAGACTTCAGTAATGAGAGAATCAGATCACAGAATCTTAAATTCTGACATATGTAGGTATTCTATTGGAATTGGAATTCGTTGAATATCTAATAGTGTACCAAAAAACTTGCGCCTCGAGTAACTTCAAGATACGATATTCACGGAATTCCGCGAAAATTTGTGGGTCGGTATTCCATAAGCAATTGCCGAGTTTTAATGGGATCAGATTTGTATATTTTGAGTTATAGAGGAAATAAGAACAAAATTTCAGATGAGTACATATAACTCCGAAATTTTATGGCCGATTATGCTAATTAACGAACTGTTCCACTCGGATGCCCAACCTACACTAAAAATTGCTAGATGCTATCTCTTTCCGTTCTCAAGTTATTGTGAGATACATAATATTTTTTCTTATATTTTTTTTTTAAATTTCTAGTGATACGGTTCACATACAATTTCAAACACGTCTTTATGTTGATATTCTATAGCTAGTTACCAAGTTTCAATTCGATCGGGTCCGTATTCTTTGAGTTATAGAGAAAATAATATTCCAGATGAATATAACTCCGAAAGCGTTGGGCCAACAGCAAACTCAACTCTCCCATTCAGATGCGCAACCTACCCTGAAAATTGCAAGTTCCTATCTTCTTTCGTTCGAGAGTTATCGAGGCAACGGTCACCTATCCAGCTACTGAACTCACACAAGGCTGCTCGGATCTCCAAAAATATAGATCCGATCGTGTTCAAACTTGGACTTGGTAGTAGAGTTAGGATCGGAAGGCTCTCGCAAAATTTCAGCCATGTCGGATGAATAGATTCTGATATATAGAATTTTTTTCAATGATTTTTTAAAAATTTTCTAGTGATACGATCCTCAAGAAATTTTGCAAGAGCTCTCGCGTTGATATTCTACAACTAATAACCATGTTTGTATTGGATCGGTTTTATATTTTTCGTGTTATTGAGGAAATAACAATCAATTTTCGGATGGGTATAACTCAAAAACCGTTTGGATGATTATTCTTATAAACAAACTCAAATGTCACATTCAGATGCACAACATAACCTGAAAATTTCAAATCGCTATCTCTTTCCGTCCTCAGGTTATCGTGACATAAAAAATATTTTTTTATAATTTTTTCCAAATTTTCTAGCAATACGATTCTTGCAAAATTTCACAAACGTGCTAAGGTTTATATTCTACAACTATTCACCAAGTTTCAATTCGATGGATTTATATTCGTTGAAAACAAAATCATTACTCAGAGACCATTGGGCCGATTATGCCCATTAACGAACTTGTCTCTCGTATTGGGATGCGCCACCTACCCTGAAAATTTCAAGTCGCTAGCTCTTTCCGTTCTCAAGTTATCGAGGCAACGGCCGGACAGAATCAAATTTGAGAAGAATCAGATTGGATCGTTTGAGACCATTTTCGTCAAAAAATTCGAAAGTTACAGAGATTTGGCCAAAATGATAACGCGATGTTCCCCAGAACATACGCGCAAAAACGGTTGCTAATGTCATCATTTCACATTGGATTTCGGCTATAGTTTACTAATAATAGCTCTACAGATGGAGCCTTTTGAATTATATATAAAATATTGTATATATTTTACTTTATTCTGAAGTAATTTTTCACAGAAATATTTCTGTAGATGACACGAGCGAGTTGAACTGATTTATCATTTGAGTCTTAATCTCGCGCATCCACCTTTTTGGCGCATTAGACATAACCGCTAAATAAAATACCTACCTACCTAGAAATCTTCTTCCTTGAGCAGTTTTCACTGACATAAAATGTGATGTAATATTATGATTCAATGAGATAAATTATTGCTTCAAATTAATCCACCAATAACGTTAATGCATCAAAAAATGCATAGTGTTACATTCTATCACTCTCCCTTATATATTTTTGTTTGATGAAGCTGTTGTTTTCAACGTCCGATTTCTTTGAAGAGTTCTCCAATATTTCTGATGTAGTCTTATAACTGAAAATATTTTTCAATGGAAAAAATAAAAATTCTTCCATATAAGGGTTTAAAATTGATCGACTGTTGAAGATATTCTACAAAAATGTGGGCTCTTCTGAATATGGGGTGCTTCCTGAGTACGGTCCTATATTAATGAGAACTATGTCACAAAAGTGCTTCGTTGAGCAAATACATGGTTTATTATCTATTTCATATGCGCGCATCCGCCATTTCTGAATAATTTCCTCAGAAGTGAGCATTCACGATTATCACAATAATGTCAAACCATCCTCACTCACCTTCATGTATGAGGAGAAAAAATTAAAGAATGTATTAAAACCAGTTACGCATCCTGTCCTATCGTTATTATGCAGAATACTAATTATGGTTTTAATTGGAAACCACTTTATATGGGCGTAGGCGATAATTTGATTTGAGTGGGCCCAGGAGTAAGAAGACCAAGATATATTGGTAGATTTTCTGTTTTCTTGGCACTAATACAGGGTCGTTCTTCAAATGGGACAATCAGCCTTACATGGGAAAGTAAAATGGCTCATAAAAATTCACATACAGAGGTTTTGAACTATTTTTTTTCACTATTGAAAGTTTTCGTCCTAATCCTATTTACATAGCAATCCTCATTTTTGGCGCTCTTGTTCCTCGGAACAGAGTGCTTATTTTTGGCGAAAAATGGTCTCAAACTCTTTGGTTCGACTCACTGATCAAGAATCCGTGGTCAAAATCGATTCTGTCCGGCCGTTTACACGATAACTCTCGAACGGAATGTGCTAGAGCTAGATAATCGAAAATTTCAGATTAGGTTTGGTTGATAAATATCTCGGTTAAGTTCGTTGTTGGGCAAAATTGGGGTGTGGACTGTTGGGAAAAAATGATTATGATTACTTGAATAAACAGCATTTTGTGTAGGTACTCCCAAAGTTTTTTTGTTTTCGGTATAACAGTCACTGAGATACAAGGCATCGAAGAACCCCTTTTAGCTATCAAAATTTTTCTTAAAATACAAATGTATCTAAAAAGATCATAGATGGCAATAGATATTGTTGAATAAAGAGACCTTAATTTTGGAACTGGAATCTAAATGAGGAAGAGGAGAAAAATGTGGGAATCCTCAATGGACAGGGGCTTTGGTGCTCTTGTCAAACTACTAGCGAGTAATTATTCAAACTTTGACAAATCATATCTCCAAAAGTATTGGTTTCTCAAGGTTGGGAATGATATCAATGGATTCTTATGATAGATCTGCATCATACAAAATTTAATTAAAAACGTAAGTCTATGACTCACCTGTTGGATTTACATTCATCATTAAATTATAATTAGAACATTCTATGAAATGATAAAATTACGATTAATTATTGAAATTTTGAAAAATCATGTCTCCGAAAGTATTAGTTTGTTGGAGCTGAGAATGATATCAATGGATTCTTTTAATGAAACTACATCTCAAAAAAAATTGAATTCGAAATTTGTAATGTAAAAAAAAAATTTTTTTTGTTACTCCGAAACCACCGTTTTGCCCAATAACGAACTTAAGAAATATTTTTCAACCAAACCTACTCTGAAAGTTTCAACTATCTAGCTCGTTGCGTTCTACAGTTATCGTGTTAACGGCCCGACAGAATCGATTTTGATCACGGATTCTTGATCAGTCAGTCGAATTAAAAAGTTCAAGACCATTTTCAGCCACAAATTCGAAAATACAGACATTTGGACAAATTAATAAGCACTCTGTTCCGAGGAACAAGAGTGCCAAAAAGAGAAAATGTTCCAAACATCATTAAGCCCCTGTGCCAAATACTATTGTTTAAAGATTTCGAGATATTTCAAGAGATATTAGTAATAAAAAAAAATAACCCCCTACTCGGAACTTAGTGAATTAAAATACTGTGGTATGCAGTTGTACAATATTGGTTGTTATTAAACCAAAGAAATATGTTGGACGTTTTTAATTTTGAATAAGTTCATTACTACATTTTAAGAAGAGTCTTTCGGAGTAAGCACTTTTTTCCTCCTGTCTAACGAGTTTCAATATGCTTTCCTTTCTGAAAGTCACGTTCTAATGTGGACATAAATAACATATTCTTGTGTTTTTAATCATATAAAAAATTTATGCACATAGTTAATGAACTTATTACCTTGATGAAATTGACCGATAAGTTCGTGAATCTCATTACATCCATAGTGTATGATTGGTTGCCTACACAACCGGCGTATAGTTTCAGGCAACCCAACATACAGCTCCTAGTATCAAGTGTTGCATAACCAGTTCAAAATACTGGTGTTCATTCCCCTTGTAAGACTTGATTGAACCATCAGTTACAACGATCATTTAGACAGATTTGGAGAAAGGCCCGGAAGTTGTTAATTTTAATTCTACATTTCGAGATTTAGACAGAACTCTTTCTCTATGAATTTAGACTAAGTTGCAGTAGCGTAGATAACTTTTTGTGACGGGTGGTGAGGAGCTGTGTTATGACTTCATAGCACTGAAATGTAGATAGAAGACAACGATAAAATTTGCTTTTTAATCAACGGAAAATATGGATTTTCTGTATTCAATAATGATACCCAAGAAAACGATTCATTCATTCGTTGATATGTATATGATTTACCTACTACTAATATTATTTGGGGTCAATGATAGATATCGAAAGATAGCGTCACTGAAACTGGATTGAAAATACAGGGTGTTTCAAAAACAGGTGGTGCCGTTGCTAGGAGAATTAGACCACTAAAAATAATTGGGGTTTACTTAACAAAAGAAATTCGTAACGGCATCCTTATTCAAGATATATGGTGTTACAAAAATTCATTTCTCACACATTTCTTACGATTTTGTCGAAACTACTGGCAACATTGTAATGTAATTTTGTATTTTCTTCTTATGATTCTTTTCATAGTTATTATTTCATAATTTTCAAATCGAAATAATCCGAAAACGGTACACAATATCGAGTTTACTAAGAGTACCTTTTTCGTGTAAAATTGAATGGTATTCAGGTTTAGTTAATCTTTGGATTACAAAATCTAACCTCAAAAAGGTTACGTTTGAAACTACTCGGTATGAACTGCGCAACTAGCGCCCTCTATGAGAGTCCGGTATAAAAAATAATTCATGGGATGTGTCAGCTTCCAAGATATAATCGTACGAAATTTCATAACAATGTTGCCAGTAAACATAATCGTGAAAAATCTATGAAAAAATATTTTTTAGCACCCTGTATCTTGAATAGTGTTGCTGCCTCTTTTCGAAACACCCTGTGAAAAGATTTGCATTACATATTGTATGCGTAATCAATTGAATGCATATTTTAAACAATTTCTAGAATATGCCGATTTAAAATGTTCATGTTTTGATGTATCGAATCTCTAATAACAATAAATTACAACAGTGCACGATTTTTCAAATAAGTGAAATACAGTGTGAGTCTTTAAGTTGTAGGTACATTAATTTTAACTTCAATAAGCAAAAAACTTTTTTCATTTACCATTAATGACAAAAAATGTATTCATCTGATACATAAAATTCAATGAATTCGTTGAACAAACTATTTTACTCGCTGAATTCTTATAAAGCAGCATTAAATAATATCCCACTATTGAAAGATTGAATTCAATATTCATCACTGTAAGATTATACCTAATTTGATCATTCTTGAAATGTTATTATTATTATTATTAATTGCCTAGATATCCTTTAATCCATCGATTCAACGCCATCCTAGATCTGCAGAGGATCAACCTAATTGAGGCAAAAACTCAAATTTGTATCCGATTTTCAACGTTGAATATCTAAAAAACGATACGTTTTAGGAGAAATGATAAGGAATAATGTAATTTCCTAAAACGTTTCAAAATTCTTATGATGACACAAATTAAACTTCATTTGCTTTCCTTAGGCCAATTTCATTAAGTTTCATGAATCTGCGAGTCTATAACTAGGAAACCAGTGGAAGTAGGAAAAACTTGAAAAAAGTGTTTTATTTGATGAGAGGAAACTATGGCTGAAATTAATGTACCAGACGAAGACTCACCCTGTATATTGATTATTAAAATATAAAAAATAAAAAAAAGCACTGACGTGAAGTCAGTAAGTGATGAGTACTTCAAGCTCAGTGGATCGAGCGAGCCGGAGATCTACCCAAAGGATAGTGGACACAATTCAGTGTCGGTTGAAAAATTAACAGTGCTGTATTTAAGCTGCCATAAGGATAGAGTAACAATGTTGAAAAAGAACACAACTGACTCTCCTTAGTCGCACAAGCTCCTAGAAGATTCTGAGGGATCTCCTTGGGAAAGACTTGGCAGGGTCAGTATAATCATAATCATGTTTACAGCACGCGCGCCAAAGCAGATTGACCCCACGTCAATGCTTTTTTACACTTTTTCTTTCATTGCTAAGTCAATCTGCATTTGGCGCGCGTGCTATAAACATGATTATGACTATACTGACATTGCCAAGTCTTTCCCAAGGAGATTCCTCAGAATCTTCTAGGAGCTTGTGCGACTAAGGAGAGTCAGTTGTGTTCTTTTTTAACATTGTTACTCTATCCCTATGGAAGCTTAAATACAGCACTGTTAATTATTGAACTGACAGTGAATGGTGTCCAGTAACGAACTTGTCCGCTACAAAACTACTCTGCAAATTTCAACGCTCTAACTCGTTCCGTTCGAGAGTTATCGTGCTAACGGCCGGCCGGACGGACAGAATTGAATATGACCTCGAATTCTTCATCAAGGAGTCGAACTCAATCGTTTGAGACCATTTTCGCAAAAAAATTCGAAAAATACAGACATTGTGACGAAATGATAGCACATGATAACACGCGCGCAAAAATTTTTGTGACGAAATGATAGCACGCTGTTCCTTGCGGAACACGCGCGCAAAAATTTAGTCTACTCAGAGTGTAAACTGTGAAGATATCGAGAGGGTTTGAAAAAAATTGTTAATTGCACGATTCCCAAGGTGTTGAATTTGATAAACTGATAAACCCGTCACCCTGTATAACTTGGCATCGCTAGCTCGAAAACGATCTAGAATAATGCGATCTCGTTAATTCGAAAAATCCAATCGAACGCATTTATCGAAAGGATCTGGATCTGGCTGCGATAGATAGACAAATGCTTGTTTATATATTATTTATAACGCTCGCACATGGTTGTTTTCATTAAAATAATCCTGCCCAGCTATAAACCTTCGTCGCGGTTATTTATCAATAACTAATTGGCAAAAAGAAAGAGACGGGAGATACGTACGGAGTTTTATGAAATATCGCCGTCATTTTTGCGAGGATAGAGCACGGACAGTGGCAGATATTTCACGCTCGCCTCGGCATTTTTGCGTGTCGATAATTGGACAGAGTTATTCGCGAACGACCTAAGAAAGATGGTCTAGTTTCTTTGTGGCGATCGGAATGTCATTGAGGAGGACACACCGCAGGATGGAAATGAATGTAATTCATGGTTATATCCACGAGACGTTCCGCACTTCGTAACTTTTGAAATTCTGTGCAAATAATCAAAAAGGTGTTTTATCAGCTGCCAAATGGACGTAGTTAAGCAGAAATAATTCAACCCACAAATTGTAGTTTTGAGGAATTTCGACTTGAAGGCTGGTTTTCCTGTCACGCTGACGGTCGGCGCTGACGGTCAGCGCTGATCGGTCAGCTCGGATCCTTTCAGCATCACGCTGATCACATTGAGAAATAGAAGGATGCTATTGTCTCTGGCTCACTGAATGTGGAGGCTTGTCGGCGCCAGCTAGTCAGCGGCGCCGACGCGCCGGCGCGTACGTGCGCGTATATAGCTCAGCGCTGACGGCCGTCAGCACTGCGTGACTCGAAAACGCTACCTATAGCTACATACATATTGACCCATCAGCGCCGACCGTCAGCGTGACAGGAAAACCAGCCGAAGTATATGCGTATACAGGGTGTCCGGGAAAATGTGGGAAATCTCTCGGATTCAGATAAAACATAAAAAAATAAGATGACAAGTTCCCATCATTTTTTTTCCTAGCAGCCCTCCATGCGAAGATACGACCTCCTAAATGACGCCACTGGAAATCCATTTTCCCGGAATAAATTTTAAACTACTCAATATAATCTAATGAAAATTTGATATGATAAACAGTATTAAGGACCTCTCAAAATAATGCCCTTAAATTTAAATTAGCTTGTTTAGTTTACCAGGGGCGGACTAGGTTGTACATTTTAATGCTTAAATTTTTAACACTTAATATAATTTTTAATTTTAATTTTTAATTCTTATATTTTTATGTTTTTTCTGAATCCGAGAGATTTTCCACATTTTCCCGCACACCCTGTATGTATTATAATAGGCGTTGAATATATCACTAAATGGTTCCTTTCTGGGTTTCTCCCCCAAACTCTTAATAATTTGTACAAAATAAAAAATTATTATTCTGTAAATTGCTTCTGCGTAAGAAAAACAAGATATTAGTCAGAAACAATAACGAAACAACATCAACGATAAAACAACTATTTCGTATCGTTTCGGAGACAAGATCAGACTCCTTCGTCAGACGCCAATTCGGAAATTGTCACTGACAGTCTTTGAAGAACATAGCAACACTTTGCATAGAAATTTCCAACTCCTTCAACAAATTCAACAAAATATGGTCAATTTCAATTGAGCAATTAGCAATATTGCATTCTCTGTTCGATAAAATACTGGGCGCTTCCCTAAGTTTCCTTTTAATGTGTTCAGACTCTGTCATCAGAATCTTTGTTTTACTCCAATCCCTCAAATGATGTCAATGGATTTTCCATACATGTTCTTCTATTCTTTCTTTTTGAATGTCTGTATTTCTTAAGTTATTCTTATGTTCCGATTTTCTTACGTGTAGTGGTCTCGATGTTTCTTTTGTATACGATTTACCATTAATACAAGGAAGATTATACAGTGTGGAAAAGCCAAATGAAATAAATTCAGTATCTTGGTTACTGTACATATTTATGGAAAATCCCGAAACACGTCAAATTTTAATTTTAAATTGTCGTTCTTCTTCGTAAAAATGCGAACCCTACCTTCAACCCCCTTCGAAAGACAGGTACAACCCCTAAGTATGGGCTTGTGATACATGAAATTGATAACATTTCTGAATAGACAATGACGCGACCTTTCAAACGATGCATCACAAGCCCATACCTATTTGAAAAATTAGGGGTTGTACCTGTTTTTCGAAGAGGGTTGAAGGTAGAGTTCGCATTTTTACCAAGGAGAGTGACAATTTAAAATTTGAATTTGATAATAATTCCATAAATATGTGCAGTAACCAAGATGATGGATTTATTCCTTTTGGCTTTTTCACACTGTATATTTCTCGTATTCATGCTGAATGAAGTCATTTTTAAGGCAATTTAAGTTAGGGATCAGGAAAATTTTTCGTTGAAATGATTTATTTTTGGTGCGCTGAACGAAAAAGAGGATCTTTCGGAATCGAATAATAGATTTGAAAATTGATATTTTCGGTGAGATATAATGAAGGAATGAATTAATTTTTGCGCGTATGTTCTGGGGAACATCGCGTTATCATTTTGCCCAAATGTCTGTAATTTTCGATTTTTTTGCCGAAAATGTTCTCAAACGACTTCGTTCAATTTTGATCTGGCCGGCCGCCCGGCCGTTGCCACGATAACTTGAGAACGGAAAGAGGTAGCGCCTCGAAATTTTCAGGGTAGGTGACGCGTCCCAATACAACGGACAAGTTCGTTAATGGGCATAATCGGCCCAATGGTTTCCGAGTAATAATTTTGTTTTCAACCAATACTATTCCGATCGAATTGAAACTTGGTGAGTAGTTGTAGAATACAAACTTAAGGACGTTTGTGAAATTTTGTGAGAATCGTATCACTAGAATATTAAAAAAAATATATTAAAATATAATATTATTTATGTCACGATAACCTAACAACGGAAAGGAATAGCAACTTGAAATTTTCATTGCGACATTTGAGTTTGTATATAGGCATATTCGGCTAAATGGTTTCGGAGTTAAATATCTCAAATTTGGTTGTTATTTCCTTAATAACTCGAAAAACACAAAACCGATCCGATTCAAACGTGGTTATTAGCTGTAGAATGTCGACGTGAGGATTCTTGCGAAATTTCATGAGGATCGTATTAGTACTAGAAAATTTTTTAAAAATCATTGAAAAAAACTTCTATATCTGAGGAACTATTGGCTCCACATCGCTGAAATTTTGCAAGAGCCTTCAGAACTTAACTATACTGCCAAGTTCCAAGTTTGAACTCGATCTGATCGATATTGTTGGAGATCCGAGCAGCCTTGTGTGAGTTCAGTAGCTAGATGGGTGACCTTCGCCTCGATAAGTCGATAACTTTGGAACGAAAGGAGATAGGGACTTGAAATTTTCAGGGTAGGTTGGGCATCCGAATGGGAGAGTCAATTTTGGGCATAATCAGCCCAACGGTTTCGGAGTTACAGCCACCTGGAATATTATTTCCTCGATAACTCGAAAAATATATACTCGATCGAATTGAAGCTTGTTAACTAGTTGTAGAATGTCGCCATAAAGGCGTGTGTGAAATTTTGTGAGAACCCCCAGAAAATTTAAAAAAAAATTGGTTCAAGCACTGACGTGAACTCATGAGCTTTTGCGCGTATGTTCTATTGTACATTCTCCTGTATTAGACAGTCTTAATCGAATTTACCATGGTGAATTCTGTTGTCCGTTCGATTGTTCGTCTTTACCATGGTAAATTCGATTAAGAGTGTCCAATACAGGAGAATGGGCAATATAACATACGCGCAAAAGCTCCTGACTTCACCTCAGTACCTCAACCAATTTTTTTGCACAAATTGAACCATTTTTCGCCATTCCCGAAAGGGGAGAAAATAAATCCTTGATTCCATACCTTCGATGCTCACTGCATAGACTTTGAACGTAAAGAATCTGGTTAGGAATGTCCGCGAAAGATACATCTCTCGACCGTGTCAAGTCGGATACCGCGGATTCAATTTGTCACAGCGCATAAAACGACCCAACTCGGATAATTCCCGATCCGCTATACCCTCGTTCGGTCCGCATTATCGCTAATAAGATCCTATTCTGCCATCGCGTATGAAAAATTGCGCAATTATTTTCGTTATCCGAACGGACCGAAGTGAACAGTATCAATAAAAAATAGCGCCCCCCCGTCCGCGGTAGGAGAACCCGTTTGAGCAATGACCTATGCCGAGCAGGTGCAATTCACGTAACCCAATGACGGATCCTCGTCCTTTTGTAGCTAAGCGAGGCTGATCGGCTCTGCTCTTCGAGGATGCTACTCACTCGCTTTATTTTGAAATCCGGTCGAGATTATTCGATAAATCGAATTTTAGAAAATTTCCAAATGTAGTGAAGTGGCATCATGAGCTTCACGCGCCAGTTTATGGTTCGACAAATATTTTCACCGATTTGTATTACCCTTAATTATTAAAATACATACAGCGTGCCAAAAAAGTAACGTAACCCGTCAATAATTCTTGTATATACGAAGAATTATTGAGGAAAATCCTCGCACCCGTCGATTTTTAATAGTTCAATGTTTTTTCTAATTTGATATTTCTCACCCCTACGCCCCACACCCCACTACTTTATATATTCAAATGGGAATATATGGATTGTGATACATCAAATGAAAGGTAATTTGATTACCTACTCAACGGTGCAAATGAAAATTGGTTGTGCCGTTTTTTGGCGCTCTAGTTCCTCGGAACTGAGTGCTTATCAATTTGCCCAAATGTCTGTAATTTTCGAATTTTTCGATGAAAATGGTCTTAAACGATTTGGTTCGACTCACTGATCAAGAATCCGTGGTCGAAATTCATTCTGTCCGGCCGGTCCGGCCGTCCGGCCGTAGGCACGATAACTCTCGTACGGAATGAGCTAGACAGTTGAAATTTTCAGAGTAGGTTTGGGGGATAAATATCTCGGCTAAGTTCGTTATTGGGCAAAATCGGACAGATGGTTTCGGAGTAACAAAAAAAAAATTTTTTTTTACAGAACAAATTCCAAATTAAATTTTTTTTTAATAAGGAGTTTTACCATAAGAATCCATTCATATCATTTTTAACTCTAACAAATTAATACTTTCGGAGATATGATCTTTCAAAATTTCAATGATAGAATTATTCTGTGGCTATTCTATGAATTGTTATAACGTCAACTTTGACGTGGTTTCATTGTCATTCATTCCAGTAATGGTATCAATATGAGAATTATAATATTATCATACTTTTTGTTGGTTGATATTTTCATGCCGATGGTCAATCCATATGATGATGGGAATGGTAATGGTAAGTTAATAATATTGAGTTCAGAATATTTCCACTAAAAACAAAACTGGAATTGAGGAATGAATATCTCGGATGAGTTCGTTGTTGGGTAGAATTCGTCTATTGGTTTTGGATTGATAATTTTTGGCACTCTTGTTGACTTTAAATTCTTCTATGATGTTTGAATTCAATTTCTGCTAACATGAAGTTCTAAATTTCAATAATGAATCGTACTTCTATGTTTTCACAGAATGCTATAATTATTCTATCTAAGCTTTATTATATGATCTGTGTTCATACTCGTACATTTCATCCTGTTCTATAAGAGAGAGTCAAATTCATTTCAGCTATTTTAATTTGGTTTCTTCCATGGTGCAGTTCTCATTCTCAGATTGCTCATTTAATCTTGAGAAATAAACTATTATTTGAATTGAATTTCCTGTATGATGCAGTTCTATCATAAGAATACATTGATATAATTCTCAACTCTGAGAAACCAATACTTTCGGAGATATAATTTGTCTGTTTGAACTAGAGCGCCAGAAAGCTCCTGTCCACAGGGCTTGAACCCATTTTTTATTAAATCATTAGAACTCGCTCTTTGAAATCGATGAGTTTCCCATGGAATGGAAAATCATTTTAATGTATTAAATGTTCGAATTGAGACTGTTGACTGCTTGAAAATGTGCAAGCCGTTCTTCGAAACTCCTCAATGAATTATTCAACGCAGCAACAGGTATTCTTCCGACTTCTTTCTTAATTTTAAATCGCAGGTCTTCCAAATTATCTGGTCGATTTTGGCAAACAGAACTCTTCAAATGGCCCCACAGAAAATAGTCGAGAGGTTTCAAATCTGGAGATCGGGGTGGCCATTCAACTTATCCTCTACTACCAATCCATTTTTCAGGAAATGTGCCATCAAGATACCTCCTCACTTCAATTCCATAATGCGGATGCGCACCATCTTGATGGAACTAAAAATTCTCAGCTACTTGTCGAACATTCAAACCGGGAAAGAGATCGATGACTGCAGGTAATATTTGATTCCTCAGTTACTTTAGATAAGAGTCACTAGTCAAATTTTCTTCCTAAAAAAGGTCCAATAATATGATGGCCAATTGTGCCCAACCACACATTTAAATTTTCGGGATGTTGGGTGTGAACTGTCTGCTGCACCCAATGAGAATTTGCTGAGGACCAGAAGTGACAATTATGTCGATGGACAGATCCATTCAAGTAAAACGTAGCTTCATCCGTAAAAAGAATTCTCGATGAAAAGGTGTCATCATCATTGCATCTCTCCCGCATTACTTCACAAAACTGCGCTCGTCGGTCTTGTGTGCTTTGAATCCTACATGAGTGAAACTTAGTTTTCCTAAGAAAATTACCAACTGACTGCTTCTTCTTCTTCTTCTTCTACCGCGGTGCCGTCTCAGGCTGAACTGAGGCCTTCTGGCCCATTGTTCTCCCGCTTGCCAAACTCGTGAGACTCAGTCCAAAAAACACGCTGACAGGAATGCCGCGAGCTTAAAAGGAGAAGTCCCTCTCACCGTAGGAATCGTAGGTGTTGGGTTGCCTAGGTGTATGACCCTCAAGTCTTTAAGGTTGTTACAGTCGAACAGAATATGTTCAGCTGTTTCTTCCATGCTCTTGCACCAGCGACACAGTGCGCTATCGGCCAATCCCATCCTATTCAGATGTTTGTTGAACTGGTGACCAGTTAGTAATCCAGTCACCAGGCTCAATTCTCTTCTTTCGAGTGAGAGAAGTTTCTTTACTTCAGACTTTGACGATGGTTTCTCAATGAGAAGACTGACTGCTTACCCACATCGAATTCATCGGCCAGTTTTCGTGTAGATTGTTTCGGATTCTCTTCAATGGAAAGTACATATCGAGGCCCTTATCGCCACGTAGTTGAAGGTCTACCAGATTTTGGAGAATTTTTAACATTTCCAGTTTGTTCGAAATGTTTAACCACCCGTCAAACAGTAGTTTTACTTTTTACTTATAGGATTTCTGTCTTGATAACGGTCATTAAAAATGTCGCACACTTGTTCATAGGTCCGCTTGCGATCACATATCCCAGAAATATCAAGATTTCTATTCGCTGCTTTTCACTCAATTGATTCATACCGAATGGAAAATTTTCGGAAAATACGATATTATTTCCTAAGAGAGATCAAGTAATTATTAAAGGATACTGTGGGAGGTATACTCATTATTCAACGGTTTTTTTTGTTGGTTTTCTCTCACAAACTCTGAAAAATATCTATAAAATAAAAATTAATTCTTTTGTGATTTGCTTCTGCGTAAGAAACACAGGATATTTGTCAGAAGCAATCAATTGAACAATGTTGCCTAACAAACAACAACGAAACAACATCAACGAAGAAACAACTATATCGTAACGTTTCGGACTCTATATCAGACTCCTTCTTCAGACGCTCAATGAAAATCGAGAGAATTATTTTGTTGATAGTTATTTGGTGAAATTCAAGAATTGTCACATTGACAGTATTTAAAAATCATAGCTAACATAGTTTTACTTCGCATAGAAATTTCCAAGTTCCAACTCCTTTTTCAATAAATTTAGCCAAATATGGTCAATACCAATTGAGCAATTTGCAAAATTGCATTCTCTGTTCAATAAAATACAAGTTGACTCCTTAAGTTTCCTTTTTATAAAATCAGGTTCTGTCATTAGAATCTTTGTATTACTCCAATCCATCATGTGATCACCTTGGATTGTACATACATGTTCTGCTATTTTTGATTTCTGTATGTCTCTATTTCTCAAGATATTCTTATGCTCTGACTTTCTTACTTCTAGTGGTCTTGATGTTTCTCCTGTGTATGATTTACCACAAATACAAGGAATATTATATACACAGTTTTTTGATTTTTGTTTTTCATTTATGGGTTTTGTTTTCGTTAATAAAGATAGTGTCCGACCGAAACTGCTATTTCAGCCGAAACCGAAACCGAAACCGAACTTTCGGCCAGGGTCTCAGTTTCGGCCGAAACCGAAACCGAAACCGAAACTTTATATTTCATACTAAAATCTACTGTATCTTTTACAATTTTATTCGCATAAAAATTATTAATTACATAAAAATAGTTAAGGAGTGTTAAATAAAAAGACATTTTTTTTGAGTTCTTTATTTATTATTTTGGTATTACCGAGTTATCAAAATAATCAGTCGAAGTATACAGGGTGATTCCAAATCAGACGTGAACCTTAGAGGAGGTGTTAGTATGGATCATTTGCTGTGGTTTGAGCCATTTTTATTGATGACCAAAAATCAACGGTTTCCGAGATATTTGAGTACTGGTTCTGTTGAAAAAGAATTAGTATGATTTGAAAGGGGATATAAGAAGCAAATAGAGGAAAATAACGAATTCAATATTTTTTTTTGCAGCTAAGCCGAAATTACATTAGAAAATGTATTCATAAATTATGTTCCACCATTCCATAGGCTAGCACGTGCCGTCTCTCTGATGTCTTCAGTTGATATTTTCCGCCTGAAATTTACTCACGCTGTCTTTTGATACACATTCACTATTGCCGGACATTCAAAAGGTTGCTTATAAAAAATCTGCTGAAACGAAACTAGTTAAGCAATCTAACGAAATCTCTTAGAGAATGAAGAAGGAATTTGGCAAGTTTTTAAAATAATTTTGGCATACAAAATTGTGAGATTCGAAAGTTGCAGACAAATTGATATTAGAAATAGATTTTTTTCTCCTCCGGGATGAAAAGTTCACTTTTAGTCCCTGTCACACGGGACAAAAGTACCCGATTTTCTCCCGGTGAGATGGCAAATTTGCGCATGCGGGTACTTTTCTTTATCTCCCGGTTACCTAGCAACCGCGTGTTTATATCTCAAGTTGATGACAGCTGAGTCAAAAAAAGGTTAATTATTTCAGTGAATACCGACAAATATAATAAAAAATCGATTTGATTAACTCTGATGAAAGTGAATTAGACGGAGAAAAGTAGGACATCCTCGCCCGCGATTGTCACCCTCGCCTTCTGCTGGGGTGACAATCATTCGCGGGCGTGAATGTCCTACTTTTCTCCCTCGGTGCGTAATATACTATTTCATTTATTCATATACCACATTTCAAATCATACTAATTCTTTTTCAACCTCTTATACAGCATAGTTTTGCTTTTTTCGTACATATCATATTCTTTTCTGATGAAAATAAACCAAAATTATCACCAAATTTGGTCAACGTAGGAAAAATTTACGAATTATGTACTATAAGTTCAGAAATCTTTTGAAAATCACCCGAACTCCAATAACCGTTGATTTTCGGTTACAAATAAATATGGATTAAACAACAGCTAATGTGTCATACTCCAAGTTTCACGTCTTATTTGGAATCACCCTATGTAATCTAATTAATAATCATTAAAGTGAATTCTCAGTCTTAACAAAGATAGATCACAATAACTCGTACGACAATTACGTATACCTACTTATAACTCCTGGCCAAACGACCAGGATAATTCACTAACATTCTAGTTTCGGCCATTTTGGGCCGAAACCGAAACTAAGGCCGAAACTAGATTTCTTGGCTGAAACTGGCCGAAACCGAAACCGAACTTTCGGTCGGTCACTAAAAAGAACTAAGATCATTCTGTGTTTTGAAGACGGTTCTTATATTGAACTTAGAACCGATTCTTCTAATTTTTTCAGAAAGGCCATGAACATAAGGGATCACATTCAATAGATTGGGTTGCTGTTCTTGTTGATTATTCTGTTGTACTTGTATCTAAATTCATGATACATGTATTTATGAATTGCCTCGGATATCCATTTTCTTCAAGAAATTTTTTGATTAAATCAATTTCATTATTTCGAATTTCAAGAGTAGAACAAATTAGGTTCGCTCTATCATCAGCTTAGTGTAAAAAGAGGTGTTATTAAAACACTTTATGATAGAGCGAACCTAATTTGTTCTACTCTTGAAATTCGAAATAATGAAATTGATTTCATCAAAAAATTTCTTGAAGAAAATGGATATCCGAGGCACCTCACACCTTCATGTTTGTGGAAGCGACACCACCTTATCTGTTTATTGTTTAATTTGCGATCTAATACATTAATTCGCAGCCATTTTCAACTTGTGTATACATTTTTTTTATCGTAACATTTTTATTGCAAGAATTTTAAGGTAAAATTTTATTTTCGTTCACATAACTGAATTCGTCATCGAATGACCTTTGATGCGATATATCACAAGCAATATTTTTTAACAGAAAAAAATTGTGGACGCTTAAGGGTATAAACCCTCAACTTCAAAACTGCATGCATTTCTGAAACTCCGAAAATAGAAATCGGCGGGTAGGAGGATATTTATTATTTCAAGAATAAGAACCTGTATTGTTTGATGACAAAACTATTACTCTGAAGCCGTTGGGTCGATTATGCCCATTATCGAACTTGTCCGTCGTATTTGGACCCACCACTTATAATTTAAAGTCGCTATCTCTTTCCGTTCCCAAGTTATCGTGGCAACGAACGGCCGGCTGGACAGAATCAAATTTGACCTCGAATTATTCATCAGTGAGTCGAACCTAATCGTTTGAGACCATTTTTGGCAAAACATTCGAAAGTTACAGACATTTGGTCAAAATGATACACCTTGTTGCGCAGAAAATGCGCGGAATAAGAAATTAACAATTTCAACTTGCGATTCATCATTTTCTAAACAAAATAAAATAAGAAATTAAGATTGAGCTTGGCCATCTTCAGTTCTTATTCCCTCATTGAAAACTCATGTTAAACTTTCTTATTTTATTATAATTTGTTTTATTTGCATGTATAAATCCACCTTATATCAGTTCTTGATTTGTTAGCGATAATATACAAAAAATCTAGGATTGAGCTAATTTATATTGTGTAAATCGCAACGTGTGTTATCCCCTTTACGCTGAAACATTTGTAACCACCAGTTCAAGGAATATTATTGTTGCAAAAAAATATAGAACGTATAAATCATGCGTAATCTCCCTATTCCACATCGTCCGTTCTTTCCTATTCAATTGGCTCAAGAAATAAAACTTCCATTACTGCTAGTGTTGTTTCCTCCTTCATTTTCCATATAGAAATCATTCACAGATATTAACAGTATACATAGACGCCGTGCAGCACCAATAGAAAACCTGAAAGGATGAGGATTTAATAGATGATAGTGGGTTCGTAGATAGATTAGCCAGAGGCTCTGTTTTTATACGCGGTTCAACAACCCAGCTCTATACGCTAACCCTTAGGCTAGCTACGTTAAACGTATCTTTTCCACTGGCTTTTCGAAACGCCTTTTTGCATTGTGTGCTATCATTACGGGCCATGGCTGATCTATGAGCGGGATATTTGTGAAGCCCATGACATCGAATTATATGTAATTTGTTTAAATGGGTTGCAATTAGTCAATTAAGCGAAAAAACGGAAATTATTGATTGAGTCATGGGAATATAATGTTTTTGCGTAACTGCGCTTGGAGGCGATGGGTGCTGGGTAGGACTTACGCCCAGTATTATTTATTGTCGGGCTCACTTCGCACTGTTATGGTGCGGTGAAAGTGTAGAGGTTTTCGAAATTGTACAATTGAATACTACAATAGTTATTTATGTACCAAGGACGAAAAACTGTCTATTGTAATCGAGTCTCCAAATTGATATCCGAGGCGGAGCCGAGGATAGCAAGCAGGTGAGACAATAAACAGTTTTTCGCCGAGGTGCATATTAAATTTTTCCATCGACCTCTACATATTGTTATGAATTTCGGACCCCTTAAATAATTTCACAATAGCAAGTGACACATACACTTATTATTGAACCGTATCCATGGTGACCACCGCACTGAGAGTTCTTACAGACACTTCTGCTTGTATTGAACCGTATCATGCCGTATTCATAGTGACCACAGCAGACGAGAAAGTGATTGTCCGCAAAGTACTTGCCTTCAATAACAATCGATTTTGTGGCCGCAAATTAGTCCGTAATATGTCACTTTTCATAGAGATCGACGAAAAAATATTTATCTATTCAAAACAATACCCCTCAACACACTGCTAATTTTGGTTAATTTTACTCTCAAATTCTGAATAACAAAAATGTTTGAAGCGTGACGTTTTAGGGTGCTGGTCCATTGAATTATAGATGGTTCTATACAGGGTGATTCACGAAAACCGTTCGTTAGATTATTTCAAGGAAAGACTCGAGATAAACACTTGAAATTGTATAGTTAAGGTTTGTTACGAGAGATGAATTCTTGGAAAAAAATTCAGATTAGTTCGACTCCCGGTTTCACCGGAAATGATACCAACTTTCGTTTTTTAAATGTAATACCCAGTTTTTCAATCGATAATCAGATTTCCCATTGAATTCTACATTGTTTTAATGTGTCACTTACATATTATTCTCAGAAAATTCGTGTGAAATCTGAAATAACCCTTTAAATTTCCTCAAATTCATTCCAATGTTAATAACTTGTAGCTTTTTGCATGAAAATTCATAATTTTTTAGCTTCTAGCAGAAGAGATACCAATGCTTCTTCTTCGCTACTTAAAAAATCAATTGAACATACAGAGAGTTTCTATTTCGATGTCAAAGTCAGTCATGAGAAAATCCTCAAAACTAATTTTTTTCTAGATGAGAACCCTTTGTTTTTATTGGTCAGCTGGCATCTACATTACAAAATTGTGCAAATAAGTGTAATACATACTACTGCTCTAAAATGCTTATTTCCCGAGATATTCGGTAGTATGTATTTTGAGAAATACTCTATGTTTTAACGTAGATTCAAGCTGAACAATAAACAAATGGGTTCTTATTTGAAAAACATGAGTTTTGAGGTTTTTGTCATAATTTTGACTAACTTTGAAATAGGAACACCCTATATGTTCACTTGCATTCTTAATTAACGAAGGACAAGCATTGGTATTTCTTCTGATAGAAGCTGGAAAATTAGGAATATTGATGCAAAAATCTACATTTTATTAACATTGGAATGAAGCCCTATTTGCGGAAATTTAAAGATTTTTTTCACATTTCCTACGAATTTTCTGAGAATAATATGTAAGTGACACATCAAAACAATGTTGAATTCAATGGGTAATCTGATTATCAATGAAAAACCTGGGTATTACAATCAAAAATCGAAAGTTGATATCATTTCCGGTGAAATCGGGAGTCGAACGAATCTGAAATTTTTTTCAAGGATTCATCTCTACTAACAAAGCTTAACTATGAAATTTCAAGTGTTTATTTCGAATCTTTCTTTGAAATATTATAACGAACGATCTTCGTGAATCAACCTGTACAATATGGCAAGCCAAATGGATTAAATTTATTATCTTGGTTGATTACATATTTAAGAAAATTCCCGAAACACGTCAAATTCAAAATTTAAATTGTCATTCTTCTTCGTATGCGAACCTTCAACCCCTCCGAAATACAGGTACAACCCAGGTAAGGGCTTGTGATACATCGTTTGAAAGGTCGCGTCATTTTCTATTCAGAAATGTTATCATATTCATGTTCATGTTTTTAATTCCAAAGACATCGCCAAAATAGGTAGCACTATGATATTTCTCATATCATAAAACTCCTGTGTACCAAATTCAGTGATTTTTGTATGACCGGAGATAAAAAGAAAAGACTATTTTAAGGGGCGAAATTCAGGGGGCTGTAACTCCGAAAGAGGGGGCAAATGACAAAAATCAAAAACACTGGTCTTTTAATTTCGTCTCGAGAATGTGTGACACAATTGTGTTTCATTAATTGCGGGACACTGTATACAGGGTGTTAAAAAACAACTGCTAAAGATTTCAGGACGTGATTCCTTCGCCAAAGATAGAACTAGTTTGTTATTTGAAACTTTTTCGAATTCACCCCTATAGCTAAGTTATAACACTTCAAAGGATGAATAATTGATTTTTCAATTTTTATCTACCGAACCAAAATAACTGAAATTTTGAAAAGTTTTAATATGTCATACGTGTTTCAAGTACCACTATTCTTTCAACCCCCTGCGATGTCTACATGGGGTTGGAACAAACAATCCTTTGCATAAATCATTCCATAACTTTTCAATTATTCGTGAAATTTGAAAAGTGAAATTTTTCTCTGAAAGAAAATTCATTTGTGAATAAATTGGTTCAAGCCCTGTGGACAGGAGCTTTTTGGCGCTCTTGTTCAAACAGACCAATTATATCTCCGAAAGTATTGGTTTCTCAGAGTTGGGAATTATATCAATGTATTCTTATGATAGAAGTGCATCATAAAGGAAATTCAATTCAAACAATAGTTTATTTATCAAGATTAAATGAGCAATCTGAGAATGAGAACTGCACCATGGAAGAAATCAAATGAAAATAGCTGAAATGAATTTGACTCTCTCTTATAGAACAGGATGACATGTACGAGTATGTACACAGATCATATAATAAAGCTTAGATAGAATAATTATAACATTCTGTGAAAACATGATAAGTACGATTCATTATTGAACTTTCGAAAAATCATATCTCCGAAAGTATTGGCTTGTTGGAATTGAAGATGATATCAATGGATTTCTATGGTGAAACTGCATCTTACATGAATATTGAATTTGAAATACGTCACTTGAAAAAAAAATTTTTTTTTTCGTTACCTACTCCGAAACAATCTGGCCTATTTTGCCCAATAACGAATTTAACCGAGAAATTCATCTCCCTAACCTACTCTGAAAATTTCAACTGCCTAGCTCATTCCGTTCGAGATTTATTGTAGAAATTTTTTTTTTTTAATTTTCAAACATTTTTTTTTTACACTTTGCGGTAACCTGATCAATACAAAACTTCACATGCGTATAAAGGTCATGATTCTACAATTTGATGCTAAATTCAGTTAGATCGAGGGATCGGTTTCGGAAATATTCATAAAAAATGTTTTTACTAATAACGGCCATAACTCCGAAACCGCTTGATGGATTTCTCCCATTAAGGAACTCGTCCGAGATATTTAAGCTCCAAACCCACCTTGCAAATTTCAATCCTGTAACTCCTTTCGTTCGAGAGTTATCGTGCTTACGGCCGGCCGGACAGAATCGATTTCGACCTGGGATTCTTGATCAGTGAGTCTAACCAAATCGTTTGAGACCATTTTCAGCCAAAAATTCGAAAATTACAGACATTTGGGCAAATTGATACTTAGCTAAATAGTTTCGGAGGAAATAATTGAAATGTAAGATCACTTTTTCCGAGGTTTATAACAGGACCCTGAGTTATCTGTGACTCGGAAGAATTTTTGGAAGGGCTTGATATCAACCCCATTGAGATATCGTAGGTTAAAAAAATGGTGGTACTTGTGCCACATGTGGTTTATTGCTCTGTATAGCAGCATATGTGTTTATAACTATGTATTTGAATACCTGGTGAATGCTAACAAAATTGAAGTTTTTTGCCATAATCTTCAAATATTTTTGATAAGAAATGCATGATCACGTAGTGAGTAAAGTTTCTAACATTAATGTTGTTTATTGTAACATTCTATGAAGTGATCTTTTGAAGGTCCTGTTACCAGTAGCACATTGAATGACAAACGAAGGATCTCTAGGAAACTTGAGCCCTATTGTTGCGAACTTCTGGAGAGGAAAATCTCACCAGCGCCACCTGGGGAAACCCTTACGAACTCCAACTCTCTGTGATGTAGAAACCTTGAGCGATGTACAGTGACGTTCATATATGATCATGTTTTCATACGTTATTGCATCGAGTAGTCTATGACAAAGAAGAAATGAAAAATATGTCTATGAAAACAAAGCTCCACTCCACTGGCCAATCTCTGTTTCCTACACACCCCCACGCCAATGAATCAATCAAGGATATCCATTCATGATAGTCGTCGGATCTCGAGAGCTACCAGTGAATCCTTTTTTTCCTACTGAAACGACCGTCGAGAAGTTTACAGTTATCTACATTACCAGCCGTACATAAGTTCACAACTGAATATTATAATTATTCTATGGTCGATCCTTTGCGTATCCGGACTCGAGCTCGATCCCAGCGCGTTTACTCTACGAAATTATCGACTATAATTATAATGCGACTCTATTTACATACGGATAATTACAGGATTGAATTCATTGACAAATATAAAAATGATTTAATGCACACCTTTGTGGGTTGTTACTTGTCGCGATATCGTTATCGGATTACTGTGTTCGAAGGAGCCCGTAGCGAGGATATTCGGCAGCGATTCATTGTTGACAGGTTAACATTAGGTTGTCGGATTGTTAACTTTTCTACCGTGTACAGTAGAAGAAATTATGCAGTTTTGAGGATTTATGGTCGCTCAGTGGTCGATATTCTAGCTAGAGTAGGTATTTCATAGAATTTTCGAGGTGATGAACGTTAACAAACCATAGACTGTTATATAGTGCGGAAAGGTCAAATGGAATGAATTCGTTGTCTTAGTTACTGTACATATTTATGGAAAATCCCGAAATACATCAAATTTAAATGCAAACCCTACCTTCAACCCCCAATTTTTCAAATAGGAAGTATGGGCTGGTGATACATCGTTAATGTCTATTCAGAAAAGTCATGTTCATTCCAAAAAAAAAATAAAAAAAAATTAAATCATGTTATTTGCGAAATTTGGTACAATATCAAAAACTAAAATGTAATACAAAATGTAGCAAAAAAATTATGAATGTTAATGAAGTAGATGTTCGAAGTATTCAACGCGAACGCGTTGTAGATGTTCGAAGTATTCAACGCGAACGCCTTGGCAACATCCTAACCTCAAAAAATTCTTCCAACATTATTCAACATCTCAGGAGTGATCGACCTAATCGCAAGCTTTATTCGATCTTTTAGGTCATTCAAATCAGAGGGTTTAGTTTTGTACAAAATGATCTTCACATATACCCATAAAAAGAAATCTAATGGAATAAGATCAGGGGATCGCGATGGCCATTCGATCGTCTCTCGGTATTGTGCCGAGATGCTGCCGGACATTGCGTTGGTAATGTGGTGGTACTCCATCCTGTTGGAACCATATCGTATTCCGTGGATTTCCTTGATCAGGATATGAATTTGCCAAAGTTGGAACGACATCATTTTGAAGTATTGTTAAATAATTATCGTCATTCAATTTTCCCTCAATGAAAAAGGGGTCTATGATATGGTTTCGAACGTTTTCTGTCCAAAAATTAACCTTTTGGGGGAATTGCGTGTGTTCCTCTCTCATCCAGTGAGGATTTTCGGTAGACCAATAGCGGCAATTTTGACAATTAGCATGACCGTTGAGAGAAAAAGTGCACTCATCAGAAAACAAAACGTCTACTAATTGGATAATATTGTTATCCAGCATGTCCATCATTTGTTCACAAATATTCCTATCAAAATCGTTTTCCAAGTGCTCATGTGTAGGTATTATTTTATAGGATGCATTTTTTTTTTGTTTTAATATGTTTAGATTCGATGTATGGCTGACATTGAATGCTATGGATTATCTTTACTAGATTCATGTAGATTTTCTTCAATGTCAAGCATCACATCTAATTTCACATCTTCACACACTGCATTACATGCATAAACTCGCGAAACTGCTTCTCTATTTTACTAATTGTCCCATCGGTTATAGGCGGCAAATTCGGGAATTTCCCATGAAACAAGCGACTTGTATTCACAGTTGAAATTTTCAGAGTTAGTTTGGGAGGCAAATATCTCGGTTAAGGTCGTTATTGATGGGCAAAATCGGCCGGATTGTTTCGGAGTAACAATAAAAAAATTAAACTCAATTTTTTTTAGATGCAGTTTCATCATAAGAATCCATTGATATCATTTTCAACTCTAACAAATTGATACTTTCGGAGATATGATTTTTTTAAATTTCAATATTAAATCGTAAAGGTTGGTTTATGCTGGCTGGTAACTTCAACTTATCCCCTAACTTAAAAATTGAAACATAGATTTCTAACGCTATGGTTGATACTGAGACTGAATAATCCGTTTTCTTATTATTGATGATAATAATTAATAAGTTAACGGATTATTTAGTCTGATTATAAACCATAACACAAAAAAATAAATGTCCATATATATTATATTTATATGATTAAATTAAAGTTACCAGCCAGCATAAACCTGCCTTAACTCTATGATTTCGAAGAATGCTGTATCGATAATTAACGTCCGTATCTATGAATGTCATCTGTGTTCATACATTTCATCATTTTATCTCATCTCAAGTTAAGAGCTATTAGTGTTTATGAGAGACAAAATATGTTTGAATGCAGAATGACCAACGGAATAACCTCAGCTATCGTAGATAGCTCTTGTATAATCCATATGATGATGATGGAAATATATACTTAGGTAAGTTAATCAAATTGGGTTCAGAATATCTCCAGCAAAAACAAAACTAGAATATTAGCTAAGTTTCAATTGATATAGTGTAATTTTCATAGTAGATTTGGAGAATTGGTTTTGGATTAATAATTTTTGGCACTCTTACTGAATTTGAATCTTTTGTGATGCTTGAATTCAATTTCTTTTGTGATGATGTTCTATCATAAGAATCCATTGATATCATTCCCTACTTCTGGGTAGAGAATGACGGGACATTTCGAACGAATGTATCACAAGCCCATACTTTCTATTTGAAAAATTGGGGGTTGTACCTGTCTTTCGAAGGGAGTAGAAGGCAGGCTTCGCATTTTTACGAAAAAGAATGACAATTTAAAATTTGAATTTGGTGTGATTTGGGTTTTCCCTAATATGTACAGTAACCAAGATAATTATTTTATTTTATTTGGCATACACACTGCATATCATAAATAAAAGAGGACCCAGCACACCACCCTGCGGAACTCCCCACCCATTAAATTAAATGGCCAGGAGAATCCAACAATTACTCATCCGTCGTACAGCCATATTTGGATTATTTGGAAGCCGATTATTCGAAAATTGCACGCAACAGTCTATTGGATATTTACGGAGAATATTCTGAAAAATAAGCCATGTTTTATATTCCCGCAATATAAAAGACGACACTCGTATTTTTGGCTGTTGCCTGGACGCATATAACCGGCATACATTATGAAATACGAAAAAACTTACGCTTCAAGTAACTCCAGGATCCATTCTACAAGTAATCACCGAGTTTTAATTGAGTCAGATTTGTATAGTATAAATAGAAGAGGACCCAGTACACTACTCTGCGGAATTCCACACCTATTAAATTAAATGACCTGCCACATTTGGATTATTTGGAAGCCGATTAGTCGAAAATTGCACGCAATAGTCTATTGGATATTTAAGGACAATATTCAGAAAAATAAGCCATGTTTTCTATTCCCGCAATATAAAAGACGCCACTCGTATTTTTAGCTGTCGCCTGGACGCATATAACCGGCATACATTATGAAATTGAGTATATGGACAAATCTATAATTATCCATCAAATTCTATTCTAATCTATCCCACATGTTCCCGATCCTTCGTGCGAAATACCCCCTTCCGCCACCTGCCCCCCGTCTCTCCGACAGGTCCCGAAAAAACTCCCGGATCTTTATTTATAAATTCCATAAAGAAATCAAAGATGATGCACCCATCGCCATCAATAGATTGCGTTGCGGGTTGCAACGTATGCGCAGCGGAAGTCCCTCGTAAAATTGAGAATGGACCTCGCGTGGG
The DNA here is from genome assembly GCA_937662695.2 of Halyzia sedecimguttata. Lineage (NCBI taxonomy): Eukaryota > Metazoa > Arthropoda > Insecta > Coleoptera > Coccinellidae > Halyzia > Halyzia sedecimguttata. The sequence goes on along the minus strand of OW569412.2, from coordinate 98,657,804 downwards.
GCGGGGGGGCAGGCGGGGGCGTTCCCAGATGTTCGAAACCTGGAAAGCGCGACGCTGGCGCTGTCGCTGCCGTGACGTCACATCCGGCGCGATGATGTCTCGTGTAGGGTGTAGGTGAGAAGATTTAATTCGTCTTAATTCGGAAACGGTTAAAGGGAATTTAGGCATTAATATTTCGGTATTTAAAAGGTAATTACGTTTACGAGGTAATTGCTGGGGTTTTTGGACGATTAAGTTTATGATAGAATGCTGCTTCCGGAACATTGCGGCGGCCCGAGTAACTAAACTTTGCGAAAAAATTGGTTTGAGGACTGATCTGAAGTCAGGAGCGTTTGGGCACATGTTCTTTTGTCTATTCACCTCTATTTGACTTTTAATGACATACTTCATTAATAAGTCAATCGTCTAAGATCACAGAATTTTTAATTCCTACATAAGTATATTTTCTATCGAAATTGAAATTCATCAAATATCCAATAATATTCGAAAAAGCCTACGTTTACAGTAATTTCGGGATACGATATTCCGCAAAAATTTGCGCGTCGGCATTCTACAAGTAGTTTTAATTAGATCTGAATTGTATATTTTTAGTTATCAAGGAAATATCAACAAAATTTCCGATGTGTATAACTCCAATACAATTTGGCCAATTATGCCTATTAATGAAGTCAAATGTCGCATTTGAATGTGCAACCTACTTTGAAAATTGCAAGTCGTTATCTCTTTCCGTTCACAAGTTATCGTGAGATGCATAATATTTTTTCATAAATTTTTTAAAATTTTCTAGTTATCCGATCCTCACAGACTTTCATACACTTTTCTTTATGTTGCTATTGCAAAACTATATACCAAGTTTCAATTTGATCGGATCTGTATTTTTTGAGTTATAGAGAATAAATAATATTTAAGATGGGTATAACACCGAAACCGTTGGGCCGATTTTGCCCAACAACGAACTCAACTGTCCCATTCGGATGCTTAACCTACCCTGAAAATTGAAAGTTGCTATCTCTTTTCGTTAGAATGTTATCGTGGCAAAGGTCACCCATCCAGCTACTGAACTCACCCAAGATTGTTCGGATCTCCAACAATATAGATCCGATCGTGTTCAAACTTGGAACTTGGGAGTAGAGTTAGGTTTTGAAGGCTTTCGTAAAATTTCAGCGATGTCGGACCAATAGTTTCTGACATATAGAATTGTTTTTTTTTTATTTTCTAGTAATACGATCCTTACGAAATTTCACAAAAATTTGCGCGTTGGCATTCTACAGACAACTAATTTCCATGTTTGAATTGAATCTGCAACTTGGTAACTAGTTGTAGACTACCGACAAAGACTTGTAAAATGTAAAATTCCAAGAGGATCGTATCGTTAGAAAATTATTAAAGAATATTATGTATCTCACGATAACTTGAGAAGGGAAAGAGATAGCGACTTGCAAATTATCAACATACAAAATTTTTGTAGTTTTATTAGTTTATATTCAATAATTCAATAACAGGAAACGCTCTGGCTTCTAACGAGTCTTTCAATGGGAACGCCCCACTTTCAAATTGACATTACACACGCACGGCAGCCATTTTTTATTTGTGACATTGACAGTTGTATTTGTCAATACTTAACATTTAATCACGGAAATGTACACGCTTCAATAACGTTTACAATTAATCCAAATTTATTATGAAAATTCTGTCTAACTTGACGTGCTATAACTTCAATTTTTGGTCGTTATAATCGTCCGGTTAAAAGAAGAATTGAACGTTTAGTGAAGAAGTTTTAAACAAATCGTACACTTCACAGTGCCAGTGAGACAAGGATATACAAGAAGTGAAGACAATATTGCTGCCGTATGTGAAAGTGTTCATGCACGAAGACCAATATTCATCGATTTCTCGTCATCACAAGAAAAAACTGAAAACTGCAAACCTGAATTGGTTCGTCCTGATTTGCTGAATATGTGGTTTCAACATGACTCTGCCACTTGTCATACTGCCAATGACACAATTACTTTATTGAGAACAAAATTTGTGATTCGATTATTTCAAGAAATGGACTGATAAATTATTTGCGATTCCTGCGATTTAACTCCATTGGATTTCTTTCTTTGGGGTTACATTAAGTCACTGGTTCACAGCAATCATCCAGGAATTTTAGACGATTCACAGATCAATATTGAACGAGTAATTGCTAACATATGACCTGATTTGTGCGGGAGAGTCGTGGAAAATTGGGTTCAACTTCATTCCTGCCAACGTTTCCGGGGTGGACATTTAAATGATGTTTTGATTCATAATTAATGGTATCCATTGTACTTCATAATGGAATAGAAATTTCAATAATTTTCAAAGTGTTTTATTCACAAAAAAAATGGGTTGCTCTTAATGAAAGACCCGTTAATACTGTGAAGTGATTCACCCTGTAGAACGTTCGATTGTGTTCCCAGAATTGCAGCTCATGTGTTTCAAGGCGTTCATCGACGCCATAATTTGTTGTCGGAGGTTTAATTTAATCATTCGTTCAACATTCATTATTCAATTTGTTCTGTTTTCTTTGTAAGAACCTTGCTGACTCACCGCGTCTTTCGTAGCTGTGAAATTTCAATTATAAATACATGTTACAATAACAATAAATTGTTTGTCTTGACTACTTACTGCTTCCTTCTTATGGTGAGATAACATGGTATCGATTTGGTGCTCGCCTGGCCGGGACTTTAATAAAGGTTGTTTTTAATCGCTTAGGAGCTTCAGATTGAAATAAAATTGGTTCAAGCACTAACGTGAAATCAGGCATGAATTCATGCGTGCTTTTGCGCGCATGTTCTATTGGACACTATTGGACACTCTACTACGAATTTAGCATCGATATATACCGTTTTCTCAGCTATGAGACTTCATTCTATGACGAACTTCAGTAGAGAATCGTCTGTGATCATAGAATTTTTAATTCTGACATATGTATTCTATTGGAATTGAAATACGAAAAAACTTACGCCTCAAGTAACTCCAGGATACTATATTCACGAAATTCCCCGAAAATTAGTGGATCGGCATTCTACAAATAATCACCGAGATTTAATTGAGTCGGATTAGTACATTTTGGGTTATAGAGGAAATAACAACAACATTTCAGATGAGTGTAACTCCAAAACCATTTGGCCGATTATGTCAATTATCGATCTTAAATGTCACATTCGGATGCGCAACCTACCCTGAAAATTGCAAGTCGCTATCTCTTTCCGTTCTCAAGTTATCGTAATATTACATAATATTTTTTTGTAATTTTCTTAAAATTTTCTAAACTTCGAAACCGTGTGGCCGATTATGCCCAAGAACGAACTTAACTCGAGTTATCGAAGCAACGCTCACCCATCCAGCAACTGAACTCATCCAAGGCTGCTCGGATGACCAACAAAATAAATCCGATCGTATTCAAACTTGGAAATTGGCAGTAAAGTTCGGTTTTGAAGGTTCTCGCAAAATTCCAGCGATGGCTAACGAATAGTTTCTGATATACCGGGTGTCCCAGTATACATCTTCCAATTGATTATCTCAGCCATTTCAAAAGATAAAAATTTGAAATTTTTATGATTTTCAATTAGTTCAAGGAACCATCAACTGGGAATAACAAAAATTTAAAGTCACTTTAGGTGTGACTGGAAGTGACTTTGACTTTTTAATCTCGAATAGCACCCTATATATTTTTGGCGATTTTTTAATTCTACTCAAAATTACCTTTCCAACGATGTAGACACTTTGATTTACATTTGATTTGAGGGAGAAAAGGTCAATTGAAATTTCAAATTGGAAGAATTGCAGTAGGCTACGATATTTCATGTAATCTTGATTTTGACTTATAATTCGTGTGTGCCGATCCATCTATCTTCTAATGGACCAATAAGATGGCCTGCAAGATCTCCAGATTTAACACCGCTAGATTTCATCTTTTGGGGATATTTGAATGATCCTGTGTACCAGACTCCTCGTGTTGATTTGGAAGATCTAAAAAACAAAATAAGGAATGCATATAGAGCCCTTAATGCTGAGGTGTTGTGAAGTGTTGTTACTTCGCGTGAACTAGTCCACCGAGCTGAAAGATGTGTTGAAGCAGATGGTCAACATTTCGAACATATGCTTTAATTATTATAGATATTTTTTGCCCCCTTTCTTGTAAATTTTTGTTCCTTTTACTATTCATTCTTTGTTTAACGTTCGGTAAAATAGATAGTTGATTTCAATCTGAGGAAGTTTTTTTTAGTGATCTCGATTATTGAAGTCAAAATCAAGATTACACAGAATATCGTACCTTACTGCAATTCTTTCAATTTGAAATATCAATTGACGTTTTCTCCATCAAATCAAATGTAAAATACAAAGTGGGATACATCGTTGGAAAGTTAATTTTAAGTAGAATAAAAAAATTCCAAAATATATATAGGGTGCTATTTGAGATAAAAAAGTCAGAGTCACTTCCGGTCAAACCGAAAGTGACTTTCCATTTTCAAATTTTTATCTTTTGAAATGGCTGAGATAATCCATTGGAACATGTAAACTGAGACACCCGGTATATTTTATGTTCAAACTTAAGTTTACGTATGCGTATGAAATCATCCTCTGAACATGGCGATCGTTCGAAATGGCGAATAAAATCATAACGAGCTGTATGTTCGGCTGTTATCGGTACACAATCTCCCAACATAAGCTTCTTGGCTCTCACAGAATAGGATAAAAAACGCTAATAGCTTCTTAACGATCTGCGCTGCCGTTTCGAGATTGACGAGAGAGTTAAATTTAAAATATTACCCTTGGAAATGAGTATAGCACATCTGAGCAAACCTTCTTACATATGGTTGTTGCTCCATTTAAAATAATATGTGGGAAAATTGCACATTAGTCACATTTACGATGGTATGACTTCAACTTGTTCATCTACATGGTTTATAATGAAACGGTCTTCTGAGTTGAACATTGATGGTGGTTTTCGAGACAAACCATTGATATTTGGTATACGAATGATTACTTCAAACGTTCGGTTTGTTGAAAGTTTCTACGTCGTCAATGGGGTCAAATGAGTGGCTGCTTCACAGCCCTCGACTCCCTCTTACGATAAAAAGATGAAAGTCATGAGCATTGGCCAAGGTTCCTGCATCACAAAGTGTTGGAGTTCTTAAGAATCTTCCTAGGTGGTGCTGGTTGAGACTACGTGTTTCGTCCTCCGCAACTATAGGAGTCAAGTTTCCTCGAGCTCCAGAGTTTGGGGAAGAATTGTGTCACCTCAGACATCGGTCAGTTGAAGGGGACAACAAGGCACCTCTTCTTACAAGGGCATTTTGAATAATGAGGTAGACAGTAGACCATTCTTCGGACCATCATGACCTTAGTGTGGATTATTACTCTAGGTTCAGAGATTTCTTACAGGGTTTGAGGGACATAAACTATCCCTATTAGATGTATACTCCAGGGCAAGTGAAGTCCAAGAAGTTAATCTCTTCGACTTATTGGTTATGTAAATCGAGTTGAGAAACTTAGTGCATATAGCTAGCCCCTGCTAGACTTTGTTGTAGTTTGGGGAAGAATTGTGTCACCCTCAGACATAGAAATGTTGAAGAGCAAGTCAATAAGGCGAAAGTAAGCTTCGAAAAGAACTTCACTAACATGCTAGGTAGGAAGAAAGTATATGGAGCAGGCACCAAATGCTCACTATCGCTAGGTTCCTATCCGAGCGTCTTTCAGGCAGAAATACTCGCAATTGAAGGATGCGTGGAAATGAAACTAGTGTCAAGCTGCTATTAAAGTTCTGAGCTTCCATGTTATCAAGTCTAAGATAATATGGGAGTACCGAAGAAAACTTAATGAAGTAGGCAAGAAAAACAGGGTCTCTTTGGTCTGGGTTCCTGTTCACTCGGGAATTAAAGAAATTGAGGAGGCCAACGCACTTGCTGAGAAAGGAGCACCAACCATTTTATTGTCCAGGAACCCTACTGTAGGGTTGGTAGTACATCTACAAAAGTGAATTTCAAATTGAAGAGATATACTCTGGACATCTCTCCTAGGAATGTATTAATCCAAAAAGATCCTCCGGAACTTTGACACTGTCAGATTGAAGAAGTATATGGATCTCAGTAAAAACACGCTGCACCTCCTTACTGATTTCCTCACAGGGCACTGCTGTCTTAGGAAGCATATGATGAGATTAAGGCTAGCAGAAACAGACGAGTGCAGATTCTGTGGGAGGAGGATGAAACTCCTGATCACCTGATTACGGAATGCCTTGCCATCTCAAACCAATGCAAGGAATGCGTTGGGCAAGAAACCTGCAGGAGCGAAGACGTAACCTCTTTGAAGCCATCCCAGATACTGAACTGCGTCAGAAGTCTGGAACTGGAAGGCGAGCTGTAGACGGTGGTACCATCGATAGATCTGATGGAGGGGCACAATATACCTTGAGGTCGCAGTGCAACGTTACCCCCTACAACAATATACAATATATACGGCAACCCTCACCTCTTTTCGTATCTTCCCCTTGAACTGATAGGTAGATATATGCGTTGTGTTGGGTGGATGAACCCCGCCCCTCCACTGTGACCAGTTGGCCTATTTTGACACAGCTAAATCTATACTTCACCCACAAGCTCAAGCCTTCTGATGAGAGAAATGGGCCTAGATGGGGAGAACTTGTCCAGTCCCCTCAGTGTTAGCTTGTGGATTCCTAGTACCTCAAATCTTGTCCCGGGGGTAATCACATCCTCCAGGCATACTCTGCACTCAGTGTCCTCAACCTACCCCTAGCTTGCTTAGGTGTTTACTGAGGTCACAGTGTCCCTTATTCAAAGTAGTCGCGTATGACTTGGAGAGTTTGATCCATCGTCTGACTCTTACCAATAATTGTTGGGCGAGCATGTCTGAGACCAGATATGCTGCTGTTCCAGAGTTCTTGGACCTTTTGGTCCAATCATCTGTTGTTCTTCCGCCTTGCCGCCCTGAGAATGATGCCACAGACCCGGAACTCAAATGAGCTGCAGCCTACAGAGCCTTCCCAGTTCAGCAAGTGTAGTCAAAACCATCAGGGTGGCTTGACCTTCCAATAGAATCATAACTGATCTGCGAACCCATCCTTTCTCAAGTATGAGCTTCGCACAGTGATTAATGGCAAAAATGTCTGCTTAAAGATAGTCGTAAATCTACCCAGGCTGATGGAACCTCGGTGAATTGATTGAAACAAGTTTTAGCACAATAATTCTTATTGGTCGCAGTACAAAAGTGCACTTCGCAGCCAATGACCACTGCTAATACTAATTTGAGTCTAGAAACAATCTAAACCATAGGATTCTTGACAGTACCTCCGCTCTATGCCCTGAAGATCATCTCGTAACCACGGTATAAAAATATTCGTCTTGCCCAACCGGTGCACAGCGCGTAGAATCTACGAGGAGCCGTATCGTCAGCATCGGTCTGATGCCCCCTGGGGTCGGCGCCGAAGAGAGCAGCAAGAGCGGTTGAATCGCCCCGGGAGCAACAGGTTCTTGCGTCACGAGGGGCCACGCGACTCCTCGCATCGGACCTCCATTCATAATCTCTCCTCTCTTCTCTGCTTACCGCGGAGAGATTTATTCGGGTGTGAGAGATCAGAGCTATCAAACGGCGATTATGTTATTAAGCGTGGTGCTGATGCTGAAGTTGGGAAGGGTTGAGGTCGAGCTTGGCCTGGGGTTATCTGGGGGAGGGAGCGGGTCGGAATTGAATCATTATTGACGCGCTGAAAGGGGGGATAAGTTGATATTTGTTTTGGTTCGTGTTAACATCGATGATTATGTTTGAAAGTTTATAAGGTACCGGACATCGCGTTCTGGTTTTCAATTACTGAGAAATTAAGGACTCGAAAATTGAGGAAACGTGATGACAGGTTTTTTTTCAGAGATACAGGGTGATTTTCGGGAAATCTGAAAATTTATAAGTGCTTTATCTTTCGAACAGTTGAAATGGTCTGAGATCCGAAGAGGGGTCGTCTGCACTCATCTGTTCATCAAATGATTTTGTTTTATTAATTCTCATAGATAGACGAATAGATCCCGAATATATTGTCCATGTTCATGGCTATTGAAAAAAAATTGGTTCAAGCTCTGTGGACAGGAGCTTTGGCGCTCTTGTTCAAACTTTGACAAATCATATCTTCGAAAGTATTGCTAAGAGTTGAGAATTATATCAATGGATTCTTATGATAGAACTTCATAATAGCAGAATTTAAATTCAAACATCATAAAGGATTTTAGATTCAACAAGAGTGCCAAAAATTATTAATCCAAAACCAATAGACCAATTCTACCCAACAACGAACTCATCCGAGATATTCGTTCCTCAATTCTATGATGAACGATATATTTTTTCCTCAAATCCACTCTGAAAATCATATTATATCAATTGAAACTTTAGCTAATATTTCAGTTTTGTTTTTACTGGAGATATTCTGAACTCAATATTATTAACTTACCATTACCATTCCCATCATCAGATGGATTAACCATGGGCAATAAATATCGAAATTTGACATATCATGTCTCAGGAAAATAAGTTGACATTTACCAACACAGATCATATTATAATAATCCATAGATAGAATAATTATCGCATTCTGTGAAAACACAGAAGTACGATTTATTATTGAAATTTTGAAAAATCATATCAGTATCAGCTTATTAGAGTTAAAAATGACATCAATGGATTCCTATGGTGAAATTGCATCTTGAGAAAAACTTATTTTGAAATTTGTAATGTAAAATTTTTTTTTTGTTACTCCGAAATCATCTGACCGATTTTGCCCAATCACGAACTTAGCCGAGATATTTATTTCCCAAACCATTCCGAAAATTTCAAATGTCTAGCTCATTCCGTTCGAGAGTTACCGTGTTAACGGCCGGCCGGACAGAATCGATTTCGACCACGTATTCTTGAACAGTGAGTCGAATCAAATCGTTTAAGACCATTTTCATCAAAAAATTCGATAATTACTGACATTTGGGCAAATTGATAAGCTCTCTGTTCCGAGGAACAGGAGATAAATATCTCGGTTAAATTCGTTATTCGGCAAAATCGGCCTGACGGAGTAACGTAATGTTTTTCAATACATATTTCAAATTAAATTTTTCTCAAGATGAAGTTTCACCACAAGAACCCATTGATATCATTTTCAACTTTAACAAGCCACTTCTTTCGGAGATATGATATTTCAAATTTTTTATAATGAATCGTAATTCTATGTGTTCACAGAATGCTATAATTTATTATATGCTCTATGTTCATTCATGTCATCTTATTTTCCTATAACAGACATGTCAAATTCATTGCAGCTAACGTAGAATTATGAGGATTATAATATGATATTATACTTTTTGAGTGATATTTCAATGCCCGCGAATAATCCATAAGATGATGGAAATATATACTTTGGTAAGTTAATCAAATTGGGTTCAGATTATCTCCAGTACAAACAAAACTGGAATATTGGCAAAGCTTCAATTGATATTATATAATTTTCAGAGTGGATTTGAGGAATGAATATCTCGGGTAAGTTCGTGGTTTCGGATTGATAATTTTTGGCACTCTGGTTTTTTTTTAAAATCACTTTTAATTGATTTATGAATCTATTTATATCATTCCCAATTCCGAGAAACCAATACTTTCGGAGATATGATTTGTCAAAGTTTGAACCAGAGCGCCAAAGCTCCTGCCACAGGGCTTTCCCACTTTTTAATATTTATTATGCAGTTCTATCATAGGAATACATTGATATCATTCCCAACTTTGAGAAACCATTAGTTTCGGAGATATTATGATTTTTCAAATTTCGAATAATAACTCGCTAGTACTTTGACAAAAGCGCCAAAGCTCCCGTCCATCCGCTTTCCCACTTTTTTTCAATTCATTATCACTTAGGTTGACATGGTGCATTATGACTAAGAAAATCAACTCATAAGCTTCTGTGGTTTGAAAATTATAGCGCTTCAAATCTCGTATATTCTAGGAAATGACACTGTATCGCTGAAATGAAGACTGGACAGAAGGTTTAATGGCCTGGTTTGAATCAGTATAAGGTGCCTAAATGTCTCCAAACTACAACCAACTTTTGGACTATGGTCACTAGTCACCCTGTACATCGGACACAATCTGTAACTGTTCAATAACTCCTGAAGCGGGCGCTTGAAGTCATTCATATTTCTTATATCACAGAACACAAGTAAGGCCCCCAAGTATCGATAAATCACGACAAAACTCAACATTTCAATTCCTCGATCTACGTATACGAAACATCTTCGTCGAGCTAAAAACTATGTTCAATAATTCATTATATTCCCAGAGGAAATTATATATCGATATTCCCATGAGGTGAACGTTTTTTAGAGGTTATTAAGACCGGATCAATTTTAACCGGCCGCGATAAATTATCCGGTCCGAAAACCGGTCCGGCCCGCGAACTGACCGGTCCGAACGGACAGGAAATCGGCGCCAAAAACGACTAAAACAATATTCGTGTGACCCAATTTGGTACCGTAGGTTACGCAATAGGCACATCGAAGATGCTTCTCACTGGGTTTTTGTGAATGAACTTTCGGATGGCGTGGGCTAATATCTGATCGAGCGAACGGTGTCGATTATCAAATATGTAACGGATCGAATTTGCATCGGAAGTGCTGCCTTGGCATAAATTTGCAAATTTCGGGGTGATCAGGTGTGCATCATATGGTTGTTCCGTTCGGAAAACGGGTTATGGCATTTGATGTAATAAAAATATTTCTCTATTTCAGTATCGTAATGAGTCCATTCCAGCTCTGAAAACAGTGCTGGAATGAACTCATTCCCGCATTGTTTCTAGTTATGTTTCTCGTTTGGTGGTAGTCAGCACTGACATTCGATCCTATCAAATTACAACACACGTCAATTGACAATACAATATAATCTGGACATAGTGAAATAATTGTCGAGGAAAAGCTTTATTTTCATTAAAAAATATGGTACTAGAGATTTCCTTCTTGCTTAATTTGCATCATTCATGCTATTAGGAAACTGTTTCAAATCTGATCTCCATATCCTACGTACGTTTCAAATTCAAATTCCGTAATCTGTCAACTGTCGTAACAGTCACACCAACTACCAAGATACAATACAAAAGTCTCTAGGATGTATAATCCGAATTTTTCATTAAATTTCAACAGTATTTTACAAAACTTGAGAAAAGATCGTCTAATACTCGTTGCAGAAGGCAATTCCAACACTCATGCGTTCGAAAACTCGCTCCTTCGTCGCTCGTTTTCGAATTTCGCATTCGTGTTTTAATAGGAGCCCATTCTGTAGTTTGTTTTAGAATATACTATTTTATTTTCAAACGTACAATCATCGGAAAGTTCTGTTCGTTAGTGGGAAAAATCGACCCGATGGTTACGGAGTATTAAAAAAAATTTTTTTTTTACATTAAAAATTTCAAATTAAGTTTTTTGGAGATGCAGTTTCACCATAAAAATCCATTGATACAGTTTTCAACTCTAACAAGCTAATACTTTCGGAGATATGATTTTTCGAAATTTCAATAATGAATCGTACTTCTATGTTTTCACAGAATGCTATAATTATTCTTTATATGATTTATTACATGATCTGTGTTCATACTCGTACCTGTCATCCTGTTCTATAAGAGAGAGTCAAATTCATTTCAGCTATTTTAATTTGGTTTCTTCCATGGTCCAGTTCTCATTCTCAGATTGCTCATTTAATCTTGAAAAATAAACTATTATTTGAACTGAATTTCCTTTATAATGCAGTTCTATCGTAAGAATACATTGATATAATTCTCAACTCTGAGAAAGCAATACTCTCGGAGATATAATTTGTCTGTTTGAACAAGAGCGCCAGAAAGCTCCTGTCCACAGGGCTTGCACCAATTTTTTTCTCTAGCCATTAAGTTGAAATATGCTAGAAGCTCATTCTCTTGGTTGACTGTCACATTTTTCGAATTACACCAATTCACAAAGGGATCATAAGCTGCAGAATATTTTTCAATTTACTTCGATGGTCCAAGGGAAGAGACTGCTTCATTCGCCAAATCCTCAATTTCTGAAGACATTTTCACTTTCAACCACTTCTCACCACGTTGCAAATGATAACTATCAATTATTTTACCTTATATCTGTCAGAATAAAATACAGGAGAATGGACAATAGAACATACGCGCAAAAGCTCCTGACTTCACGAAAAAAAAAATTGGTTCAAGCACTGACGTGAAGTCAGGAGCTTTTGCGCGTATGTTCCATTGTCCATTCTCCTGTATTGAACACTCTTAATCGAATTTACCATGGTGAATTCTATTGTCTGCTCTCCTGTATTGGACAGTCTTAATCGAATTTACCATGGTGAATTCGATTAAGGCTGTCCAATACAGGAAAATAGACAATAGAATTCACCATGGTAAATTCGATTAAAAGTGTCCACTACAGGAGAATGGACAATAGAACATACGCGCAAAAGCTCCTGACTGCACGTCAGTGCTTGAACCAATTTTTATTATATTTATAGTGAACACAGTTGTTGTTCTATTTGCTGTATAATCACACCTTAACAAAGATTTAATTATTCTTCAGAAAAAAAAACTTCCTAAAAATCGAAATGAAAATCTCTAATTGGAAAATCCTTTATTTAGAGTAAATATGTGGAAATTTTAACAAATTTATTATATTTAATGATCTGTTAGATATCATTTGTTATCGGTACGATAATTGCTTCTCGAAGATTCAATTTTTGATCCACTCCCAATTTTCACTTTTCAAAGTGAACCGATTTGGATGAATAGCTTAGGCATCATCATTTTAAATAACAAACCGAAACGCGTCATTACCTGTAATTGTGTATATTTTCTGGATCCGTTCCACAATCATAATTCTCATGAATGAAACGGTTTACTCCGCGATTTCAAAACAGATCGTTCGAACAACACAATGACGTAACCTGAACAAAATAGAACCATTCATTCATTCGTTCGTACGACCAATTCGGCGAGAGGCAAAAAACAAAACGACCAAGATGACGAACGGAATTCATTCAATCCGGTAAGAGCCTCATCTTAGACTTGTCGCTTATGCCTCATCCACATCCACACTATGGTATTCTAATGCGAATTTACCATGGTAAATTCGAATTAAGAGTGTCCAATACAGGAGAATGGACAACATAATTTACCATGGTAAATTCGATTAAGGGTGTCCAATACAGAAGAATGGACAATAGAACATACGCGCAAAAGCTTCTGACTTCACGTCAGTGCTTGAACCAATTTTTTTTTTCGTGATTTTTTTCAAATTTTCTAGGGGTACGGTTCTTACAAAATTCACACGTCTTTATGATGATTTTCCACTACTAGTTACCAAGCTTCAATTTGATCGAATATTTATTTTTTGAGCTATCACGGAAATAATATTCCAGGTGGGTATATCTCGGAAACCGTTCGACCGATTATGCCCAAAAATTGCAAGTCCCTATCTCTTTTCGTTCGAAAGTTATCGAGGCAACGGTCACCCATCTACTGAACTCACACATGAATGCTCGAATCTCCAACAATATTCAACCGATCGTGTTAAAACTTCAAACTTGGCAGTAGAGTTAGGTTATGAAGGCTCTTGCAAAATTTCAGCAATTTCAAAGGAATAGTTACTGATATATAGAATTTTTTTTTTCAATTTTCAATGATTTTTTTTAAATTTTTTACAAATACTATTCTCATGAAATTTTGCAAGTATTTTCGCGTTGGCATTCTACAACTAACTACCATGTTTGAATTCAATCGGTTTAGTATTTTTCGAGTTAATGAGGAACAAAAAACAACCAAATTTCAGAAGGCTATAACTCGAAAACCGTTTGGCCGATTATGCTCATAAACAAACTGAAATGTCGCGTTCTGGTGCACATCCTAACCTGAAAACTTCAAGCCGCTATCTCTTTCCGTTCACAAGTTATCGTGACAACAAGAATATTTTGTAATAATTTTTTTAAAATTTTCTATCCATACGATTCGCACAAAATTTCACAAACGTGCTTAGGTTTATATTCTACAACTACTCACCAACAATTCGATCGGATTTATATTGGTTGAAAACAAAATTATTACTCGGAAACCACTGGGCCGATTATGCCCATTAACGGACTTGTCCGTCATATTGAGATGCGCCACCCACCCTGAAAATTTCAAGTCGCTAGCGCTTTTCGTTCTCAAGTTATCGTGGCAACGGCCGGAAGGACGGCCGGCCGGACAGAATCAAATTTGACCTCGAATTATTCATTGGGGAGTCGAACTAAATCGTTTGAGACCATTTTCATAAAAAAATTGAGGTGGAATAGTTTTCGGTACTCATGCGCCGATTCCTCCTGGACTAAACTTCCATCTTTTCTCCCGAAGCCATCGATCCTACGGAATCCAGATCAACCGATCGATCAAGACGTGAACATTCGTCCGTATCCTGTCAATTTGATATTTCGTTCGATACATCGTTTTCCCGAATAAAAAACGACTTAGAAACGCCCGTCTCGTATTTCTTTGATGTACGGTTAATTAATCTTGAGCGACGCTTAAACGTTTCACACATTTTAATTGGGAGGTGTCTTTCGACCAGAGGTTATGATGTCAACTGCGCTCAAACATGGGCCCCTAATGGCTTGTCACGTCAGCTTCGGAGTGATATAATTGTGCATAAACAGAATTCGAGCGGTTATTTCGGTTTTGTACGTTTGTAAAAAAGATGAGTGATCAAGAATGATGAGCTCCTGCCGCGCATTCGCCCGCGGCTGTTTTTTTTTCTGTAACTCGCGTTGAGAGTAGAATTCGTGTCTTAGAATGAATTGGGTAAACGGATTGTTCTTGTAATTGGAATTCTTGCCTAGCTATGACTGTGGGGGAAACGAAGACCTCATTAACATAATGGGCAGTGTACTTTTGGTAGTATTTTTCTGCTGATTATTTTAGTTCTATTGGTTTTTGTGATTAGTCGCATTACAGCCTCGTAAATGGAATACTCCTATTAAGGAGTTCTTACATCATTGGCGTTTTTTGTTTGTCGTTTGACGTTTGAAGGATTTAGCTCCGCTTAGAACTTCTGGGTAATTCTGGAGGATTGCGCTAAGTTCACCTGAACAGAGTGCCTATCAATTAGTGTCTGTAATTTTCGAATTTTTGGATGAAAATGGTCTTAAACGATTTGGTTCGACTTACTGATCAATAATCCGTGGTCTAAATCGATTCTGTGAGGCCGTTCGTTAACACGATAACTCTCGAACGACAGGAGTTAGAGGATTGAAATTTGCAGGGTAGGTTTGGAGCGTAAATGTCTCGGATGAGTTCTTTAACGGGCGGAATTCACCAAGCGGTTTCGGAGTTATGGCCGTTTTTAGTAAACATATTTTTTATGAATATTTACGAAACCGATCACTCGATCTGTCTGAAATTTACCATCAAATTGTAGAATAATGACCTTTATATGCATGCGAAGTTTTGTATTGATAGGGTTGCCGTGAAGTGTAAAAAAAAATTTAAAAATTTTTAAATTTTGTTTCTACATAACTCTCGAACAGAATGCGTTAGACAGTTGAAATTTTCAGAGTAGGTTTGGGAGATAAATATCTCGGTTAAGCTATTGAGCAAAATGGTTTCGGAGTAACGAAAAATTTTTTTTTTACATTACAAATTCCATTTTTTTTAATATGCAGTTTCACCATAAAAATCCATTGATATCATTTTCATCTCTGACAAGCTAATACTTTTGGAGATATGACTTTTCTAAATTTCAATAATGAATCGTACTTACTTCTAGTTCACAGAATGCTGTACTTAATTATTCTATCTATCAATTATTATATGTTCTGTATTCTTACATGTCATCTTATTTCCCTATGAGAGATAAATGTCAAAATTTATTTCTGGTTCGTTATTCTTGATATAGAATACTCCTCCTGTTCTAGAAAACAAAGTATGATTAAATGCAAAACGACCACTGAAATAACCTTAGCTATCGTAGAATTATAAGGATGATATATGATATTATACTTTTGAGGTGATAATATAATGACTGTGGATAATACATATAATGATGGAAATATATTCTTTGGTATGATAAATAATCAAATTGGGTTCAGAATATCTCCAGTAAAAACAAAACCGCAATATTGTATAAGTTTTAATTGATATAATATAACTTTCAGAGTAGATTTGAGGAATGAATATCTCGAATAAGTTCGTTATTGGGCTGAATCGGTCTGTTTGAATTCAATTTCTTTCATGATGCAGTTTTATCGTAAGAATCCATTTATATCATTCCCATCAGAGACCAATAAGTCCGGAGATATGATTTGTCAAAGTTTGAACAAGAGCGCCAAAGCTCCTGTCCACAGGACTTGAACCAATTTTTAATTCGAAAACCTTACAATTTAAGTATATGACCATCCTATATCGTTTGAAAGGAAATTTAATTCTCTTTCCATACAACCTATGATATACAGGTCATTCCATTTGAAAACAAGCACTTTTTATAGTTTAAATATGTCTCGGAAAAGCCTCGGATTTCGAACAACCCTGTATGATTATGGACGTATATCATTATACGGGATATAATGATACTCGGGATATTATTAATCCCACCCGGAATTTCGGCTTTCTAGGATTCCAAGTAACGAAGTAATGAATATTGAATTGAAGCTATGTTTTGCACAAAAAAGGAAGAAATTCAATTAGTTACTCAAAAACCGCTAGAGATATAGCAGATGCAGTTGGTACTGAATTAATCATGAGGCTACGGCAGATCGAAAAAAGAAATAATATATGTATAGGGTGTTCAATTTTAATTATGAAAGTTATTAGTACTTTTTCGATAGCAACACCGCAGCGATGAAAATATTCTAGATCAATGGAGCATTGGTTGGTTCCTAGCCAAGGTTCCAAATTTTAAATAAAATCGTATGTCCCGTTCTCCGTGAAAGTCCAGGGTACCATCGACCGTGGCCGGTGACACCGAAATAACTTCTTTCGGTGTTAACGCCGTGGCCCACCCTGTATAATGTGTGCTCACTTACAACTCAAACTTTTGTCCGGATCTCAAAATTCTACACAATTTGATTAAAGTTACGCAACTAAATTATTGGAGTGTTGGGCAATGTGAGAAGAATCGATCAAAAACCGATCTAACCGAAAATTCAATTTATCACAAACCAAAAAATAATCTAACCTCCTCCGATCCTCGATTTTATTGGGATATATTCGATCCCTATTCCCTCGTATCCAAAGTTACCAGTTGAAACGAAGCTAATGGTCCAATCGTTTTGGACCCGATAACGAACGAACACAAAAGCAGCCGCGGTGTTTATTGAATGAACCGCCTTAAATTAGGAAAAAACCAATGTTCCAAGACGCCGACGGCACTTTATGTAATTTTTTCCGGTTAATTAGATATTGTACAACTAATTTATTGACGGACTGGCATAACTGTACCATTAATCGTTTTCACTTTGGCCGGTACGAGTGTAATTAAATAGAGGGAGGTGCGTTCACTTGGAGTAGGAGTGGAAGTAGTTACGATAATTTTATCTGTTGTTTTCCAAACAATCAGCTCGGAATATCTCACGATTCACTTTGGTAGGCGTCGATTGTGAACCAATAGAGTATAATTTTTTTTTCAGTTGCCGGTTGATTCGATAATCTTGATAACTGCGATCATTGAATTGGATGTGGTAATTTCGAAAGAATTTTTTTCAAGTTGCAATATACACTCATAATCGAAGTTAATTAAGTCAGGAGCTTATTTTGAAAAGTTACAATAACTTCGATATTTTGAATGAGACAATCTGTATATTTTGGCATATTTCGTTTTACTATTAGGTATATTATCGTATAATATACCTCTACACCTAATTTTAACGGTTTTCGAGTAATTTCTTGTTTCTTTTATTTTGTGTGCAAAACATTGAATGGAACAACATTATCGACTATCCTGTTAGCAAACCAAAGTTCCTTTCGAATGATATATCATGTTTCTGTACGTAAGTTGTCAGGTTACTAAAATAAAAGTAAATTTATGTGGAAATCGGATTATCTGTTAATTTTTCTAAGTTCAAATATTTGTTTATTTAATTATTTAGATTTTGGACACCCATTGCCTGATTTTATACGAAAATACCTAAAAATAGAGAAAGGGAAAAAGTGTGAAAAAATATTCTGATATAGAAACAATTGAAGGCGAGAATGTTACGATACAAAATTAAAATTCGGAGTGATGGGGGTTAACGATTTTATTATATAACTAGCTGGCCCGGCAGACTTCGTACTGCCTCCTCAACGCCTGCCCAACGCCAACGCCAACGCCAACTCCAAATCCAAATCCAACTCTAACTCCAACTCCATCTCCAACTACGACTCCGACTCCTACTCCGACTCCGACTACGACTCCGACTCCGACTCCGACTCCGACTCCGACTCCGACTCCGACTCCGACGACTCCGACTCCGACTCCGACTCCGACGACTCCGAATCCGACTCCGACTCCGACTCCGACTCCATTTCCACCTCCATCTCCATTTCCACCTCCATCTCCATTTCCACCTCCATCTACACCTCCAACTCCAATCCAACTACAACTACTACAACTCCAACTACAACGCCAACTCCATAACCAATGCCAACCACAATAGCTACTCCAACTTCAACTCCAACCCCAACGCCAACTTCAACGCCAACTCAAACTCCAACGCCAAAAACATTTTCCAGTAGACCAAATTGTAAATCTAAACCATTCTCGAATCTCCACGAACACACACAAAAAATTTCATCAAAATCGGTCCAGTCGTTTAGGAGGAGTTCAGTCACATACACACGCACACAAGAAATATATATATTAAGATTTATATACACTTCAGAACTCTTCGAAAACTAATTAGCAACTTCACTTGAATAACACAATTATAACACAAAATAACGAAATACTTTTTCAAATTGATCGTAGCACTATCTGTCGGGACAAACTAATATTGAATGCGATGATAGCGCCATCCGTCGAATCTGATGTAAAACATTCCAAAATCAAAAACTCCTTACAAAAAAAAAACATCTGAATTCACAAAATTATTTATACACACTTCAAAACTCTTTAAAAAATAATTACATTTAATATTTTAATCAGCACATGAATTGAATAACAAATTAATCGTAGCACCATCTGTTGGGACAAACTAAAATTGAATGCGATGATAGCGCCGTCCGCCGGATCTAATGTAAAACATTCCAAAATCAACAACTCCTTATAAATAAGAAATTAATTGAAAAAACATTTTCCAGTAGACCAAATTGTAAATCTAAACCATTCTCGAATCTCCACGAACACACACAAAAAATTTCATCAAAATCGGTCATGAATTGAATAACAAATTAATCGTAGCACCATCTGTCGGGACAAACTAAAATTGAATGCGATGATAGCGCCGTCCGCCGGATCTAATGTAAAACATTCCAAAATCAACAACTCCTTATAAATAAGAAATTAATTGAAAAAACATTTTCCAGTAGACCAAATTGTAAATCTAAACCATTCTCGAATCTCCACGAACATCAAATTTCATCAAAATCGGTCTAGTCGAAGTTACACATCGCGTTGCAAATTGGCGGAGGTGCCAGGTATACCATCAAAGAAAGGATAATTATGGTGAGCAATGAAAACTTTGGTTCTCCCCGTCATTTTTAGTAAATCTAAACCATTCTCGAATCTCCACGAACACACACAAAAAATTTCATCAAAATCGGTCCAGTCGTTTAGGAGGAGTTCAGTCACATACACACGCACACAAGAAATATATATATTAAGATTTTTATTTCACTTTTTTGGTAGTTTCACACATATGTAAATTACATAATAAAAACTTTAACCCCCATCACTCCGAATTTTTATTTTGTATCGTAACACCTTCATCCACTCTCGTCTTCAATTTTTAAAAGAAAAAAGAATTAAAATGGTAAAATAGTAAGGTGATTTTGTGATAGACATTGTCAAACAATTAAAATAATGATATAATAATAAATCTTGTGTACTGACCGGCTCGGCATGGAGTCCACGACATTTATTATTATTATTATTTTAATTGATTGACAATTTCTATCACATAAATCACGTGAATATTTCCATATTTTAATTCTCCTCGATTCCGGCTTCAGACTCAATCCATAATAATTGTTCCTTTATCAGAATATGTTTTCATTTTTTTTCCTTTTTTTATGTTTAGATATTTCTGTATAAAAATCAGGAATATATCTACATAATCAAGTTACTTTGCCGTTAACATTTGTTATATCGTGATTTGGCATGGATACCAAAATGGTGAGAAGTGAATTGTTTGAATGCAACATTCTGTATATTATTGACTATTCTGTAAGAAAACCAATAGTCTAGACAACAAGTGCGTTTTAGGTCAAAACTTTTTCTACGGAAATTTTGATTCAGGTGTCATTCGATTCGGAATGGTATGTAGCAATTTTTTGAGAAAATTCAAGGGCCGCACGCAAAAATTACAAAAGTTATAAACAATTAAGTGAAAAATAAGGTGGTTTGGCTTTTTGCATATATCTCAAAAACTATCTAAGATTTTTCAAATTTGAAAAAATATTGAAAAAGAGGAAGAAATGTTCCAAAAAAAGTCCCAAGTCCCGTAGATGGAGGATTAATATTTATAATTTTCCCAGAGGGTTGAATATACGCCCGAAAACGGGTACTTTGGCTTGCGCAAGCCACGCCCACTTCGGGTCTTTATGGAATAAATATTATTTAAACTTATTAAATATGAAAATTAAGAACTGAAAAAATTTAGGCGCCTACAGGATATCAACAATCATCCGTGGTCCAAAAATGTTTATCGTGATTTTTCAATTAGTTATCCTTTGGTTATTCAACAATTTTTTGTAGCACTTTAACATTGCTAGTGCGATAATTGTTAAACTATTAATTGGAGAATTTTTTCCTTTCGTGGAGCTATTTTTCGAAAGCCTTAGAATATATTCCCTTTGGAAAAATTTGTTAATTTTCGCTTTGTTAACAATTTACGTAGGTTGAAAATTATAAAGCTTAATTAAATATCGATAAAAACATTTTTTATAACATTGATCGTTTTCTCATGAAGAGAAGCTATTTCAAAATGGTTTTTATAATTTTTATCTCTTAATATTCAAATAATGGTTATAAAAAAATGCGTTGTTCAGATAATTGAAATTTTTTCTTTGGAAACATAATCCTTGATGAAAATTATGATGGATTTGTTAATTAACAATTTTTTTCAACCACTTGTAATGAACATTAAGGAATCATTTTTTTTGTACCTCATTATTATAATCTTGGTCTTTGATATTAAAAAAAAATGTTCTGTTCTATGGTTTTTTATGATTAATTTTACTATAACTTTTAAACTGATGGATATACATATAATGAATTTCAACCTAATTTCTCATAAACAAATATAACTATGACCATATAACTTATGTAACTTTTTATCTGACTTATATTTCAAAAAACTCATAAAAAAGACGTTTAATTAGCTTTATAATTTTTAACCTAAGTAAATTAATAATTACAAAGACCTTTGAAAAATACCTCCACCAAAGGAATACATTCTCAGATTAATAGTTTAACAATTATCGCACTTGCAATGTTAATGTTCGTGCTACAAATCCTGTATAGGCATCTGAATTTTTTCAGTTCTTAATTTTTATATTAATAAGTTAAAATAATATTTATTCATTAAAGGCCCGAAGAGTGAGTGGCTTTCGTAAGCCGGAGTACCCGCTTTCGGGCGTATTTTCGTTTCAACCCTCTGGGAAAAATATTAATATTGGTCCTACTGCTACGGGACCTGAGACTAATTTTGGGAAATTCCTGCTCTTTTTTATATTTTTTCAAATTTGAAAAATCTCAAACAGTTTTTGAGATATATGCAAAAATCCAAACTCCCTTTTTTTCACTCACAAAAAATTTGGTGCCATTATCAATTATACTACATACAATTAATTTTTAAGTTTAATCAAGCTGAGTTTTGATAATGGTACAAGTGGCAACTCAGGGACCTAGTATGGTATTCTTACGGTTCCAGTCGGAACAAATCCACCACAAACACCGCTTACGGCTTTCGTGTCTCATCAGTATCTGGTACATTGATTTGCCCTTCAGATATCTCACTCAAATTAATAGTAAAATGGCTTTGTACTCTGGAAGGTTCTAATTAGGAGATAGAGCGGCGGTCATCGTCGAGCTATCTGGCTTATCGGCATTTCCCCAAAAACACTATCAGAAAATCGGTATAATTTGTATTCAAGAGTTGTCCGATGGACCTCCGCTGAACTCGGTAGTCCCCCGATATGTCGAGCATATTAAGATAACACCTTAATGTCGATGTTTGGTTTCGTCTACCACGTTAGATTCTACTGATTAGGCCGAATGGATCGTATGAGGTATCCGGAATTGGGTTTATATTCGTCGTTATCGAACATGGGTAGTGTCGATTCAATACTTTTTTCACGGTTTAATTTTAACATAGAGGTAACAGCGAAAGCAATACATTTTTTTTTAACTACCCTCAGATTTTTCTATAGCTGACGTCTCGAAGAATCCAATGATTAAGCTGGAATAAATATTGTAGGAGAGCTACTATACGTTCCGACTTACCAGTTTCCCACAAAGCTGGAAAACTTTTAAATTATGTTTTATTATCGGTTAATTAAGAAAGAAACTCTCGCAGGAACCTCGCAGTAGCATCTTCATTCCTTAAATTTTTGGAATTGTCGAAAAGTTTTTTCAATCTTCACTAACAAAGCTACGATTTTAATATACATATTGTAATTTATATTATTAAAATTTTTCGTATCAATTTAGAAACAACCTGTCGAAAAATTGATTGAATATCTATTAGTCTAAGAGGTAGCGAACCACCCGTCTAGTCACTAAGTGCTTTTTAAGTTAAAATGTTTGCATATTCTCCGAAAATTATGGTTGAGGTGTCAATCGATTCGGAATGGCATGTGGATATTTTTTGAGAAAATGCTAAGGCCGCTCGCTAGAATTGCAATAGTTATAAACAATTACGTGAAAAAAAATGTGGGGTTTGCTTTTCCGCCAATATCTCGAAAACTATTCCAGATAATTCAAATTGGAAAAATGACTCAAACAGAAAAGGAAATTTCCTAAATAAAAGTCCTAACTCCCGGAACTGTAGGACCAATATTCATAATTTTCCCAGAGGGTTGAAAGTACGCCCGAAAACGGGTACTCCGGCTTGCGCAAGTCTTGGCCCCTTCGGACCTTTAGTGAATAAATATTATCTGAACTTATTAAATATGAAAATAAAAAAATGAAAAAATTCAGACGTCTATAGGATAGATCACTGAACCATAATCCGTGATTCAGAAATGTTTATCGCGATTTTTCAATTAATTATCCATTAGGTAATTAACAAATTTTTGTAGTACGAACATTAACATTTTAACAGTTTAACAGTTAACAATTGTTGCACTTGCGACAATTGATAAACTTTTAATTTGAGAATGTTTTCCTTTCGTGGAGCTATTTTTCAAACGTCTTAGAATAGATTCCTGTTCGAAAAATTAAAAAATTGTTAATTTTCGTTTTGTTATTAACAATTAACTTAAGTGTACTATAAGATATCTAATTGAAAAACCGCTATAAACATTTTTGGACCACTGAATTCTGAATTTTTTCAATTTTTATTTTCATATTTAATAAGTTAATAATATTAATTCAATGAAGGTCTGAAGGGCCTCGGCTTGCGCAAGCCGGAGTACCCGTTTTCGGGCGTATTTTCAACCCTCTCGGAAAATTATAAATATTGGTCCCACAGTTCCGGGAGTTCAAACTTTTTTTTAGGAAATTTCCTCCTCGTTTTGAATCTTTTGAACTTTTTGAATTCGAATTATCTGAAATAGTTCTTGAGATATTGGCAAAAAACCAAACCCCTTTTTTTTTCACTTAATTTTTTATAACTATTGCAATTTTTGCGTGTGTTACATGCCATTCCAAATCGAATGACACCTCAATCATCATTTTCAGAGAATACGCAAAAATTGAACCTTAAAAGCACTTGTTGACTAGACTACAAACTAAGAAAATTTATAAATGATGTTTATTATTGGTCAATTAAGAAAATACCATTCTGTTAGGTATCTGGCGGTAGCGACATCATCCCCTAATTTTATGGAAATGTCGAAAAGTTCAATCTACTCCCACAAGGCTACAATTATTTTAATATGTTGGAATTTATATATTCAAAAATTTTACGCATCAATTCAGAATAACCCTGTGGAACTAATGGAATTGTATCTTCTTTAGTTTAAAAGTTATAGTAAAATTAAACATAATAAACTGGGTGAGGATAATGAAATGAAAGAGAACAGAAAATTAAAAGTTCAATAAAAAATATAAAAAAAAATTTAAATTTTTTTAAATTATATGATTGTTTTTGTTTTTTTAAGTAGAAATACAAAATAACAAATTATTTATTAAATGAATAATAAAAATTTGAATAATAATCAATTTATTTTTAATAACAAAGGCTAAGATAAATAATGATTTATACAATACAACAACAACAATACAGTACAACAGATATCAGTAACATATTTCTGTGTGGGACGGTGCAGTGCAGGATTGTAATAGGACATTGTGAAATCTTTGAAAGATTGTAACTTTTTACCTGAGCCGAGTCTGGAGAAATGGTAAATGAAAAAAGTGTTTTGCTTGATGAAAGAAATCTATGGTTAAAATAAATGTATAACTTGGAGTAATTGTGTGTATTTATTTTTAACAGGAATAAGGGCTTCAATCGGTATAAACCATTCTACGAAAAAAACGCGCTAAACCTTCTGACTCGATGTCAGTGCTTTTAAATTTAACTCAAACTTGTTTTCGGGCAATTTTCTGTTGAATGGTCTATTTTGGTGTTTTCTGCCTTTCGTTAACAAAATACTAACATCCTTCATCAAAAAACGAGTGTCGAAGGATGTTCGATGAAGAGAGACAACCTGACCAATCTCCGAAGTAGACGAGATTTTTGTAAACCCCTAAATGTCATTAACATTTCGGAATCTGCATTCCCTTCAAGAAAATTCTCACTGGTACGCATTCATGAATGAACGACGACGACCAAAAAAAAAGGAAAACGTCGCGATCAAAGCGTTTCCGACATAAAAGCTGAATCTTGTCAAAGAAAGAATTCCTATCTCGAGATGACATTCCCGGTTCGTTAAGCCCTTCTCCGCGCAAAAAAAGTAATGGAATCAAATAGGGTTTATTATTAAATCGAATAAGCTACAATTATTTACGATATGAAATGCAATTAAGGTGGCTAATGCAAAGTCGCTCGCATTCCCGGAGTTTTAAACACGTGTATGTAGCTCCGGAAAGATAATCTCGCGTTTTAATTGGTTCGGACGATATAGGTGTAATTGTGGCGGACAAAACCACCGAGACCAGTTTAAATAAAGGACACTTAATTTAGGAGTTCCAGCGGCCGATGGCCAATATACTGACTGACAAAGAAACTGCCACACCCAGAAGGAGCTATTTAAATTTAAATTTTTTTTGGTAAAACATTGATAGTATAGCAAGGAGTAAATGGTTGAAATTTGAAAAAAAAAACGAATAGTTTACAATTTTTTTTAATAAATTCGTTAATAATGTGTGTCCACCGCGATTATCTATACACTTCCCAACACGTCTTGGCATTGATGTAATAAGATGGTCTATTTCTTCTTGAGGGATACTATCCCAAGCTACCTGTAGTTCATGTATCAGAGCCGCCAAAGTCCGTGGGGGCTGGAGTAAATTTCCAAGCCTCTACCCATGATGTCCCAAACAAGCTCCTATGGGCGAAAGATCGGGGGATCTGGGCGGCCATGGCAAAAGATTCACATGGGTCGCTTCAAAAAAGTTTAAACTAACTTTGGCAACATGAGGTCGAGCATTATCTTGCTGAGATATTGGATTCTCGAGCCGGTTAAGGTAAGGGAGAACATACGGCTCCACTATTTCTTGAAGGTAACGCAGCGCTGTCATGTTACCTCGAATAAAGACTAAAGGTCACCTACTTGCATGTGCAATAGCACGCCATACCATAACGCCTACTGTCCGGTGTACATGACGCTCAATATCAAACTGAGGTCCACGTCTTTCTCCCCGATGTCGTCTAACCCTTCTTCGGCCATCATGTGCACCCAAGGAGAATCGGGATTCATCAGAATAGACGACCTGATGCCATTGCACATTCCAATGTTGACGTTCTCTGTACCACTACAATTGTTGCCGGCGATGCTCAAACGTCAGAGGTAACACAAGATGGGGTTGATAATGCTGCAGCCAAAAGACCTTCCGGCGGTAAACCGTTCGGCACAGCTACCGGATGGCCTTGTTCTCCTTACCACTCGTCAGTCAAAGATCGAGTTGTCGCAAATCGGTCTCTAATAGCCATAAGTCTTAGACGTCGATCTTGAACTTCATTTGTGCCCCTTCGAAGTCCGGTGCCTACTCTTCTTCGATTTTGGGCATTATATATCAATATTCAACGGTTTTTTTCTGGGTTTTCTCTCCCAAACTCTGAAAAATATCTATAAAATAAAAATTAATTATTTTGTGATTTGCTTCTGCGTAAGAAACACAGGATATTTGTCAGAAGCAATCAATTGAACAATGTTGCCTAACAAACAACAAAGAAACAACATCAACGAAGAAACAACTATATCGTAACGTTTCGGAGTCTATATCAGACTCCTTCTTCAGACGCTCAATGAAAATCGAGAGAATTATTTTGTTGATAGTTATTTGGTGAAATTCAAGAATTGTCACATTGACAGTATTTAAAAATCATAGCTAACATAGTTTTACTTCGCATAGAAATTTCCATGTTCCAACTCCTTTTTCAATAAATTTAGCCAAATATGGTCAATACCAATTGAGCAATTTGCAAAATTGCATTCTCTGTTCAATAAAACACAAGTTGACTCCTTAAGTTTCCTTTTCATAAAATCAGGTTCTGTCATTAGAATCTTTGTATTACTCCAATCCATCATGTGATCTCCTTGGATTGTACATACATGTTCTGCTATTTTTGATTTCTGTATGTCTCTATTTCTCAAGTTATTCTTATGCTCTGACTTTCTTACTTCTAGTGGTCTTGATGTTTCTCCTGTGTATGATTTACCACAAATACAAGGAATATTATATACATGTATCATGAATTTAGATAGAAAAACAAATAAACAAGAACAACAAAATAATCAACAAGTACAACAGAATAATCAACAAGAACAGCAACCCAATCTGTTGAATGTGATCCCTTATGTTCGTGGCCTTTCTGAAAAAATTAGAAGAATCGGTTCTAAGTTCAATATAAGAACCGTCTTCAAATCACAGAATGATCTTAGGTCTTTATTAACGAAAACAAAACCCATAAATGAAAAACAAAAATCAAAAAACTGTGTATATAATATTCCTTGTATTTGTGGTAAATCATACACAGGAGAAACATCAAGACCACTAGAAGTAAGAAAGTCAGACCATAAGAATAACTTGAGAAATAGAGACATACAGAAATCAAAAATAGCAGAACATGTATGGGTCAGAATCAGAGAGGTGAGCATTTTATGTTTCCAAATATCTGAGAAATTAAGTTTTCTTTTGAAGAAAACTAACAAGTGGAGTCCGTTGTGTCATTAGTCATGAACCTTTCCTGTGAAGAGGCACGCACAAAAATAATTATTTTAGAAATTATATCTGTCAAGAAGCATTATACCAAGGCCAAAAGTCATTTTGGGAACACTTTTAAATATTTTTTTTAATAATAATATAACCTATTTTATGCATGAAAATATTACACATTTACAGAGTATTATACCTTCAATTGTATTTAAGGAACGAGGAACATGAATGTAAAAATTTAAACTCGAAATCGGTGTTTTTTCATATGGTTGCCACTTACGCATTTTTGAGAAGCCTCCCGCTGTTTAGAATTTTTCGGTAATTCATCAACGGTGTCTTCTAGTTGTGTTTTGCCACAACCTCGCCAAATAATAGTCATTTACGAACGGAGTAACAGAACATCCTCTTATTATTTCATCAACTTTACGAGTAGGCGTATCAGCACTCTTTTGGAATGCTCTTTCTTCGCGTTTTCTGCTTCTCTGAACTCTTTTTCGCAACTGATCTATAATTCCTCACATTTTCTGTATTTTATGTTTCTCTTTTTTAATAGTTTGGTAAGCCTGTACTTTTTCTTTTTAAACCATCAATTTTTTTTTGTATATACTTTTGGGAATGTATTCTCCATAACTTTCTCTGTTTTCTCTTCTGTCTTTCAGTCATATAACTTACAATCTTAACTTTATTTTCAGCTTTCTTCCTTTGGTAATATTCCCTATCTTTCATACTCTTCATCTCTTTTTTTTCAGGTGTTATTTTATTTAAAAACTTGCGCTTTTTTGCATTAGACTTTTCACGATACTGTCTTGTTTTATCATTTTCCCTGGTACTCGTACTAAATGGATACCTAAAACCAAAATTTTGCATGGTTATGCTTTTAAAAGCATTAGAGTATCATGTTGCCTATAAAACATGTCATTTCAGAAACACCGGGTCATTTAGGGAACGCCCTTCATACGAGAACGTTCCCGAATTGACCGTTCCCGAATTGACCGTTCCCGAAATGACTATTCGATAAATATTTTCATTTCACGCTTGACGCCGCCATGTTAGATATTAGTTTTAGAGGTTATGAATAAGTGAGCTGTAATATTTATAAGAATTTCACAAAAAGTATGCAAATTTTCGAAATCCAAATCACCAAACAGCGTTCCCGTAGTGACAGGGAATTGAAGTACGCTTCACACATATCAAATTAATAGGTGCTTTTCAACAAAATCAATTATTTTTTTCCGTAAACAAGACACACGCCTTTTACTTTGACT
Source organism: Halyzia sedecimguttata (assembly GCA_937662695.2). Classification (NCBI taxonomy): domain Eukaryota; kingdom Metazoa; phylum Arthropoda; class Insecta; order Coleoptera; family Coccinellidae; genus Halyzia; species Halyzia sedecimguttata. Next base: position 98,628,787 of record OW569412.2, on the reverse strand, counting down.
AGTGAAGTTCACACTGAAGCTCACTAACGTCACATAACGTGTATTGTTTTAATTACATCGACCGATATCCACCACGTTCTCGGAATGATTTGATAAACGTCAGACAGCAGTTGAATAGCCAAAATAAGAAGAAATCAAACTGGTATTCATTCAATTTATACGTATATTCTTAATCAGATGATTTTCAACGCTTATATTAAAATATGACATTTGTAAGTCGTAATTGTACATATTTTTGACTGGTATGATCTATGAAACATGGTATAAGGACGCATTCCCGGAATGACTATTTAGACCCTTTTTTCTTTAAAATCAATCAAAATATTATTATTGAAAAATAAAAATTCTAACTGCCTCGTAATTAAGCACAGAACCTTTATTTCAAAATGAATATATTAGTAATATCATGTTATTTTATTAAGAAAACCTTTGTCAGAAGCGTAATGCTCACCTCTCTGATTTTGACCCGTATGTACAATCCAAGGAGATCACATGATGGATTGGAGTAATACAAAGATTCTAATGACAGAACCTGATTTTATGAAAAGGAAACTTAAGGAGTCAACTTGTGTTTTATTGAACAGAGAATGCAATTTTGCAAATTGCTCAATTGGTATTGACCATATTTGGCTAAATTTATTGAAAAAGGAGTTGGAACTTGGAAATTTCTATGCGAAGTAAAACTATGTTAGCTATGATTTTTAAATACTGTCAATGTGACAATTCTTGAATTTCACCAAATAACTATCAACAAAATAATTCTCTCGATTTTCATTGAGCGTCTGAAGAAGGAGTCTGATATAGACTCCGAAACGTTACGATATAGTTGTTTCTTCGTTGATGTTGTTTCTTTGTTGTTTGTAAGGCAACATTGTTCAATTGATTGCTTCTGACAAATATCCTGCGTTTCTTACGCAGAAGCAAATCACAAAATTATTAATTTTTATTTTATAGATATTTTTCAGAGTTTGGGAGAGAAAACCCAGAAAAAAACCGTTGAATAATGAGTATACCTCCCACAGTATCCTTTAATGATTAATTATATATCAAACCACGCTTGACAACATCTCATAACAGTAGTTGGATTTCTGTTTGTACGGTTAGCGATTTCTCGAAATGACAACCCCTCCTCCCGTAGACCAATAATTCGACCTCCTTCAAATTCACTTAGCTGGCGATAAATTCCGCGTACACGTGCTCTAGGCATTTTAACAACAACTGACTTTGGATCTCCTCGAACAGTTTGTTGTAAAATTTAAAAAAAATTGTAAAAAACTACTACAATATTGTAAGTAGCAAAAAATGTTTACATGAAAAAACCTTCACGATTTTCTTCTCCAAATTTTAATCATTTACTCCTTGCTACCTAAACTATCTATATCCTACCAAAAAAAACAATTCAAATTCAAACAGCTCCTTCAGGGTGTTGCAGTTTCTTTGTCAGTTAGTATAGTGAAGTTGCTTCAATTCTTTCGTGCAGCAGCACAAAGGACCGGAAGCTGACGGACATCGGTTTTAATTGACAATAATCTAATTTTAACGATAGACACAAATATACGGTACGTGGAATTGGAAATGGACACGCGGAAAGTTCACATGGCTCGATTTAATTGCTCGTTATTCAGCCTCCAACCTGAACGAACTTAACTAACCGTCATAATATGCAGTATGGGAGAAGCGAAGTATCCGAACGCCTCTGGATAAATTCTGCATTTATTATCAATTAATTATTCGTATATTATAATGAACGGTGTTTTTAAGAGGTCGAGAACTAATTGAAATAAAACATCAAACACTTGGTGGAATCTTTTTGCGCAGGAACAGCATGCTATCATTTTGCCCAAATCACGACCAGCCGGTGCCACGATAACATACAAAGGAAAAGTAAAATTTTCAAGGTAGGTTGCGACTCCTAATGCGACAATTGATTTCGTTAATGGGAATAATCGGCCAAACGGTTTTGGAGTTATTCCCATCTGAATTATTGTTTGCTCAGTAACTCGAAATATACGGAACCGATCGAATTTAAACTTGGTATAATAACGTCCTTCATTATTCAGTACGACTTACCCTGTAACCCTGTATACATTACTATGGTATTTATGCCCAGACCATCCTAGCCCCTTCCCCACTTCCCTATGAAAAGTCCCAACTGCCGGAACTGTAGGACCAATATTTATAATTTTCCTAGAGGGTTGAAAATACGCCCGAAAACGGATAATCCGGCTTGCGCAAGACTCGCCCCCTTCGTAACTTTGATGAATAAATATTATTTAAACATAGTAAATATGAAAATGAGAACTTGTAATAATTCAGGCGACTGCAGGATAGATCAATGAACAATAATCCGTGGTAGTTAAATAAACAATTTTTTGTAGCACGAACATTAACATCGCAGGTACGCTAATTGTTAAACTATTAATCTGAGAATATTTTCCTTTCGTGGAGCTATTTTTCGAAGGTCTTAGAATAGATTCCTATTGGAAAATTTCAAAAATTGTTAATTTTCGTTTTGTTATGAACAATTTACTCAAGTGAAAAATTATAATATTACAATTGATCCGTTTTCATATGATCAGAAACTACTCAAAAATGATTTCTAATAATTATTACCTCCTTTTGATGGGCTAAAATTTTTCTTAGGTCACTCAGTTATATAAGTTATCTTAAAAAGCAATAAATAGGTATATACGCATATAATTCAGAAGAGATTCTACAACATTCTCAAAAAAATAAATAATTATTATATTTTTTTCACACAAACTGAAAGCCAACCGACTTTTTCAAATGAGCAGACATTTCGATGTGAGAATTTTTGATTGAATATTAGGCTGCTTTTTCGATATTAAGTCAAAATAAGGTGAAAACATAAATATTTATAATCAAAAAATTATAGTTTGTTTGGGATATAAAAATTGGTTCAAGACCTGTGGACGGGAGCTTTGGCGCTCTTGTTCAAACTTTGACAAATTATATCTCCGAAAGTATATTGATTTCTCAGAGTTGGGATTGATATCAATGTAAACTTATGATAGAAGTGCATCATAAAATAAAATAAATTAAACAAGAATCCATTGATATCATTCCAAACTCGGAGAAACCATTACTTTCGGAGTTATGATTTGTGTTTGAACAAGGATGCCAAAGTTCCTGTCCACAGGGCTTTCCCACGTTTTCAATTTGGCTTCTGTGCGTCAATTCTTAAGAATTTTCGTGATTAAATTAAAAACGTAGGTCTATGTCATGTTGGATTTGTATACATCAGAAAATTTTAATTAGAGTATTCTATGAAATCATATAGAATCGAGAATAATAATTTAAATTTTGAAAGATCAAATCTCCGAAAGTATTAGTTTGTTAGAGTTGAGAATGATATCAATGGATTCTTATGATGAAACTGCATCTTGAAAAGAAATTGAATTCAAAATTTATATTGTAAAAATAATGGTTTTTTTGTTACTCCGAAACCACCTGGCCGATTTTGCCCAATAACGAACTCAACCGAGATATTTATCTCCTAAATCTACTCTGAAAATTTCAACTGTCTAGCTTATCCCGTTCGAGAGTTATCGTGTTAACGGCCGGACGGCCGGACAGAATCAATTTTGACCATGGATTCTTGATCAGTGAGACGAACCAAATCGTTTAAGACCATTTTCCAAAAATTTGAAAATAACAGACATTTGGGCAAATTGATAAGCACTCTGTTCCGAGGAACAAGAGCGCCAAAAAGATAAGTATTCACCAAATTTCGTGAATAATTTTATTTTGTAAATGAAAAATAAAAAGTCAAAAACTTGGTTATTTGAATTTTCCACATATATTTTAAGTTTACGTGAAAAAGTTAAATACAAAACTTGTGGATCTTTCTTTTACCTACAACTTTGCCGTTCAATTTTTCCCATAGGACTTATAGTTTTGCCGAAAATCGAGATAAACCGTTGTTTACCCTTAAAAACTCACCCTCTTCCACTTCCCGACCTCAGATCATTTTTGTTATATTCTCTTCCTTTTGCAATGGGTTTCATCTTACTATTTTTATTCAATTATCTATTATTGAATTTGACTACGGATTCTTCATCAGTAATTGAAATAGATTTAAAATTTGTCGCCCACACTGCATCATCCTTAAACAGCAATAGATCGAACATTTTCTCCGGACAAGTATTATACAATGTTTGAGAAATGGCCCCATTAAAATACCACCTCAAAGGAATCTTTCATTGCACGTCCTCTTCGGGCAGCGTCTTCAAAAATGTATTTTAACATTCGAAAAACGCCAAAGATCCTACGAGTATCCTCTGGATTTTCTGAACTATTTCAGTGTACGTTTTGTGGCATTCTACTACGTTTCCTACCCTACTAATAAACTCAATTAGGAGCGGATGAAAGATGAATTCTTCGATACTAATTATACGGAATGGTAGATTGTATCGTTCGAAGATATATAGGAAAATGTGACTTCTATGGATTAGATGCAAGTTTATCCCAGCGGATAAGAACACCTGGCTGGATGTTACTTTCTTGAGAATGTCTTGGTTCGAGGATGAAACTGAATGTCACTGATATATACAGGATGGTTCCCTTTTTGGCGCTCGTTTTCCTCGAAACAAAATGCTTATCAATTTGCCCAAATGTCTGTAATTTTCGAATTTTTGGCTGAAAATGGTCTTGAACGATTTGGTTTGACTCACTGATCAAGAATCCGTGGTCGAAATCGATTCTGTCCGGCCGGCCGTTCATCCGTACGTCCGTTAACACGATAACTCTCGAACGAAAGGAGTTAGAGGATTGAAATTTGCAGGGTAGGTTTGGAGCGTAAATATCTCGGAAGAGTTCGTTAACGGGCGCAATCTACCAAGCGGTTTCGGAGTTATGGCCATTTGTAGTAAAAACATTTTTTATGAATATTTCCGAAACTGATTACTCGATCTATCTGAAATTTAGCATCAAATTGTAGAATAATGACCTTTATACGCATGCGAAGTTTTGTATTGATCGGGTTGCCGTAAAGTGTCAAAAATTTTTTTTTAATATTTAAATTTTGTTTCTAAAATAACTCTCGAACAGAATGAGCTGGGCAGTTGAAATTTCCAGAGTAGGTTTGAGAGATAAATATCTCGGTTAAGTTCGTTATTGGGCAAAATAGGCCGGATGGTTTCGGAGTAACGAAAAAAAAAATTTTTTTAACTTACAAATTTCAAATTCAATTTTTTTTAAGATGCAGTTTCACCATAAAAATCCACTGTTATAATTTTCAACTCTAACAAGTTAATACTTTCGAAGATATGATCTTTCGAAATTTCAATAATGAATCGTATACTTGATGATAATTTTCACTTTGTTTAAATTTAATTTCTTTCATGATGCAGTTCTATCATAAGAATCCATTGATATAATTCCCAACTCTGAGAAATCAATACTTTCGGAGATATAATTTGTCTTTTTGAACACCAGCGCCAAAAAGCTCCTGTCCACAGGGCTTGAACCAATTTTTTGTAGAATTACTTTAACAGTGTTCAATTTCAGGACGAAAAAGTTCCATATACATTGGTCCGCAAACGCTTCATAACCATACTACAGGATCTTCAATATTCCCTATTTTTCTCCGTTTTTGGTGCGCTTGTTCCCCTGAATGGAACACTTATCATTTTTGGCGCTCAGAGTGCTTCTCATTTTGCCCAAATATCTGTAATTTTCAAATTTTTGGCCAAAAATGGTCTCAAACGTTTCGGTTCGACTAACTGATCAAAAACCTATCAAAATCGATTATGTCTGGTCGTCCGTCCGTTAACACGATAACTCTCGAACGGAATGAGCTAGATAGTTGAAATTTTCAGAGTAGATTTGGGACATAAATATCTCGACTAAGGTCGTTATTGGCCAAAATCGGCGGTAGTTTCAGAGTAACGAAATAATATTTTTTTACATTTCAATTTAATTTTTTCAAGGTGCAGTTCATCATAAGAATCCATTGATATCATTCTCAACCCTAACAAACTAATACTTCCGGAGATATGATTTTTCGAAATTTCAATAATTGATCGTAATTTTATGATTTCATTGATTTTATCAAATTTATAGCCAGAGCAGTCTCCCATCCAGGTACTGAACTCGCCCAAAGCTGCTTAGCGGAAAAAATAAGGCTAATATTCTTAATATTTCCAAGAATATGAATCAGACTGTATAAACAAGCGTAAGAAAAATGGTTCCTTTTTGGCAGAGAATGACCTCAAACGATTAATTTCGACTAAAATACATGCATTCAGTGTTGGGTTGAAAATAAACAGTGCTGTGTCCGGGGTGGAGCGTAAGGATGCATTCGAATACATAGCGACTGTTTGGTCGAAAATAAACAGTGCTTGGTTTGTAAGGACACAAATCAGTTCAATCATGCCAGGAGATAAAAAAACTCCCGAAATTGAAATTCGTGAAATATCTAATAATATACGAAATTATTCACGTTTCACAGTGAACTCAAAATAGGAAGAAGGGACAATTCCGGCTACGGGAAACGATCCCGGTACCACGTGCTATGAAGCCGATCGCTAATCTATACCCCCACGCTGTGCGAGTACAGATATGATGTTGAACGAATGTCGTTACTTATTTACGAAATGTTTCCACGATTTTCTAGTTTCAGGAAAAAATCACCATTTTACATATTATTCGACGGTTTTATACGTCAACTTAATTTTTTGCCATGTTTCCCGTTCGAAAACCGTCTGAATCGGCATATTTTGCAATCTACGAAAACATTTTATGATTTTTTAAATTCTCTCCAGGCACGTCTAAAATGAAAAAAATTGTACAACTTTGTTTGTCAACTGTAAAAGAATGGACCTGTAGACCTCGATCGTTGAAATATTTCGATATTTCTGCTATAGCTTCACCAATATACATCCAATCAAGTTCAAATCTTGAATCCGTTATATTTGACGGATAGTTTCTGAGATTATTTAATTTTTTTTATTGTCCAGTCAAGCGATCCTCACAAAATTTCGCTGTGTCGGTATTTTTCAACTAACTATCGCGCTTTTATTCGATCATATCAGTATTTTTCGAGCTATTGTGAAAACAAAATTTCAGATGAATATAACTCTGACATAATCAATTTTGACCTCGGATTCTTCATTAGTGAGCCGAAACTATAATCGTTTGAGACGTTTATGATTACTGTCGGATTTATATTCTTGGAAATATTGGGGATATTATCTTTTTTCCTGGAGCTAAGCAGCCTTGAGCAAGTTCAGTACCTGGTTGGGTGACCGCTCTGGCTACTAATTTGAACAAGCGTGCCAAAGCTCCCGGCCACGGTATTTTTCCAACTAGTTTCAATTCGATGGCATCTTCATTTTTGGAAATATAGGGAAAACACAAAGGGGCTTAAGGTTTTTCTAACGAAACAATCTTCACCAAATTCAACAAAATACGTGGGTCGGGATTATACATCTAATTATCAAGTTTCAGTTCGATCAGTTCTATATTTTTGGAGTTATCGAGGAAATAAGAACAAAATTTCAGATGGGTATAACTACGGAACCGTTTGGCCGATTATGCCGACTAACTAACTCAACCGGCATATCCGGATACGCAACCTACCCCGAAAATTGTAAGTCGCTATCTCTTTCCCTTCGAAAGTTATCGTGACAATGGCCGGCCGGACAGAATTTAATTTTACCTCGAATTCATCATCGGTGAGTCAAACCTGATCTTTTGATTTTCAGGTTTTCAGATTCAGGCAAAACTTAAAAAATTACAGACATTTGGGCAAAAGTATCACGCTGTTCGCTAGAAAATTCGCGCAAAATTATATGTATATTTTGGTGAGATTGTTCGATTGCCACAGGAAGTCGCATAATGAACGCTGCTTAGATTTCAATATTAATGACATTAGAAAGTGAATATACCGATAGCTCCGATCTATCTCCTAACATACGTCAAGAAAAATCGCATACTCTCTGCATCTGATTATTTCTTAAATAACGGCCCCAACAAATTATACGAATATATCGCCTTCATCCTCTCCATATTTTATGACTATACTGCGGGCTCACCGGAGAGATTATAAACACACACTTATATTTCCTGCTCATATTCATTTGGCCCTGCGGCTATTCGTAGTAAGTATACTGACCTCTCCTCTACCTGTATTTCATTCATAGATCGTGGGAAACAGAAGTTATATCGCTTCATCGTATTCGATGACCCAATTGGTAACGTCTCCCCCTACTGTTTCATCATCTACCAAGTGAATATCGATGATTTCCTTCTCTGTCTCTCGTTTCGTTAATTGCGACTTTTCTGGCTTGATAACACTCATTCCGGCCCTCTGGGTGTATTCCGCTAGCTGGCGTTCGTTTTTTTTTTCGGTTCGGTACAGAAAGTGTTGCAACAATAATTGGGTTGATGGAACTATCTAAGATTAGATTCAGATTGAAGATTAATTATAAATTATATTTAAAAACCGGGGCAAGAAATAGATGTTGTCTATATTTTTGTTCTCATCGATTATAACGGTCGAAAAGTGATTGCAAAAAACTCGATGGAAAGGAAAACTATCATGGGTGATGTTGGCGTTAGTTTATGCGCAAGGAAACAGGGGATATTGAGTGCAATCAACTGTGCTAACAGTGTTGATGAAGATAATGCAAATGGTTTTTCAATTAAAGGTTTCTTTTCATGGTGTGCCTCATCTCACATAATGATTTTCCGGTTCAGTTTCATGTATTCCCAATACCCCATACCAACACTAAGCACAGCGTTTTCATGTCTGCGAGTCCCCAACTCCCTCTTGCGACAAAAGAATGAACGCCATTGAGCATCGCTCAAGGTTTCCGCATCACAGAGGGTTGGAGTTCGAAAGGATCCTACTAGGTGGCGCTGCTAAGATTTTTTTCCCAGTAGTTCGTTACAATAGGGTTTACATTTCCTTGAGCTCCTGCGTTTGTCATTCAATGGCTAAGTTATTCTGATGATTTGGGGCTGCAGCCCCAAGATACTGCGATGCATGTACGTCTTGATTGTGAGACCCATAATCACATATGGGGCAGTAGACTGGTATGCAAAAATTAGCCAGAGTAGTACGAGGAAAACCCTCGACAAAGTACAAAGGCTTGCCTGTGTGTGTATCACTGGAGCAATGGGAACCTGTCCTACCAAGGCACTTGAGATTATCACAAATATCACACCCCTTCATCTAGTGATTGACAAAATGGCCTATGAAGCCATTCTCGGAATATGTAGGGAAGGAACAGGTAATGAGAGTATTCAAAACCAGTCACCAGGTACATTTCATCAGCCAATCTTCCTATTGACGAAATGATTAAGAAAGTAAACATCGAAAAGAACTTCATGGTTCACGGTCGGTTCAAAAACCAATATAGATGCTGGCAAATGCTCACTATCGCTAGGCTCCTATCCGAGTGTCTTCCAGGAAGAAACACTTGCAATCGAAAGATGTGTGAAAATGAACCTAGAAAGAAACTATCAGGGGTGTTATATATCAATCCATTCTGACAGTCAAGCTGCTATTAAAGCTCTGAGTTGCCGAAGAAAACGTAATGAAGTAGGCAAGTACAACAAGGTCTCCTTGGTCTGGGTTTCTGGTCACTCGGGATTTAAAGGAAGTGAGGAAGCCAACACACTTGCCAAGAATGGAGCACGAACACCTTTTATGGGCCCGGAACCCTACTGTGGGGTAGGCAGACACACCTACAGAAGTTAATTTCGGATGAAAGAAGAATCTGAAAGAGGTATACTCTGGAGATCTTTCCCAGGAATGTATCATTCCAAAAAGTTCTTCCAGAACTATGACACTGTCAGATCCAAGAAGTGTATGGATCTCAGTAAAAACACGCTGCACCTCCTCACTGGTTTCCTCACAGGGTACTGCTGTCTTAGGAAGCATATGATGAGATTAGGGCTAGCAGAAACTGATGAGCGCAGATTCTGTTGGGAGGAGGATGAAACTATTGATCACCTGATAACGGAATGCAACGCCATCTCAAACCAACGCAAGGAATGCTTTGAGCAAGAAATCAGCTGGAGCGAAGCCTAGCCTCCCTGAAGCCATCCCAGATACTGAAGTTCATCAGAACTCTGGAACTGGAAGGTGAGCTGTATATGGTGGTGACATCGACAGCTCTGATGGAGGTTCACAATAGGCTTTAAGGTCGCAGTGCAACGTTACCTCACTACAACAGTATACAATATATATGCTGATGATTGGTAACAACCATAAAACCGGTACGTATCTGCCCTGAATGACACTTTCCTTCATGGGGGGACACTGAGCGATAAGGTGGCTAGTCAGGTCCAAGAGGGAGTATTTGTTGAAGGTTAATATCTAAGGACCTAATATCCATGAATATTCACGGATACATAAATATACATTAATATATAAATAACGGAAACCCCAAATATTCCAATAAATATTCGATGAATATTTAGATCAATCAATCATTTGCAGTGGAAACCCTTAAATATCCTTAATGTTGGCATCCAATTAGAGAACACCTGGTATATCTATTAATTAATGAATATCATGAACATCAGAATTGATGTATATTTTTCGAAAATTTCTTTTACTTCTTCCATTCTTTCGATGTTTTCTTCAGAATATGATTTGATCATTAGACTAGTAACTGCACTCTTGTCCACTACAAATTTTGTCGTCTGACATATTATTTTTCCATCTTCTGAGACCAAGCGTTACTGAAGCATGCTATCAATATCTTTACTAGAGTATGGGTTAACATTATACCTTAGTCATAAACCGATTTGTGAGAACAATGAGTTATTAATAAGGTTTAGATCATTATTGAATAAAATATCTTTTCTCTTATATATTTCGACTGAATAGAGAATGACGAGACCTTTCAAACGATGTATCACAACCCCATACTTCCTGTTTGAAAAATTAGGGGTTGTACCTCTCTTCTAAAAGGGTATGAAGATATGGTTCGCACTTTTACGAGGAAGAATGACAATTTAAAATTTGCATTTGACGTGTTTTGATATTTTCCATAAATATGTACAGTATATTGTATTGTATATTGTTGTAGGGGGTAACGTTGCACTGCTACCTTAAGCTCTATTGTGCCCCCTCGTCAGAGCAGTCTATGTAATTACCATCTACAGCTCGCCTTCCAGTTGCAGAGTTTTGACGAACTCCTGTATCTGAGATGGCTTCAAGGAGGCTACGTCTTTGCTCCTGCAGATTTATTGCCCAAAGCATCCTTTGGCGAGATGGCGAGGCATTCCGTTATCAGGTGATCAGGAGTTTCATTCTCCTCCCAACAGAATCTTCGCTCGTCAGTTTCTGCTAGCCCTAATCTCATCATATGCTTCCTAAGACAGCAGTGCCCTGTGAGGAAACCTGTGAGGAGGTGTAGCGTGTTCTTCCTGAGGTCCAAGTATTCCTTGGATCACATAGTATCAAAGTTCCGGAGGATATTCTTGGAGTGATACATTCCGGGGACAGATCTCCAGAAAATACTTCTTTCAGTTTCTTCTTCCATCTGGAATTCACTTTTGTAGGTGTATCTACCAACCCCACAATAAGGTTCTGGGCCAATAAAGGGGGTTTCTGCTCCTTTCTTGGCAAATGTATGGGTCTCCTGATTTCCTATGATTCCTGCGTGACCAGGAACCGAGATAATGAATTCATTTCACACTCCATATTAGAATTGATTTTTTCTAAAAGTGTCACAACTGATTGAATTTGAGGTATCTCTAGATAATTTCAAATCTAAGAGTGGCAAGTAGACTGAGATCTAGGGAATTGTTTGAGGTACCGTTTTCGTGATACAGAATTCTCCAGTTTGTAGGATGTTGAGGACATTCAACTTCAGTTCTTTTGATGCCGATATTTTTGATATGTCTTTTGTAAAATTTAAAAAAGTTATTAAACAAGCACTGACGTGAAGTCAGAAGCTTTTGCGCGTATGTTCTATTGTCCATTCTTCTGTATTGGACACCCTTAATCGAATTTACCATGGTAAATTCGATTAAGGGTGTCCAATACAGAAGAATGGACAATAGAACATACGCGCAAAAGCTTCTGACTTCACGTCAGTGCTTGAACCAATTTTTTATTTTCAAAGATTTATTTAAAATTTTCTACAAATGCTATCCTCACCAAATTTTGCAAACGTTTCCGCATTGGCATTCTACAACTAATAACCATGTTTGAATTCAATCGGTTTAGTATTTTTCGAGTAAATGAGGAACAAAAACCACAAAATTTCATTAAATTTCATATGGCTATAACTCTGAAACCATTTGGCCGATTAGGCTCATAATCAAACTGAAATGTCGCGTTGTGGTGTACATCCCAACCTGAAAACTTGAGGCCGCTATCTCTCTCAGTTCTCAAGTTATCGTGACAACAAAAATATTTTTTAATAATTTTTTAATAATTTTGTAGCCATACGATTCGCACAAAATTTCACAAACGTGCTTAGGTTCATATTCTACAACTACTCACTAAGTTTCAATTCGATCGGATTCATATTGGTTGAAAACAAAATTATTACTCGGAAACCACTGGGCCGATTATGCCCATTAACGAACTTGTCCGTCGTATTGGGATGCGCCACCCACCCTGAAAATTTCAAGTCGCTAGCTCTTTTCGTTCTCAAGTTATCGTGGCAACGGCCGGACGGCCGGACGGCCGGACGGACAGAATCAAATTTGACATCGAATTCTTCATTGGGGAGTTGAACTTAATCGTTCGAGACCATTTTCGTCAAAAAATTCGAAAGTTACAGACATTTGGGCAAAACTATAACGCGATGTTCCCCAGAACATACGCGCAAAAATGTTTGAAGCGGAAGCTGGCTGGGGTTGAGTGATCCTGAGCATTGTCGTTTTTCCTATGTTTGGTTGTAACATTTTTGCAGTTTTGAATTACTGGTAATGGTCTATGGTTAGTGTTAGACATTGATAAGATTTGTATGATGAAACTTGTTAATTTAAATTGTGGATACTTTGCTGGGTTGTAATACCTGTATGTATTCCCTTTTTGTTCAAATAAATAAAATAAGTGGCCGAAAGTAATGATATAAAAGCTGATTTCTTCTATGAATGGTTCACTCCACGAAAAATATAATTCTACGAAAAAATCACGAAAACTACCGATAATCGTTTAGAATTCTACCGGACTATAATTGCTCCTCGTTTCCGAGAGCCTCTTCAAATTCTGAACGACATTTTCATTCTTATGGACGAACCCTTCTTCACCGACTTATCTTGGCTTTATGCATAATTAATCGAATCTGTTATTGAACTCGTACACACTAAATCTTTCACGTTTTAATTAAGACTCATTGTTAACCCCACGTCGCGATATTTACAAATGGCCGTCAAATGTTTGTGGGAATAACTCAAACAAAATCCGAGTATATCGAAAAACCACATCCTTCCTTCAAATAAAAACTGCGATAACACAAAGGTTCATGCCGATAAAGAATCGTAGACCTGATTTTTCATTCGTTTTAATTTCCTGTACGCCGTTAGAGCTCATTCGGGAGTCGCGGAGGTCCTTCTCAGTGAAAATTTCGACTTGGCCACGGTCGTAGTGTTTTTCGTTCACGTCTGGTCGGCTGGTGAAAGTGCTGCTATCAGTTTGGACGGGATGTCCTGTTTCTGGTTCTCTTCGATAACGAGGGAGAGATAACGGATTATCCCGAATTTCTGGATAAAACTCCGTTGGTATGTCGGACTGTTTGCACATTATTTTATGGCTTTTTCCGCAGATATAGTGTGGAAAAGCCAAATGGAATAAATCGAGTATCTTGTTTACTAGATATATTTATGGGAAATCCCGAAACACTTCAATTCAAATTTCAAATTCTCATTCTTCTTCGAACTCTATCTTCAACCCCCTTCGAATGACAGGTACAACCCCTAATTTTTCAAGGAGGAAGTACGGGCTTGTCATACATCATTTGAAAGGTCTCGTCATTCTCTATTCAGAAATGTTATCACTTTCATGTTATTGAAAAAATTAAATTAGAAAAAAATAAAATCAAGTCATTAGTGAAATTTGGTATAATATCGAAAACTAAAATGTAATAAAAATGTAGCATCGAAATTATGAATGTTAATAAAGTAGATGTTCAAGGCGAATGCCTTGGCACTCGAATACAAATTTCTTCCAACATTATTCAACATCTCAGGAATGATCGACCTAATCGCAAGGGTTATTCGATCTTTTAAGGTTAAGGGCCGGTTTCTCAATTGCGAGTTAACCCGAGGTTGCGGGTAACCCGAGTGTTGCGCATTCATGAATATCCCTAAATACATGCGTCAACTCGCAACCTCGAGTTAACTCGCAATTGAGAAACCGGCCCTAGGTCGTTCAAATCAAGGGGTTTAGTTTTGTATATAATGCTCTTCACATATCCCCATAAAAAGAAATTTAATGGGTTAATATCAGGGGATCGCGTAGGTCATTCGATCGTTCCTCGGCTTCCTATCCACCGATTTGAAAATATTGCGTCGAGGTACTGCTGGACATTGCGTTAGTAATGTGGAAATTGAGGATTTCCTTGATCAGGAAATAAATTTGCCAAAGTTGGAACGACATCATTTTGTAGTAGTGCTAAATAATTATCGCCATTCAAATTGCCCTCAATTTAAAAGCGGTCTATGATATGGTTTCGTACATTTCCTGTCCAAACATTAACCTTTTGAGAGAATTTATTTATTTTATTTATTTATTTATGAAAAACAGGGACACTAACAGGTCAACCCCAGAAACAGTATTCGCTTAAAATTAAAAAAAATCTACATCTATGCAAAAACTTCACAGTTTAGAGATCACAAAGGTAAATTAGATATACAAACAAATGATCAATGTATTCAAAACAATAATCTCGGAATCAACAAATAAAAGGCACCAGCAGTTCAATAATCTATGAGAGCTCCTTCTTCAGTAATCTCTTGAATGTTAAAAATTTTGTGTTAAATAGATCAAAACCATCAAAAAATGTCATATACGTATTCATCATACGGATAAGTGGAGAATTCTGTGAACAATTTGTAAGTCTGTATGGAGTGTGAAACAAATCATTGTTACGAAGCCTTATATCAGGAATTCTAAATGGAATCATTTCCGAAGTACTCGGTATCGACACCATATTATTTACGATTTTAAAGAGCAAACTAACGTCCGTTATTTTTCTTCTGTCCGAAAGTAACATAAGACCGAAATCTTTCCTAATCTGTGAATAATCTTGGTTAAGAATAGTATAATTATTTTTATATGCTAAAAATCTCAGGAATCTTTTTTGTATTTCTTCTAATCTATCTATATAACATTTATATTGTGGATTCCATATAGAGGATGCAAAATTTAATTTACCATATACAAATGAATGAAATAATGTCCAAAAAGTTTTGTTATTCCCAAATAGTCTGCTCTGGCAAAGGATGAAGCCCAGCATACGATTACAGTCAAAGAGTCAAAGAGAACACCTAGATCTCTAGTGAAATTTAGTTCGTGAAGATTTTCGTTATTAATGATATACCTAGTTGAACTTTATCGGTTGTCGATTTCGGGTAAATGTAATTTTATGACACTTTGCAAAACTTAAATACAAGTACTGCTCTTGACAGTAACGTTGAACTCTATCCAAATCACCCTGAATCATGTCACAATCATCGAGACTAGATACCCTTCTGAAAAATTTAAGATCATCCGCGTACAGTAGAAATTTACAATGCTTAAAACATCCTTTTAAGCCATTAATATATATGATGAAAAGTAAGGGTCCCAAATGTGAACCCTGTGGTACGCCAGAAGTACAATAAAAAATATTTGAGAATTCTCTATTAACCACGACATATTGTGAACGATTCCGTATGTAAGACGAGAGCCATCTGAGAAGGTGAGAATTGCATGTATTCCTCTCTCATCCAGTGAGATTTTTAGTAGACCACGAAGAAGAATGACAATTTAAAATTTGAATTTGATGTGTTTCGGGATTTTCCATAAATAAGTACATTAACCAAGATAATGAATTTATTCCATTTGGCTTTTGTACACTGTATACAGGATTTTCCAATTAGAGTTATCATTTTGAAGTGACCACTTCTTTGACTACTGTCATATAAAGATCTGTCATTCTTTTGAAATAAGCAACTAAGAACTCTGCCATTAATAACAAGTTGGAAAATCACTGTGGCCATGAACTTTGGCATGCTTGTCAAAGCAGTCACCCATCCAGGTACTGAACTCGTCCAAGGCTGCGTAACTCCAGGAAAAAAAATATTTTTCCTATATTTCCAAGAATATATCTCTGACCTAGGTGAAATCTAGAACTTGGCCGTAAATTATGGTTTGGAAGGCTCTTCCAAAATGTCAGCGATATCTGACGAATTATTTCTGAGATACAGAATTGTTTTTGATAATCTTTTGAAAATTTCTAGCCATACGATCCTCTTAAAGTTTTGCATAAGATTCAATTTAATTGTTTGAATAGAATTTCATGCAGAACACGTATCTATGTCATAGTCTTATCAGTCACTACACTGATATTATCGAACAGTCATTGAAATTAATAAATAATTTATTGGTCATATGGACAAATAAAAACTTCTTCCATTGCAATATAGAATATATTTAAATTCTTACAAATGATCATCACTTAATATGATACAACATTTATTCATAGATAATTTCATTCAATATCGTTGAAGAAATATTCATTTCATTCAAATAAATATAGTTGATTGTTATAATATCGAGTAATAATTAATAAACAATAATAATGTATATAATTAGTATTTTGTTTAATATTAAAATTCACTCATTAAATATTAATAAAGCCGGTAAGTATTAAGTGTTCTGTTATGTATTTTATGTTTTCATCTAATAGTCATTAATGAATATTGTTTATATTTAACTATATATGTCCAATAAATATACTGTTTGAATTCAGCAATAAATAATTATTTTTTTTAAATTCAATCTATCCTTAATACTGGTAACTAGATCCCTAAAATCCTATAAGGACTTTCGAATATAGTACTCTATTTCAATGACTGCAAAAAATATAATCAAGCACTGACGTGAAGTCCGGAGCTTTTGCGCGTATGTTCTACTGTCCATTATCCTGTATTGGACACTCGTAATCGAATTTACCATGGTAAATTCGATTTGATTAAGAGTGTCCAATACAGGAGAAAGGACAATAGAACATATGCGCAAAAGCTCTTGACTCTACGTCAGTGCCCATCCGGATGCGCAACCTAACCTGAAAATTGCAAGTCCCTATCTTATTTCGTTCGAAAATTATCGAGGCTGCTCGTATTCAAAAATATAAATCTGATCTTGTTCAAACTTGGAACTTGGCAGAGGAGTTAGGTTTTGAAGGCTTTCGCAAAATTTCAGTGATGTCGGATGAATAGTTTCTGATATATAGAGTTTTTTCCAATGATCTTCAATTATTTATAAAATTTTCTAGTGATACGATTCTCGCGAAATTTTCTTTGCAAGAATTTTCGTGCTGGCATTTCACAACTATTAACCAAGGTTGAAATGGATCGTTTCTGTATTTTTCAAATTACTGAGGAAATAAAAACCAAATTTCAGATGGGTATAACTCCAAAACCGCTCGGCCGATTATGCCTATTAACGATCACAAATTTCATATTCAGATGCACAACCTATCCTAAAAGTTGCAAGTCGCTATCTCTCTCTATTCTCAGGTTATCGTGACGAAAATAATATATTTTTTTTAATTTTCTAGCGACACGAATCTCACAAAATTTCACAAACGTCTTTGTATTTGTATTCTACAACTTGTTACCAAGTTTCAATTCGATCGGATCCGTATTAGTTCATGACAAAATTATTACTAGGAAACCGTTACGCCGATTATGCCCATTGTACATAAATAGACTTGTTGCATCCTGCAAAGCAATTCACTTTCGGACTGCGTTTTCAACAGAACAACAGAATTATATGCAACTATTACATAATTCGACCTGTCAAAACATTTTTCGCAATTCCTGTAAGGGTAGAAAAAAATTCTTTATTCTTCACTGTTTAAGAATGTCCTTATGTGTTTGTTTTGGGATTTTTGCGCGTATGTTCTGGGGAACATCGCGTTATCATTTTGCCCAAATGTCTGTTATTTTCGATGGTCTCAAACGACTTCGACTGACTGATGAAGAATTCGAGGTCAAATTTGATTCTGTCAGGCCAGTCCGCCGTTGCCACGATAACTTGAGAACGGAAAGAGATAGCGACTTGAAATTTACAGGGTATAGGTGGCGCATTCCAATACGACAGACAAGTTCGTTAATGGGCAAAATCGGCCCAACTGTTTCTGAGTAATAATTTTGTTTTTAATCAATACAGGTCCGATCAAATTCAAACTTGGTGAGTAGTTGTAGAATACAAACCTAAAGATGAAATTTTGTGAGAATCGTATGAAAATTTTAAAAAAATTATTGAAAAATTCAATTTATGTCCCGATAACCGGAGAACGGAAAGAGATAGCGACTTGAAATTTCCAAGGTAAGTTGAGCATCTGAATGGGACATTTGAGTTTCTTTATAGGCATAATTGGCCAAACGGTTGTGGAGTCTCGAAAAATAGAAACCGATCTAATTCAAACTTGGTTATCAGTTGTAGAATGTCAATGTGAAAATTCTTGCAAAATTTTGTGAGGATCATATCACTAGAAATTTTTTAAAAAATCATTGAAAATTGTTGTAAAAAATTCTATATATCAGAAAGTATTAGTCCGACATCGCGGAAATTCTGTTAGCTTTAACAACCTAACTCTGCTGCTAACTTCCAAGTTTGAACACGATCGGATATATATTGTTGGAGATCCAGACAGCCTTGTGTGAGTTCAGCTGCTGGATGGGTTACCGTTGCCTCGATAACTATCGAACGAAAGGAGATAGATACTTGAAATTTTCAGGGTAGGTTGCGTATCCGAATGGGAGAATTATGTTCGTTTTTTGGGTATAATCGGTCCAACGGTTTCGGAGTTATACCCACTTGCTTGGTAATTAGTTGTAGAATATCGACATAAAGACGTGTGTAAAATTGTATGAGTTCCGTACTCCTTCTGAAAAATTGCAAAAAAAAAATTGTTTCAAGGACTTACGTGAAGTCAGAAGCTTTTGCGCGTATGTTCTATTGTCCATTCTCTTGTAATTGACCAATACAGGCGAATGGACAGTAGAACATACGCGCAAAAGCTTCTTCACGTCAGTGCTTGAACAAATTTTAAATTGCGAAAAAAAAATAGGTTGAAGCACTTACGTGAAGTCAGAAGCTTTTGCGCGTATGTTCTACTGTCCATTCTGCTGTAATTGACAATACAATTGGACAATAGAACATACGCGCAAAAGTCAGTGCTTGAACCATTTGTTTTACTATAGGTAAAGCATTCTGGGGTCCTTTGGGAATACTACAAAATTAATTTATTTCGGACAAATTGATACACAGTTCCGTAGAAATTCTTCGATGTAATCTCGTGTCCGTTCCAACTGGTTAGCTAATGTTCTAGGAATCGTGTTTTCCAAATTTTCCTCAATTATCTCGCCCACCTCGAACTGTTCTGGTCCGTGTCGCGAACACTTGTTCGGTCCATTGAAAAGAATCGAAAAACGTAGACCTGTCTCCCCAGACAGTGCCAGAACGAATCAACAATGAACTATGACCGGATGTGAGCGTTATCCAGGGACGAATTAACAAATTAGACAATGTCTCATTTCAAGGTACGATAGCTATGCTATGCCTTCACGAATTAAGGCTAAATGGAACATGAAACTATTCGCGAATAGATTTACGGGCAAAATGGAATGAAGCTGAAAGGAAATCGTGTGGTGTAAATCTCGGAAAATTTTCGTAGAGGTTTATTATGTTATAATCGAAATGTACCGGCATTTTTCCCAAGTGTGAAATGGTCTAAATAGTTTAGTTTCGACCCGCTGATTAAACATTCGATGTCAAACTCAATTCTGTCCGTACGATTACTCTTCAATGGAAAATCTTCCTAGTGATTTCGTAGTTATAGCCATTTGAAATGTTGTTTCCCAATAACTCGAAGAATACGGATCTGATCGAATTGAAACTCCGTAGTTAGCAGGAAAATGCCGACTCGAAGATGTGGGTAAAATTTACTAAATAAAATTCTGTATCTCGGAAAATATCCGTCAAATATCGCTCAAATTTTGCGGGGGTCATCCAACTCTAATTTTACACCGATCCTTTAGATTTAAACTCTATCCGATCTAGGGCTTTTCTCGTCTCGTCTCGTTCTCGTCTCGTAAAAGCGAGACGAGACGAGACGAGACGTTTTCAAAAATATTATAGGCGATACCGAGACCACATACAGCGCAACACGAGAGTCTCGTTTTTGGTCTCGTTAAATTTTTTGTATGAAGTTTTGTATACGACTCGACTTTTTTCAACTATAATTGTGATTATTTTTCAAGAAAAAATAGAGTTCACAACCATAAACGCGGATGCCATTATGAATTCAATACATAACGGACAAATTTGATTGCCTCTAAATCCCAATGCTTTGAAAATTTCGTCTTTATCTGAACATCTGGAGAAATCTATTCTCTTGTGCTCCTTGTAGTGGAGATGTGAACAATTATTGTATACATCTGTGGAACTACGTATAATAAAACTAGTAAAGAAATGAAGCTATTCAATGTTTCGAAAAGTATTATGAGGAATACGCCAAGAACACCCTCAATGATCTACCCACTGGAAAGGTATTCTTTGAAAACTATACCAAATTGTTCAATTCTATTAAAAAATGTTCGACATCGATAGCCTATTTAAAACATCAACAAGACTTTCGAAATATTGGAAAGCTGAGTTTGAAGAATATTCGCTGTTAGAAAGAGCAAATAGGAATCAAAATATTTAACAATGGTGGAGAGTGATGAAAAAGTTCTTCCTACACTTTCCAAGATGGCCGATGATTTATTAATGGCTACATCCGTACCTGTTGAAAGATTATTTCCCACAGCAGGTATGATCAAGGGAAAAACACGTACATCATTGAAAAATGATGTGATGCAAGCGTGATTATGTTTGAATTCTTGGTTATCAATTTAAAAATTGAAATT
Source organism: Halyzia sedecimguttata (assembly GCA_937662695.2). Lineage (NCBI taxonomy): Eukaryota > Metazoa > Arthropoda > Insecta > Coleoptera > Coccinellidae > Halyzia > Halyzia sedecimguttata. The sequence continues at coordinate 98,607,670 of OW569412.2, read as the reverse complement.
ATCAGTGTTTAAAATTAAAAATAATATGTACATTGTACATGTACAACTATTTTTGTATAAGAGCGTAATAAATATAGCTCTACAAAATGATTCATTATGGTATACCATTTCGTTTATATATTATAATACTTATTATCGTTATTCAGAATTAAGCGAGACGAGACGAGACAACTGTTAACGAGACGAGAATGAGACTTAATTTTTTCGGAATTGGCGAGAGCGAGACGAGATATTTTATACTTTTTTTTCAAATGTGAACCAATTTTTTATTGGTCAGCTGGTATCTACGTTAAAAAATATTTTTTATAATACATACCAATGCTCTATAATGCTTATTATACGAGATATTCGGTAATTATAGCAATAGTATGTACTAGTGAGCCAGCAGATCTACCTAGCCATATATCCACCTAGCCAGCAGATTAATTAACCGGTAGATCTACATAGCCAGCTGATCTACGTAGCCAGCATATCAACGAACCGGTAGATCTACATAAGCGGCACATCTACGTAACTGGTAGATCTACATAGCCAGCTAATCTACGTAACTGGTAGATCTACATAGGAGGAATTAGGTAGAAATCAGATACATTTAATTCGTAATTAAAAACCATCATTGGACCTAATTTGGTAATTCGATGAATTGAAACATATATTTCCAGATCAGAGTTGCTGAAGTATTTTGTTGTATTGTACGGAATGAATGTTTAATTTGTAAAATTGATTTGAAATCGATATCTACATTTAGTTGGAAATCGTGACATTTGTTTCTTCCTCAAAGCCAAGCAGGCTTGGGCGAGTACAGTACCTGTAACATCAACGATAAAACCACTATCATAAATGTACATTATGTGGACAATATCAGCAACCTTCGAAACGGTCAGAAACTTTCTGAACTTTTGTGGAGCAGTGCATATGCAGTGCTTTCTAACGCAGAAGAAATTTCAAAATAATATTTTTGGGAGTTTGGGAGAGAAAACCAAGAAAGGATTCAGAACCAAAACTATTATAATGAACTGTCTTTTCTTTTGTGCTGAACTTTGTACCTAATACGAAGTTCCTTCGCCGATATAACAACGCCTCGCTTGAAGTTAGGGATTGGATAAATGTCTCTTGAATGTGCTCCGCCTCTTCTGTTGAACTTTAACCCACGTTCTTGACTACAATTGGTCATGAAGAAAACAAACTTGAATATAAGTCGGTAACGAATTCAATGCCAACGGGCTTATCCATTCTTTTAGTGCAAATATTGCCGAGAAATTCTCGGAAAGTACTTCGACAGCTGCGGAGGTACAGTTCGTTTAGACGAAACTTGATTATCAATAGAGCAGGTGTAAAATAATATACTTGTACTTAAAAAATATTGTAAGGCACTGACTTGGGGTCATGAGCTTCAACGCTGGTTTCATACAATATATAGTCCGTCTAGACTATAAAGTATCCGGAATTTATTATTTTTCATAATTTTAATATATTTATTCTAAGACATTCTAAGACAAGAGTGTTGTATAAAATAGGTTGTGCAATGTGCAGATAGTTGGCTATGGCCAAAGTTGCATGGAAATACTGTTGGTCAAATATTCTGGATTGCCGACAGGTATACAATTTATGAAATAATGTCGCAACTAAAATAAAGAAAACAGGTAAAATATTTATATAGAAAAGGTATTTGAAACGATAAAAAATTAATGCAACTGACTGAACTCGGAAAAAGTTCCCGTTAGGTTTTGATCAATAATGATGTCATATTTTGTTGATAGTATCACATATTTATGTGATACTATCAACAAAATATTACTATATTTATATTTATAAATATAATAATATTTTTCTCTATTTCAGGTAAGTCTCCAGAACAATCTTCCGGAACAGTAAAATCTGAGGTAAATAAAATATTGTCCCCGATTATTATCCCTCAAAATTTCATTTTAAACGTTTTGATGTAGAGTTCAAGAATCGAAAATAAACACCACCGACGAATTTTGATATTTTCCAATTTTATTCATTTTTGCGTGCGTGTTCCGCAAGGAACAGCGTGCTATCATTATGCCACAATGTCTGTATTTTGAATTTTCACCACTGATATTTTTGACACTTCCATGACCGTTTTAGTAACTCACAACTCAAACCCTGACCGTATAATATTGTGGTGAAAAGTTCGTTTTAGCAGAAAAAAAGATACAGGATAGGTATAAATGCATCTAAATAACTGTTTTTCAACATCCTCTAAAACTGACAATGATTCTGCCGTATTGAAAAATTATCGAAGAATACATGAATTAGCAATATTAGTTCGATTTCAGTTCTTACCGAATTGATATTATATAAATTTCTTCGGGAATGAAATTGCTCTGGATAATTGGCAATATATACAGTGCGCGTCAAAATTATGGAATTTTGTTGCACCCTGTGCCATCCCCATCAAACCTCTAAATTTTTTGAATAGGGAAAGTGTGTCATGTGGTACTTTTTTGGCAGGTTCTTTGTATCTTCTTTACAGGAGGGAGAAATTTTGGTAAAAGTGAAACAAAAATTGACCTGTTTCAGGATTTTGTTGCCAAATATTTTTCTTCTGAGAAAATGAATTGGTTCCATAATTTTGAAGCGCACTGTAGATTATGTTGTTCAACCGATTTTTAATAGGATTTTGACGCAACGACTTGTCAACTACAATTTCGGTGGGCCGCTCGGAAGCACGGAAATAAATATGGACATAGTCAGACTTGATATGTTGTCTTTAACATAATGATTTATGAAATTCACTCCAGGCACGTCAGAATAAAAAACTGTTAATAACTTCGATGGTCAATTGTGATACAGTTGACCAGTACATCCCGATCGTTGGAATATTTCGCTATTTCGGCAATATCTTCATCAATACAGATTCGATCGAGTTAAAATCTAGAACTTTACTGTAAAATAGTCGGTATTTTTCAACGAATTACCCAGCTTTGATTCATCTGTTCTGGTGAACAGCGCGCCAAAAAGAGCATAATTGATAAAAATGCATGAAACGAAAAAATGTATATTTTAATTAATATCCTGGATATTTTAAATTTTTTGAAAACGATAGTAGAAAAAAATGGGTTCCAGCCCTGTGGACAGGAGCTTTCTGGCGCTCTAGTTCAAACATACAAATTATATCTGGTATTGGTTTCTCAGAGTTGGGAATTATATCAATGTATTCATATGATAGAACTGCATCATAAAGGAAATTCAATTCAAATAATAGTTTATTTATCAAGATTAAATGAGCAATCATGAGAATGAGAACTGCACCACATTTTCAATTTTTTTTTGACACTTTGCGGTAATCTGGTCAATACAAAACTTCACATGCGTATAAAGGTCATGGTTCTACAATTTGGTGCTAAATTTCAGATAGATCGAGTGATCGGTTTCGGAAATATTCATAAAAAATATTTTTACTAAAATCGGCCATAACTTCGAAACCCCTTGATGGTTTTCGCCCATTAACGAACTTGTCCGAGATATTTACGTTCCAAAACCACCTTGCAATTTTCAATCCGCTAACTCCTTTCGTTCGAGAGTTATCGTGCCTACGGCCGGTCGGCCGGCCGGACAGAATCGATTTCGCACTCGGATTCTTGATCAGTGAGTCGAACCAAATCATTTGAGACCATTTTCAGCCAAAAATTCCAAAATTACAGACACTTGGGCAAATTGATAAGCACTCTGTTCCGAGGAACTAGAGCGCCAAAAAAACAAGTTTCGTATGACAATTGCCCAAAACAGGTTTAAAGTACCTACAAATAGTAGGTATTCCATAAAACATGTATAAAAGAAGATAAATAATAATAAATTACCTTGTAATCGATCAAAATTTCCTGAACTACGTTCACAAAATTTTCTCCTCTCTCGAACTACAGAATTATGCTTTCAATATTTACGTAATATTTTCAAGCATTTTCGGGTGAGGTCCCCGTTGCATCGCTAAAATACGAGTATTTCAACCCCAATATTCTTGAAGTTACAATATTCCCTTCTGTCAAGTTGACTTTATGACAATTCATACATAGTACATTCTATGTATATACATAGAATAATTATATCAATCTGTGAAATACGATTTACATTGAAATTTTGAAAAATCATATCTCCGAAAGTATTAGCTTGTTAGAGTTAAAAATGATATGAATGGATTCTTATGATAAAACTGCTTATTAAAAAAATTTTAATTTGGAAAAAAAAATTTTTTTTTATTACTCCGAAACCTTCTGTCCGATTTTGCCCAGTAACGAACTTAGCCGAGATATTCATCCCCCAAACCTACTCTGAAAATTTCAACTCTCTAGCTCATTCCGTTCGAGAGTTATCGTGCCTACGGCCGGCCGGACCGGCCGGACAGAATGAATTTCGACCACGGATTCTTGATCAGTGAGTCGAACCAAATCGTTTAAGACCATTTTCATCGAAATATTCGAAAATTACAGACATTTCACAGATTGATATAATTATTCTATGTATATACATAGAATGTACTATGTATGAATTGTCATAAAGTCAACTTGACAGAAGGGAATATTGTAACTTCAAGAATATTGGGGTTGAAATACTCGTATTTTAGCGATGCAACGGGGACCTCACCCGAAAATGTTTGAAAATATTACGTAAATATTGAAAGCATAATTCTGTAGTTCGAGAGAGGAGAAAATTTTGTGAACGTAGATCAGGAAAGTTTTGATCGATTACAAGGTAATTTATTATTATTTATCTTCTTTTATACATGTTTTATGGAATACCTACTATTTGTAGGTACTTTAAACCTGTTTTGGGCAATTGTCATACGAAACTTTTTTTTTTTGGTGCTCTAGTTCCTCGGAACAGAGTGCTTATCAATTTGCCCAAGTGTCTGTAATTTTGGAATTTTTGGCTGAAAATGGTCTCAAATGATTTGGTTCGACTCACTGATCAAGAATCCGAGTGCGAAATCGATTCTGTCCGGCCGGCCGACCGGCCGTAGGCACGATAACTCCCGAACGAAAGGAGTTAGCGGATTGAAAATTGCAAGGTGGTTTTGGAGCGTAAATATCTCGGACACGTTCGTTAATGGGCGAAAACCATCAAGGGGTTTTGGAGTTATGGCCGATTTTAGTAAAAATATTTTTTATGAATATTTCCGAAACCGAAAACTCGATCTATCTGAAATTTAGCACCAAATTGTAGAACCATGACCTTTATACGCATGTGAAGTTTTGTATTGACCAGTTTACCGCAATGTGTCAAAAAAAAAGTTTGAAAATGTGGTGCAGTTCTCATTCTCATGATTGCTCATTTAATCTTGATAAATAAACTATTATTTGAATTGAATTTCCTTTATGATGCAGTTCTATCATATGAATACATTGATATAATTCCCAACTCTGAAAAACCAATACCAGATATAATTTGTCTGTTTGAACTAGAGCGCCAGAAAGCTCCTGTCCACAGGGCTTGAACCCATTTTTTTGCCACAGTAGTATACAGGGTGTTTTAGAAGTATGTTAAAACATTTGAGGAGTGATTGTCTTCATTGACTTACATTTTAGATAATATTTTCAAAACAATATCTTTCTTTTATAATATCAATGATACTACTCTATATATTTTTTCTGATATACAACATTAATATTATTTCTTCTAGTGGCGTTCGTGCAGGATTCGAAACGAATATATTTAAATGAAAACATGTTACTCCATTGCTTTTTCTCATGGCAAACATTATTTTTGGAATTCTCAATCACTTTTGAGAAAATTTGTTTTCCTGATTTTTCTTTGTCTGAAGCCTGGTTTTCGCGTCAGAAATGAATGAGACATTTTTCTTCATCGATATCTGACATGAAATGACATGAGATTATATCTTGGAATAATACATTCATGAATATCACGCTGTATTCCGAATTTCATCTATGCACGCTGATTGGTTTTTTGAAATTTTCATGATTTTATTTTCAGAATGCCTACTAAAGGGTTTTCTAATAAGAGATGTTATTTTGAATAGCCCGCTATTTCGGTAGATGTCACTTTTGAAGCTGTCAATTGTTGACATTTGACAAGTAGAAAGTACGCCATTAATAAAAATGGAACGATACACGCTTCAAGAACGCATTGAAATTATTAAAATTCACTATAAGAATGGTGAAAATTTGGCAGAGACGGTTCGTAAAATTTGAACATTTTTGGGTCGTCGTGAAGCACCTTATCGGACCGCAATAAAGAAATTGGTGGAAAAATGCGAGCTGGTTGGACAAGTTAGTTATGTGAAGAATAAAACCCGTGCACGTCGCTCAAGAACAGCCGAGAATATTGCTGCTGTAGCCGAGTGTGTTGAAGATAACCCAGGTTTGTCCATTCCTCGTCGTTCTTTGGAATTAGGCATTCCACAAACATAATTACACCGTATTTTGCATAAAGATTTGGGTCTTAAGGCTTATAAAGTTCAGTTAACACAAGAACTCAAGCCGGCCGATCATCAACAACGTCGTGTCTTTGCTGATTGGGTCGTTGAAATGCATGAAAATGATCCGGAATTCCATCGAAAAATCATCTTGAGTGATGAGGCCCATTTCCACTTCGGTGGCTTCGTCAACAAGCAAAATTGTCGCATCTGGGGCTCGGAAAACCCAACAGTTATTGTTGAAAAGCCTCTCTATTCTCAACGTGTGACTGTTTGGTGCGGTTTATGGTCCGGCGGAGTCATTGGACCTTACATTTTTCGAAAATGAGGCTGGAGCAACAGTTACGGTGAAGGGATTGTGCTATCAAGAGATGATTAATGATTTTTTATGGCCGGAATTGGATGGTATTGATCTGGACATCGTTACCTTCCAACAAGACGGCGCTACGTGCCACACAAGCAACGAAACCATTGATCTCTTGCGGGAAAATTTTCCTGACCGTGTTATCTCTCGAAGAGGTGATCACAATTGGCCATCGAGATCTTGTGATTTAACACCTTGCGACTTCTTCCTTTGGGGCCACGTGAAAGAAAAGGTCTTCGTCAATTGCCCAGCGTCGATTCAAGACCTCAAAGATGGAATTCGTGAGGCCATCGAGGACATAGGGCAGCCACTTTGCGATTTGGTTATGGAAAATTTCATTAAAAGGATTTGGTCCTGTAAGCGTGGTCGTGGTGGTCATTTGCCTGATGTTATTTTCCACTATTAACGGCATATCTTCTTCTTTATAATGAAATAAACATCCGATCATTTATATTGAAAAATAGCATTTTTCTTTGAATATGAAAATAACACCTCTTATTGGAAAACATATTTCAACGAATATTTCGGAGATGGAATTTCGAAAAAAGCTTTATCGGCCAACTCGTACGAAATTATTGATTTCAATTATCGTTGAACAAACTGTGAGAGATAATTAATTTCGTAAAAAATGCCGCACGGACAAAAGCAAACCTCACATTTATTGTAACATGCTTCAAAAAACAATAATTGCGTATTTGTTCCGCCGCATACTAATAACATTACCTACTCAATAATGAATTTATTATTTTTCCCGACTTACGGACCTGAAATAAGCAGGATCAGGGCGTTTTTTCAGAAGGATCCGACGACGCCATCTTCCCTAGAGGACGAGCTGAGAACGAAATTTCATATTTTAGTTAATTAAGTAACGGTCGGTCTTCCTCCTCGGTGACCAATTAGCCCCATTAAAATGCCAATAAAAATGCGAATCTATTAAAACAGTGGACCATAACGAAGAGTATAATTGGGTAGTTTCTTGTTCACGCATCATTACCGCCGGACCGTAATACCCGGACGGTCTTCGCGAAAGGGCAGCTTCGGACACGTGTGCTCGCGGCATCACATGCTGCCTGGCCGCGTGGGAAACACGATGATATACCGGCAGAGCTAATGCGCTGAGCAGGTGTCGCTAAAACGCGGATAATCGACGGATATTTCGTCCGAGAAACTATGGGAAAAGCGCTTTCAGGAATTGCTGGAATAGCGTTCGGACTGTTGACTGCCTGGCCGTGTGGGGAACGTCTTGCACAGGTGCAGAATTCCTATTTCTTCCGTTCGCCTGCTCCTGGTTCTCACAACGAAGAACGCTTGAATCTAGTTCGATTTAACGTAGGGTAACATTCAGTGAGGTGAACTGTGGCTAATTGCCAATAACTACAGAAGACACACGGTGAAATATTCATTGGTTTCAGCCGTGAACGCGTGAGCCTAGCTAGGTCAACCCATAGCTCAGTGTTGCTCCATAGCACCCTGAATGAACATCCGAAGGAATTCTAGGAAACTTAATTCCATCAGTTGCGAACTGGTAGGGAGAGAATCTCACCAACGGCACCTATGGAAATCCTTACGAACTCCGAGTCCGACCCTCTGCGATGAAGAAACCTTGAGCGATGTTCGGCGACGTTCATTCTTTTGCCGTAAGAGGGTCAAGGATTGGCAATGCCATCTACCTATGAAGCGACCTTTACGGACTGAAAACGCCAGGTTCAGTGTGGTTTGATAAACCACCAACCAGTGAACATTGAATGAGGTGAGCTGTGGCTAATTGCCAATAACTACAGAAGACACACGGTGAAATATTCATTGGTTTTAGCCGTCAACGCGTGAGCCGAGCTAGGTCAACCCATAGCTCAGTGTTGCTCCTTAGCACCCTGAATGAACAACCGAAGGAGTTCTAGGAAACTTAATTCCATCAGTTGCGAACTGGTAGGGAGAGAATCCCACAAACGGCACCTATGGAAATCCTTACGAACTCCGACTAGGGAATCCAATCCCGCACCTAAATCTCAATCCCGCAAACGCGTGGGATCAAAGTTATCAATCCCGCGGATCCGCAAAAATGCGGGATTGTTAACAATATTAATATACTCTTTGCACTCAAACTATTAAACATTCAAGCACTGACGTGGAATCTGGAGCTTTAGCGCGTATGTTCTATTGTCCATTCTCCTGTATTGTATAATAACTGTATAATACAGGTATTCTACAACTAGTTACCAAGCTTCAATTCGATCGAGTCTATATTTTTTGAGTTATCGAAGATATAATATTCTAGGATAACTCCGAAACAGTTGGACCGATTATGCCTGTAAACGAACTCAACTCTCCCATTCAGATACGCAACATACCCTGAAAATTGCAAGTCCTTATCTCCTTTCGTTCGAAAGTTATCAAGGCGACGGTCATCCATCCATCTACTGAACTCACACAAGGCTGCTCGAATCTCCAACAATATGTATCCGATCGTGTTCAAACTTGGAACTTAATTGGCAGTAGAGTTAGATTCTGAAGGCAAAATTCCAGCGATGTCGGACGAATTAGTTACTGATATAATTGTTTTCAATAATTTTCAATGATTTCTTAAAAATTTTATTGTGATACGATCCTCACGAAATTTTTTAAGAATTTTGCGTTGGCATTGTACAACAAATAACCATGTTTGAATTTAATCGGTTTTGTATTTTTCGAGTTATTGAGGAAATAACAACCCAATTTCGGATGGGTATAACTCCAAAATCGTTTGGCCGATCTCTTTCAATTCTCAGTTTATATATACATAAAAATACTTATTAATAATTTGTTTTAAATTTTCTAGTAACACGAAATTTTAACAAACGTACTTAGGTTTATATTCTACAACTATTCACCAAGTTTCAATTCGATCGGATTTGTATTGGTTGAAAACAAAATTATTGCTCGGAAACCATTGGCCGATTATGCCCTTTAAAATTACGGACATTTGGGCAAAATGATAACGCGATGTTTCCCAGAACATACGCGCAAAAAGGTCTTATGCAATTAAAAACATACTTTAGTAGTAGCATATGAAGTTTTTTATGTACCAATGACCAAAAACTGTCTATTATTGTCGGGCCTGCAAATTGCTATCCGAGGAGGAGCCGAGGATAGCAAGCAGGCGAGGCAATAGACAGTTTTTCGCCAAGGTGTATATTTCATTTTTCCGTCGACCTCTACATACTTTTATGAATTTCGGGCCTCCTAAATAATTTCACAATAGCAAATGACAGTTATTCTCATATACACTTATGTTTGTATTGAACAGTAACATGCTATATTCATAGTGACCACAGCGACTGACAGTTATTCTTACAGGCACTTATGCTTGTATTGAATCGTATCATGCCGTATTCATAGTGACCACAGCGGACGAAAAAGTACTTTTTCTTTTTCTGGGACGTTTGCGCTTTCATTGTCGAATACGGAATTTTAATATTGAGTCCCGCAAATCCCGCCATATTGATCCAGCATTTGCGGGATTGGATTCCCTAACTCCGACCCTCTGCGATGAAGAAACCTTGAGCAATGTTCTGCGACGTTCATTCCTTTGCCGGAAGAGGGTCAGGGACTGCAAAGCCGATCACCCATGTAGGATCCCCACAAGATTCTGCCAAAAATTTGCGCGTTGTAATTCAACAGCTAATCATTTAGTTTCAGTTCGATCGGAATCGTATATTCTTAGTTATTGAGGAAATAACAACCAAATTTTAGATGGGTATGACTACAAAACCGCGACCACTCATTCTAAAAACAGGAAATAATATCAAGAGAGTGTGTTTTCATAATAGTAATACTTCCATAAAATATCATCATTCTATCGCCTTTCGTTTTTTGCGCGTATGCTCTGGGGAACAACGCGTTATCATTTTGCCCAAATGTCTGTAATTTACGAATTTTTTGCCGAGAATGGTCTCAAACGACTAGGTTCAACTCACTGATGAAGAATTCGAGGTCAAATTCTGTCCGGCCGGCCGGCCGTGGCCACGATAACTTGAGAACGAACGGACTTGAAATTTTCAGGGTAGGTGGCGCGTCCCAATACGACGTACAAGTTTGTTAATGGGCATAATCGGCCAAACGGTATCCGAGTAATAATTTTGTTTTCAACCATTACTAATCTGATCAAATTGAAACTTGGTGAATAGTGGTAGAATGCAAGCCTCAGTAAGTTTGTGAAATTTTGTGAGAATGGTATCGATAGAAAATTTAAAAAAAATTATCAAAAAATATTATTTATGTCACGATAACCTGAGAACGGAAAGAGATAGCGTACAGACATTTGGGCGAATTGATAAGCACTCAGTTGCGAGGAACTAGAGCGTCAAAAACGATCAATTCTTGATAACACCCTGTACTTATTTTATATTTTCCTCCGCTCAACTTCGAAAAACGCGATGAATCGTAATCGAACAAGCAATAAAGTATTGAGGGTGGACAATTTCAGTTATAACTTGTTCGTTTCACGCCCACCTCACCGTCAGATACAAGCAGAAAGTTGTTACGATAATTAAGACGGGAACAGGACCCTTCTAAACTCATCAAAGTAACGACCAACATCTGTCAATGATAACCAATTTCATGCGATATTCCGGCATTAATACTTTCCTACAGGAATATTCTCATGGTGCAACGCCACCCCCACCTAGGGAAGTTTTTGTGAGTGGCGCACCTGTTGGGGGTTCCCACAGTTCTGCCCACCTGTGGACAAGTCGACACGCTTCGTGGCACAGCGAGGGGGCTTAATGCAAACGTAACAATCTTAAATTACTGAAATTACTCTACGTATTATTCTTCTTCGAATTGGTCTTCTTCAATGATACTTATTACTCACAGTCTGTTTGTATTTCTGTGGAATTCTCCGTGTTGCCAAATAATGGCAACCTTGGGAAAATACGGCCTTAGATGAATAATGTATTAGTTTCGTTTATAATGGCATACCAGAACATTAAAAATTTCTGTACATAAATATGGATGATAACGTAGAAAACGAACGGAAATATGGAAAATATTTTGTATTTTCTTTGCTATATTATTTTCTTGATTGTGATGTAATATTGACATTTACTAATTCATAAGATGTAATCTCAAGAATATTCACTTCCTGTATTGTATTAAATATGAATAAATGAATCATATACGTCCGTGTTCAATAATGCCATTATTTTAAATAATCTTTAAAGAATACTGTGGGAAGTATATTCATTATTAAATGGTTTCTTTCTGGGTTTTCTCTCCCAAACTCTGAAAAATATCTGTTAAATAAAAAATTATTATTTTGTGAATTGCTTCTGCGAAACACAAGATATTTGTCAGAAGCAATAAATCGGACAAGTTGCCTAACAAACAATAACAATACAACATCAACGAAGAAACAACTAAATTTCGTAAAGTTTTTTATTCTAAATCACATTCCTTCGTCAGACACTTAACGAAAATCTTTAGAATTATACTGTTGTTTTTTGTTGATATATATTCTGAAATTCAAATATTGTCCCGTTTACAGTCTTTATAGATCATAGCATCATAGTTTCCCTTCGCATAGAAATTTCTATGTTCTGACTTCTTTTTTAACAAACTCAACCGAATATGGTCAATTCCAATTGAGCAATTTACAAAATTCATTCTCTGTTCAACAAAATACAAGTTGACTCCTTAAGTTTCCTTTTAAAATAATCAGATTTTCTCATCAGAATCTTTGTTTTACTCCAATCCATCATGTGATCTCCTTGGATTGTACATACATCTTCTGCTATTTTTGATTTTTGTATGTCTCTATTTCTCAAGTTGATCTTATGTTCCGACTTTCTTACTTCTAGTGGTCTCGATGTTTCTCCTGTATACGATTCACCACAAATACAAGGAAAACTATATACACAGTTTTTGCGCGTATGTTCTGGGGAACATCGCGTTATCATTTTGCCCAAATGTCTGTAACTTTCGAATTTTTTGACGAAAATGGTCTCAAACGATTTGGTTCGACTCCCCAATGAAGAATTCGAGGTCAAATTTGATTCTGTCCGGCCGGCCGTCCGGCCGTTGCCACGATAACTTGATAACGGAAAGAGCCAGCGACTTGAAATTTTCAGGGTAGGTGGCGCATCCCAATGCGACGGACAAGTTCGTTAATGGGCATAATCGGCCTAATGGTTTTCGAGTAATAATTTTGTTTTCAACCAATATGAATCCGATCGAATTGAAACTTGGTGAGTAGTTGTAGAATATGAACCTAAGCACATTAGTGAAATTTTGTGCGAATCCTATGGCTGGAAAATTATTAAAAAATATTTTTGTTGTCACGATAACTTGAGAACGGAAAGAGATAGCGGCTTGAAGTTTTCAGGTTAGGATATGCATCTGAACACGACATTTGAGTTTGTTTATAAGCAAAATCGGCCAGAAGGTTTTAGAGCTATAGCCATCTGAAATTTGGTTGTTTTTTCTCCTCATTAACTCGAATAATACTGAACCGATTGAATTGAAACATGGTTATTAGTTGTAGAATGCCAATGCGAACATTCTTGCAAAATTTCGTGAGGATAGTATTTGTAGAAAATTTTTAAGAAATCATTGAAAATAAAAAAAAAATTCTATATATCAGTAACTATTTGTCTGAAATTGCTGAAATTTCGCAAGAGCCTTTAGAACCCAACTCTACTGCCAAGTTTCAGGTTTTAACACGATCGGTTAAATATTGTTGGAGATTCGAGCAGCCTTGTGTGAGTTTAGTAGATGGGTCACCTTTGCCTCGATAACTTTCAAACAAAAGGAGATAGGGACTTGCAATTTACAGGGTAGGTTGCGTATCCGAATGGGAGAGTTAAGTTCGTTTTTGGGCATAATCGGTCTATCGGTTTCCGAGTTATACCCACCTGGAATATTATTTCCTCGATAACTCAAAAAATAAAGATTCGATCGAATTGAAGCTTGGTAACTATTAGTAGAAAATTTGAAAATAATGTCGAAAAAAATTGTTTTGTGAGAACCGTACCCCTAGAAAATTTCAAAAAAATTATGAAAAAAAAATTGGTTCAAGCACTGACGTGAAGTCAGGAGCTTTTGCGAGTATGTTCTATTGTCCCTTAATCGAATTTACCATGGTAAATTATGTTGTCCATTCTCCTGTATTGGACACTCTTAATTCGAATTTACCATGGCAAATTCGAATTAAATGTCCAATACAGGAGAATGGACAACATAATTTAACATGGTGGATTCGTTACTACCCACTCAAACGTATCTGGTTAAGAAAAGTGAGAAAAGGTGAGAAAGACAGGAGACCGGCTTCGTTCTCATCCCTACTCCGTGCTGTTTACTGGGACGTGACACCGGTATATTCTGGCAAATGAGTGTTGATCCAGAAAGACGCGGCAATTTTAAAAAATCTAGCACCTACCCCCGGTTTCTGAAAGGCTGATCAACACAAATGTTAACTAATCAGTGATCAATCTCTTGTTAACCCTCATCTGAGTTGCGCAAAGCGCAAAAACTCGGACTGATTTGACGTTAACAGTTCTGTTAACTTTGGCTAGCCTTTCAGAAACCGGGTGTAAGTATAGCAGGAATAAACTTTATCTTTGCCATAAGCTCAGGGAAATTTTAATCGAAATTGAGTGAAACACATTCACAAAAAATACGGCGACTTGGTTTTAATTACTTCATTCTCTGGGATAACTTACCAAGTAATTGATCAGTTATCGAGCGGGATGAAAAATTATTAATTACTAAAATGACTATTAAAAAATAGGGGTTGGTGATAGAAGGGTGAACATTTAGGGTTGTGTGTATTTTGTAATGCCACATTATAAAAAACAACAAAAAATTTCGTCCAAAAATAAAAAAGAAATTTTAAGGTTGAACAACCTTTATCACTTAGGGGTATGAAAAATAGATAGTAGCCGATTCTCAGACCTACAGAACACGCATATAAAATTTGATGAAAATCGGTAGAGCCGTTTCGGAGGAGTACGGTAACTAACATTGTGACAGGGAAATTTTATAGATTAGAAGATGAATTCCGCTAATCACAGGATTTTATTTGATTGATGAGTTGAAGATAGGGTTCGTATTTTTACGAAGAAGATTGACAATTTAAAATTTAAATTTTGCGTGTTTCAGGATTTTCCATGAATATGAACAGTAATCAAGATAACGAATTTATTCTATTTGGCTTGTCCACACTGTATGTGCACTGCATCTCGAATAAAGTACAGTCCAAGATCCCAATTATTCTTTGTTTTATTCAATAACAACACTGTTATGCGCTTAAAAATTGAGAATCCGAAATATTAAATTCCCAACCTTACCTGTTATCCTCATTATGCACCCCACAAGAGATGAAGTCAGCAGATTTGCAATAATTAATATCGGGACAAGCCAAGCGTGCAATCCCCGAATTGCACAAACAAAGGTTTTCGTCTGGTGAATGACGCGACCAGGTCGATCGGGATTTTTTATGGTACATTCATTACAGCCGATCGCCATTAGCCAGAGACAGAAACAAGCGAGGGCATGTGTGATGGGGGCAGCCGGGCGTGACTTGCCCACAATGGGCCCCATTCCTTTGACCTTTAGCCACCTTCCGTGCTATCTGTCGTGTCGTCGGTGAAAAAAAAATATGTGACGAATCGGTATGTCACGGGGAGATCTGATTGAATGCGATTGAGTTAATGTGGTGCAAAACGATGGAATGTTGATATGTAGTCCGGAAAATGACATATTCTATAGGATTGCTGACTCTCATGAAAATTCCTTTTCATTATATCTCACCGAAAGTATAGTTCGTCCAGAAAGTATCCGGAATTTATTATTTCTCATAATTTTAATCTATTACTTTTATCTAACATTCTAATACAAGAGTAATGTAAAGGGTGTCTCAGCAAGAACTTGAATTTTGAATTGCGCGCCATTTTTGACTGTCAATTGTTGAGTCAGCCGTATTTGTTGTTTGTTTAATTAAAACATAGACATTTACGAAATGGTGCGTTATAGCTCGGAAGAACGTTTGTTAATAGTGAAAACCCATTATAAAAAATGGGTTCAAGCCCTGTGGACAGGAGCTTTCTGGCGCTCTAGTTCAAACAGACAAATTATATCTCCGAAAGTATTGGTTTCTCTGAGTTGGGAATTATATCAATGTATACATATGATAGAGCTGCATCATAAAGGAAATTCAATTCAAATAATAGTTCATTTATCAAGATTAAATGAGCAAACATGAGCAAAATTTTTTTTTTACACTTTGCGGTAATCAGGTCAATACAAAACTTCACATGCGTATAAAGGTCATGATTCTACAATTTGATGCTAAATTTCAGACAGATCGAACGAACTTGTCCGAGATATTTACGCTCCAAAACCACCTTGCAATTTTCAATCCGCTAACTCCTTTCGTTCGAGAGTAATCGTGCCTACGGCCGGTCGGCCGGCCGGACAGAATCGATTTCGCACTCGGATCACTTGATCAGTGAGTCGAACCAAATCGTTTGAGACCATTTTCAGCCAAAAATTCCAAAATTACAGACACTTGGGCAAATTGATAAGCACTCTGTTCCGAGGAACTAGAGCGCCAAAAAAACAAGTTTCTTATGACAATTGCCCAAAACAGGTTTGAAGTACCTACAAATAGTAGGTATTCCATAAAACATGTATGAAAGAAGATGAGTAATAATAAAAAATTACCTTGTAATCGATCAAAAATTTCCTGATCTACGTTCACCAAATTTTCTCCTCTCTCGAACTACAGAATTATGCTTTCAATATTTACGTAATATTTTCAAACATTTTCGGGTGAGGTCCCCGTTGCATCGCTAAAATACGAGTATTTCAACCCCAATATTTTTGAAGTTACAATATTCCCTTCTGTCATGTTGACATTATGAGAATTCATACATAGAATAATTATATCAATCTGTGAAATACGATTTACATTGAAATTTTGAAAAATCATATCTCCGAAAGTATAAGCTTGTTAGAGTTAAAAATGATATGAATGGATTCTTATGATAAAACTACTTATTAAAAAAAATTTAATTTGGAATTTGTTTTATAAAAAAAAAATTTTTTTTTTATTACTCCGAAACCTTTTGTCCGATTTTGCCCAGTAACGAACTCAGCCGAGATATTCATCCCCCAAACCTACCCTGAAAATTTCAACTCTCTAGCTCATTCCGTTCGAGAGTTATCGTGCCTACGGACGGCCGGCCGACCGGCCGGACAGAATGATTTTCGACCACGGATTCTTGATCAGTGAGTCAAACCAAATCGTTTAAGACCATTTTCATCGAAATATTCGAAAATTACAGACATTTGGGCAAATTGATAAGCACTCAGTTCCGAGGAACTAGAGCGCCAAAATGGGGAAAATTTTACTATGACGATTCGCAAGTTACGTGATCATTTCTGCATGCATAATCGACCGTCGCGGCCTACTATTGAGAATTTGATCAAAATATTTGAGCTGACGTTTTCATTGAAATATAACAGAGACCCTATCCGTCATCGACCGAAAAGATCGGCGGAAAATATCGCAGCTGTGAGGGACAGTGGGGCAGCACGACGAAGCACCTCCATTCGATATTGTTGCCAGGCACTCTTCAACGGATTTTGAAAAAAGATTACACCTTCATGCTTACAAAATCCAGCTGACTCAACAGTTGCAGCCTAACGGTCATAGACAGCGCAGAAACTTTACCAGCTGGATCTTGGAACAACTGCAAACTGACGATGGATTTCACAACAAAATCATCTTTAGTGACGAGTCTCATTTTCACCTCAACGGCTTCGTTAACAAACAGAATTCTCGTATCCGGGGAGATGAAAATCCACATGTCATGCAAGAACATTGGCAAGAATTAGACGGAATGAACTTAAATGACATGTGATTTCAACAGGATGGCGCTACCTGTCACACCGTAAGGGAGACAATGATTTTGTTACAAACCAAGTTTTCAGGTCGAGTAATTTCTCGTTTCGAAGACCAAAACTGGTCTTCAAGAAGTTGAGATTTAACTTGTTTGGACTATTTACTCTGGGTTTTTCTTTGAGACAACTGAGGAAATCCGCAAATCCTGCAGCCCTTGGTGCAAAATGTACTGCAAAATTTCATCAAAAGTATCCATACCTGCCAACAGAGCAACGGTGGCCATTTAACCGATAGGTATTTTGATTCCTGTGTAGATGTCATCACTAGCTCCATTCAAGTTCTTGCTGAGACACCCTAAAGAGGATAAAAAATGGCGTAGATACGAGGTATAGACCAGTTTCAGGAAGACCGCTTGAGATTAAAGGAAACATTTAAAACGCTTTTTTCACCTTAGGACTACACAATCCGCACCTAGGGTTTCGCAAATTGGCTAATAGATTTGAAAATCAACAATCAAGTATGTCCAGAAACCGTCCATATATCACCGAAAATAAAAGGCTACATATCAAGGAAACTAAGAAAATCACTATTATGACACAATTACAAAAGGAACGAAGGATATAATTTTGTAAACGTTTTCAAGAAGATAATTTAAATAATATCTTTATATCTGATGAAAGTTATCTCCAACTTGGTGGGAAACACTTAAATATCCAATCAAAACATCCTGTTACCATTCAAATTTACCACTAAAATAATGGTTTGGGTTGCAATATCTGTAGCGTGGTGCTACAGTGAAATATCAGCTCTCACTGCAGCCACGACATCTTCTAGCGAACAGTCCTCCTTTAGGTGATCGTCGATTACATTATTCATCATGGCTAGGTCTTCAGCCGGTAGTCTCGATTTCTGCCTTGTTGTCTTTATGTTAGGATTCCTTACTGCAGCCTCAAATGCTTCCATTCTATTGACGACTAGCTCTGGAGCATCCTGCCGTTGGTGGTCCGTATACTGTCACGACCAGCACCAACCCCAGACGTGCCCTGGTGATCCCCAGACAGCAGCTGTTTTCCGAGGCTCCGTAGATCGTAATTCGTCATTGAGAGTGACGTCGGTTGAGAGTGACCAGGGTTCGCGGGTTTGGCACACCCGTATACTACTAAGTAGTGCCCCCTGCGGATTTGCATTTTATACCTATACTGACAGGTTTAGCGAGGGTACCTCGGGTTTGCTACGCCCGTAGGTACTCTGGGATATAACCCTGAGCCCCTGAGAGAGATCCCGTGATTTACTGTGTCAAAAGCTCTGCTGAAATCAAGCAAAACACTCACGTTCCCATAGTCCTTCGCTGAAATGATATCATCTAGGACGAATCTACAATCAGCACACCATGATATGAAATCTGACCACGACATATGGAACACCTCAGATGTCTCAATTAAATATATCTCCGAACGATTTGAGGTTATTTGCATATCAAGACGCGATATCCAAAGAGCTTTCTCGTCCTGCTTTGATATATCCTCAATATTTCACACCTCGCACTGTGGAATTCATAAATCATCACAAATTTATTCAGTTCGCAGATTGCGTAGAATGGGCAACATCTGAAACTGCCAGTATAATGTCCTCGCGATATTCGATCCATATTTCCACGGTATAATCACTTAATTCCGCGCCCGATAATCGATCACAATTTGTGTTGCTAATTAGATACCGCGAAAAGCGGCGGTATAAATCCTCTATTTATAACAGCGATCTCTTTTCAGGACTCCTGAAAAATGGCCGTACTTTCAGTGCTTTCCCTTGACCGTTGATATCCAATATTTATCATCATTATAATACCCGGAGTGCATTGCTTTTCATGCTGGAATGCATTATTATTGATATGCTGGAATCAAGATCGCAAGCAATTTTCTTTTGAATGGTCGCTATGTAATGGGACAGGTGTGTATTGAGGGGATAGTATTGAGATTCTACGAATTCATTCCCATTAATTAGGAAAGGAAATCGATGTATTTTCATTAAAACGATTGAAGTTAAACACTTTCATTTTCAAACGTAC
The DNA here is from genome assembly GCA_937662695.2 of Halyzia sedecimguttata. Taxonomy (NCBI): domain Eukaryota; kingdom Metazoa; phylum Arthropoda; class Insecta; order Coleoptera; family Coccinellidae; genus Halyzia; species Halyzia sedecimguttata. The sequence continues at coordinate 98,587,965 of OW569412.2, read as the reverse complement.
AATAATAACTTCATTTTTCGATTGAGAGGATCATCTTAAAGTTCTCCGCCAAGGAGGAGATATCTTGCCATGCAACACTTTTCCGGTCGGCGGCAGGAAAAGTGTTACTACGCAAAAGATGAATTGGTTACAATGAACAAAAAACTATCTAATTCAAAAGACATTTTCATTCGTTAAAGTTACATTGCATGTACAATTGGTCGATGTTGCATTTTGAAAATTAAAACCATGTAATAATGAACTGGTAGGATTCTGTGTCAGCTTCTGTTCAAAAGCTGATGCCTCAATAGAGTAATCTCAGTTGCTGGTTCCAGGGAATTCGTTGACGTTCAATATCCTACCAGCAATCTCATTCTTATTTCGCAGCGAATCCTCGATGTAGCCTTCTGCTACACTACTTGACTTCCAACCTCCGTGTCGATTCAAAGAATCAATGTTGGCTCCTCTATCTATAAGTAGTGAAGCAGAAGTTCACCTCAATGAATGACTTGTGTATTCGTTTGCATGATTCAATTGCAAAAAAGTGGCTACCTTTCATGGAACACTTCCTATACTATGTATTTCCATCACATCTATGTAGCATTTTCCAGACTGATATTTAAAAAAAAAAAAATCTATTTCCAACGAAATCGTTTGGTCTTCACGCAGTATATCTCCGATAAATATTTAGATTATTCTCCCTAATAACTGTCAATGTTCGAACTTTCCTCGTTTTACTATCAGGAATATTGACTTGATAATATTTCCCTCGTCCTCGATATCTATAGATTTCATTTTCACCATTTCGTCACATCTACAGGCACCAGCTACTCCAAATAATAAAACAATCTGAAACAACCACGTCATCATAGAATTATGTTTTATTATTGAAATTTTTAAAAATCATTTCTCTGTAAGTATTGGCTTGTTCGAGTTGAAAATGATATCAATGAATTCTTATGAGGAAACTGCATCTTAATGAAAATAGAATTTGAATATTGTAGTATATCGTTACTCCGAAACCATCAGGTCGATTTCGCCCGATAACGAACTCAACCGAGATACTTATTTCCCAAACGTACTCTGTGCATGCATTTCATCGAATTCTGGCATATTTTATGAGATAATGAACATTCCTTAATTCATTTAAAATATTTCTATCAATAAGATCCTCACATAATTCTGAGTGAATGATGTAGTCGGTATTCTACATTTAAATGCCAAATTTGAACTCGATCGAATATGTAGTTTCGGAAATAATGGGAAAATAAAATTTCGAACTGGAATAACTCGGAAACTATTGGGCGGATATTGTTCATTTACGAACTTAATCGTAGCATTCATCGAAAAAATTTCCATCATCCTGAATGACCATTTGCAAACTTTTGTAAAAATCTAATAATTTCGCATATCCCATTATAAAAATCCATAGGAATTAATTTACCGATGATAATGACCAATTTTGAATATCGAAAAATAGGAGATTTTTCTTTTAAGAAAACAAAATCGTATATGTTCAAAAGTTACCTAATGTTTACATCAAACCCAGAAGTAAATTGATCATGTCCGCTGTTGTCACATGTATAATGTCTAGACAACGGGATCCTCTTCCTGCGGATGCATTTCCGGGATTCCCTTACATACAAACTATCTTAACCTCCATGAGTTTCCTTTCTTTCGGTCTTGTGACAGTTTCGTTTCATTTGATTAAATTTGCACCCGAAAATTCGAAAAAAAAGGCGAGGTTATGAAAAAACTGCTATATTTATATCCTAAAACTTTATACATATCAAAAATATACAGTTTATATAGTTTAACCTTTAGTTGATTGGAAACTGATAACATTTGACTCGCACAGCAGAAACATTACCATTCACAATTTTTTTCGGTTTGTTGTTTTAAACTTGTGATTTCCTTTTAGTTCATAGGAAAAGGAGAATGACGTAGGTATGATAAAAATTTTTTTTGATTATTGGAATTTTCGTCCGTGTACAATTTCGGATGGGGCCTAATTTGATGGCGATACAATTAATTCGGATGAATAGGTAATACATATTCATCTACGCAAAGTATGTATGTCGTGCGAGGCTCTAACTTGTGATTAGAATGTACTATTTTTGATGTAAGAAAATGTTATGAGGGTATCTCAAATTTGAGATATGACGGCATCCATAATTATTTCCAATTTGCAATACTAATTTTTTTATGACTATACTTAAAGGTTATCCGCCGTATTCTCAAAGCATTCAATCTCCGTTAAGTCCTAACTGAGATCCTCAGTTAAGGATAAATATGAATCGAAACCTCAGTTAACGTGGAAATTAACGTGAAACAGGCCTGTTTCATCACCGTTAAATACGTTGACTGAGGTTGCGATTCATATTTATCATTAACTGAGGACCTCAGTTATAGGACTTAACAGAGATTGAATGCTTAGTGAATACGGCGGTATATCAAGTTACGCATGTAACATACAGTGTATTAGCAGCTGCTTTTTTAATCTGCCCTACATGCCCAAACTCGTTAAACTGCTTCTCTATTTTATTTATTGTTCCTTGGGTTATAGGCGGCAAATTCGGAAATTTTTCATGAAACAAGCGACTTTCATCTTTTTGTGTTCGAGTGTTATCTGCGTAACCAATCATTTGTAAAATTGTTATTTTGTGCTTTTCCGTTAATCGAACCATTATTCAAAATTGATGTTAATGAAATTCAAACACAAATTGGACAATTTATAAAATACAATTTATCAGCACAAAACAATTTGCGAAGGCGTTCTAACGAAACTAACATTGCCACAGAAAGTGTTTCACGTAGTTTTCATGGTACCATCTGTAAAACTCAATATTATGGTTTTTTTTTTCATTTTCTTCTCAATCACTTCTTGCAGGCAAATAAGTTTAGTATCATTGTAATACGATTTGTGAATATTCGAGGCAATATTATAATGAATTTCGGTAATTACATGATTTTATTATTTTATATTTTAAGTTCTGCAATAAAAATGAAAGTGATAACATTTCTGAATAGAGAATGACGCGACCATTCAAACGATGTATCACAAGCCCAAACTTCATATTTGAAAAATTGGGGGTTGTACCTGTCTTTCGAAGGGGGTTGAAGGTAGGGTTTGCATTTTTACGATGAAGAATTCAAAATTTTAATTTGACGTGTTCAGGGATTTTTCATAAATATGTACAAGGTGTCCCAAATTCGATGTCCATTGATGAAATCTCGGAATGTACAAACGTTAGGAGAAAAGGAAGGTCACATTCTTGATCTCGATTTTGAAGACGAATCAAATGCCGAAAACTTTATTTCAATATCGCTGATCGTTTTCGAGATACAGGCTGATTTCGAATTTTTCCAAAAAAACAATTTGATGATGTATAACTTTTTTGTTTATGCGAATTTTTCATCATGAAAAACAAGTTTTTTTTAAATTTTTTACACTGATTATTATGTGTTTAATATTATTCATGCCTGAAAATTCGTTACGGAGATATTGGTGAATCATGTGATTTTTCTTACGGGACACCCTATATATATATTAATTTAGTTTAATTACGTTTTTACTTCTATTTACGAATATATATATATAATATGTACTTGATAATTTACTCCAACAATTAAAATGATTATCTCTTTTTTTGTGAATTAGATTAATTTTTCAGTTAATTCATTGAATATATCAAGAATCAATTCATAAGCAACTTAAATTTCGTATTTTGGAAAAAAATGTGTGAAATTCCTCTGGACAGGAGCTTTGGCGCTCTTGTTCAAACTTTGACAAATTATATCTCCGAAGGTATTGGTTTCTCAGAGTTGGGAATAATATCAATGGAATCTCATGTTAGAACTGCATCATTAAATAAAATAAATTGAATAAGAATCCATTGATATCATTCCCAACTCGGAGAAACCAATACTTTCGGAGTTATGATTTGTCAAAGTTTAAACAAGAGCGCCAAAGCTCCTGTCCACAGGGCTTTCACACATTTTCAATTTGGCTTATGTGCGTCAATTCTCAAGAATTTTCGTAATTAAATTCAAAACGTAGGTCTATGACTCATCTCATGTTGGATTTATAGACATCAGGAAATTATAATTAGAGAATTCTATGAAATCATATAGAATTGAGAATAATTATTGAAATTTTGGAAAATCATATCTCCGAAAGTATTGTTAGAGTTGAGAATGACATCAACGGATTTTTATGATGAAACTGCATCTTAAAAAAAATTGAATTTAAAATTTGTAATGTAAAAAAAATTTTTTTTTTGGTACTCCGAAACCACCTGGCCGATTTTGCCCATTAACGAGCTTAACCTAGATACTTATCTCCTAAACCTACTCTGAAAATTTCAATTGTCTAGCTCATTCCGTTGGAGAGTTATCGTGTTCACAGGCGGACTGCTGGACAGAATCGATTTCGACCATGGATTCTAGATCATTAAATCGAACCAAATCGTTTAAGACAAAATTTCGAAAATTACAGACATTTGGGCAAATCGATAAGCACTCTGTTCCGAGGAACAAGAACGCCAAAAATGTAAATATTCGTAAATAGAATTTAAAGCGTCATCAAACTAATTGAAAATATATAGGGTGACCCATAAGAAAAATCACGTGATTCACCAATATCCCCGTAACGAATCTTCATGCATGAATCATTTTAAACGCATAATAATCAGTGTAAAAAATTAACAAACACTGTGTGATTCAGAATTATTGATTTCTGATTTTGTTAAGACAAATCACAAATGAAGCTATATAAAATATCATGCCAATAAAATTCCCAGTGCAATAAAATGTCTTTCAAAGTGGCAGAATTTTCACCTCTTTCTCAAATTTACAAAATATCATGCCAATAAAATTCCCAGTGCAATAAATTGTCCTTCCAAGTGCCACAATTTTCACCTCTTTCTCAAATTTGATCGCACCTATTAATTTTTCGAAAATCCAATTTTCGGGGTTGTTTCAACATAGAAAAGAAGAACATTGAGTTCGTTTGCCGGGTAGATAATGATAATCCCATCGCATCAGCTCTACTTCTTCAATACCTCTATCCCAGCTGACCTTTAAGTACGAAGAAATGTGGAATTACGCTAGCGCTAATGCCGCGCAAGCTCAAAATCGAAAAATGCGTCACAGCATGATGGGGAATCGGTCATTTGCAATTCTAATGGCGCACCTGCGTTTATATTTTTCCCATGGTTCTCTCCTGACAGTTCGAACCATTGGCGTGTCTATGATCGCTACGTTCAACGTTTTTATGACCAGATATCATATCGGGCAAATTAACAGGCTATATTGTTAATATTCATTAGTTGTCTACTGTTGCGAATGCGACCATTTTATGAGGAATTCCGATCGATGCCCGATAGAAAATTGCTTCGGATGCCTTCTTTCGAATAAAGCCCTAATGGTCGTTCGTTAATTCGTTATAAAGGGTCCGCCATCTAACGTTTTTTTTTTTCAACTAGTGCTTCTTTCGTGAATGGTAACACTTAGCTCATGTCTGATTTGACAGATAATTAGTTCTATCCTTCCGCTGAACGAATATGGTTGAGTATACGCTTGAACAACGCTGGGAAATATTGCGACATTACTTTGAAAATCATGGTAATGTTGCAGAATTTGTGCGGAACCTGCGTACGGATTTTGAAAGAAGAAAAGCTCCGTCAGCTCCGTATGTTCGTTATCTTGTTAAAAAAGTGAAAGAAACTGGCATCCTCATCGATAAACCAAAGCGTGAAAAGCCAAAAACAGTGCGTACACCCGAGAATATTGCTGCTGTGGTAGAAAGTGTGCGTTAAGCGCCATCAACATCAATTCACCTTCGTTCTCAAAAATTGAAGATTTCGGAGACTTCATTGGGACGAATTATGCATAAAGACCTTGGTATGACGCCATACAAAGTCCAATTGGTTCAGGAGTTGCCCTGTTTTTGGAGATCGCATTATACGCCGCAGAGCTAATGTCGTTGGGCCACCTCGGAGCTGCGATTTGACACCGTTGGACTATTATTTGTGGGGTTTCGTCAAAGATAAGTGTTACGCCAACAAGCCAGAGACAATTGACGCTTTAAAGAACAATAATCGTGAAGCCATTGGTGAAATACAGCTGCACACAATCGATAATGTTAATGTTAATATTAACCGGAAGGATTTTCAAATAAAAAAAGAAATTTGAGAAATATTTAGTAGCTTTTTTTTTATTGCATTCTCAAAAAAAAAAGTTATTTGGCGGACCCGTTTATTATAAAGAATACACTTGTGTTCCACAGATATCTGATGATATAAACATGGAGAAAAAGGGAAAGTAGATACAGTCGATATAAGGAATTCTATTCCAATATTAGAAAATTCGATATTCGAATATTCTGTTATGAAACAGAGTTTCTCAGAGTTGGGAATGATATCAATGGATTCTTATGATAGATCCGCATCATAATTATAATTGCAGAGTTAGAGGAAGAAATATTGTTTAAGGCCATACGACACTGAATATGCTACATACCGTTCGAACACGGAAGCCAAGCACCGTCGGGCGCGGTTAGTACTTGCATGGGTGACCGCTTGGGAGCACCGCTGTAATCTTTTTCAAATTGATTTCTGTGCGTCAATTATCAAGAATTAAATTTGAACTTAGGTCTATGACTCACCTCATGTTGGATTTACATACATCAGCAAATATAATAATAATAATAATAATATATTATTTATTTCAAATAAAAGTGTACAACTGTGTCGTTAACAAATTGACCACCTTGAAATGAAACAGTGTATAATTAGAGTATTCTATGAAATCATATAAAGTGCGCGTCAAAATTATGGAACAAATTGATTTTCTCAGAATAAAAATATTTGGCAACAAAATCCTGAAATAGGTCAATTTTTGTTTCACTTTTACCAAATTTTTATGCATTTTTGAAGGATTTTTGTTGCACCCTTTGCCATCCCCATCAACCCTCCAAATTTTTTGAATAGGGAAAGTGGGTCATGTGGTACTTTTTTGGCAAGGTCTTTGTATCTTCTTTACAGGCGTGCAAACATTTTCAAGAAATTTTTCTTTTTTCAAAAATAGTTAGTTCAAAGAGGTTTTCAGCATGTGCAATTTGTCATGGCTCATTTACTTTGAGAAGATGATACCTGATGAAATTTGTCACCGAATGTCGACCATTACAGTTTTGTTCATGCACAACTTTCAACCCACTCACGCTCTCCCCATTTTTTTCTCCACTAAAGGATTCGTAGGGGTTGAAAGTTGTGCATGAACAAAACTGTAATGGTCGACTTTCATTCGGTGACAAATTTCATGAGGTACCATCGTCTCAAAGTAAATGAGCCATGACAAAGTGCACATACTGAAAACCTCTTTGAACTAACTATTTATCAAAAAAGAATTTTTTTTTCTTGAAAATTTCTGCACGTCTGTAAAGAAGATACAAAGACCTTCCCAAAAAAGTAACACATGGTCCACTTTTCTTATTCAAAAAATTTAGAGGGTTGATGGGGATGGCACAGGGTGCAACAAAAATCCTTCACAAATGCATAAAAATTTGGTAAAAATGAAACAAAAATTGACCTGTTTCAGGATTTTATTGCCAAATATTTTCCTTCTGAGAAAATCGATTTGTTCCATAATTTTGACGCGCACTGTAGAATTAAGAATAATTATTAAAATTTCGGAAAATCGTATATCCAAAAGTATCAGTTTGTTAAAGTTGAGAATGATATCATTGGATTTTTATGAGGAAACTGTATTTTAAATTAATTGAATTTAAGAATTGGAATTAAAAAAAATGTTTTGTTACTCCGAAACCACCTGGTCGATTCTGCCCAATAACGAACTCAACCGAGACATTCATCTCTCAAACCTACTCAGAAAATCTCAACTGTCTGGCTCATTCCGTTCGAGAGTTTTCAGGAATACTGACGACCGGACAGATTCGATTTTGACCTCGTATTCTTGATCGGTGAGTCGAACCAAATCGTTTAAGACCATTTGCAGCCAAAAATTCGAAAATTACAGACATTGGGCAAATTGATAAGCACTCTATTCCGAGGAAACAGAGCGGCAAAAATTGGTTCAAACACTGACGTGAAGTCAGGAGCTTTTGCGCGCATGTTCTATTGTCTACTCATCACTATTGGACACTTTTAATCGAATTTAATATCGATATATACCGTTTTCTCAGTGTTATAATATATGAATACATTTCATACAATTTTAATGACAAACTTCATAACGAGAGAATCGTCTATGATCACAGAATTTTTAATTCTGGCATATGTATTCTATTGGAATTAACAAGTATTGACAAGTAACTCCAGGATACGATATTCACGAAATTCCGCGACAATTAGTGGGTTGGCATTCTACAAGTAATCACCGAGTTTTAATTGGATCAGATTTGTATATTCTGAGTTATAGGAAAAATAACAACAAAATTTCAGATGAGTATAACTTCAAAACCATTTGAGCGATTATGTCAATTAACGAACATATAAATGTCGCATGGGAGTTATTATTCATTACTATTTTTATGTAGGTACTATTGATAGTAGAAAGGGTAATTTCATCCTATACTTTAAACTAAATCAAATCACCATAAAAAGCAGATGAAGTTTAACCTGAGTCATTTGAAGAATCTTCAATTATTTTAGAAAATCAAATTTTTTCTCCTTTTCGAGATATTCTTCTTTGAATTTTATGAAATCTGAAATTCCAGAAATTTTACTACTTTTATGGCTTCATCCCTGAGGTTTGGAATTCTCGAATCAACCTCTAAGCCATCTTGCCGTACCTTTTTCTCGTTAACCAGCGGAGTCATAGATAATTTATATACAGGATTGTATGAGCACATTGTGAAATTGCTTGTAACTTTTTACATATGCCGAATCTAGTGGGAGAGCCCTGCGGACAGGAGCTTTGGTGCTCTTGTTCAAACTTTAACAAATCAAAAAGTATTGGTTTCTCAGAATTAGGAATGATATCAATGAATCCTTATGATAGAACTGCATCATAGAATAAATTAAATTAAAATTAAATAACGAACTTATTCGAGATATTCATTCCACAAATCTGCTCTGAAATTTATGTTATATCGATTTGAAACTTTAATATTTCAAATCGTTAACGATTTGACGTATCCTCTATAAATTGAAACATTCCAGTTGTTTCAGACATTTATATTTTCCAACCGACTGTTTTTCAACTTCTGATCGTTCTGTTTCCTCGATTTGTCTGCTAAGTCTTGGTCAAAGCTATCAAGGTCAAGAGGGACTACGAATTGTAACGCTCTGTTGGATATCTAACACGTCAGATGTCAAAAAAGATAGATCGTCTAGATGTGAATATGAATTCTTAATGGCACTGTTCATATGTGTTGATTGAACCGTCGCGAATGAAGCACTTTGGCCAAGTAAGATGCGACTGATTTACATAAATTCTATCGCGAATCGCAAATTCGATATAATTAAATGTATAAACGTGTACTTCCAACACCTACTACTTCGCCACCTAAGAATATAAATATTATATTGGTTCACCGAATTTAAGCGCGGTAATGCATTTATTTTTTATGGAGAGGCGGCCTAACAGGCGTGGTAAACTAGAGAATCGTTGAAAAGTTCCAAGCTTGCTGTCTTGTAATACTGACAACACATAGCTATGAATTTCAATAATTCATTATAATCATTTATCATTCAATGCTGAGTCATGATGATGATACGCCTGAGTCCAAACGGCAACCAAAAAAATGGATATTTTACCGGTGAATCTGCTCTGAAGAAGTCGTCAATGACAGTCCTATCGACATTAAAGTTTATGTCCATTTTTTTTTGAGATTTCAAAAGAAGTTCTGATTCGAACGGAAAATTATAGAAGAGCTGAGAAAAAATATCGTAAAATACACAAATTACGACATGAAAGTGTCCCCGCAAAAAGTGTTGTTTCACTACAACATCGCATCATCATATTTTAATTTTTGGCGCTCTTGTCCTCGGAACAGAGTGCTTATCAATTTGCCCAAATGTCTGTAATTTTCGAATTTTTTGTCTTAAACGATTCGGTTCGACTCACTGATCAAGAATCCGTGGTCGAAATCGATTCTGTCCGGCCGGCGGTTAACACGATAACTATCGAACGGAATGAGCTAGATAGTTGAAATTTTCAGAATAGGTTTGAGAGATAAATATCTCGGTTGAGTTCGTTATTGGGGAAAATCGGCGGTTTCGGAATAACGAAAAAAAATATTTTTTTAGATTACAAATTTCGAACTCAATTTTTTTTAAGATACAGTTTCATCATAAGAATACATGGATATAATTTTCAACTCTAAAAAGCTAATACTTTCGGAGATATGATTTTTGAAATTTTCAATATTAAATCGTAATTCTATGATTTCTCAGAATGCTGTAATCGTATATCTATCTATGCATTTCATGATATGTGTTCATACATGTCATCTGATCTACCGACAAGAGACATGTCATATTTATTTCTGGTTCTATTCAAATTTCGTTACTCACGATATAAAATACATCCTGCTCTAGAAAACAGTATGATTTAATGCAAAATGACCAATGAAATAACCTCAGAAAACGTAGAATTATGAGGATTATAGGATGCCTTTGGATAATCCATATGATGATGGAAATTTATACTTTCGTATAAGTTAATCAAATTGGGTTCAGAAAAGCTCGAGTAAAAACAAAACTGGAATAGTGACACTTTTTTTAATTTAATTTCTTTTATGATGCAGTTCTATCATAACAATCCATTGATATCATTCCCAACTCTGAGAAACAAATATTTTCGGAGAAATGATTCATTAAAGTTTTAACAGGAGCTCCAAAGCCTCACGACTTTCCCACATTTTTACAAACACTTGTTTAAACTTGTTCTCAATTTTTTTTCTTAGAATTCTTTGATTTTTCGAAGAAATTATTTTCTTCAGAATTAATGAAATTACCTGAAGTTTTAGTTGTTAAGATACGAATAAAAACAAAAGTTCACACGGAACAAGTTTTAGTGGTGGCTTCTTCTACCCCTTACAACTATAGTTCGAATCCAAATCTCTTTTCGACAGCAGATAATTTGTTTTAAGTAATCATCAAAGGATACTGTGGGAGGTATACTCATTATTATAAGGTTTTTTTTTGGGTTTTCTCTCCCAAACTCTGAAAAATATCTATAAAATAAAAATTAATGATTTTGTGATTTGCTTCTGCGTAAGAAACACAAGATATTTGTCAGAAGCAATCAATTGAACAATGTTGCCTAACAAACAACAACGAAACAACATCAACGAAGAAACAACTATATCGTAACGTTTCGGAGTCTATATCAGACTCCTTCGTCAGATGCTTAATGAAAATCTTTAGAATTATTTTGTTGGTAGTTATTCTGTGAAATTCAAGAATTTTTATTTTATAGATATTTTTCAGAGTTTGGGAGAGAAAACCCAGAAAAAAACCTTTCAATTAAGATAATTTGATCTTAATTTTATTCATTTATAACTTTATTTGTATTGTAGACCCCTTCATGGTTCCGGGGTGTTCATTTTTTTTTAATTGACCCATCTCAATTCTCAACAAGGAATGCCTCCTTCAATTTTTGGCAGTTATTAATTATAACACCCTGTATAGCATAGAACCAAAAATTCCCCAACAAGGCATGTGACTTCACTACAAACAACAGAACTCGACTCAACACAGTAGTCATTATCTCAGGTAACAAAACCGCCGAATTGATTATAAAAACAACAAGTAGCCAGAAAATAAACTTTAAAACTATAAATTAATTTACCCGTATCATTGTTTGGTCAACACCAGAGTGTCTACAATTAAGACAATGCTGCATTACCCGTGGGAAAGAATTCAATATTCGTTTTGAACACCGTCATAAAAAAGTCTACACAGAATTAATTTGGTGGTTTGGGGACAGTGTTCGATATATTCACAGAAAATTAAGTACTTCTCTTAGACGGTGTAATTAAATGTTAGAAAAATTATCGAAGCACTGGCACTAATTGAAGGATGAATAAGTTCACTGATTTATTTTGTTGCTCCAGTTTATCGTATGACGAAATGTAAAATTAGGCAATATACAGAGTGTTTATAAATGATTGTAACATCGCAGTTGGCTTTGGATTTTTACCGAGATCACATAGAGCGCAACCCGAGAGTCTCGTTAAATTTTTTTTATGAAATTTTTATTCGAAATATTAGAAAATTTCTTCCTGAAAGATCGTCTTATTTACTACAGCTACATACAGTAAACTTTTTGGCGCTCTAGTTCCTCGGAACTGAGTGCTTATCAATTTGCCCAAATGTCTGTAATTTTCGAATTCTTTTATGAAAATGGTCTCAAACAATTTGGTTCGACTCACTGATCAAGAATCCGAAGTCGAAATCGATTATGTCCGGCTGGTCCGGCCGGCCTGCCGTAGGCACGATAACTCTCGAACGAAAGGAGTTAGAGGATTGAAATTTGCAAGGTGGGTTTGGAGCGTAGATATCTCGGACAAGTTCGTTAATGGGAAAAATCCATCAAGCGGTTTCAGAGTTATGGCCGATTTCAGTACAAACATTTTTTATGAATATTTCCGAAATCGATCACTCGATCTATCTGAAATTTAGCATCAAATTGTAGAATCATGACCTGTATACGCATGTGAAGTTTTGTATTGACCAGTTTGCCGCAAAGTATCAAAAAAAAATTTTGAAAATTTTAAAACATGTTTTCTACAATAACTCCCGAACGGAATGAGCTAGGCAGTTGAAATTTTCAGAGTAGGATAGGGAGATGAATATCTCGGTTAAGTTCGTTATTGGGCAAAATGGGCCAGATGGCTTCGGAGTAACGAAAAAAAAATTTTTTTTTAAGTAACAAATTTCAAATTCAATTTTCATCTAAGATGCAGTTTCACCATAAAAATCCATTGATGTCATTTTCAACTTCAACAAGCTAATACCTTCGGAGATATGATTTTTCGAAATTTCAATTATGAATCGTACTTCTATGTTTTCACAGAATGCTATAATTATTCTATCTAAGCTTTATTATATGCTCTGTGTTCATACTCGTACATGTCATCTTGTTCCATAAGAGAGAGTCAAATTCATTTCAGCTATTTTAATTTGATTTCTTCCATGGTGCAGTTCTCATTCTCAGATTGCTCATTTAATCTTGATAAATAAACTATTATTTGAATTAAATTTCCTTTATGATGCAGTTCTATCATAAGAATACATTGATATAATTCCCAACTCTGAGAAACCAATACTTTCGGAGATATAATTTGTCTGTTTGAACTAGAGCGCCATAAAGCTCCTGTCCACAGAGCTCGTACCAATTCTTTATATACGACTCGACCTTTTTCAACACCCACATAAAACATTTGAATATGAAGAGTTTCCACTAAAATTACCAATATATTTTATCTATATTGTACATTGATCGTTCTAGAAATATATTTTTTTTAAAAACCTTGAGATAATTGAGATAATTTTTCAAGAAAAATAGAATTCACAACCATAAAAACTGATCCCATTATGAACTCAATACTTAACGGACAACTTTTATTGACCCTAAATCCCAATGCTTTTAAAATTTCATAACTGTTTGAACATCTGGAGAAATTTATTGTTTGTTATTGTGCTTCTTGTAGTGAAGATGTGAAAAATTATTGTATACATCTGTGCAAGTACATATAATAAAACTGGTAAAGAAATGAAGAACTCCCTTACTGGGAAGGTATTCATTGAAAACGATACCATTTTGTCCAATTCTATTAAAAAATGAATAGACATCGATAGCCTGTTTAAAACATCAACAAAACCATCGAAACATTGGAAAACTGATTTTGAAGAACATTTGCTGTCAGAACGAGCAAATAGGAATAAGAAAATTGTATTCTAGAGTGGTGGAAAGTGCATGAAAAAGTTCCTACACTTTCAAGATGGTCGATGATTTATTAATGGCTACATTCCGTATCCGTTGAAAGATGATGGGATGCAAGCGTGATGTTTGAATTCTTGGTCATCGAGTAATTTAAAAAATGAAATTAACAGTGTTTAAAATTTAAAAAGGTATGTACATGTACAACTATTTTTGTATAAGAGCGTTATAAATATAGCTTTACAAAATTATTCATTGTTATCTACCATTTCGTTTATATATTATAATATTTATTATCGTTATTCATAATTAAGCGAGACGAGACGAGACAACTGATAACGAGATGAGACCGAGACTTAATTTTTCGGCAATTGGCGCGACCGAGACGAGATTTTTTATATTCTCGCCTATACTCTCGTCTCGTGTGAAGCCCTATTTATTATCGCCTGGTTACAATTATACCACATCCAATTCACCCATAAACCAACGAATTTCTCCTCTCGATTTCGAGTAGAATCTCGTTTTCGGATCCTTCCTTTCGATCTCGAAAGCACATAGCCTCTCGCTATTTAGCAACTGCCGAGCAGTCATCAGCAGTGTCTTACAGCCGAACGACCCCTTTGGTTAAATTAGGACAGTCTTTGAGCAACTCACCCGCAAATTGGCTAGCAAGTGGAGACGGGGTGGTAAATTTAATCTTTGATCCGCGTCTTCTCTTTCTCCGCAAATAGAATTGTCGTTTTATTGGTTTCAACCCTTCTACGGTTAATTGCTCGAACGCTCTGATAATTTTTTGTTTCTATTCTTCATTTCTTTTGACTAGGGGCTGTAAGTAATTAGTCTTCATTGTGATTGTTGTTTGTCCTGCTTTTGTCGGAAGAGCGATCTTGGCTCTATAGATATCATCTAATCCTTGCCTCACGCTCGAGAAAACGTGTATTGGGTGACATTTTATTTAGGGTAAGAACCTGGACATGATTAAATACTGGATTATTTCTGAGGAATTCAAACAATCCAAGTGTAAAATATTTGACATGCACAGGGTGCAATACTTTTAAATGAAAGAATGATTATAAATTGAATTTGGTTCACTCTAACCCGAATAATTTGGGGGTGGATATTTAAAATGATATTTTCTCGACAACAATTTCGTTAATTTTTCACCGCAATATTCATCATTATGAGGAAATGGGAAATCGCGTTATCGTTTTGCCCAAATGTCTGTAAGTTTCGAATTTTTTTCCGAAAATGGTCCCAAACGAATTCCAGGTCAAATTCGATTCTGTCCGACCAGCCGTTGCCCCGATAACTTGAGGACGAAAAGAGCTAGCGACTTGAAATTTTCAGGGTTAGTGGCGCATCCCAATACGACGAACAAGCTCGTTAATGGGCGTAATCGGCCCAATGATTTTCGAGTAATAATTTTGTTTTCAACCAATACAAATCCGATCGAATTTAAACTTGGTGAATAGTTGTATAATATAAACCTAATCACGTTTGTGAAGTTTCGTGGCAATCGTATCACTAGAAAATTTTAAAAAAATTATAAAAAAATTTTTTTTATGTCACGATAACCTAAGAACGGAGAGAAATAGCGACTTGAAATGTTTAGGTTAGGTTCTGCATCTTAATGCTACATCTGATATTGTTTATAGGCATAATCGGCTAAACGGTTTTGCAGTTATACCCATCTGAAATTTGATTGTTATTTCTTCAATAACTCGGAAAATACAAAAACGATAGAATTCAAACATGGTTACTAGTTGAAGAATGCCAACGCAAAAATTCTTGCAAAATTTCATGAGGATCTTATTACTCGAAAAATTTTTAAAAAATCATTGAAAATCATTGTAAAAAATTCTATATATTAGTAACTATTCGTCCAACATCGCTGAAACTTTTCTAGAGCCTTCCGAACCTAACTCTACTTCCAACTTCCCAGTGTAAACACGATCGGATATAAATTGTTGAAGATTCGAGTAGCCTTGTGTGAGTTCAGTAGATGGATGGATGACCGTTGTCTCAATAACTTTCGAACAAAAGGAGATAGGGACTTGCAATTTTCAGGGTATGTTGCGTAACCGAATGGGAGAGTTCGTTTACGGGCACAATCGGTCCAACGGTTTCGGAGTTATACCCACCTGGAATATTATTTTCTCGAGAACTCAAAAAATATAGACTCGATCGTGTTGAAGCTTGACAACTAGTTGTAGAATATCGACGCAAAGACCTGTGTAAAATTTTGTAAGAACCGTAGGTACCCCTGACGTGAAGTCAG
The DNA here is from genome assembly GCA_937662695.2 of Halyzia sedecimguttata. Classification (NCBI taxonomy): domain Eukaryota; kingdom Metazoa; phylum Arthropoda; class Insecta; order Coleoptera; family Coccinellidae; genus Halyzia; species Halyzia sedecimguttata. The sequence continues at coordinate 98,571,797 of OW569412.2, read as the reverse complement.
GAGCTTTTGCGCGTATGTTCTATTGTCCATTCTCCACCATTGGACAATACATCGTATTTTTTAAATGTATCCTCCATTACCAAGACTTTCGTTTCCTTATTGTTTCTTAGGCAACATTGTTCGATACATTGCTTCTGACAAATATCTTGGATTTCTAACGCAGGATAAATTCACAAAATAATAAATTTTTTATTTCATAGATATTTTTAGAGTTTGGGCGAGAAAATCCAGAAAGGAACCATTTAATTATACAGTCGGGTCCGGTTATAACGTGCTCAGCGATTCCAGAAAAAATGCTCGTTATAAGCGAACGCTCGTATTAAACAAGTTATACTTATTTGCATTGCGGTAGTCCGTACCTTCAGAATTTGCTCGTTAAAACCAAACTCTCGTTATAAGTGGTACTCGTTTTAAACTGACCAGACTCTTTTTGGCACTCTTGTTCCTTGGAACAGAGTGCTTATCAATTTGCCCAAATGTCTGTAATTTTCGAATTTTTCGATGAAAATGGTCTTAAACGATTTGGTTCGACTCACTGATCAAGAATCTGTGGTCGAAATTCATTCTGCCGGCCGGCCGTATGCACGATAACTCTCGAACGAAATGAGCTAGACAGTTGAAATTTTCAGAGTAGGTTTGGGAGATAAATATCACGGCTAAGTTCGTAATTGGGTGAAATCGGACAGATGGTTTCGGAGTAACAAAAAAAAACTTTTTTTTACATAACAAATTCCAAATTAAATTTTTATCAATATGCAGTGTTACCATAAGAATCCATTGATATCATTTTCAACTCTAACAAGCTAATACTTTCGGAGATATGATTTTTCAAAATTTCAATATAAATCGTATTTCTATGTTTTCACAGAATGATATAATTATTCTATCTATGAATTGTTATAATGTCAACTCATTTTCCTGAGACATGACGTTGTCTAATTCATTTCAGCAATCGTAGAATTATGAGAATTATAATATAAAATCATACTTTTTGTTGCTTGATATTTTCATGTCGATGGTCAATCCATATGATGATGGTAATGGTAATGGTAAGTTAATAATATTGAGTTCAGAATATCTCCACTAAAAACAAAACTGCAATATTGGTGTATTGGAGTATTGGAGTGGATTTGAGGAAAGATATATATTATCGTTCATCATAGAATTGAGGTTTGAATATCTCGGATGAGTTCGTTGTTGGGTAGAATTCGTCTATTGGTTTTGGATTGATAATTTTTGGCACTATTGTTGAATTTAAATTCTTCTATGATGTTTGAATTCAATTTCTGCTAAAATCACACGGCACAGAAAATAAGTTTTAAAATGACAGGGAATTGCACAAATAAAGCATTAAAGCGAATACTATCGCAGAGAAACATCCAATCCTTCAAAGAGCTATTGGCAGATCAAGATTGGAAGCTATTGTATGAAATACCTGAAAATGAGGTGAATGAGCAGTTCAATATGTTTCATACCATATATTCAAACCTTTTTGATAGATCTTTTCCACTTAAGAAAGTGTCAATGAAGAAAAAATCCCAAATGAATAATACAGACCCCATTGTCAAAAAAACAAAAAATCAACTAGACGCATTATTAGTACTAAACACTCACAATAATTTATTTAAAGAAGAGTATCGTAAAACAAAAATCGAATATGACAGATTATTAAAGAGACAGAAAGAACAAAAATATGAAACATTAATAAAGAATTCCGACAACAAAAATAAAACTTTATGGACTTTAGTAAATTCACTCAAAAATAAACCGAAAAGGAAAATTGAATTGAATGGCGAGCCTCAGAAAATCGCAACTGAAATGAACAACTTCTTCATCAGTGCAGCACAAAAATTAACAAAAGATATTCCGCCAATAAATGCCACAAACAATATCAAAGAACAAGACAGATCTATACGTTTGAAAAAACTAACAGAAGATGAAGTACGAGATTTAATTAAATCGATGAAAAATAAATACTCAAGTAGTTTTGACGAAATATCCAACAATATTATAAAACAAACAGCAGAAGAAATAATTCCACCTTTGGAGTACATAATTAACAACTCTTTCACGTATGGCATTTTTCCAGATAAATTGAAGATTGCAGTTGTCAAGCCGATCCATAAAAAAGGTGATATGAACGATTACAACAATTTTAGACCTATAAGTATCTTGCCAAGTTTCTCCAAGATCATAGAAATGGCATTTTGCAGACAAATAATGGAGTTTTTTCTGGAGAATGAAATATTTGGATACTATCAGCATGGGTACTTGAAAGGAAAGTCTATTAAAACTGCAATACATAATTTTATAACTAAAATCATTGAAGCTTTTGAAAACAAGGAGCTTGCTCTGGGTATGTTCCTAGACCTATCTAAAGCATATGACTGTATGGATACGGAAAAATTGATAAAAAAGTTGGAACTTTATGGAATTCGAGGACCAGCATTGAAATGGGCTAAATCATATTTGTATCGCAGAAAACAACTAGTAGAAATAGAATCGAATGAGGAAACCATAAGATCAACCATACAAGATATAATTCTAGGTATACCGCAGGGTAGCATAGCCGGTCCATTATTCTTTATAATATACCTTAATGATTATGGACTAATATTTGAAGCAGATAAGAGTAAAGTGACCACTGTGAACTATGTCGATGACACTAATAAGCTCATAATTGAAAAATACCTCCAGGAGCTAAAACAACTATGTGAAATAACATTGAGGAAATCAAAAGAATGGTTTGAGCAAAACAATCTGATAATAAATACAGAAAAAACACAATTAATACTCTTCACACCGACCAACTCAAAGATGGAAGAAATGGATCATATTATATTGAATCAAGATGAATATGATCTTGCTGAATGCACAAAGTTCTTGGGAGTTTATATAGATAAAAATCTTAATTGGAAAAGACATATAAACTATCTAGGCGAAAGAATAACGACATCTATTTATGGTTTTCGTACTATAGCCAAATACATCAGTAAAACTTACTTGAAAACAGTGTACCACGCAACTATAGAATCAAAACTGAGGTTTGGCATCGTATTTTATGGGGCAGGAAATATGAATTCACTTTTTATTGCACAAAAGAAGGCGGTCAGAATAATGAATAATTTGAATTATGACCAATCCTGCAGAAACGAATTCAAGAAGACGGGAATTTTAACTATCTATGCCATATATATACAAGAGTGTGCCCTATTTATTAGAGACAATAAAAAATTATTTGAAAAATATGAGAACCGGAAATATTTTTACGAGACAAGAAATGCGGACTTTCTCTATCCCAGGTTGAATTTAACAACATCTCAGAGACAGGTTGAATTTAGATGCCTTAAGATACATAACTCACTACCTATCAATATCAAAACTATAAGAGATGAAAAATGTTTCAAGAGGAGATTATATAAATTTCTATTAGAACTGGAGCCTTACAGTCTGGAGGATTTTCTCAGTTGATTGTGATTGCCCCTATTAGATTTACCTATATTTGTATTTGTTTTTGACACTATTTCACTTCGTCTCCACATAACTTGTTATTTTGGATAGGATTTGAAATAAAGAACCATTATTATTATTATTATTATTATTAAAATGAAGTTCTTTCATAAGAATCCATTGATATAATTCCCAACTCTGAGAAACCAATACTGTTGGAGATATATAATTGGTCTGTTTGAACAAGAGCGCCAGAAAGCTCCTGTCCACAGTGCTTGAACCCATTTTTTGTTAGGCGTTCGTACGCTATTAGTTCGCCCATAAGTGTGTATTTTCAGAATTTTCAATTGATTATACAGGGTGTCCAAACTGATAGGGACGAGTCCACCGTGATTTTGAGAGAGAAAACCCAGAAAGAAACCATTTAATAATGAATATACATCTCAACGTATCCTTTAATGATTACTGATAACAAATATAACCTAAAATCGCAGATGCATACCAAAAATAAAAAAAAAAACATGGCGGCATTCGGAAGAAACGACCGCCATACATCATCACCGCCAGGCCGTCGTAATGAAGGACTCCGGGTCCGTATCAACTCCTTTTCATCCGTCATATCTTCGGTCTCATCGCCGAAGCCAACACGGTGGAACAACAAAGCATTTTCTTCAAGCGAATTCCGAGATATAGAACAATTATGTTCTAAATAAGCCTCAGAGGGATCTTTGACAGAATCATTAAGGTGTGTACAATGGGGTCCACTCTTCGGCGGAACCACGCTACGGTGAACAGCGCCAAGTGAAAACCCCACCTCCGCGGACGGACGAAACCTTGCGTTCTAACCTCTTCACCTTTACGTCTACCGCGCGAAAAATTGGACGTTATTACGTGCGATTCGACGGAATGAATCATTATTCAAGCCGTGCTTAATACTTTGCCGAAATCGTTCGTTGGGAATGGCCACCGTTCTCTAATTATCTGACCCAGATATCGTGAAGTACCGGGTGGATATTTATTTGAACATACTGCAACTACCGGGCGAGGCAGGTGGGCTGGCGATGGCGTGTCGTTGATTCAATTTATTATACACTGCCGAAAACGAATAGTAGCACTCATATTGCGGCGATTTTTGATTTGCTACTCACGAATAAGGCTCGCTTCACATCAACACGACACGGTTTTATGTACGGCAACGACACAAACACTCGAGATTTCCCACAGCCTTGCTTCACAGTCGTATAAACGACATCGACATCCGATTCTTGCGTGAAGGCTTCAATGATAGCTTTCACAGCTATCTGGCTGAGTCGTGGTCGTCTGAACGACACACGACTACCTTGCACGGCTCGAGGGGACTGCCGGACACCCTCGAGTCGTTCACGGCAGCCGTGTGTCGTTCATACGACCACGACTCGGCCGGATAGCTGTGGAAGCTATCATTCAAGCCTTCACCCAAGAATCGGATGCCGGTGTCGTTTACACAACTGTGAAGTGAGCCTGTGGGAAAGCTCGTAGATAAAACCATGTCGTGTTGATGTGAAGCGAGCCTAACTAGTATAAGGTGTAGTAAAAAGAAATCCATTATTTTCACAATAGATGGCTTTAGTTATATGCATCTCACGTTGTATAAGTCCGATCGGGTTCCACTGGATGGCGTTAGAAAGGTGAGATTTTCTACTACAAAAACTTTCTTGATAGTTTTATGATCAGTTGACTCATTTTAGTTTGAGCCTGCTTCAAAGATGGACACCATCAAAGAGAAAATACGCAATACTTTACAGTTTTTCTTCGATAAAGGCGAAAATGCAAGCCAGGGGGCTGAAAATGTAAATAGTGTTTATGGTCCTGATAGTATAACAGCCAATCACGCGTAATCTTGGTTTCGTCGATTCCGTTCCGGGAATTTCGATGTAAAAGATGCACCACGCCCTGGATGGCCAATTGTCGAAAATGTCGCTAAAATCATGGACACTGTCGGGTGCGACCGTCATGTAAGCACTGTTTCGATTGCCCAAGAGCTGAACATTGGACAAAAATACGTTTGGAACCATTTGAATAAGGCTGGACTCAAGAAGGAGCTCGATGTATGGGTGCCACACGAGTTATCGCAAAAAAACCTTATTGTCTGAATTTCCATCTGCGATACGCTGCTGAATTGCTACAAATTTCCCATTTCTGAAGTGGTTGGTGACTGGTGATGAAAAGTGTACTACTTACGACAACGTCAAGGAAAAGCGGTCGTGGTAGAAATGCGGTGAACCGGTGGAAGCGGTGCCCAAGCTAGGATTGACGGCCAGAAAGGTTATGCTGTGTGTTTGGTGGGATTGGCAGGGAATCATCTACTATGAGCTGCTCCCCTACGGCACAACTGTTAACTCGAAACTGTACTGTAAACAATTGGACAATAGGAGACGAATTGTGTTCCATCAGGACAACGCCAGGCCACATACATCGATAGTGACTCGCTTTAAGCTCTGGGCACTTGGTTGAGAGGTTCTTATGCATGGACCCTATAGTCCAGACTAGGCACCAAGTGATTACTATCTGTTCCTGTCCATGGTGAACAATTTTGCTAGTGAAAAATTTGCTTCAGCAGAGGCTTGTGAAAATTGACTGTCCCAATTTTTTGCCAATAGGGACAAGGACTTGATGTAAATCGAATCATTCTAACTGTGGTAATTAAGGCCTTCAATTTCATGCAAAACTAATGGATTTTTTTTACTACACCTTATATTATTATTATTACACACATCGTCATTATTCTCGAGCACCCTTATGTTGTCTATATTGTATATTGTTGCTATTGTTGATCTATTGTGCACCCCCATCAGACCTGTCGATGTCACCTCTATCTACAACTTGTCTTCCAGTTCCAGGGTTCTGATGAACTCCAGTATCTGGGAAGGCTTAAGGAGGCTACGACTTCACTCCTGCAGATTCCTTGCCCAAAGCATTCCTTGCGTTGATTTGAGATGGCGAGGCATTCCGTTATCAGGTGATTAGGACTTTCATCCTCCTCGAAACAGAATCTGCACTCGTCAGTTTCTGCTAGCCCTAATCTCATCGAATGGTTCCTAAGACAGAAGTGTCCTGTGAGGAAACCAGTGACGAGCTGTAGCGTGTTTTTACTGGGATCCATATACTTCTTGGATTTGACAGCGTGAAAGTTTCGGAGGAACATTTTGAAGTGATACATTTCTGGGAGAAATCTCCAGAGTACACCTCTTTCCGTTTCTTCTTTCATCCGGAATTCAATTTTGTAGGTATATCTACCTACCCCACAGTAGGATTCCAGGCCAATAAAAGAGGTTCGTGCTCCTTTCTTGGCAAGTGTGTTGGCCCCCTCGTTTCCTTTAATTGCCGAGCGACCAGGAACCCAGACCAACGAGACCCTGTTGTTCTTGCTTAATTCATTAAGCTCAGAATTTCAATAGCAGCTTGACTGTCAGAATGGATTGCTGTATCACATATATGATAGCTTCTTTCTAGGTTCATTTTCTACCATTCGATTGCAAGTATTTCTGCCTGACAGACGCTCGGATGGAAGCCTAGCGATAGTGAGCACTTCGTGCCTGCCCCATAGACTCCAACGCCAGCTCCTATATTGGTCTTTGAACCGTCTGTGTACCATTTAATTGTAGCGCTCTTATTCCTGGGAACAGAGTGATTTGCGATCCAATATGAGAAATTTAATCTTAAAATATTATCGCCAGGTTCTAACAGGTTTACAGCGTGGGCAAAATTGGTGATACCTTAACAACAACTTCTTAACTCTAATTTATGATGCAGTTCTATCATAAGAATCCATTGATATCAGTCCCAATTCTTGCGGTGGGTTTCACAAAGCTTTGACAGCTCTTGATTGCCAAAACATTGTGATTCTATGTCAATTTCCAGTTCATTCTTGATGCAACCACTGAATTAAATCCACAATTAATCTAATCGAAGCTTCGTGAAACCCACCATGGGAAACCAATAGTTTCGGATATATGATTTGTCAAAGTTTAAATAATTATTCGCTAGAAGTTTGACAAGAGCGCCAAACCCCTTATCCACAGAGCTTTCTCACTTTTTATGACTCTGATACGTATAGTATCATCTGCAAGTTGTATGGTCTTGACAAGGAAGATCGTTCATGTATATAGTTAAAAGAAGGGGGCCCAGGATGGCGCCTTGGGGCACCCCCGAAGTTATTTGAAGTGTGTTGGATTTTATCATATTAACTACCACAAGTTGGTGACACTGTGTTAAATAGTAATCCAAAGGTCACAGAAGGTTGCAGAAACAAGTTCCTCCCTCTCAAATGCTCCAACTATGTCACAAACCAAGCCCAGGATGGCACGGTCTGTGGACATATTGTTTTGAAACCCAAACTGGGCTGAGGAAAGCAGACCATTTCTATGCAGTGACCCCTCATTTGAATGAGCTTTGAAAGAGTGGAAACTATCGAGATGGGTCGATAGTTCCAACGTCATTGTATTGTCCTTGAAAGAGATTATATTATGTTCATGAATAAAATCGATTTTGACCGAAAACTTGACTGTGTACCTACAGATCAGCTTATGTGTTACATATACTCCATTCACTTTTATAAAGTCTCCCAGTTGGCCATGAAAGTTTGACACATTTCACCGTGTATATTTTGAAAATGTTAGGTTATAGTAGTTTTCCGGTCAGATAACTACGCAACGTTGTCCTCTCTACATAGAGGTCGTAGTTATTACGTATTTTTTTTTTACTTCGGAAAAATAATGAATATTAGAAGATATATTGTGAATTCAACAATTCCAAAGACCTGGCGACTGTTGAAAATGTTTCCTCTGTTGTTACTGGAAATATTTCACGTAGGTATATAATCTGGTTGGAAGATTCAGTTATTCTATTTTCTTGTACGGAAATCAATAATCAAGTGTTAAATTTTAATGATAAATATTGGATAGAGTAGTGCGTTGCTTTGTGATAGCTCAATAGGAAAAAGAATAAAAATACCTGAATAACCCAGTAGGAAAACTTCTAAAGGAACAGACGTATCTATGGAATTCCCCACTTTTCGATATTCTTAAGAAATAAGCCTACAGAAGGCATTTAAATACCTTGTTGCACAACTTGAAATACACCACGTTCAAAATGTAGTAGTACTACGAAACCCAAGTAACTGTTAAACCTTTATAAAATATAGTGATAGGATAGGAAACTAGTAATTTCATTCGAGGGTTGTCCTGGGACAGAATGCAGTTTACCTAATGCAGATTTCAGTTCTGTATAACACTTCCTGATACTTTGTCTCTGCTTCTCCATAACTGCTTTCGGCATTTTCAATTTCAAAGCGAAGAGTTCTTTATTATTGCAAGATAATGGTCTGTGATAATATCTTGTCTAAGATGGAACATTATACCTACCGAGAGTAGAAATTGGCAACGTCTCAGAGAATTGTTTTGACATTGACGATATCGCAGGAGTGCCAACCTGCCTCAGTTTTAGTTACAAAAACGTGATAGACCTAAATCTTGGCCAACCGGGAGACTTTATAAAAGTGAATGGAGTATACCTTGCAATTCAAGTACCTAATCGAATATAAATCGATATTTATATTCAGGATTGACGTCAAATGCCCAGGAATCCTTCTAATGACAATTATATAATGGTTCTTCGACAAATTTGGTCCCGGTACCAGTATTTTCAAATAATCCTTCCACGATATCAGAATTCAACACGAGTAGTCCATTCCCGTTTACATCTTCCTCTCTCGAGAGAAACGACAAAAAAACTGTTGGTATGGGAAAGCTGAAGCTCCTACGAACACTCTTGCAGTTGCAATTACTAATAATTGAGTAAGACGATAACAATAATCAACAAGTAGATTCGAAATTACCGGTTTAATTTGGTAAAAATACGACCTTAAGAGTCCAATTATCTTGCCATCAACCTATGATGAAATGGGACGCACAGGATGTTGTTTCGATATATAACGATATTTCAGAGCCAAGGACAACTAAACGATCCGCGGTCGGAGGCAACCATGTAACTTTTATTCAATTATTAGCTCGAATAACTTTAATGAATCGATCCCCGACTCTCGGGATTACATAAAAAATTGGAGCTTTCTGTTGTAACGATTCGAGTTCCGAAGTTTTTAATGGTCGTGTTATGATGCTGTTTAGGAGGATCATCGACACTAGCGCTCTGTGTAAAACGTGATTTTAGGTAGCGTTGTTGGTGGGATGCCTTTGGAGGTTAATGGGGATTGTACACGTCGAATCGGTGTTATTAGCTGAGTGGATGTGTTTATTCGCCATTCGATTTATACAGATTTATCCAAATGGAATAAATTCATTATCTTGATTACTGTACTTATTCATGGAAAATCCCGAAACACGTCAGTTTCATATTTTAAATTGTCATTCTTCTTCGTGAAAATGCGAACCCTACCTTCAACTCCTTTCGAAAGACAGGTACAACCTCCAATTTTTCAAATATAGGAAGTACCTATGGGCTTGTGATAATACATCGTCATTCTCTATTCCGAAATGCTATCGCTTTCAAGTTTATTGCATACATTAAATAAAAATAAATAATGTAAAGTGATTAAACTTTTGCGCGTATGTTCTCTTGTCATGGTAAATTCGATAAAAAGTGCCCAATACAGGAGAACAGACAATACAATTCACCATGGTGATTGGTGAATTCGATTAAAAGTGTCCAATACAGGAGAATAGACAAGAGAACATACGCGCATAAGCTTCTGACTTCACGTCAATGCTTGAACCAATTTTTTTTTAGATGATTTTTCAAAAATGTTCTAGTGCTACGATCCTCACGAAATTTTGCAAGAATTTTCACGTTGGCTTTCTACAACTTATAACCATATTTGAATTGGATCGGATTTGTAATTTTTTGAGTTATTGAGGAAATAACAACCAAATTTCAAATTGATATAACTCCAAAACTTTTTGGCCGATTATGCTAGTTAACGCACTTAAATGTCGTATTCAGATGCGCAATCTACCCTGAAAACAGCAAGTTGCTATTTCTTTCCGTTCTCAAGGAATCATGAGATACATACTATTTTTTCGTTATTTTTCAAAAAATTTCTAGTTGGAGGATAATCGAAAAAAAAATTCCAGATTTTTTCAATAACTAATGTTTTTTTTCGTTCTTTTAATATCTCTATGGAAAATAATTTAGAATAATGAAATTTGGAAGATCGCTAATTTAATGTCACCTCTCGTTAGATTTTGTAATTCCGAAGTTATCACGAAGGGTTGAGAAAATCAATCCCTATAATATTTTCTATCATAACTTTTTCACGCTCCAACAATTTGCGAATTGAAAAATAGATATGAAAATAAAAATGTGCTACGCAACTTTTAAGTGTCTTGACTGTTTCTCCTGAAATTTTTATTTTAATTACAAAAAAATTAAATGTTACTCAGATTCCTATCACATAAATTCAAAGAGACGTCATAATTTGTTGAAAAAATTAAGTAGTTCGCTTTCAAATTATACTAACTGATATCGAGTAGGTTGGTTACAAATAAAGTCTTAATGGTAAATATTTTAATGTTTTCAAATTTGTATACTGTCAAGTTGGAGAGGAAGGTTGTCTTAAAACATTTCAAAGCAAAAAATTATTTAAAAGACCCTCTTGAGTTATTGCTATAAAGAACCACCTCCTTTTTATTCACATCAATTTAGAAACAGCCCGGTATATTTCGACTATTTCAATTTTCAAATCTTAGACTGAATCGATCTGTATCATTCTTGACAGACGATGGGCAGGGTCAATTATAAAGTCTATAAACTTCGAAACGTTAGCTGTGTAAAGTTTCGAGAGGGAATACAAATTCCCATAAACTTATAATTCTTGTTTTATTGATTATAGATCGATTTCAGGCCGACGCATTCGCCAATTTGTTATATTAATCATTAAAGGATACTGTGGGAGGTATACTCATTATTAAAAGGTTTCTTTCTGGGTTTTCTGTCCCAAACTCTGAAAAATATCTATAAAATAAAAATTAGTTATTTTGTGATTTGCTTCTGCGTAAGAAGCACAAGATATTTGTCAAAAGCAATCAATTGAACAATGTTGCCTAACAAACAACAACGAAACAACACCAACGAAGAAACAACTATATCGTAACGTTTCGGAGTCTATATCAGACTCCTTCGTCAGACGCTTAATGAAAATCTTTAGAATTATTTTGTTGATAGTTATTGTGAAATTCAAGAATTGTCACATAAAAAAAAAGATTTTCATTAAGCGTCTGACGAAGGAGTCTGATATAGACTCCGAAACGTTACGATATAGTTGTTTCTTCGTTGATGTTGTTTCGTTGTTGTTTGCTAGGCAACATTGTTCAATTGATTGCTTCTGACAAATATCTTGTGTTTCTTACGCAGAAGCAAATCACAAAATAATTAAGTTTTTATTTTATAGATATTTGGTTTGGTTTGGGAGAGAAAACCCAGAAAGAAACCTTTTAATAATAAAAATTGTTATAGTGTTTAATTTTTGGCTGTAACTACAACATCATATTTTTATCACCTTAATCTTCTTATAAGCTTATATTTTTCTGATTATTTTATTGTAATCTATTATGATACTATCTCTATCGACATATTAATGATTATAATCATATTAATAATTTTTTTAATTTCAGGTGAGTTTACGTTTGACCAATGTAGCAGACATTCAGTGAGAATGCAATAACCTATATGACAACCAACAGAAAGTTAATAGGGGTAAGTAATAAAACTTTCTGCTTAATGCCAAAAACATGTTAAAATACACAAAATTGAAATTTGACAAACGAACAATATTGCCCTTTATACGATTTCAGATTCACTACAAGACAATGTTACATTTATTTCAATAAATAATTTCGGGAAAATTGCCAAACCTACTAAGTCTTAGACTTACGCGAGGTCTTAAACGAAATTCACAAATAACTAACTCTGAAATCGTTCAAGCCTATATTATGAAAACATTTTTTGCTTATATATTAACGAAAAGAGATAATTGTAACAATATTAAATTTTTGGAATTTTTATAAGAAGCAATTTTCACAAGATGACGAAGATAGCGTCCTTTTTAAGAGATGGATTAATTAGTCAATGTATTTCGACAAATTCTAGTACTAACGCACTGGGATTAGAAAAATATTTATTCTAATTTAACTAACCTCACATCTCGACTTGAACAATAGGATAGTTAGCTGCACAAAACACCAAATAATACATTTTACAGAAATATTCAGTAGTTGTATCCCGAGTGCTATCCTGTACTCGAATATTCGATAATTTGGCGAGCACGAGGGGTGTACGGAGGGCTATTTCCCGAAAAAAATTTTACTCTATTTTAATTGTAGGACAGAAATAATACTTACTGTAATTTAAATAAATAAAATCTTTTTAACAATGTTTTCGATGGTTTAAAACGTCACAAAAATATTCACCTAAAGCACACGTGCAAATACCCAGATATTTTCACGCTGCATTGATATTGGTTCGTTGCTAAGTGATTTATATCATATATGCGTTAATATGATGGTTGAAATTTTTTGAGGGGAATAGTCGGAATTATCTGACTGGACTACTTGTAGCTCGTCCATCTTCTTCTCGAAATTCGATAATTTCGGACATTTAGTCCAATTTTTAACGCCCTGGTGCAAACGCGAATAACAAACATATAATATGTACCTATATGATGCAGCCGAAATCAAACGATTGGAAATGAAAAGATAAATGTCGTTCTCCAGACACAGATATTTCGCTTAAGCACCGTTGTCATTGACCGAACAAACACTTGAAAAGGTATAAAGTGTTAACTTTCGAATAATATTCATAATTGCTCCATTGTTATAACTTGTTAACGTTATCCGTGTGTGTACAGATCAAATATGAGTTGTTTATAGTGTCAACACACTTCGACATCGAACGCTGGAATCTCACCAATGTCCAATACATATAGACTCAAAGAATGGAGAAACGCCTTCGATTGGGTTTCGACGAAAGGTAGATACGATTTTTTCAAGGGATGTGTCGTCAAACTTTCTGTTATTTCTTATTATTTTACTCTGTAATCCTTTGTTTAAAGTAATCATTAATGTGACTAGGCAATTCCTCGATGATCAGTATTCTAAAATACAGTGTGGAAAAGCCAATTGGAATAAGTCGGTCCAGCCGTTCTTCTAAATGGTGTAACTATTGTTCTGTTGAAGGGGGTAACGTTGCACTCTGACCCTAAGGTCTATTGTGTCCACCCCATCAGATATGTCGATGTCACCACCATCTACAGCTTGCCTTTCAGTTCCAAACTTCTGATGAACGCCATTATCTGGGATGGCTTCAAGGAGGCTACGTCTTCGCTCCTGCAGATTTCTTGCCAAAGCATCCATTGCGTTGGTTTGAGATGGCAAGGCATTCCATTATCAGGTGATCAGGAGTTTCATCCTGCTCCCAACAGAATCTGCACTCGTCAGTTTCTGCTAGCCCTAATCTCATCATATGCTTCCTAAGACAGCAGTGCCCTATGAGTAAACCAGTGAGGAGTTGCAGCGTGTCTTTACTGAGGTCCATATATTTCTTGGATCTGACAATGTCGAAGGAACTTTTTGGTGTGATACATTCCTGGGAGAGATCTCCAGAGTATACCTCTTTCAGTTTCTTCTTTCATCCGAAATTCACTTACGCCACAGATGGGTTCAAGGGGTTTGAGCTCCTTTCTTGGAAAGTGTGTCGACCTCCTCATTTCCTTTAATTCCCGAGTGACCAGGAACCCAGACCAAGAGACCTACTTCATTCGGTTTTCTTCGGCACTCCCATATTAGCTTAGACTCGACAACATGGGAGCCCAGAGCTTTAATAGAAGCTTAACTGTCAGAATGGATGGCTATATCACACCTCTAATAGTTTCTTTTCATCTTCATTTCCATGCATCTTTCGATAGTAAGTATTTCTGCTTGGGAGATGCTCGGATAGGAGCCTAGCGATAATGAGCATTTGGTGCTTGCCCCATATACTCCAGCGCGACCTACTGTATTGGTTTTAAATCGTCTGTGTACCATTTAATGACGTTTTTTTCAAGAACTTGGGTGGTGGATTCCCTGTCCCAGTCTTTCTTCCTACCAAGCATTTCGATGCTCACTTTCTTAATCATTTCGTCACTAGGAAGATTGGCTGATGAAATTTACCTTGTATAAGAGAGTACCAGGCTCCTGGTTGTTAATAAACTCTGACTGTTCCTTCCCTAGATATTTTGGGATTCATGGGCAATTTTGCCTATCACTTGATGAAGAGGTGCGAGATTTGTGATAATCTTAAGTGACCTGGTAGGACAGTTTCCCATACCTCCATTGATACACACACAGGAAAGACTTTGTACTTTCTCGAGGGTTTTCCTCGTACTATTCTGGCTTATTGGCGCTCTAGTTACTCGGAGCTGAGTGCTTATCAATTTGCACAAATGTCTGTAATTTTCGAATTTTTCGATGAAAATGGTCTTAAACGATATGGTTCGACTCACTGATCAAGAATCCGTGGTCGAAATTCATTCTGTCCGGCCGGCCGTAGGCACGATAACTCTCGAACGGAATGAGCTTGACAGTTGAAATTTTCAGAGTAGGTTTGGGAGATAAATATCTCGGCTAAGTTAGTTATTGGGCAAAATCGGACAGATGGTTTCGGAGTAACAAAAAAAAAATTTTTTTTACAAAACAAATTCCAAATTGAATTTTTTTCAATACGCAGTTTTATCATAAGAATCCAATGATATCATTTTTAACTCTAACAAGCTAATACTTTCGGAGATATGATTTTTCAAAATTTCAATAATAAATCGTATTTCTACGTTTTGACAGAATTATATAATTATTCTATGTATGAATTGTCATAATGTCAACTTATTTTCCTGAGACATGACATTGTCTAATTCCTTGATAATAGTTGGTTCGAGAAACGTCAAAATCGACTTAGAGAGACAAGGGTAAAAAACCGTCAAATAAACCCCCATGTGGCGATTTTATGTCGAAAAGTGTAAATTAAGAATATATCCCAGGTAAGTACCGACGTTTTATTCTAATACCGGAGATCGACAAGATCGTACGAGGAGCCCGATAGCCGGTTGGTTTAGGCCGTCGGGTTTTCGGTTTCGGAACGAGAGAAGGCGGGCTCAAATCCCGGAAAGGGAATTACACTTTTTTGCGCTCTAGTTATTCGGAACTGGGTGCTTATCAATTTGCCCAAATGTCTGTAATTTTTATTTAAGATGCAGTTTCGCCATTAAAATCCATCGATATCATTTTCAACTCCAAGAAGCTAATACTTTCGGAGATTCTAAATTTCAATAATGAATCGTACGTACTTCTATGTTTTCACAGAATGCTATAATTATTCTATCTAAGCTTTATGATCTGTGTTCATACTCGTACATTTCATCCTGTTCTATAAGAAAGAGTCAAATTTATTTCAGCTATTTTAATTTGATTTCTTCCATGGTGCAGTTCTCATTCTCAGATTGCTCATTAAATCTTGATAAATAAACTATTATTTGAAATTAATTTCCTTTATGATGCAGTTCTTTCATAAGAACATTGATTTAATTCCCAACTCTGAGAAACCAATACTTTCGGAGATATAATTTGTCTGTTTGAACTAGAGCGCCAGAAAGCTCCTGTCCACAGGGCTTGAACCCATTTTTTTTTAATGCCATATGTGTTTATTGGTCTCACAATCATGACGTACATCCATCGCAGTATCTTGGGGCATTAGCCACAAATGGTGTAACTAATATGACCTTGTATTATAAAGATTATGGAAAAAGCACTGGAAATAAATGAAAAAATCATTGTGTAACAGAACCGAATGGTACATTTGTAGAATCTCTTTCGATTTTCATTCTTTTCAATATTTGAGGACATTTAGTCAAACGATAATATGTGTTAGGCGTCACAAATCTGTAGGATTCATTCATCATTGAATGAATGAGCTCCCTTGATCTCCGACCGATAACTCAAAACTTTCTGTTCCTTTAAAATTCTTGATTAAATGAAAGAAAGAATATTTATCCTGAGATATTCGAGAAATGAGAATGTAAAACGCGGTTGTCAACATTAATCCACCGAGAAAACTCAATAAATCGCGTACCGAACGCTCCCGGAGCACTCAAAAAATGTCTCGGATACACACACACACTCACAAATCTTCCGAGATTAAATCGTGCAATGAAAACCGTGTAAACAATTTGTCCACACGTATCCATCGGGCTGGATACTAGGAATTTGTCCCCGAATAAATAATATAACGTTTGGGAGTCGCGTGGGTCGCGGGACCTATAAAACAAGGGGACATATTCTCTGGGATCCTCTTAATTTATCGACGATATCCATCATAACTTATTTTGAATGCGAAAAACGAAAGAGAGTCGGGATAGGCGCCGCAGTGCCGAATGGCGGCGAGCGAAACCCAAAACGAACAGCTTGTTGAATTTAAACATCAAAACGGCATGATAAAATGCTTTTACTCCGTCTGGAATGATATAATGGAGTACAACGATTTCGTCTTGGTACCTTCAAAGAGTAATCGTTCGTTATGTTAGCTTTGGAATCATCGTTTCAAATATGTTTTGGTTCAAACACAGACCTGTCAGTGTAAGTTCTATTATCTATTCACCCCTATTGGAAAATCGTAATCGAATTTACCATCGATATATACCGTTTTCTCAGCTTTCATGATATGAATCCATTTCGTACCATTTTAATGACAGACTTGAGTAATGAGGGAATCGTCTAAGATTACAGAATTTTTAATTTTGACATACTATGTATTCTATCGAAATTAAAATTCATTGAACACCCAATTATATACGAAAAAACTTACTCAAGTAATTTCAGGTACGATATTCAGGAAATTCCGCGAAAATTATTGGGTCTACATTCTACATGTAATCACCAAGTTTTAATTGGATCAGATTTGTATATTTTGAGGTATAGAGGAAATAACAACAAAATTTCAGATGAGTATGACTCCAAAACCACTTGGGCGATTATGCCAATTATCGAATTTGAATGCCGCATTCAGATGCGCAACCTACCCTAAAATTTTCAAGTCGCTATCTCTTTCCGTTCTCAAGTATCATGTATGTATCATGAGATACATCATATTTTTTCGTATTTTTTTTTTTAATTTTCTGGTGGTACGGTCCCCACAAAATTTCACACACGTTTTCATTATGATTTTCTAAAAGTAGATACCAAGCTTCAATGCGATCGGATCTGTATTTTTTGAGTTATTGAGAAAATAATATTCCAGATGGGTATAATTCCGAAACCGTTGGGCCGATCTTGCCCACGAACGAACTCAACTGTCCCTTTGTAAGTATCCTATCTCTTTCCTTTCGAAATTTATCGAGGCAGCGGTCACCAATCCAGCTACTGACCTTACCCAAGGCTGCTCGGGTCTCCAAAAATATAGATCCGATCCTATTCTAACTTGGAGTTTGGTAGTAGAGTTTCAGCGATGTCGGACGAATAGTTTTCGATATACAGGGTGTCCGGGGAATAACTGTACATACTCTTACCAGTTATAGAGTTGGACTAGCTGATTACTGATTGACTATAAAAAATTTATTTCTGGATTTCCCTAGCTACAGGGTGATTTTCCAACTTCATGGAAATACTTAGACCATCATAAAATCTAAACTTATTGACGGATATTATTGAAACTTGGGAGGTTATTGGCACATGCTAAGGTCGAGTCAGAAAGATATCAATTATTTCATTATTCCAGGGCTGGACTAATTAATCTTCATTTAAAGTGTTCAGGGTAAAAAAAACACTTTGTATTTCGAATTACAAATAATTGATTCGCTTTTTAGAAAGAAGCTGAATTATGGTTCAATTTGTGGTATCGTTTAAAGTTGCCACATCAACAATTATTTTGTTATGAATTTCTGAATTTGGATAAAGTTCGAAAAGTTGAATTTTTCACCATGAAGAGAACTGAAAATCTCATGTTTGAATATAAAATGCGAAAGTATTAGTAGAAAATAGTAGAAATTTCCAAAAAAGTTCAGAGCTTTAATAAGGACATTCCATAACGAAACAATAATAAGTGAAAGAAACTAAAATACCTACAGTAAAGAGTACCTAATAAAAATGAAAATAGGAACGAATGAATTGCTGAGTCAACGTTATTTCAGAATTGGTTCGAAAAGAAAACCATTAGCTTGTATACATTTCTCTTGCCGAATGTTTAAATTGGATACAGCCTTGCGAATCAGATCGCCATTATTTCTTAAAATATCGCAACAGTGTATAATTCTGTTCATCAGCTGTTCTCTTGACTGGATTTCTTCAGAATATACCACATCCTTCACTTTTCCCCATAAAAAATCTTTCAATCTAGTAAGATATTTTGTAACATTCTCCCTATCTGATAATCATATCTTCTCTTTCTCAGAGTACTTCATAATATTTAATATTGAATAAGTAAACTTTAAAGAAACAGACCAACAAATTGAAAAATCACTACTCATACTCCTCGATTTACTAATTCAGTTAGAGGTCTTTACATTGGAAGAAGTGTCACTATGGTCTATATCTTTGTTGTCGAACACCCGGTATACATACGAATAATTTTGAAATATGCTTATGTATATCCTATACAATTCACCAATTTTTTTTTTCGCAATATACCTTCATTTCCTCCATCGCAATGAGATCCGTGTCTGGGGTGGCCACCCAGTATATCAACAAATTATTATAGTCTTCCTCACCTTCGGTGACTTTTTCAAGAAAATTTATTATTTATTTTCGACCTCCACAAGATGACTAAGTCCTGTTCAGGTAAATAAATTAAAATGTTCGAACTTTATCCAAATTCAAAAATTCATAAAAAAATAAATGTTGATGTGACAATTTCAAGAGATACCACACATTGAAGCATAATTTAGCTTCTTTCTAAAAGCGAATCAATTATTTGTAATTCGAAATACAAAGTGTTTCTTTAACCTGAACAGTTTAAATAAAGATTAATTAGTCCGGCCCTGGAATAATGAAATAATTGACATCTTTCTGACTCGACCTTAGCATGTGCCAATAACCTCCCAAGTTTCAATAATATCCGTCAATAAGTTTAGATTTTATGATGGTCTAAGTTTTTCCATGGAGTTGGAAAATCACCCTGTAGCTTTCTAGGGAAATCCAGAAATAAATTTTTTATAGTCCATCAGTAATCAGCTAGTCCAACTCTTTATCTGGTATAAGCATGTACAGTTATTCCCCGGACACCCTGTATAGAATTTTTTCAATGACTTCCAATAATTTTTTGAAAATTTTCTAGAGATGCGATCCTGACGAAATTTTACAATTTTCGCTTCGGCATTCTACAACTAATTACCATGTTTGAATTGGATCGGATTCGTATTTTTAGAGTTATTGGGGAAATTTCAATGCAAAATTTCAGATGGATATAACTCCAAAACCGTTCGACCGAGTATGCCTATTAACGAACTCAAATGTCGCATTCAGATCCACAACCTACCCTAAAAATTGCAAGTCGCTATTTCCTTCCGTTCTCAGGGTATCGTGGCATAAATAATATTCTTTACTAATTTTTTTTCAATTTTCTAGTGATACGATTCTTACAAAACGTACTCACGAACGTCTTTGTCACAGTTTTCTACAACTAGCTAGCAAATTTCAATTCGATCGGATCTGTATTGGTTGATGACAAAATTATTACTCGGAAACCGTTTCGCCGATTATGCCCATTAACGAACTTGTCCGTCGTATTTGGATGCGCCACCTACCCTGAAAATTTCAAGTCGCTACCTCATTCCTTTCTCAAGTTATCGTGACAACGGCCTGCCGGACAGAATCAAATTTGACCACGAATTCTTCATCAGTGAGTCGAATTTAATCCTTCGAGACTATTATCGACAAAAAATTCGAAAGTTACAGACATTTGAGCGAAATGTTTGTACGCTGTTCCCCAGAACAAAAACCACTCACGTGAACTCTGGAGCGTTTGCGCGCATGTTCCATTGTCTATTCGCGCCTCATACAGTGAGGAAAAGCCCTTGATTTTATAACTGTATATAATCCATCGAGCTGCAATTCGAGACTTGAGTGTAAAATGGTGGCTCGAAGATAGGTATTTGTGGAATTTCTGCTGATTCTGGCAGATCGTTTCTGAAATAAAAAATACTAGTGATATTAACGAAAGTTAGCATAGATTAATGCTTCGACATTCTACAATTAATTACAAAGTTTCAATTGGATCGAATTAGTATATTTAAAGTTATTGAGGAAATAACAACAACATTTCAGATGGGTATCACTCCAAAACCGTTTGGCCAATTATGCCCATTAACGAACTTAACTACCGCATTCGGATGCGCAATCTACCTTGAAATAGCAAGTCGCTATCTCTTGCTTGTTCAAAAGTTATCGTGGCAACGGTCATCCTTCCAGCTACTGAACTCACCCAACGCTGCTCGGCTTACATTATTAAAAATTGTTTCAAGCACTGACGTGAAGTCAGGATCTTTTGCGCGTATTTTCTATTGTCCATTCTCCTGTATTGGACACTCTTAATCGAATTTACCATGGTAAATTATATTGTCCATAATCATCCTTAACACTCCCATTCGGATACGCAACATACCCTGAAAATTGCAAGTTCCTATCTCCTTTCGTTCGAAAGTTATCGAGGCAACGGTCACCCATCCATCTGCTAAACTCATACAAGGCTGCTAGAATCTCCAACAATATACCGGGTGGCGCAAATTAATCGATCAGGCCAAATTTCTCCGTTGGTACGCTCCGGAGAAAAAAAAAGTTCGAATAAAATATTTGTAAAATAAAGGGGGAAATCCAATGATGATGTCAGACTTGACCTTGACCTTGGCGGTCATTCTGGGGTCAAGTTTGAAATTTCAAATGGGAACATATATTATTGACCACAGATTCGTGACGAGCGGATCTTGATAAATAAACTATTATTTGAATTGAATATCCTTTATGATGCAGTTCTATCATATGAATACATTGATATAATTGCCAACTCTGAGAAACCAATACTTTCGGAGATATAATTTGTCTGTTTGAACTAGAGCGCCAGAAAGCTCCTGTCCACAGGGCTTGAACCCATTTTTTTAGTTCGAGATCGCGAAGTTTTCAAATTTTTTCTGAATCAAATATCAAGAAAGTATTCAAACCACGAAGTTGACCAAATTTTGATTGTGTACTTGGAAAAATTTCACGATTACGGACTTGAAGAGATTTTGAGTCGGTACTTGAAATAATCAAGCCCTTTTTGCGAACTGGGGGTGATGACCTGCCGGTTTGTCCTTAATGACCACCGAATATCATGTACGATAGGTCATTCCAACGTGAAATTTTCCGCTCGTCACGAATCTGTGGTCAAAAATATATGTTCCCATTTGAAATTTCAAACTTGACCCCAGAATGACCGCCAAGGTCAAGGTCAAGGTCAAGTCTGACATCATCATTGGATTTCCCCCTTTATTTTACAAATATTTTATTCGAACTTTATTTTTCTCCGGGGCGTACCAACGGAGAAATTTGGCCTGATCGATTAATTTGCGCCACCCGGTATATCCGATCATGCTCAAACTTGAAACTTGGCAGTAGAGTTATTGATGAAATAACAAGCAAATTTCAGATGGTCATAACTCCAAAACCGTTTGGCCGATTATGCCTATAAACAAACGCGAATGTTGCATTCAGATGCACAACCTAACCTGAAAATTTCAAGTCGCTATCTCTTTCCGTTCTCAGGTTATCGCGAGATAAAAAATATTTTTTAATAATTTTTTTTTTAATTTTCTAGTGATGCGAATCTCACAAAATTTCACAAACGTGCTTATGTTTATATTCTACAACAGTTCACCAAGTTTCAATTCGATCGGATTTATATTGGTTGAAAATAAAATTATTACTGGGAAACAATTGGGCCGATTATGCCATGCCCATTAACAAACTTGTCCGTCGTATTGGGATGCGCCACCTACCCTGAAAATTTCAAGTCGCTATCTCAATCCGTTCTCAAGTTATCGTGGCAACGGACGGCCGACCGGATGGCCGGATAGAATCAAATTTGTCCTCGAATTCTTCATCAGGTAGTCCAACTCAATCGTTTGAGACTAATTCGAAAATTACATACATTTCGGCAAAATGATAACGCGATGTTCCCCAGAACATACGCTCAAAGATGGCATGAGCCATTTTTGATATTATCAATGTTAAATGCCTAACTATGAACCCACCTCGAAATGTTTATCTTCCAATAAATCAATGAAAAAAGCAATTCGAATATCTGCAACGAGACAATATTCAGGTCATCACAACAACTCAACCGAATTCCACATTAAGATCATTATGGACTTGAGTCTTGTTTCAATTCGTTGTCTTGAGATACACGACCATTAACTCATTCAATACATTGAGGCAGTTATGGCAATTTACCAATTTAAAAGTAATACCAGGTTTATTAGGTTGCACTAAGCGATCAGGGACGTACAAAAAGGTACCTATGATCAATATATCATCATTGAAGGATTTGGCGAGCATATACAATAATTTTCCAATTGCAATTCTTCAAAACTGATAGAAGAAGATCAAATTTGTGGTCTCTAAAAAAAGCCCTGTGGACAGTGGCTTTGGCGTTCAAACTTTGACGAATCATATCTCCGAAAGTATTGCATTCTGAGAGTTGGGAATGAATCCGTGGATTCTTATGACAGAACGGCACCATAAAAGAAAATAAATTCAAAAATATAAAGAAAGTGTAATAAAAAAAAACAAGAGTGCCAAAATTTATTAATCCAAAACCATCAGACAGATTCTACCCAACTTTCTTTCTAACGAACTTATCCGAGATATTCATTCCTCAAACATACTCTGAGAATTATATTATACTAGCTTAACTACGCAACTTCGCCTGCGCAAATCGGTTATTGCGGTTGGAATTTTATTTCCAAATGCGAAAAATCTTTAAAAAAAACCTAGAACCCGATTGCAGCGACTCCTACCGGGACAATTGAATTTCCAAGTTATCCAGGGACCCACTCAAACACGTAATTCTAAAAAATACCTAAAACCCGATTGCGGCGCCACCTACTGGGTTCAATTGCAAATACGAACTACCCACTCAAACGTATCTGGTTAAGAAAAGTGAGAAAAGGTGAGAAAGACAGGAGACCGACTTCGTTCTCATCCCTACTCCGTGCTGTTTACTGGGACGTGACACCGGTATAGTCTGGCAAATGAGTGTTGATCCAGAAAGACGCGGAAATTTAAAAAAATCTAGCACTAAGTATAGCAGGAATAAACTGACTTGATACTTTAATAAAAATAAATATTTTTTTTGTACGAAAATTTTAGCTTTGCCATAAGCTCAGGGAAATTTTAATCGAAATAGAGTGAAAAACATTCACAAAAAATACGGTGACTTGGTTTTAATTAGCTCTTTCTCTGGGATAACTTACCAAATGATAATTGATCAGTTATCGAGCGGGATATGAAAGATGATTAATTACTAACTCTTACTCTCGAACGAAAAGAGTTAGAGGATTGAAATTTGCATGGTGGGTTTGGAGCGTAAATATCTCGGACAAGCTCGTTAATGGGCAAAATCCATGTAGCGGTTTCGGAGTTATGGCCGATTGTAGTAATAACATTTTTTATGAATATTTCCGAAACCGGTTACTCGATATATCTGAAGTTTAGCATCAAATTGTAGAATCGTGACCTTTATACGCATGTGAAGTTTTGTATGGACCAGGTTACCGCAAAGTGTCACAAAAAAATTTTGAAAATAAAAAAAAAAATTTTCTACGATAACTCTAGAACGGAATGAGCTAGGCAGTTGAAATTTTCAGAGTAGGTTAGGGAGATGAATATCTCGGTTAAGTTCGTTATTGTAACGAAAAAAAAAATTTTTTAAGTAACAAATTTCAAAATCAATTTTTATTTAAGATGCAGTTTCACCATAAAAATCCATTGATATCATTTTCAACTCCAACAAGCTGATACTTTCGGAGATATGATTTTTCGAAATTCCAATAATGAATCATACTTCTATGTTTTCACAGAATTTGATAATTATTCTATCTAAGCATTATTATATGATCTGTGTTCATACTCTTACATGTCATGCTGTTCTATAAGAGAGAGTCAAATTCATTTCAGCTATTTTAATTTGATTTCTTCCATGGTGCAGTTCTCATTCTCAGATTGCTCATTTAATCTTGATAAATAAACTATTATTTGAATTGAATTTCCTTTATGATGCAGTTCTATCATAAGAATACATTGATATAATTCTCAACTCTGAGAAGCCAATACTTTCGGAGATATAAATTGTCTGTTTGAACTAGAGCGCCAGAAAGTTCCTGTCCACAGGGCTTGATCCAATTGTTGAAAGTAGAGAAGAACTCAGCAGCCAATCCACCACTTGTAATATAACAATATAAATCTAGCTCATGTTGGATAAGTTACAATTCTACGAATCTCGTCTTCGTATATGAATGAGCTGCGTTTCAACTCTTGAATACAAATTGTACGTTGGGTGTGGCAGATTTCTTGATTGTAAAAGTACCATGTAGTTGCATTGTTTTTAAACGCCAAGCTCGTGCTTTGCCAGAACGACTGTCCACCTGGTCGACATGGTAAAATATTCGTGACAATATACCAAAGTTCCTACTACTTTTCTACACGTTATCGTTGATATAATGGAGACTAAAGACCGTGTTCGACACATGTTGAGAAACTGCGGTTAGTATTCGATGTACGTCTTGCGAATCACAGAATGACAGATGCTTGACGGAGCAGGGATGACCATCGGTTCGGCTCTGTGGTAATATCGATGTTTTGGTGTCGATTAATTGAAAGTTTGGTTCATCATCTCCTAATAATAATCCTGCAGAAAAGTTCTGTGAAAAATCGAATTAAAAATTGGAAGAAGCATTGACGTCATGTTAGTCAGCTTTTGCGTGCTTTTTCATGTTTGAATCCTCAAAACTATTATAATAATAATATGGTAATAAAGTACTTTTATTGAGATCTATGTACATGCATATAAAACAAAACTACTCGCGTTCAACCCCAGAAGAAATTGAACCATCAAGATACATAAAATCATACAAATCCGATTTTGTACTTTAAACAGTTAAATATACTACTTAAGTGAATTAAAGGTACAGAAGAAATCACAGTGATTTCAGAAGGGCTGTATCTTATTGAAAAGTGCAAAAGCCCTGTGGCTTGACAAATCATATCTCCGAAAGTATTGGTTTCTCAGAGTTGGGAATTACATCAATGGATTCTTATGGTAGAACTGCATCATAAAAAATCAAATTGACTGATATACGTCAGTATACGTCATTATAATAAGAGCATTCTATGAAATCATAAAAATACGATTAATTATTGAAATTTTGAAAAATCATATCTCCGAAAGTATTAGTTTGTTAGAGTTAATAATAATATCTATGGATTTTTATGATGAAACTGAATCTTCAAAATATTGAATTTGAAATTTTTTATGTAAAAAGAATGTTTTTTGTCGTTACTCCGAAACCAATGACGAACTTAACCGAGATATTTATTTCCCAAACCAACCCTTAAATTTTCAACTGTCTAGCTCATTCCCTTCGAGAGTTATCGTGTTATCGGCCGGCCAGCCGGACAGAAACTATTTTGACCACAGATTGTTGATCAGTTAGTCGAACCAAAACGTTTGAGACAATTTTCAGCTAAAAATTCGAAAATTACAGACATTTGGGCAAATTGATAAGCACTCTGTTCCGAGGAACAAGAGCACCAAAAATGGTCGCATGTAGGATTTAAAAAGGCTATTTTAAACTTTAAAACTGTAGTTTTTGGGAATTCAGACAGTTAAGATCGTTTATGGGCATAATCGGAGCTATACCCATCTGATTTTTCTAAATTATTTCCTCAATAACTCAAAAAATACAAATATGATCCAATTTAAACTTGTTAAATACTCTAAAAATGCTGACGCACTAATTTTTGCAAAATTTTGCGAGGATCGTATCACAAGAAAAAAATTAAAACATTTAAAATAAATATGAAAAAAGCCCTGTGGACAGGAGCTTTCTGGCGCTCTAGTTCAAACAGACAAATTATATCTCCGAAAGTATTGGTACCTCAGAGTTGGGAATTATATCAATGTATTCTTATGATAGAACTGTATCATAAAGGAAATTCAATTCAAATAATAGTTTATTTATCAAGATTAAATGAGCAATCTGAGAATGAGAACTGCACCATGGAAGAAATCAAATTAAAATAGCTGAAATGAATTTGACTCTCTCTTATAGAACAGGATGATATGTACTAGTATGAACACAGAGCTTATAATAATGCTTAGATAGAATAATTATAGCATTCTCTGAAAACATAGAAGTACGATTCATTATTAAAATTTCGAAAAATCATATCTCCGAAAGTATTAGCTTGTTGGAGTTAAAAATGACATCAATGGATTTTTATGGTGAAATTGCATCGTAAATGAAAATTGAATTTGAAATTTGTTACTTAAAAAAAAATTTTGTTTTCGTTACTCCGTAACCATCTGGCTTATTTTGCCCAATAACGTACTTAACTGAGATATTCATCTCCCTAACCTTCTCTTTTTTTAATTTTCGAAATTTTTTTTTTACACTTCTCGGTAACCTGGTCAATAAAAAACTTCACATGCGTATAAAGGTCATGATTCTACAATCTGATGCTACATTCCAGATAGATCGAGTGATCGGTTTCGGAAATATCCATAAAAAATATTTTTACTAAAATCTGCCATATCTCCGAAACCGCTTGATGGATTTTGCCCATTAACGAACTTGTCCGAGATATTTACGCTCAAAACCCACCTTGCAAATTTCAATCCTCTAACTCCTTTCGTTCGAGAGTTATCGTGCGTACGGGCGGCCGGACCGGCCGGACAGAATCGATTTCGACCTCGGATTCTTGATCAGTGAGTCGAACCAAATCGTTTGAGACCATTTTCAGCCAAAAATTCGAAAATTACAGACATTTGGGCAAATTGATAAGCACTCAGTTCCGAGGAACGAGAGCGCCAAAAAAGTAGGAATTTTTCTTCAAATATTTTATACAGGATGCATCTGAACAACACCGAAAAAATGTAGGGGCTGATTCTGTGATGAAAACTAAGGTGTGTATTTGGTATAACATTTTTTGAAAACCTCCTACCGGAAAAGTTACACCCCTGCGAAGATTAACAAAAATAATTGATTTTCTTTTTTATTTTCCCTGTATATTGAGCTAAAGACACGAAACTTGGTAAATATTATTTGTCAATGAAACTACACATTTTGGAATTTTTTCAACCCCGAAGTATGCTTAGAAGGGGTTGAAATATTTTTTATATAACTTTTATATCTTCACAAGTTTTTTCTAAAACTTGAGCATTACCGAGAAAAAATGCAATGCATTTTCAAAAAGCACTGAGTTGGAATTTTCATAACCTTATTTATTTGTTTATCGTTAGTATGTTTTCCAAGTTATGCTTTATTTTCTTCATCACCCGTTCTATCACCTTTCTTGAAGAGTTTCACTATACAGGGAAAATATAAAAGAGAAACAATTTTTATTTTTAATCTCCGGGGGTGTGTAACTTATCCGGGGGGAGTTTTTTCAAGAAATTTCATACCAAATACGCACCTTAATTTTTATCACTGAATCACCCCTCACATTTAGTTTGTTATTGTTGTTGTTATTCAGATACACCCTGTATATCAGAAACTATTATTTGTCAGATTCCCCTGAAATACTGCACAATCATATCTCCGAAAGTATTGGTTTCTCAGAGTTGGGAATGATATCGATGTATTCTTATGATAGGACCATCATAAAGAAAATTCATTTCAAATAATAGTTTATTTATCAAGGTTAAATGAGCAATCTGAGAATGAGAACTGCACCATGGAAGAAATCAATTTAAAATAGCTGAAATGAATTTGATTCTCTCTTATAGAACAGGATGACATGAACGAGTAGGAACACAGATCTTATTATAATTCATAGATAGAATAAATATAGCATTCTGTGAAAACATAGAAGTACGATTCATTATTGAAATTTCGAAAAATAATATCTCCGAAAGTATTAGCTTGTTAGAGTTGAATATTATATCAATGGATTTTTATGATGAAACTGCATCTTAAAAAAAATTATTTTGAAATTTGTAAGTTAAAAAAATATATTTTTTTTGTTACTCCGAAACCATCTGGCCTATTTTACCCACTAACGAACTTAACCGAGGTATTAATCTCCCAAATCTACTCTGAAAATTTCAACTGCCTAACTCATTCTGTTCAAGAGTATAGTAGAAACAAAATTTAAAAATAAAACAAATTTTTTTTTACACTTTGTGGCAACCCGATCAATAAAAAACTTCGCATGCGTATAAAAGTCATTATTCTACAATTTGGTGCTCAATTTCAGATAGATCGAGGAATCGTTTCCGGAAATATTCATAAAAAATGTTTTTACTAAAAACGGCCATAACTCCGAAACCACTTGATCGATTTCGCCATTTAACGAACTTGTCCGAGATTTTTACGCTCCAAACCTACCCTGAAAATTTCAATCCTCTAACTGCTTTCGTTCGAGAGCTATCGTGTTAGCGGAAGAACGGCCGGACAGATTCGATTTCGACCACGGATTCTTGATCAGTGAGTCGAACCAAATCGTTTGAGACCATTTTCAGCCAAAAAATCTGAAATTACAGACATTTGGGCAAATTGATAAGCACTCTGTTCCGAGGAACAAGAGTGCCAATAAAGACCAAAAGTTACATTTGGATCAAATGCCAAAATTGAAGGTGAAGAAGTTATTTTGGAGGAAACAAATCAGCCGCCGTTTAAAATTTGCGGTATTTCTTACGATTTTTTTAGTTCGATAATGATCGTCGATATTTTTCCTTCGATACCAATCCCTGAGCGCGAATCACAAAAAAGTGGCTGGCTCAGTCATCGAGATATTCAAATGGTAGGACGATAATGCGCGGGGTCAGGGCAAGTCAATCCAAACAATGAGCACCTCCTGAATATTCATCGGTTCTCATATTATATGTAGATTGCCGGGATTAGCATAACTGCCACTTGTTTACAATGTGTCAACCATTTATACATTATCGCTAAGATATGGCACATGTCTTTCGGGCGTTATTCCTGGAAAACCGCATTAGGGAACAAAGGACCGGTCTTATTTATCGCATACGTAGGGAGTTATGACAGCGATGACACATTGAAACATGGAAGATCGAAATCGACGCAAGCTTGAAGTCTGTAAAATATTTAAATTGTGCTTCTGGTCGAGTTAATTACGGATTACATTTAACCGGTGTGGCACCACTGATATCCGATACGAAAGATTCAATCATTTGTATGGGACAAGCTGATAAGGGAATATAGGAGTAGGAAAATCCACACAAGATCTGATAGTCAGGTGGACCAAAGAGCAATTATTGAGTGTGTGGAGCATAAGGTCGAAACCAATCTAGGATTGTGGGAATATTACCTCTATTCTGACAGACCACAACGAACTTGAGTGGATGCCGGACAGTTGAATTCTTGGCAACGAGAGATTAATCATTTTTGGCAATCTCAGACTCTCAGACCTAAATCTTCAGAATTATTTTTTGTTGATATAGCTATTCTGAAGTTCGAGAAATATCACTTTTCTCTATTTCAGTATCGTAATGAGTCCATTCCAGCACTGAAAACAGTGCGGTAAAGATCATTGTTTCACTCCAATCTATCAAGTGATCTCTTTGGAATGTACATACATGTTCTGCTAGGTTTGAGTTTTGTATGTCTCTATTTCTCGAGTTGTTCTTATGTTCCGACTTTCTTACTTATAGTGATCTCGATTTTTCTCCTCTATACGATTTACCGCAAATACAAGGAATAAAATATATACAGGTTTTTTAATTTTGTTTTTCATAATTAATTTTTTCTTTGTTATTAAAGACCTAATATCATTTTGTGTCTTGTATAGAACTTAGCACCGATTCTTCTAATTTTTTCAGAAAGGCCACGAACATAAGGGATCATATTCAACAGATTGTGTTGTTCTTTTTGTTGATTATTCTCTTGTACTTGACTGATTGATAGTGTATTAGAAGCTCTTGTACGGTTTATGGCTTCTGACAAATATTCTTGTGTTTCTTACGCCGAAGCAATTAACAAAATATTAATTTTTTATTTAACATATATTATTCAGAGTTTGGGAGAGAAAACCCAGAAAGAAGCCATTTAATAAATCGACCATTATCATCAACCAATCGATATACAGGGTGTCCCAGAAATCAACGATAAGCCGGTAACGGGCGATAGGCCAAGTCATAACAGTTATTAGAAAAATATTAAAAAAAAATTTTTGTCATGTACTTTTCAAATTATAGGTATTTGAAAAAAAAGAAAAACTGACATCCTGTGATGATCTATCAAGTCCTGTGTCTACAAATATTAATTTTTCGTCAGTCTTTTTTTCTGTAATGTAATCATGAATAACCCTTCTGTAAATTACAGTTTAAAATTAAAACATAACTGTCTCAGTTTTAAATAAAATGAAGGATGTTTGCACAACATTAAATTCTAAATAATTTTATCATCCAACTTTAACCGACTGTACTGTAAAAAAAATGTCCTACACTATTTTGGCAAGTAACATCAATAGATGGAGCATTTAGTCTAGATTCCAAAATGGTATGATACTTGCTAGAATACTTCTTAGTTGAGGAAAATAATAATGTTTTTTTAAATGGAAGCGGATTTAAGGTCAATTCTGTTTAATTATTGGAAATGGAGCCTAGGCATCTTTAAGTCCACAATTTACAAGTAAAGTTTGATTTAAACGGTAGACGGAGAGTGACGTTATTTTGCCTAGTAAGAGTGAGACAGATGGTGACGCTAAGTGTGAGCGAGATAGATAGTGATGACGCTAGTTTTATGCGAGAGTGAGACGAAATAAAAAATGCAAGTTTGAAATAATATTCAGACATTGGATTTTTTCAGTTGACTTTAATTTAATTAGATTTACAAGAAATTACAGCATTTGTTCAAATTGTTAGCCTTCAGCTGCAATGCAAGCTCTACATCTTCTTAAAAATGATCGCGTAGTAAGACGAATGTAACTTCTTGAGTTAATGTATTCAGCGGCTTCTGTAATTCTTTGGCGCAGCTCGGCTAAATCTTGAATGGGCTTAAAGTACACTTTTTCCTTTATCGTTCCCCAGTGAAAGAAATCTATGGGGTTTATATCGGGTGAACGGGCAGGCCATGAAATAGTACGGTCGAGGAACTCTCGTACTGTGCGAGCATAATGCGCTGGGCAGACATCTTGTTGGTACCACATGCTGCCGGTTCCATTTAAAAAAAACATTAGTATTTTCCTCAACTAAGAAGTAATCTAGCAAGTATCATACCATTTTGGAATCCAGACTAAATGCGCCATCTTTTGATGTTACTTGCCAAATAGTGTAGTACATTTTTTTTTTACAGTACAGCCGGTTAAAGTTGGATGATGTAATTATTTTGAATTTAATGTTGGGCAAAAATCCAACATTTTATTTAAAACTGGGGCAGTTATGTTTTAATTTCAAACTGTAATTTACAGAAGGGTTATTCGTGATTACATTACAGAAAAAAGACTGACGAAAAATTAATATTTGTAGACACAGGACTTGAAAGATCATCACAGGATGTCAGTTTTTTCTTTTTTTTCTAATACCTATAATTTGAAAAGTACATGACAAAGAAATTTTTTAATATTTTTCTGATAACTGTTATGACTTGGCCTATCGCCTGTTACCGGCTTATCGTTGATTTCTGGGACACCCTGTATACCAATCAAAACACTCGATAAGACATGAACCGGAACCAATCTCCTCTGTTTTAATTGTCAGCCGAAGAAATTAAGCCCGTCCAACATTCCTCCATTCGCGGTTTTTCGTTTCAGGATACGTTTACGTAATATTGCATATCATTACGAAAAATCCCCTACTTAATCTCTAGGAGCAGTGATTTCAGAAAATCAATTTGATCGTAAATGAGTGCTTGGCTCGCAGCAAAGTAGTATAATTAAAATAATTACTAGTGAGTAATACTGAGCGTGGTCTGCTCCCATCATCCAGTAGCCGCAGATCAAAGCAGGATCGAAGAGGGCCCAGAGCGTATTCATGCCACGATCTAAGTAGGCGCTGGTACGGACCGGATGCGGGATATCTGCATTGAACAGGAAGCACCTCTCTCGGTAATAATTACAGCACCAATCGCTGCACGGGTCACCGCTTCTTACTTACTCTTCAGGTCTTTCGTTAATTAGAATACATGGGTCGATTTACGGCTTGAAGTCTCGAAGCATTGTCTAAATGAGGCCGGAGACGGTGATGAAACGTTCGGTTGATTTGAAAAAATTACACGAGTTAAAGTCGAAAAAAGCGCGCGCTGGGTTGTTACAAAAATTGAGAAATATTTCTTAATGAGAAGGCCTTGAATGAAATGTGAGGCGTAAGGAGAATTGATGTCCAGCTGGATAATCGTTGAAAGGACGAGGTCATATATTGGACAGATTTTTCGTTAATGATGATGATTAAAGCCAAATACTCCATACCCATAAATACCAATGCATATCCAGTTATAACATACATATAAGATACATTGAGAGCACTTGACTATATGGTTAACATTGTGGCGGAGGTTCAGCAGACCTTAGTAGTTCAACAAGTCCAGAGCGTTCCTGCCAATAGGGTCCTTCATAAATGGCTTCGTATAATCACAAGTCATATTGACCCCAGGGGGTTCATTGATTTGCCGAGAAAGCAAGAGCAGACGCTATTGGCAGGAACGCTCTGGACTTGTTGATTTATTAACAACGGTATCGCCATTTTTCATTATTATAGACCTTAGTAGATTGACAAGAGATCAAGGGAATCATCTGATGGGTACTTCGAAGAACAAGCCAATACATTGAATTCCACTAAACGTACTGGATATTCGTTGAAAGGACGAGGTAAATTCTTCTGGTTGTTTGCCTGACGTAACACTGGTTGCAATCTAAACATTTAATTTCATATATACCCGATATTAACATGTCCAAAGTTTTATCGAATGTATTTCCTAGAAATTGTTCAATTTTCGTGGAAGTTTTGAAAGCCAGTTTTATATTAACCTTTTTGAAAATATTTTCAAAAAGGTTGCTGTCATATGTCTATTAGCGCCGAGTATAGGAGCAGTACTTGAAAGTTCGTGTCCACGGTAGGCTATTCAAACTCACTGAAATAATAGAATTTGTCGCAGAAAACCTCAAATTCCCACCCCTGAGTCTATATCCTACGAACTTTCGGAGAAAGGTGGCGCCCTATACAGAAATCCATTCGATCAAGCCGGATTTATAGTTGGTGTGCTAGCCCACAGCCCTCTATAGAGATAGCCTGGAACACATTTTCGATGCGGTAGCGCGGGATATCGTATATTTCGAATTCAAAACTGTAGTGAATTAATTGAATAGGTTTTTTTCTTTGGAATCCCTGGAAGATAAACAATATGAGAACCTACTTGGACAATGAATTGAATAACTAGATTTCATTCAGCACAATATTATTGAGATCAGGTTGAAATAGGTACCTAGGTAGTTGTTATTCAATTCATTGTTCAGCAAGAATAACGAGAAGGTGTAGGGTTAACCCTTGCTAAAATAATTATAAACTTAAATTAAATTCCCACAATGAATATATATTATTCTAAAACATAACAGATATAAGACTAGGTAGGTAATGAAATTTGTTATAAAATCATATTAGAGTTTGTAATTTTTTGTTTCTTACTAATGTTGAGTTTCTCCCAAATGTTTCCGTTTCTTTTCCACTAGGTCGACATTAACATTGTTATTAGTATTTTTTACAAAATTGACGAAAGGAAATTTGCGAAAACAGAACAAAGTAAATTTAGGATGAATTCCGTATTTAAACCACAACTACAAGTATCTGTAGCATCTACAGATGCTTCAGTTCAGACTTTTTGAAATTGAATATACAGGGTGATCGTTCGACTGTTCGTTAGAATATTTCAAAGAAGGACTCGCATTGGTATGTCTTCTGATAGAAGCTAGAAAATTAGTAATTTCCATGCAAAAATCTACAAGTTATTAACATTAGAATGAAGCCCTATTTGAGAAAATTTAAAGGGTCTCAGATCTCACACGAATTTTCTGAGAAAAATATGTAAGTGCCACATTGAAACAATGTAGAATTCAATGGGTAATCTGATTATCAGTGAAAAAAGTGGGTATTACATTTAAAAAACGAAAGATGGTATCATTTTTTCCAAGAATTCTCTCCCAAGAAAGCTTAACTATAATATTTCAAGTGTTTATCTCGAGTCTTTCTTTGAAATATTCTAACGAACGATCCACGTGAATCACCCTATATAAAAATAAACATATTCTTCGAGTTTCTTGATCTTCCATCCAGATGTATTAAGTTTTGTTGAAAAATTATAGAAAGGTTATCAAAATCTTCTATAAAATCGGAAGAAATGTCGCTAGATAGCCTTTAGCCATAAATCCTTCAGCACTTAATTTTTGGAGAAGCTAACATAATTTCCATTTCTTGAAGATGAATAATAATTATAATTGCTGTTGCAGGGGTAACACAACATTCACTAACCATTTTGTTCAGTCTATAGTCTCCCCCAAGTAGAAATAATCCAAAGAAAAATTCACCATTTAAACACTGTTTAATCACAAGACATAATATATTACTGTATTGCACGTATTCACGGCGTTTACCTATACACCAAATACCACGAAATACCAGCGATTGTAATCCTAACCAACAAAATTCATTCCGATATCCGAATTAGAATTAGTAACCGTCCATGATACAATAACGAACGTTCGTCTGGCGTACGAATCCATACCCTGTTGCCATTTTATCTCGTTCCAGGCTTTCTTTTATAGACGGTTGGTGCTACCCTAACGTTAAATATCCTGGACTCTGGAACAACACCATACTAAAGGGTTTTCCAATAAGAGGTGTTATTTTGATATTCAAAGAAAAATTCCATTTTTCAATATAAATGATCGGATGTTTATTTCATTATAAAGAAGAAGGTATGCCGTTGATAGTGGAAAATAACATCAGGCAAATGACCACCACGACCACGCTTACAGGCTGCCCTATGGCTGCCCTATGTCCTGGATAGCCTCACGAATTCCATCTTTGACGTCTTGAATCGACGCTGGGCTATTAGCGTAGACCTTCTCTTTCACGTGGCCCCGAAGGAAGAAGTCGCAAGGTGTTAAATCACAAGATCTCGGTGGCCAATTGTGATCACCTCTTCGAGAGATAACACGGTCCGGAAACTTTTCCCGCAAAAGATCAATGGTTTCGTTGCTTGTGTAGCACGTAGCGCCGTCTTGTTGAAAGTAGGTAAACGTTGTCCAGATCAATGCCTTCCAATTCCAGCCATAAAAAAATCATTAATCATCTCTCGATAGCGCAATCCATTCGCCTTAAGTGTTGCTCCAGCCTCATTTTCGAAAAAGTAAGGTCCAATGACTCCGCCGGACCATAAACCGCACCAAACAGTCACACGTTGAGGATAGTGAGGCTTTTCAACAATAACTCTAGGGTTTTCCGAGCCCCAGATGCGACAATTTTGCTTGTTGACGAAGCCACCGAGGTGGAAATGGGCCTCATCACTCAAGATGATTTTTCGATGGAATTTCGGATCAGTCTCATGCATTTCAACCCAACCCAGCAAAGACACGACGTTGTTGATGATCGGCCGGCTTGAGTTCTTGTCTTAACTGAACTTTATAAGCCTTAAGACCCAATCTTTATGCAAAATACGGTGTAATGACGTTTGTGGAATGCCTAATTCCAAAGAACAACGAGGAATGGACAAACCTGGGTTTTCTTCAACGCTTTCGGCTATAGCAGCAATATTCTCGGCTGTTCTTGAGCGACGTGCACGGGTTTTATTCTTCACATAACTAACTTGTCCCAACAGCTCCAATTTTTCCACCAATTTCTTTATTGCGGTCCGACAAGGTGCTTCACGACGACCCAAAAATATTCGAGTTTTACGAACCGTCTCTGCCAAATTTTCACCATTTTTATAGTGAATTTTAATAATATCAATGCGTTCTTGAAGCTTGTATCGTTCCATTTTTATTAATGGCGTAGTTTCTACTTGTCAAATGTAAAAAAATGACAGCTTCAAAAGTGACATCTACCGAAATAGCGGGCTATTCAAAATACCACCTCTTATTGGAAAACCCTTTACATAACCAGTACGGAAGAACCAAAACGACCAATTATCCTGGGCGCTGAACTCGCAGTTCTGACGATAGATTTGTTCTCGCGAGTTTACCTAATAGGCCGAGCTATTCTCGAATCCCCCATGATTCGAACGAGGAACTAGAATTATAATCCAGTTTGCAAAGTTGTATAATTTACTCTGAAAACTCATTTTTCATCAAGTGCTATCAAATTAGAGATTTTTATTTAAGGTGAATCTATCCGATGTATCTGTGATTTCCAGTCCGTTGAATGTGTCTACAAGTCTTCAAGTCCCTTGTCTGATGTGTAATTTTTTATACACTTATAATTACGGACTCGGTCTAACAAGTTATTCGTGCAAAATGAGATGCGTGCTATGATAATGTCTCTATCGGAGTTGTTACTGCAATAATTATATATTTTATGAGAGTGCTCGGAAAATATCTCAAGATTCAGGCACCACTGAATTTTTTCTTCTGGTGATTACGTTAATGCATTTCTAAGTGATTAAACACTATATTGGTGATGAATTGGAGCAGTAGAGGAGACTCTCTGGATACCTACAGAATTTTTTTAGTGATATGATCCGCTCAAAATTTTATAAATAAAGTTTAGATAGAATAATAATAGCATTCTATGAAAACATAGAAGTATGATTCATTATTGAAATTTAGAAAAATCATATCTCCGAAAGTATTAGCTTGTTGGAGTTGAAAATGATATCAATGGATTTTAATGGTGAAACTGCATCTTAAATGAAAATTGAATTTGAAATTTGTTACTTAAAAAAAAATTTTTTTTCGTTACTCCGAAACCATCTGGCCTATTTTGCCCAATAACGAACTCAACCGAGCTATTCATCTCCCTAACTTACTCTGAAAATTTCAACTGCCTAGCTCATTCTGTTCGAGAGTTATTGTAGAAAAATTTTCTTAAAATTTTCAACATTTTGCGGTAACCTGGTCAATACAAAGCTTTACATGCGTATAAAGGTCATGATTCTACAATTTGATGCTAAATTTCAAATAGATCGAATGGTCTGTTTCGGAAATATTCATAAAAAATAATTTTACTAAAATCGGCAATAACTCCGAAACCGCTTGATGGATTTCGCCCATTAACTCGTCCGAGATATTTACGCTCCAAACTCACCTTGCAAATTTCAATCCTCTAGCTCCTTTCGTTCGAGAGTTATCGAGCCTGCGGCCGGACAGAATCGATTTCGACCGCGGATTCTTCATCAGTGAGTCGAACCAAATCGTTTGAGACCAATTTGAGCCAAAAATTCGAAAATTATAGACATTTGGGCAAATTGATGCTTACTCAGTTCCGAGGAACTAGAGCACCAAAAATTGCGTGTTGGTATTCTTCAATGAATTGCCAAGCTTAGGTACATTGGATCGAATTAATATTTTTTGAGTCAATGAGGAAAGAGCAAACTTCAAGGAGAAGTAACGGGTCTTTCATTAAGAACGCCAAAATTTGTTTTGTAAATAAAACACATTATTTATTTGAAAATTATCGAAATTTTTATTTCATTATAAAGTAAAATGGATACCGTTATGAAACAAAACATCATTTAAATGTCCACCACGGAAATGCTGCCTGGAATTAACTCGTTGAACCCAATTTTCCATGACTCTCTCTCACAAGTCAGTTCGTATGTTCGCAATTACTCCTTCAATATTGATCTGTAAATGTATTCACAGAATGTGAACACAGAATCTATCTGTGATCGCTATTCACAAATGTCATCTTTTCTAGCTATTAGAGATTGTCAATTCGGAATTGTTATTTTCTTGGAAAGCAAGTATTCGATTCTTGAATTTGTGAATATATACAAGACAGTTTTGATGTAGTTTTTGGAGGCAAGAAAAGAAGGAAAGAAGAACATAATGGAATCATCAAAAGAAATTACTGTTCGTTGACCACTGATGTTAATATTACCTTTTACTTCCTTAAGTAGTGAGACATGTTCCTATATACAGTATTTTCATAATGTTGCTAGCAAAAAAATACTGAAATATGGATCTACATTTGTGTATCAATCATTTTTTCTTGAGCTAAGGTTCATGATACAGAAAAGAATGTGTTAGTGGTATGAACTATTAAATTTCAAATTATGAAAAGAGGATAGTATTTTGTTAATATATTTTGAACTATTAAAATAATTTGTTCGTAATCCACCTACTCAAATATCAGGAATAAATGGACAATCTGCTATGATTGTCTCCAGACTTGATCTAGACATTTCGATGATACTTTCCTTAGGTATTTCGAGTTGTGGAAACTATTCACCGAGTGGGAGTTGCAACAACCCATTCCACGAGGTTGAATCATTGCAGATTGCTCCTTTAATCTTGATAAATAAATTTAATGACAATTTTTGAAGCACTTTTTTTAAATTCAATTTATTTCATGATGCATTTCTATCATAGGAATCCATTGATATAATTCCCAACTCTGAGAAACCAATACTTTCGGAGATATAATTTGTCTGTTTGAACAAGAGCGCCAAAAAAACTCCTATCCACAGGGCTTGAACCAATTTTTTGACGAAAAATTCGAGAATTACAGTCACTTGGGCAAAACGACAGCACGCTGTTCCCTAGAACGTTCGCGCATAAAGTGGGTTACATCGTATAACATTCGATATTCATTTTTACCGGCTTCCGGCAGAAAGATCCTCTTTGACTAGGGCTTCACACGAGACGAGAGTATAAAAAATCTTGTCTCGCTCTCGACAATTCCCAAAAAATTAAGTCTCGTTTAAGTCTCGTTCTCGTCTCGTTATCAGTTGTCTCGTCTCGTCTCGCTTAATTCTGAATAACGATAATAAATATTAAATACATAAACGAAATGGTATACAATAATGAATAATTTTGTGAAGCTGTATTTATTACGCTCTTATAGAAAAATATTTGTACATGTACGTATTATTTTTAATTTTAACCACTGATAATTACAACTTTTAAATTACTCGATGGCCAAGAATTCAAACATGATCACGCTTGCATCACATCATTTTTCAATGATGTACGTTTTTGACATGATCATACCTGCTGTGGAAAATAATCTTTCAACAGTTACGGATGTAGCCATTCATAAATCATCGGCCATCTTGGAAAGTGTAGGAAGAAGTTTTTCATCACTCTCTACCACTGTTAAATATTTTGATTCCTATTTGCTCTTTCTAACAGCAAATGTTCTCCAATCTCAGCTTTCCGATATTTCGAAAGCTTTCTTGATGTTTTAAATAGGCTATCGATTTCGATACATTTTTTAATAGAATTGAACAATTTGGATAGTTTTCATGAATACCTTCCCAGTGGGTAGATCATTGAGGGTGTTCTTGGCGTATTCCTCATATAACACTTTTTGAAACATTGAATAGCTTCATTTCTTTACCAGTTTCATTATATGTAGTTCCACAGATGTATACAATAATTGTTCACATCTTCACTGCAAGGAGCACAAGAGAATAAATTTCTCCAGATGTTCAGATAGAGACGAAATTTTCAAAGCATTGGAATTTTGGTGCAATAAAAGTTGTCCGATAAGTATTGAATTCATAATGGTATCCGCTTTTATGGTTGTGAATTCTATTTTTTCGTGAAAAATAATCTCAATGATCGCAAGGTCATAACGAATTAATAATCTTCTAAAAAATCGTGTATTCAATTGTTTTCTGTGGGTGTTGAGAAAAGTTGAGTCGTATATAAAACTTCATACAAAAAATTTAACGAGACCAAAAACGAGACTCTCGTGTTCGCTGTATGTGGTCTCGGTATCGCCTATAATATTTTTGAAAACATCTCGTCCCGCCTCGTCTCGCTTTTACGAGACGAGAACGAGACGAGACGAGAAAAATCTCGCTCTCGCGTGAAGCCCTACCAACGCCCCTGTACATAGGTCTTTTTTCGACAAAAAATTCGAAAATTTCAGACGTTTGGGCAAAACGACAGCACACAGCACGATGTTCCCTAGAACGTTCGCGCATAAAGTGGGTCACCTCGTATAACATTCGATATTCATTTTTACCGGCTTCCGGCGGAAAGATCCTCTTTGAGTACCACCGGCAGATCGCCAACTGCCTATCTGAGATTGATTAACTCGCGATACATCAATTAATTGAAATGACCGTTTCTCGAAACTACACTCCCATTCACTGGACGTGTAGGTAGAAATAGAGTCCATTCATCTCTCTCGACTTCATGAATGAAGAGGAATCTAGTTGAAAAAACATACGTGGACAGGAAGAGGAAAATATTAAATGATCAAATAAGTTACGTCACGTTAATGAGCCACATCCTGGGTGAGAATCCGACATTTTCAGGTTCGTCTAGTTCCGACGATTAGTATTTCTTCAAAATCATCGTCACTGGAACTAACTGTTCTTTGTCGCGAGTGGGAAAACGGCACTCGAGTTTTTATATCGCCACATCGCGATCTATGCTATGGATTAGTTGCTGGAAGCCAAGTTGATTATCTGAGAGATATAGAATAATATGCATAATTGGAACTGATTACAGGAATATATTCAATATTCTGCGATGGATATAAATACTTTGGCAGATTACGTGGATATAATCTGGAGTTTCAATAGAGGAGGAAATATCCGTTTTATAACCTTCAAGCGGAAATCAACAATCTACCGATTCGATCATATGCTGATATTAAGTTCTTACTACAAAATTAACTACACTCTTGTCCACTACAGTTTTTGTCGTCTGACATATGTTTCGGAAACGAAGTTTCCATCTTCAAAGACGAAGCGTAACTAAAACATGCTATCAATTTCTACACTCAAGCATGGGTTGACATTATTCCCTTAGTGAGAATATTGAGTTGTTAATAGGGGTTAGATCATTATTGAGTAAAATATCCTTTCTCTTATAAAGGGTCCGCCAACTAACGTTTTTTTTTTCAACTACTGCTTATTTCGAGAATGGTAACACTTAGCTCATGTCTGATTTGACAGAAAATTAGTTTTATCCTTCCGCTGAACGAATATGGTTGTGTATACGCTTGAACAACGCTGGGAAATATTGCGACATTACTTTGAAAATCATGGTAATGTTGCAGAATGTGTGCGAAAACTGCGTACGGATTTTGGAAGAAGAGAAGCACCGTCAGCTCCGTATGTTCGTTATCTTGTGAAAAAAGAGAAAGAAACTGGCATCCTCATCGATAAACCAAAGCGTGAAAAGCCAAAAACAGTGCGTACTCCCGTGAATATTGCTGCTGTGGCAGAAAGTGTGCCTGAAGCGCCATCAACATCAATTCACGGTCGTTCTCAAGATTTAAACATTTCGGAGACATCATTGAGACGAATTTTGCATAAAGACCTTGGTATGACGCCATACAAAGTCCAATTGATTCAGGAGTTGAAGCCAACTGACCATCCAATGCGTTTTCGCTTCGCTAAGAGGGCCTGCGATCGACTTACAGAAGATGCCGATTTTACCAAAAAAAATCATCTTTTCAGATGGAGCTCATTTTGATTTTGGCGGGTATGTAAACGAGCAGAATTGTCGCATTTGGGGCACAGAAAACCCGCACGCATACATTGAAAAGTCGATACACCCAAAACGAGTCACTGTTTGGTGCGGATTTTGGTGCAGAGGCATAATTGGGCCATTTTTCTTTGAAAATGAGCAAGGAGTGGCCGTTACAGTCAATGGCGATCGTTATCGGGCCATGTTGAACGAATTTTGGTTCACAAAAATTGAAGAAGAGGATATTGGCAACATTTGGTTTAAACAGGGCGCTACGTGCCACACAGCCGAAGCTACACTCGATGTTTTGCGCCCTGTTTTTGAAGATCGCATTATCAGCCGCAGAGCTGATGTCGTTTGGCCATCTCGGAGCTGCGATTTGACACTGTTGGACTATTATTTGCTGGGTGCCGTCAAAGATAAGTATTACGCCGACAAGTCAGAGACAATTGACGCTTTAAAGGACAATATTCGTGAAGCCATTGGTGAAATACAGCTGCACACAATCGATAATGTGCTTAAAAATTGGACCGATCGTGTAGGCTACTGCATGGCCAGCCGAGGCGGCCATTTGAATGAAATTATTTTCCATTATCAACCGAAAGGATTGTACTTTCAAAGAAAAGAAGAAATTTGAGAAAATATTCTGTAGTTTTTTTTATTGCATTTTCAAAAAAAAAAGTTATTTGGTGGACCCATTACATTTCGATCCCTTCAAGTGTTCCTAAGTACACTTTATTGGAATTTTCAACAATTGATGGAATTTTCTGAAATTGAGTGGCCAGCTGCTGGAACGTGATTTGCAACAGCAGATTTATCGTTGTTGTTGTTCCGAATGTGTCCCGTATGCTCTTTATACCGTGTGAGAA
The DNA here is from genome assembly GCA_937662695.2 of Halyzia sedecimguttata. Taxonomy (NCBI): domain Eukaryota; kingdom Metazoa; phylum Arthropoda; class Insecta; order Coleoptera; family Coccinellidae; genus Halyzia; species Halyzia sedecimguttata. The sequence goes on along the minus strand of OW569412.2, from coordinate 98,528,617 downwards.
TAGTTATGGTTGTTTGTCCGACGTAGCATTCATTGCAATATATACATTTAATTTCATATATACCCAATTTTAACATGTCCGGAGTTTTATAGAATGTATTTCCTAGAAGTTGTTTAATTTCCGTCGAAGTTTTTAAAACCGGTTTTATATTAACCTTTTAAAAATTTTCTTGGAGTTTGTTGTTTGTTTTCAGATGGAACGTGAAAGCGTGGAAACCTTTTACCGTTTTTATTTCTTTGGTTCCGAAAACAAACAACAAACTCCAAATTATTTTTAAAAAGGTTAATATAAAAATGGCTTTCAAAACTTCTACGAAAATTAATCAACTTCTAGGAAATAAATTCGTTAAAACTCCGGACATGTTAAAATCGGGTATACATATATGAAATTAAATGTTCAGATTGCAAAAAGTGCTACGTCGGGCAAACAACCACAAATATTCTCACACGGTATGACGAGCATACGGGAAACAGTCGGAATAACAACATCGATAAATCTGGCCAATCAATTTAATAAAATTCCATCAAATTGTTGAAGAATTCCAATAAAGTGTTCTTAGGACCACTTGAAGGGATGCATAAGGAGAAAGAATATTTTACTGAATAATGATCTATCCCCTATTAACAACTCATTATTCTGAATAATCGGTTTATGACTAAGGGTATAATTTCAACCCATACTTGAGTGTAGAAATTGATAGCATGTTTTATCAAAAAAGTATATGTTTTGTATAAAAAAAGCAAAACTATGCTGTATACGATGTTGACAAAGAATTAGTAGATATGATTTGAAATGTGCTATATGCATAAAAGAATCCATTTCTAAGATCAATTTGCCTGCAACTTTCGAATGCCACAATTTATGTATGCCAAAATTATTCCAAATTCTTGCCTAATTCCTTCTTTATTTTCTAAAAAAAAGTTCGTTATAATGCATTTACTTGTTTCATTTCAGCAGATTTTTTATAATCAACCTTTTGAATGTCTGATAAAAATTGGTTCAAGCCCTGTGGACAGCAGCTTTGGCGCTCTTGTTCAAACTTTGACACATCATATCTCCGAAAGAATAGGTTTCTCATGTATTCTTATGATAGAACTGCAGCATGAAAGAAATCAAATTAAAATAGCTTAAATGAATTTGACTCTCTCTCATAGAACAGGATGACATGTATGTAGATAGAATAATTATAGCATTCTGTGAAAACATAGAAGTACGATTCATTATTGAAATTTAGAAAAATCATATCTCCGAAAGTATAAGCTTGCTAGAGTTGAAAATTATATCAATGTATTTTACTGTGAAACTGCATATTAAAAAAATTTTATTTGAAATTTTTAATGTTAAAAAAAGATGTTTTTTTTTCCGTTACTCCGAAACCTTCTGGCCTATTTTAACCAATAACGAACTCAGCCGCGATATTTATCTCCCAAATCTGCTCTGAAAATTTCAACTGACTAGCTCATTTTGTTCGAGAGAATTGTTTACACTTTATGAAAAGTTAACAAAAGTTCGCATGCATATAAAGGTCATTATTCTACAATCTGATTCTAAATTTCAGATAGATCGAGTGATCGGTTTCGGAAATATTCATAAAAAATGCTTTTAATAAAAAACGGCCATAACTCCGAAACCGCTTGGTGGATTTCGTCCATTGACGAACTCGTCCGAGATATTTACGCTCCAAACCTTTAATCATTAAAAAAAATATTCTATTCGTTATTTTTCTTTCTTTGCCTCTTATATCCCCTTTCAAATCATAATAATTCTTTTTCAACATATGATACAGCACAGATTTGCTTTTTGCGCACATAACATATCTTTTTCTTAAAAATAATCAAAAATTTTAATCAAATTTAGACAACGTAGAAAAAATTGACGAAAAATTAACCATGGTGAGAAATCTTTTGAAAATCACAATAACTCTAATATCTCGGAAACTGTTGATTTTCGGTTATCAATAAATAAGGCCCAAACGAAAGCAAATGTTCCATACTAACACCTCCTTCAAGATTCAAGTCTAATTAGGAATCCCCCTGTATAGGTATCCCTTAAAGAGTTCCCAACTTCAAAAGCTTTGAATTTTTCAAGAATTCAACAGAATTTTCGGAAATTGAGTGGATAATGTTGTTTTGAATGTGTCCAATATTATTCCCTTCATACCTTATGAGAATATTTCCTGATGTTTGCCCGACGTAGCACTTGTCGCAATCTAAACATTTAATTTAATTTATACCCGATTTTAATATTTATGTTGCTCTCCGAGAGCAAGCAAAATAATTTTTAACTTCAATAATTTCTTTTCCAATTATCAGACATCAAGATGGTTGCTAACAATTGTTTCAAACTAAACGCTGTTCCTTTTCATTTGACTACTAGAATTTCGTTGCATGACATGATAGCAAAGCACATTAAATTGTTAACTCGGTTCAATAACACATAAATAAAATTAAATGGTTTCTCTGAAATAACTAGCATATGTAGATATAAGTGCACCGACACCATGTGACTTCGAACTAGGAGGCAAAAAATGTTTAATGGTTTTATTGTAGACTCAAGTCTGTATTTTCATCACCATGTGATTGTAGACATGAAATTGTGGCAATATTGCAGGCCGCTCGAGTTTGAGAGTGCATGACACGCATTTTTAACGTCGAAAGTACCAATCCTCGGTTGCATCTGGAGCAGAGGCGCGTCTTGGGAAAGGATGAATAAAAAATTGTGGAAGTCTGAAGGACGGACAGAATTTAGTTTTAGCCCGCATTTCTCATCATTACGTGTGATTTTAAGTGAATTTAAGACTTAACATTCCGCAAGATACGGACCTAATTATGGCTACCTGCTACGGGGTTGGTATTGGTGTGTGAGGAAAAAGTCTTTAAATTTCAGTAAGCTGTTATATTTTAAGGTACTTCATCTGACCTTCGTTAGTAAAATTTTCGAAGATTCTATAATAACGGATCTTTCAATGGGAACATTTTCAAATTAACATTACTCACGCACGGAAGCCATTTTTTATTTGTGACATTGACAGTTGTATTTATCAATTACCATTTAATCATGGAAAGGTACACTCTTCAACAACGTTTTCAAATAATCCAAATTTATCATTAAAAATCGCGATCTGTTACTCTAACTTTACGTTCTTTAACTTCAATTTTTGGTCGTTATAATCGTCCGGATAAAAGAACAATTGAACCTTTAGTGAAGACGTTTGAAACGAATTTTACACTCCATGATGTTACAGTGCCAGTGAGACAAAGAAATGAAAGAATTGAAGAGAATATTGCTGCCATACGCGAAAGTGTTCGTGAAGACCAAAATTTATCGATTACTGGTCTTTCACAAGAACTAGGCATCTCCCAGACGTCTTTGTGGCGAATTTCACGTGAAGGTCTTCGTTTACTTCCATGCAAAAATGTTTGAAACCAAGAAGTCAAACCACCTGATCATTTAAAGCGTCGTGTATTCAGTAATGAGTGCTTAAAAATCGGAAATGATGAAACAAAATCATTCTCAGCGATGAGCAGAATTGCCGTATCAAACCTGATAAACCTGATAAACCTGATAAACCTGAAGAATATCAAGAACTGTCATTACATCCTTATAAACTTACTGTTTGGTGCGGATTTTACGCTAGAGGAGTCATTGGACCTTATTTTTTTTTTCAGCGAAGCTCATAAGGCGTTAACTGTCAATGGAAATCGTAATCCTTCAATGTTGACTGACTTTTTATGCCTAAATTTGTTCATCTTGATTTGCAGAACATGTGGTTTCAACGTGACAGTGCCACTTGTCATAATGCTAATGACACAATGACTTTATTGAAAACGAAATTTGGTGATTCGATTATTTCAAGAAATGGACCGCCTCGTTCTTGCGATTTAACTGTATTGGACTTCTTTCTTTGAGGTTACATAAAGTCATTGGTTCACAGCAATCATTCAGCAAATTTAGACGATTTACAGATCAATATTAAACGAGTAATTTTGAGTCATGGAAAATTGGGTCCAACGACTTCATTGCTGCCAGCATTTCCGTGGTGGACATTTAAATAATATTTTGTTTCATAACTACTGGTATCCATTGTACTTTATAAATATTATTGTTATATTTATATTATATATATTATTATTGAAATAAAAATGTCAATAATTTTCAAATAAAAAATATGTTTTATTTACAAAACAAAATGGGGCGCTCTTAATGAAAGACCCGTTACGAATATATCGTATTTGAAAGAGTTTCCAATATAGGGTGCGCTATATTAAGAGCTGAAAGGTGGGTTTCACAAAGCTTCGATTAGCTGGATTATAATTTAAATTCGATGGTTGTATCAAAAAAGAACTGGAAATCGACATAGAATCACACTGATTTGGATTAAGTTGATTAATGTGCATAATCGGCCAAATAGTTTCGGATTTGAAAAATGTAATCGAGGCATTCAAAGCTAAATTGAAGAATAGAAGTAAGGTGTAGAATAGAGGGAAGAATCATAAACCATTTTTCAATATTGCCTGCGTTTCCTTCTTAATGGCCGATTTCCCACCACTATTCGTCGTATATTAGTAAGAATAAATTTTACCGCGGTACGCCACTGGTTCCCATTCATAACTTTTTTGTCGTTCCCGGTGAGCAGACAACTTCTTGCGATGATTACAATAACGATTATGATTCTAATACGGTTTGTATATTATTACAACAATCTGTGGCAGCCTCTCTCGTAAATGAATAACGACCTGAAAAACAACAATTCTGTTACAATTTGGTTGGAAGTGTCGTCTCATCTACAACGTGGTAGCATCTGTAACAATCAGACAGCCATTGTTAGAGTTTCTTGTGGTGGTTCATTCTTGCTCATCAGGATGAATCGTTGCATTATTTCATGTTGTTTGTCGTATGAAATGGGATGGTTTTAGTAGCATAGGTATCAACTTGCAAATTACTAAAACACAGACGTTGTTTTAAATGTTACTTGATTATTTTGATTTCGGAAATCCATTGCCTGATTTTTATAAGTACCTACACAAAATTTGAAAATATATAAAAGGAAAAAAAGATGAAAAATTTATATTCTGAATTAAATGGTAAAATATTGAGGCGATTTTTATGATGAAATAGTCAAAGAATTGAAATCATTCGAATGGAGAAGTTTAACTGGTAATTCCGCAAAAAGAGCAGAAAAAAATCATTCTGCTGGTACTTGCCGACATATGTTTCTGCTTATTGCCTCAGGGCTAGGCAACCAAGGAAACCTTTAACCTTTGTTTGGATTACATAAAAAACCAATGGTGCTTTAAAAATTTTCCTACTGCTTTGAAAATCTGCCAACTTATTCGTTCAACATTGAGAAGATTTTCAAAAGATTTAAATTTGAAAATTTTATGATTTTCAATTCGTTCAAGGAACCTCCAACTGAGAAAAACAAAAATTGAAAGTCGCTTTCGGTTTGACCGGAAGTGACATATTTTTTGCAATTTTTCATTTCTACTCAAAATTACCTTTCCAACGATGTATCACACTTTTTATTTTATATTTGATTTGATGGAGAAAACGTCAATTAAAATTTCAAATTCAAGCAATTGCAGTAGGCTACAATATTTTGCGTAATCTTGATTTTGCGGTGTTAAATCTGGAGATCTTTACGGCCATCTTATCGGATCCATTTGAAGATAGATGGATCGGCACACACGGACCGATAAGATGACCTGCAAGATCTCCAGATTTAACACCGCTGGATTTCTTCCTTTGGGGATATTTGAAAGATCTTGTGTACCAGACTCCTCCTATTGATTCGGAAGATCTAAAATACAAAATAAGGAATGCATGTAGAGCCATTAGGTAGTGCTGAAGTGTTGAGAAGTGTTACTCCGCGTGAAGTAGTGCACCGAGCTGAAAGATGTGTAGAAGCAGATGGTCAACATTTCGAACAAATGCTCTAGTTATCATAGGTATTTTTTTGTCCCCTTTTTTTGTAATTTTTTGTTTCTTTTACTATTCATTTTTGGCGCTCTAGTTCCTCGGAACTGAGTGCTTATCAATTTGCCCAAATGTCTGTAATTTTAGAATTTTTCGATGAAAATGGTCTTAAACGATTTGGTTCGACCTACTGATCAAGAATCCGTGGTCGAAATTCATTCTGTCCGGCCGGTCCGGCCGGCCGTAGGCACGATAACTCTCGAACGGAATGAGCTAGACATTTGAAATTTTCAGAGTAGGTTTGGCCTATAAATATCTCGGCTAAGTTCGTTATTGGGCAAAATCGGACACATGGTTTCGGAGTAACAAAAAAAATTTTTTTTTCTTATATACATAACAAATTCCAAATAATTTTTTTTTCCATAAGCAGTTTTATCATAAGAATCCAATGATATCATTTTTAACTCTAACAAGCTAATACTTTCGGAGATATGATTTTTGGAAATTTCAATAATAAATCGTATTTCTACGTTTTCACAGAATTATATAATTATTCTATGTATGAATTGTCATAATGTCAACTTATTTTCCTGAGACATGACATTGTCTCATTCCTTGCTAATAGTTGGTTCGAGAAACGTCAAAATCGACTTAGAGAGACAAGGGTAAAAAACCGTCAAATAAACCCCCATGTGGCGATTTTATGTCGAAAAGTGAAAATTAAGAATATACAGGGTGAGTCTTTGACCACTGCATTAATTTTAACCAAAGATTCGCCTCATCAAATGAAACACTTTTTTCATTTACCATTTTTCCAGATTCGGCTCAGGTAAAAAGTTACAAGCGTTTAAAGATTTCACAAGGTGCTAATACACTCCCGCATTTAAATTATCTATGACATTGTTGGCGGACGAGAATAAGGCATGGTAACGTGGTTTACAGCTTGATTCGGGACTCCAACGCTCAGGGACGGATCCATAAAAGTAGTGAAATTTCTGGAGTTTTCCATTTTAAAACATTCAATGAAGAATATCTCGAAAACGGTGCGTTTAAGGAGAAATGATGAAGAATAATATAATGTTCTAAAACGATGGAATATTCTTGAAATGACTGAAGAAAAACTTTATATGCTTTCTTTGTGCTAATTTCGTTTAGTTTTATGAATCCACGAGTCCATAACTAGAAAACCAGTAGAAGTAGAAAATAACTAATAGTTGGAAAATATGTATCATAGTTATAGGAAACTCTACGCCAACATTCATTTTATTCGAAAGAAGGATGTCAAAGGTACAAAATAAAAACTGATTTTTTTTCAAAATTTCAACAGCCTGTATCTTTTTACCTGAGCTGAATTTGGAAAAATCTTAAATGAAAAAAGTGTTTCATTTGATGAGAGGAATCTTTGGTTAAAATTAATGCAGTGGTCAAAGACTCACCCTGTATATTATCCCAGGTAAGTACCGACGTTTTACTCTAATACCGGAGATCGACAAGATCGTACGAGGAGCCCGATAGCCGGTTGGTCTACGCCATCGGGTTTTCGGTTTCGGAATGAGAGAAGGCGGGCTCAAATCCCGGAAAGGGAATTACACTTTTTGGCGCTCTAGTTCCTCGGAACTGAGCGCTTATCAATTTGCCCAAAATCTGTAATTTTTATTTAAGATGCAGTTTCACCATTAAAATCCATCGATATCATTTTCAACTCCAACAAGCTAATACTTTCGGAGATATGATTTTTCTAAATTTCAATAATGAATCGTACGTACTTCTATGTTTTCACAGAATGCTATAATTATTCTATCTAAGCTTTATTATATGATCTGTGTTCATACTCGTACATTTCATCCTGTTCTATAAGAAAGAGTCAAATTCATTCCAGCTATTTTAATTTGATTTCTTCCATGGTGCAGTTCTCATTCTCAGATTGCTCAGTAAATCTTGATAAATAATCTATTATTTGAATTGAATTTCTTTTATGATGCAGTTCTATCATAAGAATACATTGATATAATTCCCAACTCTGAGAAACCAATACTTTCGGAGATATAATTTGTCTGTTTGAACTAGAGCGCCAGAAAGCTCCTGTCCACAAGGCTTGAACCCATTTTGTTTCTTTTACTATTCATTTTCTGATTAACGTTTGGTAAAATTCATAGTTGATTTCAACTTGAGGAATGTTTTTTTTTTTATTGATGGTGATTATTGAAGTCAAAATCAAGATTACACAAAATATCGTAGCCTACTGCAACTCCTTCAATTTGATATTTCAATTGACGTTTTCTCCATCAAATCAAATGTAAAATACAAAGTGTGATACATCGTTGGAAAAGTAATTTTGAGTAGAAATAAAAATTGCAATAAATATACAGGGTGCTATTTGAGATAAAAAAAAAGTCAGAGTCACTTCCGGTCAAACCGAAAGTGACTTTCAATTTTTGTTTTATTCAGTTGAAGGGTCCTTAAACGAATAGAAAATCATAAAATTTTCAGACTTTTATCTTTTGAAATGGCCGAAATAATTCATTGGAACATGTATACTGGGACACCCGGTATATCCCGATCTCCTCATCAGTCGGCCTCATTATGCCATTCTGGCTCACCATTTTTAGTATCCTTATATTTGACTCTAGGTCTAGTTTATAGTCAGCTAAGATTATATAACAAAGGTAAATAAGTGCCACCTGTACAGCCTGTAACGGTAACGCTGAAACCAATTACAGGCTTACCAAGCAAGCTATAAGCGCCAACAGATACTTCTCGTAATTTTCGAGAATGCAAGTGCGTTTCTTGAATGAAGCGGTATGAATAAAATTAAGAGGTAATAACATAAATAGTCGAGTCTTTCCATCTCATGTCCATTCATTGATCTGCGCCAGATAGGAGAAGAGACGAAGGAGCAAGTTGAGGTTGAAGTGTAGAGATCGAGTCGCCGAGGCAAATAGCGCCATGTTTTCAGACGGCATTTAAAATTAGCATAGGAAACTGATAAAATCATCCACAATATGTACTTCGTTTCTTGGATTTTATCTGCTCGAGATCTGGATCGGCTCTTGGCTCACTCAGCTTATTAACAACTATTTACAGCTCCCTCTTGCCATTATTCAAGTTGTCTGTTGCGCTAAATATTCATTAAACTGATATTTAAGGCGAGTTCTCAGATGATTTAGCAATTTTTGGTCGGTTCATGCTTTTGAATATTCATTCTTGATAGGCCACTAAATTAATGAGTATCTCTTGTTCACTAACTGTAACTGTATAAAAAGTTATAGAAGCACTGTCTTGGCGCCATGGGCTTCAGCGCGCTGCTCTATAATCGAATGATTAATAGATTTCATCGATTTGTAGGTACATGATGTCTAAAATCACTGTCGATATTGCTTCTCAAGTGTTTGTGTATTTGTACTACGAGGATAGTTCAGGAATTATTGTTCCTATCGTAGTTGGAATTGAATGACAAATGCAAGTGCCTTGTTAGGCAAAAACTTATTGCTTGACATTACAGTCTTTAGTGTTTTTTTCCATTGAGCTGTGCTTGATTTTATAACGGATGATTTTTAAAGAGCTTTCGGATTTGATTTAAGAAAAAAACACATAAAATTCAGAAAAATGTATGAAATCTTTATTGGATTCGATAGAACAATTCATATATTTTAATGTTTGAAGATTATTTCATGTAAATGTTGGCCGCGGCTGCGCTTCAAATGGCCATACGCCGGTTCCAATTTGGGCATGCTCTCTCCTACATATCGGCCGATATCTCACGATTAAATTCTTCAGTATTTGCTTCCAGTACGTCAATCGTTGCGGGCTTCTTGCTATAGACATGAGCCTTAACATAGCCCCACAAAAAATAATTTAGAGGCGTTAAATCACACGATCTAGACGGCGACATAATAGAGCGATAAAAAAGTGGATCTCCATCCAACTTTGCCAGCGCCCATTCATTTAAAGTTATCCGTTGTGGTAGGTCGTGCTGCTTCAATTCTTGCACCTGCTGTATATCAAAAGGTTTCACATCTAAATCCTTCCGCAAAATTTTCCACGTAGTGGAGTAACAGAGGCCCAATTGCTGCGAATGACGACGAATCGACAATTCACTGTCATCACTAACACTGGCGGATTCAGCTACGATATTTTCCTCTGTCCGTACTCTACGTATGCGTGTTGGTGGTTTAATATCAAATAATGTATATTTGGTGCGAAATTTAGTCACAAGATTCCGAATAGCCGCCTGAGAAGGTCGACCAAACTGACCATAAAATGGAAGAAGTGCACAATACACTTTCTTAACCGAGCATAAATTTTGATAAAAAAATTCAATAATTTGCCAGCGTTGTTCGATTGTAAGTCGATTCATAGTTAAATTATAGACCAAACTGAACATGTTTAACAGTCACACAAGGCGCGAATCCCGCGTCAGCTGTAAAAAACAGGGTTGCCAAAAAGAAAGTTCTTAAAAAATCACTCGTTATAATGGACGAAATTGAGATAAGAGGTGCGATAAAGTACCTCTGTAAATAGGGGTTATCACAGCAAGAAATTCATAAGGACTTGGTAGGAGTATTAGGTGACTCTGCCCCTTCGTGCCAGGTAATCAAGAACTGGTCACGAGAATTCAAACTGGCAAGAGAGGCCTGTCAACATGCACCAGGAGCACGAACTGCCACAACTGTGGTGACGAAAAAAAAAATGTTAATTAAGTCCATGACATGATCCTCTATTGGAAGCGTTGAAAAATATTGATATGAGGAATTGGGTCTCAAAAAACTCTCTGAACCATAGGTTTCACGAATGGTGACGGAAGATCAGAAGAGTGTTCGCCAGGTTACAACTGGAGCAAATTCGGAGATTATTATGAGCCAAAATGAATTTAAGCGAATATTTTGTTTTTCCTAGGACGAATCCTTGGGGTACACCGGCTACTATGGTCCGTGTCTTCGGCGCTCTTGTTCTTCGGAACAGAGTGCTTATCAATTTGCCCAATTGTCTGTAATTTTCGAATTTTTAGATGAAAATGGTCTTGAACGATTTGGTTCGACTCACTGATCAGGAATTCGTGATCAGAATCGATTCTGTCCGGCCGGTCTGGCCGTTAACACGATCACTCTCGAACGGAATGAACTAGACCGTTGAAATTTTCAGAGTAGGTTTGGTACATTAATATCTCGGCTAGGTTTCGGAATAACGAAAACAAATTTTTTTGTTTACATTTCAAATTTCAAATCCGATTTTTTTCAAGATGCAGTTTCACCATGAGAATGCATTGATATCCTTTTAAACTCTAACAAACTAATAGTTTCGGAGATATGATTTTTCAAAATTTCAATAAAACATTGTACTTTTATGTTTTCGCAGAATGCTCTAATTATTCTATCTATGAATTATCGTATGATCTGTGTTCACACATGTCATTTAATTTAACAAAAGAGACATTTCAAACATATTAAATTCTAACAAACTAATAGTTTCGGAGATATGATTTTTCAAAATTTCAATAATACATCGTACTTCTATGTTTTCGCAGAATGCTCTAATTATTATATCTATGAATTATCGTATGATCTGTGTTCACACATGTCATCTCATTTTCCTATAAGAGACATTTCAAATTTATTTCTGGTTTGTTACAGGCATCTTAGGTAACTTTGAATTTCACTCTTACTTTGAATAAAACCTTACAAATGATAAATTTATTATTATCATGCTTAAAAGTTGGACGCAAGTCCAAGATACTGTTTAACACGGAACATACAAATGTGAAGTTTGCCACATTAAAGAGAACTGCTGATATGTTAAATATTCCGTTACGTTTTACGCACCATTTCTGAGTGCGTTCTTCAGCGGGAGTTGGTTCCTTCCTAATAATTCAAAATTAAATATACAAAGGCGGATTTGAGCAGGTGAGTTATTGATTTTCCTTGTCTTTTATGTGGTCGTCTGCAGTTTCATTTTATAATATTCATTCGTAAACATTAAATTTTTGTTGAAATTCTTAATTTCTGAACTACTTGGGTAACTTTGATCGTTCAATATTACCCGCAATTTGAATTTGGTACATCGAGTAACTTTGAATTTTCAGTAGGCAAACTTTCAATTGCAAACACTTGCTAACTGTTTGCGTCTGTTTGACACCACCAACAAGGTGTAACTGTCAGACTATAGCAAATGACAGCAAACACCAACAAACAGTTAGTTGAATGAAAGTAAGGCTAATTTAAGGTGGGAAATCCCACGAAAATCGGAAAAAGTGACGCCCAGTGTCAGAAAATATGGTACAAAAAGTGGGAAAGCCCTGTGGATAGGAGCTCTGGCGCTCTTGTTCAAACTTTAACAAATCATATCTCCAAAAGTATTGGTTTCTCAGAGTTGGGGATGATAAATATGGATTCTTATGATAGACTGCATCATAAAATAAAATAAATTAAATAAGAATCCATTGATATCATTCCCAACTCTGAGAAACCAATACTTTAGAAGTTATTTTTTAATAGACACATTTTGGAGCTCTTATTTTAATTTAGTTTCTTGTAGGATGCAGTTCTATTATAAGAATCCATTGATCATTCCCAACTCTGAGACACCAATATTTTCGGAGATATGATTTGTTAAAGTTTGAACAAGAGCGCAAAATCTCCTGTCCACAGGGCTTTCCCACTCTTTTCATTCGCCGAATATGTATGCTATCCCTGTTAGAAATTTTAGAATCCTTGGTGCCACATATTTCATAAAGATCTTAACGTACAAGCTTTTAAAGTGTAGCTGACGCACATAGGGCAGATAATCCTGATAATTTTGGGAACATGATCCTCAGGGATGACGCTCATTTCCACCTTCCATCTTGGACTCATTAACCGAGTTATATTAATTGTTATTAATGGTAATTAATTCAAACACTGCTGAAATATGGGTGAATGTTGACATAGAATTTTGTTCTCGAAAACAAAAGAGATTTTGGAATTCTTCCGTATTCGCAAAGGGCGCATCGGAATGTCCAAGTGTAATAAAAAGGTTAGTTCCGTCTTTCTTCAAAGAAATGTGACTAATTCTCCTGGATAAATGGCCTAATAATACATGGAAATACCTTTTACGTCCGCAGTACGCGTTCTTTTGTTATACCCGAATCTCCTACCCCACAGGTCTCTCATAGTATAGTACGATAGAGAGAGGCTTTTCATTCAATTTACTATCTACGTTAGGTAGGGTAAGGTGTAGTATTTCAAAGTTCCACAAAGTGTCTATTCAGTGCCACTTGTAAAAGTTTGGATTGTTTACCGATGAATGGAGGGGGATCGAATGTGACAGGGTAGGACTGGGTACTTATGCCCGAACGGGTAATATTCAGTTCATCCTGCCGTTAGTCATGGTCAGATATTTTGAGGAGAGTTTTTCGAATGACAACATTTTTTCCGGAACATGTATTCTGCCAGCTGATTCAGTTTGATTTGGAGGCCCGTTTCCTAGGACAACCACTAGTCCTCCACTGAGCGAGCGGTGCCAGCTACTAATGAAAAATCATTTAGGGGAAAATGGCGAAAAATTGGAAATATGGAGTTTTTTTAAATAGCAATTAATGAAGAAACCAGTTACACCAGCAATACAGACAGTATTTTTTCGAGTAGACATATTGGCTACTCCTATACATAAAAAAAATTAACTCTAGAATATACAGAGTGATCAAAATTCATATTCAAACATCAACTACAAATAATGGCCAAAAACTTTATAATTTCAAATGGCACACCCGCTATTTCTATATCTCGTTGAACGTAAAAATCAATTTCGAAACTATCTTCATAAGGTTTTCCGACACCTCAACCTGATAATTTCTCAGCAGTTTTCGACCATTATTTATAGTTGATGTTTGAAAATTAATTATGATCACTATGTATATTCCAGAGGTAATTTTATTCCTGTATAGAAGTAGCCAATGTATCTACTCGAAAAAATTTTACCTGTATTGCTGGCGTAACTGGTTTCTTCATTAATTACTATGCAAGAAAACTACATATTTTCAATTTTTCGCCATTTTCTCCTAAATGGTGCTTCTAATGAATAGAGTATAAAGAAACTTATCATAATTTGGGCTTGCCATTCCATTTTTTAGGTCAAATACAGGGTGTTACATTAAGAAAAAGTAACTTTGGTCTATATCTTGTTTTCGAACACCCTGTATATATGAAAATAATTTTTAAATTGTGCTTCTGAACACCCTACAGACATCACATAAAAATATTCTCAAAATATCTTCATTTGCTCCCTCAAAACGAGCTCCGCGTCTGTGGTGGGCCACCCGATATACAGGATGAGTCTTTCAGTTGCACATTAATTTCAACTATAGATTGCTTTCATCAAGTAAAGCACTTTTTTCATTTATCATTTCTCCGGATTCAGCTCAGGTAAAGAGTTACAATCGTTCAAAGATTTTACAATGCTAATAGAATCCTGCACTGTACCGATCTATATGAAAACTGTTACTGATACCTGTTCTAGAACAACAGAAAACTAGATCATCTTATACTTGAAATTCAATGAAATAATTCGAGAAAACTCAATTCTTCGTGATGCAGCATTAAATAAAATCCCACTATTGACCCATCAATTGACTCCATTATAAGATCATAAATAATTTGATCATCGCCCATTCTTGAAATATGATTATTATTATTGAATATTCCATAAATATCCATTAATCCATTCATTTCCAAGAAAATCTCAAATTGAATTGTTGAGACGTGATTTCAACTGACAGAAGAATCATAATAATAAGTTCTCACAAAATCATGGGATCATAGACTTTATATCTATGTCTCCGTTTGCCGTTCGCATGCTACATTGTCAAACTGTGTACCAGGCTTTGGTATATTATTCAATCAAGGGGCATGGATAATCTATATCTTGCGAAAAAAAAATCAATTGTGGCAACGTAGAAATACATCGATTCAAGGCCATCCTAGGTAAGGAGCGGATCAACCAAAATAAGGCAAATACTCGAATTATTATTTGATTCGATAACAATCAACGTTGAATATCTCAAATCGGATTCTTATGATAATTGAGATAAACTTAATTTGATTTTCTTATTTCATTTAGTTCTATGAATCCGCTAGTTCATAACTAGTAAACCAGTGGAAGTAGGAAAAAACTGTTGATAGAGATTATTTATCATATTATTAGAAAACTTCACACCAAAATTCATTATATTTTGAATATCCATGTCAAAGCTACTTATCAAAGACTGATTTTTTCTGCAATTCCAACAGCCTTTATAATTTGATCTGAGCCGAATCTGGAAAAATGCTAAATGAAAAAAGTGTTTTATTTGATGAGAGGAATTCTATATCCCGACATTTAGAAAAATACAGATCCGATAGAATGGAAATCTATTAAACGGTTGACAAAAGACTGTTTGAAGGTTCATACGATATTTCGTGAGGGTGTGTGAGGTGTCAATAGACAAAAGAACATGCGCAAAAAGGCTCCTGACGTTTCAAGAATTTCTTCACACATATTGATGTCAAATCAAAAATTGGTTTATCCTAAAAACATAACTCTCTCGGCCCTTATTCTTACCAGTACTGACCTGCATACTATCGGAGTGTTGTAGTAAAGCCTCTCACGGGGTGCCTTACTACTTCCGCTGAAAGCGGGGTGGAAAGATACCGTCCAATATTGTTTCCGGCGAAGGTGAGCACCCTCCGAATATTCACGTAATTTCTTGCCTGCGGCTGGGTTGTTTTGGAAGAATTCACATTGAAACCTGTTTGAATGAATGCGGCTAAAATCGAACAGAATTTTGGCATCATTTCACGGAATTAAGATTCTGGTATTGGTAATAATGTTATTTGATTTAATATTCCGCAGGTTTACGATGGGTATCTTCAATTTACTCTCAATATTTTACAATTTATTGGAACGAAATGTAATCGTGTCTTTAATCCTTCGTACCAACCTTCTTTTCTATTATCCATATCTATCAAGATATGTGAATATATTTTATTTTTTTCTTAAGTTTTTGAGTTTATATTGCCACCTTAACTCTTTCGCATCAATAATAATTGTTGGATTCATTGTAAACGTAAATGTATGCTCTCATTTCAAAAAACATAGGATTCTTGTTGTGCATGTCTAGTAATTGTGACGTTTTGATAGGAATGCAAGGATTTATTCATTAGCAAAATTTCCGCAACATTCCCATTTGAATTTTACATTTGGAATTCCGTGTGTTTAACCGAACAATGCGTAAAATGATAGCAGAAGATAATCTAACCACCAACTTCATTATTCATTCAGAACGTGGTGTGATCGAAAATGGAAGCCTCAGACAAAGGTTCACAATTTCTTCTCTAGAGATATACAAAGAATATAGGAAGATTCAAAAGTAAGGTGAAATATTTGAGGGAGGTTCATTTCAAGAAAATCAAGAGCGCCAAAAAATAATACGAACGTATTTTCTAAATGACTTAAATAATGAGATACATATTTTTCAGATAGTTTTAAAAAAATTACCTTTTTTTTCGCGTTGTTCTAGAGAACAGCGTGCTATAATTTGCCTAAATGTCTGTAATTTCTGGATTTTTTGCCTCAAAACGATTAGGTTCGACTCACTGATGAAGAATTCGCGGTCAAATTCGATTCTGTCCGGCCGTTGCCATGATAACTGCCATCGAACGGAAAGAGATAGACTTGAACATTTCAAGGTTGGTTGCGTATCTGAATATGAAGGTTAAGATCGTTGATGGTCTTAATCGACCAAAGGGTTTCGGAGTTGAAATTTTGTTTTCTAACAATACAGTTACGATCGATTCAAAACTTGGTAACTAGTAGAATGCCAACTTATGCGAAATTTCGTGAGGATCGAAAAAAAACTATAACCTATCTTTACAACCAAGTTCCAAATTTGAACATGATCGGATCCATATTGTTGGAGACATTAATGAAGTATTGGAGGTCGAGCAGCCTTGGGTGAGTTCAGTAGCTGGATGAGTGACCGTTGCCAAAATAACTTTCGACCAGAAATATATACCGACTTGCAATTTTGAGCATAATCGGATACCCATCTAAATTTTGTTATTGCCTCAATAACTCAAAATATACAAAGTCGATCCAATTAAAACTTGGTAATTAATTCTATAATGCTGACGAACTATTTTTTGCGAAATCTCGTGAAAAACGTATCACTAAAAAAAATTGGAAAAGGACAGGAGCTTTGGCGCTTTTTGGTGCCAAAGCTACTGTCCACATGGCATTTCCACATTTTTTGGCTGTAGTAGATTTCAATAAAATTTGGTATATGTATAGCTACTATGTATACATCAAATTTTTTTCAATCCAGGGGCGTTCGTGTGGGATTAAAACGAATTATTTTCACAGAAAAATATCGTACGCCACTAGTTTTTCTCGAAATTACTTGTATAATACTCATTCACTTTTTTAGTAAATCTGATATCTCCATTTTATTTCGGCCGTGACATGGATTTCGCGTGAAAAAATAAGAAACATTTCTCTACATAAATGTCTTGCATGGAATGAGCGACTTCATGCATCGGTTTTAAACAAAGTTGGCTTCACTAATCATTAAACAATTTTGCATTTTGCTTTGGACGTATGCCAGTTGTTAAATAATAATGTTTAATATCTAGAATGGGATCATAGATACATACACAAATCTCACCTGTCATGATGACCTATTAAATTGTAATGTAAATTTTTCCGTCTCATTTTTTCATTATTTTATACAATAGAAAGTAAAACATGTATCTATGGGAGACCCTGCATTAGGGTCCTGTAGCGGTCTTAAAACATCTGAAGTTCTGAATAATCATCGCTTGGATTGGCCAGACCTGGTTACGAAAGAGGTCTCCCTGGCCTTACGAGCAACTGTTTCCATTTCGAATTCAAATATTTAAGGGATTTCTAAGAATAATAGTGGAAATATTTGAAAACCAGCGGAGGCGATTCTTCTTCAAGAAATCCCATTCGGTCACAGAGAAGTATATTTGTGAGAGGGTACTTTTGAAAGGTTATATATTATTTTTAATTTGATCGCTTTTCTCCTCTTGTCTTTTCATTTTTCAGGTTGAATTACAGGTGCCTTGGGGAAACCTCTCCGTTTTATGGCGAAGGAATCCATATTGAAGAAATAAATACCTATCAATATTTTCAAATTTCAGCAAATTTTGTAAACAATAGTTACAAATCACAACACTCTCGGGAGCCAGGGTTTTTTTGCTGAGGTTGTCCCTAATCTCTTGTATCATACGTCGAATTGTATGGTACTCCGTTACAACAAACTCTGCTAACACATAAGGCTCTCAATCAAAAGAATATTTATATATTTTAAAAAAAAGTTATTTTTTTGAAAATATAGCACTCTTGAATCTCAAAATTTAAGGCATTTAGCAAATGCGTTAAGATTTTTTTCTTCGAATTATTTCGACGAGTATTTCTCAAAATTCTGTTCCGAAATTTCCCAAGAATTGAATTTTATCCTTCTGTTAACATCTGCTCTTCGAGTAACTCGGTCAGTAGGTAAAAGAAGAACCATTCAGTCTATATACTGTAATTCTTGATATTCCCATCGAAATTTATTTATTCTACCTGTTGTACTCGAGGGGAGAACGGCCCACTTGACGTTATTTTCGAAATAGGCTCAAAGAATTGCCGATGAATGCACCTTGCGTATTTCGCGAGGGGATAAAATACGGCCCTGTCAGTTGCAATTTGTTTTAAAATATCGCATGTTCTTTCAGAAATGGCAGGGGTGAAGTCGTCTGTGAATGGATGGCCTACAAAAAGTTTTTTGCTAGAAAATTAAAAGGGGGGTGATCTCGAATTCATACGAACAATTGTGTAATTGGATATCGATTTTACGGGCTATTGCCGCTTCTAGATTTGATTGACATAATAAGGCTTTCATCCTTTCAATTTTTTTATTGAATAGATATTTTTTGTTGACATTTATTAGATGATTATGATGTGATATTTCTGATTGAATTGTTTATTCAATCGGCCATTTATATTCTTCCTTAACGCAGAAACTAATGTAAAATTATGGACGAAAATAAAACAGAATATCATAAATCCGTTTGTATAACTTCATTCGTTGGTACTGAGTGTACTTAATGAAAAAGAGGATGCCCAATTCAAATTTTTTGTTGACTATTCCACTCGTTCGATATTTAGTTAGGTTTAGTTTTCATAGCGATGATCATGATCGATAAAACAAGAACCAAATAACACCGAAACAGTTTGGCTGATTATGGCCAACAACTGTTTCATTTGGATGCGCAACCTATCCTGCAAAAAAGTCGCAATCTCTTTCTGTTCGAAATTCATCCCGGCAACGGTTCCCCTTCCAGCTACTGAACTCACACAAGCCGGCTCGGATATCCAACAATATACATCCCATCATGTAACTAGGTTTTGAAGGCGATATCGGACGAATAGTTTTTGTGATACAGATTTTTTTTCGATGATTTAAGGAAAAAAAGGGGGAAAGCCTTGCGGCAGGAGCTTTGGCGCTCTTGTTCAATTCTTGACAAACCGTATCTCCGAAAGTATTGGTTTCTCAGAGTTGGGAATGATATTAATGGATTCTTATGATAGATACTCTTTAATAGGTATACACTGACAAACAAATTATTGTAATAGTTCAAAATATATTAATAAAATACAATCCTCTTTGCATATTTTAATAGTTCATACCAATAACACATTCATTTTGTATTGTGAACCTTAACTCAAAAAATTGGTTCAAGCACTGACGTGAAGTCAGGAGCTTTTGCGCGTATGTTCTATTGTCCATTCTCCTCTATTGGACACTCTTAATTCGAATTTACCATGGTAAATTCGAATTAAGTGTCCAATACAGGAGAATGGACAACAAAATTTACCATGGTAAATTCGATTAAGGGTGTCCAATACAGGAGAATGGACAATAGAACATACGCGCAAAAGCTCCAGACTTCACGTCAGTACTTGAACCATTTTTTTTTTACTTATGTAGAAATTTTCTAGGGGTACGGTTCTTACAAAAAATTTCTTTTCCTAATTTTTTTCAAATTTTTATAGGGCCACGGTTCTTACAAAAATTTAAACACCTCTTTATGTTGATTTTCTAATAATAGTTACCAAACTTCAATACGATTGAATCTTTATTTTTTGAGTTATCGATGAAATAATATTCCAGGTGGGTATGACTCGGAAACCGTTAAACCGATTATGCCCAAAAACGAACTTAACTCTCCCATTCGGATACGCAACCTACCCTGAAAATTGCAACGGTCACCATCTACTGAACTCACACAAGGCTGCTCGAATCTCCAACAATATTTAACCGATCGTGTTATAACTTAAAACTTGGCAGTAGAGTTGGGTTCTAAAGGCTCTTGCAAAATTTCAGCAATTTCAGACGAATAGTTACTGATATATAGAATTTTTTTTTTAATTTTCAATGATTTCTTAAAAATTTTCTACAAATACTATACTCACGAAATTTTGCAAGAATTTTCGTGTTGGCATTCTACAACTAATAACCATGTTTCAATTCAATCGGTTTAGTATTTTTCGAGTTAATGAGGAGAATAAAACAACCAAATTTCAGATGGCTATAACTCTATAAAACCATTTGTCCGATTATGCTTATAAACAAACTCAAATGTCATGTTCTAATGCACATCCTAACCTGAAAACTTCAAGCCGCTATCTCTTTCCGTTCTCAAGTTATCGTGACAACAAAAATATTTTTCAATAATTTTTTAATAATTTTCTAGCCATACGATTCGCACAAAATTCCACAAACGTGCTTGGTTCATATTCTACAACTACACACCAAGTTTCAATTCGATCGGATTCATATTGGTTGAAAACAAAATTATTACTCGGAAACCATTGGGCCGATTATTCCCATTAACGAACTTGGCCGTCGTATTGGGATGCGCCACCTACCCTGAAAATTTCAAGTCGCTATCTCTTTCCGTTCTAAAGTTATCGTGGCAACGGCCGGACGGCTGGCCGGACAGAATCAAATTTGACCTCGAATTCTTCATTGAGGAGTCGAACCAAATCATTTGAGACCATTTTCGTCAAAAAATTATAGACATTTGGACAAAATGATAACGCGATGTTCCCCAGAACATACGCTCAATAATATTCTACCAAATAAATTTCATATTTTCAGTTGATCTAAAATATATTGTGGGCCGAGCTGATTTAAGTCGTGGGCCCTGATTTCGACAGCCCTGATATAAAATATCAAGATGAAAATCGAGCACGCTATAATGATTTTTTCGACCCTGACCTTTTCACATTTCTATCTCTTCAACTGACTTTGAAAACCCGACAAATAAATATGTCCAATCCCCCAAACACCTGTCTTGATTTGTTCCATCTCGATTAATATAGCGGTGGATTTCTTTATTCAAATTAAATTTTCTCCATCACGTCTCGTAATCGTCTTGCTCATCTTAATTAATTGCCTCTCCGAAGATCCCAATCCCGAAATCTCCGATGTTCTCCTCAACAGAAAATAACCCTAATCGATGTAAATCCATCGATATTCGGTAATTTCTTCATTTGGCCTTATCTGTCGTCGACTGACCAACCGCGGCGTTATCGCTTTTATTTATGTACGGCGCCCCGAAATTTGACTGTTTCCAGTCTTCGGCTACCGGTTTTGTCTTTACCTCCTAACGGAATCGCGCCGCTCGAAGGACCAATTCGAGTTATCGAGATCTTCGACAGATAGGGCCCCCGGTGGTCATCGGACCGCGGGAGAGCAACAAATATCGGGACCGGATTAATTAGCGTTCTATACACATCGCATAAATTAAAACGAGTTTAGGCTCGGAAACTGTTGACCCCTCTCTCGAGATCTTCTTCTCGAGATCCGATCAGGAAGTGAACGGTCACGGATATGGCGATTTGCATATCGACAGTAAAGTTGGGAAATTCGTTTGATTTGTGAGGCCGAAACCGAAAACTCCCATTTCCCAAGAATTTACAATGATTGAAGTACTCCTTCAGTTGTTTGTGAGAAAAGAAGTATCGGTTTCTCAGATTCGGGAATGATATCAATGGATTCTTATGATATACATATGCCTGTCTCCCCGTGAGTGTTGTGATTTGTAACTATTGTTCATAAAAGGGCATAGCCGGCTAAATATGGGAAATCTGGCGTTTTTGACTCACACTCATAGGATCGATTTGGTATCGAATACAAATAATTCACCTCAATTTTTAGCCCTTCAACTCAAACGGCTTTAGACATTTTCAAAAACGAAAAGCCGATTTTCAACGAAGAAAAGAAAATTTTTTTTTTTAGCCTTTTTGAAATATGTCCATCACCAAAACTCGTCAGAACATGTCTTTTATGCTTCTATAGACTAAGGATTTTTTTTGGATTTTTTGAAGTGGTGGAATAATTTCAAAAAAATTAAAAACTCATTTTTTCCGTAAAATCCTGCGTTTTGACACACTTTTATTTTTTTTTCATTTGAAAAATTACGTAGGAATTTTTTTTTATCAAAAATATATCTTTTTCAAAGATAAACATAAAAAATTAGGAACCTAAAGTAAGTAGAAGGGCTATTAATGATTCAAAAGACACTTGGAGACGATTTTTATATTTTTTTATACCATTGGAAATCATTTTTGATACAAAAAAAATAAAAATTATAATCGCAACAATTACTATAGATTAGTCTTCATCACTGTTTTCATTTATTACGGCGCTAATGTAATTGTGTGAATTATGAGTAAAGAAAAAATGTTTGCTTGTTTTTTCAAACAAAAAAAAATAAAAGAGTGTTAAAACGCAGGTTTTTAGGGAAAAAATTAGGTTTTAATTTTTTTGAAATTGTTCCACCACTTCAAAAAATCCAAAAAAAATCCTGAGTCTATAGGAGCATAAAAGACATGTTCTGACGAGTTTTGGTGATTGGCATATTTCAAAAAGGCTAAAAAAAAAATTTTATTTTCTTTCCTTCGTTAAAATCGGCTTTTCGTTAAGGAACCAAGATCGTATGTTTTTTTTTTTATATTTTAGACTCCTAAGAATAAGAAAAAAATCACCATTGATTAATTCCGAATTTTACTATAAAAATAAAATTAGATTCTAAAAAACAGGTTTTTATGAAAATCTCGAAAGCCGTTTGAGTTGAAGGGCTAAAAATTGAGGTGAATTATTTTTATTCGATGCCAAATCGATCCCCCAAGTGTGAGTCAAAAAAGCCATAGGGGCAGATTTCCCATATTTATCCGGCTATGCCCTTTGCTGAAATTTAAAAAAATTGATAGGTATTTCTTTCTTCAATATGGATTCCTTCGTCAAAAAAAGGAGAGATTTCTCCAAGGTACCCGAAAATAAACCTGAAAAATGAAAAGACAAGACGATAGAAACGAAACAATTAAAAATAATATAACCTTTCAAAAGTCTCCTCTCACAAATATACTTTTCTGTAGGCGTTTGGGATCTCTTGAAGAAGAATCGACTCCGCTACTTTCAAAGATATTCACTCTTGTTCTTAGAAATCCCTCTTCATTATTCTGCATATTGAATTCAAAATGGAAAATGTTGCTCGTAAGGCCAGGAGGGTCTCTTTCAAAACCAGGTGTGGCCAATCCAAGCGATGATTATTCAGAACTTCAGATGTTCGAAGACCGCTACAGGACCCTAATGTAGCGCTATCATCTCCTATAGTTACATGTTTTTCTTTATAAAAAAATGAATAAAAGAGCCGGAATATTCACGTTATAATTTAATTCTTATGGGTTATAGTGCATCATGAAATAAATTAAATAAAAAAAATAAGAGTGCCAAAATTATTAATCCGAAACCACCAGACCGATTCTACCCAATAACGAAATTATCCGAGATATTCATTCCTCAAATCTACTCTGAAAATTATATTATATCAATTGAAACTTAGCCAATAATCCAGTTTTGTTTTTACTGGAGATATTCTGAACCCAATTTGATTAAGTTACCAAAGTATAAATATTTCCATCATCATATGGATTATTCAAGGGCATTATATCATCAACCAAAAATTATAATATCCTATAATCCTCATAATTCTACGATAGCTGAGGTTATTTGATTGGTCATTTTGGATTCAATCATACATGTTTTCTGGAACAGGAGGTATTAATTTTGAATAAAACCAGAAATTCATGACTTGTATAAATACAGATCATGAATTAAAAGGTTTCTTTCTGAGTTTGCTCTCCCAAACTCTGAAAAATAGCTATAAAATAAAAGTTAATTGTTTTGTGATTTGCTCCTGCGTAAGAAACAGAAGATATTTGTCAGAAGCAATCAAGCGAACAATGTTGCCTAACACTCAACAACGAAACAACATCAACGAAGAAACAACAATATCGTAACATCTCGGAATCTATATCAGACTCCTTCGTCAGACACTTAACGAAAATCTTCAAAATTATTAGGTTGTGTTAGACTATAGAAGGCGGTAGCTGTCGTTTGGTCCAGTTTGAAAGATAAACGTCATTAATGTCAAACGAAACTGAAAGTGTATTTCTGGAGAGTTTGGCTGATGTAAGCATGTAAACAATTTGAAATTTTGATTCGCTAAGTTCATAGGCATAGATTTTTGTTTAGTGGGGCGAAAATGAATGATACAGGGAAGTAAACCATAATTCACGAGTGATTTTCTAATTATGAAAGATTTTTAATTAGATGGATTTCCAACTAATGTACAGGTAGTTATCCCTTAGTAACACTATTTAAGATTTCCTAAATAAGTATTCTGCTTTGAGTTCTTTCTGGACTGATTACATTCGATTTATTTCATAAATAAAACTGGCTATTTCATTTTCTCAATTTTTCAGAATGACTCCTAATAGTTATGAAACACTTGTAGGCAAAATTTGACCGTCATATAAAGATAAGATGCAAAGAGATTTTAATATCTTTTATGATGTAGTTCTATCATAATAATCAATTGATATCATTCCCAACTCTGAGAAAACATTATTTTCGGAGATATTAATTGTCAAAGATTGAACAAGAGCGCCAAAGCTCCTGTCCACAGGGCTTTCCCACTTTTTAAAAGCTAGTTTTATACTAACCATTTCAAAAATATTTTGGAGTTTGTTGTTTGTTTTCGGATGGAACGTGGAAGCTTGGAAACCTCTTTCAGTTTGTATTTCTTTCGTTAGGGTTATGTTATAGAGTTGTTTATCTTTCCATTTGATCATGTTTTTTTCGAACTAGATGATGACAATGCCCGTTTTCATTGCAAAATGTTGAAGCATCTGTACAAAATAATGTTGGGGTTGATTTTCTGATCTCTTTGAGATAACATTTCGAAAGTATGTACACAAATTTTCAAAAACTCAATAATTAATCCTTAGGGATCTGCCAAATTTCATGCTTCTATATCGTTCCATGAAGGAAAAAATTTTCCCCAAATTTCAAAGGGCTTGGAGGGGAAGGGGAATTTTAAGAAAGAGCCCACCCTCATTTTTGCTAAAGAACTACATCTTTCACATCAATTTTGAAACACGTTCACCAATAAAGGTTGGTCATCCAGGTCAATTGAAATGGGTTTCAAGATTATTTATAGGGTGTCCCAATTACGGAGTAGAAGGTATTCTTTTGATTTGTACCATACTGTATATTATTCGTCACATCAAGAGTCCCATATAGCCCTGTCGACTTCAACATCTTCGTTCCCTTCGCGAGACCACGAGGGTCGAGGCGAGTTCTCACGTTGCGACGAAGAAGCTACGTCAGATCCGGTCTCGCAGAACGAAAACACAACAGCAAAGCTCACCCTGTAGCGAGGCTATTCATTCATAACTTGCCTTCCGGAGGTGATGGTGGGGCGCACAGACAGAGAGCACACTCAGTGTTTGAATGTGCGACGAGCCTAAACTATTGAATGCTCTCTACACATCCACAGGTGCTCTTGATCTCCCTCACCAATCATTCAAATTAAGAGTGTTTCCGATCGATAATCAATAACAATCGATAAGTCGATCAAGTGAATACGCACGGTGATATCTAGTGATCATAGACTATTCCTATACTATTTTTCAAGACTAAAGTCACAGAGAAGAAAGTGAGAGTGTTTGACGATTTCATTCATAAACTTCTGTCGTTGAGAATTACAGGACCACAGAGCCTCGGGTACAGAGGAACGATTCGGACGGTTGTGTTTTGCGAAACTCTATTTTGAGTGCGCGTCCAGGAATAGCTCGGTGACAGTACTTAAAAGCTCCCAATCATAGAATAAAATAACTGGCTCCCATGAATGAAGTGAATCGCCCCCACAATGGTGAATAAAGACTGTGAACGCAAAAATTCGTACTAGTGCTATGATGTCGAGGATTTAGAGTGTTACGTTTCTGTTTATTTATTGTTTTTGTGATATATAGTTTAAAGATATTCTTCTAGTCAATGTACATAGACACTTGGACACCGTTCGTAGGCATGGGAATTAAAACCATGAAAGCGTACAGTAGGCAAAAAGGTAAGACGATTTTGACATATTCCATTAAATATATAAGGAGCACAGAATATCATTCAGTGTGCGTGAGGTTTAAACGACGGTTTAAAGCACTAAGTCAAAATTTGCGAAAATGTTGTGTAAGCATCATTGAGTCTTTGGGGTGTGATTAAACAGCAAATAGAACAAATAAAATAAGAAATAAGAATGACCTATCAAATAGCAGCATTTTGGAAGATTGGAAAATCTTATTTCTCATTTTTTCCTAATTTGTTTTAATTGCTTTATTATCACACCTTATATTAAGCTCATTCTTTCATTGAATTGCTAAAAACATTTGACATATTCAGTTTTGCTTACACTATATATATATTTTTTTTATTGAGAGCTTTATATGTGTTGGTGTAACGGGGTACCATACAATTGGGCGTATGATACAAGAGCTTAGGTAAAAACCTCAGCAAAAAAACCCTGTCCCCCCGTGAGATTTGTAACTATTGTTTACAAAATTTGCTGAAATTTAAAAATATTGATAGGAATTTCTTTCTCAATATGGTTTCCTTCGTCCAAATACGGATAGGTTTCTCCAAGGTATCCGAAACTCAACCTGAAAAATGAAAAGACAAGAGGAGAAAACGAACAAATTAAAAATAATACATAACCTTTCAAAAGTCTTCACAAATAAACTGATCTGTAGCCGCATGGATCTCTTGAAGAAGAATCGCCTCCGCTAGTTTTCAATAATATTCTTGTTCTTAGAAATCCCTTCAATATTGGATTTCAAAAAATGAAAATGACGTAGCTCATAAGGCCAGGTGGGTCTTTTACGAAACCAGGTCTGGCCAATCCAAACGATGATTATTCAGAACTTCAGATGTTCGAAGACCGCTACAGGACCCTGCTATCATCTCCCATAGATACATGTTTTACTTTGTATTGTATAAAAGAATGAAAAAATCAGCTGACATTAAATGCCTTTGATGATTACGGACAAACAACCAGGTCACGTTCATTTGGTCCTTGTATAAGCTTGATGATTCTTCTATGATTATTTGTCAGAGATCCGTCCTATCAATGACACATACCTAATTTCAAATAGATACATGTATTCAAAGAATTGTATATTTGTAATATATGCATACAAAGATAAATACGCTAACCTATGGAATACTATACATTCCATCAGATAATGTTTCATTGTGTTACAAATATGTAAGTATGTCATGATGACATATTAAATTATAACGTCAATTTTCCGGCTCTATTTTTCATTCTTTTATACAATATAAAGTGAAACATGTATCTATTGGAGATGATAGCCCTACATTAGGGTCCTATAGCGGTCTTCCAACATCTGAAGTTCTGAATAATCATCGCTTGGATTGGCCTGACCTGGTTCTGAAAGAGACCCTCCTGGCCTTACGAGCAACATTTTCCTTTTTGAATTCAAATATTGAAGGGATTGCTAAGAACAAGAGTGAATATCTTGAATGAAAGATAGCGGAGGCGATTCTTCTTCAAGAGATCCCATTAGGTTACAGAGAAGTATATTTGTGAGAGTGGACTTTTGGAAAGTTATGTATTATTTTTAATTTTTTCATTTTTCTCCTCTTGTCTTTCATTTTTCAGGTTGAGGTCCGTTTTTTGGCGAAGGAATCTATATTGAAGAAAGAAATGCCTATCAATATTTTCAAATTTCAGAAAATTTTGTAAACAATAGTTACAAATCACAACCTGCCACTTGCGTTGCCCTATTTGGTTCATCATTCTCCAGATACTGAACCAACAGCCAATCATTATTATATTTACATCAATAGAAAATATAATTTTCATTTATCTTGGAATGCCCAGACAAATTTATCCCGTTGGTTTTCCTTCAATAGAGAATTTTCAATCACGAAAAGTGGTGACTACTAATTGTGATAATTTTATAATCAAATAGGGGCCAGGGAGAAAATTAAATAATATCCTAGAGGGCGAATGGGTGAAATTAAGGTCGTTAGTATAGTTATTCATAGCTATGAATTGTAACTCTGACATTCTAGTTTTGTTGCTGCTGGGCCTTCTTTAATCTTTTTGAAATTCCCAAACGAGTTACTTCCGATATTTCCTTCCTAAATTATCTTAAAGGAAGAGAGCATAATTATTATCAATTGCGTATAAATAAACGTTCAGAGTGTAATCAACTGATCATTTGGTCAAATTCATCACCACCCTTCATTACCTACGCATTGATAGTAAATTTCTTACTATTCATAATGAAATATGGTAATGTGGTGTCGATTCACACAGCTTGTGTCTCGGGTTTTGTTCAATGAGGTGAATTTTGCGGTCAAATCAGTTCTGATTGGTAGAGTAGATAAGAAAATTTTACATTTATGTGGTATTTTTCTGGTCGGGGTACTGAGAATATAATAGGGTATTTAAATATTCTGGAAAAACCATACTGAAACCTAATTTGTAAATTTCAATAATTTAACTGCCATTTTCAATAACTTTACCCGTATCTAGCAATTTGCTCAAGTCCTGAAGTCTGTTTTTGTCAAGTTTAATCCGAAAATGACTCAAGTTATATCTCCTGAATGTTGAAGTTATATAACTATTTTGTCCGTACAATTGGATGTTTATTTAGCTGTTTGCGATATCTATAGGAATAACTATTGATTGACGTTTGTCAAAGTGACAGTTCTTTGATATTCGTGTTCAGAAATCCCTCCTGATTATTCTCTTTCTTGAAATGAGCCCACAATTATTGGAAAAAAGTGGTGAAAAGTTGGACCTGTTGGATGCGCTTCGTAACGATTAGTCTTGCTGGACACATGCCAGAAATCCTTTCCAAACCATGATTGACATTGAATTTACTCGAATAAACAATGATCAAAAAAAAAACATTCCATCAATTTTTTCATGTTTTATTTCAATTTGATGCTATTGAAAACCACATCTATAACTATAACTTTCGGAAGAATTTATATTTGAGGGAATTTATATTTGCTGGAAAATATTTCAGAAATGGAATATCAAGTTCATGAATCATGAATCATGAATCCATCGAGTCCAGAAATACGAGTAGGTCGATATGAAATCTCGTTTTCTTGACATCATCAAAAACATCGTTCCAACCACATTCCACATAGAGGAAATAACAAAACAACCAAATTTCAGATGGGTATAACTCCATAACCGTTTGGCCGATTATGCCTGTAAACAAACTCAAATGTCCCATTCAGATGCACAACCTAACCCGAAAGTTTCAAGTAGCTATATCTTTCTGTTCTCAGGTTATCGTCGAGGTTATCGTGTCATAAATAATATTTTTTGATAATTTTTTAAAAATTTTCTAGTTATACGATTCTCACAAAATTTCACAAACGTCCTTAGGTTTGCATTATACAACTACTCACCAAGTTTCAATTCGATCGGATTTGTATTGGTTGAAAACAAAATTATCACTCGGAAATCATTGGGCTGATTATGCCCATTAACGAACTTGTCCGTCGTATTCGGATGCGCCACCTACCCTGAAAATTTCAAGTTGCTGTCTTTTTCCGTTCTCAAGTTATCGTGACGAGGACGGTCGGCCGGACAGAATCAAATTTGAACTCGAATTCTTCATCAGGGAGTCGAACCCAATCGTTTGAGACCATTTTCGGCCATATATTCGAAAATTACAGACGGGCAAAATGATAACGAAATGTTCCTCAGAACATACGCGCAAAAAGTGTTTAAATACAAAATGGAAATAAAAATTTTGGCACTAAATGGTCCCTTTAAGGGATTTATATCCCAAACTCTAAAAAATATTTATAAAGCAAAAAATTTATTATTTTGAAATTGCTTCTGCGTTTGAAACACAAATTATTTCTCAGAAGCAACATGTAGAAAATCTTCAAAATTATTTTCTGTTGACGGTTATTCTGAATTCGAAAATTGACACAGTGACAGTCCTTGAGAAAACATTGCAACAGGGTTTCACTTTAAATATCTAGAAATTCTCGGAAATTTCCAAGTTTACAAGTCGACTCCTTCAGTTTCTTTTTTATGCCATCAGGCTCTGAAATCAGAATCTTTGTTTTACTCCAATCCATCATGTGATCTTCATGGATTGTACATGCTTGTTCTGCTATTTTTTATTTTTGTATGTCTATTTCTTAAGTTGTTCTGATGTTCCGACTTTCTTACCTCGATGTTTCTCCTGTATATGATTTACCACAAATACAAGGAATATTATATACACAGTTCTTGGATTTTTTTTTTCATTAATCAGTTTTGTCTTAGTTGTTGTTCTTGTTGGTTATTATGTTGCACTTGATTATATGTTATTTGATTAGAAGCTCTTCTATCTAAATTCACGGTAAGTATATGTATATGAATTGCTTCGGATATCCATAATCTTCAAGAAATTACCAAATAGTTGTTTTATCTTTCATATTGTTTCGTTACTGTCCAAAATTGTTGTAAATATTGGTGCTGGCCAATATCTATTGTTCCTACGCAGAAAAAATTTCAAAATAATATTTTTTTTATTGACATTTTTCAGAGTTAGGGAAGAAAACCCAAATAGGAGCCATTTATTGCTTAACTCATCTCACAAAGTATCCCTTCACGATAACTTATAGGTATTTTGTATTTTTCATTTCGAATACTATTATTTTGAAAAAATCTCATTGTTATCGTTTGGGATCATTTTCGCTTAAGAATCTGCGAAATATCAACCTTACCATCAACACTATATCGTAGATATTTTTCCATGAGAGTTTTCAGTTTCAAGTGAATGACAATAGAGGATTCCATTAATACCATTCCACTACTAATTCAAAATTTCTTACTTTGTAGGCCTTTATTGTTATAATTCAAGGTCAAAACGGACCTAATTTTCAATTTTAAGTATTTCTGAGTGTTCCCGAATATATAAAACAGAATATTAATGGTGATATGAAAATTATACAATATCTGAGGGGATTTGACTTTTGTACGTTCGTCAACCTATCATTTTATTATCATAAATGTCATATATTTCAGCATATTTTATACAGAAAACACGTTGGTTTGTTGTTGATTATCAGAAAATCAAATCA
This sequence comes from Halyzia sedecimguttata, assembly GCA_937662695.2. Classification (NCBI taxonomy): domain Eukaryota; kingdom Metazoa; phylum Arthropoda; class Insecta; order Coleoptera; family Coccinellidae; genus Halyzia; species Halyzia sedecimguttata. The sequence goes on along the minus strand of OW569412.2, from coordinate 98,497,152 downwards.
ACAAATATTATATCTTGCATAAAACCTCATAAAACGGTTGAATAAAACGTGCCGAACACAGAACACTAATAATGGTTTGACAAACGTATAAAAGCCAAATCCCCTAGGATATTGTATTTTTCTTCATATCAATATTGATATTCTGTTTAATATATTCGGGTATACTCAGAAATCCTGAAAATTATGTCTGTTTTGACATTGAATTATATCAATAAAGGCCTACAAAATATCAGACATTGTGGTCCCGAAACTAGTAGTGGCAACATTGAATTAAATTATTGGAATCCTCTATTATTGCTGAAATGATTCTCTAACACGAACGCATCGCATTTTAATCCGTTTTAGCCGCTATACATTCCCAGTCCCACATCCATCGAGAAATAATTTAAACAACAAGTAACATTTACGTCGAGGCAGAAGCCCCTAAACGAAAAGATCCCTACCATATGTTCAACACATGCAACATCTTGACGGATGGACGAACTCGGCCTAACATAATTTCGTTCTTCTCTACCGATGAGAGACCAAACGAATCCATTGTTCTCCTCATAGGTATTTCAACCGCAAAAGGTCTCCGGACAATTTTCAGTCAATTTTCGATATTATCTCGACTGGCAAGATGGCGTAATTTGCCCGGTAGTCGCCCCAGCTGATCGTCCACAGTCACCGTGAATTCGCAGAAAGACGCCGCTGATATCGCTCGAATTTTTGTTGTTTGTAGTATGCTTAATCTGATGGAATTTTTTTCATTAAATTTACCTCCTACATAATGTTAGAAATTATTCTAATAGTCAACAAGTGCTTTTTAGGTATGGATTTTTGCGTATTCTCCGAAAATTATGATTGAGGTGTCATTCGATTCGGAATGGCATGTAGATAGTTTTTGAGAAAATGCTAAGGCCGCTCGCAAAAATTGCAATAGTTATAAACAATTGAGTGAAAAATGAGAGAGTGGTTTGGTTTTTCACCAATATCTCAAAAACTATTTGAGTACATTCAAACTTGAAAAAAGATTCAAATAGAGGAGGAAATTTCCTAAAAATAGTTCCAACTCCCGGTACTGTAGGAACAATATTTATAATTTTCCCAGAGGGTTTAAAATACGCCCGAAAACGGGTACTCCGGCTTGCGATGGCTTTGCTCCCTTCGGACCTTTCATGAATAAATATTATTTAAACTTATTAAATATGAAAATAAAAAATTTTAAAAATTCAGGTGCCTGCAGGATAGTTCAATGAAAAATAATCCGTGGCCCAAAAATGTTTATCGCGATTTTTCAATTATCCTTGTTATCTATTAGTTAATTCAAAATTTTTGTAGCAAGAACATTAACATTGTAGGTGCGATAATTCTTTAACTAATAATCGGAATTTTTTTTCTTTTCGTGGAGCTATTTATCAAAGGTCTTACAATAGATTGGAAGAATAAAAAATTTATCAATTTTCGTTTTATTTTTAACAATTTACGTGAAAAATTATAAAGCTTCAATAAACATTGAAAAACCTTTTTTTATAATGGATACTCAAGAATGATTTTTAATAATTTTTATCTCCTATTGCTTAAAGAATTGTTATAAACAAAAACGTTGTTCATGAGATAATTCAAAAATTTGGGTTGAATACATAATCCTTGATGATAATTATGATTCTAAAAAAAAACCGTTTCTTACATAAAAGTTTTATTGCTTAAAAACGCATTTGTTAAATAACAATTTTTTCACCACTTGTTACAAAAATTAAGGAATCATTTTCTCAAAATCATTATTTTTCTTGGTCTTTGATATTAGAAAAAATTGAATATGATTTAAATTTACATTGTTTATTTAATAAACAATTTGTTATAAACAAATGAATTATCTCTTTGTATTTTTTTCTTTTTCTATTTAAAAAAACAAAAACAACCACTATTTTTTTTGTATGTATTTTTATTGAACTCTCAATTCAATATTTTTTTTAATAATACATTGTTGATTTTCTTTTTTTAAATCAAAAAAAAAGAATAGATACCTTATTCATTTGTTTATAACAAATTGTTTATTGAATAAACAATGAAAACCTAATAATAATTTTTTTTTCAATATCAAATACCAAGATAAAAAATGATTTGAAAAAAAGGGTTCCTTTTCGTAACAACTGGTATAAAAAATTGTTATTTAACAAATGCGTTTTATCAAGGATTATGTTTTAAAACAAAATTTTGAATTATCTCATTTGTTTCCAACAATTTTTTAAACAATAGGAGATAAAAATAATTAAAAATAATTTTTAAGTAGCTTCTGATCATAAGAAAACGGATCAATAGTAATAATATAAAAAAAGTTGTTTTCAATGTTTAATGAAGCTTTATAATTGTTAGTAACAGAACGAAAAACAATTATCGCACTTGCAATGTTAATGTTCGTGCTACAAAAAATTGTTAATCAACTAATGGATAACAAATTGAAAATCGGGATAATCATTTTTGGACCACGAATTGTTCATTGATCTATCCTGCAGGCGCCTCAATATTATCAATTTTTTATTTTATTATTTAATAAGTTTATATAATATTTATTCATGAAAGGTCCGAAGGGGGCGAGGCTTACGCCCGAAAACGGGTACTCCGCCGTATTCGGGCGTATTTTAAACCCTCTGGGAAAATTATAAATATTGTGCTACAGTTCCGGGAGTTGGACCTTTTTTTAGTAAATTTCCTCCTCTATTTGAATCTTTTTTCAAATTTGAATTATCTCAAATAGTTCTTGAGATATTGGCCAAACCACTGAATTGTTTATAACAATTTGCGAGTGACCTTAGCATTTTCTCAAAAACTAACTAAGTGCCATTCCGAATCGAATGACACTTCAATCATAACTTTCGGAGAAGACGCAAAAATTTTGACCTGAAAACACTTGTTGACTAGACTATAAGTGAGTTGTTTGTGAACAGAAACAAATATTATAGATTTGAATCGCAAATTGACGTTTTCTGATTGTTCAATTGCTCATTTGAAATTTTAATCTCTATTTCGTCACAATCATAAAATGAACCAATAATAACTTAAATGAATTTCAGTCGAAAACTGCAGAGAATATATTTTGAATGAAAGATATTAGAACTTTATATGAATGGCGTTGGCTTTCATGTTTCCATAATGATCAAATAATCCTTCAAATTTCAATGAATGAATGTTCTACCACTCCAAACCAGATGACCCGATGCGTATACGAGAAGAAACCAGAGAGAACGCGTTAAAAATAACTTTGATTGCCTTCAATTTTTAAGCGCTCCTCTTAAAATTATCTTGTCATTTAGACAAGATAATTCGATGATACCAGCATAGATCAGTGCACCGCCGTTAATTGATGCTAAATTGCTTTATTATTTGGAATTATTAATGGAGGAATTACCGGCAGATAACGTGAAGAGCGAATCTTGAAAAGATTCGGATTTACCATCATACCGTCTTCGCAGGCCCGTATGCACTTGAACAGAAGTGGACTCGACAACAGAAGAACCTTTTCAGTCGCTAGAATAAAGAACTTTTGTGTCTCAATTTACGGCAATTTAAGGCTGACTTCATACTTTCGAACGTACTTGTGGAGGAATAAAGGATAAATGATTAGGAAAAAAAATGAGCAGACAAAGCTAGTTGGCGAGATCTGAAGCCGAAAGAATTCGGCTTCATAAAGTGTATACTTCAATTAATTAATTTTTTTGTGTAGTGTACAAAATCTATCTATTCAAAATAACATTCAGATGAAAAGGGGTCTGAAATATACGCAAGTGTTGTTATTGAAGAATCAAAAATCTATTCGTGGGAACTAATAATACACAGGAAAATATAGCAATTAAAAAATTGGTTCAAGCAGTGACGAGTGGTCGAGTTTACTATGGTAAATTCGATTAAGAGTGTCCAATACAGGATAATGTACAATAGATAATACGCGCAAAATCTCCCGACTTCACGTCAGTGCTTGAACCTATTTTTTCTCGTAATTTTTTAAATATTTTCTAGGGGTATGGTTCTCACTAATTTTACACTTTTATGTTGATGTCGGACGAATAGTTTCCTCGATAGTTTCTGATATATAGAATTTTTTTCAATGATTTTTAAAAATTTTTCTAGTGATACGATACTCACGAAATTTTGCAAGAATTTTCGCGTTGACATTCTACAACTAATAGCCATGTTTGATTTGGATCGGTTTCGTATTTTTTGAGGAAATAAAAACCAAATTTCAGATTGGTATGACTCCAAAACCGTTTGGCCGATTATGCCTATAAACAAACTCAAATATCGCATTCCAATGCACAACCTAACCTAAGAATTTCAACTCTCTATCTCTCTCCGTTCTCAGGTTATCGCTCGGGTTATCGTGACATAAATAATATATTTTAATAATTTTTTTTTAATTTTTTAGTGGCACGATTCTAACAAAATTTCACAAACGTCCTTAGATTTGTATACTACAACTACTCACCAAGTTTCCATTCGATCAAATTAGTATTGGTTGAAAACAAAATTATTACTCGGAAACAATTGGGCTGATTTTGCCCATCAGCGAACTTATTCGTGGTATTGGGATGTGCCACCTACCCTGAAAATTTCAAGTAGCTATCTCTTAAAAAAGTTTTCTTTCTGGGTTTTTTCTCTCCCAAACTCTGAAAAATATCTATAAAATAAAAATTAATTATTTCGTGATTTGCTTCTGCGTAAGAAACACAAGATATTTGTCAGAAGCAATCAATTGAACAATGTTGCCTAACAAACAAAAACGAAACAAAATCAACGAAGAAACAACTATATCGTAACGTTTCGGAGTCTACACCAGACTCCTTCGTCAGACTCTTAACGAAATTCTTTAGAATCATTTTGTTGATAGTTATTGTGAAATTCGTAAATTGTCACATTGACAGTATTTGAAAATCATAGCTAACATAGTTTTTACTTTGCATAGAAATTTCCAAGTTCCAACTCCTTTTTCAATAAATCCAGCCAATAATGTTCAATACCAATTGAGCAATTCGCAAAATTGCATTCTCTGTTCAATAAAATACAAGTTGACTCCTTAAGTTTCCTTTCAATGTAATCAGATTCTGTCATCAGAATCTTTGTATTACTCCAATTCATCATTTGATCTCCTTGGATTGTACATACATGTTCTGCTATTTTTGATTTCTGTATGTCTCTATTTCTCAAATTGTTCTTATGTTCCGACTTTCTTACTTCTAGTGGTCTTGATGTTTCTCCTGTGTACGATTTACCACAAATACAAGGAATATTATATACACAGTTTTTTGATTTTTGACATAAGGGATCACATTCAGCAGATTAGGTTGCTGTTCTTGTTGATTATTCTGTTGTACTTGATCATTTGTTATTTTATTACTCGTTTTATTAGAAGCTTTTCTATCTGAATTCATGATTGATGTATTTATTAATTGCCTCGGATATCTATTATCCTCAAGATTTTTTTTTATGTTATCAATTTTATTATTTCGAATTTCAAGAGTAGAACAAATTAGGTTAGCTCTATCGTGAAGTGTTTTAATAACACCTCTTTTCACACTAAGTTGATGGTTCGAATAAAAATTTAAATATCTATTTGTATGTGTCTGTTTCCTGATGACACTTGTTTCGAGATGGTTCGGATATTTTATTATCGAAATATCTAGAAAAGAAAGCTGACTATTTTTCTCTATTTCCAAAGTGTAGGTTCCTTTGAATTTATGAAATCGAAAAATTTGTCCAACTCTTCTCTCCCATGTTGGTCCAATAAAGTAGGATTATCGTTTTATAGTTGTGCCGAGATGGAAGGAGAATATGTAGAAAATTGTATGGAAATTTTCTAGAAATAATATTCCTCTTGCCTAACACAGGTGCTCACCAATGTGGAAAACATTGCAGTTTATTTCAATTTATCGCAATCGAATCGCCTCAGAGGTGTCCATCAGTTAAAACGGCAAATGGGTACACGCAAGTATAGGCGAAACTAACAATAATTAATACGTTTTGTAAACTCGAATTGATGTAATAATTACCGCGTTCAGAAACGAAGATTTCTTTTTCAATTGAGAGCCGGTGCAATTTCATTACGCAATTAGAGCAGTGTAACGTCTGCGACCACATTAACGGATGACTCGCTCGTAGATTTTCTTCGAATGGGCGTATATGTTTTGACTTTACGCTCTAACAATGAGTGTTTTAATAATTAATGAAATAAATTCAATGAAATAATTCGAGTTGCCTAAATGCTACATCCGTCGGTTAGCGTTTATCTCTGGTGACCGCCGATTCGCACGACGTGAAAAGAATTTATATTCTTCTTGATGTTTACCTCATTGTAGAATGTACCTTTCGGATGCGTATGTTAGTCTAGTTAACAAGTGCTTTTTAGGTCAAAATTTTTGCATATTCTCCGAAAATTATGATTGAGGTGTTATTCGATTCGGAATGGCATGTAGATAGTTTTTGAGAAAATGCTAAGGCCGCTCGGAAAAATTGCAATAGTTATAAACAATTAAGTGAAAAAAAGTACGGGGGTTTAGTTTTTCGCCAATATTTCAAACACTATTTGAGATAATTCAAATTTGAAAAAAGATTCAACTCCCGGAACTAACACCAATATTTTTAATTTTCCCAGAGGGTTGAAAATACTCCAGAAAACGGGTAATCCGGCTTGCGTGAGCCTCGCCTCCTTCGGACCTTTCATGAATAAATATTATTTAAACTTATTGAATATGAAAATAAAAAATTTAAAAAAATGCAGGTGTCTTCAGGATAGATCAATGAATAATAATCCGTGGTCCAAAAATGTTTATCGGGATTTTTCAATTAGTTATCCATTAGTTAATTAACAATTTATTGTAGCACGAATATTAACATTGCAAGTGCGATAATTGTTAAACTATAGATCTGAGAATTGTTTCCTTTCGTGGAGCTATTTTTCGAAGGTCTTGGAATATATTCCCGTTGGAAAATTTGAAAAATTGTTAATTTTCGTTTTGTTATTAACAATTTACTCAAGTGAAAATTTATAAAGCTTCCATTATGTTTTCAAAAGAAAATTTTAAATTATATCATAAACAACGCATTGGTCTGTAACAATTCTTTAAACAATAGGAGATAATAATTATTAAAAATCATGTTTAAGTAGTTTCCGATCATAAGAAAACGGACCAATAGTAATATTATAAATTGAAGCTTTATAATTTTTCACTTAAATAAATTGTTCGTAACAAAACGAAAATTAACAATTTTTTAAATTTTCCAATAGGAATCTATTCTAAGACCTTTGAAAAATAGCTCCACGATAGGAAAAAAATCTCAGATTAATAGTTTAACAATTATGGTACTTGCAATGTTAATGTTCGTGCTACAAACAATTGATAATTAACTAATGGATAACTAATTGAAAAATAGTGATAAACATTTCTGGAACACCGATTATTGTTCATTAATATATCCTGCAGGCACCTGGATGTTTTCAATTTTCATATTTAATAAGTTTATATTATATTTATTTTCAAAGGTACGAAGGGGGCGAGGCTTGTGCAAGCCGGAGTACCCGTTTTCGGGCGTATTTTCAACCCTCTAGGAAAATTATAAATATAGGTCCTACAGTTCTGTATTTCAATCTTTTTTCAAATTTGAATTATCTCAAATATATTTTGAGATATTGGCGAAAACCTAAACCTCCTTCTTTTTTTTACTAATTGTTTATAACTATAACAATTTTTGCGAGCGGCCTTAGCATTTTCTCAAAACTTTCTACATGCCATTCCGAATCAAATGACACCTCAATCATAATTTTCGGAGAATACGCAAAAATTTTGACCTACAAAGCACTTGTTGAATAGACTATCTCTGGTGAACGCCGATTCACGCGACATGAAAAGAATTTATATTCTTCTTGATGTTTAGCTCGTTGTAGAATGTACCTACCTTATTGGATGCGTTTGTATGGGTTTAGTACTTCCTTTACACGGGTTCTAAAAGGAGGTGTTTTAAAAGCATTCTTGTACCTTGGAATTCCAATTATTCGGAATACTTGACATAGGCGACATACTAAATAGTTCCTTCAACTCTTCAAAATATCTATAAAATAAAAACAATATTATTTTGTGATTTGCTTCTGCGTAAAAAACACAAGAGATTTTTCAGAGGCAATCAATCGAATAATGTTGCCTAACAAACAGCATTTTTCGATTGATTGCTTCTGAAAAATCTATTGTGTTTTTTACGCAGAAACAAATCACAAAATAAAATTTTTTTTTATAGATATTTTTTTGGGATAGAAATTCCAGAAAGAAACCATTTGATAATGAATATACCTCACCAGTATACTTAAATGATTACTTAATAAAAATTTTCGAAATGTACGACGTGAAGTCAGGAGCTTTTGCGCGCATGTTCCACTGTTTATTCACGCCCCATACAAAGTCGAGTAAACCGAAATTCAGTACTCAATTGCGAAATGGTGATACGATATCCACGAAATTTCGCAGAAAATCGAGAGTTAGCATTCTAAAGGTAATTACTAATTACCTACCAAGTTTTTGGCGCTCTTGTTCCTCTGAACAGATTTGGCTCGACTCACTGATCTTTAATCCGTGGTGAAATCGATTCTTTCCGGCCGTCCGTCCGTTAGCACGATAACTCTCGAACGGAATGAGCTAGACAGTTGAAATTTTGAGAGTAGGTTTGGGATATCAATATCTCGGTTAAGTTCGTTATTGGGCAGAATCGAAGGATGGTTTCGGTGTAACTAAAAAAAAATTTTTTTTACTAATCAAATCTCAAATTATTTTTTTCTTAAGATGCAGTTTGACCATTAGAATCCATCGATATTATTTTCAAATCTAACAAGCTAATACTTTCGGAGATATGAATTTTAAAAATGTCTACACTAAATCGTAACTCTATGATTTCACAGAATGTTTTCATCGTAAATTAACGCCCGTATCTATAAATTTGATGATCTGTGTTCATGTACATAGAATATACCCTACCTAAGGTATATTCTATGTGTCGTAATTGTCATATATTAGTGTTCTGTGATCGTCATCTCATAGAGAAAAATAAGGTATTGTCTCTGTCTACAGATAAGAAACATGTAAACATTACTAAGTATGATGTCATATTTATTTTTAGTTGTATTCAATTGGTTCAAGCCCTGTGGACAGGAGCTTTCTGGCGCTCTAGTTCAAACAGACAAATTATATCTCCGAAAGTATTGGTTTCTCAGAGTTGAGAATTATATCAATGTATTCTTATGATAGAACTGCATCATAAAGGAAATTCAATTCAAATAATAGTTTATTGATCAAGATTAAATGACCAATCTGAGAATGAGAACTACACCATGGAAGAAATCAAATTAAAATAGCTGAAATGAATATGACTCTCTGAACACAGATCATATAATAAAGCTTAGATAGAATAATTATAGCATTCTGTGAAAACATAGAAGTACGATTCATTATTGAAATTTAGAAAAATCATATCTCCGAAAGTATTAGCTTGTTGGAGTTGAAAATGATATCAATGAATTTTGATTTTATTATTATTTTATTTATTTTGCCCAATAACGAACTTAACCGAGATATTCATCTCGCTAACCTACTCTGAAAATTTCAACTGCCTAGCACTTTCCGTTCGAAAGTTATTGTAGAAAATTTTTTTGGCACTTTGCGGTAACCTGGTCAATACAAAATATGCGTATAAAGGTCATAATTCTACAATTTGATGCTAAATACCAGATAGATCGAGTGATCGGTTTCGGAAATATTCATAAAAAATGTTTTTACTAAAATCAGTCATAACTCCGAAACCCCTTGAGGGATTTCACCCATTAACGAACTCGTCCGAGATATTTACGCTCCCAACCCACCTTGCAAATTACAATCCTCTAACTCCTTTCGTTCGAGAGTTCTCGTGCCTACGGCCGGCCGGACAGAATCGAGTTCGACCTCGGATTCTTGATCAGTGAGTCGAAGCAAATCGTTGAGACCATTTTCATCCAAAAACTCGAAAATTACAGACATTTGGGCAAATTGACAAGCACTCAGTTCCGAGGAACTAGAGCGCCAAAAACACCGATCCTTACATTGGGTTTCACAAAGCTTTGACAGCTCTTAATTGCCAAATTAGTGCGATTCTATGTCGATCTTCAGTTCATTTTTGAAACAACCATCGAAATAAATCCACGATTAAGCTAATCGAAGCTTCGTGAAACCCAACATTAGTCTACTGTACCGTGTTTGGTGGATTCACTGCCGACAGTTTTATTAATGTTCATTATTTTGGTTTCAGTTTGATGTTGTGTGTTGTTTCACTTAGATATGTACTGTCCTGATTATTCATGTCTTTATATTGTGTTTTAGCCCGAGGAAGAGAACAAAGTTTCTCGAAACGTTGCTCGTGAAGTTTTAATAAATTAGTTCCATAAGACTGATATTATTATTTCCTGTACTCACCACCTTCGCCCCCATATCCCAATCTGTCAAAGTTCTCAATATCTAGTTTGGCAAACACATCCCAGGATGCGTACCTTATGGCACCACCACCTTGCCAACTAACAGTCACATACAGACATTCCGAAAGAGGTCAAATCAGTGCGGTCACCACATGCGAGGGCAGGTGCGTTCGATTCTTCTCGGAGAGCGACATTACCCCAGCAGCTGCCCCCGACGTCGATATTAATTATCATTATGAGACTTCGCTGCTACTCAGCGATCCTGTCAGTCTGTCTCCATTTGGCGCGAAAGGCTCCTTCATTAAAATACCGATAGGAGATAAGTTCGTTGGGACGATCATGTTCGGAATGGTGCACCGATCGCGAATTCAAACACTTTTCATCGTCTCGATAAGCAGGTGAGACGTCCGGAGATGATATCGGCAGAATATTTGGAAGGTTACAAGAATTCCTCGGTTTTTGAGACACCATTTAGTGGTTTAAAGGTGGTTAGATCAAGGTGTCTCTTCGGAAGGGGATAATAAGTTTTAGTTGGATTATTCGAGTGGAACGAAGTCGAATAACTTCTGGAAACATAGACGTGAAGCTTAGCTTCGATATCATCCATATACAGGGTGTCCCATAATTAGACTGACAAGCTTGTAGTGCATGTTCTAGATATTTTTTTAGACACTTTTGAGCCAAATTGTATAATGCAAAAATGCTTCGTTGAGGAGCTTGTGCCCTCTGAAGATGACGTCCAGGCAACACTTTTTGTGACATATCTCGAAAACGGCTTCACCTAAAGTGTTGAAATTTTACACATTGGCTAATATCAAAAACACGCACCGAATAGTTCGATTTCATTCTTGGCGCTCTAGTTCCTCGGAACAGAGTGCTTATCAATTCGCCCAAATGTCTGTAATTTTCGAATTTTTTGCTGAAAATGGTCTCAAACGATTTGGTTCGACTCTGTCAAGAATCCGAGGTCGAAATAAATTCTGTCCGGCACGATAACTCTCGAACGAAAGGAGTTAGAGGATTTAAATTTGCAAGGTGGGTTTGGAGCGTAAATATCTCAGACAAGTTCGTTAATGGGCGAAATCCATGAAGCGGTTTCGGAGTTATGGCCGATTTTAGTAAAAACACTTTTTATGAATATTTCCGAACCCGATCACTCAATCCATCTGAAATTTAGCATGAAATTGTAGAATCATGAGCTTTATACGCATGTGAAGTTTTGTATTGAGCAGGTTACCGCAAAGTGTCAAAAAAAAAATTTGAAAATTTAAAAAAAAAATTTCTACAATAACTCTCGAACGGAATGAGCTAGGCAGTTGAAATTTTCAAAGTAGGTTAGGGAGATGAATATCTCGGTTGAGTTTGTTATTGGGCAAAATAGGCCAAATGGTTTCGGAGTAACGAAAAAAAAAATTTTTTTTAAGTAACAAATTTCAAATTCAATTTTTATCTAAGATGCAGTTCCACCATAAAAATCATTTTCAACTCCAACAAGCTAATACTTTCGGAGATATGATTTTTCGAAATTTCAATAATAAATCGTACTTCTATGTTTTCATAGAATGCTATAATTATTCTATCTAAGCTTTATTATATGCTCTGTGTTCATACTCGTCCATGTCATCCTGTTCTATAAGAGAGAGTCAAATTCATTTCAGCTATTTTAATTTGATTTCTTCCATGGTGCAGTTCTCATTCTTAGATTGCTCATTTAATCTTGATAAATAAACTATATTTGAATTGAATTTCCTTTATGATGCAGTTCTATCATAAGAATACATTGATATAATTCTCAACTCTGAGAAACCAATACTTTAGGAGATATAATTTGTCTGTTTGAACTAGAGCGCCTGAAAGCTCCTGTCCACAGGGCTCGTACCAATTTTTTTTTCATGTCAAACATAAGCGTATAATTTTGTGGGGTGAAGGGTACTTTTAGTAATAACTCTTTTATCTTTCATTATTTTACAAGTTATACATCAAATTAATAAACTTTGATACTTTTTCTTGAAAATAGGTGCTCTTGTGAGATATCGCCCACAGTTGCACCGGTTTTTAGAAACATTGATTCGAAATTTTCTCTCCGTTCACTACTCAATGCTGGTTTTCTAAAGAATCATAATAAATTAAGTGAAATATCAATTTTTTATACTTGATTTCAATCATTTCATAAAGCTTCAACTTAAAAAACAATTAATACGAAATCAAAAAGTGTTGCCTGGACGTCATCTTCAGAGGGCTCAAGCTCCTTAACGAAGCATTTTTGCATTATATGATTTAGCTCGAAAGTGTCTAAAATGATGTCTAGAACATCCACTAGAAGCTTGTCGGTCTAATTAAGGGACACCCTGTGTATGTATATATATATTCTTTTAAACTTCGAGCATTACATTTCTTTATCAAACAATAAAGCATGTGTATGAAAAAAGTGATAGCAGAGGTTAGTGTAACGGGGTACCATAGAATTCGATGTAAGATACTTTAACTTGGGAAAAAACCTCAGCAAAATACCCTGTCTCCCCGTTAGTGTTGTGCTTTATGAAAATAGACATTGTTAACAAAATATGCTGAAATATTAAATATGGAAGCGCATCTTTTTCTTTACTATCGCTTCTTCCTTCAACAAGCAGAGAGGTTTCTCCAAGGTACCCGAAACTCAATCTGGAAATGGAAAAGACAAACGGAGGAAACGAACAAATTAAAAATGGAATATTCCATGTTTTATTAAATAGATTTGAAATTCGATACTCATTCCAAAAAAGATTCAGAAACTTTATGAATAGCCCTAAAACCGTCCTGGAAACTATAAGTATATGAGACAATTATTAATTATTATTATTATTATTTATTATTATAAATGATCTATCTATGGTTTCTTCTGCTTCTCCCTTCACAACAGGGGCTCTCAACTGAGTTCCATCTGAAAAGCATGTTGTTGCAACGACCATGACCGGTTCTTAAACGATTCAGAATAGACCATATTTTCCTTAGAAGATCAAACCCCGGAACTCCATTTGAAGGATCAGAACTTAAATCTTTGCTGAATAAATCTTAAGAAATGCATTCACATCGCCAAACTTCCTTGTCAGTTTTATTCAAATTGGGGAAACAGTTGGACCATAAAGGGTTACGTGACATCCTCATAGATGAATTCATGTGCCTCGATTTTTTGCATATTAACTATTAAACTAGACGGGACAACAATATCTTCCATGAATTTGTCGCAAATTAAGACATTATCTCCATGCCTATTCTTTGGGGCAGGTACACGAGATTGCGTTTCCACTTTTATGGACAATTTAAATTTTTCAATTAAACACCACAAATACGATATTTATAGATTATCAGATTCAAATTTGCATAAAACAGACTGACAAGACAACAAAAGATATACAACATTCTGTGAACTATAATAAAACCACAGAAACGCATTACCACGCTATAAAAATCAAAGATGAAAACGGTTACCTAACTCAGATCTAATTTTCTGTAGCGCAATAAAATAGCCGGATTAGAAATGTTTAATGTGTATAATGTAGATCTCATAAACGGTTTCTTCTGAAATTATAAGAGATGAAACGTTGACATTTTTACCATGTGCTTTAAATATAGTTATTCGGTTGTCAAAGAATCAACCGAAGAAATATTTTTTTCTGTTTGTAACACTTCTAAATTCACGGGGTATATTATTTTAGGACTATGGTCAATATCTAATGTTGGGTCCTGAAATTCATAAAAGAGGCCAAATTTTAACGTTGACCTTCTTCAACTTATATTTCTGACGTTTTAACTCTTTGTGTTGATTTACTTCTTTGTGAGATTTTTTTTCCCATTGCCTCATGCACAGTAGTACCTATGCTCAAAATGACCTTGGTCTTGGTAAGGATCTAAGGATCCGACCCATATTAGGAACTCCAGCTTTCGGCCACCCAACAACACTCAAATAATATGAGCCTTTCGACGCCTCAGCTACACATTAATTATATATTGACTTTGGTTCTACCGTTCTTCTAATAATTATCCCCAGTTAAAAGAATTTTTGACCACCATGGGACGAAAAGATGTAGTCTTCTCTTTCTTTCACAATTCAATATTCTCAGTAGGTTTTGCCATAATTATATGTCTAAGTTCTAATTTTCGTGTACTCAATCTTCATACAAATAGTGTTGTTAATTATTGTAATTGTAACATTTTACCATTGTTACTCTATTGTACAGGTTATATTTCGTTGCTTCCACTAATGGTTCATTCTCTTCGGGGGGCACTATTGATGTCCAACGGATACGTTGCATCTGGAATAATAAAAGATTAAGCTAGTGATGTTATTTCTACCGAAATTCTTATCTTGCCCAAGCCAAAATTCTCATATTATTCCCTGAACTTTACAGAGCTTCAACTGATAATAATGAATTTAATGACAGCAGGAAACGAATGTCATCATTGATGTTGAATTTTATGAGGTATCCAAAGATAGTGATCATAGAGAAACATTTATGTAAAAAATTCGAGAATAGTCAGAGGTTCTTGCGTGAATATTGGTATGTTTTGAGTTATTTAGGAAACAATATTTCAAGACATTGAAAATTACAGACATTTGAGCAGAATCCCTAGGACATGCGCGCAAAAAATGTATTAAAAAAATTATTTAAATGCATAATTAATGTACTTCATTCCGCCATACTTTTCCAAAAGTATACGAAAGTTTTATTACGTTTACTCTGAAAATTAACGATATGTGTTTTGTTCTACACAATTAATTATAACCTTACATTTTCAGAATTCAAATTTTGAAGAACCTATGATTTAAAATGTGGGAAAGCCCTGTGGAGAGGAGCTTTGGCGCCTTGTTCAAACTTTGACAATTCATCTCCGAAATTATTGGTTTGTCAAAGTTGGGAATGATATCAATGGATTCTTATAATAGAACTGCATCATAAACGAAACTAAATTAAAATTAAATAACGAACTTATCCGAGATATTCATTCCTCAAATCTCCTTGGAAAATTATATTATATCAATTGAAACTCAGCCAATATTTCGGTTTTGTTTTCATTGAAGATATTCTGAATATATTTTCATCGTCATATGGATTATCCAAGGGCATTTCGGGTAGGGGTAATTATAATATCCTATTATTTGCTCATTTTGCATTCAATCATTCTTTGTTAGAACAAAAATCAATATATTTGACATATCTGTCATAGGTCGATAAGATAATATGTATGAACAGTGAACAAAGATAGAACACGGACAGAATGTTATCACAGAATTCGCATTCTGTGATAACATAAAAGTATGAAGTATTACTGAAATTTTGAAAAATGATATCTCCGAAAGTATCAGCTTGTTAGAGTTGAAAATGATTTTTATGATGAAACTGCAACTCAAAAAAAATTTAATTTGAAATTTGTAATGTAAAAAAAAATTTTTTTTCGTTACTCCAAAACCATCAGGCCGAGATATTAATCTCCCAAATCTACTCTGAAAATTTCAACTGTCTAGCTCATTCCGTTCGAGAGTTATCGTGTTCACGGATGGATGGCCGGACGGACGGACAGAATCGATTTCGACCACGGATTCTTGATCAGTGAGTCGAACCAAATCGTTTGAGACCATTTTCAGCCAATAATTCGAAAATAACAGACATTTGGGCGAATTGATAACTACTCTGTTATCAGTAACAAGAGCGCCAAAAATTGAATGAAACACCCTTGTCACTGATCTGAATATTGAGGAGCAACATACAAGAATTATGGTTTGATATTGTGGCTATAACACTACTTCTATTCATCGATAATGGTCTTGATAAAATTTCCATATATGTACTTGTTATTACCTACTTCTCGTTGCAGCTGTTACGCTTCTCTACTTTGATAAAATACTTGATAAAATAAGCTTCCACTTGTTTACTCCTGCTCCATAATTCTCAAAATATCTGCATCAATTATTGGACTCTCTTATAGTACTACTTGATGCATACTAAAGGGTTTTCCAATAAGAGGTGTTATTTTGATATTCAAAGAAAAATGCCAATATTCAATATAAATGATCGGATGTTTATTTCATTATAAAGAAGAAGCTATGCCGTTAATAGTGGAAAGTAACATCAGGCAAATGACCACCACGACCACGCTTACAGGACCATATCCTGTTAATGAAATTTTCCATAACCAAATCGCTGCCCTATGTCCTCGATAGCCTCACGAATTCCATCTTTGAGGTCGACGCTGGGCTATTGGCGTAGACCTTGTCTTTCACGTGGCCCCAAAGGAAGAAGTCGCAAGGTGTTAAATCACAAGATCTCGGTGGCCAATTGTGATCACCTCTTCGAGAGATAACACGGTCCGGAAATTTTTCCCGCAAAAGATCAATGGTTTCGTTGCTTGTGTGGTACGTAGCGCCGTCTTGTTGAAAGTAAACGTTGTCCAGATCAATAACATCCAATTCCGGCCATAAAAAATCATTAATCATCTCTCGATAGCGCAATCCATTTACCGAAACTGTTGCTCCAGCCTCATTTTCGAAAAAGTAAGGTCCAATGACTCCGCCGGACCATAAACCGCACCAAACAGTCACACGTTGAGGATAGAGAGGCTTCTCAACAATAACTCTTGGGTTTTCCGAGCCCCAGATCCGATAATTTTGCTTGTTGATGAAGCCACCGAGGTGGAAATGGGCCTCATCACTCAAGATGATTTTACGATGGAATTCCGGATCATTTTCATGCATTTCAACGACCCAATCAGCAAAGACACGACGTTGTTGATGATCGGCCGGCTTGAGTTCTTGTGTTAACTGAACTTTATAAGCCTTAAGACCCAAATCTTTATGCAAAATACGGTGTAATGACGTTTGTGGGATGTCTAATTCCAAAGAACGACGAAGAATGGACAAACCTGGGTTTTCTTCAACACTTTCGGCTACAGCAGCAATATTCTCGGCTGTTCTTGAGCGACGTGCACGGGTTTTATTCTTCACATAACTAATTTGTCCCAACAGCTCGAATTTTTCCACCAATTTCTTTATTGCGGTCCGACAAGGTGCTTCAAGACGACCCAAAAATGTTCGAGTTTTACGAACCGTCTCTGCCAAATTTTCACCATTTTTATAGTGAATTTAAATAATTTCAATGCGTTCTTGAAGCGTGTATCGTTCCATTTTTATTAATGGCGTACTTATCAAATGTCAAAAAATTACAGCTTCAAAAGTGACATCTACCGAAATAGCGGGCTATTCAAAATAACACCTCTTATTGGAAAACCCTTTACGTCGCATATTATATTATTTTCGGCGCATTGTGCGATTAACAAAACATGCATTAAAAATTCTTAAAAAGCGTCAGGTATTACTTCGAAACCATTTGGGGGATTATGCCCATTAACGTATTTAACTTTCGCATTCATATACATAACCTACCCTTGAAATTGCAAGTCGTTATCTGTTATCTCTTTCCATTCGAAATTTATCGTAGCAACCGACGGTCGGCCGGACAGAATTGAATTTGACCACGGATCCTTCATCCGTATAGCATTCTGTGAATTAATAGAATTAAGATTTACTATTGAAATTATGAAAAATCATATCTTCGAAAATAAAGGGTCCGCCATCTAACGTTTTTTTTTTTCAACTAGTGCATATTTCGTGAATGGTAACACTTAGGTAATGTCTGATTTGACAGATAATTAGTTTTATCCTTCCGCTGAACGAATATGGTTGTGTATACGCTTGAACAACGCTGGGAAATATTGCGACATTACTTTGAAGATCATGGTAATGTTGCAAAATGTGTTCTAAAATTGCGTACGGATTTTGGAAGAAGAGATCACCGTCAGCTCCGTATGTTCGTTATCTTTCACCGTCGTTCTCAAGAATTGAACATTTCGGAGACATCATTGAGACGAATTTTGCATAAAGACCTTGGTATGACGCCATACAAAGTCCAATTGGTTCAGTAGTTGTCCTGTTTTTGAAGATCGCATTATCAGCCGCAGAGCTGATGTCGTTTGGCCACCTCGGAGCTGCGATTTGACACCGGTGGACTATTATTTGTGGGGTGCCGTCAAAGATAAGTGTTACGCCAACAAGCCAAGAGACAATTGACGCTTTAAAGGACAACATTCGTGAAGCCATTGGTGAAATACAGCTGCACACAATCGATAATGTGCTTAAGAATTGAACCGATCGTGTAGGCTACTGCATGGCCAGGCGAGGCAGCCATTTGAACGAAATTATTTTCCATTATCAACCGGAAGGATTATACTTTCAAATAAAAAAAGAAATTTGAGAAAATATTCAGTAGCTTTTTTTTTATTGCATTTAAAAAAAAAAGTAATTTGGCGGACCCGTTATTAGCTTCTTGGAGTTGAAAATGACATCAATGGATTCTTATGATGAAATTACATCTTAAAAGAAATTGAATTTGAAATTTGTTATGTAAAAAAATATGTTTTCGTTACCCCGAAACGATTAGGCCGATTTTGCCCAATAACGAAATCAACCGAGACATTTATCTCCCAAACCTACCACTGAATAGGCGATGACCTCCTGTTACTCGGATTCTTACCTTTTTAACGCTTAGTTCAGTAGTTGCAAGTTATACCTTTTCGGAAACAAATTATACATACAAATTTCTTATTCTGCCTCAAGTCAATCAACCCAATATTTCGAGAACAGTAGATGACTGGTGTTATAACTGAAAATTGCAGTGTTGTGGATTAATACCTTCTAAATTGGGGTCTACCCCACGACAATCCGGGAATTGGTGTTTACCTACCGCAAAAAGAGAATCAAATAAATGGGGTCGACAGTCGGTGACTGCTAAAAGTAAAGATCTTGTAAGAGCGGTGGATTATAATTATTGGGCGCTGCTAGGCAGTAGGACCCCGGTTGCCGGATGTAAACGCTTCATCGTGACGACCTTAATGTTTGTCAATGGGGGAATTAGTTTTAGGATGGACCTTGGATGACATGTCTCGTGTATACGGTTCCCTTTTGTATTAAAATTTCGAAAAAAATTAACTCTACTTTTATTGTCCACACCTTAAGCACTCAGATGTAATGCCAACCATATTGGATTTCGAAACATCCTTTTTAACGGTCATAAGAGAGTGCGGTGGGCCGCGTTAGTCGATTGAACAAAAAGTCATCCAGATAAGGGTACTGGTATTGGGGTATCCCTGTGCCCCTGGGACATAAGGCCTCTATCATACAGGCAGAGACACTAGCTGTCTATATTTGTACTCAAGAATAATTGAAGAGGAATCTCAAGGTGGCGCACATCTACAGGGTGTTTCATCGGTAAAGGAACATGTTAACACGCCTGAGGTAAAAAGGTTCTTTCTGGGTTTTCTCTCCCTATGACTTAATGCTTTTACTGCTACACCAATCTTGAAAATTTTTGTATACAACTTTATACTTAAGTAATCATTAAAGGATACTATGGGAGGTATACTCATTATTAAAAGGTTTCTTCCTGGGTTTTCTCTCCCAAACTCTGAAAAATATCTATAAAATAAAAATTAATAATTTTGTGATTTGCAACTGCGTAAGAAACACAAGATATTTGTTAGAAGCAATCAATCGAACAATGTTGCCTAACAAAGAACAACGAAAAAACATCAACGAAGAAACAACTATATCGTAACGTTTCGAAGTCTATATCAGACTCCTTCGTCAGACACATAACGAAAATCTTCAGAATTATTTTGTTGATAGTTATTCTGAAATTCGAGAATTGTTACATCGACAGTATTTGAAAATTATAATAATGTTCAAGTTCCAACTCCTTTTTTAATGAATTCAGCCAAATATGGTCAATACCAATTGAGCAATTTGCAAAATTGCATTCTCTGTTCAACAAAGTTGACTCCTTAAGTTTCATTTTAATATAATATGGTTCTATCATCAGAATCTTTGTAATACTCCAATCCATCATGTGATCTCCTTGGATTGTACATGTACATGTTCTACTATTTTTGATTTCTGTATTTCTGTATGTCTCTATTTCTCACGAAGGAGTCTGATATAGACCTCGAAACGTTACGATATAGTTGTTTCTTTGTTGATGTTGTTTCGTTGTTGTTTGTTAGGCAACATAGTTCGATTGATTGCTTCCGACAAATATCTTGTGTTCCTTACGCAGAAGCAAATCACAAAATAATAAATTTTTATTTTATAGATATTTTTCAGAATGCGAGATAACACCCAGAAAGAAACCTTTTAATAATGAGTATACCTCCGACAGCAAGTCCTAACTGAGGTCCTCAGTTAAGGATGAATTTGAATCGCAACCTCAGTTAACGTGAAAATTGACGTGAAACAGGCCAGTTTCACCACCGTTAAATACGTTCAGGGAGGTTGCGATTCAAATTTATCCTTAACTGAGGACCACAGTTAGGACTTAACGGAGATTGAATGCTTTGTGAATACGGCGGTAAATATAATAGCTCTAATCAGCACCATAGCTGAGATACAGGGTGTTTTATGTATTCGCCGATATTTTCAATTGGACTGATTCTACTGGGTGGTTTAAAAGTTATAAGCAATTGAAAATATTGGCAAATACATAAATCACCCGGAATCTCGGCTATGGCACTGACAAGTCCTATCATATAAGGTTTTTTGGACTCGTCTAGAGTAGCTCTGCCTCAGGTTAACGTATGTTCATTTACCAATGAAACACCCTGTATATTATAATGGTCAGCCAGGTCACACTGAGGGACATGGGATCACCCATCCAAGATTCCCTACTGTCATTGGTAAGCTGAAATCCCATCCAGCAACAGGCTAGAGACAATAAGGTGACTCTCCTATGGGTACCAGGGTACTATTATATGGTATAGAAGGAAATGAGAAGGGTGATAAACTAATGAAAAGGGCCTCCAGGGTAACACCAAAAACTTCAGTGAGCTCGGAAAATACCACTACAGATTAACGGTCCAACAATGGGAGCTCAATAACAGAGCAGCTGTTTGAAGAAATACTCCAGGAAATGTTCGTGGATATATATTGTTGTAGTGGGTAACTTTGCACTGTGACCTTAAGGGTCCATTGTGCCCCCGTCAGAGCTGTCGATGTCATCACCATATACAGTTCGCCTTCCAGTTCTGATGAACTCCATTATCTGGAATGGCTCCTGCAAATTTCTTGTCCTAAGCATTCCTTGCGTTAGTTTGAGATGGCGAGGCATTCCGTAATCAGGTTATCAGGAGTTTCATCCTCCTCCCCACAGAATCTGCACTCGTTAGTTTCTGCAAGCCCTAATCTCATCATATCTTTCCTAAGACAGCAGTGCCCTGTGAGGAAACCAATGAGGAGTTCCAGCGTATTTGTACTGAACACCATATATTTCTTGGATCTGACAGTGTCAATACATTCCTGGGAGAGATAACCAGAGTATACCTCTTTCAGTTTCTTCTTTCATCCGAAATTCAATGTCCTTAAGATTGAAAAAATTGGGTAATAGAACAAAAGATCCTATCGGTCGAAGTTCTGAAGAGCTGGACCCATTCTATCTGTTTATAAATAAATAATAATGTTCACACCTTACGATCGTAGTTCGTGAAGTAATTTCTGGACATGCTGTACCAATAGACCACATTAGTTAGGTTAGGCGGGAAATTTGAATTACGATCCATCCGTGGATCCGAGCACTGAATTCCCCATGCATGTCTTATGGACCTAAAATTTACGCGAATTTCTCGCCCGTTTTTGGATACTTTGGCTAATTTCTTAAGGCTTATTTCGGTTGAAATAGATTCTGTGAACCTTTCTCAACCATCTAGAATCAAGTTTTCATAACAAAATAGTATATTTCCAAAATAATTAATAAATATAAAAGTGTTCACCAAATTCGATTGACGTATGTCTTAGCTCACTCGAAATCAGTCAAAAATAATAACATAACCCTAAATCTGCCTTGTAATGACGCACAACAGAAGTCATCTACGACATACGGAAATCTATCGAACTAGGATGGTTTCAATTTTGATTTAAGAATAAATAGAAGTAGATTTTAATGTGGAAATAACATGAAAACATGCACTAATGATGAAGGTACCCAATACTTGTTGTCTCTGTACTAACATTCTCTTTTAAATAGGGTGGTTTCATCTCAAAGTTGAAATTCCTTGTTAAAAAACTTGAATATGGATCTCCCGCCAAGCAAATGATTCTAACCTAAAAATGTGGTCTATACAGAATGCTTGAGACTCATTCCAGAAAAGGATCCGATCGTATCAATTGTAGGAACCGACGATTTAAAGATATTTTCCAAACCGCTGACAGTCTGGGTTATTATGCTATAAATTTGTTCAGCTGAACTTTTTTTCACATTGGCTCTCATGAATATTCATACATTGGGAGATCCACGATGATATGAACGATATCGTCCGAACTAAGTTCTTGTTTATTATTCCGAAATAATAAGTTCACCTGTTTTTTTCGAGCAGCGAAGAAATATTCTTAGCAATTAAATTTATTGTTCACGTTCCAAAGTAAGTAGAATTTTAAACCACCGCGCACTTGCAAGGAATCTCATTATTTTTCATCTGATTTGTACTTATTTATTGTTTATCTTTACGATTTTTGGTTTTTGCGCACAGCGTGCTATCATTTTGTCGTAAGGATCGTATCACAAGAAAATTTTAAACAAATTATTAAAAATTTTTATGTATCTCACGATAACTTGAGAACGGACAGGGGATAGCGACTTGCAATTTTCAGGGTAGGTTGTGCATCCGAATGCGACACTTTAAGTTCGTTAAAAGGCATAATCGGCCAATTGGTTCTGGAGTTATACCCATCTGAAATTTTCTTGTTATATCTTCAATAACTTAAATAATTGGAATCCAATACAAGGAAACTAAAAAAGAGATTTTTTTTAATCTTCGGAGGGGTGTAACTCTTCCGAGGGGTGTTTTTCAGATGCACCCTGTATACGAAGAACAGTGAGAACTAGTATATTTCGAAGAGAAAATAAAAGAAGTTGAATAAAATGAAGATTCGCGCGAATTAACCAACAACCGGCCTCCCCGTTTTCGATGGCTTAATGAGATATACGCGAGGATAATGGCGGTGTCTCTAATGATGAAGAATCGAAAAATCATAAGCACCTGCTATTTAACCCATAAGCCATCTGCCGTTGGGGTCATTTTTATACGAGTGATAAATGTTTATTGCTCTGAAATTCCATATAATTATTTTGGTATAACTATTCATTTCGATTTTGTAACTTTTACTGCGCATTGAAATAATTACGATTGTGTATGTGCAATCGTTTAAATTTGTTATTTTGCAACTCGTCATATCCTGGTGAAAAAATTCGACTGAATTATGGGTTCGGGCTGTATAGTTGAATGAACCATTTCTTGACCTATTTTCATGGATTAGTAGATTCGGATGAGTCAAAGATTGGTCACAAAATTATTCTTACCTGCGGAAAATTTGATGACCAACAAGAGGTTTATACATGTGATACAAAAATGGGTTCAAGCCCTCTGTGGACAGGAGCTTTCTGGCGCTCTAGTTCAAACAGAAAAATTATATCTCCGAAAGTATTGGTTTCTCAGAGTTGAGAATTATATCAATGTATTCTTATGATAGAACTGCATCATAAAGGAAATTCAATTCAAATAATACTGTATTTATCAAGATTGAATGAGCAATCTGAGAATGAGAACTGCACCATGGAAGAAATCAAATTAAAATAGCTGAAATGAATTTGACTCTCTCTTATAGAACAGGATGACATGTACGAGTATGAACACAGATCATATAATAAAGCTTGGATAGAATAATTATAACATTCTGAAAAAACATAGAAGTACGATTCATTATTGAAATTTCGAAAAATCATATCTCCGAAAGCATTATTTGTTGTAGTTGAAAATGATATCAATGGAATTTCATGGTGAAACTGCATCTTGAATAAAAATTGAATTTGAAATTTATTACCTACTTAAAAAAAATTTTTTTTTCGTTACTCCGAAACCATATTTTGCCCAATAACGAACTCAACCGAGATATTCATCTCCCTAACCTACTCTGAAAATTTCAACTGCCTAGCTCATTCCGTTCGAGAGTTATTGTAGAATTTTTTTTTCTTAATTTTCAATATTTTTTTTGACACTTTGCGGTAACCTGGTCAATACAAAACATCACATGCGTATAAATGTCATGATTCTACAATTTGATGCAAAATTTCAGATAGATCGAGTGATCTTTTTCGGTAATAATCATAAAAAATGTTTTTACTAAAATTGGCCGAAACCGCTTTATGGATATCGCCCATTAACGAACTTGTCCGATATATTTACGGTCCAAACCCACCTTGCAAATTTCAATCCTCTAACTCCTTTCGTTCGAGAGTTATCGTGCCTACGGCCGGCCGGACAGAATCGTTTTCGACCTCGGATTCTTGATCAGTGAGTCGAACCAAATCGTTTGAATCCATTTTCAGCCAAAAATTCGAAAATTACAGACATTTGGGCAAATTGATAAGCACTCTGTTCCGAGGAACTAGAGCGCCAAAAATCTGAGAAAACCCTTTCGACAGGAGCTTTGGCGCTCTTGTTCAAACTTTGAAGAGTCATATCTCCCAAAGTATTAATTTTTAATTTGTTAGAGTTGAGAATGATATCAATGGATTCTTATGATGAAATTGCATCTCAAAAATTACAAATTTGAAATTTGTAATTTAAAAAAAAATGTTTTTTTCGGGATTTTCCCCATTAACGAACATAACCGAGATATGCATACCCTGCAAATTTCAACTCTCGAAAACTCATTTCATTCGAGAGTTATTGTATTGCTGGACAAAATTTAGTTTGATCGTGAATTCTTCTACAGTGAGTCGAAATTACAGACATTTGAGCAAAATGCTAGGCCTCATTCAGGAGAAGAAGTGCTCAAATAGTATTTCTCAAAAAATTAACGGTATCTCTTATAGGGGAGTTTTTTGAGATGAGAATTTCGAATTCATTTGTTGTATCTGTCTATTAGAGGCTGCATCAAACGACCATTGATGATGCATGCAAATTACCAGTGTATTAAAATTTGTAAAAAAAATTGACTATTTCCACTAAAAACTAATAGTTTATCCTTGTTGAAGTCGGTGATGCATCGTGTAGACTGTTGATAGATAATACATGATGTTGAAAGTTAATTCTACACTACATCACGTAGGATAATTTACATGCGTGATCAATTTCGATAAGGTTTTCTGGGAAACCGTTGCTTCTAGTGAGTCCAATAAGGATACTTTTCTTCTTTAGAAAACGATTTTTCATTTGAAAATGACATACCGTGGCACAATTAAGTAGTGGTTTAACTATATCCTTGTGAAGCGCTTTAAAAGATACGTCTAATTTGTGGCAATGAGTCCTCTAGTGCAAAACTGCACTAGAGTAACACAGATCCGATCGAATTGAAACCTGGTAGTTAGTTCTGTTTGTTTGTGTGTTTCTTAAAACATTTTATATTTCAGAAACTTCAGAAAAAATTTATGAAAAAATATTATGTATCTCACGACAACTTCAGAACGGAAACATATTGCAATTTTCAGGGTGGGTAGCGCATCAGAATGCGACATTTAAGTTCGTTAATACACTCTATTAGTGCTGGCGTCATTTCGCCATTTTATTTATCCACGGTCAGGGCATTTTCATTACATGGTATCCATACAAATATTTCTTCGAATATTTGGACAAATATGTAAAACTAACAGGTCTGTCTTTGATTTTAATGGGAACAGGTTGGAAAGCCCTGTGGACAGGAGCTTTGGCGTTCTTGCTCAATCTTTGACAAATCATATCTCCGAAAGTATTGTTTTCTGAGAGTTGGGAATGATATCAATGAATTCTTATGATATAACTGCACCATAAAAGAAATTAAATTGAAATAATAGTTTATTTATAAAGATTAAATTGCAAGCAATCTGCAATACATCAATGCTTTAATGCTTCAAAAATTGTCATGTGAAAAAAACAAAAGTGCCAAAAATTATTAATCCGAAACCACCAGACCGTTTCTACCCAATAACGAACTTATCCGAGATATTCATTCCTTAAATCTACTCTGAAAATTATATTATACAATTTAAACTTAGTCAATATTCCAGTTTATTACTGGAGATATTCTGAACCCAAATTTATTAACTTACAAAGTATATTTTTCCATAATCATAATATGGATTATTCAAGAGCTATCCATGATAGCTGAGGTTGTTTCATTGTTCATTTTGCATCATACTCTGTTTTCTAGAACAGGAGGTATTCTATATCAAGAATTTTGAATAGAACTAGAAATAAATATGACATCATACTCAGTTTGAAATCTCTCTTATCTGTAGACAGAAGCAATACTTACTATTTCTCTATGAGATGACAACCACAGAACACTAATATATGACAATGACGACACACAGAATGAACCTTACCTAGGGTATATTCTGTGTGATATGTATGAACATGGATCATCAAATTCATATTTACGATGACAGCACTCTGTGAAATCATAGAATTACGATTTAAGGGAGAAATTTTAAAAAATATATCCGAAAGTATGAACTTGTTAGAATGGGAAATGATATCAATGGTTTCGTATGATGAAACTGCATCTTCAGAATAATTGAACTTGCAATTTGTAATGTAAAAAAAAATATATTTTTTTTCGTTACTCCAAAACCATCTGACTGATTTTGCCCGATTTGTATATTAATGGCATAGTTTTTAGTTTATCTGTCAAAAAATGACAGCTCTCAATATAACAGCTACCATAATAGTGGGGGTTTTTCAAACTGAGACTTCTAATTCAAAGATCCTGTTTTATTATTCTTCGCTATGATCACTGAAACGCTCATCGCTCGCCATTAATATACTGACTCACAAAGAAACTGCAACACCCAGAAGGAGCTGTTTAAATTTAAATTTTTTTTTTTTGTAAAACATAGAAAGTATAGCAAGGAATAAATGATTGAAATTTGAAGAAAAAAACGTGAAGAAGAATAATGTGTTTGTCCACCGCGATCATCTATACACTCCCTAAGACGTCTTGGCATTTATGCAATAAGATGGTCTATTTCTTCTTGAGGGATACTATCCCAAGCTACCTGTAGTTCATGTATCAGAGCCGTCAAAGTCCGTGGGGGCTGGGGTAAATTTCCAAGCCTTCTACCCATAATGTCACAAACATGGTCTATGGGCGAAAGATCGGCGGATCTGGGCGGCCATGTCAAAAGATTCACAGGGGTCGGTTCAAAAAAGTTTAAACTAACTCTGGCAACATGAGGTCGAGCATTATCTGCCTGAAATATTGGATTCTCGAGCTGGTTAAGGTAAGGGGAACATTTGGCCCCACTATTTCTTGAAGGTAACGCTGCGCTGTCATGTTACCTCGAATAAATACTAAAGGTGACCTACTTGCATGTGAAATAGCACGCCATACCGTAACGCCTACTGTCCGGTGTACATGACGCTCAATATCAAACTGAGGTTCACGTCTTTCTCCCCGACGTCGTCTAACCCTCGGCCATCATGTGCACCCAAGGAGAATCGAGATTCATCAGAAAAGACGACCTGATGCCATTCCACATTCCAATTTTGACGTTCTCTGCACCACTGTAATCGTTGCCGGCGATGCTCAACCGTCAGAGGTAACACAAGATGGGGTCGATATTACTGCAGTCCAAAAGACCTTATCCGACGATAAACCGTTCGGACAGTTACAGAAATGCCTTGTTCTCCTAACCACTCATCAGCGAAAGATCGAGTTGTTGAAAATCGGTCTCTAATAGCCATACGTCTTAGTCGTCGATCTTGAACTTCATTTGTGCCCCTTCGACGTCCGGTGCCTACTCTTCTTCGATTTTGGGCATTATCAAACCACGCTTGACAACATCTCATAACAGTAGTTGGATTTCTGTTCGTACGGTTAGCGATTTCTCGAAATGACAACCCGCCTCCCGTAGACCATTAATTCGACCTCTTTCAAATTCACTTAGCTGGCGATAAATTCCGCGTACACGTGCTCTAGGCATTTTAACAACAACTAAACGTCGACTTTGGATCTACTCGAACAGCTGGTTTGTTGTGAAATTCAAAAAATTTGCAAAAAATTACCACAATACGTAAGTAACACGATTTTTTTCTCAAAATTTTAATAATTTACTCCTTGCTATACTACCTATCCATGTTTTACCAAAAAACATTCAAAATTTAAACAGCCCTTCCAGGTGTTGTAGTTTCTTTATCAGTTAGTATACATTCATAAGCCATCGATAGTCCAGGGACTCGATGGTGCCGAGAATTTCAAGTAGACCTTAGGCAACCCGAGGCTACGCAGGTCGTTATCATCTGGCCGCCCGTCATTTCGCTCACGTATGGGCCCCGTGCCGGGCCCGCAGCCTAAAGCCGTCTCGTCGCTCCACTGTCCGTGACTACCTCTCAATTTGCTGGACCGCAACACAGCTCGCATGCTAATCCGCGCAATCGACAATGTTGCATTAGCAAACCGGGGCTCATCAAATATACATGTCGCACCATCCGGAGGAATGTGTGGCTGTGGTCGAGACCACAGACGCGAACCAGTCGCTGATGAATGGACTGGCCGAACATGGATGGAGTATTAGAATGGGCACCGATCGGAATCTTAAACGATGTCATAGACCAGTTCGTCGGTCGTCTTCTATGGATCTCGGCTGGCGCCGATTTGCAGTCCTGGTTATTCACGGCGTCGGGCATTCTTGACAAGTCGTAGATGGTTTTATTGCGTTATTTGCGATAAGCGGGGGACGAGTTGGTTGCGTGTTTCAACACCTCTGGTGAATTCAGGTGGTTTTTGATTGTTCGCTACTTTCGACAGGATCGTTTTGTCTTCTGTAGATGGCGCCATTCAACAATGACGATAATGTTATTGCTGCTTGTACCATGGCTATCATTTCAGCCAAACGTCTCTATATTTCTAATTTTTTGCCGAGAATGGCCCCAAATGATTCCATTTGACTTAATGATTTAGAATCTAACCTTCGAAAGAAGGGACTGCGGGGCAGATTTAATGTCGTAATGCGCCGGTAGGATTAGTGAATGGGCAAAATCCGCCCAATGGTTTCGGAGATGTAATTAGGGCTTCACACGAGACGAGACTAGTTGCGAATATAAAAAATCTCGTCTCGTCTCTTTATCAGTTGTCTCGTCTCGTCTCGCTGTATTCTGAACGATACTAAATGTTATAATATATAAACGAAATGGTATATAACAATGAATAATTTTGAAAAGCAATATTTATTACGCTCTTACACAAAAATATTTGTATATGTACATATTTTTTCAAAATTTGAACACTGTTAATTTCATTATTTAAATTTCTCGATGACCAAGAATTCAAAAATATTAACGCTTGCATCACATCATCTTTCAATGATGTACGTGTGTTTTCTGCCATGATCATACCTGCTGTGGAAAATAATCTTTGAACAGGTAAGGATGTAGCCATTAATAAATCATCGGCCACCTTGGAATGTGTATGAACTTTTTCTTTTTTCGCCACTCTAAAATTCAATTTTGATTCCTATTTGCAAACTCAGCCAATCCAATGTTTCGACGGTTTCAGTGATGTTTTAAGGAGGCTATCGTTATCGATACATTTTTTAATAGAAATGGACTAATTGGTATCGTTTTCAATGAATACCTTCCCAGTGGTTAGATCATTGAGGGTGTTCTTGGCGTATTCCTCATAACACTGTTCGCAACATTGAATAGCTTCATTTTTCATTTCTATTATATGTACTACCACAGATGTATACAATAATTGTTCACATCTTCACAACAAGAAGCACAATAAAAAACAATAAATTTCTCCAGATATTCAAATTCAATTGTTTTCTGTGGGAGTTGAAAAAGGTCGAGTCGTATATAAGAAAAGTTTACTGTATATATCTGTAGTAAATAAGATGCTCTTCCAGGTAGAAATTTTCGAGCCAAAGAATCCCTTTCAATAGTATACACGTTTATTACTCAGTAGTTTATAGACACATATACTCAACCAACGTAAAAATCAATGTTCAAAAAAACACATTCAAACCTATAATATAAAAATCTGCAAGGATAGATATTTATGATAAGAGATACGATACTATAAGAAGTTAAGTAATCATTAAAGGATACTGTGGGAGGTATACTCATTATTCAAAATAATTAATTTTTATTTTATAGATATTTTTCAGAGTTTGGGAGAGAAAACCCAGAAAAAAACCGTTGATCTATAAGAAGTTATAAGAACAGTTAACAAGTTGAACATTACTAACGCACGGCAGCCATCTTTTATGTGTGATATTGACAGTTGTATTTTTCAACGTCTGCCATTTAATTATGGAAAGGTACGCAATTCAACAATGTTTACAAATAATCCTAATTTATTATGAAAAATCGCGACCTGTTACTCTAACTTTACGTGCTTCAACTTCAATTTTTGGTCGTTATAATCGTACGGATCGAAGAGTATTGAACGTATAGTGAAGAAGTTTGAAATCAATTTTACACTTCATGATGTTGCAGTGCCAGTGAGAGAGAGAAATGCATAAAGTGATGAGAATATGGCCGTAAGTGAAACTGTTCGTGAAGACCAAAATTTATCGCTTTCTCGTTGTTCACAAGAACTAGGCATCTCCCACACGTCTTTTTGGCGACCTTGGTTTACATCGATACAAAATTATTTTAACCCAAGAACTCAAACCGAGTGATCATTTAAAGCGTCGTCTATTCAGTAACTGTTGCTTAGAAAAAATCGGAAATGATAAAGATTTTCATAAGAAAATCATTCTCGGCGATGAGGCTAATTTCTCGTTAAACGGTTATGTTGATAAGCAGAATTGCCGTATCTGGAGAGGTGTTAAACCAGAAGAATATCAACATTACATCCTGATAAACTTACTGTTTGGTGCGGATTTTATTCTGGAGGAGTCATTGCTCATTATTTTTTTTCAACGAAGCTCATATGATGGTTACTGTCAATGGATATCGTTATCGTTGAATGTTGACTGATTTTTTTATAACCTGATGAATTGGTTTGTCTTGATTGGCAGAACGTGTGGTTTCAACAGGACGTTGCCACTTGTCTTACTACCGATGACACAATGACTTTATTGAAAACAAAATTAGGTGATTCCATTATTTCAAGAAATGGACCGATAAATTGTCCGCCTCGTTCATGCGATTTAGATTTAACTCGCACGATTGGACTTCTTTCTTTGGGGTTACATTGTGTCATTGCAGAGCTGAGCAAAAGCATTGTGCTTAGTGCTTGTGAAAGTGCTTGAAGCCTTTTTGTGCTGCCGAGTACTATGCTCCCGAGCACTTTTTAAAACCAGTGCTTAGTGCTTAGTAATTCAAGCACTTCTTGAAAGGGCTTAGTGCTTAGTGATCCCTTAAGTGCTCCCGAGCACTTCCGAGGATTACTAAGCACTAAGCCTTTCCGAAATCATGTCGTAACACGAATAGACGCTGACGCGCTGTGATCGGAGGAGTTTATGTGTACCAGGGAGATCAATTGACGCATGAAAGGAACTTGTAAATCTTGTAATTATCAGTTGTTGGTTATTGATTCATGGAATGGGACGTGGATATATGAACATTACCAACTCCTGAATATTATTCAGTATCAAAGCATTATTATGTGGATCGTCTATCTAGAAGATATAAGTAAATTATTTTCGAAAATTGTCGTGTGAATTCACAGATTTATCCGGTATAATCATATTTAAATTTCCAATGCTAAATTGCTTATGAATACAATTACAATAGAAAATGATGTGTTTCTGCATCAGATTACATTTTTGACAGTTTGATAAATTTAAGGAAGCATTTATGTCATGTTGATCAATCCGAATTAAATTATGTATTAATGGAAAACTGCCTTATAAAGCACTGGATTCACGTCAGTGTTTGTTTTATTAGTAAGATAAATAAAACACTTGGCCTAAGTTTTATAAAATAATACGATGTTGTTGTTATAATTATATGTTTCTGGTATAATCCCATTTTGAAATTGGGAAATTTTACATTTTACATGTGCAGAAAAAACTGAGACGCTCATAGAATTCATATTTTCATTAATTGTATCATCTTACCTGAAATAATTAAAGACCTTTCGAAACTGTGTGAGAATAGAACTAATTTTGAGGTCGTTAGCTTTATAGAAATTTGTTTCGCTGCACTCCATTCCTCATCCGTCAATTATGCATATGAGAAATGCAAGTTTGCTAGTTTATATATTTCTCCAATAGAATACAATTTTTTATAACAATTCGGAGTAAATATCCTCATTTCCAACAGATTTCTGAAAGTGCTCAGTGCTTAGTGCTCGAAAAATCGAATTACTTTTATAAAGTGCTTAGTATTCGCAAGCCTTTTGTGAAAACGCGGTGCTTTGTGCTCGATGCTCGTGATCATTTTTATTGAGTGCTTAGTGCTTAGGGCTTGAAGCACTTTTCTTCAGTGCTCGGCACAGCTCTGTGTCATTGGTTTCAGAAATCATCCTGCAAATTTAGACAATTTACGTATCAATATTAAACTAGTAATTGCTAACATACGACCTGATTTGTGTGAGAGACTCATGGAAAATTAGGTTCAATTTCAAAAGTTTACGATTTTGGTGAGTACTCATTTCAGTTCAATTCTGCATTACTACTCCATTTTTGCGCGTAAGTTCTTGGGAACAGCGTGCTATCATTTTACCCAAATATCTGCAATTTTCGGTCGAAAATGTTCTCGAAGGATTAGAATACCGATGAAAAATTCGTGGTAAAAATCAATTTTGTCCAGCCGGCTGTCTGTGGCCACGATAAATTTCGAACGGAAAGAGATACTGATTTGGAATTTTCAGGATGGGTTACTTATCCGAATACGAAGGTTAAATACGTTAATAGGCATAATGGACCAGATGGTTTCCGAGTTATACCCATCCAAAATTTTGTTGTTATTCAATAACTCAAAAACATCAGATCCGATTAAATTGCTAGTTGGTAATTAGTTGTAGAATGCGGACGCCCAAATTTTTGCAGAATTTCGTGAAAAATGGGTTCAAGCCCTGTGGACAGGAGCTTTCTGGCGCTCTAGTTCAAACAGACAAATTATATCTCCGAAAGTATTGGTTTCTCAGAGTTGGGAATTATATCAATGTATTCTTATGATAGAACTGCATCATAAAGGAAATTCAATTCAAATAATAGTTTATTTATCAAGATTAAATGAGCAATCTGAGAATGAGAACTGCACCATGGAAGAAATCAAATTAAAATAGCTTAAATGAATTTGACTCTCTCTTATAGAACAGGATGACATGTACGAGTAAGAACACAGATCATATAATAAAGCTTAGATAGAATAATTATAGCATTCTGTGAATACATAGAAGTACGATTCATGATTGAAATTTAGAACTTCATCTTAGCAGAAATTGAATTCAAACATCATAGAAGAATTCAAGTTCAACAAGAGTGCCAAAAATTATCAATCCAAAACCAATAGACGAATTCTACCCAGCAACGAACTCATCCGAGATATTCATTCCTCAATTCTATGATGAACGATAATATATATCTTTCCTCAAATCTACTCCAATACACCAATATTCCAGTTTTGTTTTTAGTGGAGATATTCTGAACTCAATATTATTAACTTACCATTACCATTCCCATCATCATATGGATTGACCATCGGCATGAAAATATCAACCAACAAAAAGTATGATAAGTATCATTATTATAATTCTCATATTGATACCATTACTGGAATGAATGACAATGAGACAACGTCAAAGTTGACATTATAACAATTCATAGAATAGCCACAGAATAATTCTATCATTGAAATTTTGAAAAATCATATCTCCGAAAGTATTAGTTTGTTAGAGTTAAAAATGCTATGAGTGGATTCTTATGGTAAAACTGCTTATTGAAAAAAATTTGATTTGGAATTTGTTCTGTAAAAAAAAAATTTTTTTTTGTTACTCCGAAACCATCTGTCCGATTTTGCCCAATAACGAACTTAGCCGAGATATTTATCCCCCAAACCTACTCTGAAAATTTCAACTGTCTAGCTCATTCCGTTCGAGAGTTATCGTGCCTACGGCCGGACAGAATGAATTTCGACCACGGATTCTTGATCAGTGAGTCGAACCAAATCGTTTAAGACCATTTTCATCGAAAAATTCGAAAATTACAGACATTTGGGCAAATTGATAAGCACTCAGTTCCGAGGAACTAGAGCGCCAAAAAGAAAATATTTCTTCAAAAATGTTATGTTTGAGAAATTACGCACAAATCTTCAAGCTGAATTTTTTGTTTCCCATATCTTCAAATATAAAGATCCGATCGAATTGAAATCTAGTACTCCGTTGAAAAAGGACGTGAATAGACAAAAGAACATGCGCAAAAAAAGCTCCCGACTTCACGTCAGTGCTTTTCAAGATGTTTACAATTACCATTATCTGGAAATGACCGAGTACCAATTACTAAAAGTTATTAAATGAATTTACTGCTTCAAACCTTATGGAGCTAAGTTCCTCAACTTGGCCTCAAATGTTGCATCACGTCTTGCCAAACCACGGTTTGTTGTTGTTAACGCTTAACTATCATATAAGCCATTAGGTTAATGTATCGTTATTACAATTGTTGCCCATTTGATAATCTTCATTTTATTTTTCAGATTTACCGACGCAGGTACCGCCACTGACGCCGGGTACCAACAAGACCATGACCGAGGCGCTCAAGGCGTCTTTCGCGTCGTGGGAAAAAGAGCAGATAAGGTTGAATATCACCAAAGGTGAGTGTTTCATATTATCATACGGTAGTAGTTTAACATCGTACGTAAACCTGTCCCTCGCGGCGTCTCTCCTAACCTATAATCATCTGCTCCGTCTCTCCTCTTGAACTCTCTTCGTAAACAAATAATGGAACGTTCAGATTTCGACAGGAAGACTGAGTGTCTGAGCCTGGTGCTAGCACCTTTCATTTTGGTGCTCATTGACTCATTTGTAATGTGTCAATGGGTTGATCAACATTGCTGATTAGGTATAGCTTCATCGCATAAGTCGCTAGAGTCGTTTGTAGATTCTGAGGTGCTACCTTTACGGGTATCATTCAAACACTCGACAAAAACGAAAACAATTTTATTTTGAGGAGACCTGTTTTGGTTACAAAGGGTACTTTACCAAATTGTTACTGACCACTCTTCTCGGGTGATCCTCGCTTTCTACTACCTGCCCAATGGTTTCATGGACCTGCGCTTGCTAAGGTTACTACCTGACGGAGGGAAGTTATTCTCCATGTTTCCGATACCGGGAATTTTTCGTTCACTAGAGAAAGTTGATAGGATGCTCGTCTCGTCTCGCTTTTACGAGACGAGACGGGAAAAATCTCGCTATCGCGTGAAGCCTTACACAGAACACTTTATAACCAATCATATTCTGTCTGTTGTATATGTACTCTTAATTGAATCGCCAGCATACCATTAAATCGGATACACACACACACACATGTTGACATCGGAATTTCTATTTGCCTCCGCGTCTTTTTCCTGTTCCTCTCCAAAGAAATACCAAATGAGTTCTTACCGCCGTAAAAGAGATCGGCTAATAAACCATCGACGGCAAATCGATTCATTCGAGATCGTTCGCATTAAGCGTGTAATTATCTGGACCAATAAGTAAACGGTTGCGATTGAATTGTTCGAAACGGTTACATATGACTATCGATCGTAACCAATGGGGTTCCCCCATTGAAATGTCTACCGGTTACCGGTGTACAGTCGGAAAAACTAATTTCATTATCTCGCGCCCATTAAATTCCAATTACACTTCTTGTTACTGCGATTAGCGCAAACAATTGATTTTCTGACATTTGTGAGCTATTTTTTTTCAGTCAGCCAACGAGGTAGTAGATTCTCAAAGTCACCATCAGGAGTGAGACATGTATATTCCATTCACTTTTATATAATCTCCCGGTTGGCCATGAAATTTTGACAAATTTCACCGTGTATGTTTTGAAAATTTTAGGTTATGCTCATTTTCCTGTCAGATAACTACGCAAAGTTGTCCTCTCTACATAGAAGTCGTAGTAATTACGTATTTTTCACAATGTGAATTTTCTTGGTAAAAATAATGAATTTTAGAAAATATCATGTAAATTCAACAATACCAAAGACCGGGAGACTATTGAAGAAAATAATTCCTCTGTTGTTACTATGGAAATATTTCACGTACTGGTTGGAAGATTCAGT
The DNA here is from genome assembly GCA_937662695.2 of Halyzia sedecimguttata. NCBI lineage: Eukaryota > Metazoa > Arthropoda > Insecta > Coleoptera > Coccinellidae > Halyzia > Halyzia sedecimguttata. The sequence goes on along the minus strand of OW569412.2, from coordinate 98,460,422 downwards.
TATGCTATTTTCTTGTACGGAAGTCAAGAATAAAAGTACCTGAATATCCCGGCAGAAAAAACTTCTAAACGAACTGACGTACCTGTGGAATTTCCCACTTTGCGAAATTATCAAGAAATAAGCCTACAGAAGACATTTAAATACCTTGTTGCACAACTTGAAATACAGCAGTTTCAAAATGCAGTAATACTACGAAACCCGAGTCACTGTTAAACCTTAATAAAATATCGTGATAGGAAACTAAGTAATTTCATTCAAGAGTTCAACATGTCCTAAGACAGAATGAAGTTTTCCTATTGCAGATTTCAGTTCTGTATAGCACTTCCTGATACTTTGTCTCTGCTTCTTCAAAACGGCTCTCGCCATTTTCAATTTCAAAGTGAAGGGTTCCTTATTATTCGAAGATAATGATTTGTGATAATATCTTGTCTAAGATGGAACATTATGTTGATTGTTGAGAGTAGAAATTGGCAACGTCTCAGAGAATTGTTTTGACATTGACGATATTTCAGGAGTGCCAACCTGCCTTAGTCATAGTTACAAAAACGTGATAGACCTAAATCATGGCCAACCGGGAGACTTTATGAAAGTGAATAGAGTATAACAACACTGGAGTCTACGAGATCTATCGTATTATCCTGGTGATGTGTTATATTATATATATTGTATATTCTTGTAGGGGGTAACGTTGCACTGCGACCTTAAGGTCTATTGTGCCCCCCGTTCAGAGCTGTCGATGTCATTACCATCTACAGCTTGCCTTCCAGTTCCAGAGTTCTGATGAACTCCAGTATCTAGGATGGCTTCGAGGAGATTACGTCTTCGCTCCTGCCTATTTCTTGCCCAAAGCATTCCTTGCGTTGGTTTGTCTTCTCTCAGTATTTTCTTACTGTGTCTATGCCCAGGCATACGCTGATGACATGGTGATCAATGTTAGAGGCTTGCATGAAGGCATACTTAGTAGCCGAATGCGAGCTGCCCTGAGTATCACCGAAAAGTGGTGAGAGGAAGAAGGACTTAACGTCAATCCCTCTTCACCTTGATTATCTTCACTAGAAGGAGGAATCTGAATCTCAGAGCTCCGGTCATAAATGGCTAGACTCTGAACTTCTCCAAGGGGTGCAAATATCTAGGAGTAATACTAGGTAGTAAAATCAACTGATCCGATTGAATTGAAACTTGGTAATTAGTTGTAGAATGCTGACGCACACATTTGTGCATCTTATCATTAGAAAAAATTAGTGATGGGACCTCTCGAATGAAAATAATCGAACATTTCGATTATTGAAACATCTCGAGATATCTCGAGATGTTCTGAAAAATGTGAGTGAATTCATTCGAATGATTTTCTGTCGTCTTTCATATGGCATCCAGATGAGATATCACTCGACTCGAGCAAGAAATGAATGAAATGAAATGAGATACGAGATATCTCGTACTCGTAATTCGTTCGTATACGTTCTGAATGTTTCGATATTTCGAAATTCCTTTGGCGGCATATAAGCATGAGATATGAAAGGTTTCTTTAACAATCGATAGAATTTATGCCTGGCCATCTGGATTCTGGTCGGGTGCTGCCGAAATAGTAGCTAGTGAATTATTTTATTATTTATTCCATTGCAAATTGACGTATTCATTATTATTCTTATCTTATTCAGTAGCTGTTCGTTCAAAATATTCAGATATATCCGTTTGTTAATAATTAAGAACTCGAACCCATAGGTTCGTTCAGAAAGTATTTTATCGTTATTTTTTTAAATATTTATATAAGTGGCATTTGATGCTTGTAGATAGCTTCAATTGGTATTATGCATGCATCTATTGAATTGACTCGAATTTTATTTTCAATAGTTACTTAATTAATTGGAGGAATGAAAAAGGTCATAGAAAATTCAATCTGGACGTGTAATATATGATTAAAAATATGTTTTTTGCGAAAAACAGAATGAAATAAAGTAAAAAGTACAAATTTCATTGATATTATATTTCGCCATTCAGAAAAATTATTTGGTTTACATTTTTTTGGCGCTAATCTATTACGGCGGATGTTGGTTAATTGTCCACATTTCGAAAATACCCTTTCCGTCGAAACTGATATTCCCGGTATTATTGTATTTAGTGATTATAAATAGGTATATAATTGTGTATTCTAGGGAAATTCAGGTTCATAATAATTCATTTCATAGCTCCATTCCCTTTCGAACAGCTGGAAAGAAATTTTCAAATATTGGACCAAAACCAAATAGCATAATAATAAATGTAATGTAATGCAATGTAATGGCAATGTAATAAAATGAAGCCATAAAATGTTAAACTTAATACTGTAGGGAGCCGACGCAATTATATTGAAGATAAGGGATAACCTAAGCCGCTCACGCGATGAGAACTGAGTGGAATACCGAATGACCAATATCTCGAATGATCATTCGATTATTGAAATCTCTCCAGAACCTATATATCGATTATTGGAATCATTCGATTATGCCCAACTATATAAAAAATAGCCGAATTTCCACCAATATTTTAAAAATATAGTTCGAATTGAAATCTAGTCAGCTGAAAAAAGATGACTTGAAGGTTCATACAGTATTTCGTGGGGGTGAGTGAGGCGTGAATAGACCAAACAGGCCCGCAAAAGCTCTTCCTGTCAGTGATTTTTATGAATTTTTCGATGTTTTATTCGAATGTGCAATGCTCAATCTCAAAAAAACACCATTTATATTCGAAACGAACGTCAAAATGAGAAAATAAATCAGAGGTGTGGTCGAAAATTAAAAAGAACCGGAATATTTACATAGAATTTTATGACCCTTTATGTAAAATACGCATTGTTCTTGAACCACATTTTCACAAATACCTCTAAATTGATCGAATTCGTCAAGACATCTACATATTTATCATAGAAGTTCATAATTTAGCATCCGCACTCTGAAATATTTTTGGATTTGAATATCCTCCTTCGTAATAACGACATCATGCGGAAGTATGTTGCGAAATCATAACTTTCATTTTCAACTCTTATTTCGAAATTTCTGGAGAAATAGGATTATGTCCTTTCAGATTTATTTCGATATCTATTGAGTAATCTGTGTAATTTCACCTTGATGCCAAAATATACAGAATGACTTTAGAAGTGTTACAACCGGAATGAATAATTTCTTAAAATTCGAGAACTTTCAGCATGAAACGATACTATTTGTGAGAAATTTCATTTCCATGTTATCCGAAAAAAAATTAATAACTGGCGTAAACAGGGTTGGGCACGGTCGATGGTACCCTGGACTTTTAGGGAGAACGGGATGTATGATTTTATTGGAAATTTGGTTACTATGCAAGGAATCACTGGTCCTTCCATCTAGAATATGTTCAGCGCTGCGGTGTTGCCGCTTATGTCAAAAAGTACCTACAATTTTGATATTTCTAATGGAACATCCTGTATATTATAACTTTTTTCGATTCACCGTAGCCTCCTGATTATTTCTATATCAACTTTCTGATCCCTATCTCTAGCAGTAACTGATTAATTGATTTATTTACTTTTTTTGTGCTAAATATAGTTAAAAATTTATTACTTCGGTACGTGGAATCCTAGGGAGCTGAAATTTCGGGTTTGGATTACCAATACCGTGTTTCATTTACGTTTAATGAAATACGTCTCTAATCATACAGGGTTGTTCAAAATCCGAAGCTTTTCCGAGAAATACTAAAATGAACAATGCCGAAGCGAAGAAAGCATTTTAAATGTATTAACTTATTTTAACGCTATTCCTTATGCTTTCACCAAAAGTGCAGAATAATATTAAGGCCTAACCAGAACATTCTTCATGATCTTGCTACAATTTGATCGCATTGACCGTGAAGAATACACAATTTCATCAAAACTTCATTTGCATAATTCCTGCCTTCCATTTGAATGATTTTTCATCTCCGTTAATAAATTTAACAATACTTAACAATCGACGCCAATTGTTGAATTATCATAATTTATATGTTCTATGACATTTCATGGATAGCTGATACAAAATGTAGCTCAATATATTCATTTTCATTGGAATGCTTTTAATTCGAAAAGCTTTCAATTTAGATGAAGAAACATGTTATATCGTTTGAAAGGAAGGTCATTCCATTTGAAAAAACCCACTTGTTATCTTTCAAGTATGTCTCGGAAAAGGCTCGGATTTTGAACAACCCTGTATGATTAGGGACGTATATCATTATACGTTATGATACTAGGGATATTGTTAATCCATATCCGAAATTTCGGCTTTTTAGGATTCCAAGTGACAAAGTAATAAATGTTGAATCGAAGCTATGTTTTGCACAAAAAAGGAAGTATATCAATTAATTACTCGAAAAGCGCTAGAGATAGGGATGATGAAGTTGATACTGAATTCAAGAATGCAATTCCGATCGTATTATTAGAAAAAAATAAAAATATATATATATATAATATAAATAACGTAAGTCTGGTCAAATTTAACTCACACACGAGAGGGTTCAGCTGACGAATTCAAATTATATTTTAATAGCGTTGAGAACTAGAGTTTTCAGAAAATATCTAAGCTAAATTCAAATAAAAAATATTTGTTTTTTTTTATTTTAAAAAAAATTCGTTTAGGTATATAACTCCTTTTTGTAAAATATAATATTGGTTCATGACATAAATCCCTATACAAGCGCGGCAATAAATAAAAATACGAATAAAAAAAAATGTACGAGTTGAAGAAATTATTTCTTCAGGACATAACACTTTCAAATTCACTGAGTTTATAAATGAACTTTCAATATCAGTGAAGAACATATCACACATTTTACTCTACAAACGAATTCCAAATAGAACTGAATGCATTGTTCGTATTTTTGGGGGAGTGTACACAATAAAAAATCACAAGTTGCCATGGCTGAACCGGTGGAGGTCAGCATTGCGTGGGCAATAAAAGTATGAGTATTAAACGTAGTGGAGTGGGTGTGATGGACCGGATTACCATTTGCCGTCACTCATCCGAAACTTCCACATTGAGACGAATGTCTAATTGAACTCATGTCAGTATCAGTGCAAAGAATGGAATTTATTCAATTCTGTGTTCTCACTGCGCACAAATTGAATTCATGAATTTAATCATGAGCTTCTATGATACGGGTATGACATTTCCAAATAATATGTCTCAGAAATGTTTACAGTTTATACTGCATATATTTCAATATTCGAAATACGAAAAACTTTTTCATCAACTAGTGCAGAAAATTATCGACAAACATTAGGATAAAAATCTCTTCAGTAACATATCCCTAACGAAAGAATTAAAAACGGGAAAAGATTTCCAAGCTTTCAGATTCCATCCGAAAACAAACAACAAACTCCAGAATATTTTTAAAAAGGATTCTATAAAACTAGCTTTAGAAACTTCCACAAAAATTAAACAACTTCTTGGAAATACATTCGATAAAACTGACATGTTAAAATCGAATATACAGGTGGAAAAGCCAAAGGGAATAAATTCATTATCTTGTACATATTTACATATCAAATTAAAATTTTAAATTGTCATTCTTCTTCGTAAAAATGCGAACCCTTCCTTCAACTTCCTTCGAAAGACAGGTACAACTCCCAAATTTTCAAACAGGAAGTATGGGCTTGTGATACATCGTTTGAAAGGTAGCATCATTCTCTATATATTATCACTTTCATGTTTATTGCGAAAATCAAATTAGAAAAAAATAAAATGTCATTAGTTAGATTTGATACAATTTCAAAAACTAAAATGTATCAAAACAATTATGAATGAAGTAGATGTTCAAAGTGTTCACCGTGAACAAATTGGCAACATCCTAACCTCAGATTAAAATTTCAATCGTACAACATCTCAGGAGTGATAGACCTAATCGCAAGCGTAATTCGATCTTTTAACCTTTTATTCAAATCAAAGGATTTAGTTTTGTACACAATGCTCTTTGCATATCCCCATTAAAAGAAATCTAATGGGTTAAGATCAGGGTATTATGCTGGCCATTCGATTGTTCCTCGCCTTCCCATCAACCGATTTGGAAATGTTGCGTCGAGGTACTGCCGGACATTGCGTTGGAGAATTTCCTTGATCAAGATATAAATTTGGCAAATTTGGAACGACATCATTTTGAAGTAGTGCTAAATAATTATCGCCATTCAAATTGCCATCAATGAAAAATGATATGATTTCGAACATTTCCTGCCCAAACACTAACCTTTTGAGGGAATGGCGTGTGTTCTTCTCTCATCCAGTAAGGATTTTCGGTAGACCAATGTTGACGATTAGCATGGCCGTTAAGAGAAATAGTGCACTCATCAGAAAACAAAACGTCTACTAATTGGATAATATTGTTATCCAACATGTTCACAAAAATAAGTTCTACTATCAAAATCATCTTCCAAGAGCTCCTGGGTAGGTTTTATTTTATAGGGATGCATTTTATTTTGTTTTAAAATGTTTAAAATCGATGTATGGCTAACATTGAATGTTGTGGAGGCACCTCTACTCGATTTATGTGGATTTTCTTCAATGTCCAGCATCACATCCAAATTCACATCCGCACAAAGTGTATTAGCAGCTACTTTTTTAGTCATCCTCACATGCCCAAACTGGCGAAACTGCTTCTCTATTTTACCTATTGTACCTTGGGTTATTGACGGCAAATTCGGAAATTTCTCGTGAAACAAGCGACTTACTTCTTTTTGTGTTCGGGTGTTATCTCCGTAACCAATCATTTTTAAAATTGCTATTTTGTGCATTTCCGTTAATCGAATCATTATTCAAAATTGAAGTTAATGAAATTCAAAAACAAATTAGATAATTTACAAACTACAACTTATCAGCACAAAACAATTTGTGAAGGCATTCTCAAGAAACTAACATTGCCTCAGAAAGTGTTTTACGTAGTTTTCATGGTGCCATCTGGAAAACGCAATGTTATGTCTTCATGTTGAAGGCACATAAGTTTAGTATTATTGCAATAAGATTTGGGAATACTCAAGGAAGTATTATAATAAATTTCGGTAATCACATGATTTTATTTTTTTCTATTTTGAGTTTTGCAATAAACATGATAACATTTCTGAATAGAGAACGACGTGACGTTTCAAAAGATGTGATATATGTGTGAAAATGATTGTACCTTGAGCACTTGAAGATATCGAAAATTATATAAGAATAAAGATGTTTGACTCAATAATGATCTATCCCCTAATTGCAACTCATTTAAAATACTAATATAACATCCTTAAGCTAATTATTCCAGGCAAAATAAAAGGCAAGAGAACGATTGGCAGAAGAAGAATCTCTTGGCTACGCAACTTGAGGGAGTGGTTTGGTTGCACGTCCGCAGAACTCTTCAGACGCGCGATTGATAAGGTCCGAGTAGTGGTGATGATTTCCAATCTCCGATAGGAGCGGAATTTCAAGAAGAAGAAGAATCATTAAAGGATACTGTGGGAGGTATACTCATTATTGAAAGGTTTTTTTCTGGGTTTTCTCTCCCAAACTCTGAAAAATATCCATAAAAAAAAATTAATTATTTTGTGATTTGCTTCTGCGTAAGAAACACAAGATATTTGTCAGAAGCAATCAATTGAACAATGTTGCCTAACAAACAACAACGAAACAACATCGACGAAGAAACAACTATATCGTAACGTTTCGGAGTCTATATCAGACTCCTTCGTCAGACGCTTAATGAAAATCTTTAGAATTATTTTGTTGATAGTTATTTTGTGAAATTCAAGAATTTTCACATTGACAGTATTTAAATATCATAGCTAACATAGTTTTACTTCGCATAGAAATTTCCAAGTTCCAACTCCTTTTTCAATAAATTTAGCCAAATATGGTCAATACCAATTGAGCAATTTGCAAAATTGCATTCTCTGTTCAATAAAATACAAGTTGATTCCTTAAGTTTCCTTTTCATATAATCAGTAATCATTAAAGGATAATGTGGGTGGTATACTCATTCTTGAATTTCACAATAACTATCCACGAAATAATTCTAAAGGTTTTCATTAAGCGTCTGACGAAGGAATCTGATATAGACTCCGAAACGTTACGATATAGTTGTTTCTTCGTTGATGAGGTGTCGTTAATGTTTGTTAGGCAACATTGTTCAATCGATTGCTTCTGACAAATGCTTGTATTTCTTACGCAGAAGCAAATCACAAAATAATTAATTTTTATTTTGTAGATATTTTTCAGAGTTTGGGAGAGAAAACCCAGAAAAAAACCTTTCATATAATCAGGTTCTGTCATTAGAATCTTTGTATTACTCCAATCCATCATGTGATCTCCTTCGATTGTACATACATGTTCTGCTATTTTTGATTTCTGTATGTCTCTATTTCTCATGTTATTCTTATGCTCTGACTTTCTTACTTCTAGTGGTCTTGATGTTTCTCCTGTGTATGATTTACCACAAACACAAGGAATATTATATACACGGTTTTTTGATTTTTGTTTTTCATTTATGGGTTTTGTTTTCGTTAATAAAGACCTAAGATCATTTTGTGTTTTGAAGACGGTTCTTATATAGAACCGATTCTTCTAATTTTTTCAGAAAGGCCACAAACATAAGGGATCACATTCAACAGATTGGGTTGCTGTTCTTGTTGATTATTCTGTTGTACTTGTTGATTATTTTGTTGTTCTTGATTATTTGCTCTTCTATCTTAATTCATGATACATGTATTTATGAATTGCCTCGGATATACATTTTCTTCAAGAAATTTTTTAATGAAATCAATTTCATTATTTCGAATTTCAAGAGTAGAACAAATTAGGTTCGCTCTATCATAAAGTGTTTTAATAACACCTCTTTTCACACTAAGCTGATGATTTGAATAGAAATTTAAATATCTATTTGTATGTGTCTGCTTCCTGAAGACACTCGTTTCGAAATGGTTCGGATACTTAATTATCGAAACATCCAGAAAAAAAAAGCTGATTATTTTTCTCTACTTCCAAAGTGAATTTTATTGTAGGTTCCTTTGAATTTATGAAATCGAAAAATTTGCCTAACTCTTCTCTACCATGTTGAGACAAAACCCAGAAAAAAACCTTTCAATACTAATAAACATGCCTATAAAATTTGCAGTTTCTTCAGCCATCTTTAGATTATGTTTATTTGCAGCATTTTCACCGTATCCTTGGTATAACAATTTACGATCAGTCTTCACTACCACTATCCTTGAAGAACATCTCAATTCCACATAAATATATAGTAATACTTTGTTTCTTAATGAACTCCCGAAGGTCCTCACTCAATTTGTATTCCACGAGAACGTTTCGTTGGCAGACATCTGACATCTTGCATCTAGTTAATAGTCTCTTCCATTTGCATTCAAGAAGTCCTCTTCGGTCTCCATATTTCAAGGGAACTTCTTGATTCATCGTTGGACGGATCGTCCAATTTCAGCTCTCCCGAATGTATAGGAGTGGTTTGCCTATCAATGTTGATGATAATAAGTTATAAAGTAATTTTTTGCGCGCATGCTATAATTTTGCTCAAATGTCTTGTAATTTTCTAATTTTTTGCCGAAAATAAGTTGAAAGTTTGAAGATTTAATATATTAATAGAATCCTGCATTGCACCATTCTACAAAGAAAAGTATTACTGATATCTAATGTAGAACAACAAGATAAATCAATAATCTGTTACTGGGAATTCAATGAAATTGTTAGAGAAAACTTAAAAAATAAGAATATATGGAAATATGGATTGAATTCATTATCTTGCTCATTGTACATATTTATGGAAAATCCCGAAACACGTCAATTTTAAATTGTCATTCTTCTTCGTAAAAATGCGAACTCTACCTTCAACCCCCTTCGAAAGACAGGTACAACCCCCGATTTTTCAAATAGGAAGTATGGATTTGTGATACATCGTTTGAAAGGTCTCGTCATTCTCTATTCAGAAATGTTATCACTTTCATGTGTATTTCAAATTTTTTTTTTAAATTAGAAAAAAATTAAATCAAGTGATAAGCGAAATTTCGTACAATATCAAAAACTAAAATGTAACAAAAAAAAGTGTTCACCGCGATCGCCTTGGCAAAATCCGAACCTCAAATAAAAATTTCTTCCAACATTATTCAACATCTCAGGACTGATCATTTTCTTTCTATCACATCTTGTTTTCTTTCTATCATATCTTGATGGATAATAAGTTTAGCTATATTGTAATAAGATGTGCATTATTTGAGGAAATATTATAATTAATTTTGGTTATCACATGATTTTAATTTTTTCTAATTTGATTTTTGCAATAAACATTGAAGTGATAACATTTCTGAATAGAGAATGACAGAATGACGAGACCTTTCATACGAAGTATCACAAGCCCATACTGCCTATTTGAAAAATTGGGGGATGTAACTGTCTTTCGAAGGGGGTTCAAGGTAGGGTTCGCATTTTTACGAAGAAGAATGACAATTCGAAATTTGATTTTACGTGTTTCGGGATTTTCCATAAATTAATATGTACAGTATCCAAGATAATGAATTTATTCCATTTGGCTTTTCCACACTGTATATTATTATTGAAAATTCCATAAATATCCATTATTAATCCATTCGTTTCCAAAAAAATCTCAAATGAATAGTTGAGATGTGATTCCAACTGAATAATCCGATAGAATAATCATTCATAAATTATTAGGTTACGTTCACAGCAACTCTTTGGATCATAGACTTTATATTATCTATGTCTTCGTTCGCATGCGGCATTGTCAAACTATGTATTCAATGGATTCAATAGAGGAACATGGATAACCTCAATCTTGTGAAGAAAAGCAAGTGTGGCAACGTAGAAATACATCGATTCAAGGTCAAGAGTGGATCAACCAAAATAGAACAAATTCTCAAATTTTTCAGATTTTATAACATTCAGCGTTGAATATCTCAAAAACGATGAGTTTTTGGAGAAATGATGAAGAATAATTTAATTTCCTAAAATGATTGAAGATTCTTATGATAACTCGAGATAAATTTCATTTGATGTCCTTACGTTCAGTTCATGAACCCGCGAGTCTATAACCATGAAACCAGGGGAAGTAAAGAAACAACTGTTAATCGGAGAATATGTGTCATAGTTATAGAAAACTTCACCCCAAAATTAATTTCATTCTGAACATACATGTCAAAGCTACATTAGAAAAACTATTTTTTTTCTGCAGTTTCAACAGCCTGTATCTATTTATCTCAGCCGAATCTGGAAAAATAAAAAAAGTGTTCTATTTGACGAGAGGAATCAATGGTTAAAATTAATGTGCAACTCAAAGAACCATCCTGTATAATGACTCTAGCTTATCACGTTATTTTATATACTCCATTCACTTTTATAAAGTCTCCCGGTTGGCCATGAAATTTCGACACATTTCACCGTGTATATTTTGAAAATGTTAAGTTATGCTCATTGTCCTTGTTGTTGTCCTCTCTACATAGAAGACGTAGTAATCACGTATTTTTCACAATGTGAATTTTCTTGGGAAAAATAATTAATTTGAGAAGATATTATGTGAGTTCAACAATTCCAAAGACCTGGCGACTGTTGAAGAAAATGTTTCATCTGTTGTTACTATGGAAATATTTCACGTATATAAATTGGTTGGAAGATCCAGTTATGCTATTTTCTTGTACGGAAATCAAGAATTAAGTGTTGTAATTTTAATGAAAAATAATGGATACAGTAGTCCGTTACTCTGTGATAGTTCATTTGTAGAAAGAATAAAAGTACCCGAATAACCCGACAGCAAAACTTCTAAACAAACAGACCTACCTGTGGAATTTCCTTTTTTCGAAATTCTCAAGCAATAAGCCTATAGAAGACATTTAAATACCTTGTTGCACAACTTGAAATACACCAGTTTCAAAATGTAGTAGTACTACGAAACCTGGGTCACTGTTAAACCTTAATAAAATATAGTGATAGGATAGGAAACTCAGTAATTCCATTAGATAGTTCAACATGTCCTAAGACAGAATGAAGTTATCCTATTGTAGATTTCAGTTCTGTATAGCACTTCCTGATACTTTGTTTCTGCTTCTTCAAAACTGCTGTCGACATTTTCAATTTCAAAGCGAAAAGTTCTTTATTATTCGAAGATAATGATCTGTGATAATATCTTGTCTAAGATGGAACATTATGTTGATTGTTGAGAGTAGAAATTGGCAACGTCTCAAAGAATTGTTTTGACATTGACGATATTTCAAGAGTGCCAACCTGCCTTAGATTTAGTTACAAAAACATGATAGACCTAAATCATGGCCAACCGGGAGACTCTATAAAAGTGAATGAAGTACATATATGCTCAAATGCGTTTTTATTGCCGAATAAAGAACAAAGACCTAATATTCATTCATCAGAAATAGTAGATATCAGATCGAAATAAGATTACCAATATCCCAGCCCCCCGCAGACCGCAAACAAACTCGACAAAGAAGAGCAAACAAAACTAATCCAGAAAACAATAATGATTTTAACTCGTGAAAAAAAGGATCGTGAATACACAAAGGAGGCCGGGCGGCCCCTTTGAACTTTTGTGCTCAATATAATCAAACAGGCCGTTTAAAAGATTTGTTTGATTTTAAATGTAAGTGTTAACGTGCGAGACCGATTCCGATATGGAAATGACGAAGTCAGGTGTTCCATAGCACGCTCGACTGTGCGAACGCCTACAAATATTTAATTTGCCGGGTAAACACCTGACTGGCGGACGCAGGCTCGGCTGAAGCCAAAACATGAATTTTTCGATTTGTTTGCTATTCCCAAATCTAGAAAAATCATGCACAGTGCTACGAATTTCATTTGAAATCTCGGTTGAGCTTGTCTTGGATATAATGATCATTTATTAATAGGTCTCTTGCATGTATTTTTTTTATCATCGGAATCGATTATTATATCCATAAGAATAATGAAAAAGTTCAACTGCCGTCAAACACTTCCATTTTCAACGAGAAAACGATCATTCAAATTTGTATGCATATAATAACTGTTCAAACGATCGAAACTTGGCGCCAGTCCGTGACGTAACACGTCATATCTACTCTCACTCTCTTCTCCGTGTCCGTTTCACTCTTAGTTTCGCTGTAACAAACAGTTGGACTCGCCGAGGGTAGATTTGGATTACCTCCCTCTCTTCTCGTGTCCGTTTCACTCATAGTTTCGCTGTAAAAAGTAGATGGTCTCACCGAGGGTAGATTTTGATTACGTCAGCCGTCATAGCAACGATTGAACCTATCAGAAGCGTTTCACCTCATTTGAATTTGCTCCATAATATTCGTATTTTCAATACCGAAATATTCAAATTTTATAAATTTTGAAAGTAGATGAGGGCATACATGATGATCTGATATTGAAGTAGATTCAGAATGGTATATTCTAAAACAAGTTGCAGAATGGGCTCCTATTAAAACACGAATGCGAAATTCGAAAACGAGCGACGAAGGAGCAAGTTTTCGAACGCATGAGTGTTGGAATTGCCTTCTGCAACGAGTATTAGACGATATTTTCTCTATTTCAGGCAAGTTTTGTAAAATACTGTTGAAATTTAATGAAAAATTCGGATTATACATCCTAGTGACTTTTGTATTGCATCTTGGTAGTTGGTAAGACTGTTACGGAATTTGAATTTGAATCGTACGTAGGGCACGGATATCAGATTTAAAACAGTTTCCTAATAGCATGAATGATTCAAAATTAGCAAGAAGGAAATCTCTTGTACCATATTTTTTAATGAAAATAAAGCTTTTCCTCAACAATTATTTCACTATATCCTAATTATATGTTATTGTCAATTGACGTGTGTTGAAATTTGATAGGATCGAATGTCAGTGCTGACTACCACAAAAGGAAAAATATAACTAGAAACAATGCGGGAATGAGTTCATTCCAGCACTGTTTTCAGTGCTGGAATGGACTCATTACTGAAATAGAGAAAAACATAAACATATGATATTTCGTGTTATATGTCCTCATTAAGTACAGCCAGTTCACATCCAACATTTCGAAAAATTAAATGTGTGGTTGGGCACAATTGGCCATCATATTATTTGACCTTTTTTGCGCGTATGTTCTGGGGAACATCGCGTTATAGTTTTGCCCAAATGAGAAATTTAATTCTGTGGTGCCGTACGGCCGTCCGGCCGTTGCCACGATAACTTGAGAACGGAAAGAGCTAGCGACTTGAAATTTTCAGGGTAGGTGGCGCATCCCAATACGACGGACAAGTTCGTTAATGGGTATAATCGGCCCAATGGTTTCCGAGTAATAATTTTGTTTTCAACCAAAATAAATCCGATCGAATTTTAACTTGGTGAATAGTTGTAGAATATAGACCTTAGCACGTTTGTGAAATTTTGTGAGAATCGGATCGCTAGAAAATTATTAAAAAATTATTAAAAAATATTTTTGTTGTCACGATAACCTGAGAACGGAAGGAGATAGCGGCTTGAAAATTTCAGGTTAGGTTGTGCACCTGAATGTGACATTTGAGTTTGTTTATGAGCATAATCGTCCAAACGGTTTTAGAGTTATAGCCATCTGAAATTTTCTGAAATTTGGTAGTTTTTTGTTCCTCATTAACTCGAAGAATACAAAACCGATTGAATTCAAACATTGTTATTAGTTGAAGAATGCCAACGCGAAAATTCTTGCAGAATTTCGTGAGGATGGTATAACTAGAAAATTAAAAAAAAAATAGTTGAAAATTATTGAAAACAAATCTATATATCATAAACTATTCGTCCGGCATGGCTGAAATTTTGGAACAGCCTTCAGAACCTAACTCTACTGCAGAATTCCAAGTTTGAACATGATCGGATCTATATTGTTGGAGAACCGGGCAGCCTTTTGTGAGTTCGGTAGCGTAGTGGTAGCCAAGTGTAGCGGATGGGAATCGTCGTATGATAATATGTAGTCTATGGTCGTATTTTTGCGAGAACCTTCAAAAAAATATGAGTGTCATGATGACATATTTTCGCTCGTATATTATGGGATAATCGTCTTATTTCATCACAAATCTATGGGAGATGATAGCCCTACATTAGTGGTCAGACCTGGTTTTGAAAGAGATCCTCCTTAGGAGGAGGCAACTAAATATTGAAGGGATTTCTATGAACAAGAGTGAATATCTTTGAGAAATAGAGAAGGCGATTCTTCTTCAAGAGATCCATGTGCCTTCAGAGGAGTATATTTGCGAGAGGGGACTTTTGAAAGGTTATGTATTATTTTTAATATGATATCGCTGAAATTTTGCTGAAGGCTTCTGATCTTGTAAGGTGAGAGGCTCATTTGTGGATATTAAATCTTGTGATGGGTAGAGAGGAATTTTAGGCCATGTAGGCTACTAAGGCCCACTTGCACGAATGCGGGTTATCTAATTAAATCCGGATTAACTCTAAACCTAGGGTTAAATTGATAATAGGTCTTGCACCTTCAAGAGTTAGAGCCTAACCCTGGGTTAAAACTATAAAAATTTAACCCGGCAAAATAGCAGGGTTAAATGGCTAAGTCCGGGTTAGTCATGTAAAAATTGACATTTCTAATTTAAATAGTTTCGATTTGTGATGAATTTCTGGTAAATAATAAATATTAGCAGTGATCGGTAAATTGCTTGTGTGGTATTTTTGAGAATGATTCATGATTAATGGATATACTACAAACTACATTCTGATCTACGCATGCGCCCCGTTTTAACCTCAACATCGAATCTGAAATCTGAAACGTAAACAAAATATTCTCAATCCACGAAGTACGAACGAGTATTCCTTCCGTTGAAAATAATCGAGATTACCTTGTATTTGAAGATTGGAGGAATCTAGAAATATTGTTTACGTATGTGAAAGAAATTCCAAATTATGGAGAACTGTGGAAAAGTTGTTCAGAAAGAAGATATCTGGTATATGTCCTTCAGGATTTCTGGCTAAAAATCAGCAGTAAGTAATAGAAGTGAATTGAATGAATTACTTTACTCAGAGAAATCCAAGTCTTAATATTTCCTTTCAGGTTGGAATGAATTAAGGTCCAGTTGACGTAGAGCAAAAAAGTAATGCTTTTCGACAAATAGAATGCATGAGTTACTCTTGGAGTTACTGCAGATAGAATTCTTAAAAACAAGGTATATGGAACTTAGTCGATTGAATATTTGTGAAGCTTAAGTATATCTCATGAGAAAATTTAATATTTATAAGAGGCAACCAAGATGACATGAACACTAAAATTTTTAAAGTTCAAAAGTGGAATAGCCAAGAAGAAAATCTAGTGTTTCTATTCAAACAAATCTGTTTTCCTGATATCATGGGTCTCTTACGATCCATCATCAGGGTGTTTGGATGCCAGCGTGTACCTATATAATAGGCATTTTTAACGAAACATTTTAATTTTTCTAATTGCAGAATATTTTAAAATATAGGAGTAGAAGGCGATGCAATATAACATGTGTGTAGGTATATATTATGTATATTGTTTTCCCGTGGAACTTCAGGTATATGTTTCTTAAATGCTTGTTGCTTAGCATGCTTAACAATGAATACCTCTGAAGAACAGACTTTACTAATATTATAATAGAATAGGCTGGAAGACTTCGGTCGTATGCTAATAAAGTTAATTCTCTCTCTATAATAGAATGGCTTGATAATTCAACGCTAACTTTGAAAATGATGTATGCTAGTGTTGCGGAGGAAAATCCAAGTATATTTTACAACGAGAAGTAGTATATAAGGAAACGGAGAAAGTCAGTTATCATATTTTAATAATAATCTATATACAAGTATTTATCCTCCCTGCAGTGTTTCACGAATCCTCCATGATTATGTGGGCAGCAGTGGTCCAAACTCGAAAAAATGTATTGCATGCTGCTTGATGTAGTATTGAATTTTCAAAATGAATGTTATTCTTGATCTCTCTTGAAGTAAATAATCGAATATGTTAATAGAGTTTTATTCGAAATTATTTCCTTTGTTTGTATTACGGCTTCAGTGAGGTATACAAATTTTTTGTTCACTGAGGGCTGATATATTTTACGACCTGTAAACTGTCAAGTAGCCTTACCGAAAGGAGAGTAATCTGTAAATGTTCACTTTAAAGGGGATCAGTAAATTCAACGAGCACATAGTTGACGAATACTTTACGGAGAGGTTGAATAAATCGGCCCTTAGTAGATAGTATAAAACAATTTATAGATTGGTATCTAAATAAATGAATCTTATTTTCACAATAACTCTTTTCCCCTAACCCATGAAAACAAATTTTCACAGACAATTTACATGAATCATTAGCTTCAAACGTTCATTATCTTTAAATACAAATGAATAAGTGGAAATTTAATTTTAATATTTCAATATTGAATGGAATATTTAGAGTTTATCTATAATTTCAGATATCTCATCTCATCAACGAGTGACAAAAGTATTGAAATTGATTATGCATTAAACGATGTGTTCAAATGTCAAATTATTACCATATTCCATATCGACAGACATTCTTGTAATGATTATGAAGAATTAAAAAGGTTTGATGGCTAATATAAAAATTTGTTCAAGCACTGACGTGAAGTCAGGAGCTTTTGCGCGTATGTTCTATTGTCCATTCTTCTGTATTGGACACCCTTAATCGAGTTTACCATGGTAGGGTGTCCAATACAGAAGAATGGACAATAGAACATTGGTTCAAGCACTGACGTGAATCAGGAGCTTTTGCTCTTCTTAATCGAATTTACCATGATGAATTCTATTGTCCGTTCTCCTGATTGGACCCTTTTAATCGAAAAAAAATTGGTTCAAGCACTGACGTGAAGTCAGGAGCTTTTGCGCGTATGTTCTATTGTCCATACTCCTGTAATGAACACTCTTCTTAATCGAATTTACCATGATGAATTCTATTGTCTATTCTCCTGTATTGGACACTCTTCTCAATCGAATTCACCATGATGAATTCTATTGTCCATTCTCCTGTATTGGAGACTCTTCTTAATCGAATTTACCAAGATGAATTCTATTGTCCAGAATGGACAATACAGTCTCCAATACAGGAGAATGGACAATAGAATTCATCATGGTGAATTCGATTGAGAAGAGTGTCCAATACAGGAGAATAGACAATAGAATTCATCATGGTAAATTCGATTAAGAAGAGTGTTCATTACAGGAGTATGGACAATAGAACATACGCGCTAAAGCTCCTGACTTCACGTCAGTGCTTGAACCAATTTTTATTGATGGAATTTTGACTAGCGACTCTTATCTAGAGTTACTGAGGAATCAAATATTACCTGCAGTCATTGATCTCTTTCCCGGTGTGAATGGTCGACAAGTAGCTGACAATATTTGGTTCCAACAAGATGGTGCGCCTCCGCATTATGGAATTGAAGTGAGGAGGTATCTTGATGGCACATTTCCTGAGAAATGGATTGGTAGGAAAGGATCAGTTGAATGGCCACCTCGATTCCCAAAAATTACTATTTTCTAATGGGGTCATTTGAAGAGTACTGTTTACCAACTTCGGCTAGATAATTTGGAAGGCCTGCGACTTAAAACTCAGAGAGATGTCGGAAGAATACTTGTTGCTACGTTGAATAATTAATTGAGAAGTTTCAAAGAACAGCTTGTACATTGTGAAGCAGTCAACGGTGCTCAATTTGAACATTTAATACATTAAAATTATTTTCCATACTTGAATAGGAATCTCGTCGATTACAAAAGTAGGTAATCAAATTACCTCTCATTTGATGTATCACAATACATATATTCCCATTCGAAAACATAAAGTAGAGGAGTGCTGGACGTAGGGGGTGAGAAACATCAAATTCGAAAAAAATTGGTTCAAGCCCTGTGGACAGGAGCTTTTTGGCACTCTTGTTCAAACAGACAAATTATATCTCCGGAAGTATTGGTTTCTCAGAGTTGGGAATAATATCAATGGATTCTTATGATAAACTGCATCATGAAAGAAATTAGATTAAAAACAAAGTATCGTTTAAAAAAAAAATTTCAAAAATTATCATTTAAACAAGAGCGCAAAAAAAAAGAGCAATCTACAATGCTTCAAAAATTGTCATTAAATTTATTTATCGAGATTAAATGAGCAAACTGCAATGATTCAACCTCGTGGAATCAGTTGTTGCAACTTACACTCGGTGCAAAGTTTTCACAACTCGAATTCCTAAGGAAAGTATCATCGAAATGTCTAGAGCAAGGCTGAAGACAATCATAGCAGATTGTCCATTTATTCCTCATATTTGAGTAGGTAGGGGCTTACGAACAAATTATTTTAATAGTTCAAAATATATTAACTAGCAACATTATGAACACACTTTATATAGGAACATGTCTTACTACTTAAGGAAGTAAAATGTAATATTAACCTCAGTGGTCAACGAACAGTAATTTGTTTTGATGATTCCATTATGTTCTTCTTTCCTATTGCCTTCATAAACTACATCATTGAAATGATCCAATTCTAAATCTTCTCAAACATTGTCCCGAATTTATACGTAAATTATTCAATATGCAACCAGTCAATATTATTTTCGGTTTCCAAACAGTCTTGCATATATTCACAAATTGAAGAATCGGATACTTGTTTTCAAACTACGAATTGACATGACTCTAATAGCTAGAAAAGATGACATTTATGAGTAGTGTCTTGAAAACGGTTCTTATATTGGATACTCCTGATTCTTCCAGAAAGGCCACGGATTCCGATCAAGTGAATGGATATAACCTTTTTCCCTGCGATAGAAATAGAATCGGTAAAAATGTAATAGAAATCGTTCAGTCCATTCAGTTTCCATGGAATTGCGATCGGAATAGAGCCAGAGCGAATGATTACGTTCGAACGTATAACTCCTACTCGAAGTCAGTTTATAGTTTTCTTTCTTTTGATGTATTCATATTATGTCCGGTTGGGTTCAGCCATTATATGCTCAATTTCTGTACTGGCAATCATCCATGCATTCAAAGGCGGTGCTGATTATTTTTTAATTGGTCCAAATTACAACATAAACTTGGCTTAATGATAGCGTCTATGGTCAATTTGCTAACCGCCTGATTAAGAGTGTTTTCACGGAATATGTATATATTGCCGATTACGATCTGGTTTAACCTGATGGACGATGAGATGTCCGAATGGGATATTGAATTTACCAATATTGATACAAATTTTTAAACACAGGTTTAGATGGAAATTACTTAAACAACATTTGGTTCTAAAGAACTTGGGTGCCAAACTACTTTGCAATTCTTAACTACAGTAGAACCCCTCTAATCCGCCCTCGGCTGGTCCGTCACTCCGGTTAGTCCGACCAGGCGCCGTCCTAACACACGGAAAGAAATCTATTCTCGAACTAAGTGAATAATATTCGATTGAAGTAAACGATAGAGTCATATATGAGCAAGAATATGATGTAGTTGATTCAAATATACTTTATTCTCAGAATTCAAATAAACTAATTGTTTCGTCTGAGTAGATCATATACTTGAATTTAATAAATTACGTTTTATTGATTCAAGAATATTTAAATATTTCGTGAAAGTATAGTAAAATTGTTGAAATGAGTATTTAGAATATTTCGTACAAGTGAAACATTGTTTCAAAATGAATTATTTTACATCTTAATATCAGTGGATTCTTCGTTTGAAGGAAAGATACCAAAAACTTGAATGAACGTAATAAATTGACTTAATCCAACATTACGAAAATGTTGAAATGAGCATATCATATTTTCAAATCGAAACTTATTTAATACTCGTCTTTAGAAAACAATTTTTGTGAAGTAAATCATAACTTCAGATTTAGTTTTCGGTCCATTTGCAAGAAATAAATACCAGTTTCATTCAAACCATTTATATTCTCACTCTGAACCAATGAGAATTCTGAATATTCAGTTTGAATTTAGTATGTTCTCAAGAGGAAAAATTGGATTTCTTCATATTAGTTTTTACTCTACTCTGTAAAAATCAATCTTATACTTAATTCGAAGACTAATTATTCTCTTACCGAAGAATGAATGTATGTTGAAATAAGTAATTTATAGTATCAATTGAAAATCTATTTTATGCTTGTTCTGAGGACATAGAGATATTCGTTAGAATTAAGTTTGAGGTTTTTCTATGAGAGTCAGTTCAATCTTTTGAATTATTTGAAGACTGCCCATTGCTATGATTTTAGAATAAGGATTATATTTATGAAACGAGGTTTACATTATTCGAAAACACATTTATTATACTTCTAAAAGAAACATGAACAAAACAAAAATATAAAGAAGACAAATCAATGAGAACAAATATAAAAAAAATGCTACTGAGTTATTCAACAAATAAAACAACCTGACTAGGTACAAAGAATCACAATAATATTAATCAATAATTAATAATAATAATAATACAATTATTATAATTGAGCTGGGAAAAAAAGTAAAGAAAATGAACATTCCATTCCATGCACAAAAATCATAATCCTATAAAAGAATAGGTATATTATCACATATTTGATCACATAAAGATTGGTTAATATTCTGGACTATCAACATAAAAAGTAACATCAGAAGAGCCACAAATAATAAATTTTTCTAATACGACCAAAGAATGAGTCAGGCGAATTATGTTTTAGTAGTGAGCTACTGACATTTATTTACTATCTACAAAGGATGGAAAATGTGACGGACGATTCGTATATGAATTCGCGATCCCGAATATGTCAAGACTAACTAGACAACTAGAGTAACTAGAACGAAGAAAGGGTTCAATATATGTATGATGGAAATATGCCATTCAGCAGAGTGGCCAGAGTGGGGATGTCCCTGTTCTTTTAGCATTTGGTTGTTTTGGGAACTCCTGGATCTGAACGTATAACTCCTCCCTTCCCAGAAGTTGCGTCACGGGGTGAAGACGGTTTTGCTGGTTTGTTGGACGGCCGCTTCCGGTTCCGGTCCTGCAGAAAATATTAATGATGAAAAAAACAATATTTACAAAATTCCAATAAGTTCTCCATGAAATGACTTTTTGGTTGTGATTCTTCCATGATGGGCCGAATTTCTAAATTTCAAAATATTGAACTAAATTTTATTTAAACAGTTGGAAAAAATTAAAAATAATTTTGATAATAATTATGATTTCAATATTTTCATATCATATCAGTAAATTTTCAAAATGATGGATGGACTTCGATACATTTATCAATTTTTGGCGCTCTTGTTTCTCAGAACAGAGTGCTTATCAAGTTGCCCAAATGTCTGTAATTTTCGAATTTTTGGCTGAAAATGGTCTTAAACGATTTGGTTGGACTCACTGATCAAGAATCCATGGTAACAAAATCGATTCTGTCCGGCAGGCCGTCCGTTAACACGACAACTCTCGAACGGAATGAGCCAGACAGTTGAAATTTTCAGAGTAGGTTTAGGAGATACACATCTGGGTTAAGTTCGTTATTGGTAAAAATCCATTGATGTCATTCCAAACTTTAACAAACTAATACTTTCGGAAATATGTTTTTTCAAAATTTCAATAATTATTCTAAATTCTATATGATTTCACAGAATACTCTAATTATAATTTCCTGATGTATATAAATCCAATATGAGATGAGTCATAGACCTATGTTTTGAATTCAATTACGAAAATTCTTGAGAATTGACACAAAGTAGCCAAATTGAAAAAGTGAGAAAGCCCTTTGGACAGAAGCTTTGGGAATGATATCAATGGATTCTTATTTAATTGATTTTATTTTTTGATACAGCTCTATCATGAGATTCCATTGATATCATTCCCAACTGAGAAATCAATACTTTCGGAGATATAATTTGTCAAAGTTTGAATAAGAGCGCCAAAGCTGCTGTCCACAGGGGTTTCCCACATTTTTAATAAATGACTCATTACATCGCATCTATATCCCTGCAGGCATTTCTCATGTGAATTTGAAATCCGATGAAATAAGTTTCAAACAAAAGTTACTCCTTCTATATGAATAATGAGAATCTGCTCTTAAGAATATGCCTTTCTATTTAAAAAAATCAAGTTGATCTTGTAATAACCTTGCAGTCAAGTTTAAAAAAAATGTCAATTTTTTTTCCTTTATACCTAACAACTTTCACTTGAAATATTTTAGTTAAAGTACAAAGTTTCTGAGATAATTTACCGTCTCAAGTTGAAAGCCGCACCCTGTATATCTCAAAAGCATCGAAGAAAATTGATGAAGGTTAAAACAAATGTGGGAAAGCCCTGTAGACAGGAGCGTTGGCGCTCTTGTTAAAACTTTGACAATTCATATCTCCGAAATTATTGGTCTCTGGGAATGATATAAATGATTCTTACGATAGAACTGCATCATGAGAGGAATTAAAATCAAACAGACCTTCTCATAGGAAAATATGATGACATGTAAGAACACAGATCATATAATAATTCATAGATAGAATAATTAAGTACATCATTCTGTGAAAAACATAGAAGTACAATTCATTATTGAAATTTCGAAAAATCATATCTAAGAAAGTATTAGTTTATTAGACTATAAGATCAATGTTTTTTCATGGTGAAATTGCATCTTAAAAAAAAACGAATTTGAAATTTGTAATGTAAAAAAAAATTTTTTTTCGTTACTCCAAAACCATCGGGCCAGTTTTGCCTAAAAACGAACTCAACCGATATATTTATCTCCTAAACCTACTCTGAAAATTTCAACTGCCTAGCTCATTCTGTTTTGAGAGTTATTGTAGAAACAAAATTTTGAAAATTAACATTTTTTTTTTACACTCTACGGCAACCCGATCAATACAAAACTTCGCAAGCATATAACGGTTATTATTCTACAGTTCGATGCTAAATTTCAGACAAATCGACATATCAGTTTCGGAAATATTCATAAAAAATCTTTTCACTAAAAACGGCTATAACTCCGAAACCACTTGGTGGATTTTACCCTATGATGAACTGAACAGAGATATTTATGCTCCAAACCTACCCTGCAAATTTCAATCCTCTTGCTCCTTTCGTTCGAGAGTTATCGTGTTAAAGGCCAGCCGGCCGGACAGAATCGATTTCGACCACGGATTATTGATCAGTGAGACGAACCAAATCGTTTAAAACTATTTTCAGCCAAAAATTCGCAAATTACAGACATTTGGGCAAATTGATAAGCACTCTGTTCCGAGGAACAAGAGCGCCAAAAATCGTGTTCTGAAAAAGTGGTATTCTCAATGAAAGAGGATAAGTATTTTTGGTAACGAATCATGTCGGAAATTTAAAAGATGAGCACCAAGACTACTAATGGTGGGTTTCACGAAGCTTCGATTAGCTTAATCGTGGATTTAATTCGATGGTTCTATCAAAAATGAACTGAAAATCGACATAGAATCGCACTAATTTGGGAATTAAGAGCTGTCAAAGCTTCGTGAAACCCGTTTTAAGAGTATTATTTGAAGACTCAAGAGAAAATAGATTTGTGGTTTGAAACGTATAAGATTATACCAGAATTCATCTTTTTCTTCTGAATCACAATATAAATTTGAATAAATACTGGACTTACCTTGAAATATCCTTATAACACTGTCCGAGCATCCCCATTCTCTCATTAAGTTTCACATATTTAACCAAACAATATTAAAACCTTTTCTGAAACACTAAGCAAATTAACTCCTTAAAAGACGCGTTACGAACAACTCGAATCAAGTCAAGAGTGATATACCCTTTCGCGAACCGCATAGATCTCGTAGAGGGCGCTTTTCAGTATATTGCTGAATAATCTACTTGAATCTAGTGGATGCAGGAATTCATATACTTGGAATACGATAAAAATGATCGCAGGTGGATTAGGGAGTTTTCATTGGCTAACTAGTATAGTATATTGCTAAATATTACACTTGAATCAAGTGAATGAAAATTTCATTAAGATAACTAATGGTTTCACTCAAATTTGATAATCAACGAATTGTTCAACAACTTTCCTCTCTCTCTTTCAATATTACGGAATTCCTAAATAACAGGAATATTTTCCAGAATGTAACAGATTTGATGATCTTTGTTGAGTCACTTCGTGTGATGATTTTTTCTCTCTAATAGTTTTACTTCACTGGGGCGTAATATTGTATTATAAATCGATTTGGAAAAAGATATATATACGAACTGGGGACCCAGTTCGAGTCTTCTCTGATATGATATTCATTTTAGAATATCTTTCCATTCGAATCATTGCATTCGTCGAATTAGTTTTTGAAATATCGAAATAAAAATGAAAAAAAAATTTGGAACTGCGTTGTCGGTATTATCTTCGTTATTCCTACACTCAATATCTTAAGTATAAAACGTTTTCACGTCTTCGAAGTAGAAAAATGTGTGAATAGTGAATTTTGAAAAACTCGTCACAGGGTATTCCAAATACTGTGTCAAAATTTAATTAACATTAAACTACGTCCTGCAAAAGTTTCAAATTATAAGATTAGATACACCTGTCAATCATAAATTACTAGAATATTTGATTTTCTATGGTCACAGATTATTGTTAGGGCGATGCATTCATAGGAATCAATGTTGCATTGAATGAAATTGACTCTACGCATAACGTGAAGTACAAAATCGCGAATAACTTTCAAAATATTGATTTTGAAGGCATTATCTCTTCATGGAACTATCGGTATTCTTCATTGTTGAATCCAAAAGTTATGGCAAATTCTCATCACCATTTCTGACACAATATATGAAACACCCTGTGACGAGTTTTTTGAATTTCGTATGATGCATAATATATCCACATTCTTCTTCTTCTAAAACGTAAGATATTGAGCAGAGGAATAAGGAACATAATAGTAACAATGCATATGTACATTTTTTTTCAGTTTTTTTTCGATATTTTAGAAACAATTCGAATAGAAAGATATTCAGAATTGAACAATGGTCGATTTGATCTGTTTTGGCTGAATATGCTGGATAAATAAAATAATGAATAAAAAATACCTCATACATAAAAGTGATAATTCCAAAATTCAATTCATAACTTCATGTTATGTTTTAGTAGAAGTTATTATTTCAAGAAAACCAACTCCTTGGATATATAATATGGAATAAGGATGCTGCAATTCTCGAACTAAGAGTATTATATTTTCGAATTTAAGATATCATATAGTTACCTGAAATATAGAAGAACTCTCGAATTGATTGAACTGAATGGTTTGAAATGAATTGATCATTTACTTGGATAGAGAAGTTCATTCTTCAATTAAGTATAAGTTTTTGAAGTAAAATAAATTCATTCCAAGTATACAAATTTTCCCTTTATACTTGTTCCAATCCAATATATACTCGAAACAACTCGAATATTCCAAGAATATCTTGATTCTTGGTTTGATAATAGATTTCTTTCCGTGCATGTACCTTACTTTCTGACTTTTACTAAGTTTTATAAGCTCTGTTTCTTTATTCTTCTTTCATTACTTTAACTTATTACTTATTAAGTATCTACATACTTCTTGATTTGTACAGTTAAAACAATGTTTACAAACATTTTCTAAGATCAAAGATCACTTATTTCACTGTAAAACATGTCTGTGTATGTTTAATGTAATAAATATTGGATTTTTGGATAATCCGACCTTTTTTGCGTTCCGACCATACCCCCAGTCCCGTAGGTGACGGATTAGAGGGGTTCTACTGTATGCATTTTATCAAATTTTCAAAGGAAAATTACTCAACTTTTTATTGAAGGTGTTTCGTTCAACGTAATTTATTTGAAAAGCGAAAAGTTGCAAAGTAGTTTGGTCCAACAGGCCCCTGGTAACATATGGAACATTTACGGACTAAGTAAGAAAAACACAATATTTTCGAAACTTTCGGTTTTATTCATCGACATGATTTCCATCTTAGTGAATACAATCGGTCCAACGTTTCTCTCACTTTTCGATGTTACGTTTATAACGGGTCTTTCATTAAGAGCGCCCCATTTTGTTTTGTAAATAAAACACATTATTTATTTGAAAATTATCGAAATTTGTATTTCATTATAAATTACAATAGATACCATTAGTTATGAAACAAAACATCATTTAAATGTCCATCACGAAAACGCTGTAAGGAATGAAGTCGTTGAACCCAATTTCCCATGACTCACTCACACAAATCAGGGCGTATGTTAAGAATAGCTCTTTCCAATATTGATCTGTAAATCGTCTGAATTTGCTGGTTGATTGCTGTTAACCAATGATAATGTAACCCCAAAGAAAGAAGGCCAATGGAGTTAAATTGCAGGAGTGAGGCGAATAATTCATCGGTCCATTTCTTGCAATAATCGAATCACCGAATTTTGTTTTCATTGTGTTATTGGCAGTATGACAAGTGGCACCGTCCTGTTGAAATCACATGTTCTGCAAATCAAGCCGCACCAATTCAGACCATAAAAAAATTAGTAGTTCTTGTGAACGACGAGAAATCGATAAATTTTGGTCTACACGAACACTTTCACTTACTTCAACAATATTCTCTTCACTTCTTGCATTTCTTTGTCTCACTGGCACTGCAACATCATGAAGTGTACATTTTTTTTCGGAACTTCTTGATTAAACGTTCAATTGTTCTTTTAACAAGACGATTATAAATACCAAAAATTGAAAAGTTAGAGATCGCGATTTTTCATAATAAATTTATTTGTAAACTTTGTTGAAGCTTGCACCCTTCCATGATTAATTGGTAGTAATTGACAAAAATAACTGTCAATGTCATAAATGATAAAAAATGGCAGCCGTGCGTGAGTAATGTCAATTTGAAAATTGGGCGTTCCCATTGAAAGTCCCGTTAGAATGATTGATCTTTGCTCCCAAAATAGATCTCAGTTTCGGCTAAGACTTCCTCGTTGGTGCAAAATCTTTTTTCTTGGATTACCCGAGATCTGCGAACAGTCAGTAGTCGCTAGGGGCCAAATCTGGGGGAGCCAAATCTGGGGGACCAATTAATGCAATTTGACCATCGTAGTCATTGACTATTGGTTTTTTCCTTGCCATATGGGTCAGTTTTTTCGTTATTTTTTCGCTCAATCGGTCCAATACCGATGTGAAGTACTCAACATTGATCCATTCTTCAATCTCATTATAGCCAATTGACAAATTAGCATGCGCATCCCAGAATACTGACGCCAGAACCTTGCCAGCCGACTTTTGTGTCTTTGGTCGCTTTGGAATGCTTCATCTCTCCTCTACACACTCAGCTGACGACAGCTGGAGCTGGTTTGTAATGGTGTATCCAGGTTTCATCCTTTCATCATACCCAAATTGTCGTGTGAAATAGTGAACTCCCTGCCATGTGATATCTTTGAAATCTCAGTTATCTCCCTCCTTCTGATTTTGCCGGTTTGACGGTAAAAACAATTTTCGGGATTTTTTCGACGTTGTCTTCGATAACAGTCGTATTCCTTAGTCCGAATAATAGTTGTCATGCCATTTTTTCGCATTTTTTCCTATCAATAAACAAGGCTTTATCAACACTTTATCCGTCTTTTATAAAAAACACCAAAGTTGCTTGACACAATCAGAACTTGAAAACGCGTGGTCCAATTATTGTCATGAACCATAACCTTCAAAAGGCGCTATCGGGTGCTGTAATAGATTTAGCAATTGTGGCCTCATCTATGTGTTAGTCCGGAAAGTTGTAGTATTTTAACTGTTAAGAAAATCTATTATGTGATTGAATACAGCTCGCATAGTAACGCAACAAATTGTATAAAAGAATCTCGCGACATCGATCTTTGAATAGAATTCAGCAATTATTACGCAAAATTCATGAAACTAGCTAATCCAGGTATCTGCCTAGTGGGAACATAAGGATTTTCCTGAAAAGAGAGGAATACGTTCTTTTTGGCATTTTCAGTGAGGGCACTGTGACGTTGATTATTTGTTTTTCTGAATTGACCATTCTCCCGAAACATTTTTTCAATCTTGCTTTATGGTACTTATGGCGACAACGGCGATAAATCGGGATACTTCTCTCCGAATAAATGAAGAACTTAATTTAGTGTTCTTGTCCAATCTCCGTATCCAATCATCATTAAAATTTCAATCTTGTGGGTTTCAGTTAAGTACGGCAATTGTCGGATTTTTCAACAAACGTTGTTTCTCACAAAAAGACAAACTAATAAATATTTGTGCTAATCTCCGCTCGATACGCGTCTTTCCTTACTTGTTTTTATTAATTTTTTTTTTGTTTGACAAAAAATACCACTTGACATTCCATTTTTAAACTGCCCGAATTATTTCATCGAGTTGAAAGAGATTCCTTCATTTTCGAATTAGTTATGTTTGTTAAATATTAAATATTAACGACAAGAAATAAGAATTTGATATTTGTTACGTATGTGTAACTCGATATACCCTGTAAGAATAGTCATACGAAAATTAATATTGCCATTTAAAAAAATTATCGATGACCACATATCTCAAATTTGGGACACACTGTATAACATTTTCTTACATCAAAATGAGCGCAATTTAAAATAGTGATCGAGCATAGTTACAGCAAATAACTGTTTTACTAAATTTCGTCCAAGTTAGGGACTCGCACTGTATAAGAGCAAATAATTTCACTACTCGCGCAAATAAAAACAGCGCGAAACAAAGGCGTATCGGAAGGGTCACTGATTGCCGCTGGACCGGGGCGGGGAAGAGGAGGAAACGAACAAAAAGGCGAACACTATGTGTACCGGAAATGATCAGATAGGAGCGGGTCAGCGAAAGTTTCCATTCCTATTGAAAATCGGCGGCGTAGAACGATGCAGCATCCGTTGTTACCGTCAAATCATTTGTGATAATGACATGTGTGATTTTATGCCAGATACGGGATAAGTATCTAGCTTTTTATTCCGATTCGTTATGCTTTTTGGAATTTTTTTTCACGTTGCGAAATAGAGAGCGGCACCGTTGCTGTGGAGATGGGATTAAATCTGTTCAAATTTGTCGCAAGGCTGACGGTAAGTTTTGGTGGTGTATGCGTTTCATTTGGACGTACTGTATTATTCAAGCTACTGCAGTCAGGAGGCTCAATATTTGATTCCAAGCAACATTCATTGATAGCAACAACGGTTTCAAACGATATTTCAATAACACTCTTATTATTAC
This sequence comes from Halyzia sedecimguttata, assembly GCA_937662695.2. Taxonomy (NCBI): domain Eukaryota; kingdom Metazoa; phylum Arthropoda; class Insecta; order Coleoptera; family Coccinellidae; genus Halyzia; species Halyzia sedecimguttata. The sequence goes on along the minus strand of OW569412.2, from coordinate 98,430,314 downwards.
ACTATGCCTTTGTCGTGCCTATTTGTCAGCCTGACTGACTGCGCCCGAAATTTTGAAGAAATACGCATGCGCCCGGGGCTATTTTGTAGACTGTTTCAGGCTTGAAAATAAATAGAACCGGTTCTATTTGTTCCCCCTGAATCGTGGGGATTTCAAGCCTTTTGGTCGAAATGCCATGTCTACCAACACAATATTTATCTGTCTGACTTGACGTCTTCTTAACATAACTTATTTTATTATATCCTTTGAATCGCAGACTTCGTGAATTCAATAATAAATTTATGTCTACTACTCTGAGGACGTAAACTAACTAAACTTACGAAGGCAAGATAATCTGTGATGGCTATCCCCGAGTGATATGAAGTTTTCGCCTAGTATCGCAAAGTAATTATTAATTTCGTTTTTGGAGGAATGCTTTCTGGAATTACAGTGTCTTTTTTCTTCCTGTGAATTTGCACTCTATGTAGTAGCATATAATAATAATAATAATAATATAGTTTATTCTGTGAACTACAGGTATAAACAGTAATCACGGAGGCGTGAGCCTGTACGTGATTTGTAATAAAAAAAAAAATACATAATAATATTAGCCAATATTCAAACTTAATATAAAATTCTAATGTGACGAAGAATAAAGTTACATTTAGGCTCTAACATAAATATACAGAGAAATAGAACATAATGATGGAATGAATCGTGATTAAAAGGTGTTTTTCTAAGTAACAGTTGGAGTCATGCTTAAGTGGAGGTTTCTTAACAATGGGCAAAAAAAAAACAAAAATAAAAATCGTGGATTGAATTTGTATATTTGTATATTAAACGTTTCTTCAGACATTCTTAAAACACTATGGTATTGTTTTAAAAATATACGAACAAAACAAGAACTTGAGGTAAATATGTCAATTTCTTCATTGTTTGCAGCTCTGAAATTACTGCCTGAAATAAGCGCGAAAAAGGCGCGTGGTAATAGTGCCACTTCTTTGGGGGGAAATTCAGCCAACAAATAGCCATGAATATAGGCGCCAATATAGACATGAAAAGGGCATAGTGTAATAAGGGTATAAAGGATCAAAATAAGATAAGGGTAAAGGTCTTAGAATATATGGGATCTCCGCGCCCCTGGGGCATGATTCCTCTATCTTAGTGTGGATTCATGCACCATCATTTAACAATTATCGAGTAACAAGTATCAAATAACAATTATGAATTAACAAATATAAAAATGTTCCCTTGATAATCGAAATGAAGTGTTTAAAACTCCATTTTCAGATACGATATTGAGGAACCCAAGGAAACAGAACAATAAATAACAAAATATTTCACGAATTGAGGTTATATTTATGTCATCGGACCGACTAATCTGCGTTCTTCTGCGCACTAGTTGCGTACAAGTGCTAAATCTTGTTCAATTATAGTAAAAAGTTAAAAGTTGGCCAACTTCTACTTGTTATTTGTTAATTGATAATTGTTATTTGTCTGCATGAACACTCTCATTGAAAAATAACAAGTTCAACTTTTACTTGCTATTTGTAATTGTTACTTGATACTCGTTAATTTGGGCTGCATGAATCCACACTTACAGTACTCTGTAGTCTGTAGCTTCCCAACAAATTCAACTAAACTGAACCGTCTTAAACCTCTCACAGCCGGCTTGAGCGGTTATACATAAACGCCCACGCCACCTATGAGACGGAACGAGGAATTCAGCCTTTCCCCTCCAGTGAAAATTTGAAGCGTGAAATCATATGCCACATTCGCTCGATTTTAATCGAGAAACGAGTCCCGCAGAGCTTATCCATTTATTCCCGATATTTGAGTAGGTAGAGGCTGACGAACAAATTATTTTAATAGTTCAAAATATATTTACAAAATACTATCCTCTTTTCATAATTTAAAATTTAATAGTTCACACCACTAACACATTCTTTACTGTATTATGGAGCTTAACTCCAGAAAAAATGTTTGATACACAAATGTAGATCCATATTTCAGAATTTTTTTGCTAGCAACATTATGGAAATACTGTATATAGGAACATGTCTCACTACTTAAGGAAGTAAAAGGTAACCTCAGTGGTCAACGAACAGTAATTTCTTTTGATGATTCCATTATGTTCTTCTTTCCTATTGCCTTCATTAACTACATCATTCAAATGATCCAATTCTGAATCTTCTGAAACGTCATCCCCAATATTTATAAATAAATTATTCAATATTTAATCAGTTAATATTGTTTTCGGTTTCAAAACAGTCTTGTATATATCCACAAATTCAAGAATCGCATACTTGTTTTCCAACAGAAAATAATTTCAATAATGAATCTTACTTCTGTTTTCACAGAATGATGTACCTACTCAATTATTCTATCTATGAATTATTATATGATCTGTGTTCTTACATCTCATATAATTTTCCTATGAGACATAAATATCAAAATTATTTCTGGTTCGTTATTCTTGATATGAAATACACCTCGTGTTCTAGAAAATAAAGTATGATTGAATGCAAAATGACTAATGAAATAACCTCAGCTATCGTAGAATTATGAGGATGATATGATATTATACTTTTGAGGTGATAATATAATGCCCATGGATAATCCATATGATGATGTAAATATATTCTTTGGTAAGATGGATAATCAAATTGGGTTCAGAATATCTCCAGTAAAAACAAAACTGCATTATTGTCTAAGTTTTAATTGATATAATATAATTTTCAGAGTAGATTTGAGGAATGAATATCTCGGATAAGTTCGTTATTGGGGAGAATCGTTCCGTTTGAATTTAAATTCTTTTATGATGTAGTTCTATCGTTAGAATCCATTTATATCATTCCCAGATATTTCGGAGATATGACATGTATTGTTTGAACAAGAGCGCCGAAGCTCCTGTCCACATGGCTTGAACCAATTTGTATATTTCAATTTGGTTTCTACTTGTCAATATTAGACGTTCGAAGGAAAAACATTGTTACCAACACGTGCGCAAAGTAACTTTTCTGCAGGCAATAATTTATCCGAGCTGCACTTCGCGTCGTCCGTCACTTTGCGCATTTGTTAGGGAAATAACTATTTTCAATAAATTTGGAACATACACAGTATTTTTGCCGTTCTAGTTCCTCGGAACAGAGTGCTTATCAATTTGCCCAAATGTCTGTAATTTTCGAATTTTTGGCTGAAAATGGTCTCAAACGATTTGGTCCGAGGTCGAAATCGATTCTGTCCGGCCGGTCCGGCCGGCCGTAGGCACGATAACTCTCGAACGAGGGGAGTTAGAGGATTGAAATTTGCAAGGTGGGTTTGGAGCGTAAATATCTCGGACGAGTTCGTTAATGGGCGAAATCCATAAAGCGGTTTCGGAGTTATGGCCGATTTCAGTAAAAACATTTTTTATGAGTATTCCCGAAACCGACCACTCGATCTATCTGAAATTTAGCATCAAATTGTAGAATCATGACCTTTATACGCATGTATAGTTTTGTATCGACCAGGTTACCGCAAAGTGTCAAAAAAAAATTGAAAATTTTAAAATTTTTTTTCTAGAATAACTCTCGAACGGAATGAGCTAGGCAGTTGAAATTTTCAGAGTAGGTTAGAGAGATGAATATCTAAGTTTAGTTCGTTATTGGGCAGAATAGGCCAGATGGAGTAGGTAACGAAAAAATATTTTTTTTTAAGCAACAAATTTCAAATTCAATTTTTATTTAAGATGCAGTTCCACCATAAAAATCCATTGATACCATTTTCAACTCCAACAAGCTAATACTTTCGAAGATATGATTTTTCGAAATTTCAATAATGAATCGTACTTCTATGTTTTCACAGAATGATATAATTATTCTATCTAAGCTTTTTTATATGATCTGTGTTCATACTCGTACATGTCATCCTGTTCTATAAGAGAGAGTCAAATTCATTTCAGCTATTTTAATTTGATTTCTTCCATGGTGCAGTTCTCATTCTCAGATTGCTCATTTAATCTTGATAAATAAATTATTATTTGAATTGAATTTCCTTTATGATGCATTTCTATCATAAGAATACATCGATATAATTCTCAACTCTGAGAAACCAATACTTTCGGAGATATAATTTGTCTGTTTGAACAAGAGCGCCAGAAAGCTCCTGTCCACAGGGCTTGAACCAATTGTAATGCTGTCTATGCCTGGCATATAAAAGGCAACCCTCGTACCACACCGAACGATAAGCATCATCCTGCATGTACTTGTCTTCATCATATTCGTGCACAACATTGTATCCAAGGCTATTTGACTTTTTTCACCATCCAGACATTCCGTGCTCGAGTTTTCTCGGGGACAGAACTCGTTCCACCGGAATATACCGTATGATTATAATAATTTCAGTACACCGAGCTCGGGCCTCGGCTCCCGGTATTACTCAAAAACGATCGAAACTAGCACAAAAACGAGCAGAGCCGTTCTGTAAACAGAACGGGCCGCAGATATGGGTAGCGTTTAACTAAGTATAATTTGAATCAATTTCTAGACGGACGATCGGTCCTCGTAACGTATATAAGACGGTCATGAGCCTGTCCTTTATGATTGTTTTATAATTCGTGTTTACCTCGCGCACATCTTCTGGTGGAGATAATTGGACGGCGACCATGTTATTTAATGACGACATGAAGATGGTAACGATCGGGTAGCACGAATTGCTCCAAAGTGTTTGTAGCATTTTTCTTGCGTGCTCCAAGATGACGAACAAGACCGCGGTGGGTAATTAAGTGCTACTGATGCGTAAATGATTGGAACGGGGTCGGTTCTTTTTGCCGGGGTGCCGGGGTACGGCCGATGCCGATATACCGAGCGAATTTGCTACTCTATTGATATTCATCGATTTATATCTCGGATAAAATAACTACACACTAACTGGTTCTTTCTATGTGAGAATCTTGAGTGCACTGTTGACGACAGGATTCTTAACTACGCCACGAGTATCTTCACTCTGGCCGGCTATACAGGGTGTTCTACGAGGTCTATGACAAACTGTGGCAGATGATAGCTGTACTAATTCCAAACATTTCTTTTCCCATGAACATAGGTCCGATTTGTTTTCGTTCAGAAAATACAAGCATTTTAAAATAGTATATTCTAAAACAAGTTGCAGAATGGGCTCCTATTAAAGAACGAATGCGAAATTCGAAAACGAGCGACGAAGGAGCGAGTTTTCGAACGCATGAGTGTTGGAATTGCCTTCTGCAACGAGTATTAGACGATATTTTCTCTATTTCAGACAAGTTTTGTAAAATATTGTTGAAATTGAATGAAAAATTCGGATTATACATCCTAGTGACTTTTGTATTGTATCTTGGTAGTTGGTGTGACTGTTACGAAAGTTGACAGATTACGGAATTTGAATTTGAAACGTACGTAGGGCATGGAGATCAGATTAAAACAGTTTCCTAATAGCATGAATGATTCAAAATTAGCAAGAAGGAAATCTCTAGTACCATATTTCCGATGCTTTCGGCGAGTTACCAAAAATTGCCGGTGATCGCGATTGCCTGCAAAGATTCATTGAAGTTTTTGAATCTTTCCCGGAACTATGGAACAAAGCACATCCGAGTTATTCCAATAAGTACAAGAAGAATATGGCATTGGAAAAACTTCTTGATATATTCCAAGAAATGAAGCCAAATGCCACAGTGAAGGACGTCACTAAAAAATTGAATACTACGTTCAAATTTTAGACGTGAGCTGAAAAAAAAAAATACTGGTTACGTTTTTTAACCATTCCTTCATCCACACTCTCCGTTTCACAGGTTTTCTGGTGCCCAATGCAAGTATAATGGCCAAACAAGCCTTTTCTTTGAGAGATATTCCGCTCTGTTTGGTGTTTTAATGTCAACTGAGCTGAAATTACTTCAATCAGACTGTCAGTATGACTGATACGTGTAGGGGCTTCAAGATTGAAGCTAGGATTGACAGTCTGATTGATCAGTCAGACTGTCATTCATGATTGACCGTGTAGGGGTACCTTATAGGTACCCCTACACGGGTAGTAGGGGTACCTTATAGGTACCCCTACACGGTCAATCATGAATGACAGTCTGACTGATCAATCAGACTGTCAATCCTAGCTTTAATCTTGAAGCCCCTACACGTATCAGTCATACTGACAGTCTGATTGAAGTAATTTTAGCTCAGTTGACATTAAAACACCAAACAGAGCGGAATGTCTCTCAAAGAAAAAGGCTTGTTTGGCCATTATACTTGCATTGGGTACCAGAAAACCTGTGAAACGGAGAGTGTCTATGAAGGAATGGTTAAAAAAACGTAACCAGTACAGCCATTTAAGATCGCTTCGTGAGATATCAGCAAGCAGTGCTGACGATTATAAAAACTACTATCGTATGGATGAAAATCTTTTTGACATGTTGATCTCCATGTTGTCACCACATGAAGTGGGATTGTATCTTCATCGGCTCCTGCTCCACTTCTCGATGAGCTTTTTATTTTTGTCAGCTCACGTCTAAAATTTGAACGTAGTATGTTAAATTTTTTAGTGACGTCCTTCACTGTGGCATTTGGCTTCATTTCTTGGAATATAACAAGAAGTTTTTCCAATGCCATATTCTTCTTGTACTTATTGGAATAACCTGGATGTGCTTTGTTCCATAGTTCCGGGAAAGATTCATAAACTTCAATGAATCTTTGCAGGCAATCGCGATCACCGGCACTTGTTGGTAACTCGCCGAAAGCATCGGTTTCACAGCGCTCGTTCTCCATGATAGCATTAACAAGACTGAAGAAAAGAATGACGGAATCCCTAGACCATCAGTCAGATTGACAGTCTCCCCTCCACTTACCGTGATTGAAGCTCGGATTTCAAAATATTTGGAAATCCGTCAGTCCAATCATCATTCCATCAGTCTTGACCCTACACCATCAATCGGATTGTCATTCTTCGCTGTGACTGACAATCCGATTGATCGTGTAGGGGTACCTTAAGACAGCAGTGCCCTGCGAGGAAATCAGTGAGGAGGTGCAGTTTGTTTTTACTGAGGTCCATATATTTATTGGATCTGACAGTGTCAAAGTTCGGAATGAACTCTTTGGGGTGATACATTCCCGGGAGAGATCTCCAGAGTATACCTCTTTCAGTTTCTTCTTTCATCCGAAATTCACTTTTGTAGGTGTATCTATCTACCCCACAGTAGGGTTCCGGGCCAATAAAAGGGGTTTGTGTTCCTTTTTTAGCAAGTGTGTTGGCCTCCTCATGACCTTTGATTACCGCGTGACCAGGAACCCAGACCAAGGAGACCCTGTTGTTCTTGCCTACTTCATTGAGTTTTCTTCGACACTCCCATATTAGCTTGGACTCGATAACATGGAAGCTCAGAGCTTTAATAGCAGCTTGACTATCAGAATGAATTGCTATATCACACCTCTGATAGTTTCTTTCTATAGGTTAATTTCCACGCATCTTTCGATTGCAAGTATTTCTGGTTTGATTGCAAGTATTTCTGTGTATTTGATACTTGTGCTCCGTTCTGAATATAACGGGTCCGCCAAATAACTTTTTTTTTGAAAATGCAATAAAGAAAAGCTACTGAATATTTTCTCAAATTTCTTTTTTTATTTGAAAGTACAATCCTTCCGGTTAATAATGGAAAATAATTTCATTCAAATGGCTGCCTCGGCTGGCCATGCAGTAGCCTACACGATCGGTCCAATTTTTAAGCACATTATCGATTGTGTGCAGCTGTATTTCACCAATGGCTTCACGAATATTGTCCTTTAAAGCGTCAATTGTCTCTGGCTTGTTGGCGTAACACTTATCTTTGACGGCACCCCACAAATAATAGTCCCAACGGTGTCAAATCGCAGCTCCGAGGTGGCCAAACGACATCAGCTCTGCGGCTGATAATGCGATCTTCAAAAACAGGGCAACTCCTGGACCAATTGGACTTTGTATGGCGTCATACCAAGGTCTTTATGCAAAATTCGTCTCAATGATGTCTCCGAAATGTTCAATTCTTGTGAACGACGGTGAATTGATGTTGATGGCGCTTCACGCACACTTTCTGCCACAGCAGCAATATCTCGGGTGTACGCACTGTTCTTGGCTTTTCACGCTCTGGTTTATCGATGAGGATGCCAGTTTCTTTCACTTTTTTCACAAGATAACGAACATACAGAGCTGACGGTGCTTCTCTTCTTCCAAAATCCGTACGCAATTTTCGCACACATTCTGCAACATTACCATGATTTTCAAAGTAATGTCGCAATATTTCCCACCGTTGTTCAAGCGTATACACAACCATATTCGTTCAGCGGAAGGATAAAACTAATTATCTGTCAAATCAGACATGAGCTAAGTGTTACCATTCACGAAATAAGCACTAGTTGAAAAAAATGGGTTCAAGCCCTGTGGACAGGAGCTTTGGCGCGCTGTCCAAATTTATACCCAGAGCTGTCACCCATCCAGATACCGAACTCGCCTAAAGCTGATTAGCTCCAGAAAAAATGCAGAATACTTTGTTTGAGAATTTAACAAAATGAGAAAGTGATAGTATTTCTCATGAGAAAGACTTTTTTGCATAGCTAACTATTTTCCACTCATTGTTTGTAAATTGCGAGACTGGTTCCAGAATCAATATGTTCATTGTTTGATACTTGGTGATTAATATTTAAAGACATATACTTAATTTATGTTTATTAAATGTCTCTGTCATTCTTACATAACGTAATAATCTGATACAACAATGCTATGCGATATAGGTACAATAGGTATATGTCCATTGAGGTTAGACCATAGAATTATTATTATATTATTATGTTGAACACCTTCCCCTCAAAGGTTTAAACGCCCAGGAGTTTTAAAATTGTTCCACAACGGATTATATTGCTGTTTTATTTCTAGTCATTATCTCGGGTTCACTTAGAACATTACTAAAATTTGTCTTGTTCGAACTATTTCTACTCTTGTTTTCCTTACAATCATTTGCTGATAATTGGTTTGGGTGTAATTCAGTTTCTAATGTATATTCATTACTACGGGGTCTGGTATATGACAATTTTTTCAGTTGAGTATTACGTCATAATAATTGACCATTTACTTGCTTTTTCACCCGATAAGAACTAGGTTCTTTTGCCTTTCCCAAGACAATAACCTTTTCCCAGAGTGTATCACTTGATGTTTTTATTACAACTTGATCCTCTTTCTTAAACTAAATATTTTTTTGAATTTGAGGTTGTAGCTTATTATTGGTGAAAGATCTCTTTCACTTACTTTGTAAGATTTGTACTAGTGATTCTACTAATCAGAGCCGTGTTATTGTAATTCATTACAAGGTCTCTAAAATCTAAATTTCCCTCAATAAGTCCTGGGATTGTGATAAACCATAAGGTAATACCAAATATCTATAAATACCAAATGGTGTCACACAGAAGAATTTGTAAGATGACCTGTGTAACTTCAAATCCTTAGATGAGTTAGATTTACGAACTAAAATCTGTGTTTATATTTCATTATATTTTCCTCTAGGAATTATGCTAATGTTCACACCTGTATCTAATTCAACATTGAAATTATTACGTTCATCATTGAATAAGTTCATCCCATGCTTTCCTACGCCTAATAATATATATAATAATATCTGGTTCATCAGAACTACCTTCATCTTTCTCGACATTGTTAACATTTTTAACATTACAAGATATAGTAATATGATTTAACATACCGCACTTCCTACACTTTTTACGAAGTGCGGGGCATTCACGTGCACCATGTGTCAACTGAGATCGCCTTCATTTGAATTTTCCTTCTTCTGACCTTCTTGTCTACACTTGAAATTTTTCGTTTGTTTATTATACTTCCCTGCAGCTTTAATGTCCTCAATTCGCTCTGGAACTGCAAATTCCGTTGCTTGCTCTGCTCGCTGGTTCTGCAAAATTCAATTGCTTTCTCCACTGTCAATTTTGGAACTCTCAGTAATGCCTCTCTGGTTACAGGATGATCTTATTATAACTATTTTGTCTTTCAGTGCTTTATCTTCTGCAGTTTGATTTGAGTCGGTTTCATTATAATTACATGTTCGTACTAGATACTTGCATATTCGTACTAGATACTTACTTTCAGTAAGGAAATGTTCACATTGTTCATTTTCTTTTTGCACCTTTTTCAAGTAATTATACCTTTCAAAGTACTCATTAACTCTTGGGTTGACATATTTCTCAATAGACTTCATAGTATATTCATCTTTGTTCGGTTCTATCTCTGGGATCACGAATGTGGACATAATTCTTGCAGCTTCTGTACCAATAATGTTTCTGAGTATGGACAACTTTATTGGATCCTGAACTTCGTGCTGTTCGATCGCTATTAAATAATAATCTATGAAGTGTGAAGGATGTTTTCAAAATTTTCCATTCCGTGGCAGCATATTGTCCCTATAAATCGAAATCTGGGGGTCGGCCCCGTGTATCCAGCCATGTTAGGTTATATAGGAATATTTGAATCTTGAAATCGATATTTATTTCATACCAAGTTATGTTATATTTCAGAATCTACAAAAAATCTACAAAACTGATTTGTTTATCATGGCACACGTCAGACATGATGACATTAACTTGAACATAATATAGACATACGATCACAGAACAGTAATAATAAAGATCTATGCAAAGACGTTATGATTACGTCCTTCTATAGCTTGTATCCTTTTTTTGACGTTTGTCAAAAATCAAACAAACTGTTGATTATTTGTTTGGTCGAATATAAAAACAGTGGACCAATACACTGATATCGTAGGAATATTTCGATATTTCCGTGATATCTTCACCAATATAGATCCGATCGAATTCAAATTCAGAACTGTAATGAGAAATAAGGTTTCGAAGGCTCTCGCAGAATTTCAACGATATCTAACTGATAGTTCCTGAGATCCAGAATTTTTTTTAATATATTTTTTTTAATTTTCCAGTAGCGTGATCCTCACATAATTTTGCATATGTTTTAGTGTCAGTATTTTTCACCTAACTGCCGCATTTTAATTCGATCAGATCTGTATTCTTCGAGTAATTGGCAAAACAAAATTTCAGATGGCTATAACTCTGAAACCACACGGTGAATGTTACTCATTAACGAACTTAGCCTGCGCATTTGAACTCCAAACCCACTCTGAAAATTTCAACTCTCTAGCTTATTGCGTTCGAGCGTAATCGTGCCTACGGCAGAACGGATGCCTTTTTTCGCATTTGACATTTGGGCAAATTGATAAGCATTCTGTTCACAGAACAGCGCGCCAAAAAAACGTTAAATGGCGGACCCTTTACAATGCATTCTTTCTTAGCTCAGAATATGTAGATATTGTGTTCATATGTGAGTATTCTAATGGAAACTGCAGAAAAGCACAAACTTTTAGAGTTAATTGATGACGTAGAGCTCAACGTCGTTGAAAATCTGTGGTATCATCAGCACCACCGCATAGAGGCAGACAAGTAATTGCTTGGTTAAATCAATATTTTCCGAATTGATGGATGTCAAGGGGGACATTATTATTAAATATAATATTATAAAATGGGTATTTAAAAAAAAATCAGGTAATATAAAAATGAAGAAAAATAAAATTGATTGAAACAAAATAAAATTGAATGAAAATTTTAGCGAAATTATGTCATCATATTCTCGATAATTATTTCTAGGTTCAAGAATTAGAACACACTTAATCAACAATGCTGTGTCTAAGACACCTTGGTCAGGTTCGGGATAATTATTATAATAAGCAATTTTTTGTTCTTTACATCAGAAGTAATCCCACTTTTTCTTCCAGATCCGCGACAGTGGACAGAAAGTCACGTGGCGCACTGGCTCCAGTGGGCAACCAAAGAATTCTCATTGGAAGGCATCGCCCTACATCAATTTCGAATGAAGGGTAAGGATATCTGTACGATGGGAAAGGAGGCTTTCGCTGCCAGAGCGCCCCTGTTCGTTGGCGACATTCTCTGGGAGCATTTAGAACTGCTTCAAAAGGGTGAGTACTTTGGTCGTTTTCAGGACAAATGTAGACCGTCCCTTTTGTTATTCGCTTCGCCATCCCTTTCCTACGTTTGACACGTATGGATCTCTAAGTTTTCGAAAATGGGATGCCAGAACGCACTATGGTTAGAAGCAAAAAAAAAATTGGTTCAAGCACTGACGTGAAGTCAGAAGCTTTTGCGCGTATGTTCTATTGTCCATTCTTCTGTATTGGACACGCTTAATCGAATTTACCATGGTAAATTCGATTAAGGGTGTCCAATACAGAAGAATGGACAATAGAACATACGCGCAAAAGCTTCTGACTTCACGTCAGTGCTTGAACCAATTTTTTTTTCGTGATTTTTTTGAAATTTTCTAGGGGTACGGTTCTTAAAATTTCTTTTCTCGTCGTTTTTTTCAAATTTACTAGGGGTACGGTTCTCACAAAATTTTAAACACGTCTTTATGTTGATTTTCTACTACTAATTACCAAACTTCAATTCGATCGAATATTTATTTTTTGAGTTATCAAGGAAACAATATTCCAGATGGGTATAACTCGGAAACCGTTAGACCGATTTTGCCCAAAATTGAACTCAACTCTCCCTTTCGGATACGCAACCTTCCCTGAAAATTGCAAGTCCCTATCTCCTTTCGCTCGAAAGTTATCGAGGCAACGTTCACCCATCTACTGAACTCACACAAGAATGCTCGAATCTCCAACATTATTTAACCGATCGTATTAAAACTTGAAAATTGTCAGTATAGTTAGGTTATGAAGGTTCTTGCAAAATTTCAGCAATTTCGAACGATTAGTTACTGATATATAGAACTTTTTTTTTTTATTTTCAAAGATTTATTTAAAATTTTCTACAAATGCTATCCTCACCAAATTTTGCAAACGTTTCCGCATTGGCATTCTACAACTAATAACCATGTTTGAATTCAATCGGTTTAGTATTTTTCGAGTAAATGAGGAACAAAAACCACAAATTTCATAAAACTTCAGATGGCTATAACTCTGAAACCGTTTGGCCGATTAGGCTCATAATCAAACTGAAATGTCGCGTTGTGGTGTACATCCCAACCTGAAAACTTGAGGCCGCTATCTCTCTCAGTTCTCAAGTTATCGTGACAACAAAAATATTTTTTAATAATTTTTTAATAATTTTGTAGCCATACTATTCGCACAAAATTTCACAAACGTGCTTAGGTTCATATTCTACAACTACTCACCAAGTTTCAATTCGATCGGATTCATATTGGTTGAAAACAAAATTATTACTCGGAAACCACTGGGCCGATTATGCCCATTAACGAACTTGTCCGTCGTATTGGGATGCGCCACCCACCCTGAAAATTTCAAGTCGCTAGCTCTCTTCGTTCTCAAGTTATCGTGGCAACGGCCGGACGGCCGGACGGCCGGACGGACAGAATCAAATTTGACATCGAATTCTTCATTGGGGAGTCGAACTTAATCGTTCGAGACCATTTTCGTCAAAAAATTCGAAAGTTACAGACATTTGGGCAAAACTATAACGCGATGTTCCCCAGAACATACGCGCAAAAATGAAATAAGAAACAAATCAAAACAAAATAAGAACGTTGAACATGTACAATTCAATGATATGCGTTTATGCTCAAAATAAGAAATAAGAATAGGAACTAAATGTGGCCAACTTTCATCTTTATTTCCTGTTCTATTTTCATTTTGTTTGGAAAATGACGTATAAGAGTGAAATTCACATATATGTACTGTATTAGATGTTGAAAATAATTGGTATGACTTGAAAAGAGATATAAGATGCAAAGAAAGAAAAATTAGAAATTGATTTTTCTTTTCTTCATATACCACATTTCAATTCATACTCATTTTTTTTCAACACGTTATAATGCATAGTTAATGCAACTAAGGTGAGAAATCTTTTAAAAATCACCATCTCGGAAACTGTTGATTCTCGGTTATCAATAAACATGGCTCAAACAACAGCAAATGAGTCATACTAAGACCTCCTCCAAGGTTCACGTCTAATTTTCAATCACCCTTTTTACTTTCCTTCTCACCAACTTTTAATAGCGGAATTTCAACGAAATGACAGCATAAAAATTGGTTCAAGCCCTGGACAGGAGCTTTGGCGCTCTTGTTCAAACTTTGACGAATCATATCTCTGAAAATAATGGTTTCTGGGATTCTTACGATAGAACTGCATCATGAAAGAAATTAAATTCAAACAGACCGATCCTCCCCAATAACGATCTTACTCGAGATATTCATTCCTAAAATCTACTCTGAAAATTGTATTATATCAATTAAAACTTAGACTTGCACTATCCACGGGCATTAAATTATCACCTTAAAGTATAATATCATATCATCCTCATAATTCTACGATAGCTGAGGTTATTTCATTGGTCACTTTGCATTCAATGATACTTTGTTTTCTAGATCAGGAGGTGTATTTTATATCAAGAATAACGAACCAGAAATAATTTTGACATGTATCTCTCATAGGAAAATAAGATGATATGTAAGAACACAGATCATATAATAATTCATAGATAGATTAATTAAGTACAGTATTCTGTGAAAACAGAAGTATGATTCATTATTGAAATTTCGAAGAATCATATTTCCAAAAGTACTAGCTAGTTAGAGTTGAAAATGATATCAATGGATTTCTATGGTGAAATTACACCTTAAAAAAAATTGAATTTGAAATTTCTAATGTAAAAAAAATTTATTTTACTCCGAAACCATCAGGCCGATTTTACCCAATAACGAACTTAGCCAAGATATTCATCTTCCAAACCTACTCTGAAAATTTCAACTGCCTAGCTCATTTTGTTCGAGAGTTATTATAGAAACAAAATTAAAAACATTTTTTTTTTTTTTTTATGCTTTACGACAAGTCGATGAATACAAAACTTCGCATGCATATATAGGTCATTATTATTATCACAATTTGATGCTAAATTTCAGATAGATCGAGTGATCGGTTTCGGAAATATTCATAAAAAATGTTTTACTAAAAACGGCCATAACTCCGAAACCGCTTAGTGGATTTTGCCCGTTAACGAACTTGTCCGAGATATTTACGCTTCAAAGCTAGCCTGCAAATTTCAATCCTCTAACTCTTTTCGTTCGTGAGTTATCGTGTTAACGGCCGAACAGAATCGATTTCGACCATTGATTCTTGATCGGTGAGTCGAACCAAATCGTTAAAGACCATTTTCAGCTAAAAATTCGGAAATTACAGACATTTGGGCAAATTGATAAGTACTCTGTTTCGAGGAACAAGAGCGCCATTAATGAAGAAAGGATAAAGTAAGTGCGTCATTGAATGTTTTCAAGCAAAACGCTCGGACAGGTCAACTTTAGTTTTCAATTAACCATCTTATGGCATAAAAATTTTACTTGATATGCGTGGAACAAGCTCGTCCTGATACCAAATCCTCGAATACTGTAACACCTTCATGTCCATTCATAACCGCATCATCCAGTGGACAATTCAAACGAAGACATAACGAAATAATAGTAAAATCCGCCGCACATTCTTCTTGCCGGTATCTCGGCATCTATTTAATCGAATTTAGTTCGCCATCCTCAAGGGCGCACGAATAAAAGCTCGCCTCCGTTCTTAAGGAGGAAGGTGAAGGGTAAAGAACTTCCTTCCATGGGAAACGGAGCCCGTTCTAGACGTTCCCGCCCTCGTGGGAGCCTCGTTGCAAAAAACTACGCACGGTTTTAATAATAATAATAATGGAGACACCGAAAGCGAATCTTTTGTTCACGGGCTGGGGAACTCGGTTAATATATCTCTATGTCAGCAGTTGTAAGTTTGAACGGTAAACGTAAGACGATGGCCAATTATGAGGGGCAGGCACCGTACGTTCTTCGGACGGGTGCAGATCGGACAGAAAGTGAACGTCGGACCCTAACATTCAAATTGTGCGACGTCTTGGACGTTTCAGTTAGTAAATATTCCTCAAATATAAAAATTGGTCCAAGCCCTGTGGGCAGGAAATTTGGCGCTCTTGTTCAAACTTTGACAAATCATATCTCCAAAAGTATTGGTTTCTCAGAGTTGGGAATTATATCAATGGATTCTTATGATAGAACTGCATTATAAAATAAATTAAATTTAAAAAAATTGTCGTTTAAAACAAATGTTTCAAGAATTATCATTTAAACAAGAGCGCAAAAAAAAAGAGCAATCTACAATGCTTCAAAAATTGTTATCAAATTTATTTATCAAGATTAAATGAGCAATCTACAATGATTCAACCTCGTGGAATGGGTTGTTGCAACTTACACTCGGTGCATAGTTTTCACAACTCGAAATACCTAAGGAAAGTATCATCGAAATGTCTAGAGCAAGGCTGTAGACAATCATAGCAGATTGTCCATTTATTCCTGATATTTGAGTAGGTAGAGGCTTACGAACAAATTATTTTAATAGTTCAAATATATTAACTAGCAACACTATGAAAACACTTTATATAGGAACATGTCTCACTACTTAAAGAAATAAAAGGTCATATTAACCTCAGTGGTCAACGAACAGTAATTTGTTTTCATGATTCCATTATGTTCTTTTTTCCTATTGCTTTCATAAAGTGCATCACTAAAATTATCCCATTCTAAATCTTCTGAAACATCCCGAATTTATACGTAAATTATTCAATATGCAACAAGTCAATATTATTGGCGCTTTTGTTCCTCGGAACAGATTGCCCGAATGTCTGTAATTTTCGAATTTTTCGGTTTCAGAACAGTCTTGTATATATTCACGAATTCAAGAATCGGATACTTGTTTTCGAACTACGAATTGACGTGACTCTAATATCTAGATAAGATGATATTTATGAACAGTGAACACAGACAGTGAATACATAGAACTACGATGTATTATTGAAATTTTGAAAAATCATATCTAAAAGTATTAGTTTGTTTGAGCTGAAAATGATATCATGGGATTCTTATGATAAAATTGCATCATAAAAAAAAATTTAATTCAATAGTTGTAATGTAAAAAAAAATGTTTTCGTTACTCCGAAACCATCTGGCCGATTTTGCCCAATAACGAACTTAACCGAGATATTTATCCCTAGGACCTATTCTGAAAATTTCAATTGTCTAGTTCATTCCGTTAAACTGGCCCTCTTAGGTCTTCCCCTTTAAATTAGACAACGTGAACAAACGCGCCAAAGAGTACTGACAATAATTCGATATTGACCTATTTTTTCTGTTCTCAAAATCATTCTATTCTGCTATCAAAATATATTAAACTAGCGGCCAAGTGCGTGCTTCGCTACGTATAAAGTGAAATATTAAAAAAATTTAATTGGAATATCAAACTCATTTATTCAAACAAAAATATATTTTATTAATTGCCAGCTATTTTAAAACTTAATCCAAAACATAATAAATATGATAAACAATATATTTTTGTTTTTCCATTTTGAGCATGAATAAACAAACGGATGGGGGTTTTACATTTTCGACCGTTAATTTTCTGCTTAATGTTCGAATATTTTGAGTAATTTTAATGCAATAATCCGTCCGATCGAACGGATATTCATTATAGATTTCGTAAATTAACGAAAAGATCCAAATCCCAAGATACGTTTACTGTGTTAACGCTCCTCAAGTTTTTCATTGGGTAAAAATGAAAAAAAAATTAAGAGAAAGCTATTTCGGACGTTCCGAAATTCGATCCCGCCGCCCTGTGAGGCTCGGGAGCTATAAATTCCAACTCCAAGGCCTCAGCACACTCGGCCACGTTGCCTACGTGAGTCAACTAACATTATGTACCAAATAAAGATTTTTAGTACTCGGATGATTTCCATCTTTCGATTTTCAGAATATCGTCAATCCTGTCAAGCGATCGATCGAAGTCGGTTACTCGTTCATATTTCTCGCAGTTTTTCTAGACCATTCCAACATTTTCGGGTAATTCCGTTCGAAGTCAAATTCGATTTGACATTTCTCTTCGCTAATTCAGACCGAAAACTTCGACCTTGAAGGAGCCGCGTTAAAATTCGCCACAGAAATACATTTAACGCCAGAATTTTGTCGATTTTCGCGAAAAGTCACAATTTTCTATCGTTCTTTCGGGAAAATGAAAGAGGATCGAAAAAAGGGCTCCGTTACGGACTAATCTCGTCTTCGCGTTCCCGCAAATACCGTCGTTCCTTTGCACAATTTTGCTCCTTTTGCCAAAATCAACTTTTTTCGCCTTTTCGTGATTTTTTTTAAAATACACCCCCATCTTTTATATCCGAAAATGCGAAACTCTACGAAACTTCCGTATTTTTCCTCGAAATTTCCCCCAAACCCCTCTCCTAACATCCAAAAAAACATCACGTTTATCGTAACATTTTCAAACAGTTTCCTTTGATAAATGAAGTACCGCTTGACCGATTTTGTGCAAACTTCACATAAACCATCTACTAAATAGTCCGAACAACGCCTAAACATTTGGTTTGGATAGGTGAGCCCATTCTTGAGTTATAACATTAAAACGAAGAGTGGCATTGGTTTTTTTTTATATATTTAGATTGATTTGTTTTATTTATAATACATTTTATTTTCCAGATGTGGAAAAAGAACGAGCTCTCTCGAGTAACGTGTCGTCGAACATGTACGAAAGCATGTGCGTTCCGGAACTGAACGCTTACATCGACTACACTCAGGCCGCCCTCTTGGCCGATGAAGACCGGAAACCGGTGGTGACACCTGTATCGAATACCCACACCAACGCAAACCTATCTAACAACAACAACTTCCTTCACGAAGGTAAGTGAAATCTGATCCCGAACCACAACTTGATACAGATCCGGTCGCGAACTTCGAGGCTTCCGAAATCTCGGAACAATCTCGGCTCGATTCGCACTGAATTTTTCTCGTTAAGCTCGACAAAATATCGATAAAGTTGATCCGTAAAACAACCAACATCATGCTTACTACTTATTAGTGGTTACACACTCCTGCATATAAATTATCTATGACATTAATGCTGAACGCGAAAAATGTACGACAACGTGGCATACAGCTTCATTCGAGGATTACAAAACTCAGGGGTGTATCCGTAATAGTGGTAAAATTTCAGGAAATTCAGATTTTATAACATTCAATGAAGAATATCTCGGAAACGGCGCGTTTAGGGAAAAATGACGAAGAATAAAATTCATCTTTTTTTCTTTGTGCTAAATTCATTTAGTTTTATGATTCCATGAGTCTATAAGTAGGAAACCAGTGGAAATAGATAAAAATATTCTCCGAAAATTATGATTCAGGTGTCATTCGATTCGGAATGGAATGTAGATAGTGTTTGAGAGAATGCTAAGACCGCTCCCAAAATTTGCTATAGTAATAAACAATTAAGTAAAGTAAAAGAAGGAGGTTTAGGTTTTCGCCAATATCTCAAAAACTATTTGAGATAATTCAAATTTGGAAAGAGATTCAAATAGAGGAGAAAATGTTCTAAAAATTCCCAGAGGCCGGAACTGTAGGACGAATATTTATAATATTCCTAGAGGGTTGAAAATACGCCCGAAAACGGGTACTCTTAAGCCTCGCCCCCTTCGGACCTTTCTTGTATGAATATTATTTAAACTTATTAAATATGAAAATAAAAAATTTAAAAAATTCAGGCCTCTGCAGGATAGATCAATGAACGATAATCCGTGGTCCAAAAATGTTTATCGCGATTTTTCAAATAGTTATACATTAGTTAATTACCGATTTTTTGTAGCACGAACTCACGAACATTATCATTGCAAGTACTATAATTGTTAAACTATTAATCTGAGAATTTTTTCCTTTCGTGGAGCTATTTTTCAAAGGTCTTAATAGATCCTTATTGGAAAATTTTAAAAATTGTTAATTTTCGTTTTGTTATGAACAATTTACTTGAGTGAAAAATTAGAGCTTCAATTTATAATATTACAATTGATCCGTTTTCTTATGATCAGAAACTACTTTATAATTATCATTAATTATTACCTGCTATTGTTTAAGAAATTGTTATAAACCAATGCGTTGTTTATGAGATAATTCAAAATTTTCTTTTGAAAACATATATAATTTTTCACTTAAGTAAATTGTGAATAAAAAAAATGAAAATTAACAATTTTTCAAATTTTCTAACGAGAATCTATTCCAAGACCTTTGAAAAATAGCTCCACAAAAGGAAAAAATCCTCAGTTTAACAGTTTAACAATTATCGCACTTGCAATGTTAATGTTTCTGCTAAAAAATTGATAATCAACTAATACATAACTAATTGAAAAGTCACGATAAACACTTTTGGACGACGGATTATTGTTCATTGATCTATCCCACGACGCCTGAATTTTTTAAATTTTTATTTTCATATTTAATAAGTTTGAATAACATTTACTCATGAAAGGTCCGAAGGAGGCGAGGCTTACGCAAGCCGGAGTACCCGTTTTCAGGATTATTTTCAACCCTCTGGAAAATTATAAATATTTGTCGTAGTTCCGGGAGTTGGGACTTTTTTTTAGAAAATTTCCTCGTCTTCTTGAATATTTTCTCAAATTTGAACTATCTCAGATAGTTTTTGCGATATTGGCGAAAAACCAAACCCCCCAGTTCTAGTATTGGTTGTTTTAGGGCGGCGTGTGTCACCACAATGCTATGTTGACGTGTTTCAGCGATTTCCTTAAATTACTCTCTCTCTCTCTCTCTTATCCGTTTCTTCAATAGTGCAAATCTCCCACTATTCACCTACAAAATTAACACATGACGCAATCGGGGTGTCAAAAGGCGACCTGGCTGTTACAAAATATCAATTGTGCAGAGCTTTAATTAGAGCGATACTATTCCGATTGTTGCGATGTACTTGAAAAATTATCAGAGCGTTTGATATAAGCGAGCATATCATTCTTTTTCGCAAGTGCATCGGCAACCGTGAAGCTATCATCTGCCGACCTTGGCGGGTTGTTTATGCCGCAAAAACTGGCATATTTCGAAAATGTGAACGTCTTGTATTATTAATCGTTCCATAGACCAGGGTCGATAATATTTGAAACAAAAAAAAATAATAGTAGGACGAAACCCATTGGAAAAACAAGAGAATATATCAAAAATTAAAGGAAAAATAATTTGCGAGCGATCTAAGATCGGGAAGTGATAGGGGATGGGCTTTTAAGGGTAAACAACGGATTTTCTCCAAAATAACAGGTCCTATGGAAAAAAAAGTTGAATGACAGAGTTGTAGGCAACAAAAAGATCTACAACTTTTGTATTTACAATTTTTTCACATAACCTCAAAATTTATGTGAAAAATTCAAATAACCAAGTTTTTGGTTTTTTATTTATATCTTTTACAATTTTTTTTTCTCGATATTTGGTGAAAACTTTCATATATATACCCCTAATACATTGTAATTTTTTTGATTTAAAATATTTATTTTTCACCTTTTTGGCGCTCTTGTTTTGACTTAAAATCGAAAACGAAGCCTAATTTTCAAATTCTCACTTCAAAATATCTGCTTTATTACAAAATTCGGTGGGCTTTTTGTTGCTTGAAATCTGTACTTTCTGATGGTGTAAAAAAAATATACACTACTATGGTACATTTTCTCAAAAAATGTTAATAAAGCTAATATATAATAAGACATCTACAATATTTTGAGAAAGTTGTAGAATCTCCTCTAAATTATATGAGTAGATGCCTATTTATTGCTATTTTAAGATAACTTATATACCTGAGTGAACTACGGAAAATTTTAGCCCATCAAAGGTATTTCATAGAGAAGTGGGGAAAGGGCTAGATTGGTCTATGACTTACAACCTGTTATTCCGTAGCATTTTCTGAGAAAATTTACCATAGTAATGTGTATTTTCTTTCAGACCATCAGAAAGTAGAGATTTCAGCGAAAAAAAAGCCCACCGACATTTTTAAAAAAGCAGATATTTTGACGTGAGAATTTTCGATTGAAAATTAGGCTACTTTTTCGATATTATGTCAAAATAAGTTGAAAAAATTAATATTTCAAGTCAAAAAAATTACTGTGTGTTTGGAATATGAAAAGGTAAGTTTACACCAAATTTCGTGAGAAACATTTTTTTTCTGTAGAAGATAAAAATAAAAAATCAAAAACTTGGTTCTATAAACTTTTCACATGAATTTTGAAGTTATGTGAAAAATATTGGGAAAAAAAAATTTGCATCTTTTTATTACCTACAACTTTGCCCTTCAATTTTTTTCCATAGGGCGTGTAGTTTTGCCGGAAATCGAGATAAACCGTTTTTTACTCTCTCCGACCTCAGATGGCCTGTAAATTATTTTTCCTTTATTTTTTATATGGGTTTCATCCTACTATTAAGGTTTTTCAGTTTTTACCATTTTCAAAGGATATGACAGTTGAGATTTTTAGTTTATTATTTTGAATTCTTGTTCGTGAATAATTCAGATGAACATTTCTAAAGTCAATGCAAGCAATCTTCACGTCACATTCAAGATGGAATTGAGAAAGACTAGCTGCCAGAATTTCGTATCTGACTGTATATTCAGGCTTCGAATAGATCGATATTTTCACCTCCATAAAGTTAGCAGAGCCACTTGCGAAAATTTCAATGAAACCTATTGCATTAATTGTCGAATATTTGTCGAGAATTTGTCGTGAAAGAAAAAAATTTGTCGCGCGCTTAGTTTTTTTTATATGGGGTGGCTCTGCTAACTTAATATTAAGTTAGCAGAGCCACTTGCAACAATTTCAATGAAACCTATTGCATTAATTGTCGAGTATTTGTCGTGAATTTGTCGTGGAAGAAAAAAGTTTGTCGCGCGCTTCGTTTTTTTTGTATGGGCTAAATTAATATTTGGCTAAAGGGGCCACACACAAATCACGTAAGTTGGTTAATCGTATTTTTCTTCAATCAGAAATGAGCTGAATAATTGTCGAACGACCCAAACATATTCGTCGTGACAGAAAAAATTTTGTCGCGCGCTTAGTTTTTTTTTAAATGGGGTGGCTCTGCTAACTTAATATTAAGTTAGCAGAGCCACTTGTAACAATTTCAATGAAACCTATCGCATTAATTGTCGAGTATTTGTCGTGAATTTGTCGTGAAAGAAAAAAGCTTGTCGCGCGCTTCGTTTTTTTTGTATGGGCTAAAACAATATTTGGCTAAAGGGGCCACACACAAATCACGTAAGTTGGTTAATCATATTTTTTTTCAATCAGAAATGAGCTGAATAATTGTCGAAGGACCCAAACATATTCGTCGTGACAGAAAAAAATTTGTCGAGCCCTTAGTTTTTTTTAAATGGGGTGGCTCTGCTAACTTAATATTAAGTTAGCAGAGCCACTTGCCACAATTTCAATGAAACCTATCGCATTAATTGTCGAGTATTTGTCGTGAATTTGTCGTGAAAGAAAAAAGCTTGTCGCGCGCTTCGTTTTTTTTGTATGGGCTAAAACAATATTTGGCTAAAGGGGCCACACACAAATCACGTAAGTTGGTTAATCATATTTTTTTTCAATCAGAAATGAGCTGAATAATTGTCGAAGGACCCAAACATATTCGTCGTGACAGAAAAAAATTTGTCGAGCCCTTAGTTTTTTTTAAATGGGGTGGCTCTGCTAACTTAATATTAAGTTAGCAGAGCCACTTGCCACAATTTCAATGAAACCTATCGCATTAATTGTCGAGTATTTGTCGTGAATTTGTCGTGAAAGAAAAAAGCTTGTCGCGCGCTTCGTTTTTTTTGTATGGGCTAAAACAATATTTGGCTAAAGGGGCCACACACAAATCACGTAAGTTGGTTAATCATATTTTTTTTCAATCAGAAATGAGCTGAATAATTGTCGAACGACCCAAACATATTCGTCGTGACAGAAAAAAATGTGTCGAGCCCTTAGTTTTTTTTAAATGGGGTGGCTCTGCTAACTTAATATTAAGTTAGCAGAGCCACTTGCCACAATTTCAATGAAACCTATCGCATTAATTGTCGAGTATTTGTCGTGAATTTGTCGTGAAAGAAAAAAGCTTGTCGCGCGCTTCGTTTTTTTTGTATGGGCTAAAACAATATTTGGCTAAAGGGGCCACACACAAATCACGTAAGTTGGTTAATCATATTTTTTTTCAATCAGAAATGAGCTGAATAATTGTCGAAGGACCCAAACATATTCGTCGTGACAGAAAAAAATTTGTCGAGCCCTTAGTTTTTTTTAAATGGGGTGGCTCTGCTAACTTAATATTAAGTTAGCAGAGCCACTTGCCACAATTTCAATGAAACCTATCGCATTAATTGTCGAGTATTTGTCGTGAATTTGTCGTGAATGAAAAAAGCTTGTCGCGCACTTCGTTTTTTTTGTATGGGCTAAATTAATATTTGGCTAAAGGGGCCACACACAAATCACGTAAGTTGGTTAATCATATTTTTTTTCAATCAGAAATGAGCTGAATAATTGTCGAACGACCCAAACATATTCGTCGTGACAGAAAAAAATTTGTCGAGCCCTTAGTTTTTTTTAAATGGGGTGGCTCTGCTAACTTAATATTAAGTTAGCAGAGCCACTTGCAACAATTTCAATGAAACCTATTGCATTAATTGTCGAGTATTTGTCGTGAATTTGTCGTGAAAGAAAAAAGTTTGTCGCGCGCTTCGTTTTTTTTGTATGGGCTATATTAATATTTGGCTAAAGGGGCCACACACAAATCACGTAAGTTGGTTAATCGTATTTTTTTTCAATCAGAAATGAGCTGAATAATTGTCGAACGACCCAAACATATTCGTCGTGACAGAAAAAAGTTTGCCGCGCGCTTAGTTTTTTTTAAATGAGGTGGCTCTGCTAACTTAATATTAAGTTAGCAGAGCCACTTGCAACAATTTCAATGAAACCTATTGCATAAATTGTCGAGTATTTGTCGTGAATTTGTCGTGAAAGAAAAAAGTTTGTCGCGCGCTTAGTTCTTTTTGTATGGGCTAATTTAATATTTGGCTAAAGGGGCCACACACAAATCACGTACGTTGGTTAATCGTATTTTTTTTTCAATCAGAAATGAGCTGAATAATTGTCGAATGACCCAAACATATTCGTCGTGACAGAAAAAAGTTTGCCGCGCGCTTAGTTTTTTTTAAACGAGGTGGCTCTGCTAACTTAATATTAAGTTAGCAGAGCCACTTGCAACAATTTCAATGAAACCCATTGCATTAATTGTCGAATATTTGTCGTGAATTTGTCGTGAAAGAAAAAAGTTTGTCGCGCGCTTCGTTTTTTTTGTATGGGCTATATTAATATTTGGCTAAAGGGGCCACACACAAATCACGTACGTTGGTTAATCGTATTTTTTTTTCAATCCGAAATGAGCTGAATAATTGTCGAATGACCCAAACATATTCGTCGTGACAGAAAAAAGATTGTCGCGCGCTTATTTTTTTTGTATGGGCTAAATTTATATTTGGCTAAAGAGGCCACACACAAATCACGTAAGTTGGTTAATCGTATTTTTTTTCAATCAGAAATGAGCTGAATAATTGTCGAACGACCCAAACATATTCGTCGTGACAGAAAAAATTTTGTCGCGCGCTTAGTTTTTTTTAAATGGGGTGGCTCTGCTAACTTAATATTAAGTTAGCAGAGCCACTTGTAACAATTTCAATGAAACCTATTGCATTAATTGTCGAATATTTGTCGTGAATTTGTCGTGAAAGAAAAAAGTTTGTCGCGCGCTTCGTTTTTTTTGTATGGGCTATATTAATATTTGGCTAAAGGGGCCACACACAAAGCACGTAAGTTGGTTAATCGTATTTTTTTTCAATCAGAAATGAGCTGAATAATTGTCGAACGACCCAAACATATTCGTCGTAACAGAAAAAAGTTTGTCGAGCGCTTAGTTTTTTTTAAATGGGGTGGCTCTGCTAACTTAATATTAAGTTAGCAGAGCCACCCCATTTAAAAAAAACTAAGCGCGCGGCAAAATTTTTTCTGTCACGACGAATATGTTTGGGTCGTTCGACAATTATTCAGCTCATTTCTGATTGAAAAAAAATACGATTAACCAACTTACGTGATTTGTGTGTGGCCCCTTTAGCCAAATATTAATTTAGCCCATACAAAAAAAACGAAGCGCGCGACGAACTTTTTTCTTTCACGACAAATTCACGACAAATACACGACAATTAATGCGATAGGTTTCATTGAAATTGTTACAAGTGGCTCTGCTAACTTAATATTAAGTTAGCAGAGCCACCCCATTTAAAAAAAACTAAGCGCGCGGCAAAATTTTTTCTGTCACGACGAATATGTTTGGGTCGTTCGACAATTATTCAGCTCATTTCTGATTGAAAAAAAATACGATTAACCAACGAACGTGATTTGTGTGTGGCCCCTTTAGCCAAATATTAATTTAGCCCATTCAAAAAGAACGAAGCGCGCGACAAACTTTTTTCTGTCACGACGAATATGTTTGGGTCATTCGACAATTATTCAGCTCATTTCTGATTGAAAAAAAAATACGATTAACCAACGTACGTGATTTGTGTGTGGCCCCTTTAGCCAAATATTAAATTAGCCCATACAAAAAGAACTAAGCGCGCGACAAACTTTTTTCTTTCACGACAAATTCACGACAAATACTCGACAATTTATGCAATAGGTTTCATTGAAACTTAATATTAAGTTAGCAGAGCCACCTCATTTAAAAAAAACTAAGCGCGCGGCAAACTTTTTTCTGTCACGACGAATATGTTTGGGTCGTTCGACAATTATTCAGCTCATTTCTGATTGAAAAAAAATACGATTAACCAACTTACGTGATTTGTGTGTGGCCCCTTTAGCCAAATATTAATATAGCCCATACAAAAAAAACGAAGCGCGCGACAAACTTTTTTCTTTCACGACAAATTCACGACAAATATTCGACAATTAATGCAATAGGTTTCATTGAAATTGTTACAAGTGGCTCTGCTAACTTAATATTAAGTTAGCAGAGCCACCACATTTAAAAAAAACTAAGCGCGCGACAAACTTTTTTCTGTCACGAAGAATATGTTTGGGTCGTTCGACAATTATTCAGCTCATTTCTGATTGAAAAAAAATACGATTAACCAACGTACGTGATTTGTGTGTGGCCCCTTTAGCCAAATATTAAATAAGCCCATACAAAAAAAACGAAGCGCGCGACAAACTTTTTTCTTTCACGACAAATTCACGACAAATACTCGACAATTAATGCAATAGGTTTCATTGAAATTGTTGCAAGTGGCTCTGCTAACTTAATATTAAGTTAGCAGAGCCACCCCATTTAAAAAAAACTAAGGGCTCGACAAATTTTTTTCTGTCACGACGAATATGTTTGGGTCGTTCGACAATTATTCAGCTCATTTCTGATTGAAAAAAAATATGATTAACCAACTTAAGTGATTTGTGTGTGGCCCCTTTAGCCAAATATTGTTTTAGCCCATACAAAAAAAACGAAGCGCGCGACAAGCTTTTTTCTTTCACGACAAATTCACGACAAATACTCGACAATTAATGCGATAGGTTTCATTGAAATTGTGGCAAGTGGCTCTGCTAACTTAATATTAAGTTAGCAGAGCCACCCCATTTAAAAAAAACTAAGGGCTCGACAAATTTTTTTCTGTCACGACGAATATGTTTGGGTCCTTCGACAATTATTCAGCTCATTTCTGATTGAAAAAAAATATGATTAACCAACTTACGTGATTTGTGTGTGGCCCCTTTAGCCAAATATTGTTTTAGCCCATACAAAAAAAACGAAGCGCGCGACAAGCTTTTTTCTTTCACGACAAATTCACGACAAATACTCGAAAATTAATGCGATAGGTTTCATTGAAATTGTTACAAGTGGCTCTGCTAACTTAATATTAAGTTAGCAGAGCCACCCCATTTAAAAAAAAACTAAGCGCTCGACAAATGTTTTTCTGTCACGACGAATATGTTTGGGTCGTTCGACAATTATTCAGCTCATTTCTGATTGAAAAAAAATATGATTAACCAACTTACGTGATTTGTGTGTGGCCCCTTTAGCCAAATATTAATTTAGCCCATACAAAAAAAACGAAGCGCGCGACAAGCTTTTTTCTTTCACGACAAATTCACGACAAATACTCGACAATTAATGCGATAGGTTTCATTGAAATTGTGGCAAGTGGCTCTGCTAACTTAATATTAAGTTAGCAGAGCCACCCCATTTAAAAAAAACTAAGGGCTCGACAAATTTTTTTCTGTCACGACGAATATGTTTGGGTCCTTCGACAATTATTCAGCTCATTTCTGATTGAAAAAAAATATGATTAACCAACTTACGTGATTTGTGTGTGGCCCCTTTAGCCAAATATTGTTTTAGCCCATACAAAAAAAACGAAGCGCGCGACAAGCTTTTTTCTTTCACGACAAATTCACGACAAATACTCGACAATTAATGCGATAGGTTTCATTGAAATTGTTACAAGTGGCTCTGCTAACTTAATATTAAGTTAGCAGAGCCACCCCATTTAAAAAAAAACTAAGCGCTCGACAAATGTTTTTCTGTCACGACGAATATGTTTGGGTCGTTCGACAATTATTCAGCTCATTTCTGATTGAAAAAAAATATGATTAACCAACTTACGTGATTTGTGTGTGGCCCCTTTAGCCAAATATTAATTTAGCCCATACAAAAAAAACGAAGCGCGCGACAAGCTTTTTTCTTTCACGACAAATTCACGACAAATACTCGACAATTAATGCGATAGGTTTCATTGAAATTGTGGCAAGTGGCTCTGCTAACTTAATATTAAGTTAGCAGAGCCACCCCATTTAAAAAAAACTAAGGGCTCGACAAATTTTTTTCTGTCACGACGAATATGTTTGGGTCCTTCGACAATTATTCAGCTCATTTCTGATTGAAAAAAAATATGATTAACCAACTTACGTGATTTGTGTGTGGCCCCTTTAGCCAAATATTGTTTTAGCCCATACAAAAAAAACGAAGCGCGCGACAAGCTTTTTTCTTTCACGACAAATTCACGACAAATACTCGACAATTAATGCGATAGGTTTCATTGAAATTGTGGCAAGTGGCTCTGCTAACTTAATATTAAGTTAGCAGAGCCACCCCATTTAAAAAAAACTAAGGGCTCGACAAATTTTTTTCTGTCACGACGAATATGTTTGGGTCCTTCGACAATTATTCAGCTCATTTCTGATTGAAAAAAAATATGATTAACCAACTTACGTGATTTGTGTGTGGCCCCTTTAGCCAAATATTAATTTAGCCCATACAAAAAAAACGAAGCGCGCGACAAGCTTTTTTCTTTCACGACAAATTCACGACAAATACTCGACAATTAATGCGATAGGTTTCATTGAAATTGTGGCAAGTGGCTCTGCTAACTTAATATTAAGTTAGCAGAGCCACCCCATTTAAAAAAAACTAAGGGCTCGACAAATTTTTTTCTGTCACGACGAATATGTTTGGGTCCTTCGACAATTATTCAGCTCATTTCTGATTGAAAAAAAATATGATTAACCAACTTACGTGATTTGTGTGTGGCCCCTTTAGCCAAATATTAATTTAGCCCATACAAAAAAAACGAAGCGCGCGACAAGCTTTTTTCTTTCACGACAAATTCACGACAAATACTCGACAATTAATGCGATAGGTTTCATTGAAATTGTGGCAAGTGGCTCTGCTAACTTAATATTAAGTTAGCAGAGCCACCCCATTTAAAAAAAACTAAGGGCTCGACAAATTTTTTTCTGTCACGACGAATATGTTTGGGTCCTTCGACAATTATTCAGCTCATTTCTGATTGAAAAAAAATATGATTAACCAACTTACGTGATTTGTGTGTGGCCCCTTTAGCCAAATATTAATTTAGCCCATACAAAAAAAACGAAGCGCGCGACAAGCTTTTTTCTTTCACGACAAATTCACGACAAATACTCGACAATTAATGCGATAGGTTTCATTGAAATTGTGGCAAGTGGCTCTGCTAACTTAATATTAAGTTAGCAGAGCCACCCCATTTAAAAAAAACTAAGGGCTCGACAAATTTTTTTCTGTCACGACGAATATGTTTGGGTCCTTCGACAATTATTCAGCTCATTTCTGATTGAAAAAAAATATGATTAACCAACTTAAGTGATTTGTGTGTGGCCCCTTTAGCCAAATATTGTTTTAGCCCATACAAAAAAAACGAAGCGTGCGACAAGCTTTTTTCTTTCACGACAAATTCACGACAAATACTCGACAATTAATGCGATAGGTTTCATTGAAATTGTGGCAAGTGGCTCTGCTAACTTAATATTAAGTTAGCAGAGCCACCCCATTTAAAAAAAACTAAGGGCTCGACAAATTTTTTTCTGTCACGACGAATATGTTTGGGTCCTTCGACAATTATTCAGCTCATTTCTGATTGAAAAAAAATATGATTAACCAACTTACGTGATTTGTGTGTGGCCCCTTTAGCCAAATATTGTTTTAGCCCATACAAGAAAAACGAAGCGCGCGACAAGCTTTTTTCTTTCACGACAAATTCACGACAAATACTCGACAATTAATGCGATAGGTTTCATTGAAATTGTTACAAGTGGCTCTGCTAACTTAATATTAAGTTAGCAGAGCCACCCCATTTAAAAAAAAACTAAGCGCGCGACAAAATTTTTTCTGTCACGACGAATATGTTTGGGTCGTTCGACAATTATTCAGCTCATTTCTGATTGAAGAAAAATACGATTAACCAACTTACGTGATGTGTGTGAGGCCCCTTTAGCCAAATATTAATTTAGCCCATACAAAAAAAACGAAGCGCGCGACAAACTTTTTTCTTCCACGACAAATTCACGACAAATACTCGACAATTAATGCAATAGGTTTCATTGAAATTGTTGCAAGTGGCTCTGCTAACTTAATATTAAGTTAGCAGAGCCACCCCATATAAAAAAAACTAAGCGCGCGACAGACTTTTTTCTTCCACGACAAATTCACGACAAATTCTCGACAATTAATGCAATAGGTTTCATTGAAATTGTTGCAAGTGGCTCTGCTAACTTAATATTAAGTTAGCAGAGCCACCCCATATAAAAAAAACTAAGCGCGCGACAAATTTTTTTCTTTCACGACAAATTCTCGACAAATATTCGACAATTAATGCAATAGGTTTCATTGAAATTTTCGCAAGTGGCTCTGCTAACTTTATGGAGGTGATATTTTCGACGTGCGAAAATTTTCTAGGAAATGTAAAGGGAATATTTTTAGTCCGCAATATTTCACAGCGCGTGACTATGTAACAAGTAATAAACGGTCTCTCCTGGAAGTTTTTTCGGAAAAGAGTGAGCATGACTCAAATCTGAATTACGGGTCACGTTTTCTTCGATATGGCAATCATACCGTTCTATTTCGAATGCTGCAATTGAGGTTGCCAAGGTTTGCGGATTTTTCTCTGTATTCGAAATTCGATGACTTATTACGAATAGAATTTCTCTTTACAATTTCGTCGTCTTGTCCCCCTACCCGTTTTTGGCTTATGAAGAGATCCTGTACTTCATATTAAGGCATTAAAAACATTTTGATTATTGATAGTTAGTCTTGGTGCAGTAAGCAAAAAACACAAATCAAATAATTAATGGAATGTTCTTATTTATTAGGACTTATCGTTAAAGTGCATCTGATCAGTCCAACTTTTGATCACTATAACCGATCATTGTGGCCTGTTGTCACTAGTAATATCACAAGTGATTGAATTTTCGTGATAAGTCTGTAGACCTATTTCTTAACGAAACTGAGTTTTCTCTTAGCAACTCAGTTGAGTTAAGAAATAAAAGACAGAGTCACGAGTGATGTTTCATTAGACTATTTCACGAACAAATGACTCATGTTGACGTCTGTAATTTATATTTATAATTTGTCAAACAGTCCGTATCCATGGTTGAGTCGTTTAAAACACCAAAGTTGTAAGACCAATCATGATTCAAAGACAGTTGGTGTTTTCGTGATAATACGAGCTGCCTTTGACCTGTGGTTGGTCAGATTTTGATATGAGTGAAATAGTCATCAATATTCTTCCCCATTGCTACAATGTTGTTGGTTAGTCCTTTCTGAATACGACTGTCAAAGAACCTTCACTTTGGCAAACGTCAGGCAAAAGTTATCCCTATCGAAAGATCTCATGAAGCTAAATAAACAACCTATAGGTACTTCTTACAGTATGCTGTTGTTTTGATATAATATTCAAAACATAGATTTTATTCATCGATGATATTTCCATATATGCCGATAAAATAAGTCCAATGTTTCTCTAACTTTTCGTTACCATGTTTATAGAATGCTTAATCTTTGCTCGCAAAATAGGCCACAGTTTTCGCAATGAGTTTCTCGTTGGTGAGAAATCTTTTTCCCTGGAGCATCCTTTTAAGGTCTGCAAATAGCCGCTAGTCGCTGGGGCTAAATCTGGCGAATGAGGTTGGTATTTTGCATTTGAGGCGCCATCTATGTGCAACAATGTGCTAGTCCGGAAATTTTTTTATCAGTGTAGGGTTCTGGTCTATTGGCCATATTATTTCAAGATATAAGGGATTCCTATTGCTGGAACTCAAGAAGTACAATCTAAGAAGACCATCTAGGTTGCAGCAGTTCCTTCTTCGCAATTCAGACATGAAAACCTCCCGATCTACGTAAGCGGTTTCCCCATATCAATCGAATCCCATGGTGCCATAATTTCAGGATTCGCAGGAATTTCTAAACGGCCGGTTATCGAAAATGATAACCTGTATAAGTGAAGATATTAACCTAGATTCGGCAACACCTCGCTTTCAAATTTTCAAACCGTGACGATATGTATTCACTTTTTTTTAAATTATGCAATTTTAATGGGGCTAACGATACCCATCTTTTTGTTATTATAAAATGATTAGGACGGCAAAACAAACGTCAGGTAGGTGGTAATGGAGCGATGGCTGCGCGTATGTTGTTACGCGGTGACGAAATGCGTAATTTTCAATTTCGACAATAGCTGGTGTCTAATGACAATTTGTTGGAATGCTCTAACACTTAGTTTAGGTGTTGTCAGTGTGGAATTATATGGTTTTTACTAGAGTTGGGCATAATCGAATGATTTCAATAATCGATATATAGGTTCTCGAGAGATTTCAATAATCGAATGATCATTCGAGATATTGATCATTCGGTATTCCACTCAGTTCTCATCGCGTGAGCGGCTTAGGATATCCCTTATCTTCAATATAATTGCGTCGGCTCCCTACAGTATTAAGTTTCACATTTTATGGCTTCATTTTATTACATTGCCGTTGGTCCTTTGATAATGTATTATTATGCTATTTGGTTTTGGTCCAATATTTGAAAATTTCTTTCCAGCTGTTCGAAAGGGAATGGAGCTATGAAATGAATTATTATGTACCTGAAATTCCCTAGAATGCACAATTATATACCTATTTATAATCACTAAATACAATAATACCGACAACATCAGTTCCGTCGGAAAGGGTATTTTCGAAATGTGGAAGCAATCAAAATCCGCCGTAATAGATTAGCGCCAAAAAAATGTTAACCAAATAATTTTTTCTGAATGGCGAAATGTGATGTCAATGAAATTTGTACTTTTTACTTTATTCCATTCTGTTTTTTGCAAAGACATATTTTTAATCATATATTACACGTCCAGATTGAATTTTCTATGACCTTCATTCCTCCAATTAATTAGTTCCTGAATGATTGAAAATAAAATTCGAGTCAATTGAATAGATGCATGCATAATACCAATTGAAGCTATCTACAAGCATCAAATGCCACTTACACAAATATTTAAAAAAAATAACGATAAAATACTTGTTGAACTAACCTCTGGGTCCGAGTTCTTAATTAATAACAAATATAATAATAAATAATAATAAATAAATATATCTGAATATTTTGAACGAACAGCTACTGAATAAGATAAGAAAAATAATGAATACCTCAATTTGCAATGGAATAAATAATAAAATCATTCACTGGCTGCAATTTCGGCAGCACCTGACCAGAATCCAGATGGCAGCCATAAATTCTATCGATTGTTAAAGAAACCTTTCATATCTCATACTTATATGCCGCCAAAGGAACTTCGAAATATCAAAATATTCAGAACGTATACGAACGAATTACTAGTACGAGATATCTCGTATCTCATTTCATTTCATTCAATTCTTGCTCGAGTCGAGTGATATCTCATCTGGATGCCATATGATAGACAACAGAAAATCATTCGAATGAATTCACTCACATTTTTCAGAACATCTCGAGATATCTCGAGATAGCAATTAATGAAGAAACCAGTTACGCCAGTGATACAGACAGTATCTTTTCGAGTAGACATATTGGCTACTCCCATACAGAAAAAAAAAGTTAATTCAGGAATATACAGAGTGATCATAATTAATTTTCAAACACCAACTACAAATAATAGTCAAAAACTTTCATATTTCAAATGACTCACTCGGTATTTCTATATCTCGTTGAACGTAAAAATTAATTTCTAAACGATCTTCCTAAGGTTTTCCTACACCTAAACCTGATAGTTTCTCAGCAATTTTCGACCATTATAGACCATTATATATGTAGTAGATGTTTGAAAATTAATTATGATCACTCTGTTTATTCCAGAGTTACATTTTTTTTCTGTATAGGAGTAGCCAAAAAAAAATGAAAAAAATACTGTCTGTATTGCTGGCGCAAATGGTTTCTTCATTAATTGCTATTTTAAAAAAATCCATATTCTCAATTTTTAACCATTTTCTCGTAAATGGTGCTTCTAAGGTATAAAGTGATCTGAAGAAACTCATCATAATTTGAGCTTTCCATTTCATTTTCTTGGTCAAATACAGGGTATTACATTAAAAAAAATGTAACTTTGGTCTAGATCTTTGTTTTCGAACACCATGTATATATGAAAATAATTTTAAATTGTGCTTTTGCACACTCTACACATCACAAAAAAATATTTTCAAAATATCTCTCCCTCAAAACGAGCTCTGCGCCTGTGGTGGGTCACCCTGTATATTAAGTCTTATTATACGACTTATTATTGTTGTATGTCCTACTCGATGGAAGAATACCTCTGCAGAAATGCTTCATCAGTCTGCTTGAAGCTTGCTGGCGACCCATAATTGCCGAAGCTCGATCTAGGGTGATCCCCAGGGTCCTGTTAGCGGTCTGCACTTCTCGCACGTATAGGGTAAAGCGTAAACTGCGTCACCAATAATTACATAATTAAATCTTCAGACGTTCCTCCGCCCATATTTGCATATTCTCGAACTTTTCGGAGAAGTATTAATATTAAATATGCCAGTCGGTATGTGTGCCTATAGAAGATGATTCATTCACCCACGGTCGAACCCGTCCAACCGTGATAAGACGGAACGCAAGACGGCACCAAACGCAAACATTGGCACACAGTAAACAATCGCAAAAGTTGCAAAAACGTAGAATAATACCCACAATGTACGTCTACTTCTGGGGGGCCGGATACCCAATCTCCATTTATTTCGTATGAGACTGGTAAGGTTGGCTTGGTGCGATGGTGAAAGTGAGATAAACTCGGCACATACAGAATATTGCACATCGTTCTTTTGGACATGCTTGGTTTCCAACAATACGAAATCTTCGTTCTTTTTTTCGCCCTCTACTTTCGATTCGATATCGTTGATGTATCAGTCTTTTGAGTTGTCTTCACGCAGAATGCTACGTCTGAAATAGGTGTCTTCGCGTTTTGGTGGCGATTTGTTTTGGACTGGATAGTGGCAGTGATATAACCGATGATTTGGAGTGTTGCCAAAATGACTTCGCTAGTGTTCAGAGGTTTGTCAAGACACAACTCTTTTCAATATTCTTGCCCTCTGTCCATAAAGAGACCATAGATGACCATGGATCTATTTGATTTGTAACGATAAAGGACGTTTTTTCAAGAGCTTGAGACTAATCGTGCATCCGATCAGTCCAATTTTTGTACACCTCTTCCAATAATTGTGGCCTTATTTCATGATGTTCTTCAATATTGTACTCTAATGCAGAGTTGGTGGTTTGAAAGCATAACCCATGGATTTAACATACCTCCACAGAAAATAATCCTGAGGCATTAAATCCACGATATTGACAGGACCTATTTTTGAAATACTGTTTCCACCAAATTGTCATTGTACGTAGTACCATCTTATTGGAACCATAGATTATCAAAAATGTCGATTGTAGCACGAATATCCTGCTCAGAAGGACCATTATGTCGATTATAAAGTGAATGAAGAGCTCTATAAGTTTCTCTGGTTTTGAAAATGGATCTCCACAATTGGGTAGCGTTGTTTAATTATTGATCTATTAATGATTAATATGGCTCAACTTTCTGGGCACAAATGTCAAAGAACTGTCACTGTCATGCTTCTCCTTCGGTACTTAAAAATTCAAATGAACATACAGGGTGTTTCTATTTGAATGTCAAAGTCAGTCGTGTCAAAAACCTCAAAACTCATTTTTTTCAAATGAGAACACATTTTTTCTATTGGTCAGCTGGAATCTACGTTAAAAAATTGTGTGTATTTTTTATAATACATACTACTGCATTACTTACCGAATATCTCGGGAAATAAGCATTTTAGAGCAGTATATATACTATTTTTAACGTAGATTTCAGCTGACCAATAAAAAAATGGGATCTTATTTGAAAAAAATGAGTTTTGAGGTTTTTGTCATGACTGACTTTGACATTTAAATAGAAACACCCTGTATGTTCAATTGAATTTGCAATTGACGAAGGAGAAGCATTGGTATGTCTTCTGATAGAAGCTAGAAAATTAGGAATTTTCATACAAAAATCTACAAGTTATTAACATTGGAATGAATCCCCATCTGAGAAAATTTAATGGGTTTTTTCAGATTTCACACGAATTTTCTGAGAATAATATGTAGGTAACACATTAAAACAATGTAGAATTCAATGGGTAATCTGATTTTATCAATGAAAAAACTGGGTATTACATTCAAAAAACGAAAGTTGGTACCATTCCCGGTGAAACCGGAAGTCGAACGAATCTGAAATTTTTTCCAAGAATGCATGTCTCCTAACAAAGCTTAACTATAAAATTTCAAGTGTCTCGAGTCATTCTTTGAAATATTCTAACGAACGTTTGTCGTGAATTACCCTGTATAGGTTGTAATTCTACAACTTGAACCTAAATTTTATTTAGGTCAAATGAGCATTTTCCAAAAAAATTTTAAAAAACACATACACGTAAAATGGCCATAACTGCGAAACAACTTGGCGGATTTTGCCCATTAACGAACTTAACTGGGATGTTCATGCCCCAAACCTACCCTCTAAATTTTAAATCACTAAGGGCCGGTTTCTGACGCATTTGAAAGGAGTTTATCTTCAGTTTTTCTACTGAATTCTATTGAATTGGACAGATAAACGGAAGATAAACCACATGTTATATTCCTCAGAAACCGGCCCTAACTCATTTCTTTCGAGAGTTATCTTGCTTACTGCATCAGAAATCTGGCCACGCTGTTTCTGGCGGAAAGTAATAATACTTTTGAATCGTATATCTTAGAAAGAAGTGGAAAAGCTCTGTGGGCAGGGGCTTTGGCGCTCTTGTTCAAACTTGGACAAATCGTGTCGTCGAAAGTATTGGTTTCTCAGAGTTGGGTATGATATCAATTGATTTTTATGATAGAACTGCATCATAAACGAAGTTAAATTTAGAAAAGTTTCATTAAAAAAAATATAAGAGTGCCAAAAATTATTAATCCGAAACCACCAGACTGATCCTACCCAATAACGAACTTATCCGAGATATTCATTCCTCAAATCTACTTTGAAAATTATATCATAACAATAGAAACTTACCCAATAATCCAGTTTTGTTTTTACTGGATATTCTGAACCCAATTTGATTAACTTACAAAAGTATATATTGTCATCATCATGTGGATTATCCTAGGGCATTATATTACCAAACAAAAATTATAATATCCTATACTCCTCATAATTCTACGATAGCTGAGGTTATTTCATTGGTCACTTTGCATTCAATCATACTTTGTTTTCTAGAACGGAAGGTATCTTTTATCATGAGTAATGAATTTTGGATAGAACAAGAAATAAATATGACATGTCCCTTATCGGTAGTTAAGATGACATGTATGAACACAGATCATTCATATATGTTCATATAAACAAATGCGGACATTACAGCATTCACAAATTCAAGATGCGGAACCTTGTTTTCCAACACAATATATTTTCAGTAAGTCGAATTATATAAACAAATAAGATGAGATGAATGAACAGTGAACACAGATAGATAGAATTCGTATTCTGTGAAAACATATAGAAGTACGATGTATTTTTGAGATTTTGAAAAATCATATCTCCGAAAGTATGAGCTTGTTAGAGTAAAAAATGATATCAATGGATTCTTATGTTGAACATGCATCTTAAAATTAATTGTTCCGAGACCAAAATTGCGTCCTTACAGAGGGGAAACCAATAATCTGTCACACGTTTTTATTCGATTTTTTACAACGTACTCAAATCGGCCCAAACATGAATGTTGATGTACGCGTTAATAAACACGTTCCCTGCCATTAACGACAGGAAGGTGCGTTTGTCCGTAGACCGGAATCGAAGGCAACGGTAACAGTTGTAAGTCGACCGGGTCAGCATCGTCCGGTCCAATCTCACTTAACGCGGGATTCTTCCGAAAGGACATCCTGTGTCCAGATGAGTTATGCGCGAGATTTTTTTTACTTTCGGAGAACGCGAACGCACGAGCGGCAGCGTTTCCCGTGAGGAAATCGCACGGTCTTCGTTTCCTCTCCGAAATTGCCCAATTATCGATCTTGACCTTATGGTAATGACGGTGATTGTCGGATTCGGATGTCTCTATTTATTTTGAGTCGGAAAGGGAACTAAGTTGGGATCGGGATTTCGGAATTCAACACCTCCGATGGAGATTTTTTTAATTATG
This sequence comes from Halyzia sedecimguttata, assembly GCA_937662695.2. Classification (NCBI taxonomy): domain Eukaryota; kingdom Metazoa; phylum Arthropoda; class Insecta; order Coleoptera; family Coccinellidae; genus Halyzia; species Halyzia sedecimguttata. The sequence goes on along the minus strand of OW569412.2, from coordinate 98,391,329 downwards.
TTCACAGTTATAATTGCTATTCAATTTTATTCAGTTCCTATATGAGTGTGCACTCCGAGCGGAATGAGTCATCGAAATATGTTTATATTGAAGAAATTACAGTTTATACTACTGATATGAGTCACATGTAGCATAGATACAGTTAATGCAAAAAATATCTCCGAAAGTATTGTTTTCTCAGTGTTGGGAATGATATCAATGGATTATTATGATAGAACTACATCATGAAAGAAATTAAAATCCTTTTGCATCTTATCTTTATATGACGGTCCAATTTTAGCTACAAGTGTTTCAAAACTATCAGGAGTCATTCTGAAAAATTGAGTAAATGAAATAGCCAGTTTTATTTATGAAACAAATCCATGTCCATATGTCATCAGTTCAGAGAGAACTCTAACCAGAATTCTTATGTATGATATCTTAAATAGTGTTACAAAGGAATAACTACCTGTACATTAGTTGGAAATCCCGTTCTAAATAGTCCATAATTAGAGAATGACTTGTAAATTATGCTCGACTTCCTTGCATCATTCATTTTCGACTCATTGACCAAAAAACTGCGTATAAACTTAGCGAATCCAAATTTCAAATTGTTTACATGCTTACATCAACATCAAACAAACCAAACTCCAGAAATAGACTTTCAGTTTCGTTTGACATTAATGACGTTTATCTTTCAAACTGGACCTACCACAAACAGATAGAACACAGACATATAGAATGCGCATTCCGTGAGAACATATAGAAGTACGATGTATGATGTATTATTGAAATTTTGAAAAATCACATCTCCGAAAGTATTAGCTTGTTAAATTTGAGAATAATATCGATGGGTTCTTATGATGAAACTGCATCTTAAAAAAAATTGAATTCAGAATTTTGTTACTCCGAAACCATCCTGCCGCTTTTGCCCAATAACGAACTTAACCGAGATATTTAGGTTCCAAACCTACTCTGAAAATTTCAACTGTCTAGCTCATTCCGTTCGAGAGTTATCGTGTTAATGGACGGCCGGACAGAATCGATTTCGACCACAGATTCTTGATCAGTGAGTCGAACCAAATCGTTTAAGATCATTTTCAGTCAAAAATTCGAAAATTACAGATTTTTAGGCAAATTGATAAGCACTCTGTTACGAGTTACAAGAGCGCCAAAATGTCAGGAGCTTTTACTCCATGTTCCATTGTCTATTCACGCCTCATACGAAGTTGATCGAGCTGAAAGTCTGTACTCGATTGTAAAATGGTGGCTCGTAGTTGTGTGCGGAATTTCAGCTGTTTCTGACGCATAGTTTCTGCAATACAAAATATTTAATGAAAAAATTTTTTTAATTTTTTTTCTAATGATGCGAAATTCACGAAATTTCGCGAGAATCAACGCTACGGCATCCTTCAAGTAATTACCGAGTTTTAATTGGATCCGATTTATTTATATCTTTCTCCCAACCTCTGAAATCTATAAAATATATTAAATCAAATGATTGTTTTGAAATTGCTTCTCCGTTAGAAATACTAGGAAATTGTCAGATGTAATATTCAGAACAACGATGCCTAATAAACAGTAACGAAATAACACCAAAGATTAAACAACTTTTGCAATTTCAAAACGATTGAAATTCTGTTTGAGAGTGACCAAAACTACGCGGATTACGTAAGTAATCACATTTATTTTTATAAAAAGTTGGGCAATTAAAAATAAAAATTGATCTGTTTCAAAATTTTTCCAGAGAATTTAATGGATTCAATTACTGAGGCAAACATTTCTGTGACTGTGCTGAAGCGTTTTGTTCAGTTTGATGCTTGTTGCTGTTTTTTTCTTTTTTTCTTGATAACATCTTTTGCTTCGAGATTTGCTGGTTCGAGATTGTTTATTGTTATTGTATATCATTTATATTGAAGGTTGTTCGTTATTTAAGTGTATGATTTTGCACAATAAGTTGTTTTATTTGGGTGAATACTGTTTCTGGGCGTTGCCTGTTTGTATTCCTTTGTACAATAAATAAATAAATAAATTAAAATGAATATATTTCGAATTTTATTTGCTCAATGTCATGATTTCTTTAGTTGGGTTATTTGAATTATAGAATTCTTAACCAAAATAATTTATCATTATCAATATCGAATGAAAATTGTTCGAGTTGACAAAGTTATATCGCTTCTTTCGATTCTATTTTCACCGATCAACATACGCTTCCGAATTGAAATGTCCGACCGAAAGTATTCCATATGTTTCTCCACCATTGAAATGATATCTAGAGGTATATGCAAATACTTCAAAAGGTACCAATGTTCATTGTGTCATATTTAAACCTGAATCGCAAACTCTCTCCCTCAGAAGACATTCCAACCCCTCGATGACTATTTCGAGTACAGCAGAGCAACCCTTTCACCCAAAAAAAAAGGGGAGCAGCCATTTTATATCCCAAGAACGAATGGCGCGTCCCCAAGAACAAGTTCCAAGACATCTGACGACGTAAAACAGTTGAAGTAGTGTACCCATAATCGCGCACGTGTTCTGGCAGATACCCCTGTTATCCAACACCACTTGGGCCACTTCCTCTGCTTTCGAGGGGTGCGTTCGGCAGCTTCTTTTCAAAACGCAGCATAAGGTGGGCAGGGCGGTTTCCAAACCGGGTACTTGCTCTTGCTCTCTTCTCGATCGAGTTTCTTTGCGCGCACGTGAACTGGCAATGTCAAATTTATTATCATAGACATAGGTGTGTTTGTATGTGCACTTCGAGAGCCCCGAGCCACGAGGAGCCCTCGGCCGGAAATAGGTGGTTTTGGAGAGGCAGCGTCCGATTGAGCTCTGTCATATTGTCAGACATGTCGATCGGGGATTATCTAAGGCCCGGCGCCGACGGTAGCTAGGAGTTGAGCACGTGATGGTGTTTTTTTACAATGAGACCCGTGTTCATGTCGATGTGATGTGATTGGATCGTGATTTACGATATGACGCCGATGGGGGAAGATTATATCGGAAATGAAGGAAATTTGTGTCACTCTTAACATGCCATTATAGAAATCTGTTTTTCTTGACTATACTTGTTCTGTATAATTCTATGTTTTATTTACTATGATGTACTAGAGGACTGGTATAAAGTGAAATAATAAAAACAATTAATTGGAACATCAAATTAATTTATTCAAACATAAAAGTATTTAATTAATTGCTAGCTATTTCAAAACTTAATCCAAAACATTTGGATAAACAAGATTTTTTGTTTTTCCATTTTGAGCATGAATAAACAAACGGCTGGGGGTTTTTCATTTTCGACCGTTAATATTCTGCTTAATGTTTGAATATTTTCAGTAATTTCAACGCAAAAATCTGTCCGATCGAACGAATACTCATAATAGATTTCGTAACTTAGCGAAAAGATCCAAATCCGAAGATACGTCTACTGGAGTAACGCTCCTTTAAGTTTTCCATTGGCTAAAAATAAAAAACAATAAAGAAAAAGCTATTTCGGACGCTCCGAGATTCGATCCCGCCGCCCCGCTAGGCTTGGAAGGCTCGGTAGCTATAAATCCAACGCCTCAGCTCACTCGTCCACGTTGCCTACGTGAATCAACTCCGATTATGTACCAAATAAAGGTTTTTAGTACTCGGATGATTTCCGCCTTCCATTTTCAGAATATCGTCAATCCTGTCCCTATTTCTCGCAATTTTTCTAGACGATTCCAAGATTTTCGAGTAATTCCGTTCGAAATTCAAATTCGATTTGACATTTCTCGTCGCTCGTTCAGACCGAAAACTTCGACCTTGAAGGAGCCGCGTTAAAATTCGCCACAGAAAAACGTGAAACGTCAGAATTTTGTCGATTTTCGCGAAAAGTCACATTTTCCTATCGTTCTTTCAGGAAAACGAAAGAGAGGATCGAAAAAAGAGCTCCGTTGCGGACTAATGTCGAATCTCGTCTTCGCGTTCCCGCAAATGCCGTCGTTCCGACGCCACCGTTCCTCCGAACCGAATTCCTTTCCTCCATTTTGCTCCTTTTGCCAAAATCGCCGTTTTTTTCGCCTTTTCGAAATTTTTTTTATACACCCCCATCTTTTCGCTCCGAAAACGCGAAACTCTACGAAACTACCGTATTTTTCCTCGATAAACCCCTTCGAAATTTCTCCCAAACCCCCTTCGTAACTTCCAAAAAAAACATGACGCTTATAGTAACATTTTCAAAAAGTTTCCTTTGATAAATGAAGAACTGCTCGACCGATTTTGTGCAAACTTCACATAAACCATCTACTAAAACTAAATAGTCCGAACAAAGCCTAAACATTTGGTTTGGATAGGTGAGCCCGTTATTGAGTTATAAAATTACAACGAAAAGTGGCATTGTTTTATATATATATTGATACGCATTGAAGATTTTATAGCGAATGCTTCTGATAAAATATTCCTGATGACGGAAGTAAATATAGTGAACGAATCAATAGTAAAAAAAAATGTTGAATTGTATAGGTTGCAAAAAAATATGTTCAAGACATCAGTGAATTAATTGAAAACACATTCAAATAGAATATTTACTGTGGTGGATAATGATGAAACAATCTTGTATATAATCAAGAGATCAATATGAGCTTAAGATCAGCTCAGTTTTTCGTTTATTATAGAAACAATAAATGTTCAGTACAGCCAGTGGGAATTACACATTTTCTAAATTACCGTCAATTATGGCAAAATTCCTCAAATTAGAGAAACCACTTTATACCGGTCATTGTTTTCGGCGTTTTTCTGCGTCTATTCTTTCTGACAGGTGAGCAGATTTTTCAGCCATCAAACAACTCGGTGGTTGGAAATGTACTTCAGCCGCTGAGGCGCTGAGGGGTTATATTGAAAATTAATTGAAAAATAAAGTAGAAACTGCTGACAAAAAATTTGTGTGAAAATCGTTCTAAAGTAACTGACGCTTCAACTTCAATTACCACCAGCTCCGCACATTCCAAAGGATATCGTAGACAACGATATTAATCTGAATTATTCAGAATGTCACATGTCTAACATTCCGTCTATGAATGATTTCGAATGGATATAAATTGCAACTTGCAATTCACAGGGTAGGTTGCGCATCCGAATGCGCCGGTAAAGTTGGTAATAAGTTGTATAATGCAGATTCGCAAATATGTACAAAGTCATAAGAATCGTGTCTATAGAAAAGAAATGAATATTGTTTTTTAAAAACAAATTTTTCTTCGAAAATTTTATATTTCAGAAACAAACTGTCAGATTTCGATGACAATTGGCAAAAACCGCTATTTTACAATCGACTACCTGATTTCAGCTCGATGAGGTTGTCTTTTTGAAATTATTGTATTTTAAAATTTTAATTCAGTGGATGCCCAATGTACATAATTAATTTTCGATCCTTGAAGTTAAGAGTATTACTTGAATATTCCACAAAGCTCAATGTAAACTATCATTCTAGGAAACATGCTGACATAAAGCTCGTAATAATTCAGTTTTGTAAGCTGCAATGAATTTCCGTTCAGCAGTTCCCGAGTGATAGAATGGAGTTGAATAATTGTTGAATTTCGAAAAACTCTTCATAATAAGAATTCGACAACTTCTGCGTGAAATTCACAGAGGTCGAAACCTCTATGCATTCATTCTTTCTGCATTATCTTCAACCATCACCGTCCACCGGTTTCACAAGAAACATGGTGACAAGCTGGGTTCTGTTTACTTTGGGGGCAGAATAAACAAAGAACTTTCAGATTTTCCATTTCAGTTAGATAAAAACGATGTGAAATCCGCGATAATCTGTTATCTGAGCTTTGACACTCTCGTGTAAACAAGCTGGTTAACTCACGCCGCAAGATAAACTTATCCAAGGCATCCTTCAAGCCCCTGTCACTGGCCTAGCAGTCCAACAATGATAATTTAATAACAGAAACACACAATGAGCTCTAATTGAAACTAATGCTCGGTTATTACTGTCAATATTAACGCATATTTTCTAGTATCCCTTAAACGCGGTGCTAGCATTCTCTGGGCTACCCCTATTCTTAACACGCACCTAATTATGAAAGGATGCCTTCAAGAAACAACATCCGTGCTGGTGAAATATGAAAAATTATATGGTAGGCAATTTTTATGGGAATATTTTATTGCTGAGATAAGCCACTGATCTCCTCCTCGTTAAAGACGTGAAACATATATAATTATATCTTATGTTCAACCCCTACAGTTTGAGGAATTTCTACCATACATTATATATCGTCAGCCAAATTATAAAACGTTGGTAACTTATAATAATAATTAAGTGCCTTCATTTATGTACTGTAATATAGAATACAAATAAAATGCTATCAAGTCATATTTAGTGGATATGGTTTTTGGATTTTGTTGTCTGTTCATGTCCCAAATGTTGCTGAATAAATAAATAAATAAATAATTAAATGGTTCCTTTCTGGGTTTTCTCCCCCAAACTCTCAAAAATGTCTATAAAATATAAAAAATCATTATTTTGAGAATTGCTTCTGCGTTAGAAACACAAGATATTTATCAGAAGTAATATATCGAACAATATTGTCTAACAAACAATAGCGAAACAACATCAACGATGAAACAACTATTTCGTAACGTTTTGGACTCTATGTCAGACACTAAACGAAAATCTTGAGAATTAATTTTTGTTGATAGCTATTCTGAAATTCGAAATAAATAAAATAAAAATAATTTTATTTGTTTAGGAGAGAAAACCCAGAAAGGTACCACTTAATAATGAATATACTTCCCAAAGTATCCTTTAATGATTACTTAAATAATTAAATAAATAAAGTCTAGTTCACGCTACTCAACTCAACATCCTATAGCAAAAAAAATATGGAAACCGAAAGAGCTAAACAGAAAAAAAAAAATGTATCGGAAAATTATATTTGAAGTGAAACTGTATTACTATGTTTTTTCAAAGCCTAATGTCAGTGTGATACATTTTTTGAATAATATATTATTAATTCTGATCATCTTCGCTTAGTGTCTGATGAAGGAGTCTGATTTAGGCTCTGAAACGTTACATAAAACTTGTTTTATCGTTGGTGTTGTTTCGTTACTGTTTATTAGGTAACATTGTTCTATTTGCTTCTGATACTTTGTTAGTGTTTCTAACGCAGAAGCAATTTCGAAGCAATAAATATTTTTTATTTTATGGATATTTTTCAGAGATTGGGTGAAAACACAGAAAAAATTCGTAACGAGAACTGACGTAAAATCAGGAGCTTTTGCGCGCATATTCACTTCACACAAACCCTCACGAAATACTGCATTAATTTGAGCATGAATAAAGGAAGCATTGTTAAAATGGGAAAAACACTTGATTAAAATGTTCAAATTAAATAATTCCAAGAATACAAAGCCGATCGCGCTGAAATCTGGTAATCTATCATAAACTGGCTATTTGAAGGTTATTGCGAAATGTCAGCGAAATCTGACAGATTGTTTCCGAAATATAAAGTTTTATGAAAAATTAAAATAAAAAAATATATATTTTTTTTTAGTAATCAGATCTTTACGAAATTCTGCACAAATTTGCTGGTCTATAACTAATTACCAAGTTTCAATCCGATCAATTTCGTATTTTTTGAGTTATTGGGGAAATACTTAATAATAATAGTAATAACAAAACTACATAAATGGTATAAAGCCAAAATCGATTCTGTCCGGCAGCATAATCGGATTCTTCATGCACATCCCAAAATATCCTTTAATGATACCTTAAATTTAATTGAAAATATTGTTTTCGCAGAATAATTCCTCAGATTTATCACTTGATATTAATAAAAATCTGTCTGATTCCTTGGGAATGATTAAAAAAAAATCACTTATGGGGTAGTGAATAGATTTGAAAATCGATCCAATATTGCTTTACCTCTCTGCCATGATCGTTTGTTTATAACGAAAGTGTAGAATCTCTCAACCTCTGTCAAATCATTATTGAGTAGAACGAAGGGTAGTTTTATCTGAGCCAGTTTCTGATAGACGTATCTAGAACGAGAAGAATCGCTGAAGCACTCTTGTACAAATAAGGGACCAAAAAGGGTTCACGAGCATATTAGATAATAATGAGTAGACGCTTCTTCCCCGAATAAAACCCAAATTGATTTCGAGAGCACTCGAGAGATAATAGAGAGACTGTTGAGTTGTGATGAATTTTTGTCCTGTGGGATATCTGTCGTGCTCTAGCAACTAAATGTCTTGTACGCTTTGTGTCACGAACACACTGACTCACTGTTCGAAAATGCTTTATCAGATTGCTTATTTCCAGTCTGTGTTCACTATTAGTGAAATATTTCGGGAAGATGTACGGTCGTTAAGGCTTCTCGGCAGACAAAGAATTAACTCTTAGAGAACACGCTTTTTCCAATAATTCGACCCATTCTTTATCTTGATAAGGAGTATCATTAGCAAGGTACTTTTGGGATATTGGGCATTCGCTTTTATTGGCTACTGACTACAAGATGGAATATTCGTATTATTCTGAAACTAAATTATTTTTGCGCGTATGTTCTGGGGAACATCGCGTTATCATTTTGCCCAAATGTCTGTAACTTTCGAATTTTTTGACGAAAATGGTCTCAAACGATTAAGTTCAACTCCCCAATGAAGAATCCGAGGTCAAATTTCATTCTGTCCGGCCGGCCGTCCGGCCGTTGCCACGATAACTTGAGAACTAAAAGAGCTAGCGACTTGAAATTTTCAGGGTGGGTGGCGCATCCCAATACGACGGACAAGTTCGTTAATGGGCATAATCGGCCCAGTGGTTTCCGAGTAAAAATTTTGTTTTCAACCAATATAAATCCGATCGAATTGAAACTTGGTGAGTAGTTGTAGCATATGAACCTTAGCACGTTCGTGAAATTTTGTCTGAATCGTACGGCTAGAAAATTTTAAAAAAATTATTAAAAAATAATTTTGTTGTCACGATAACCTGGTAATTAGTTGTATAATGCCTACGCGAAAATGCTCGCAAAATTTGGTGATGATAGCATTTGTAGAAAATTTTTAATAAATCATTGAAAAAAAAAAAAGTTCTATATATCAGTAACTATTCTTTTGAAATTGCTGAAATTTTGCAAGAGCCTTCATAACCTAACTCTACTGCCAAGTTTCAAGTTTTAATACGATCGGTTCAATATTGTTGGAGATTCGAGCATTCTTGTGTGAGTTCAGTAGATGGGTTCCCGTTGCCTCGATAACTTTCGAACGAAAAGAGATAGGGACTTGCAATTTTCAGGGTATGTTGCGTATCCGAAAGGGAGAGTTGAGTTCGTTTTTGCGCAAAATCGGTCTAACGGTTTCCGAGTTATACCCACCTGGAATATTATTTCCTTGATAACTCAAAAAATAAATATTCGATCGAATTGGTGCTTGGTTACTTGTTGTAGAAAATCAACATGAAGACGTGTTTAAAATTTTGTAAGAACCTAACCCCTAGAAAATTTAAAAAAAATCACGAAAAAAAAATTGGTTCAAGCACTGACGTAAAGTCAGAAGCTTTTGCGCGTATGTTCTATTGTCCATTCTTCTGTATTGGACACCCTTAATCGAATTTACCATGGTTAATTATGTTGTCCATTCTCCTGCATTGGACACTTAATTGGAATTTACCATGGTAAATTCCAATTAAGGGTGTCCAATACAGAAGAATGGACAATAGAACATAAGCGCAAAAGCTTCTGACTTCACGTCAGTGCTTGTTTCTGACAGGTTTGACTTTCAACTTGATGGTTTTATCTACTGAAACACTTTTCTACAAATTCAAAGTTGGTAATGGACTCAGTTTTCTAAGTAGTATCATAGCTAATTAGATTGCAGTTTATTCTTTCAATTTTTACGTGCACCTGTTAGGGAACCATCATTTTTCCTACACGCTTTAATTTTCTAATTTTGAGCCAACATTGTTCTCACTGACGGAGACTCCATACTCAAACTCAATTATCTCCAGCCATGAATACAATAAAGTTTCAATGAAAGAACTTAGATATTTGAAATATCCAGATTTGTGGTTTGAATACGACCAGTGGTTTAGAGAAATACACATTTGAACAAACAAACCTAATCGTTGTAGACCATCTTCGGCCAAAAAATCGAAAATTACAGACATTTGGTCGAAATCATACCACGCGGTTCCGCAGAGTATGCTTGAAAAAAAAAATTCAACAAACAACAATATCAGGAGAATTAATTATACCCAGAATTCGCTTTTACGTAGAATTTGTTCTGATATTGATATTTTTTCGTTTTCGTTTTTGACTTTCAAGAAGAGAGTGAAAAGTGTGTTGATTTTCTTTGATTTTTATTTGCATTGGTTTGGCTTGACTGTATTGGGTTTATTGTAAGCTTTGCTGTTGAGGAAATACATTTCGTTGATTATTCTGAGAATATTATCTTAGGTTTTGTATCTGTTTGTACTCCAAAGTGATATTTATATATTATTTTCTTTTGAACTCCGAGAATTACATTTCTTCGTCTAACAATAAAGCATGTGTATGAAAAAAGTGTTAGCAGAGGTTAGTGTAATGATTTAGCATAGAATTCGATGTATGATACTAGAGCTTAGGGAAAAATCCTCAGCAAAAAAACCCTATCTCCCCGGTAGTGTTGTGATTCATGAAAATTGAAATTGTCAACAAAATATGCTGAAATATTATAGGGTTCCTTTTTCTTAACTATCGATTTTTCCTTCAACAAGCCGAGAGGTTTCTCCAAGGTACCCGAAACTCGATCTGGAAAAGGAATCGAATTTACCATGGTAAATTATGTTGTCCATTCTCCTGTATTGGACACTCTCAATTCGAATTTACCATGGTAAATTCGAATTAAGTGTTGAAATGTTGAATAAATCGCAAGAAATCCATTCAGATCGCCAAACTTCCTTGTCACTTTTATTCAAATTGAAAACAGTTAGAGCATAATGGGTTACGTGACTTCAATCTGGGAATCCTATTGCCTGGAATATAGGAGATAATCGGAAATATATTCGGAAAATAATGAAATTTATTCCAAGAATTTGAAACAGTTGTCTGCTTTCGAATGTGGGGCTGACAATGTTTGAAAGAACTAGCAACCAATGAATAGGTGTAGATCCAATAGTTCCATCAATTTTTTGAGTATGAGCACTATTAAACCAGACGAAGCAACAATATTCAGCGGCAGAAAAAACCAAGGTTAAGGCTACCGTTCGAAGAGTAGCTGCATCAGTACCAGCTAATTTCTGCTGAATATTATTTCTTGTTTTCAACTTCAGACGCAAGTTATCCAAATGCGCTGTAAAATTCAAAGAGGAATCTAGTTTCACACCTAGGTATTTAGCATTAAAATTATGTCCTAAGAAAGAATCACCGAAAGTTACACTCAATGTTCTATATTTATGATTAGACATCGGATTATATGCATTAACAAAGTGGCAAAATATGCATGCAAATATGCTCTAAAGAAGGGTAAAATATGCACTGAAAAAAATACCTATTTTCATGGAAACTTTTAGTTTATTCTTATACTCGTTAATTATAATTTTGGTGCCAGTACACAGTTGAACATTTCTGCAGGTTTTCTATAGAAAACTTGTGATGTTTGTCAATTAATATCAATTTATAGACAGAAAATGACCGCTCTATAGCCACTGACGTTACTGGACAAAATTTGAATTTTGGCGCCATTTCTGAAGTTATCTCTGTAGGCAAGGTTTGATTATTGCCATTGATATATGCATTGAACTTCTTGACTGTTTCAAGACCCGGGATCTTATGCAGAACAGCATTTAATTTTCCACAGAACTTTTAGGACAGTGAGGTCTGTTCGATCAGTTTTTCTAAAATTTCCATGGATTTGAACAGAGGAAAGTTTTTGGTTTCCCATCTTTCTATGGCTTCGGGTATGTGGCGATCGATCTAACTTCCGAAATATGCACTGTTGACGAGAAAGTTACAAAATATGCAATAACGTCTTAAATCTAGTGTTATATGCATTGGCATATGCAAATATGCAACTGCATATAATCCGATGTCTATTCATGATCATAGTTCACATGAAAGCAAAAAACCTCAGTTTTATTTGGATTCGGACACAAACGCCACTGGAATAGCTTATTTTTCAGGATTTCTAAATCTGCAGATAGATTTTTTTCTATACTTTGTAAATCAGAATGACGAAATGCAAAGGCAATGTCATCATCGTATATGAATTTCTCAGGGGAAGGATATCACACAGATATAAATTGAAAAGGAGAGGTGCTAAAACTGAACCTTGTGGGAGACCATTATTCAAATTCATCCAAGTGATAAAAATAAATAAACATATTTGCTGGCAAAGAGAGATATCTCAAACATCCGGTCCAAAGTGTTAAAGATGACATCTTAAAGCAACTTCTTCTACTCCACCGTCTATTTCTATTATATAATTCCCTACACACCATCTGAAAACAGAATCCGATACTCCCGAAAAGAGCAAAAACATCGCCAAACCCCCTAAACAATCCAAATCGTAATGGAAGCCCTAAGGACCGCGTATCACAATGGCCTTTATCAGGGCGTTATCAAAAGTGCAACGTGCGATTTCCTACGGTTGAATGGAGTAGATCAAGAGACCATTGTACCACTTCCGGCGTGGGCGGAAGGGACCGTGCCGTACGGGAGCTACGGCACCGAGACTTACGTGATTTGGGTACCGCATTACCTACGAAAAGTGTGCTATGACCCCTGAATGCTGATAGGAGCGATGTTGGATTTTAGACAGGATGTACCCTCCGATGATGTCTTAAGGGGTTAGGTGTAGTCAGAAGTGTCAAAACATGACAATTTTAAATAATTTTTTGTTGCCAGTAAATCATTTTATTTTATAAAAGTAGAAATATGGTATCATCAAATAAGGTTTCGACTTGATTTGACAGATATTTCAGAAAAAAAAATATTAATAATTTCGAAAGTAATGGCTGTTTGTGTTGAACCAGTTCCGACCGAAGCTACTTGTGGTGACCATCACTTATCCTTGGATATTCATCAAAAATAGGAACGAGTTTAAATTTAGAAATCGTGTGTAAAATATGGTTTTGAAGGTTTTTGCCAAATTTCAGCGATATCTGACGGATAATTTTTGAGTTGCAGAATTTGTATTAATTTTTTTTTGCGCGTATGTTCTGGGGAACATCGTGCTATCATTTTGCAAAATGTCTGTAATTTTCGAATTTTTCGCTAAAAATGGACTCCCTGATCAAGAATTCGAGATCAAATTCAATCCTGTCCGGCCGGCCATCCCTTGCCACGATAACTTTAGAACGAAAAGAGATAGCGACTTGACATTTTCAGGGTAGGTGGCGCATCCCAATACGACTGACAAGTTCGTTAATGGGCATAATTGGCGCAACGGTTACCGAGTAATAATTTTGTTTTCAACCAATACAAGTTCGATCGAATTAAACTTGGTGAGTAGTTTTAGAATGGAAAACTAATCATGCTCGTAAAATGTTGTGTGAATCACATCACTAGAATATTTCAAAAAAAATTATCAAAAAATATTATTTATGTCACTATAACCTGAGAACGGAAAGAGATAGCGACTTGAAATTTTCGGGTAAGGTTGTGCATCTGAATGGGATATTTGAATTTGTTTATAGGTATAATCGGCCAAACGGTTTTGGAGTTATACCCATCTGAAATTTGGTGGTTATTTCCTCAATAACTCGAAAAATATAAAACCGATCCAATTCAAACATGGTTGTCAGTTGTAGAATGCCACCGCAAAAATTCCTGCAAAATTTCATGAGGTTGGTATAACTCCAAATTTTTTTAAAAATCATTGAAAAAAATTCTATATATCAGAAACTATTCCTCCGACATTGCTGAAATTTTGCGAGAGCTTTCAAAACCTAACTATACTGCCAAGTTCCAAGTTTGAACACGATCGGATCTATATTGTTGAACTTTCGAACGAAAGGAGATAGGGACTTTCAGGGTAGGTTGCACATCCCAATAGGAGAGATAAGTTCGTTTTTAGCATAATCGGTCCATCGGTTTCGGAGTTATACCCACCTGGAATATTTTTTCCTCGATAATTCAAAAAATATAGACTTGATCGAATTGAAACTTGGTAACTAGTTGTAGAATATCGACATATAGGAAGGAGTGTGTAAAATCTTTGAGAACCGTACCCCGTAAAATTTTTTAAAATTACAAAAAAACGAATTTACCATGGTAAATTCGATTGAGAGTGTCCAGTACAGGAGAACGGACAATGTAGTTCACCATGGTAAATTCGATTAAGAGCGTCCAATACAGGAGAATGAACAATAGAACATACGCGCTGAAGCTCCTGATTTCGCGATTGAAACAAGTAGTCTTTGGAAGTAAATAACAAAGTAGCATCTTTGCAATTGGTCTTCAATTAATAAAGCTGAGACCTGATCGATCTACATAACAAAGTACAGCTTGGTGAAAGATTTCGAAAATTTAATCTACATCACAATACCCGACAAAATCACCTCAATATCATAAACTCTGGATTAATTCTCGAATGGGCGTATCTCAACGCTCTTATCCAACCAAGATTCAGAGCTGCTATCTTGGACCAACTACGCATAACTTGCAGCTTTTTTTTCTAATCTGTCCTTAGTTTTTCCCAGCTCGGGACCGGATGTGTGATAAAAATTCAGATCATGTGAAGTCGACTTAATTAGAAATTTAATCATCAAAGGGGGGTAGAGGGGTAGAGGCTGTGGTTATTTGCATGGCCGAGAAACTGATAAGCAGTCGGAGATTTGAAAATATTACCGCACTTTATCGCTTGGTGCATGTGCTACTAGGATTGATTTTTGAAACGGTTCAATTCGTTAATTTCTAGATCGAGATATTAAGGATAGAACGCCTCGGGTGTTCTAATTAGTGATAGTTCATTACGACAATACGAGATGACCGACGGAAACGGGAAATTAATGAAATGAGATAAGAAAAAAAATCGAAATAATTGTAATTATAAAAATTACAAAACACGCAAAAATTTTTCACTGAAAGAGGCGAAACAAGCTCTAAACATTATTAAAAGGTTTCTTTCTGGGTTTTCTCTCCCAAACTCTGAAAAATATCTATAAAATTAAAATTTATTATTTTGCGAATTTGCTTCTGCGTAAGAAACACAAGATATTTGTCAGAAGCAATCAATTGAACAATGTTGCCTACTGTCAATGTGACAATTCTAGAAATTCAGAATAACTATCAACAAAATAATTCTAAAGATTTTCGTTATAAGCGTCTGATATAGACTCCGAAACGTTACGATATAGTTGTTTCTTTGTTGATGTTGTTTCGTTGTTGTTTGTTAGGCAACATTGCTCAATTGATTGCTTCTGACAAATATCTTGTGTTTCTTACGCAGAAGCAAATCACAAAATAATTAATTTTTATTTTATAGATATTTTTCAGAGCTTGGGAGAGAAAACCCAGAAAGAAACCTTTTAATAATGAGTATACCTCCCACAGACCTCCTTTGATGATTACTCTAAACATTAATTAAAACGGTTCGAAATTTTGCACTGTGTTCAGTATTGATTTACTGCGTCACGCTCAAAGAGTACCGGGTTCGATTCGCGCAGGGGAAGTTTTTTTGTTTTCATTTCAACCGACAGATCGTCATTTCCGTCTACCAGACCGTCGCGTATTTTGACAAACATTAGGGGGTCCAAGAATTAAATTCATTCCAGTATTACATTACTATGAATTTCTACTGTAACTGCCATGTTTGTCCGATTCGTGTTCTAACCTACTTTTTTCAATATTTCACTTAAAAAAAGGGTTTAATCATGAAAGGCAATCATACAAACAAATTAGACTTTTTACAGAACGTTTAGTTCCCCATAAATCGATTCCACAACGGAACGGCCTCTATAACACCCTCACCGCTCATTATTTATTGATGTCCACGTCACACCGAGACTTTAATCAATTGACCATTGTTGTTTAACCCGGTCGAGTGATTATTTTTTTCGGTGAGCCGACATGAAATCATTGAATCATTCTTTGCCCAACATTATACATAGTGACAGTGAAATTGCCGGTTTGGAATGATTTATACATCTCGGTAATTTTATTCAAACGGAGCAATGGAGTCGGGCAAATATACTAACTGACAAAGAAACTGCAGCACCCAGAAGGAGCTGTTTGAATTTTAATTTTTTTTGGTAAAACATAGATAGTATAGCGAGGAATAAATGATTAAAATTTGGAGAAAAAAATCGTGAAGGTTTTTTCATGTGAATATTTTTTGTTACCTACTTACATATTGTAGTCGTTTTTTGCAAATTTTTGAAATTTTTCAACAAACCAGCTGTTCCAGGAGACCTAAAGTCGATGTTTAGTTGTTGTTAAAATGCCTAAAGCATTTGTGTGTACGCGGAATTTATCGTCAGCGAAGTGAATTTGAAAAAGATCGAATTATCGGTCTACGGGAGGCGGAGTTGTCATTTCGAGAAATCGCTAACCCTATCCAACTACTGTTATGAGATGTTGTCAAGCGTGGTTTTATAATGCCCAAAATCGAAGAGGAGTAGGCACCAGGCGTCGAAGGGGCACAAATGAAGTTCAAGATCGACGTCTAAGACGTATGGCTATTAGAGATCGATTTGCGACAACTCGATTGTTTGGTTGATGTGTGGTTAGGAGAACAAGGCCATCCTGTAACTGTCCGAACGATTTACCGCTGGATAAGGTCTTTTGGACTGCAGCATTATCGACCCCATCTTGTGTTACCTCTGACGGTTGAGCATGGCCTGCAACGATTACAGTGGTGCAGAGAAAGTCAACATTGGAATGTGGAATGGCATCAGGTCGTCTTTTCTGATGAATCTAGAATCTCCTTGGGTACACATGATGGCCGAAGAAAGGTTAGACGACGTCGGGGAGAAAGACGTGAACCTCAGTTTGATATTGAGCGTCATGTATAGCGGACAGTAAGCGTTATGATATGGGGTGATATTGCACATGCAAGTAGGTCACCTTTAGTCTTTATTCGAGGTAACATGACAGCGTTGCGTTACCTTCAAGAAATAGTGAAGCCATATGTTCTCCCTTACCTTAACCGGCTCGAGAATCCAATATTTCAGCAAGATAATGCTCGACCTCATGTTGCCAGAGTTAGTTTTAACTTTTTTTGAGCGACCCATGTAAATCTTTTGCCATGGCCGCCCAGATTCCCCGATCTTCCGCCCATAGAGCATGTTTAGGACAGCATGGGTAGAAGGCTTGGAAATTTACCCCAGCCCCCACGGACTCTGGCGGCTCTGAGACATGAACTACAGGTAGCTGGGGATAGTATCCCTCAAGAAGAAATAGACCATCTTATTGCATCAATGCCAAGACGTGTTGGGGAGTGTATAGATAATCGCGGTGGACAAACACATTATTAACAAATTTACTAAAAAAAATGATAAACCCTTCGTTTTTTTCATTCAAATTTCAATCATTTACTCCTTGCTATACTATCTATGTTTTACCAACAAAAAAATTAAAATTTAAACAGCTCCTTCTGGGTGTTACAGTTTCTTTGTCAGTCAGTATAATAAAATAGTGGAACGGCGTTGTCGTAAAATATATTTTATCGATAAACATCCGATAGGAAAAGCCAATGTTAGTACTGTCTGTCATTAATCGGTTTCTGTTCGGTCCCATTCATATAAACCGGCAATATAAGGACGTCCTAATTGGCCGTTGCTGCCGAGTTGCGGTTCGGACGTCGGATTCGATCATTTATTCGATTTCATGATGCAAATAGAAAATTATTATTCACGCGATTATAAACCTCTGGAGAAAGACAGCGTGAAACAATAATTAATTCTACCTGAAATTTTCACATTTTACGGTTTGAAAGATTAATCGAATCGTGGTAAATTCGATGTCCAATATAGGAGAATGGACAATAGAGTCCCTATCTCTTTCCGTCCGAAAGTTTATCGAGGCAACTGTCCCCCATCTAGCTACTGAACTCACCTAAGGCTGCTAGGATCCCAAACAATATAGATCTTGTTCAAATTTGAAACTTGCCTGTAGAGTTAGGTTCTGAAGTGGGTCCCGGGCCACTCAGGCATAAAGGGTAATGAGATGGCGGACTCACTGGCGGCACGGGGGGCTTCCGTGGGGCTCATTGGACCTGAACCGGCCTGCGGCATCTCTCTCAGAACAGCGGCGAAGGAAAACAACAGATGGGTGGACCAAAAGGTCCAAGAAATCTGGAGCAGCATACCTGGACACAGACATGCTCGCTCATCAATTACTGGCCCATCAGCTGAAAGAGCCAGAAAATGGCTCAAATTCTCTAGGGTGGACCTGAGAATCCTTACAGCTGTATACACGGGCCATTGTGGCCTCAGGAAACACCTCAATACACTGGGGTTGACTGAGGACTCCGAGTGCAGACTTTGCCTGGAGGACGACGAGTCTATCGAACACATCATGTGTGACTGCCCCGCTGGGGACAGGATCAGATTGGAGGAACTAGGAGTCCACAAACTGACACTGAGGGAACTGGACAAGTTCTCACCCACCAGACTCATATCCCTCATCAAGAGACTTGAGCTTGTGGGTGAAGTATAGTTTATATACTAAAGGTGTGCCACAATAGACCGATTGGTCGCAGTGGAGGGGCGGGTGTCGTCTGCCCAGCACAACCCATAATAAAAAAAAAAAAAAAAAAAAAAAAAAAAAAATAGGTTCTGAAGATTCTCGCAAAATTTGAGCGATGTCGGACGAATAGTTACTGATACATAGAATTTTTTCGAAGATTTTCAATGATTTTTGAAAAATGTTCTAGTGATACGATCCAAACGAAATTTCGCAAGAATTTTCGCGTTAGCATTCTACAACTAATAGCCATGCTTGATTTCAATCAGTTTTGTATTTTTCGATTTATTGAGGAAATAACAACCAAATTTCAGATGGGTATAACTCAAAAACCGTTTGGCCGATTATGCCTTTAAACAAACTCAATTATCACATTCAGATGCACAACCTAACCTAGAAATTGCGAGTGGCTATCTCTTTCCTTTCTCAGGAAATCGTGACATAAAAAATATTTTTTAAAAATACACGTCTTTATGGTGGTTTTCCACAACTATAGTTACCAAGTTTCATTTCGATCGGACCTGTATTTTTTGGGTTATGGGGAAAATACTATTCCAGATGGGTATAACTCCGAAACTGTTCAGACGATTATGTCTATCAACAAACTCAAATGTCGCAGAACCTATTCTGAAAATTGCAAGGCGGTATCTCTTTCCGTTCTCAAGTTCTCATGGAATAAATAGAATCCTCGAAAATTTTCAAATATGTCGTCCTTCTACAACTGGTTACCATGTTTCAATTTGATTGGGTCCATATTTTTAAGAGCATTATCTTGAATTGTATCATTGACTATGTCTTATCTTAACATATTCGGATTGGTTTCCCTTACAACTTCGTGCCAACCAATTGATTGAAAACAAAATTTATACTCGGAAACTGTTGGGCCGATTATGCCCATTAAGGAACGTGTCCGACCCATAAATCTCCTTTTTATGCGTTCCAATTAAAAATTTCTTTTTGCGCGCATGTTCTAGTGTGATATCATTCTGCCCAATTGTCTGTAATTTTCGAATTTTTTGCCGAAAATTGTCGAAAACGGTTAGGTTTGATACACTGATGAAGAATTCGAGGTAAAATTCAATTCCGTCCGTTGCCGCGATAACTTTCGATAACAGTAAGGGATAGTGTGAAGCACAATATGAGAGCTATGAATTTTTTTCATTTTCTGAGATTTTTTGTAATGATCTGTGTGATGTCAACAACAATAAATGGTTTAAATATAGATGAGTTGAATTGGAAAACGCTTGAAAATTCACAGAAAGGTTTATTACTTTCTATTCTTTCTTTCCATACCATAGAGGGTCTGTAATGTTTTAGACCTTCCATTCCAGACACTATAACGGGATAGACATGTTCAAAACATTATTAAACTCATTATTTATCCTCTCTGAAATCAAATATGGAGACGATTTAATTTATTACTCATACTACAGAACAGGGAAAAATATTCGAATATTAATGAATTTTCTGATTCCTTCTAAACTGGTTTTCTTCTAGGTTCTGCTGATTACTTTAATATGTTAAATGTTATTTTTCGTTTATATTTTTTTCTTGTTCCTGCATTTAATTCAGCCAATTTGCATTGGATATCCAAATGAGATTCATTTTGTAGTCTATTTATTCACTTGAAATATTATTGTTCAATTTCGACAAACATTAGGGGTCTAATAAATTTGTATTCATATCTGGCCCATTTTTTCAGCACTCGGCGCAAATTCTCTTTTATGTCATCTCCCGACTGAAATCGGGGGGGATTTGAAGTGGCGATTTGATTATTCGGAATGAGACGAAAGTCGGCTTGAGCCATATCAGGGGAATAAAATGGATGTTCGATGCGATTTGTTGAGATTTTGTCTAGAAATTAGTTCGCACACGAAATTCCATTTGCAATGCGAAATTTAAGATATATTCTTTGTTCATCCATTGTGAAAATGACGCAATACCCTTTAGATGAACTGACAAAATGGTGCACCGTTAACAAACTAATTGACAAATGACGCTGAAACTCCGTGGTAGTAGATATACAGTATCGGCAAGAATATTTCTTGGATATTGTACTTTAATGAGAGCGTAAAGAGTAGCTTGCTTAATATTGAGAGAGCATTATAATTTCTCCTCGAATAGCGCGAAGAAGGGATATCGAATTTTAAGGCACATAATGAGTCTCTGCTGGGCTTGCGTCTCTCTTGATTATGTGGTATTATAATATAATTGCGTCCCTTGTTACTCTTATAGTTTTCTGTCTATACCCAAGATATATTTGTTCCGATTCTGTAGAGAACAGTTGTACCAACTTATTTGGTAATTCGACAATTTCTTTATGCGGACTGTCTAAATGATCACTTTCCTGTACCTCCTTAACAGTATTCTGGTTCATAGGCAGATTCTTTAGGAAAACATTTCTTAAAATGCAATTTTTAGGGTGATACGGCCTTGGTGAAGTTATCCCTGCGTATGTATGACTATGGTCGTTTCGCCATACCGCAGCTATAAAATTCGTTTTTCTTCCACGGAATGTAGCGATCCCATTTAGCGTGAGCCACCGATGTCCGGGCACTTTTGCGATTTAACGATTTTCTTTGTTTTAGGTGCAGCAAGCGGCCAATAAATCCGTTCAGTAATAAACTTCTGACTAATTGAAATATTAAAATGCAGTTAACTCAGAGTGAACGACTGTAGAAATTATATTTAGCTCGTACAAACCGTGCACACGAGTATGTCACAAAATATAAAATTTAACCCAAGTATTTAGGTATGTGATTGTTTTAGAATATCCTTCATGAAATTAAGTGTATTTTCCGAGAGGAATATTATTGGAAACGAAGCCAGAATCCATTAATGAGTTTTTGAGGAATGATTTGTCGTTGCATCTCCCTATTTTCATCCCTCAGAGTGAATCGGTCAGATGAAATGTTAGGATACCTAAGTGCTTAATTTTTTTGCGCGAATATTCTGGGGAACATCGCGTTATCATTTTTACCAAATGTCGATTTTTTTGCCGAAAATGGTCTCAAACGATTGGGTTCGACTCCCTGAAGAAGAATTCGAGGTGAAAGTTGATTCTGTCCCGCAGGCCACTTTGCCACGATAACTTGAGAACGGAAAGAGATAGCGACTTGAAATTTTCGGGCAAGGTTGTGCATCTGAATGGGATATTTGAGTTTGTTAATAGGCATAATCGGCCGAACGGTTTTGGAGTTATACCCATCTGAAATTTGGTTCTTATTTCCTCAATAACTCGGAAAATACGAATCCAACCCAATTCAAACATGGTTATTAGTTGTAGAATGCCAACGCGAAAGTTCTTACAAAATTTCGTGAGGATCGTATTTCTAGAAAATTTAAAAAAATTTATTGAATATCATGGAAAAAAATTCTATATATCAGAAATTATTTGTCCTACATCGCTGAAATTTTACGAGAGCCTTCAAAACCTAACTCTACTTCCAAGTTCCAAGTTTGAAGATGATCGGATCTATATTATTGGAGATCCGAGCATCTTACGTGAGTTCGGTAGCTAGATGGGTGACCGTTGCTTCGATAACATTCGAACGAAAAGAGATAGGGATTGTATTTTAGTTGAAATACATTTTGGGACATATCTTGTGCAAAATACTTCTTGATAAGCTTTGCTAACATTAATAAATTGATAGTAATTTATTATACAAGGAAAAAGTACTAGATTTTAGCTGGAGGTTGTGTTGTCTCCCGACGAAGTTCTCAGGAAAATATCATCATCTTACATATTATTTAACAATTTTTGCGTGCTCTTAAAATACTCTGATCGAATTCAAACTCCGCAGTTAGAAAAAATGTTCAACTATTTTGCTTAAAATTCCGAAACTAAATGTCGAATTGAGTTGAATTTTGACATTTAGGTGACCACTAATGGCCACTCGGAGCCTGAAAAATTTCATGGAAAATAGACCCCTAGGAGCTTCACAAAAAATCCAATTTTGAATTCTAATTTCCTTCAGGTGGATTTTTTCGATGTGACGCTAATACTTCAGACTCATTGTGGAGAAGTGCATTTGATGTACAAGAAAGGATGGTTTCAAATTATGTCCGTCCGGCCGTACGCACGATAACTCTCGAAAGAAATAAGTTAGTGAGTTGAAATTTGCAGGGTAATTTTGGATATCTCGTTTGAGCACGCAAACTGGCAAAATCCACCTAGTGGTTTCCGAGTAATAGCTATTTTAAAATTTAAGCTTTTTTCCGAATATTTCCGAAACTACTTATTCGATCTAACTGAAATTCTGCACCAAGTTGTAGATTTACAACCTGGATATTATTGCACAGTTTTGTATTGATCGTATTACCGGGAACAGAAAAAAAAAATTAAATTAGAAAATTTTGTTTTCCCAATTACTCGTAAACTACTGATCTGATCGAATTAAAACTCCGTAGCTAGCTGATTAAAAATATGAAAAAGTACTGACGTGATGTCAGTACTCTTTTGCGCGCTTGTTCACGTTGACCACGCGAACCGGAAATCTAATCAAACTGAAATGGTCATCATTCATTGTTGGGTCAAATATTAACACTGTTGTTAAGCTGGCATAATCCTACACAACGGACTCCTAATACCCTTATTGCACTATGCCTTTTTCATGTCTATATTTGCGCCTATTTTCATGGCTATTTGTTGGTTGAATTTCTCCCCAAATGAGGGGCACTATTACACCGCGCTTGTTTCAGGCAGTAATTTCAGAGCTGCAAACATTGAAGAAATTGATATATTTACCTTAAGTTCTTGTTTTGTTCGTATATTTTTAAAACAATACCATAGTGTTTTGAGAATGTCTGAAGGAACGTTTGATATGCCACTACATATAGTGCAAATTCACATACAGAAAAAAGACACTGTAATTCCAGAAAGCATTTCTCCAAAAACGAAATTAATAATTACTTTGCGATACTAGGCTACTGGTGAACTCTTTATATCACTCGGGGATAGCCATTACAGATTATCTGGCCTTCGTAAGTTTAGTTAGTTTAAGTCCTCAGAGTAATAAACATAAATTTATTATTGAATTTACGAAAGCTGCGATTCGAAGGATAGAATAAACTAGGTTATGTTAAGACGTCAAGTCAGACAGATAAATATTGTGTTGGTAGACATGACATTTCGACAAAAAGGCTTGAAATCCCTACGATTCAGGGGGAACAAATAGAACCAGTTCTATTTATTTTCAAGTCTGAAACAGTCTACAAAATAGTTCCGGGCGCATGCGTATTTCTTCAAATTTTCAGGCGCAGTCAGTCAAGCTGACAAATAGGCACGAAAAGGCGTAGTGTAAAGGGTATAAGTCGCACAAGCTTCTAGGAGCTTCTGAGGTGTCTCTTTGGGGAAGACCTGTGAGGGTCAGTACAATCATAATCATGTCATTAGTAAAGGCGCTGATCTAGATTGACTTCATTAGGTATGAAAGAAGTGGAAAAGTTAAAAAAACCCATCGTGAGGTCAATCAGATTTGTCGCGCTTGCTAGAGACATTATTATGATTATACTGACCCTGGTCCATATTTTCATGGAAATTTAGAATTTGAACGAAAATAGAAAACTAGTGAACTAGACGCTGTCATCGCAGCATCACCTCCACGTCTTTTTTCCGTCGAAAACTGTATGTTACCACCTTATTCGACACCCCTGAACATCAAAGACCTTCTGTACGAGGTGAAGCGTAATAATTCACGTTGAAAAACACCCCGGCGCGCATTTCGTGACATTAAAAACATCCGAACCTATTTCATCTAATCTGTATTTTTCACCGGAACGTAGAAACATCTCCGGCTAAAAGCTTATTTACAACATAACCTATGAGGAAGCGATCCATCACCTCACCAGCTCACCTAGTCGTAGAACGGCCGAACGAATAGTAAAATGTATCAAAAAAACTCCTATACGGACTTGTTCCTTTTGAATGAAGCTCGGAGCCGGGGTGGGAGCGCTCTTCAGAGAGGGAGTCGTGGCGTGGTGCTGTTGCGGCGATTCAGTCGACGAAAGCGCTCTCTGCTCGAAGGTGGTGCGATAGCGAGGAGTCGATAGTAGTAGTAAAACGTCGCGCGGACAGTGACTGCGTCGCCGGTAGTGACGTACGCGGTACCGAAAACGACCACGGAGCAGCCCAGGGGCACGATGGTGCTACAGGTGTTGGATCTGATCAATTCGACCAGCGAGCCCTTCTACGGGGACTGTCCGGTCCAGACTTACACGAACCTGGAGGTTAACGCGTCCGGACACACCACCTGCACGGTGGTACCACAAGGTACCCTCAAAACAAATATACCTTTTTTTTATTTTGTCTGGCCTTTTCTGCTCGGATTGTTCCTCAGTTATTTTTCGCGCTCTTGCTTTTCGGAGTTTTCGAATTTTTGGATGAAAATAGTCTTAAACGATCGTTTTTCAACTCTAACAGGCTACTACTTTCGGAGATATGATTTTTCAAAATTTCAATTCTATGTTTTCACAGAATGCGAATTATATCTGTCTGTGTTCACTGTTCATTCATGTCATCTTATCTACCTATAAGAGACGTCATATTTATTTATGTTCTAGTTTGTTTATATAATTCGTACTTTGAAAATATTTGGTTAGTTAGTCGAAAATATATAATAATTTACGTCATTCTCTAATTATGGAAGATTTAGAACGGGGTAGGTAGTTATTCCTTAGTAACACTATTTAAGATTTCCTACATTCTGGTTTGAGTTCTCTCTGGACTGATTACCTTAGATTTGTTTCATAAATAAAACTGGCTATTTCATTTACTCAATTTTTCAGAATAGCTCCTGATACTTTTGAAACACTTGTAGCAAAAATTGGACCGTCATATAACGATAAGATGCAAAGGGAATTTAATTTTTTTCATGATGCAGTTCTATCATTATGATCCATTGATATCATTTCCAACTCTGAGAACCTAATACTTTCGGAGATACGATTTGTCAAAGTTTGAACATGAGCGACAAAGCTCCTGTCCTCAGGGCTTCCCCACACTTTTTGGTATCGATTGAATACGAATACTGTCGATAATTATGATGAAAATCAAAAATCCTAACGCGCAATATCAAATATTTTTTGGCACTTATATCATGCACAATTATTTGTGCCAATAATATTCGAATTGCATACAAAATTTGAAAAATTTTTACCTTAATTTCGATCTCAGATTTTTTCGTAGATACATTTTTGCAGGACGAATCTATTGGTACCAATATATCTCGGTTAATTTCGTTATTGGGCAAAATTGGCCGGATGGTTTCGGAGTAGGTAACGAAAAAAATTTTTTTTTTACATCACAAATTTCGAATTCAATTTTTTTTAAGATGCATTTCATCATAAGAATCCATCGATATCATTCTCAACTCTAATAAGCTAATACTTTCGGATATATGATTTTTCAAAATTTCACTAATACATCGCACTTCTATGTTTTCACAGAATGCGAATTCTATCTTTCTGTGTTCTATCTGTGTTCATTGTTCATACATATAATCTTATCTACCTATGACGCATGTCAAATGTATTTCTGTTCAAACAAACAAAGTATGATTGAATGCAAAATGACCAATTATAGGATATTATAATTACCTCTACCCTACATGTTTGATAATCCATATGATGATGGAAATGTATAATTTGGTAAGTTTATTAAATTGGGTTCGAAATATCTTCAGTGAAAACGAGACTGGAATATTGCCCAAGTGTTAATTGATATAATATAATCTTCAGAGTAGATTTGAGGATTGAATATCTCGGATAAGTTCGTTATTTAATTTTAATTTAGTTTCTTTTATGATGCAGTTCTGTCATAAGAATCTATTGATATCATTCCCAACTCTGAGAAACCAATACATTCGGGGATGAATTGTCAAAGTTTGAACACGATCGCCAAAGCTCCTATCTACAGGGCTTTCCCACTTTTTTATTTTAAAGTTTGAATTCAGTTGTTAGCCAATGCATTTTGTTTTTCGTGGTGGTGTGAAAAGACAATAGAACATTTGCGGAGAAGCGTCATTGTCACCCCGAATTTTCCTCCCTTACAATCTTTTTTGGATAATTAATCTTATTCGAACCTTATCAAATTCAAGTTTCCCGCCAAGTCTATAGTTGATAGTTGTTGAGATATCGAGATATATTTTTACTATTTTTTCTGTAGCCCACGTATAAAATTTATTACAGATATTTTATATAAATTGCGCAAACTATTGTTGACGTGACAACATGTTTATATTGAATAAAACTAAAATTACGATAATTGTCAGAAATTAACAACAATATTTATAATTCATTAATTCAAGGAATACGACTAGATTCTCAAATCTCAATTTTTATTTTGTCATTTTTCACCCTTGGAACGAAGGTAGGAGGATAAATCACTTAATTAATGATTTTTGTAACAAGTTTCATGAATTTCTTTCTGGAAAATGCATTGGAAATCTAACAGAACGCGGCTGATTATTTTTTGTATTTCGAATGACTTTCTCCAAAATTATGAAATTTATAAACTTTGTTTTTTAATACTGGAGTCGCGGCACCATCCATTTCGAAACTTCTTTTCCAATATTTATTCCTTCCATAATTCATCCATTTTTACGTGATAAACGTCTGATGACATGACAGGATCTCCGCCCCTCTGGGTCGTTTATAATGCTGTTAGCGATGCTCGAAATCTCGTTGCATTGGCTCACTACATAAATCTCACCTTTTTATTTTATTTATTACCTGATGTAGTGGCATTGTTTTCGAGTACAAAATGCCAGAGCGTTCCGTTTCCGTCCTGCACCGGATGTGCAGTGTGTACGTCTGAGTTTCAGAATAGACGCAACTTGAACCTCTCATGTTCCGGCATTTTGTACTTATTGTCCTCTGACACAATCATTGATCACAATCATTCCAATCGGTATATTTTTTTATCGTCCGTATAGTATTCAATATCTTCATCTCGGATGGTCCGAAATCTATCAGATCGATTCTGGTTTTAATGTACAACGTCTAATAAGCTCAAATTAAAAAATTTCGTTGCTTTATTCACTCGATGCTTCCTGTGGTGAAAACCCATATTAACGTCATAATGTTGATACTTTTCCGCATTTAATGTCCTCAAGTTCAATCGCTTTTATGTTTCAACCCTTAATCTTCATCCCTTACAATACGTGTTGATCGAAACTTCGATGAGGGATTAAAAAAATTGATTTTAATAATTTTTCTCCATTAGTTTACGTTTGCAAGTGTGTACATAGATAGATATATTCAAATCAAATAAAATTATGTTGAAATTTTACTCAAAGGAATATACAGGGTGACCAACTGAAATCCTAACAGAGCCATTTTCAGGAACTGCGTCAACATAATTCAAGAACGCACACATTTCCGGTATTTTTACTCTGACATGTTCGCCCCCTAGCAAGAGTATGAAGCACCCCAAACAATTCAAATGCCATTGAGGATTGAGCATATGATTTATTCCCGAAGTTCTCACAATTCTCTTCAAATTTTACATTTTTGACCAATAATTATTAAATTTGAAACTTATCTGCGAACAATCAACGGTAAAAAAGTCAATCACTCGAGTTAAGCACGCAAAAATATCGGAAATGATAATACCCCCCTGTGGACAGGAGAATTGACGCTCTTGTTCAAACTTTGATAATTCATCAACAAAATTTTTAGTTCGTCAGAGTTGGGAATTATATCAATGGATTCTTATAATAGAACGGCATCATAAAATAAACTAAATGAAAATTAAATAACGAACTTATCCGAGATATTCATTCCTCAAATCTTAGCCAATTTTGTTTTCACTGAAGATATTCTAATCCCGATTGGATAAAAACACCAAATTATATATTTCCATCATCATATGGATTATCCAAGGGCATATAGAGTATAATTATAATATCTATTAAATATTGGTCATTTTGCATTCAATCGTACTTTGTTTGTTAGAACAGAAATACATTTGACATGTCTGCCATACGTAGACAACATTACATGTATGAACAGTGAATACAGACAGATAGAATTCGCATTCTGTGAAACCATAGAAGTACGATGTATTATTGAAATTTTGAAAAATCATATCTCCGAGACTATTATCTTGTAAGAGTTGAAAATGATATCAATGGATCCTTATGATGAAACTGCATCTTAAAAAAAATTGAATTTGAAATTCTTTTCTTTACTCCGAAAACAGCCGGCTGATTTTGCCGAATAACGAACTTAATCGAGATATTTATCTACCAAACCTACTGTCAACTGTCTAGCTCATTCCGTTCGAGAGTCATCCTGATAACGGCCGGACAGAATCAATTTTGACCACGGATTCTTGATCAGTGAGTAGAACCAAATCGTTTAAGACCATTTTCATCCGAAAATTAGAAAATTACAGACATTTGGGCAAGTTGATAAGCACTCTGTTCCGAGGAACAAGAGCGCCTTAAAATATTGGCGGAGTTCCTGAAAATGGCTGTTTCGTTGTGAGTTGCCTACTGTGTATATTATTTCCATAACAAAGTATAATAATTCTTCCGTAATTTCTGCAGTATAACGAACCGAAAAGCAGTTAATAAATACCCTGTGTATTAATCCGATTTTTGAACTCTATAAGTATATATACGCTATAAGTATATGAACGCTCAAAAATTATTGCGACATTTTCAGAACAACAATTTCGGAATGCAATGTTCAAACTGCAGCATAGATCGATTTAGTGATAATATCAATTCCTTATATGCAACAAATGAAACCTGTTGAATAACGAAATAACAAAATTTATTTACATGAAGGTAGATGAGGTATGTAACATATGTAATTTATAACGAAATTGATGCAAGAGAACAAGCGAACCATGAGATTGTAATACATACATGACTTAATAATAATATATCGAAAATAATAATCAAGAACGTAATCTGCAGCCATTGTTGACCCGATAATTTGCAGCAGATGTCGCAAAATATTTCGTAATACGTTTTCTTGATCATTGGGCGAATTAGGTATAGTCAGGACGTGGGTATGGAGATTACTGAATAGCCCATAGCTATAATCAATTCGTTTCCGTTGGTGATTATTGTTTCAAATGGTTGCTCGCGGAAAATTTAATAAGGAATTAATATTTTTCTATTCTGATGCATTCAAGGAAATATTCACTTGGGGTCTCATATCTCTGAGTTGAATCATGATCGACAAATGACTGCATATACTTTTTGGGCATGTTCATAATCCTATTCTAATAAATCTCAAACTGCAGGATTTTCCAACTAGATTTTTCATCTTGGATAAAGCCCGCTATTTTGACAAAAGTGTCTGATATCTTTTTGGCGCTCTAGTTCCTCGGAACTGAGTGCTTATCAATTTGCCCAAATGTCTGTAATTTTCGAATTTTTCGATGAAAATGGTCTTAAACGATTTGGTTCGACTGATCAAGAATCCGTGGTCGAAATTCATTATGTCCGACTCTCGAACGGAATGAGCTAGAGAGTTGAAATTTTCAGAGTAGGTTTGGGGGATAAATATCTCGGCTGAGTTCGTTATTGGGCAAAATCGGACAGATGGTTTCGGAGTAACAAAAAAAAATTTTTTTTTTACAAAACAAATTCCAAATTAAATTTTTTTCAATAAGCAGTTTTACCATAAGAATCCAATGATATCATTTTTAACTCAAGCAAGCTATTACTTTCGGAGATATGATTTTTCAAAATTTCAATAATAAATCGTTTATCTACGTTGTCACAGAATGATATAATTATTCTATGTATGAATTGTCATAATGTCAACTTATTTTCCTGAGACATGACATTATCTAATAAATCGAAGAATTGTGAGCGAAGTGAGAAAAATCTCAGTTGTTTGCTCCGAAATTAGTTTTTCTCAGAAAAGTCTTACATTTTGGAACGGAACATGAAGTAAGAGATCTGAGAGTAGTGAGACTGCTTTTCATCCATAGACATAGAATGCTCAGTTCTCTCGATGTATGACGGGACTGACGGAAGGAATATTATAACTTCAAAAATATTGGGGTTGAAATACTCGTTTTTTAGCTATGCAACGGGTACCTCACCCAAAAATGTTTGGAAATATTACGTAAATATTGAAAGCATAATTCTGTAGTTCGAGGGAGAAGAAAATTTGGTGAACGTAGATCAGGAAATTTTTGATCGATTACAAGGTAATTTTTCATTATTATTTCTCTTCTTTCATACATGTTTTATGGAATATTTACTATTTGTAGGTACTTTACATCTGTTTTGGGCAATTGTCATACGAAACTTGTTTTTTTGGCGCTCTAGTTCCTCGGAACAGAGTGCTTATCAATTTGCCCATGTGTCTGTAATTTTGGGATTTTTGGCTGAAAATGGTCTCAAACGATTTGGTTCGACTCACTGAACAAGAATCCGAGGTCGAAATCGATTGTGTCCGGCCGGCCGACTGGCCGTAGGCACGATAACTCTCGAACGAAAGGAGTTAGAGGATTGAAATTTGCAAGGTAGGTTTGGAGCGTAAATATCTCGGACGAGCTCGTCAATAGGCGAAATCCATCAAGCGGTTTCGGAGTTATGGCCGATTTTAGTAAGAATATTTTTTATGAATATTTCCGAAACCGATCACTCGATCTATCTGAAATTTAGCATCAAATTGTAGAATCATGACCTTTATACGCATGTGTTGTTTTGTATTGACCAGATTACCGCAAAGTGTAAAAAAAAATTGAAAATATAAAAAAAGTTTTTCTACAATAACTCTCGAACGGAATGAGCTAGGTAGTTGAAATTTTCAGAGTAGGTTAGGGAGATGAGTATCTCGGTTAAGTTCGTTATTGGGCAAAATTGGCCAGATTTAATTTGATTTCTTCCATGGTGCAGTTTTCATTCTCATGATTGCTCATTTAATCTTGGTAAATGAACTATTATTTGAATTGAATTTCCTTTATGATGCAGTTCTATCATATGAATACATTGATATAATTCCCAACTCTGAGAAACCAATACTTTCGGAGATATAATTTGTCTGTTTGAACTAGAGCGCCAGAAAGCTCCTGTCCACAGGGCTTGAATCCATTTTTTTTTTTTTTTAATTTCAACCTCTAATTTTCGACCACTTCGAGTCGAGAAGCTTAGAGAATCAATACCGGCTAAATTGGAGATTTGCACCGCGATTGAGGATTAATTCCAAATAAAAAGTGGGAAAGCCCTGTGGACAGGAGCTTTGCCGCTCTTGTGCAAACTTTGACAAATCATATCTCCGAAAGTATTAGTTTCTCAGAGTTAGGAATGCTATCAATGAATTCTCATGGTATAACTGCATCATAAAAGAAATTAAATTCAACAAGAGTGCCAAAAAATATAAATCCGAAACCACCAGAGCGATTCTACCTAATAACGAACTTGTCCGAGATATTCATTCCTCAAATCTAATATGAAAATTATATTATATCAATTGAAACTTAGCCAATACCCAGATTTATTTTTACAGGAGATATTCTGAAACCAATTTGATTAACTTGCCAAAGTATATATTTCCATCATAATCAGAATGGATTATCCAAGAGCTATCTACGATAGCTGAGGTTATTTCATTGGTCATTTGGATTCAATCATACTTTGTTTGACATGCATCCTATCTACAGATGGGATGACAATGATGACATAATATGAACACCGATCATGACATTCAAAGATGCGGACGTTAATTTTCGATATAGCATTCTGTGACATTATATAGAGTTACGATTTAATATTGTAATTTTGAAAAATCATATCTCCGAAAGTATTAATTTGTTAGAGTTGAAAATGATATCATTGGATTCTTAAAATGAAATTTCATCTTAAAAAAAATTTATTCGAAATTTTGATGTAAAAAAATGTTTTTTTTTTTACTCCGAAACAATCTAGCTGATTTAGCCCAATAACGAACTCAACCGAGATATTTATCTTCCAAACCTACTCTGAAAATGTCAACTGTCTAGCTCATTCCGTTCGAGAGTTATACGGTCGGACCCGCCGGACAGAATCGATTTTGACCACGGATTCTTGATCAGTGAGTCGAACCAAATCGTTTAAAACCATTTTCATCAAAAAATTCTAAAATTACAGACATTTGAGCAAATTGATAAGCACTCTGTTCCGAGGAAGAAGAGCGCCAAAAATACTAAGAACTAATCTTTTATGATGGCCAATTACCCATCCATAATTTCACCTAACAAAATTCGTATTGTACCTACATTTATCGTTTTTATTGAAATCCTCTCAGGTTCATTCTTTGGTTGTGTCTATTTACTCTACCTCATCTACTAATATAGGGCATTCATTTCAAACTTCCACTTCCTTTGACGGTCTTATTCACAATGACATTACCCCCCTTTTAAGGATCTACCTGGTTCACTGTATAATCCTATAATATTCTCACTTACAACTGCTTTGTACAACTATTTAGTGGTAATTGGTAAATATGCGTCATAAACTGATATGAGAAGCTCTTAAAACCAGGTAGATCAAATTTTTCATTATTATTGCCTGTATCACTTTCTACTTGACAGACAATAAATTAGCTGAATGAAGATGATTCATATATTTTTTCCCATTTCTTGTTCAATATTTGCTGAAATAATAGACCATTGCAATCGTGTAGCAAAAACATTTTTCGAAAGTACGAAATTTTTAGATTTTATTTGATACATATAACGAGTCTTTCATTAAGAGCGTCCCATTTTGTTTTGTAAATGAGACACATTATTTATTTGAAAATTATTGATACCATTAGTTATGAAACAGAACATCGTTTAAATGTCCACCACGGAAACGCTGGCAGGAATTAAGTCGTTGAACGCAATTTTCCATGACTCTCTGATACAAAATCAGGTCGTATGTTAGCAATTACTCGTAAAATATTGATCTGTAAATGGTCTAAATTTGCTGGATGATTGCTGTAAACCAATGACTTATTGTAACCTCAAAGGAAGAAATCCAATGGAGTTAAATCGCGGGAATGAGGCGGTCCATTTCTTGAAATATTCGAATCACCGAATTTTGTTTTCAATAAAGTCATTGTGTCATTGGCAGTATGACAAGTGGCACTATCCTGTTGAAACCACATGTTCTGCAACATTGAGCGATAGTGATTTCGATTGACAGTTACCGCCTTATAAGCTTAGTTGAAAAAAAATGAGGTCCAATGACTCCTCCAGCATAAAATCCGCACTAGAGAGTAAGTTTATCAGGATGTAATGGCAGTTCTAGATATTCCCCACTCCACCACAAGCAATTCTGCTTGTTTACATAACCGCTTAACCAGAAATGAGCCTCATCGCTGAGAATGATTTTCTTATGAAAATCTGCATCATTTCCGATTTTTTTTTTCCTAACTCCAATTACTGAATACACGACGCCTCAAATGATCAGTTGTTTTGAGTTCTTGGGTTGAAACAATTTTGAGTGGATGTAAACCAAGGTTATTCCGTAAAATTCGCCACAAAAACGTTTGGGAGATGTGCCTATAGTTCTTGTGAAGGACGAGAAATCGAAAAATTTTGATCTTCACGAACACTTTCAGGTACGGCAGCAATATTGTCCTCACTTCTTGCATTTCTCTGTCTCACTGGCACTGTAACATCATGAAGTGTAAAATTTTGTTTCAAACTTCTTCACTAAACGTTCAATTTTTGTTCTTTTATTCGGACGATTATAACGACCAAAAATTGAAGCGTGTACCTTTCCATGATTAAATGACATTGACAAATACAAACTGTCAATGTCACTAATAAAAAATGGCTGCGTGAGTAATGTCAATTTGAAAATGGGGCGTTCCCATTGAAAGTCTATTTAGAATTCAATAAAATATTGAATGAATTCAATAAAATATGGAATGAATTCAATAAAATATTGAATGAATTCAATAAAATAGTGAATTGGTGGTGAATTACTGAAAATTGGCAATCGCTCAATCTAAAACATTTCACCGAACTCTGTAATAACGACGATAACAAAAAAAACATATCATTATAAGAATCGACACTAAGAAGGAAATTTGTAATCTAAAAATATAATAAATAACAATTTCTAACTGTCTTGAAACTAAATTAAAAACCAGGTCATGGTTAGCAGTAACATTTTCAATATTAACGCAAGATTTAATGCTGATTTTTTACGCAGTCGACCCTAAACGAATTACACAATATATTTTTACTTTCCACACTACTGGCATGTGGAGTTGAGACATGAAACGGGGACTTAATGTGATATAGTTACGATCGTTCACGGTGCAGCCAAGATCGGAATACCGGATGTCATTAATGTACTTGACAGATAATTTTTAATACCAGCTTCTTGAAGCCGACGAGTCTGTTCGAACCGAAAGGGGTTTCTTCCATTGCTATTGTTCTTTATTCAGAATTATATGGTTTAATTGTTTCTGCAGCATTTCTTGATTTATTTATCTAACTATGAACCGGAATCATGGGGGAAGCGATTATTTTCAGTTTTCGTTTTGTATGTGAAAATCGAGTGAAAAAAATTTGTCCTTCTCCCAAACTATTCTAAAGAAATGCACAAAACTTGGTACTTGGTCCTTCTAAATTTTCGTTAGTATCAATTCGCCCTTGGGGTTGAAAATAAGGGATGCACGAAAAAGTCTCGAAAACTTATCTTATTATTCACGAAATTTGGCGAAAATTTGCGTATAGGCATACTACAAGTAATAACCTATTTTTGGCGCTCTTGTTCCTCGTTACAGAGTGCTTATTAATTTGCCCAAATGTTTGTAATTTTCGATTTTTTGGCTGAAAATGATCTTAAACGATTTGGTTCGACTCACTGATCAAGAATCCTTGGTCGAAATCGATTCTGTCCGGCCGGCCCTCCTTTAACACGATAATTCTCGAACGAAAGGAGTTAGATCATTGAAATTTGCAGGGTAGGTTTGGAGCGTAAATATCTCGGACGAGTTCGTTAACGGCCGAAATCCACCTAACGGTTTGAGAGTTATGGCCGTTTTTAGAAAAAAAAAATGAATATTTTCGAAACCGATTACTCGATCTATCTGAAATTTAGCATTTAATTGTAGAATGCTGATCTTTATATGCATGCGAAGTCTTGTATTGATCGCGTTTCCGTGAAGTGTCAAAAAAAATTGAAAATTTTAAAATTTTGTTTCTGCAATAACTCTCGAACAGATAGAGATAGGCAGTTGAAATTTTCAGAACAGGTTTGGGTGATAAATATCTCGGCTAAGTTCGTTATTGGTCAGAATCGGTCTGGTGGTTTCGGACTAACAAAAAAAAATTTTTTTTACATTACAAATTTAAAATTGATTTTTTTAAGGTGCAGTTTCATCATAAGAATCCATCGATATAAATTTCAACTCTAGCAAGGTAATACTTCCGGAGATATGATTTTTCAAAATTTCAAGAATAAATCGTAGGTATTTCTATGTTTTCACAGAATGCTCTAATTATTCTATCTATGAATTATCGGATGATCACACATATCATCTTGGACTTGCGTCCAACTTTTACGTATGAGTTGGACGTCCAAGATCTGTTTAAAACGGACATACCAATATGAACGTTGTCACATTGAAGAGAACTACTCATCTGTCAAATATTCTATTACGTTTTTTAATAGACACATTTTGTTTTATCATAAGAATCCATTGATCATTGTCAAAGTTCAACAAGTTTCAACAAGAGCGCCAAAGCTCCTGTCCACTGGGCTTTCCCACTTTTTATTGGATCGGATTTATATATTTTGAGTTAAAGAGGAAATAACAACAAACTTTCAGATTGGTAAACTCCAAAACCGTTTGGCTGATTTTGAATATTAACGAGCATAATTCTCGTACTCATATACACAACCTACCCAGCAATTTGCTATCTCTTTCCGTTCTCAAGTTATCGTGAGATGAATCATATTTTTCAATAATTTTTTTTTTAATTTTCCAGTGATACGATCGTTACAAAATTTTACATATTATGTCTTTGTGCTGGTACTACAACTAGTTCTCAAGTTATCATGAGGTATATAATAATTTTTTTTTATTTTCTAGTGATACGATCCTCACAAAATTTCACATGCAACTATTTACCAAGTTTCAGTTGAATCGAATCTGTATTGGTTGAAAACACAGTTAGTACTCGGAAACCGTTTGGCCGATCATGCCCTTTAACGAACGTGTTCGAAAGTTATCTTAGCCTTCGGCCGAACAGAATCAAATTTAACCTCGAATTCTTCATCAGTGAGTCACACCAAATCGTTTGAGACCATTTTCCACAAAAAAATCGAAAATTACAGGCATTTCGGCGAAATGATAGCACGCTGTCCCCCATGTATTTCCAGAAAAATCTCGAAAGACCAAATAAAATTTTTATCATTCCATATTGAAAATAATAACACAAAATTTTCAAAGTATACGAGGAGCTTGTACAATATAAATATTCATCTGTCTGATTTTTCAGAAAAGATCTAATGGCTTTAAAATGGTATAATTTGCGAACGAATAAGGGTTTCGTCTACTTTCTACTCCCTTTTATTTACCACGCATTATACATTATATCCAATATTTCCAAAAATAGGCAGTGATTAGAGATTGTAGTGACTTTCTAGGAACCTTTTTGTTGTGCCAGCCCCAAGTAACATAATTTTTTCGAAACACGAACTCCCTACGTGTCGGGCTATTTACGAAAAAGGATAGAGATAGCGATCGCGGTCAGAATTCATACGAACAATATTCTCGTTAGTGCAGACTTCCACGAATAACGAAAAACGACAGAGATTGAATATTCAGCAGTTCTTCGGTTCACCGTTATACTTGGGCGTAATTTTCTACGGGAGTAAATCAAGAAGGTGTTAACATGAGATATGCATCGTTTATAACAGAAACAAAAGTGCACCTGGTTGGAAGTCGTCTTTACCTGCCTCGTCAAGATGATAATCGTTATATTAAATGCGATTTTTATTCCTTTCGCGATCGGAGGAGATGTTTCACACCGAAATAAACTACCCCTATCGCGTGTATCTCGAGTTTTAACCCAAGTCAAAGCTGGTTTATTTTCGTCGTGTCGTAGATTATCCTAGATAAGAATGATGGCATGTCGGTCGCATTATTTATTAAGTGTGATTTGTAGAGAGGAAAATGAATATTTTTGCCGATTTTTATCACGAATGCATTTCGGAATTTTCATCATAATTTTGATATTTAAACCTGCCCAAATTCCGTCTTTCTGGTTCAAACAGAAGTTTAACATACCAAGCAGTTACGTTATACTGGATGTTTTCGGCGCTCTTGTTCCTCGGAACAGAGTGCTTATCAATTTGCCCAAATGTCTGTAATTTTCGAATTTTTTGATGAAAATGGTCTTAAACGATTTGGTTCGACTCACTGATCAAGAATCCGTGTTCGAAATCGATTCTGTCTGGCCGTCCGTTAACACGATAACTCTCGAACGGAACGAGCTATACAGTTGAGATTTTCAGAGTAGGTTTGGTACATAAATATCTCGGTTAAGTTCGTTATTGGGTAAACTCGACCGGATGGTTTCGGAGTAACGAAAAGAAATTTTTTACATTACAAACTTCGAATTAAATTTTTTTTAAGATGCAGTTTCATCATAAGAATCCATTGATATTATTCTCAACTCTAACAAGCTAATACTTTCGTAGATATGATTTTTCAAAATTTCAATAATACATTCTATCTGTCTGTGTTCTATCTGTTTGCGGTAGCTGTCGTTCGATCCAGTTTGAAAGATAAACGTCATTAATGTCAATCGAAACTGAAAGTGTATTTCTGGAGAGTTTGGTTGATATAAGCATGCAAACAATTTGAAATTTGGATTCGCTAAGTTCATAGGCAGAGTTTTTTGGTTTGTGAGTCGAAAATGAAGGATGCACGGAAGTCGAGCATAATTTACGAGTCATTCTCTAATTATGGAAGATTTAGAACGGGATTCCAACTATAAACAGATAATTATTCCTTAGAACACTATTTAAGATTTCCTACATAAGTACTCTGGTTTCCGTTCTCTCTGGTTTGCGTTCTCTCTGGACTGATTACCTTAGATTTGTTTCATAAATTAAACTGGCTATTTCATTTACTCAATTTTTCAGAAAGACTCCTGATAGTTTTGAAAAACTTGTTGCCAAAATTGGACCGTCAAATAAAGATAAGATGCAAAGGGATTTTAATTTCTTGCATGATGTAGTTCTATCACAAGAACCCATTGATATCATTCCCAACTCTGAGAAACCAATACTTTCCGTAGATAAAGCTCCTGTCCACAGATCCACTTTTTGGCGCTCTTGTTCCTCGGAACAGAGTGCTTATCAATTTGGTTCGACTCACTGATCAAGAATCCATGGTCAAAATCGATTCTGTCCGGCCGTTAACAGGATGACTCTCAAACGGAAGGAGCTAGGCAGTTGAAATGTTTAGAGTAGGTTTAGGAGATAAATATCTCGGTTAAGTTCGTTATTGGACAAAATCGGCCAGGTGGTTTCGGAGTAACAAAAAAAAATACACATTACAAATTTTAAATTCAATATTTTTTTAAGGTGCAGTTTCACCATAAGAATCCATTGATGTCATTCTTAAATTTAAAAAAAACTAATACTTTCGGAGATATGATTTTTCAAAATTTCAATAATAAATCGTATTTGAACGTTGTCACAGAATGATATAATTGTGTGAATTGTCCTAATGTCAACCTTTGTTCCTGTGACATTACATTATCTAATCAATCGAAGAATTGTGAGCGAAGTGAGAAAAATCTCAGTTGTTTGCTCCGAAATTAGTTTTTCTCAGAAAAGTCTTACATTTCGGAACGGAACATGAAGTAAGAGAACTGAGAGTAGTGAGACGGCTTTTCATCCATAGACATAGATATAACTCTCGAACGGAATGAGGTAGGTAGTTGAAATTTTCAGAGTAGATTAGGGAGATGAATATCTCGGTTAAGCTCGTTATTGGGCAAAATTGGCCAGAATTAATTTGATTTCTTCCATGGTGCAGTTCTCATTCTCAGATTGCTCATTTAATCTTGATAAATAAACTATTATTTGAATTTAATTTCCTTTATGATGCAGTTCTATCATAAGCATACATTGATATAATTCCCAACTCTGAGAAACCAATACTTTCGGAGATATAATTTGTCTGTATGAACTAGAGCGCCAGAAAGCTCCTGTCCACAGGGCTTGAACCCATTTTTAGCTGTAGATCTGTCGATAGGTATGACGTTTATCAGATTCACAGTTGTATTCAGAATTCAGTTCGCGGAAATTAAAAAGTTATTCATCCATTTTATGGAACATAGAATAAGGTAGGTGATTGCTGATAACTAAATAGGTCCGTTAGTTATTAGCATTTAGCTACAGTCACCATATTCTATGTTAACTAATTTATAGTCATATCTTCGAAAATGGCATGCCACAGTACTGATATCAATGTGAGATATTGGGAGTTTTTTTTGTTGTCTAAAAAAGGTGATGAATAATGTTCATGAGGGTTGTATTGATATGATAAATCAAATAATCAAATTAAATCTGATTTAATGTAAAGCCCACATCTCTTCACACACAACTGAACGCGAAACGAAAAATCCACCTCCGATAATTACAATTCATTATCGAGTTCCAGTTGAAAGATACCAACCATGCATCTTTCAATACATCCTAATTGGAGGTCCCATCCACCCTCACCCCCTGCAAGTAAACGCAGACGACGAATTTCTAAATATAACCAGACGACGTTATAAACTCTCGTCTTGATCAAAAACAGTTATTATTCGTGGCCCGAGTCGGGTGGGCCTTAAATTCGGCGGGGTTAGGCCGAAAAGGGGGTGTATCACGACGTGGAGCATCTGCCCGACAAGGTCTCGGACCGCAGCTGACTCCCTGGACACAAAATCCACTTCGCGAGTCCCGAACTCGGATACCGTCTGTCTTGACACCTGTTGAATGACTGCGCGTGCCGTTTGGCTAAATAATGCCATTTGAGCACCCTGTGCACTGGAGGGCCCCTCATGCACCACTCGATAACTTATTTAGAGTCCGCGAGAAGGTTTGGGGTAGGTTTATTGTCGGTTAATCGCGTTAGGGGATGTCGTCCTTACCCCCGTTTGAGATTCACGAAAACGCAAGGGGGTATGTTTCAATCTGTTCATGGTTTGTTGGAATGGTTTATATTATCTTTTGGCACATCCATTCTCTACCTAACTTGATGATATTGAACTATCTTTGCGCTTGAAAACTGATTATAAATATATTATCAAACACATATTAATTTAATGGATGTTATGGATGAATTTAATGGATGTTATTGGTTCAAGCCCTGCTTGTTCAAACAGACAAATTATATCTCCGAAAGTATTGGTTTCTCAGAGTTGGGAATTATATCAATGTATTCTTAACTTGAATTAAAAAAAGTGTCGTTTAAAAAAAATGCTTCAAAAATCATCTTTAAAAAGAAAGAGCAATCTATAATGCTTGAATGCTTTAATGCTTAAAAAAATGTCATTAAATTTTTTATTATAGATTAAAATGAGCAATCTGCAATGATTCAACCTCGTGGAATGGATTGTTGCAACTTACACTCGGTGCATAGTTTTCACAACTCGAAATACCTAATGAAAGTATCATAGAAATATCTAGAGCAAGGCTGGAGACAATCATAGCAGATTGTCCAATTATTCGTGATATTTGAGTAGGTAGAGGATTACGAACAAATTATTTCAATAGTTCAAAATATATTAATAAAATACTCTCCTCTTTACTAATTTAAAATTTAATAGTTCATACCACTAACTCATTCTTTTCTGTATTATGTACCTTAACTCAAGAAAAAATGTTTGATACACAAATGTAGATCCATATTTTAGTATTTTTTTTTTGCTAGAAACATTATGATAATACTGTGTATAGGAACATGTCTCACTACTTAAGGAAGTAAAACGTAATATTAACCTCAGTGGTCAACGAACAGTAATTTCTTTTGATGATTCCATTATGTTCTTCTTTCCTATTGCCTTCATAAACTACATCATTCAAATGATCCAATTCTAAATATTCTGAAACATCATCCCCAATATTTATACATAAATCATTCAATATGTAATCACAATATTATTTTCGGTTTCAGAACAGCCTTGTATATATTCGCAAATTCAAGAATCAGATACTTGTTTTCCAATAGAAAATATTTTCAAACTACGAATTGACAATCTCTAATAGCTAGAAAAGATGACATTTATGAGCAGTGAACACAGACAGATTCTGTGTTCACATTCTGTGAATACATAGAACTTACGATATATTTTTGAAATTTTTTAAACATCATATCTCCGAAAGTATTAAGTTGTTAGAGTTGAAAATGATAACAATGGATTCTTATGATGAAACTGCATCTTAAAAAAATTTGAATTCAAAAGTTGTAATGTAAAAAAAATATTTTTTTTCGTTACTCCGAAACTATTAGACCGATTTTGCCCAATAACCAACTTATCCGAGAAATTTATCCCTCAAACCTACTCTGAAAATTCCAACTGTCCAGCTCATTCCGTTCGTGAGTTATCGTGTTAACGGCTGGCCGGACGGCCGGACAGAATCGATTTCTATACCGGATTCTTGATCAGTGAGTCAAACCAAATCGTTCAAGACCATTTTTCAGCCAAAAATTCGAAAATTACAGGCATTTGGGCAAATTGATAAGCACTCGTTTCCGAGTAACACGAGCGCCAAAAATGTATAAAAAGCGTCCCATATGCACCATTGGTTAGGGTTGTCACGTATCCACGGTTGTTCCCGATTTATATACACCAGACTTCTTAGTATGGCTTTGTAGACAAAAATATGCCATATACGTGGTTATTAAAAGGCTAACTCCTATCTTACAGAAC
The DNA here is from genome assembly GCA_937662695.2 of Halyzia sedecimguttata. NCBI lineage: Eukaryota > Metazoa > Arthropoda > Insecta > Coleoptera > Coccinellidae > Halyzia > Halyzia sedecimguttata. Next base: position 98,348,837 of record OW569412.2, on the reverse strand, counting down.
AACGTATTCAAGGCCATTTTGGAGTTCATCAGTTTTTTCATTCAAATTTCTAACGCCATTCGGATGGAACTTTTCCAATTGAATGCTTGAAATTCAGCAATAGCGTTCGGGTTGTCTCATCTCAAAATTCGCCATTGAATGACCAGTGAAAGTAGTCATTAGAAGTCTCCACGCTTTTATCAGAAGCTCTTAAACAATAGAACAATAAATAATGAACATCATTGGAATATTTAACTATCACAGGCGGCTAATTCGTCAATACGCCGATATTAGGTTCTGCAAACGCTGAGTCGAATTTCAATTGTTTCCTTGGTGAGGTTGAAATACCTGATATTGTTTATGTCGAATGCAAGATCAGGGCTACGAAAAATAGAGGTGACAAATTCCAACGCTTAATTTGGATGAAAATTGGTAGTGATCATTCATGTTGTTTATGGTTACTTTGGCAACTGGTCTTCTGAAACTGTGACTGTTGATAGTGATGGTCTTCATTAGTTGGAAATTATGTTTGGCTATGATTCTTTGAAGAGTGACGTGAAGCGAATTGAGAATAGTTGAAACAATATTGTTGAAACCAGAAATAAAGTCCTTGAAGCTTTATGCAGATTGGAATTAAGGGTATCTGGTCATCCAAGGTTCCTTACTGTCCTGGGAATACTGGAATACCAGCAACTAGCTAGAGGCAAAAGGGTGACTCTTCTATGGGTTCCAGGCACTGTGGTATTGAAGGAAATGAGAAGGCTGATGAACTTGCGGAAAAGGCCTCCAGGGTAACACCTGTTGGACCAGAACCCTTCTGCTTGCCTAGAAAAGACCACTACAGGATAGCTCTTTGGAGAAACACTCCAGGATTTGCACAGCCAAAAAGATTCGTGGATCTCTCTACATCCTATACCAGAAAGCTCCTGCAGTAGCTACAAGATGAGCTTAGAACAATGTTGGGACTGCTGAGAGGGCACTGTCGGTATAAGTACCAATTGTACCGCATAGTCAAGTCAGCAGACAAAACATGCAGGCTCTGTGGATCGGCAAGTTCTTAAAATAAATTCCATTAAATGTTACACAGACGGTTCAAAGACCACTACAGGAGCTGGCGCTGGAGTATATGGGCCAGGCACCAAATGCTCACCATCGCTAGGCTCCTATCCGAGCATGTTTCATGTTACTTGCAATAGAAAGATGCGTGGAAATGAACCTAGAAAGAAACTATCAGAGATGTGATATAGCAATCCACTCTGACAGTCAAGCTGCTATTAAAGCTCTCAGCTTCCATGTTATCGAATCCAAGCCAATATTGGAGTGCCGAAGAAAACTCAATGAAGTAAGCAAGAACAACAGGGTCTCCTTGGTCTGGGTTCCCGGTCACGCGGGAATCATAGGAAATGAGGAGGCCAACACACTTGCCAAGAAAGGAGCACAAACCCCCTTTATTGGCCCGTAACCTCACTGTGGGGTTGGTAGATACACCTACAAAAACGAATTCCGGATGAAGGAAAAAACTGAGACAGGTATTTCCTGGATATCTCTCCCCGGAATGTATCACTCCAAGCAATTCCTCCGGAACTTTGATACTGTCAGATGCAAGTAATACTTGAACCTCAGTAAGAACACGCTGTACCTCCTCACTGGCTTCCTCACAGGGCACTGCGGCCTCAGGAAGCATATGATGAGATTAGGGCTAGCAGAAACTGACGAGTGGAGATTCTGTTGGGAGGAGGATGAGACTCCTGGTCACCTGATAACGGAATGCCTCGCCATCTCAAAACAACGTAAGGAATGCTTTGGGCAAGAAATCTGCAGGAGCGAAGACATAGCCTCCTTGAAGCCATCCCAGATACTGGAGTTCATCAGAACTCTGGAACTGCAAGGCGAGCTGTAGATGGTAATAACATCGACAGCTCTGACAGGGGGCACAGATGACCTTAAGGTCGCAGTGCAACGTTACCCCCTTCAACAATATACAATATATACGAGCTGAGCTTAGAATAATGGTGCACTATCGGTCCAAAGGAAACTGCCGAACACATAGTTTGTAAATGTCCAGAGCTGGCCGGCCTAAGAATTTTACATATGGGTAAGCCAGTTTTAAAACCTCACGACGTTAAAGCCAAGGATACTAAAGACGTCATCAGGTATGTTAACAACATTGACAATGTCCAAGGATTGAATAAGTAGGTTAACAAAATAAAGTATCATATCTGCCGCAGTTATGAAAAACTAGACTAGGCTTACTAGAGTAAGCCTAATGACCTCGTTCTAATAAAATATAATACTAAAATATATATATAGGGTTATCTGGTGCTCTAAAAATCTGCGATCTTGTGGTTTATCGTGCTAGCTGAGATATAACTTCAATAGCTCCCCACACAGTATCAATAGTTCCAATAGACTCTTGTAGGGAAAACCTCATGATTCTCTTGGTATTGATGATTGTATGCCGAAAAATACTTACGTGGTTAGCCACTCTGGGGGACCGCAGATCTAAGTAAGTTAAGGGAAAAAACTCCAGTACATTTTGCAGAAACATTATCATCCCCTCCATATCGTTTGCATCTTCTTTTATTTCTCTTTTCTTTAGTGCCTTCGGGCGTTCTATTCCTTTGATTTTTTCGTATTGTTGAGTTTATATAGCTTATTTATCTCGGCTCTCCTGTAAATAAATAATAATAATAATAAATATTCTCCTGGCAGTTCACCAAGTGATCACCACTTTTTTGTCTCTTGACAAGTGTATGAGGCGTGTAATGTTCAAACTCGAGTTGGTGTAATAATTGTAGTGTCAATTTTCCGATTCAAATTATACACAAGCATTATGCAAAAATTACTAACACTTTGGCGAAAGGTCATGAATAAAACTTTATTTTTTGAAGTAAAAGAAAACAGCTGATATCAACTTCAAGGACCTTTTGTGATTCCTTCTGGTCGAAAGACCGGGGTGAACGTATTTGTATGAATTTATGTGTCAAACGCCAGAAATCGAAGTCTTCGATCTCGAGCAGTAAAAGTTCTCGGAGAAGTCTTGCTGACCAGCAGGTGCCTAAGCGCCGTAGTGGCTTGCACCTGTCTCACACCAGTTATATTTTTAACTGAAACTTGCAAGAGCGGTTACCCATGATCTAACCAGTGGCGCGCATCCGATATATCCAAGATCGTTATATTTCGTAATTTCACCTGGATTCTTCAAGACTATGGAATTTCTGAAGGAAAACGACATAATTAATGGTATAGACTGTACCTTCGGCATCGAAATATGTGAATGGATTGCAAGTTTCGGTTTGTAAATCCAAAATTTAACCTTAGGGATCGGGAAGCGAAGAGAAATTTTTATAGATTGAACACGAGGTATATGGAATCCTAAAAAATGCTTATGATGAAACTACATCTTGACAAACTTTGACAGATCATATCTTCGAAATTATTGGTTTCTCAGAGTTGGGAATGATAACAATGGATTGTTATGATTCAACTGCATCATAAAAAATTAAATTCAAAACGTAGGTATATGACTCACCTCATGTGTTAGATTTACGCACATCAGCAAATTATTATTAGAGCATTATATGACTATGAAATCATAAAATTACGATTGAATATTGTGTAAGTGGATTACTAATAACAAACTCGAAGGTTGAAATTATCTATTCTCTAAAGTCTTACATTAAATAAAGTAGTGCGGTTTTACAATCACAATATGTTTTAATGAGCAATGAGTCTTATATAAAATCAAAATGGGGTCGAGGATGTTAACTTTGCTCCAAAGTAAAGGGTTTTCCAATAAGAGGTGTTATTTTGATATTCAAAGAAAAATGCCATTTTTCAATATAAATGATCAGATGTTTATTTCATTATAAAGAAGTCTTTTCCCGCAAAAGATCAATGGTTTCGTTGCTTGTGTGGCATGTAGCGCCGTCTTGTTGAAAGTAAACGTTGTCCAGATCAATACCATCCAATTTCGGCCATAAATAGTCATTAATCATTTCTCGCTAGCGCAATCCATTCACCGTATCTGTTGCTCTAGCATCATTTTCGAAAAAGTAAGTCCAATGACTCCCCGGACTATAAACCGCACCAAACAGTCACACGTTGAGGATAGAGAGGCTTTTCAACAATAACTCTTGGGTTTTCCGAGCCCCAGATGCGACAATTTTGCTTGTTGTTGTTTTTCGATGGAATTCCGGATCATTTTCATGCATTTCAACGACCCAATCGGCAAAGACACGACGTTGTTGATGATCGGTTGGCTCGAGTTCTTGTGTTAACTGAACTTTATAAGCCTAAGACCCAAATCTTTATGCAAAATACGGTGTAATGACGTTTGTGGAATGCCTAATTCCAAAGAACGACGAGAAATGGACAAACCTGGGTTTTCTTCAACATTTTCGGCTACAACAGCAATATTCTCGGCTGTTCTTGAGCTACGTGCACGGGTTTTATTCTTCACATAACTAACTTGTCCCAACAGCTCGAATTTTTCCACCAATTTCTTTATTGCGGTCCGACAAGGTGCTTCACGACGACCCAAAAATGTTCGACTTTTACGAACCGTATCTGCCAAATTTTCACCATTTTTATAGTGAATTTTAATAATTTCAATGCGTTCTTGAAGCGTGTATCGTTCCATTTTTATTAATGGCGTAGTTTCTACTTGTCAAATGTCAAAAAATTACAGCTTCAAAAGTGACATCTACCGAAATAGCGGGCTATTCAAAATAACACCTCTTATTGGAAAACCCTTTACTTCTGGCACAAGTCCTTGGGGACGTGATTCTCGAAATCGTTCAATACACACTGGCTAGACGCACCTAGCCTAGTAGGAACAGACAGACGTGGTGGATTATCAAAAGATTTTCACTGGGGATTAGTCACGGCGAAAGAACGAGATTACGTTTCTCTCTAACGGAACTATACTGTAGACTGCTCTAGAGGCCCGTTTGCCGGATGCCTCTAACAAGAGTTCCACTGTAGATCAACTTGTTTATAAGAGTATAAAACAGTAAGTTAAAGGCGGTGAAGTGACGTAACAACGTTTCGCACTAAATGATCGTTGGAACTAGGATCGATAACTGATGCCACGTAACACGAAAATTCGTGGCGACCCAGTGAGCATTACGCAGGTGCTAGTTTTGCGGCCGTTCTATCGGAGATTTGAAAAATCATATCTCCGAAAGTATTAGTTTGTTAGAGTTGAGAATGATATCAATAGATTCTTATGGTGTAACTGCATCTTTGAACAAGGCCCTGTGGACAGGAGCTTTGGCGCTCTTGTTCAAACTTTGACAAATCATATAAACGAAATTATTGGTCTCTGGGAATTATATAAATGGATTCTTACGATAGAACTGCATCATGAAAGGAATTAAATTCAAACAGACCGATTCTCCCCAATAACGAACTTATCCGAAACATTCATTCCTCAAATCTACTCTGAAAAGTATATTATATCAGTTAGACAATATGGCAGTTTTGTTTTTACTGGAGATATTCTGAACCCAATTTAATTATGTATCTTACCAAATAATGTATTTACATTATCATATGGATTATCCACGGGCATTATATTATCACCTTAAAAGTATAATATCTTATCATCCTCATAATTCTTCGATAGCAGAATAGCGAACCAGAAATGATTTTGACATGTATCCCTCATAGGAAAATAAGATGACCTGTAAGAACACAGATCATATAATAATTCATAGATAGAATAATTAAGTACAGCATTCTGTGAAAACATAGAATTACGATTCATTTTTGAAATTTCGAAAAATTATATCTCCGAAAGTATGAGCTTGTTAGAGTTGAAAATGATATCAGTGAATTTTTATGGTGAAACTGCATATTGAAAAAAATTGTATTTGAAATTCGTAATGTAAAAATATTTTTGTTTTCGTTACTTCGAAACCATCAGGCTGATTTAGCCCAATAACGAACTTAACCGAGATATTTATCTCCCAAACCTACTCTAAAAATTTCAACTGCCTAGCTCATTCTGTTCGAGTGTTATTTCAGAAACAATATTTAAAATTTTGAAAAATTTTTTTTTGACACTTTACAGCATCCTGATCAATACAATATTTCGCATGCATATTAAAGTCATTATTCTACAATTTGATGCTAAATTTCATATAGATGGAGAGATCGGTTTCGGAAATATTCATAATTTTTTTTTTTTTTTACTAAAAACGGCCATAACTCCGAAACCACTTGGTGAATTTCGCCCGCTAACGAACTCGTCTGAGATATTTACGCTCCAAACTTACCCTGCCAAGTTCAATCCTCTAACTCCTTTCGTTCGAGAGTTATCGTGTTAACGGCTGGATGGACGGCCGGCTGGACAAAATCGATTTCGACCACGGTTTCTTGATCAGCCAGTCGAACCAAAACGTTTAAGACCATTTTCAGCCAAAAATTCGAAAATTGCAGACATTTGGGCATATTCATAAGCACTCTGTTCAGAAGAACAAGAGCTCCAAAAGTGAACTTCTTACTTTCTGAAAATGTATTGATGAACATTTTCAGGACATGTATTATCCGATAAAACTGATAAATTACTACGGCATAGTTATTTCAGCAGACGCCTTGAAACAGAACCAGCCGTACTTTTACCTCTTGTCCGACAAGCAAACAAACGAACGAAACATTTACAACATTTGTTCATCACAACAATGATGGGAAGGTGTTATTAGAGTACAAAGGAATATAAAGTAGGGACCATTAATTATGGAGAATCTTCTTTGTTCGTCTCTTGAACTTCTACAAACGTATTATGTATCATAAAATTGAATTCGAATCAACCGGCGACTATGAATCAGCGTCTTCGCTCATGCGCCTATAGGCAGTGTACGAAGGCTCCGACTACACCAAGTGTAACAGCGATTGAGGCTTTCGATCTTATTAAAATTATTTCTTTTTATTCTTATATGCATACAACATACAGCGTGAAAAAGTCAAATGGAATAAATGCCATTATCTTTGTTACTGTACATATTTATGGATAATCCACAAACACGTCGAATTAAAATTTAAATTGTCATTCTTCTTCGTAAAAATGCGGACCCTATCCTCAACTTTCTTCCAAAGACAGGTACAACCCCCATTTTTTTAAGTAGGAAGTATGGGCTTGTGATACATCGTTTGAAAGGTGTCGTCATTCCTAGAAATGTTATCACTTTCCTGTTTATTGCAAAAATCAAATTAGAAAAGAATAAAATCAAGTGATTAGCGGAATTTGGTACAAAATCAAACATAGATGTAGCAAAAATGTTAGGAATGTTAATGAAGAAGATGTTCAAAGTATTCACCGCGTACGCCTTGGCAACATCCTCCCCTCAAATTAAAATTTCTTCCTACATTATTCAACACCTCAGGAGGGATCAACCTAATCGCAAGCGTTATTTGATCTTTTAGGTCATTAATATCAAGGTGTTTAGTTTTGTACATAATGCTCTCCACATATCTCCATAAAAAGAAATCTAATGGGTTTAGATCGGGGGATCGCGCTGGCCATTAGATCGTTCCTCGCCTTCCTATCAACCGATTGGAAATATCGAGGTACTGCCGGACATTGCGTTGGTAATGTGGTGGTGCTCCATCCTGTTGGAACCATATAGTATTCCATGGAACTTGAGGATTCCATTGATCATGATATAAATTTGCCAAAGTTGAAACGACATCATTTTGAATTAGGGCTAAATATTCATCGCCATTCGAATTGCCCTCAATGGGGCCTATGATATGGTTTCGAACATTTCCAGTCCAAACATTAACCTTTTGAGGGAATTTCGTTGTTCCTCTCTCATCCAGTGAGGGTTTTGGGTAGACCAGTAGTTACAATTTTGACAATTAGCATGTCCGTTGAGATAAAAGGTGCACCTATCAAAAACAAAACGTCTACTATTTGGATAATATTGTTATCCACCATGCCCATCATTTGTTCACAAAAATAAGTTCTCCTATTAAAATCGTCTTCCAAGAGCTCCTGGGTAGGTATCATTTTATAGGGATGCATTTTATTTTGTTTTGATATGTTTAGAATCGATGTATGGCTGACATTGAATGTTGTCGAGGTATCTCTACTCGATTTATGTGGATTTGCAGGTTCTCTTCTATTCTGCCTTATATGCCCAAACTCGCGAAACTGCTTCTCTATTTTAATTATTGTCCCATGGGTTATTATAGGCGGCAAATTCGAAAATTTCTCACGAAACAAGCGACCTACTTCTTTTTGTGTTTGGGTGTTATCTCCTTAACTAATCATTTGTAAAATTGTAATTTTGTGCATTTCCTTTAATCTAACCATTATTCAAAATTGAAGTTAATGAACTTCAAACACAGATCAGACAATATATAGACTACAACTTATCAGTACAAAACAATTTGCGAAGGAGTTCTGAAGAAACTAACATTGGCACCGAAAGTGTTTTACGTAGTTTTCATGGTACCATCTGAAAAACACCATGTTATGGTTTTTCATTTTCTTTCTATCAGATCTTGAAGGCAAATAAATTCAGTATCATTGTAATAAGATTTGGGAATATATATATGTGGAAAGGTTTAACGGGTAATTCCGCAAAAGGAGCAGATTAAAAATTATTCTGCTGGTACCTGCCGACACGTGTATCTGCTAGTTGGCTTCTTCAGGACAGGGCAACCAAGAAACCAAGGAAAAGATGGAAATCAAAGTGAAAATAGGTGACACCACACCAGGAGCGAGCAACCAATTGTGCCTTCAGCACAATATATATATTACTCCGCATGATCCATATTTCTATATATGGGAATATATTCGAGGGAATATTACAATGAATTTCGGTAATCACGTGATTTTATTTTTTCTATTTTGAGTTTTGCAAAAAACATGAAAGTGATAACAGTTCTGAATAGAGAATGACGCGACCTTTCAAACGGTGTATCACAAGCCCACACTTCCTATTTGAAAAACTGAGGGTTGTACCTGCCTTTCGAAGGAGGTTGAATGTAGAGTTCGCATTTTTACGAAGAAGAATGACAATTCAAAATTTGAATTTTACGTGTTTCGGGTTTTTATTAAATATGACCAAGATAATGAATTTATTCCATTTGGCTTTTCCACACTGTATATTTCAGTAGTCTAAGATGGAAGAAATCATTGAAATGAATCTATCGTTCAATGTAGGAACGTGGTAAAGCTCCAGCCACGTCAGTATCTTTATAACATTCTCTGAAACGATATCGGTTTTGTTAAACATCCGAGCCGGTCGTCTTTTTTAATTGTCACAATAAAATCATTCGATTTTCGATACGAACCGTCAGCGACCAGTTTTCACAATCGAACCGATCGGAATCGGTCATAAAAACACCGAGGAAGTGTTCTGGGCCCGAACAGATGCTACAATTAATCCAACGGGTATAAACAGATCTCGTTTTTTTTCCCCTCTGGAATTCTTCGAAAATCACATTCGAACCGCCATTACAGAATTTCGAAATCCGGGGAATCCGAGCGCGATATTTATCGCGAGTGTCACTCCGGATATTTCAAGATCAACAAAAAAGTTGTTCTCGTACTAACGATTGACTCGGGCATTTCAGTAACGACTTGTCGTTGCCTCCGTACGTCCCATAATACACGACTCTATCGTAGCAGGTCGGATTCCTGCATTCGAGATTGCGCCCACCGCAGATACGAGGCGTATTCTCAACTTTACCCTTCCGAATACTGGAGGAATTCTGATAAAAAGTCGTGATTTCAAAAATCGGTACTTATACAGGGTGAGTCTTTGAACACTGCATTAATTTTAACCAAAGATTCCTCTCATCAAATGAAACACTTTTTTCATTTGCCATTTTTCCAGATTCGGCTCAGGTAAAAAGTTATAACCGTTTAAAGATTTCACAATGTGCTAATACACTCCCGCATATAAATTATCTATGACATTGTTGGCGGACGAGAATAAGGCATGGTAACGTGGTTTACAGCTTGATTCGGAATTCCAACGCTCAGGGACGGATCCATAAGAGTAGTGAAATTTCTGGAGTTTTCCATTTTAAAACATTCACTGAAGAATATCTCGGAAACGGTGCGTTTAAGGAGAAATGATGAAGAATAATATAATGTTCTAAAACGATGGAATATTCTTGAAATGACTGAAGAAAAACTTTATATGCTTTCTTTATGCTAATTTCGTTTAGTTTTATGAATCCACGAGTCCATAACTAGAAAACCAGTAGAAGTAGAAAATAACTAATATTTGTAAAATATGTATCATAGTTATAGGAAACTTTACGCCAACATTCATTTTATTCGAAAAAAGGATGTCAAAGCTACAAAATAAAAACTGATTTTTTTTCAAAATTTCAACAGCCTGTATCTTTTTACCTGAGCTGAATTTGGAAAAATGTTAAAGGAAAAAAGTGTTTCATTTGATGAGAGGAATCTTTGGTTAAAATTAATGCAGTGGTCAAAGACTCACCCTGTATATACAGAGTGTTTCATAATATATGCGCAGGACTTCAGGATGTGAGCTCGTCCAAAAATATGGAAAAAAGTTTATATTAACTGACCCTCTGAAATGCACCATTTTCGAGAATGAAATTGAAAAAAAAATACGTTTTTTGCGAATATCTCCGGAACCGTTTATCTTACAGAAAACAGTTTTTGTAAGCATTTCTTACGCATAAAGGGTGTCTCAGCAAGAACTTGAATTTTAAAAATTGAAAAATATATATTTATTTAATATTTTATTAACATTTTTTTCTACATATGCATGGAGGTAGTGATGACATTTACACATGAAACAAAATATCGGTTAATTGGCCACTGTTGCTCTGCTGGCAGGTATGCACTCTTTTGATGAAATTTCGCAGTTAGGGCTGCAGGATTTGACGAAATTGACGTGCAATTTTTTCTTTGGGTCCCTCAGTTGTCTCAGGATGATTCGCATAGTTTTCGAAAAAAAATCAACTTTTATGTTGAAAAAATTGGTTCAAGCCCTGTGGACAGGAGCTTTAGCACTCTTGTTGAAACTTTGACAAATCATATCTCCGAATGTATTGGTGTCTCGAGTTGGGAAGGATCAATGGATTCTTATAATAAAACAAAATGTGTCAACAAAATGTGTCTATTGAAAAAAATAACTTCTGAATTATTGGTTTCTCAGAGTTGCGAATGATATCAATGGATTCTCATTTAATTTATTTTATTTTATGATGCAGTTCTATCATAAGAATCCATTGATATCATTCCCAATTCGGAGAAGCCAATACTTTCGGAGATATGATTCGTCAAAGTTTGATCAAGAGCGCCAAAGATCCTGTCCACAGGGCTTTCCCACACATAATAATGGACATAATCGGCCGAACGGTTTCCGGGTGGTAATTTTGTTTTAAACAAATACTATTCCGATCGGATTGAAAATTGGTGAGTAGTTGTAGAATACAAACCTAAGGAAGTCCGCAAACCAAATTTCAGATGGTCATAACTCAAAAACCGTTCGGCTGATTATGCTTATAAACAAACTGAAATGTTGCATTTAGATGCACAACCTAACCTGAAAATTTCAAGTCGCTATCTCTTTCCGTTCTCAGGTTATCGTGACATACAAAATATTCTTTAATAATTTTTTTTAAATTTTGTAGTGATGCGATTCTCACAACATTTCTCAAACGTGCTTATGTTCATATTCTACAACTATTCACCAAGCTTCAATTCGATCGGATTTATATTGGTTGAAAATAAAATTATTACTCGGAAACCCTTGGGCCGATTATGCCCATTAACGATCTTGTCCGTCGTATTGCGATGCGCCACCTACCCTGAAAATTTCGAGTCGCTATCTCATTCCGTTCTCAAGTTATCGTGGCAACGGACGGCCGGCCAGACAGAATCAAATTTGTCCTCGAATTCTTCATGAGGTAGTCAAACTCAATGGTTTGAGACCATTTTCGGCAAAAAATTTGAGAATTAAAGACATTTGGGCAAAATGATAACGCGATGTTCCCCAGAACATACTTTTTTCAATATAAACGTCGATTTTTTCGAAAACCGTCGACCAAAAATACCTTTTTTGTGTAGAAAACATTGGCGATTCAAATGCGCGTTTCAAAATCGTACTATTTCTAGTGGTGTAGAAGTTGTGGACAAAAACACACACTACCCCTTCAAAACCTTAACCAATTATGTCTTGAAAAAAAATTTTCCTCACAAAACATAGCTTATTATGAGTAAGAAATGCTTTCAAAAGCTGCTCTCTGCAGGATAAACGGTTCCGGAGATATTCGCAAAAATCGTTTTTTTTTAAATTTCAATACCCTGTGTCTCGAAAATGGTGCATTTCAGAGGATCAGTTAATAGAAACTTGTTTTTATATTTTTGTAGGAGCTATCACATTCTGAAGTCCTGCACATATATTATGAAACACCCTGTATATCCATGGATACCTAATATCTAAACTATTGAACAGAGATACATAAATCAACAAGTCCAGAGCGTTCCTGCCAATAGGGTCTACATAATGGCTTCGTATAATTAATATAGGTACTTATGCATATATTTCACAAGTCAAATAAACCCCAGGGGATTTCATTGATTTGCCGAGAAGCAAGAACAGACGCGTCTGGCTTCTTGGCCTTCAGCAGTACTCTGTAGCTTCCCAACAAATTCAACTAACTGAAACGTTTGCGAACTTAGCCGGTGTCATCTTCAGCGACGGGGTTCTCTTTTGCCAGTCAATTATCCTGCAAGATCTTGTGATTTGACACCGTGTGATTTTTTTTTCTGTTAGGTTATCTGAAGTTTAAGGTTACGCTAATGATCCAAGAACAATTCAAATACAACAATAGTTGTTACCGAACCGAATGTGTGAAAATGTCATGATAAATTGGACTTACTGGTTTCGCTATTGCCAACAAGGTCGTGCATTTGAACAATATGATCATTAAAACATAATAGTAAGTAGTTGGTTCGATATTAATTAAAATCCTGGATTTTGGGCTATCGTACCAGGTTAGTCGAGTTCGTGAATGGTCAAAATCCACCAATGGTTCCGGATATATACCTTTAAATTCAAGATGCAGTACATTCGTTTTCACTGTGCTTCCTGTGCTTTTTTTTGATTTGATATTTCTCACCCCCCACTACTGTACTGTTTGTCGGGTGGTTAAACATTTCGAACAAACTGGAAGTGTTAAAAACTCTCCAAAATCTGGTAGACCTTCAACTACGACATGTGGCGATAAGGCCCTCGATATATTACTTTCCATAGAAGAGAATCCGAAACAATCTACACGAAAACTGGCCAATGAATTTCATGTGAGTAAGCAGTCAGTTGGTAATCTTCTTAGAAAAACTAAGTTTCACCCATACAGGATTCAAAGCACACAAGAATTATCTGATGACGATTTCGAACAACGAGCACAGTTTTGTGAAGTAATGCAGGAGATATGCAATGAGGATGATACCTTTTCATCGAGAATTCTTTTTACGGATGAAGCTACGTTTTCCTTGAATGAGTCTGCCCATCGACATAATTGTCGCTTCTGGTCCACAACAAATCCTCATTTGGTGCAGACAGTTCATACCCAACATCAAGAAAAATTAAATGTGTGGATGGACACAATTGGCCATCATATTATTGGACCTTTTTTATAGAAGGAAATTTGACTAGTGATTCTTATTTAGAGTTACTGAGGAATCGAATATTTCCAGCAGTCATTGATCTCTTTCCCGGTGTGAATGGTCGAAAAGTTGCTGACAATATTTGGTTCCAACAAGATGGTGCGCCTCCGTATTATGGAATTGAAGTGAGGAGGTGTCTTGATGACACATTTCCTGAGAAATGGATTGGTAGGAGAGGATCAGTTGAATGGCCTCCCCGATCTCCGGATTTGAACCCTCTCGTTGACTATTTTCTGTGGGGCTGTTGTGTTTGTCTTTCTCTAATTAGTTTATTATAAGAAATATATCCAATATCGGCTCCGAGTCAACACCATGCGTCTTTTCCTCTCCGTTTCCCTAGATACCCCTCATCGGTATTATCAACATTTTGTTCTATATCACTGAATCCTAGATCAGATGAACTCAATCATAGATATTCAGTGACCCGCGTATGATGCTACCCGAGACGACAGACTGTCAATGATGCTAATACACAACAGAGGCCATTTGAAGAGTACTGTTTACCAAAACGGCCAGATAGACTCGAGTCTCGAAGCACGGCTTGCACATTGTCAAGCATAATAATTTGCTTAATAATTCTTCGTACAAGAATTATTGACGAGTAACATTACTTTTTAGGCACGCTGTATGCAGTTAGCGCCTTCTGCGTATAAAATCCCTCGCCTATCGACTCGAGATTTTCATTTCCACGCCGCGGGCGCTAAACCCTTCCATTATGACCTAGATACATAAAATCTATCAGTTCCGAATAAAAAAATCTCAGGACCGCTGTAACAACCTACTCGTTCGCGAAAGGCCCCCGTACACCCGGGTGCCATAGAAATCAGGATTCCTGCATCGTAGATCGATACTCGAAGTCGCCGAGATATATCTCCCGATCGGATATGTGTAGTTTATCGATATCGCCTCGGCTTATTATCCAATTATTCGATCGAAAATCCCGGGAATTCGTTCGCAGCGAAATGCTTGCGCCTGCCTGATTAATAGTACTACCCGGGAATGCGTAATGACGTCGACATCTCATGTCTTATCGTTTTTTTTTTGCGCGAGCGTTTCGCCAATATCGATCTGACGCGGCTCTGGATATAAATTCGTTGAATGCGGAGCTGCGATATCGATTCAATTAAAATGTAGATAAACGCCAGATCTAATGGGCTTCTGATTTGCCAGTTCGCGTTTGATTAACTCGTGTAACTCGGTGTTATCGGAAGATGAAGTGGGAAGGTTTATTCGGATTGGAGGAGATTCATATAGTTGTCGCGCTGAATATAATTATTACGTAATTAGGGATAATTCCAACTGAAGAACTATCTTATCGAAATATACAGGATGCAAAGTGTCTTCCTCATAATATCCGCATTTCGCAAAATATTTAGCTGAAATTTGGCAAATTTTACACTTTTTTCTGTCCCTTTTTTCCCTCCAGAATTTTTTGTGGTGCGCCACTGGTAGTTTAAAAATAGCTTTGGCGCTCTTGTTCAAACTTTGACAAATCATATCTCCGAAAGCCATTGCTTTCTTATAGTTGAGAATGGTATACTATTGTATATTATATATATTATTATACTGATCCTCCTAGGTATCAATGGATTATGATAGAACTGCATCATGAAGGAAATTAAATTCAAATAATAGTTTATTTATCAAGATTGAATGAGCAATCTTCAATGCTTTAATGCTTCAAAAATTATCATTTAAAATGATAAGGATCATCGAAATGTCTAAAGCAAGGCTAGAGACAATCTGAGACAATCATAGCAGATTGTCCATTTATTCCTGATATTTGAGTAGGTAGAGGCTGACGAACAAATTATTTTAATATTTCAAAATATATTAATAACATACAATCCTCTTTCCATAATTTAATAGTTCATACCACTAACATATTCATTCTGTACCTTAACTCAAGAAAAAATATTTGATACACAAATGTAGATCCATATTTCAGAATTTTTTTTGTCAGCAACATTATGAAAATACTGTATATAGGAACATGTTTCACAACTTAAGGAAGCAAAAGGTAATATTAACCTCAGTGGTCAACGAACAGTATTTTATTTTGATGATTCCATTATGTTCTTCTTTCCTATTGCCTTCATAAGCTAGATCATTGAAATGATCCAATTCTAAATCTTCTGAAACATCAACTCGAATTTGTAAATTATTGAATATGCAACCAGTCAATATTATTTTCGGTTTCAATACAGTCTTGTATATATTCACAAATTCAAGAACCGGATATATGTTTTCCAGAAAAAATATTTTCAAACTGCGAATTGACATGTCTCTAATAGCTAGATGAGATGACATTTATGAACAGTGAACACAGAAAGATAGAATGCGTATTCGGTGAATACATAGAACTACAATGTATTATTGAAATTTTGAAAAATCATACCTCCGAAAGTATTAGCTCGTTAGAGTTGAAAATGATATCAATGGATTCTCATGATAAAACTGCATCTTAAAAAGAATTGAATTCAAAAGTTGTAATGTAAAACAAATATTTTTTTTTCGTTACTCCGAAACTCTCAGGCCGATCTAGCCCAATAACGAACTTAACCGAGATATTTATCCCTCAAACCTACTCTGAAAATTTCAAATGTCTAGCTCATTCCGTTCGAGAGTTATCGTGTTAAAAGCAGGACAGAATCGATTTTGACCATTGATTCTTGATCGTTGAGTCGAACCAAATCGTTTAGGACCATTTTCAGCCAAAAATTCGAAAATTACAGATATTTGGGTAAATTGATAAGCACTCTATTCCGAAGAACAAGAGCGCCAAAAATATGAGAGGAGTCTTCGTTGAATTTCATAACTTTTTGATTCTTTGCAATTTTTGCGCGTACATGTTCTGGGGAACATCGCGTTATAGTTTTGCCCAAATGTCTGTAACTTTCGAATTTTTTGACGAAATTGGTCTCAAACGATTCAGTTCGACTCCCCAATGAAGAATTCGAGGTCAAATTTGATTCTGTCCGGCCGTCCGTTGCCACGATAATTTGAGAACGAAAAGAGCTAGCGACTCGAAATTTTCAGGGTGGGTTGCGCATCGCAATACGACGGACAAGTTCGTTAATGGGCATAATCGGCCCAGTGGTTTCCGAGTAATAATTTTGTTTTCAACCAATATAAATCCGATCGAACTGAAACTTGGTGAGTAGATGTAGAATATGAACCTTAGCACGTTTGTGAAATTTTGGGCGAATCGTATGGCTAGAAAATTTAAAAAAAAATATAAAAAAATATTTTTGTTGTCACTATAACCTGAGAACGGAAAGAGATAGCGGCTTGAAATTTCAGGTTAGGTTGTGCATCTGAATGCAACATTTGAGTTTGCTTATGAGCATAATCGGCCAAACGGTTTCAGAGTTATAGCGATCTGAAATTTTCTGAAATTTGGTAGTTTTTTGTTCCTCATTAACTAGAAAAATACTGAACCGATTGATTTCAAACATGGTTATTAGTTGTAGAATGCCAACGCGAAAATGTTTGCAAAATTTGGTGAGGATAGCATTTATAGAAAATTTTTAATAAATCATTGAAAATAAAAAAAAAAAATTCTATATATCAGTAACTATTTGTTTGAAATTGCTCAAATTTTGCAAGAGCGTTCATAACCTAACTCTTTTGCCAAGTTTTAACACGATCGGTTGAATATTGTTGGAGATTCGAGCATTCTTGTGTGAGTTCAGTAGATGGGTGACCGTTGCCTCGATAACTTTCGAACGAAAGGAGATAGGGACTTGCAATTTTCAGGGTAGGTTTCGTATCCGAAAGGGAGAGTTGAGTTCGTTTTTGGGCATAATCGGTCTAACGGTTTCCGAGTTATATCCACCTGGAATATTATTTCCTTGATAACTCAAAAAATAAATATTCGATTGAATTGAAGCTTGGTAACTAGTAGTAGAAAATCAACATAAAGACGTGTTTAAAATTTTGTAAGAACCGTACCACTAGAAAATTTGAAAAAAATGACGAAAAAAAAATTTTTAAGAACCGCACCCCTAGAAAATTAAAAAAAAATCACGAAAAAAAAATTGGTTCAAGCACTGACGTGAAGTCAGAAGCTTTTGCGCGTATGTTCTATTGTCCATTCTTCTGTATTGGACACCCTTAATCGAATTTAACATGGTAAATTATGTTGTCCATTCTCCTGTATTGGACACTTAATTCGAATTTACCATGGTAAATTCAAATTAAGAGTGTCCAATACAGGAGAATGGACAACATAATTTACCATGTTAAATTCGATTAAGGGTGTCCAATACAGAAGAATGGACAATAGAACATACGCGCAAAAGCTTCTGACTTCACGTCAGTGCTTGAACCAATTTTTTTCGTATCTGCTACCGTTTTCGAGGAAGAAAAAGTTGAACAATTATCTCTAAGTTGTCTCTGTGTTCTCTGGAATCTGGTAAATTTATGTTTCCATTATTAGGTTTTCTGACTGATATCTCGGATCTGTGGCAGTGGCACATAAATATTTGACAAACAAAAAAGTGGGAAAGCCCTGTGGATGGGAGCTTTGGCGCTCTTGTTGCAACTTTGACAAATCATATAATATCTCCGAAAGTAGGTATTGGTTTCTCAGAGTTGGGAATGATATCAATGGCCAATGTGCCATCCGGTACTCTAAGGCAATCTAATCCTGGCACCCATGAAATTGCAAAAATACCTCGTCGTAAGAAGAATTTAATTCTCATTGAAACGAGATGCATCAAAGTTGACGTGTTTCAGCGATTTCCTTAGATCGCGATAGTTTTTACGTGATAGTGATATTCTTTTTACCAATTTCAGCTGAGATTAACTGAGATTCTCAGTTCTGACCCAGTTGACCCCAGTATTTAGAAGGCAAGATGCAAGATTCTATGCATCTATTGAGAATGCAACAAGGTAAAAAGTATACTACTATTTATACCCTAGCTATATCCCAAGGTACTTCTCGTTCCCCCGGTAGATGGCGCAGTTGTCTGCGCGTCACTCTTAAGGTCATAAAAGGCGTCGTATCTCCCACTCTTCCAGTAAGGCAAATTCATGCTAGCACTGGTGTGCACCTCAACCGACTCACACTCTGCAAGAACTGCGAGAAGGCCGGATTGGGCCATCTTCAGCAGGGGAGTATTGTAGGGATCTTCATCCCTATCTTCTTCTCGTCTCCCCCGGTAGAGGGCGCAGTTCTCTGCGCGTCACCCGTCGACCACATCGGTCGTAAAGGGCGTCCTATCTTCATGTAAGCTATTTCTCGTCGATTTCAATTGTTATTTATCGACGTTCAGCATGGATTTATCTGTTTGTTGCAACTCTCTCTACTCTCGAATCGGAGATTAATTTTCTCCAGAGACCTGGATCTATCGGGTCACGAAATCAGACTAGCACTATAAATATCAAAAGTCTTATATTTCTCCGCTTTCAACATTAACGACATCGATCAATTATACGAAGAAAACGCGCGCCGATTATCCTTTCGTGAAGTTTTCCTTATTTACAAGATAGGGAATTTCATTTGCATGCATATTATCGTACATTAAGTGGATCATTGCGTTGACTCAATTCGTAGCCGGGGTTCCGATAAATAATCGATATGAGCTTTTTCTACGGCCGTATAATTTATAATGAGCAACAGTAAATTGTAATATCCCATACGAAAAGAAGTACCAGATACGCAGTTTCGCATTATAGATCGGGTTCTCGGTAAAAACGTCGTCCTATAAGAACAGTGGGTATTATTGAAGAAAATATAATGATGATGGAGTGTGCTCCTGCAATTCACTGTTGACCGTTATACGGCGTAATATATTAAACTACTAATATCGTCCATCTTAAATAATTTGCGGTAGAGCGAGTACCGGCGATTTATCTGCAGACGTAAAAACGCGTCTCCTGCTAAAACAATTTATTAAAATAAGATCATTCATATGTAGCAATTATAAACCTAGCCACGAATATTTCGAAACCTGTTGCGTCATGCTCTACGGCGTCTGCTGCTTGCGTTCAGCTGCTCTTCGGACAAACTTCGAAGATGGTGAAGGGATCGCCTCTACCAACTAATAATATCTGTTCTTCTTTTTTCTATTATCAGTATCAATATGTATATATAAAAATTGGTTCGAGCCCTGTGGACAGGAGCTTTTTCGCGCTCTTGTTCAAACCGACAAATTATATCTCACAAAGTATTGGTTTCTCAGAGTTGGGAATTATATCAATGGATTCCTATGATAGAAATACATCATGAAAGAAATTAAATTTATAAAAAGTGTCGTTTAAAAAAAGGGCTACAAAAATAATCTTATAAAAAATATAAAATTTTTCTTTTACAAATACAAATAAGAAAAATGGGTTCAAGCCCTGTGGACAGGAGCTTTCTGGCGCTCTAGTTCAAACAGACAAATTAAATCTCCGAAAGTATTGGTTTCTCAGAGTTGGGAATTATATCAATGTATTCATATAATAGAACTGCATCCTAAAGGAAATTCAATTCAAATAATAGTTTATTTATCAAGATTAAATGAGCAATCATGAGAATGAGAAAAGCACCATGGAAGAAATCAAATTAAATCTGGCCAATTTTGCCCAATAACGAACTTAACCGAGATATTCATCTCCCTAAACTACTCTGAAAATTTCAACTACCTACCTCATTCCGTTCGAGAGTTATATCTATGTCTATGGATGAAAAGCAGTCTCACTACTCTCAGATCTCTTACTTCATGTTCAGTTCCGAAATGTAAGAATTTTCTGAGAAAAACTAATTTGGGAGCAAACAACTGAGATTTTTCTCACTTCGCTCACAATTCTTCGACTGATTAGATAATGTCTCAGGAACATCATTTGACATTATGACAATTCATATTCATACATAGAATAATATCATTCTGTGACAACGTTGAAATACGATTTATTATTGAAATTTTGAAAAATCATATCTCCGAAAGTATTAGCTTGTTAGAGTTGAAAATGATATGAATGGATTCTTATGATAAAACTGCTTATTAAAAAAAATTTGATTTGGAATTTGTTTCGTAACAAAAAATTTTTTTTTTTGTTACTCCGAAACCATCTGTCCGATTTTGCCCAATAACGAACTTAGCCGAGATATTCATCCCCCAAACCTACTCTGAAAATTTCAACTCTCTAGCTCATTCCGTTCGAGAGTTATCGTGCTTACGGCCGGCCGGCCGGCCGGCCAGCCGGACAGAATGAATTCCGACCACGGATTCTTGATCAGTGAGTCGAACCAAATCGTTTAAGACCATTTTCATCGAAATATTCCAAAATTACAGACATTTGGGCAAATTGATAAGCACTCAGTTCCGAGGAACTAGAGCGCCAAAAAAGGAAATTTGAAAAATAAATTCTAGTATATTGAAACAGCTTCTAATTACAAAAAAAACAAGTTTCGTATGACAATGGCTCAAAACAGGTTTAAAGTACCTACAAATAGTAGATGTTCCATAAAAAATGTATGAAAGAGGAGAAGTAATAATGAAAAATTACCTTGTAATCAATCAAAAATTTCCTGATCTACGTTCACCAAATTTTCTCCTCTCTCGAACTACAGAATTATGCTTTCAATATTTACGTAATATTTTCAAACATTTTTGGGTGAGGTCCCCGTTGCATCGCCAAAATACGAGTATTTCAACACCAACATAATATATTTGAAGTTGTAATATTCCCTTCCGTCAGTCCCGTCATTAAGTGAGAAAACTAAGCATGATGAAAAGCAGTCTCACTTCTCTCAGCTCTCTTACTTCATGTTCCGTTCCGAAATGTAAGACTTTTCTGAGAAAAACTAATTTCGGAACAAACAACTGAGATTTTTCTCACTTCGCTCCAGGGTTCGACCGATATATATCGCCGATATTTATCATGATATATATCACGATATATATCGATATTTATAAGCAGTGATATATATCACGGATCATAGAAATATGGATCATGCGGAGTAATATATATATATGGAAAGGTTATTTTTAATCTGCTCCTTTTGCGGAATTACCCGTTAAACCTTTCCATATATATATCACGGATATTTATAAATTCACAAAAATGTGCGACGCTGCTTAAAAAATTCATAATCTATCGCGATATAAGAGCACGTCTGAGCCCACGTCAAAGGGCCATAGCCAACAGCTGAAAACCGGTATTTAGCAACGCATTTTCGGGGAATCCCCGTATAGCTTTAGATGGTGATTTTATAATTTCGCCGCGGAATCGTATTTTTCAGCATTCGGCTTGGTACAATCAAAATTAAGAAAGCGTGGCAAAACAGCCAAACTTGTTTTTTTGTTCAAATATCTAAACAGAGAGTATGCGTCTACATCTAAAGGTTGCAATAGAAGCAATATAGAATGTATAAGAGATGAGGCCACTGTGTCTGCACAGGAAATTCGTTCTGATACCTTTGATACATTTTTTAACTAATTAACTTTTTTTATTTTTGTTATTTTCTTCGTTCTTAAGAATCTTGTTTAATTTTTTTAATAAATTTGGTAAATCACCATTTTAATGCGTTTGATTTATTGATTTTAACTAAGAAAAAACTGTAAAAATTGTTTTCAAAAATAAATATCAGGAAATTGATATATATCGGATATATATCGATATATATCCGATATTTTGATATTTATATAAATATCATGATATTTCCGAACCCTGCTTCGCTAACATTTCGGAATACACTTTATTCTCATAATTCTTCGATTGCTGAAATGAATTAGAAAATGTCATGTCTCAGGAAAATAAGTTGACATTATAACAATCCATTGATAGAATAATTATATCATTCTGTGAAAACATAGAAATGCGATTTATTTTTGAAATTTTGAAAAATCATATCTCCGAAAGTATAAGCTTGTAAGAGTTAAAAATGATATCATTGGATTCTTATGGTAAAACTGCTTATTGAAAAAAATTTAATTCGGAATTTTTTGTGTAAAAAAAATTGTTTTTTTGTTACTCCGAAACCATCTGTCCGATGTTGCCCGATAACGAACTTAGCCGAGATATTTATCTCCCAAACCTACTCTGAAAATTTCAACTGTCTAGCTCATTCCGTTCGAGAGTTATCGTGCCTACGGTCGGACCGGCCGGACAGAATGAATTTCGACTACGGACTACTTGATCAGTGAGTCGAACCAAATCGTTTAAGACCATTTTCATCGAAAAATTCGAAAATTACAGACATTTGGCAAATTGATAAGCACTCTGTTCCGAGAAACAAGAGCGCCAAAAATCAATGCCACTGTTCGTTGTAATTTAATAAATCTAGAACGGGCTTACCTATCGAAACCAAATGTTTAAGATTTGTTCGAAGTATTTAGTAGATGGTTTATGTGAAGTTTCCACAAAATCGGTCGAGCGGTTCTTCATTTATCAAAGGAAACTTTTCGAAAATGTCACTATAAAATTAATTTTTTTTTTGATGTTGGGAGGGGAGTTTGGGTGAAATTTCGAAGGGGTTTATCGAGGAAAAATACGGAAGTTTCGTAGAGTTTCGCGTTTTCGGAGCGAAAAGATGGGGGTGTATTTTAAAAAAATCGCGAAAAGACGAATAAACGCCGATTTCGGTTAAAGGAGCAGAATTGTGGAAAGGAATTCGATGGAACGGTGGCGTTCGGAACGACGGTATTTGCGGGACCGCGAACACGAGATTCGAAATTAGTCCGTAACGGAGCCCTTTTTTCGATCCTCTCTTTCGTTTTCCCGGAAGAACGATAGGAAAATGTGACTTTTCGCGAAAATCGACAAAATTCTGACGTTTCACCTATTTCTGTGGCGAATTTTAAGGCGGCTCCTTCAAGGTCGACGTTTAAGGTCTGAACGAGCGCCGAGAAATGTCAAATCGAATTTGAATCTCGAACGGAATTACTCGAAAATCTTGGAATCGTTTAGAAAAATTGCGAGAAAAATGAAGGAGTAACCGATTTCGATCGATTGCTTGACAGGATTGACGATGTTCTGAAAATCGAAAGACGGAAATCATCCGATCACTAAAAATCTTTATTTGGTACATAAGGAGTTGACTCACGTAGGCAACGTGGCCGAGTGAGCTGAGGCGTTGGATTGGGATTTCATAGCTCCCGAGCCTCGCGGGGCGGCGGGATCGAATCTCGGTGCGTCCGAAATAGCTTTCTCTTAATTTTTTTTCATTTTTACCCAATGAAAAACTTGAAGGACTCTTACTCCATTAAACGAATCTTGGAATTTTGATATTTTTGTTAAGTTACGAAATCTATAATGAATATTCGTTCGATCGGACGGATTTTTGCGTTAAAATTACTCAAAATATTCAAACATTAAGCAGAAAATTAACGGCCGAAACTGAAAAACCCTCAGCCGTTTGTTTATTCGTGCTCAAAATGGAAAAACAAAATATTTGTTGTTGTTTTTCACCTGAGTCGAATTTGGAAAAATGGTAAATGAAGAAAGTGTTTCATTTGATGAGAGGAATCTATGGTTAAAATTAATGTACAACTTTAAGGCTCACCCTGTATATGCCCCATTTTAGGAGATACAGGGTGATTCGAAAATTCAACGAATTGCAATTGTTCAATTGGTCTATTCGAGCAAGTTCGGTATCCTGAATTTCCTCAAAGATTTCGTTATGCTTGTTTGAGAAGGAGTTCACAATAATTTTCACTGACTTTCGAGCCGAGATTGGCATTTATATCAGTTCCTGTTCGACGAATCTAAATCGAGTTTTCGCAGGAAATATTTATTGAACGTTTGATCAACTTATACAACCTGCATTGTCTTCTTTTTGATGGTTTATGGGCTGAATGTGAGAGGGGAGCAACAGAGACTCATCGCATCTGATGCACTTAAACCGGATCGGCGAAACGCAATTAAATTGGCAAAAGGACAAGTTTCGAACTGTAATTAGTACTTATAAAGAATGTAAAGAGCTTTAATGAAATCGGTCATACGTGGTAGACATCGCGAATTAACTTTATGGGGAATGGCGTTTTTCATATTGAACTGAAATGATGTAAAGGAGAAGTCTATCAAGAGACTAATTATTTGTTTGCATTTTTTGTATTTGTTGTAGTTTTTAGCGAATACTCTCCTATAGAAAACAATGTTTGAGCTAATCGTCTGCGCTGAAGAAATCAGGAAAGCCCCCATATCACAAATTCACGTTAAATTCAAAGGAGTTTAGGATTCGAAGACTCTTATACCGGGTGACCCAACACAGACGCGGTGCCCGTTTTGAGGGAGTAATTGAAGATATTTCGAGAATATTTTTTTGTAATATGTGCAGGGTATTCCAAAGCACAATTCAAAATTATTTTCATATATACAGGCTGTTCGAAAACAAATATACATATAGACCTTAATTATATTTTTTTAATGTAACACCCTGTATTTGACCTAAAAAATTGAATAGCAAGCTCAAATTATGATGAGTTTTTTCAGATCACTTCATACCTTAGAAGCACCATTTACGAGAAAATGGCAAAAAATCGAAAATATGGAGTTTTTTTATTTAGCAATTAATGAAGAAACCAGTAACGCCAGCAATACAGAGAGTATTTTTTCGAGTAGAAATATTGGCTACTGCTATACAGAAAAAAAAATTACTCTGGAATATACAGAGTGATCATAATTAATTTTCAAACATCAACTACAAATAATGGTCGAAAATTTTCTTATTTCAAATGGCACATCCGGTATTTCTATATCTCGTTTCCACAGTTGATTTTTTTTCTGTATAGGAGCAGCCAATATGTCTACTCGAAAAAATACTGTCTGTATTTGGCGTAACTGGTTTCTTCATTAATTGCTATCTAAAAAAACTCTATATTTTCAATTTTTCACCATTTTCTCGTAAATGGTGCTTCTAAGATAGTGATCTGAAGAAAATCATCATAATTTGAGCTTGCCATTCCATTTTGAGGTCAAATTCAAGGTGCTACATTTAAAAAATTTAACTTTGGTCTATATCTTTGTTTTCGAACACCCTGTATATATGAAAATAGTTTTAAATTATGCTATTGAATACTCTACACACATCACAAAAATATATTCTCAAAATATCTTCATAGGTCTATACCAGGTGAGCCACCTGGTAAAGGGGGTGGTAACTTTCAAATGGCGTTTGTCAAAGTAAAGTTCTTCGGCGTTTATTTTTAGAGGTTTTCCACTTCATTCATGAATAGACGAATACTTGAACAACGCTACCAAATTGTGGAAATTTATTTTCAAACTCGAGCCAGTGTCAAATACGAGGATTTAAAATATCCTGATATTTTCAAAAATAGCGAAAATGAAAGTATGGAATAATTATTTGATTCCCGAAACTCTGATTCTAATTACAACAGAGCCAGTTGTATTGCTGCCACCAAAATCGAATGAAAATATACTAACTGACAAAGAAACTGCAATACCCAGAAGGAGCTGTTGAAATTTTAATTTTTTTTGGGTAAAACAT
The DNA here is from genome assembly GCA_937662695.2 of Halyzia sedecimguttata. Classification (NCBI taxonomy): domain Eukaryota; kingdom Metazoa; phylum Arthropoda; class Insecta; order Coleoptera; family Coccinellidae; genus Halyzia; species Halyzia sedecimguttata. The sequence goes on along the minus strand of OW569412.2, from coordinate 98,322,747 downwards.
ATAGTAGTATAGCAAGGAGTAAATGATTGAAATTTGGAGAAAATAATCGTGAAGGTTTGTTCATGTATATGTCCCTTTTTTTATTACATACATATCGTAGTCTTTTTTTACAATTTTTTTTAAATTTTAGAATAAGCCAGCTGTTCGAGGAGATCCAAAGTCGATGTTTAGTTGTTGTTAAAATGCCTAAAGCACGTGTCCGCGGAATTTATCGCCAGCTAAGTGAATTTGAAAGAGGTCTACGGGAGGCGGGGTTGTCATTTCGAGAAATCGCTAACCGTACGAACAGAAATCCAACTACTGTTATGAGATGTTGTCAAGCGTGGTTTGATAATGCCCAATATCGAAGAAGAGTAGACACCGGACGTCGAAGGGGCACAAATAAAGTTCAAGAACGACGTGTAAGACTTATGGCTATTAGAGACCGATTTGCGACAACTCGATCTTTGGCTGATGAGTGGTTAGGAGAACAAGCTATACTTTCTATGTTTTACCAAAAAAATTAAAATTTAAACTGCTCCTTCTGCGTTCTGCCGTTTCTTTGTCAGTCAGTATATGAATCTGCAAATACGTAATCGTTCAATCTATTATCCTACCAGAAAAATACGAGTTCTTCCTGTGGATATGCGTGTACTATCTAATTGTCGCAATGTATTGACTGCCAAAAGTGAAAAAATGGCCTTAAATTTGATTGTTTCATGTTCTAAGTATAAGAATTATTTCGAATATCAGTGCACCTACAGACTTTTCATGCCGGATCTTCCGCAATGGATTCCTTCGTTGCAGGAGATAAGTTATAACCTGCTGAAAGGCGTTCGCGAAATGGCAGGATGTTTGGTATATGGTCGGGGTTTATTTTATAATTCATATATTTTACGATTTTACTATCAGTTATAACTGCAGGAAGATAATATTTCGTGAGCTTGTTAGTGTTTCTGCTTAGAATCTATCAAGTCTCTCACTGGGGCGGATGTCCGGTGTTGTATCGATGGAGAATATTAAATAAGTGTAATCACGCTTCAATAAGTGCCGCCACACTTCGAGAAGCCACCCAGGAAATAGTAAAGTAGTCGTCTTCGTCTCTTACTTGCGTATACGATGTAATTTTACAGTTCCTTCGTCGATTTTGTTATGTGGTTTCGAATAAATTATTTAAATCTACGATTGTAGTCCACATCTCTGATTATATAGGTAAGGCTGTAAATATAAGAAATTTTGAATTCGAAATAAAGGAAGGAATCTTAATAAGTCATGAAAATTCCGCCCAATCACATGCAGATGAATAAACTAATATTTCACATGCAGATGAGTAAACTAATCTTCAAAACACAAGAGATTACTGTCATCCATCTATCCACCCCTTTATTCAAAAGAAAAGGAGATATATCATTCTATCAATCACATCCCACAACTCAGCAAAAATTTGTAATGTATTGAAACAACATAAAATTAATAAATTAATTAACAAACAAGGAAAACCATGGTTCATCTTTGATTTAATGAGATATAATGAGGTCAAATATGGGATTTATCGATGAAGGAGTTTGATTGGAACAAGAGGGGATATCAGTTTGAGAGAAACAGTGAATGAAAAAACCTATGAAAAATTGGTTATCTTCTCAATGATTAAGTAGATGATGATAGAATTCAAAATATATTTGATTGATCATTCGGAACTAGAAACTAGGTACATATATTGATGAAATAACAAAAATGATTCATTATATTGATACACGAACCAAATAGAGGGTAATGCTCCATTTTTCTTCAATATTCTTCCAGTAGAAATATGTTTTGAACAAACAAATGTTCCAGTTTTCAATAGCCTTTCTCAAGCAAGTTGGTATTCTGGTCGACAGAAACCAAGAACAAAACAAAAAGAACCCTAATTACTGAGAAAAAATCAAAGTAAATAATTATTACAAAAACCTAAAATACGATATATCAGCAAATTGTACGACAAGAAACATGTCAAAGAGGGTCCGCACCATGTATTCTATGCATCATTGATACCTAAATCAAATACACTAGTCAAAAGACCTTATGTTTGGATGTCCTTGAACTCTATGTCCACCGACACATAGATCTCTCCTCGTGTCCGAAGCCACGGTATAAAAATATGATCTCAAACTTTCCATGAGTCATAGAGTTAACAACGTTCGGAGGTTCGCGTTGGCGAAGTGGTCGGTTATGTCATCTACGGCAGAAGGAGGCTGCGATCTAGTGGTCACCACCGCGGCGCGTATCCTGGGGATTGGTCGGACGAGATCCGCCTCTCGTCTAAACTAGCTAATTGTGCGTCCGTACCCCGCCCACCACCGCCTGTTGGTCGACGTGTTATCGGAAATATGATAGACTTACTGGGAAATTGATTAGATTATGGATCGGATCGAATTAAGCGCATCCAATAGAGTCGATTCGGCCGTCGCGCGAGATTGGTGGACGTCGCGAATAATTCCCGATAGATGGGGCGATGAGTCGGTTCGTACTCAGTGGTTCTTGCAGGATAAGAGGTAATTCCGGAAGTTTTATGCGTGTACGTCTAAACTTTCCGAAGTAAATAAATTTCCCATATTTGAAGATGCGGTGGCGTGCTGTGAAATTTATGGTGCAGATAGATTCTTATATAACTTCCTTTGGTTACATGTTACATGTGGTATCACTTCCTTATGTAAATTATTTAAATCGCCAAAACCACACTCAAGGGCAACTCAACTATTCAGTCCGATTGCATCACTCGACTATGATTGTATCAATTCAATACAAATTACCAATCAAAACAAACTACATGTACAAACGCTTAGGGTAGGGCGGGGCTAGTTGAACATAGGGTTAAGTTGTGCAATCGGAATATCTCATAAACTATACGGTCGTTTTTTTCTAAACTTTCGCTGCTAGAATTCTTGTTCGGTTGATAATTTTACAGGAAGCAATGCAACACTGGCCCCTGGCTTGCTTATCGTTTGTTCTGATCTCTATCTGATAGGTATGTCGGGATATACCGTATCTTTACAGGATAATTTCAAAGGTGATGTCTAAACAGAATGTGAAACTAGACGGTAATAATCCCATTACGGATCTGCATTCTGGTCTTATTCTCTTCCAGATTTTATTTCAATTAGTTCCTCCTCGACCATTTCCAATTATTTCTTCGATTTTCAAAATTTTATACTCCCCGACAATTTCGCAAAAAAATTCACGAACATTCGCGGGGCCGTTCAACAGATTTACAGAAAAACCAATAATTTGGTATGTACGAAAACAATATTTTGCATAGGCAATTTTTATAAATTTGTTCTAAGTACATCTTGTTGAAACAAATGTTTACTATTCGCGGTAGGTTTAGGGGTACGAACATAACCTTGATTAGGATAAGATAGGTCACCATTATATACGCCTTAAATATAATTTTGCAATTTAATAAATGCATACCCAGTCGCGCTTGAAATTTTGTAATTCGAATCGAATGAACAAGCCCAATCTATACATTTTATTCCTATATTAGTGGTTCCATCAATTACGTTTTGAATCCCCTTGATAATGGATAAGTTTTTAATATAGGTATTTCTGTTTGTTATAGGCAGTTATGGACAGTTGAGAAGCCCAGCATGTCCGCCTTCGGAAGAAATAAGAGACGAAGGATCGCCACCCCCAGGACCACCCTCGTTTCTACACCTTCAAAGAAGTTCCCCATATCATCAAATAAAAGATGGTGAGAATCATTACAGCCTTAAGATTTATTAATATAGCGACTGTTACCGGAAATATTTCACGTATATAAACTGGTTGGAATATTCAGTTATGCTATTTTCTTGTACGGAATAGGATAGGAAACTAAGTAATTTCATTCGAGAGTTCAACATGTCCTGAGAAAGAATGACATTTTCCTATTGCAGATTTCAGTTCTGTATAGCACTTCCTGATACTTTGTCTCTGCTTCTTTAATGCTTTCGGCATTTTCAATTTCAAAGCGAAGAGTTCTTTATAATTCGAAGATAATGGTATGTGATAATATCTTGTCTAAGATGGACATTATGTTGATTGTTGAGAGTAGAAATTGGCAACGTCTCGGCGAATTGTTTTGACATTGACGATATTTCAGGAGTGCCAACCTGCCTCAGTTTTAGTTACAAAAACTTGATGGACTCAAATCATGGCCAACCGGGAGACGTTGTAAAAGTGAATGGAGTATACATTCATAATTTTAACAAATATCAACAACGGTTGTGGCAAATTTTGTTTGCTCCGTATCTTCGAAACAAAGCCAGTTTTCATGAATCATCAAAGAACAAAATATTTTTATAATGGTCCAAGCAATGATCCCTTGATTTTTTTCCGCATGTTTACCAAACACCCTGTATAGTTACTTATAAGAATCATCATCAACTAATGTTTTCCCTCTTCCAGGATATAAAAGTTCGTGTCCTCCTAGCGAATCGGGGACCTACGGCGGGATGGACAACCTCCAGTCGATGAGCAGTGCCGGAGGGGGCGGGGGAGACCAACAGGACCCCTCGCAACTCTTCCAGACCCCGCACTACTCCCCCGACGAGCACAGCGACTACCAGGCGCTTGAGGCGAGCCAACACCAGCAGTACTTGGCTGATAATTCTCCCGAATTCTACGCTGCCAATAGTTTATTAGATTCTAAGTATCATCAACACTATGTAAAGAACTTCGTAAGATCAGGTAAGATCGCTTTGTATTTAGTATTCATCAAACACTCTGCATTACTCGTTTTTTTCGGGGTTTTCTCTCCCAAATCTCAATATTCAAAATTCATATAAACGACTTGACACCGATTTCGATGAAATTTTGTTTGTGTGTGTTTGAGTGGGTCGTTGGATGGTTTAGATTCTCAATCGGACCTACTAGAAGGCGCCGCAATCAGGATATAGTAGGTTTGTTTTGTTTTTTCTACGAAATGGCTTAGAGTGTATTTAATGTGTTATTATACTCACTTTCAATCACACGAAAAATACAGTTTCTTCATTCAAATGGGCCAATTACAAGCACCAAATATCGTCGGACATGATAAGATAATTGATTGGATTAGGATACCGAGACATTTGCTTTGCTTGACTTTGCTTTGGGCAACAGCAAATCACAATGACTATATCGAATCATTGAAGCACTTGGCGAAAGGGAAAAAATAGTTTTATTTTAAGGAGACCTGTTTTAGTTACAAATGATAACTTGTCAGATTGTTACTGACTTCCCTGCTTTATGGGTTCATGGACCTGATGCTGCTAAGGTTTTTACCTGACGGGGAAAGTTATACTCCCTGGTTCCGATACCGGGAATTTTCTGTCGCTAGAGAAAGTTGATGGTCCATGAGTGCAGTTTTCCTTCCTTTGAGTCATGGTATGACCAACTCGGTTCGACTATGTCGCTCTTGTGACTATAGTAGGTATTAGTTTTGGAATTGTAGAAAAAGGGTCCAAATTTACTTTTAAATTAAGTTCTTAACCGCCATATCGGCCGAACTAGACGTCCGTTATGCAAGGAGTCATGGCTGAAGTTTGTAACGTCACACCGGTTCTCAGACTTCCTTATAGAACACATAATTGTGAATATCATTTATTGAATCACCATCACGATCAGTAATTGAACCAAATAAGGCTTTCGTTTTTGCGTGACTCAAATGCTGACAACAAAGCTCTGGATTTGAATCCTTGAAGGTCGTTAACATCGTCGGCCATAAAAAAAATGATAGTATCATTGGTAATTCCTTTCTGATGGTAAATGATTGTGTTCCAACCAGAAAATATACACGCGAAAAAAAAACAGTATCTGTTGGGCTGTGTACGTTTGTTATAATATGGAGAAATGTAGGAAACACGAACGTGACCCTGGAGTTTAAGCACTCTCGTTCATTCAATGATATATTTAAACGGTATAGTTGAGCTTACAAAAATTGTTTCAAGCACTGACGTGAAGTCAGGAGCTTTTGTGCGTATGTTCTATTGTCCATTCTCCTGTATTGGACACTTCATTCGAATTTACCATGGTAAATTCGAATTAAGAGTGTCCAATACAGGAGAATGGACAACATAATTTACCATGGTAAATTCGATTAAGGGTGTCCAATACAGAAGAATGGACAATAGAACATACGCGCAAAAGCTCCTGACTTCACATCAGTGCGTCAGAATGGTTATTCAGAATGAAATTAATTTTGGTGTGAAGTTTTCTATAACTGATACTTATTTTCCAATCAACAGTTTTTCCTACTTCTTCTGGTTTCCTCGTTATAGACTCGCGAATTAATAAAACTATGAAAAATTAGCATAATAAAAGCAGGTGAAGGTTATCTCGAGTCATTATGAGAATACTCAGTCATTTTATAAAATTAAATTATTCTTCATCATTCCTCCTAAAACGTACCGTTTTCGAGATAGTTTTCATTGAAGGTCGTAAAATGTGATAAACATTCCAGAAATTTAACTGCTTATATCAATCCGGACCTAGACTAGAATAACAGATGATCTATGCTGGAATAAAGACATGGACTGACTATTGATCTCAAAGTTGACACTTATAGATATAGCTAGGAACCACTGTATCTTAACATATTATTTTTATGCATTTCAATTCAATCTCGCTTGTTTCCAAATTAATCGGTTATATTGCCATCTTAAACGGGATAAGTTAATAAGGTTTAACTCAAGAATATCTAGTATATATATATATATAGTAGTTTCAATTTCTTGATGGATGATAAGTTTAAAATTTCAACTTGTTTGTGAATTATTCAAACTCACCTGCAATTCAAACAATTTGGAACAGGCTCTATATCATAATGAAAACCATAGACTTAGCAATCATTATTCAAACAACTTGAATCGCAGGGTAGTTATCTTTTGGGAATTAGATGAATACGCTTATCATGAACTGTATTAATCTTTGAATTTTTCTCTACTTCCGCAATAGTGAATATTAAACGAATTTCTTCATAGTGTTAAAAATGTTAAATATCAATTAAGTATCATTCCACATATTCCAATTATTATTGACGAGAAATTCTCTGACTCTACGGAATTATGTAAACTTGTAAACAATAAACATAAACGAAAAGACGCTAACCCCACCGAACGATATATTCTGTGGCTAACCTAATATTCAAATAATTATTACAATTTCTGTGCCTGCTTCTATCACAGTAAACTAATATTATTTTACTATGTGTATTGGAAGTTATCACTTGTCAGATTTTTTCGAGTAATCACCGGTTTTGATCAAGGTTTTCTTATCTAAGAATCTCGGGTTTTGATATAATCGAAAGGCTTCATGAAATCCGAATTCCATTAATCTGCTTGCTGAATATGACAGAGAAATTGAGCAAATTGAGCAATCGATTAATTCCCAGGCAATATTGATCTGCTCCGTCTTCCACAAGCCGGTGGTGTGAACCTACCCCTACCCCGTTATTTTTCGATATTTGAATAATCTTCCCATCAACAAATTCGGAATATGAGGAACCTCTCGGACGGAACGAATATATTCAAGCGCGGTTCGGGACAGCCATACAAAAACAGACCGATAAGCCTGTAACCGCGTACACATTTTATTCAAAACTAAGTCATCGAAGGTTTTCTGGAAATGTTTAATTTATTCGTGTAGATAAACAGAGAGTCAGGTGTGTAATTTACCGACACTGGAGGTATTTAGAGACCGTTCTTTCCCACGGAACAATCAGCACTCGAAACAAGCCATGCATGGTTTACGATACCAATCGCTCGTATGTTCGGTGGACATGGTTTGTAATTTTTATGGTTGTAACAGCGAAAACCCCCTCCGTAGGAGCGGCAGGTGCAGCAACTGCCGTTTTCCGTACTAAAATAACGCGCACATTCTGGTCTAATTAAAAATGGTTAAAAATACGAAAAATCGTTCAGTCATCCGTGGGAACATTTTGGATCGAGTAATGGGTTATGATATTTTTTTAATTGAATATTTAACGGTCGATGTTTTAACGACTCATTTATGAAACAGTTTAATATTATTACTTTATTTGTATTCATTGGATTGGCGATGTTTGAATTAGGAATTGTATTAGAATAATTCGACTATTCTTAATTCGAATAAAGATTCGACAATTTTTTTTTTATATTAAATGGTTTCTTTCTGTGTTTTCTCTCCCAAACTCTGAAAAATATCTTTTAAATAAAAATTTATTATTATTATTCGAGACCACTAGAAGTAAGAAAGTCGGAACATAAGAAGAACTTGCCAAATAGATACATACAAAAATAGCAGAACATGTATGTACAATCCAAGGAGATCACATAATGGATTGGAGTAATACAAAGATTATGATGACAGAACCTGATTGTATTAAAAGGAAACTTAAGGAGTCAACTTGTATTTTATTGAACAGAGAATGCAATTTTGCAAATTGCTCAATTGGAATTGGCCATATTTGGCTGAATTTATTAGAAAAGGAGTTGGAACTTGGAAATTTATATGCAGAGTAAAACTATGTTAATATGATTTTCGAATGTTAATGTTAATATATTTTCAGAATGGCTACATCAACAAAAAATAATTCTGAAGATTTTCGTTAAGTGTCTGACGAAGGAGTCTGGTTTAGACACCGAAACGTTACGAAATTTTGTTGTTTCATCGTTGATGTTGTTGTTTGGCAACATTGTGTGATTTATTGCTTCTGACAAATATCTTGTGTTCATTTCGCAGAAGAGATTCATTCACGAAATAATAAATTTTTGGCGCTCTAATTCCTCGGAACAGAGTGCTTATCAATTTGCCCAAATGTCTGTAATTTTCGAATTTTTGGCTGGAAATGGTCTCAAACGATTTGGTTCGACTCACTGATCAAGAATCCGAGGTCGAAATCGATTCTGTCCGGCCGGTCGTGCGGCCGTAGGCACGATAACTCTCGAACGAAAGGAGTTAGAGGATTGAAATTTGCAAGGTGGGTTTGGAGCGTAAATATCTCGGACAAGTTCGTTAATGGGCGAAATCCATAAAGTGGTTCCGGAGTTATGGCCGATTTTGGTAAAAACATTTTTTATGAATATTTGCCGTTCACTCGATCTATCTGAAATTTAGCATCAAATTGTAGAATTATGACCTTTATACGCATGTGAAGTTTTATATTAACAAGGTAACCGCAAAGTGTAAAAAAAAAATTTCAAATTCAATTTTCATTTAAGATACGATTTCACCATAAAAATGAATTGATATCATTTTCAACTCCAACAAGCTAATACTTCCGAAGATATAATATTTCGAAATTTCAATAATGAATCGTACTGCTATGTTTTCACAGAATGCTATAATTATTATATCTATGCTTTATTATATGATCTGTGTTCATACTCGTACATGTCATCCTGTTCTATAAGAGAGGGTCAAATTCATTTCAGCTATTTTTATTCGATTTCTTCGATGGTGCAGTTCTCATTCTCAGATTGCTCATTTAATCTTGATAAAGAAACTATTATTTGAATTGAATTTCCTTTGTGATGCAGTTCTATCATAAGAATCCATTGATATAATTCCCAACTCTGAGAAACCAATACATTCAGAGATAAAATTTGCCAGAAAGCTCCTGTCCACAGGGCTTGAACCAATTTTTAATCCACATTTGTGCCTACTTTTCTGATAACATATTCCCTTTGTTCCAGGTGCCGGCAGGTATAACGAAACGTACGAAGCCTACGGATCCCCATACGACGGCACGCCGTTCCAGACCGTTCCCAGCGGAACGAACAATGTACCCGACCAATGGACGCACAGCGATCTGAGCTCGATAGTGCACGCGCACCAACACACGCATCCCGCTTTCCTATCGGCGGGAATGACGGGGAGGGAGTCCATGAACCCCCTGGGTCCCGACACCAAACCCCTGATCCAGAACGGCATGATGGGAGCGTATCCCAATAACGCCACTGCGGGAGGGCCCTGTTTCACAGGTAAGAAAGAAGACGCGTTTTTTCGGATCCTTCTGATACTCGTTGCGCACCTCAGAGTTTCTTGAAAAGCAGAAGGGGTTGTTTTCTTATCTTCATGAGGGATAACGATTTTCTTTGGGGGTATATTTAATCTATGGTTGGCATAAAACTAGAGTAACTATGGAGCCTTTATTAAACCATCATAAAATATGTTTTCTCTATTTCAGTATCGTAATGAGTTCATTCCAGCATTAAAAACAGTGCTGGAATGAACTCATTCCCGCATTGTTACTAGTTATATTTTTCGTTTTGTGGTAGTCAGCACTGATATTCGATCTTATCAAATTTCAACACACGTCAATTATTGTCAATAAGAGATAATCTGGATTAGGTGAAATAATTGTTGAGGCGAAAGGTTTTATTTTCATCAAAAAATAAGGTACTAGAGATATTCTTCTTGCTAATTCTGAATCATTCATGATATTAGGAAACTGTTAAATCTGATCTCATGCTCTACGTACAATTCAAATTCCGTGATCTGTCAACTTTCGTGACAGTCACACCAACTGCCAAGATACAATACAAAAGTCACTAGGATGTATAATCCTAATTTTTCATCAAATTTCAACCTTATTTTACAAACTTGCCTAAAATAGAGAAAATATCGTCTAATACTCGTTGCAGAAGGCAATTCCAACACTCATGCGTACGAAAACTCGCTCCTTCATCGCTCGTTTTCGAATTTCGCATTCGTGTTTGAGTATCAGCCCATTCTGCAACTTGTTTTAGAATATACTATTCTCTATTTCAGTATCGTAATGAGTCCATTCGAGCACTGAAAACAGTGCTGGAATGAACTCATTCCCGCATTGTTTCTAGTTATATTTTTCGTTTTGTGGTAGTCAGCACTGACATTCGATCCTATCAAATTTCAACACACGTCAATTGACAATAGAATATAATCTGGATATAGTGAAATGATTGTTGAGGAAAAGCTTTATTTTCATTAAAAAATATGGTACTAGAGATTTCCGTCTTGCTAATTTTGAATCATTCATGCTATTAGGAAACTGTTTTAAATCTGATCTCCATGCCCTACGTACGTTTCAAATTCAAATTCCGTAATCTGTCAACTTCCGTAATAGTCACACCAACTACCAAGATACAATACAAAAGTTACTAGGATGTATAATTTTTCATTAAATTTCAACAGTATATTATGAAACTTGCGTGAAATAGAGAAAATATCGTCTAATTCTCGTTTCAGAAGGCAATTCCAACACTCATGCGTTCGAAAACTCGCTCGTTTTCGAATTTCACATTCGTGTTTTAATTGGAGCCCATTCTGCAACTTGTTTTATAATATACTATTCGTCGACCTCTATGAAAAGTGACATTTTACGTAATGATTGGTGACCGTAAAATCGACTGTTATTGAAGGCAAGTACTTTTCGTCCGCAAAATTACTTTATCGTCCGCTGTGGTCACTATGAATACGGCATGATACGGTTGAATAAAAACATAAGTGTCTGTAAGAAGAACTATCAGTGCTGTGTCACTATGGATACGTTTCAATACAAACGTAGGTGTATGTGTCATTTGCAATTGTGAAATTATTTAAGAGGTCCTTCTTCTTCTTCTTCCACTTTTTCTTAAGACTATTGTCTTGTTATATTCTGTTCATCCAGCCTCCTGTGATACAGATGTCCAGCTTTCATGCCATCTTTTTGGTGGTCGGCCAAGAGGGCGCCGAGTGTTGGGTTTTTCGTTCTTTGCCCACTTTGCCAATCGATCACTTCCCATTCTGTCTATGTGATCCCTCCAGTTTCGGCGTCTTGATCGTACAAATCGAACAACATCTTGAACCTTCAGTTCATCCCGTATGACGCTGCTCCTTATTTGGTCTCGCAATGTTACTCCCTTGATTGTGCGCAGGATTCTCATTTCTGTAGTTCTGAGTAGTGACTTTGTTCTTGATGTTTCGGCTCGGGTCTCAGCTGCATACGTCAAAATTGGTCTTACAACCAATTTAATTTAATTTAAGTGGTCCGAAATTCATAAAAATATGCGGAGGTCGACGAAAAAATGTAATATGCACCTCGGTGAAAAACTGTCTATTGTCTCGCCTGCTTGCTATCTTCGGCTCCGCCTCGGATATCAATTTGCAGACTCGAATATAATAGAAAGTTTTTCGTCCTTGGTACATAAATAACTATTATTTTCAAAAGTACAATAATAACGTCATTTTTCGATGATCATCGAAAAGTTCTATTTCTCCGCCAAGGAGGAGAAGTGTTGCTATGCAACACTTTTGCGGTCGGCGGCAGGAAAAGTGTTACTATGCAAAAGATGAATTGGTTTCCATGAACAGAAAATTCTCTAATTCAAACGTCATTTTTATTCGTTAAAGATGCATTGAATGTACAATTGGTCAATGTTGCATTTTGAAAATTAAAATCATGTTATAATGAACTGGTAGGATTTTGTCTCGGATTCTGTTCAAAAGCTGATGCCTCAATAGAGTAATCTGAGTTGCTGGTTCCAGGGAATTCGTTGACGCTCAATATCCTACCAGCAATCTCATTCTTATTTCGCAGCGAATCATCGATGTAGCCTTATGCTACACTACTTGACTTCCAACTTCCAACCTCCGTGTCGTTTCAAAGACTCAATGTTGGCTCCTCCATCTATAAGTAGTGCAGCAGAAGTTCGCCTCAATAAATGACCTGTGTATTCGTTTGGATGATTCAATTACAAAAAAGTAGCAACCTTTCATGGGACATGAAATCTATCTATGTTTTACCATCACAGTTCTGTAGCATTTTCCAGATTGATATTTAAAAGAAAACTATTTTCAACGAAATCGTTTGGTCTTAACGCAGTGTATCTCCGATAAATATTTAGATCTTTCTCCCTAATAACTGTGAATGTTCGATCTTTTCTCGTTTTACTATCAGGCATATTGACAATTATAATATTTCCCTTGTCCTCAATATCTATAGTTTTCAATTTCGTCACATCTGCAGGCACCAGCTAATCCGAATAATAGAAGAATCTGAAACAACCACGTGATCAAAATACAAAATTAAAATTACTTGAAATATGATACCTTTAATCCTAAATATGAATCATCCAATGCTTCGAAGTAAGAACGTTCGAACTCTTCCTTAGAAAAAACTCTTGATTTTTTTGCAGGATACCCTTCATTGGATTTTTTCAAAAATGCGCGCAACTTCAGATATTTACCAATATCTATTTCATGTTTGATCGCTAATTGCGACTATATCATTGAATATCGGGCCCACAAATTAGAGGATTTCCATTTTTTTTCTCTAGCCATTAAGTTCAAATATGCTAGAAGCACATTCTCTTGGTGTACTGTCACATTTTTTAAATTGCACCAATTCACTAAGTGACCATAAGCTGCAGAATATTTTTCAGTAGACTTCAATGGTCCAAGGGAAGAGACTGCTTCATTCGCCAAAACCTCAGTTTCTGAAGACATTTTCACTTTCAACCGCTCCTCACCATAGACATAGAATAACATGGACTGGCCCTCACGTAACTTTATCACACAGTTCGTTGCGGAATACATTAGAGAGAGAGAGAGAGAGAGAGAGAGAGAGAGAGAGAGAGAGAGAGAGAGAGATGTTATGAAGGATAGAATACTTTAAGGCAAATAATGGTATAAAAAAAACAATTCAGAAACGAGTGTCGGATTTAAATGAAAATGTTTTGCCTTTAAACATTCTGTCTACAAATCACCAAAACACATACACAATACACGAAACCAAACAATACAGGAACAAGAAAGGTCAAAGAATAAAGGAAACCAATGTTTTGTATTCTGTGGTTTTGCCAAACGCCAAATTATAAGAAAATATTCATATACCGTGGTTTGCCTTTAACTATACTGTCATTTTTCAATGCTGATTTCAATGGTCTCTTTCTCAGAACCAGTCCATGTTATTTTATGTCTATGCTCCTCACCAGCTTGCTAATTATAACCATCAATTATTTTTCTGTCAGAATGAATTTTGCGTGGCAACCTCAACTAGGCAAATGTTCCATAATTCACTCAATTATAACGATCGTAAATGGATAGTTATGTGCGTAATTGTAAATCAAACCAAAAGTGGATATTCAGATTTTTATGAATTTCAAAACGTTTGAAAATAAAATAACATATTTCATTCGGAGTAGAAGTGACTCTTCATGGCTCGCTTTCAATTACTTCGCCATGAAAAGTGACAAATAATATACTATGCATAAGTCTTCTATGTATCGTGCGCCTCATGAAGAATGCAGAGGATTCTAAATAGCTGTTGCAATGTCATTGAATAATTGTGAAATATAAAGCACTTTTTGACGAGAGAGGGCATTTTTCGCTTGTAATCGAATATTTCTGGAAGTTAAAATATCAATGAGCACATTTTCTACTTAAGATCAATCCAAAAACTATACCACTTCTCTCCGTAGCCGTTCCATCATGCTCAAGGTCAATCAAACAATAGAAAACGTTCATTACGAACTCGGTATCGTTACCTTGTTTTTATTATTTATTTCGAATTATCTTCTCTCCTGGGTTGTTATGATCATAAACATTGCAATTTCGTTTTCATTATCCATAATTATCTGCTCTTCCCAACTACTGGTATATAAACCTATAATTTTTAGAGCGACCGTAATTCCAATTATTATTTTTCGCGTATTCCTCGAATAATTATGGTAAATTTTCGAGCGAAATTCCCCAAGTACGATATATTGATATAGCTGGGAGCAAAAAATGATAGAACTCCAGTCATTTGGATCTAATCGAGTTAAATCGTTAAAGCTAATAAGTGGCAGTGCTCGTTATGAATGTATGCATACTCCATTCACTTTTATAAAGTCTCCCGGTTGGCCATGATTTAGGTCTATCACGTTTTTGTCACTAAAACAAAGGCAGGTTCGCACACCTGAAATATCGTCAATGTCAAAACAATTCTCTGAGACGTTGCCAATTTCTACTCTCAACAATCAACATAATGTTCCATCTTAGACAAGATATTATCACATATCATTATCTTCGAATAATAAAGAACCCTTCGCTTTGAAATTGAATATACCGAAAGCAGTTTTGAAGAAGCAGAGACAAAGTACATGTCAGGAAGTGCTATACAGAACTGAAATCTGCAATAAGAATACTTCATTGTGTCTAAGGACATGTTGAACTCTCGAATGAAATAAGTTTCCTATCCTATCACTGTATTTTGTTGAGGTTTAACATTGACTACTACATTTTGAAACTGGTGTATTTCAAGTTGTGCGACAAATTATTTAAATCTATTCTGTATGCTTATTTCTCGAGAATTTCGAGAAGTGAGGAAATCCATAGGTACGTCTGTTCGATTAGAAATTCTCCTGCCGGGATATTCAGGTACTTTTATTCTTTTTCAAATGAACTATCACAAAGTAACGGACTACTGTATCCATTAACTTCATTATAATTTCAACTCTTGATTATTGATTTCCGTTGCTAGAAAATAGCATAACTGAATCTTCCAACCAGTTTATTTACGTGAAATATTTTCCATAGTAACAACAGATGAAAAATTTTCTTTAACAGTCGCCAGCTCTTTGGAATTGTTGAATTCACATAATATCTTCTCAAATTCATTATGCACATTGTGGAAAATATGAAAAATACGTAATTACTACGATTTCTATGTAGAGAGGACAACGTTCCATAGTTATCTGATTGGAAAATGAGCATAACCTAACATTTTCAAAATATACACGGTGAAATGTGTCAAAATTTCATGGCCAACCGGCAGACTTTATAAAAGTGAATGGAGTATAAATGGAAATGTGATTTGCTCATTCTTTCGATATTTTCGTTATTTCAATGAGTACAGGAATATTAATTCATTAAGGAACGCCGTGAATTATTTCCAAAACAAGGAAAAAAGTATTAAAAAAAAGATCTTATTTCTTGGTTGACGTATTTCTAAGGGTTGATACCAGGGGAAGAATTGTGAAAAATATCACGCTGCTTTCAATGATTTTCATTTCAACGTTCTATGGCCAACCCACATTGCACAATAATATTGAGCGTGTATGGGCCGCTTTACAGCGTTTTCATTCATCTTAACCTTTAGAAAGAAGTAAGAAGGCAAATCATAAATCTGCTAATCAAAGACTCTAATTGCACACCCCATGGACGAATATACAAAGAAACTATTGAAATTTGTAATAAAATAAAAATTAAAATTGTCTTTCAATAATATTTATATTTTTTTTATAGGTTCTGGTCCTATCCAATTGTGGCAATTCTTGTTGGAGCTACTGACAGACAAGACATGTCAAGGATTCATATCGTGGACAGGAGACGGTTGGGAATTCAAGCTGACGGATCCCGATGAAGTCGCCCGTCGTTGGGGAATCAGGAAGAACAAACCAAAAATGAATTATGAAAAATTATCGCGGGGTCTGAGATATTACTACGACAAAAATATTATACATAAGACTGCCGGCAAACGTTACGTTTATCGTTTCGTCTGCGATCTACAGAATTTACTGGGGTAAGTGTTGTATTACTTGTTACTTGTTCCCCACAACATGAGCGCGAAAAAAACCGGGAAGGTGTCACGGCAAAATCCACCAGTTTTCTTTCCAAAAATCTAGACTTTTTCGATGAATTTGCTCGTGTTTTAGTTAAAAGGTTTACTGTAATTCTATTTGCAATGCGAAATTTAAATCAGATTCTTCGTTCAAGATTTTTATTCATTGCAAAAATGACAAAACACATATAGTCTAGTCAACAAGCGCTTTTTAGTTCAAAATGTTTGCGTATTCTCCGAAAATTATGTTTGAGGTGTCATTCGATTCGGAATGGCATGTAGATAGTTTTTGAAAAAATACTTAGGCCGATCGCAAAAATTGCTATAGTTATAAACAATTAAGTAAAAAAAAAGGAGGAAGTTTGGTTTTCCGACAATATCTCAAAAACTATCTGAGATAATTCAAATTTGAAAACATATTCAAAAAGAGGAGATCTCCTAAAAAAAAGTTTCAACTCCCGGAACAACGACTAATATTTATAATTTTCCCAGAGGGTTGAAAATACTCATGGAAACAGGTATTCCGGCTTGCGTAAGCCTCGCCCCCTCAGGAAAAAATATAATTAAGACTTATTAAATATGAGAATAAAAAATTGAAAAAATTCTTGCGTCTACAAGATAGATCAATGAACAATAACTCGTGGTCCAAAAATCTTTATCGCGATTTTTCAATTAGTTATCCATTAATTAATAAACAATTTTTTGTAGCACAAACATTAACATTGCAAGTACGATAAATTGAAAAATTATAAAGCTCCAATTCATAATATTACTATTGATCCGTTTTCTTATGATCAGAAACTACTTAAAAATGATTTTCAATAATTATTATCTCCTATTGTTTCAAAACTTGTTATAAACCAATGCGTTGTTCATAAGATAATTTAAAATTTTCTTTTGAAAACATAATTGAAGCTTTATATTTTTCACTTAAGTAAATTGTTCATAACTAAACGAAAATTAACAATTTTTCAAATTTTCCAATGAAAATATATTCAAAGACCTTCGAAAAATAGCTCCACGAAAGGAAAAAATTCACAGATTAATAGTTTAACAATTATCGCTCTAGCAATGTTAATGTTTGTGCTACAAAAAATTGTTAATTAACTTATGGATAACTAATTGAAAAGTGGCGATGAACATTTTTGGACCATGGATTATTGTTTATTTATCTATCCTGCAGACGCCTGAATATTTATAATTTTTCATTTTCATATTTAATAAGTTTAAATAATATAATATAATAATAATAAGTCCGAAGAGGGCGAGGCTTACGCAAGACTGAATACCTATTTTCAACCCTCTGGGAAAATAATAATAAATAGGTATTGGTCCTAGTTCCAGGAGATGAGACTTTTTTTAGGAAATTTCCTCCTCTTCTTGAATATTTTTTCAAATTTGAATTATCTCAGACAGTTTTTGAGATATTTGCGAAAAACCAAACCCCCTTCTTTTTTTTCCTTAATTGTTTATAACAAGAGCAACTTTTGCGAGCGGCCTTAGCATTTTCTCAAAAACTATCTACATGCCATTCCGAATCGAATGACACCTCAATCATAATTTTCAGAGAATACGCAAAAATTTTGATCTGAAAAGCACTTGTTGACTAGACTATTAAGACAAATTGCACTATAACGAAACTAAATGACAGATGACGCTCAAACTCCGCGTGAGTATAGAAGAATTTTGTACCGAATTATCGCCAATATTTCTTGACAATATAAAGGTACTGTCAAGAAAGTTAGTTTTTCGTTAAAATGATCTGATTGATACCCCCCTCTAAAATCTTTTTTTTTACAGATACAGCGCAGAAGAACTGCACGCTATGGTGGATCTCAAGCCCGAGAAAAAAGATGACGATTAAACCCAAATCTAATCGTCCAAACTCCCTGTTAAAATGACAATTATTTTTTCAATTATCGGTGCCTGAAATGTTCATCGAGGCCACAAAGTGAAAACTATCACTGAACACACACTTATTCATAAATAATTTATAACATTTTGGTCCTCATTATTTTGATACTTTTTTTTGTATATTTCAGAGACTGTTACTGTTAAAAATTGTGTAAAGATTTAATGTAAGATTTCTAAATATTCTGACGGATGCAATTTGTATTTTTTATTCGAGATTAAGTATTTATTACTTAATATCATCAGCATGAAAATCATCTTTACAGTTCTTAGAGACCTGGATATAATTCTCCAGACACTGGAATTTTTTGGTATATTCAGTTATCAATGTATTCCTATTGATCTAAATAATATTTTGCTCAGGATACATTGCATCCAATCATCGTTTAAACCTCTGAAAATTATTAATCAAAATAAACGATAAATCATTTTGTGATTTCTGAATTGACTAAGATAATAATTAGATAATGTATAAAGTTAAGGTTCAAAAAAGCTCTCTATATTCACAAAGTGGGAGTGAGAGATCAGTGATATATTGGTCCACACAATTTGTATATATCATTATTGTGATAAGAATAATGAAATTTAAGTGAATTTGAATCTGTATTTTGAAAGATGTTAGTGGCTGTTGGAATTCTTGTACCAAAAATGATGCGTGAAATCATATCATATTTTTATACGATACAGTACTGACTAGTACTGTTTTTATTTGGTTCTATTCGAATTTTCGACTCATGTTGAAAAATTTAAATTCTTCATCCCTGGATATCACTGAACCCTGTCTTCTACAAAATTCACAAATCGTTTATCGTGAATTAAAAAAAAAATACATGCATAAAATTTGTGGCAGCTTAGATTTCTGGAAAACCTGAGCCGTAATGAATTATGTTCAGTGACATTGAGGGATCCATCCTTTCATCTTCTGTTTTTCAACAGAAATTCAGACGATGAAACTGATATTGTTAAAACAACTTTGTTAATATGCAATAAGGTGTGCTATGATATGTTAAAGCAAACCGTGAACTTTTTATTATGGTCTCATTCTCTAAAGTACGTTTATCGATAAGTTAATTATTATATTTGACATGTTGAGAATATAGTGGTGATCTCGTTTAAGGGATTATTATTCGCTGTATTTATTTGATGTGTTTATAATTATATAATAAACTATGTAGTTTGAAGAAAACTGGTTCTTACCTCACTGTTGTGTTTTCATAGCCCTTAAGCAACCCTAACAGAAAATTTAGATGAAAAAATATTTCATTCCTTATGATTAGATAACTGGAGGGTTCCAGAGTTATTTGGCAGTTTTAGTTTTTGCGTGGTCGTCACCCATTGAGTACAGAAATATGACCATTTCTCTAGGTCAAAATATATAGATTTATATCAAATTACATGTGGGCTTACACCTCATCGGTCAGTGGCATTCAGGGCAGATACGTACCGGTTTAAAATGGAATGAGGTGAACTGTAGCCAATTGCCGATAACTAAAAACGACACTTTGTTTGGATGGATGAATTCTTGGAAGAAATTTCAGATTTGTTCGACTTCTGGTTTTACCGGAAATGATACCAACTTTCTTTTTTGCGCGTATATTCTGTGGAACATCACGTTATCATTTTGCCCAAATGTCTGTAATTTTTGAATTTTTTGCCGAAAATGGTCTCAACCGATAGAGTCGACTCACTGATGAAGAATTCGAGGTGAAATTTGATTCTGTCCTGCCGTTTGTTGCCACGATAACGAGAATGGATAGGAATAGTGACTTGAAATTTTCAGAGTAGGTGGCGTGGGTAGAATTCAATGGGTAATCTGATTAGCAATGAAAAAACTGGGTTTATATCCTGATCAAGGAAATCCTCAAATTCCACGGAATACGATATTGGTCCAACAGTATGTGCACCAACGCCGTCTTAAACCAAGCTGGGGCCCTCGGGCACACAAGAATTTGTCATTGATGATATTTGTACGATGTTGTTTATGCGCTTATGTTCTGGGGAACATTATCATTTTGCCCAAATGTCTGTAACTTTTGAATTTTATGACGAAAATTATCTCAAAAGTTTGGGTTCGACTCCCCGATGTAGAATTCGAGGTCAAATTTGATTCTGCCCGGCCGGCTATCCGGCCATCCTTGAGAACGTAAAGAGCTAGAGACTTGAAATTTTCAGGGTAGGTAGCTCATCCCAATACAACGGACAAGTTCGTTAATGGGCATAATCGGTCAAATGGTTTCCGAGTAATAGTTTTATTTTCAACCAATATGAATCCGATCGAATTGAAACTTGGTGAATAGTTGTAGAATATAAACCTAAGGACGTTTGTGAAATTTTGTGAGAATCGTAAAACTAGGAAATTTCAAAATATATTATAAAATATTTTTTATGACACGATAACCTGAGAACGGAAAGAGATAGCGATTAGAAATTTTCAGGTTAGGTTGTGCATCTGAATGGCACATTTGAGTTTGTTTAAAGCATAATCGGCCAAACGGTTTTGTAGTTATACCCATCTGAAATTCGGTTGTTATTTCCTCAATAACTTGAAAAATATAGAACTGATCCAATTCAAATAAGGTTATCAATAATAGAATGCCAACGCGAAAATTCTTGCGAAATTTCGTGAGGATCGTATCACTAGAAAATTTTTAAAAAATCATTGAAAAAAATTCTATATATCAGAAACTATTCATCTAACATGGCTGAAATTTTGCGAGAGCCTTCAAAACCTAACTCTACTACCAAGTTCCACATTAATGCATGCAAAAGCTCCTGACTTCACGTCAGTGCTTGAACCAATTTTTTGGTTACGAATACGATAATGGTTTCTTTCGAAATATTTTTAAAAAATTATTGAAAACATTGAAAAAAATTCTATATATGGGAAACTATTAGTCCGACATCGCTGTGCGCTGAAGGCTGGAGCCTTCAAAACCTAACTCTATCGACAAGTTCCAACAAACACGATGGGATCAATATTGTTGGATATTTCAGTCCAAGTTCTGAAGAATTTTTTCAATTTTACCGTATATTTTATGCACTGACCTCATCAATACAGAAATTCAACGTTTTTTTCTAACTGGCAGGGTATTTTTATATGGTTATAGCAGGGGTCACCAATAAATTTCATTGGAGGTCCGTTCACAAAATCTGTATATCTGTCGCGGTCCATTTGATAGCATTATGATGGCATAAGAATTTGACTAGCAGTTAATCTAAATCCAATATCAATAATTAGTAAATAAAACGAAAAATTATCTGATTTTTTTTTTACTAAGAATACATGTTTTCTGGAAAAAGGGTCCGCAAAAAAAAGGTTCGCGGTCCGCCATTTGGTGACTCCAGGGTTTTAGGATACTAATAGGGTTCCACCAACTGCCCGACATCTAGCAGCGTTCCGTTGAATTAATCCCCAATAGATGCAGAGTTCTTAACATACCATTTCGGTAGTGTTGAAAATCAATAATAGGTGTTTGAGGTATAGGAAACATTTGACCGCAAAGAAAATTTAAATGGACGTCCAAAATGCTTATCATGGGTCTCAAAACTTATAACTCTTTCAACAATGTCAGTACAGTGTTCCGTTCTTATTTCTAATTTTTAGCAGTGGAGGCCGTTGCAGAAGAATAAGCCAATTAAAAAAACATTGTCGGTATACATTTCAAACAAAATTTCCAAAAACAATAACTATTAATAAGAATCTATATTTGTAAATCTGTTATTTTTCTGTCAATATAAAACGTAAACTTAATGCCTTGCGGTGCCAGTTCTTGAACTGATTTAAGGTCTGTCATGAATATACAGGGTAAAAGTGAGTCGTTTTGGCGCTCTTGTTACTCGGGACAGAAGGCTTATCAATTTGCCAAATGTCTATAATTTTCGAATTTTTCGCTGAAAGTGGTCTCAAACGTTTTGGTTCGACTCACTGATCAAGAATCCGTGGTCTAAATCCATTATGCCCGTCCATCCGGCTGGCCGGCCACAACCACGATAACTCCCGAACGGACTAGACCAGGGGTCACCAAATGGCGGACCGCGGTCCGGATACGGACCGCGAACCTTTTTTTTGTGGACAGAAAACATGTACTCTTTATAGAAATAATTCAGATAACTTTTCGTTTTATTTACTAATTATTGATATTGGATTTAGATTAACTGCTAGTCAAATACTTATGCCATCATGGCATAATGAAACTAATTGGTGACCCCTGAGGTAGACAGTTTAAATTTTCAAATTCAATTTTTTTTATGATGCAGTTTCATCATAAGAATCCATTGATAACATTTTCAACTCTTACAGGCTAATCACAACAAGATAACATTCCCAACTCGGAGAAACAAATACTTTATCTGAGTTATGATTTGTCAAAGTTTGAACAAGAGCGCCAAAGCTCCCGTCCGCAGGGCTTTCCACTTTTTCAAATTTCCCTCTGTGCGTCAATTCTCAAGTAATTTTGTTATTAAATTCAGAACGTAAGTCTATGACTCATCTCATGTTGGATTTATATACATCAGGAAATTATAATTAGAGTATTCTATGAAATCATATAGAATTGAAAATAATTATTGAAATTTTGAAAAATCATATCTCCGAAAGTATTAGTTTTTAGAGTTAGAATTACATCAATGGATTCTTATGATGAAACTGCATCTTAAAAAAAAATTGAATTTGAAATTTATAATGTAAATTTTTTTTTTCTTACTCCGAAACTATCCGGCCGATTTTGCCCAATAACTAACTTAACCGAGATACTTATCTCTCAAACCTACTCTCAAAATTTCAACTGTCAAGCTCATTCCGTTTGACCATGAATTCTTGATCAATGAGTCGAACCAAATCGTTCCATACCATTTTCAGCCAAAAATTCCCAAATTACAGACATTTGGGCAAATTGATAAGCACTCTGTTGCGAGGAACAAGAGTGCCAAAAATAGGGATTATATATCCTATAGTGTCTTTTGTATTGTATCCTAAGATACAATACAAAAGTCACTAAAAACAGTGATGTAATGAACTCATTATGATACTGAAACAACTTATGTGACTGTAAATCAGCAAATTTCTAGCCTCCCAACAGGGTATCAAGAAAAGTGGCGCGCAATCAATTCCAGTTCCAATTTCAGTAATATCCGAACGCTCAAGATCTTCGAGAGCTTATGAGGGGTCTCCTTGGGGATTACCTAGGAGGATCAGTATAATAATATACAATATAACAATCATGGAGGTAGAAGGAAGTGGAGGGGGCATAAAGATCGAAACTTGTCACATACTCCGCCATATTGGTGTGTCCCAATATTCTATAGGAATCCGAATTCCAACCATAGAAAACTCACAATTTCATGTTTATATATATATCGCGGGGTTCCTACGTCCTCTGACGCATACCGCATTTCGACCGCCATGTCTTTCTATCCTTCCATTCTTCCTCTGCTATCGCCCGGTCCCTCATAGTCTCTCTAATCCCATCCATCCATGTCCTTCCCCTTTTCCGCCTGTTCTGTGGTCTATACTCCTCTGCCAACTTCGGCCATCTTTCCGGAGACATTCTTTTTACATGGCCATACCACAATAATTGCCTCGATTCAATTCTGTCAGCGCTTGTGAACACCCTCGTTGTTCGCCTTCTAATTACTTCATTGGGAACGTGTTCCATCCTTGATATCCCGCAGGCTCTCCGCAGGAAGTCCATTTCAACCACTTCAACTCTTTTCCTGTCATCCGTCGAGAACTGCCAACACTTACTGCCATATGTTAAAATTGGTTCCACAATAGTCCTGTAGATTGTCATTTTAGTATCCAATTTGATCTTATTCGACCACAGAAGAGAGTTAAATAAACGAATAGCCTTCTTCCCCTGTTGTGTCCTATTAAGGACGTCTTGTTTTGTGGTACCTTCCTCTGAAATGATAGTTACTAGATATTTGAACTCCTTACACCTTTTTAATTCCCAAATCTTCAGTTCTGTGTCCTCTGGTTCGTTTCCTACTTTCAGATACTCACCGCCGTATTCACAAAGCATTCAATCTCCGTTAAGTCCTAACTGAGGTCCTCAGTTACGGATAAATAAGAATCGCAACCTCGGTTAACGTAAAAATTAACGTGAATCGGGCCTCTTTAACCACTCTTACATACGTTAACTGAGGTTGCGATTCATATTTATCCTTAACTGAGGACCTCAGTTAGGACTTAACGGAGATTGAATGCCTTGTGAATACGGCGGTCAGTCTTTCCCATGTTTACACTTAGCCCCCATTCATGATACTCTTCCAGCATCTTTCTTAACATATAGTCTGCGTCTGCTTCATCTCCAGCGATAATTACTTGGTCATCAGCAAATAACAGTGTCGTCAAACAGTGTTGAGACATTTGTATTCCCATTCCTGATGTTTTCCTTCTCCAATGGCTAAGTGTTTCTTGTAGGTAAATTTTGAACAACGTTGGGGAAAGACTGCATCCCTGTCTCAATCTTTTTGTTGTCGGGAAAGGGTTTAAGGTGGTATTTCCCACTTTAACGGTGCTCTTAGCGTTCACATACAGGTTCCATATGGCCTTCACATACACATCACTCAGGCCAATTTTCGTCAGGGATTCAAAAAGTCAAGGGGACCGTGTCATATGCTTTCTCCAAGTCAACGAACACCAGGTGTGTGGACAGATTCCTGGACTTCCTTTTTTCTATTACTTGCTGGAGAACGAAAACATTATCGGTGCAAGACCTTCCTGCTCGAAAGCCGCCTTGTTCCTCTATTTCCACGATACTTTCCTCTATTCTTCGTTTTAGTATTCGGCCGCACAATCTCGCCATCGAGCTCATAACGCTTATTCCTCTGTAGTTCTTACACATACTTTTGTCTCCCTTCTTATAGATCGAGCTAATATAAGCCAAATTCCAATCCTCGGGAACATTGTCACCTTTCAGGCACCTATTGAACAATCCAGTTATGGTCTCCAACAATATGTCCGGTCCATATTTTACTAGCTCAATCGGGATGTTCCCGGGACCTGCAGCCTTCCCATTTTTCGATCTCCGCAATGCTTCCCTTACTTCCTCCACCGTTATTTCCTCTACTGGCGAAACTGTACTCAACTCGACCCTGACGTTTTTTAACTCAAACTCTTTTCGTTTTTCGGTGAGTAACGTCCTATAGTATTTCTCCCATTCTTCCATACCTATTAGACTCATTCCAGCACTTTCCTTGTTTTCTCTTCTCAGGTTCTTAATTGCCTTCCACGCCTCTGCTACTCTTGTTCCTCCCATGCATCTTTCTATCTCTTCGCAATTTCATGTTTATAACAAAGGATTTGCCCATACCAATATGGCCGATTTTATATGACACTTTCGTTACAAGGGAAATATAGCACATGCTCCCTCCACTTCCTCCTACCTCCATGATAACAATATATAACGCATTTCCCTGCTCAGGAATATCTTCCGAAACTCAATCACATTCAGATGTTACAAGTTGCAATCGCCGATCTCAATCGATCAATATATTAATCGGTAGGGTAAGGTTATCGAGCTAGAGCGTCTCTTCAACAATTACGGGGTGGTCCCCGACCCAAAATAGAGAATCTTTTTATAACCACACTCCCTTTCCTTCAGGATTTTCACTCATTCTAGACTACAGTGTCGAGAGTATAACAGCAAAAGCGCCGGACAAATTTAGCTAGATGAGATCAAGAGTGAAGCAATAACAGATTCTGAACTGGACCCGATCCAGATCTGATGTAAACAGAACGAGAAAACACTTCGTCGTGTATGCTACTTACTTATCATTATTGTTGTTAGTTGGCACAATTAAAATCCGTGGTAATAATGACCAATCTGAAAGTGATTATCCGTGTAAGACCGCTGTCCCAGAGGTAACGTATTTGATTTATTCATTGCCCGTTGTTTTCATAGCTTTGCCGCATGCTTAGTTCTCCCAGCTTCATATTCATGTTATAATTCTTTAATGAATGACGTTTTAATGCGTCCTGCAGCCGTATATTATTCTAAAATAGGACGAATTTTGATTTGCGTTCAGTTGTTGATCTTGATTTCAGATCTCCCTTCAACTCTCGAAAATTAAACAGTTAACGAATAACGTGGATTAGAATTTAATTAATATACGCTGTCGGTTAGTAAAAGAGTCAATTTGAAACTTTTAATTGTCCTTCTTCTTCGTAAAACTGAGAACACTATACCATTGAAATACAGGAACAAAACCCAATTTTTCAAATAGGAAGTATGGGCTTGTGATACATCGTTTGAAAGATCGCGTCATTATCTATTCAGAAATTTTATCACTTTCATGTTTATTGCAAAACTCAAAATAGAAAAAAATGAAATTATGTGATTACCGAAGTTCATTATAATATTTCCTCGAATATTCCCAAATCTTACAATAACACTAAACTTATTTTCCTTCAAGATGTAATAGAAAGAAAATGAAAAAAAACATGACATTGTGTTTTCCAGAGAACACTTTCTGTGGCAATGTTAGTTTGTGTTAATTTGTGTTTGAATTTCGTTAACTTAAATTTAGAATAACGGTTTGATTAACGGAAGCAGTTTCGCGAGTTTGGGCATGCATGTAAGGCAGTTTAATAAAGCAGCTGATAAAACACTGTGTGAGGATGTGAAATTAGATGTGATGCTTGACTTTGAAGAAAATCCACTTAAATCGAGTAGAGATACCACTCAACAGCATTCAATGTTAATCATACATCTATTCTTAACATATCAAAACAAAATAAAATACATCGTTATAAAAATGGGTTCAAGCCCAGTGGACAGGAGTTTTCTGGCGCTCTAGTTCAAACAGACAAATTATATCTCCGAAAGTATTGGTTTCTCAGAGTTGGGAATTATATCAATGGATTCTTATGATAGAACTGCATCATAAAGGAAATTCAATTCAAATAATAGTTTATTTATCAAGATTAAATGAGCAATCTGAGAATGAGAACTGCACCATGGAAGAAATCAAATTTAAATAGCTGAAATTAATTTGACTCTCTCTTAAAGAACAGGATGACATGTACGAGTATGAACACAGAGCATATAATAAAGCTTAGATATAATAATTATAGCATTCTGTGGAAACATATCTCCGAAAGTATTAGCTTATTGGAGTGATATCAATGGATTTTTATGGTGAAACTGCATCTTAAATAAAAATTGAATTTGAAATTTGTTACTTAAAAAAAAAATTTTTTTTCGTTACTCCGAAACTATCTGGTCTATTTTGTCCAATAACGAACTCAACCGAGATATTCATCTCCCTTACCTACTCTGAAAATTTCAACTGCCCAGCTCATTCCGTTCGAGAGTTATTGTAGAAAAAAATTGTTAAAATTTTCAAATTTTTTTTTTACACTTTGCTGTAACCTGGTCAATACAAGACTTCACATGCGCATAAAGGTCATGATTCTACAATTTGATGCTAAATTTCAGATAGATCGAGTGATCGGTTCCGGAAATATTCATAAAAAGTGTTTTTACAAATACGGCCATAACTCCGAAACCGCTCTATGGATTTCGCCCATTAACGGATTTATCCGAGATATTTACGCTCCAAACCCACCGTGCAAATTTCAATCCTCTAACTCCTTGCGTTCGAGAGTTATCATGCCTACGGCCGGCCGGCTGGCCGGACCGGCCGGACAGAATCGATTTCAACCTCGGATTCTTGATCAGTGAGTCGAACCAAATCGTTTGAGACCATTTTCAGCCAAAAATTCGAAAATTACAGATATTTGGGCAAATTGACAAGCACTCAGTTCCGAGGAACTAGAGCGCCAAAATGGTTCCTACACAGGAGCTCTTGGAAGATTTGGCCTGTACCTACTAGGTATATCAGGATAAAAAATTCGTTTAACTTCCAATCAAACCTAAATATATTATAACAAATTCTTTAAAAGAGTTTGCAGAACTTTTGACAAATTGATAGACACTCTGATCAAGAAAAGAAGCGCGCCAAAAAAAACTGAATCTTAGAAGAGTTTGTTTCCGTACATTGTTAATTGCAATATTGAGTCTTCATTTCTATTCCAAATACCATGTTTCCTGTTGTCCTTTAAAGGAAGAAACTATGGGTACAAATCAGCTACTATACGGTCCTGAAGTTATGGCTGATATGAGCTGGAGAAGAAACGAGTGTGAAACTAGCAACAGTTTTCCAGCAACACTTTTACGGCGTGCACCGTAACTGGCGGTCCCAGAAAATGAAATCTTATTGAAGGATAGGGGTTCGAATATGGGTTTGGAAACGAGGGAATTGACAGATTATATTCAAACTCTCAATTATGATAATCGTAATCATTCGTTATCGATTAAAAAACATTGACGATACAAGGTATCGTTGAAATTACCTGGTAGTGAATATTTTGAACTTCTACGAATTATGAAAACGTCGCTGTCGGAAATCGAGGAGTGGATATTTGTAATATTTATGACACCAATAAGATATTATAATGACCGAAATCCATTGTCGGGCTTCAGGGGGGGTAGAAGGTGACTTTGAAAATACCTACTAGTGATTATTTTGGAACTTCTACGAATTATAAAAACGGCGCTGTCGGAAATCGAGGGCTGCATATTTGTAATATGTATGATACCAATTAGATATTATAATGACCGAAATCCATTGTCGGGCTTCAGGGGGGGTAGAAGGTGACTTTGAAAATACCTACTAGTTATTATTTTGGAACTTCTACGAATTATGAAAACGGCGCCGTCGGAAATCGAGGGTTGCATATTTGTAATATGTATGATATCAATTAGATATTATAATGACCGAAATCCATTGTCGGGCTTCAGGGGGGGTAGAAGGTGACTTTGAAAATACCTACTAGTTATTATTTTGGAACTTCTACGAATTATAAAAACGGCGCTGTCGGAAATCGAGGGCTGCACATTTGTAATATGTATGATACCAATTAGATATTATAATGACCGAAATCCATTGTCGGGCTTCAGGGGGGGTAGAAGGTGACTTTGAAAATACCTACTAGTGATTATTTCGACCTTCTACGAATTATGAAAACGGCGCTGTCGATAATCGAGGGTTGCATATTTGTAATATGTATGATATCAATTAGATATTATAATGACCGAAATCCATTGTCGGGCTTCAGGGGGGGTAGAAGGTGACTTTGAAAATACCTACTAGTGATTATTTCGACCTTCTACGAATTATGAAAACGGCGCAGTCGGAAATCGAGGGTTGCATATTTGTAATATGTATGATATCAATTAAATATTATAATGACCGAAATCCATTGTCGGGCTTCAGGGGGGGTAGAAGGTGACTTTGAAAATACCTATTAGTGATTATTTTGATTTTCTACGAATTATGAAAACGGCGCTGTCGGTAATCGAGGGTTGCATATTTGTATTTTCAAAGTCACTTTCTACCCCCTCCCTGAAGCCCGACAATGGATTTCGGTCATTATAATATCTAATTGGTATCATACATATTACAAATATGCAACCCTCGATATCCGACAGCGCCGTTTTTATAATTCGTAGAAGTTCCAAAATAATCACTAGTAGGTACTTTCAAAGTCACCTTCTACCCCCCCTGAAGCTCGACAATGGATTTCGGTCATTATAATATCTAATTGGTATCATACATATTACAAATATGCAACCCTCGATTTCCGACAGCGCCGTTTTTATAATTCGTAGAAGTTCCAAAATAATCACTAGTAGGTATTTTCAAAGTCACCTTCTACCCCCCCTGAAGCCCGACAATGGATTTCGGTCATTATAATATCTAATTGGTATCATACATATTACAAAAATGCAACCCTCGATTTCCGACAGCGCCGTTTTTATAATTCGTAGAAGTTCCAAAATAATCACTAGTAGGTATTTTCAAAGTCACCTTCTACCCCCCCTGAAGCCCGACAATGGATTTCGGTCATTATAATATCTTATTGGTATCATACATATTACAAATATGCAACCCTCGATTGCCGACAGCGCCGTTTTTATAATTCGTAGAAGTTCCAAAATAATCACTAGTAGGTATTTTCAAAGTCACCTTCTACCCCCCCTGAAGCCCGACAATGGATTTCGGTCATTATAATATCTAATTGATATCATACATATTACAAATATGCAACCCTCGATTTCCGACAGCGCCGTTTTTATAATTCGTAGAAGTTCCAAAATAATCACTAGTAGGTATTTTCAAAGTCACCTTCTACCCCCCCTGAAGCCCGACAATGGATTTCGGTCATTATAATATCTAATTGGTATCATACATATTACAAAAATGCAACCCTCGATTTCCGACAGCGCCGTTTTTATAATTCGTAGAAGTTCCAAAATAATCACTAGTAGGTATTTTCAAAGTCACCTTCTACCCCCCCTGAAGCCCGACAATGGATTTCGGTCATTATAATATCTTATTGGTATCATACATATTACAAATATGCAACCCTCGATTGCCGACAGCGCCGTTTTTATAATTCGTAGAAGTTCCAAAATAATCACTAGTAGGTATTTTCAAAGTCACCTTCTACCCCCCCTGAAGCCCGACAATGGATTTCGGTCATTATAATATCTAATTGATATCATACATATTACAAATATGCAACCCTCGATTGCCGACAGCGCCGTTTTTATAATTCGTAGAAGTTCCAAAATAATCACTAGTAGGTATTTTCAAAGTCACCTTCTACCCCCCCTGAAGCCCGACAATGGATTTCGGTCATTATAATATCTAATTGATATCATACATATTACAAATATGCAACCCTCGATTTCCGACAGCGCCGTTTTCATAATTCGTAGAAGTTCCAAAATAATAACTAGTAGGTATTTTCAAAGTCACCTTCTACCCCCCCTGAAGCCCGACAATGGATTTCGGTCATTATAATATCTAATTGGTATCATACATATTACAAATATGCAGCCCTCGATTTCCGACAGCGCCGTTTTTATAATTCGTAGAAGTTCCAAAATAATCACTAGTAGGTATTTTCAAAGTCACCTTCTACCCCCCCTGAAGCCCGACAATGGATTTCGGTCATTATAATATCTTATTGGTGTCATAAATATTACAAATATCCACTCCTCGATTTCCGACAGCGACGTTTTCATAATTCGTAGAAGTTCAAAATATTCACTACCAGGTAATTTCAACGATACCTTGTATCGTCAATGTTTTTTAATCGATAACGAATGATTACGATTATCATAATTGAGAGTTTGAATATAATCTGTCAATTCCCTCGTTTCCAAACCCATATTCGAACCCCTATCCTTCAATAAGATTTCATTTTCTGGGACCGCCAGTTACGGTGCACGCCGTAAAAGTGTTGCTGGAAAACTGTTGCTAGTTTCACACTCGTGGAGAAGAAGAGTATAATATGTGGAAACGCGCGGATACTTTTGGCACTGTTCTTCTATATTTAGAAGAGACACATCCGTTTTTCTCGAGTTCAACCATAAAAGTTTTTTTTATGATTTCAGTTCATGGTCGAAATATACATTTTAGCACGTTCTGAGGTACCTCGCGTTTTCATTTTGCCAAAATGTCTGTAATTTTCTATTGTGTGCCGAAAATGGTCTCAAACGATTGGGTTCGACTAAATGATGAAGAATTTGATATAATTCTACGATAGCTGAGGTTATTTCATTGGTCATTTTGCATTCAATCATACTCTGTTTACTAGAGCAGGATGTGTATTTTATATCAAGAATAACGAATCAGAAATAATTTTGACATTTATCTCTCATAGGAGAATAAGATGACATTTAAGAACACAGAACATATAACAATTCATAGATAGAATAATTAAGTAGGTACAGCATTTTTGGCGCTCTAGTTCCTCGGAACAGAGTGCTTATCATTTGCCCAAATGTCTGTAATTTTCGAATTTTTGGCTGAAAATGGTCTCAAACGATTTGGTTCGACTCACTGATCAAGAATCCGAGGTCGAAATCGATTCTGTCCGGCCGGTCGGCCGTAGGCACGATAACTCTCGAACGAAAACAGTTTTAGAGGATTGAAATTTGCAAGGTGAGTTTGGAGCGTAAATATCTCGGACAAATCCGTTAATGGGCGAAATCCATAGAGCGGTTTCGGAGTTATGGCCGATTTTAGTAAAAACATTTTTTATGAATATTTCCGGAACCGATCACTCGATCTATCTGAAATTTAGCATCAAATTGTAGAATCATGACCTTTATACGCATGTGAAGTTTTGTATTGACCAGATTACCATAAAGTGTCAAAAAAAACATTCGAAAATTAAAAAAAAAATGTCTACAATAACTCTCGAACGGAATGAGCTAGGCAGTTGAAATTTTCAGAGTAGGTTAGGGAGTTGAATATCTCGGTTAAGTTCGTTATTGGGCGAAATAGGCCAGATGGTTTCGGACTAACGAAAAAAACAATTTTTTTTTAGGGAACAAATTTCAAATTCAATTTTTATTTAAGATGAAGTTTCACCATAAAAATCCATTGGTATCATTTTCAACTCCAACGAGTTAATACTTTCGGAGATATGATTTTTCGAAATTTCAATAATGAATCG
Organism: Halyzia sedecimguttata; assembly: GCA_937662695.2. Taxonomy (NCBI): domain Eukaryota; kingdom Metazoa; phylum Arthropoda; class Insecta; order Coleoptera; family Coccinellidae; genus Halyzia; species Halyzia sedecimguttata. The sequence continues at coordinate 98,289,781 of OW569412.2, read as the reverse complement.
TACTTCTATGTTTTCAAGAATGTTATAATTATTCTATCTAAGCTTTATTATATGATCTGTGATCATACTCGTACATGTCATCCTGTTCTATAAGAGAGAGTCAAATTCATTTCAGCTATTTTAATTTGATTTCTTCCATGGTGCAATTCTCATTCTCAGATTGCTTATTTAATCTTGATAAATAAACTATTATTTGAATTGAATTTCCTTCATGATGCAGTTCTATCATGAATATCCATTGATATAATTCCTAACTCTGAGAAACCAATACTTTCCGAGATATAATTTGTCTGTTTGAACTAGAGCGCCAGAAAACTCCTGTCCACAGGGCTTGAACCAATTTTTGTGGAAACATATAGAAGTACGATTTATTATTGAAATTTTGAAAAATCATATCTCCTAAACTATTAGCTTTTTATATAGGGTGTTCTATTTAAAACATTAATGGTGTTATTACAAGTAGTAAAACTCCATGGTACCATCGACCCTGGCTCATCCTGTATATTTCGAACCAAATGACTGTACTATTATCCGCCCGGTATGGGCGTTGGTCCGCCAAATAACTTTTTTTTTTTTGAAAATGCAATAAAAAAAACTACTGAATATTTTCTCAAATTTCTTTTTTTATTTGAAAGTACAACCTTCCGGTTGATAATGGAAAATAATTTCATTTAGAAGGCTGCCTCGGCTGGCCATACAGTAGCCTACACGATCGGTCCAATTTTTAAGCACATTATCGATTGTGTGCAGCTGTATTTCACCAATGGCTTCACGAATATTGTCGTTTAAAGCGTCAATTGTCTCTGGCTTGTTGGCGTAACACTTATCTTTGACGGCACCCCACAAATAATATTCCAACGGTGTCAAATCGCAGCTCCGGGGTGGCCGAACGACATCAGCTCTGCGGCTGTTAATGCGATCTTCGAAAACAGGGCGCAAAACATCGAGTGTAGCTTCGGCTGTGTGGCACGTAGCACCGTCCTGTTGAAACCAAATGTTGCCAATATCCTCCTCTTCAATGTTTGTGAACAAGAATTCGTTGAACATGGCCCGATAACGATCGCCATTGACTGTAACGGCCACTCCTTGCTCGTTTTCAAAGAAAAATGGCCCAATTATGCCTCTGGACCAAAATTCGCACCTAACAGTGACTCGTTTTGGGTGTATCGGCTTTTCAATGTATGCGTGCGGGTTTTCTGTGCCCCAAATGCGACAATTCTGCTTGTTTTCATACCCGCCAAGATCAAAATGAGCTTCATCTGGAAAGATGATTCTTTTGGCAAAATCGGCATCTTCTGTAAGTCGATCGCAGGCCCACTTAGCGCAGCGAAAACGCATTGGATGGTCAGTTGGCTTCAACTCCTGAACCAATTGGACTTTGTATGGCGTCATACCAAGGTATTTATGCAAAATTCGTCTCAATGATGTCTCCGAAATGTTTAATTCTTGAGAACGACGGGGAATTGATGTTGATGGCGCTTCACGCACACTTTCTGCCACAGCAGCAATATTCACGGGGGTACGCACTGTTTTTGGCTTTTCACGCTTTGGTTTATCGATGAGGATGCCAGTTTCTTTCCCTTTTTTCATAAGGTAACGAACATACGGAGCTGACGGTGCTTCTCTTCTTCCAAAATCCGTACGCAATTTTCGCACACATTCTGCAACATTACCATGATTTTCAAAGTAATGTCGCAATATTTCCCAGCGTTGTTCAAGCGTATACACAACCATATTCGTTCAGCGGAAGGATAAAACTAATTATCTGTCAAATCAGACATATGCTAAGTGTTACCATTCACGAAATAAGCACTAGTAGATGGCGGACCCTTTACTACCTGAATCCGTCTCTGACATTCTTGACGGACATACTAGTCCTACCAAACGATCGCCACCGATGCTTCCTTTTCTTTTCGCATCCTGTTCAAATGTCCAGGAATAATCGTCTCCACGCCACTTTGCTCCACGTTATTTCCAAGCCGCGAGATGGATTTGTTTACGCTGGAAATTAAAGCGAACCGCAAATGTGATTTATATCAAATTCTGTCATAACACCGTCTCTTCAATTATTCATCTCTTTGACCACGGTTTTGCGCTAAGAGATTACCTTGATCTCGCTTATTTCGGGTTTGGGAAATTATCGGAATTATTTCGTACCGGTCTCATTATTCCGGATTGATACACCTTCACTTATTAAAGCGCGCGTTTATTCGAAAATAGAGCGACTTATTGCTCGGTACCAGTTCTCTTCCCCATTTTTCCACCTCTTGCTGTGTTGGAGGTGGAACTGTGTTGATTCCTGATTGATTCATCAAGATATTGCGGTTTGAATGACCAAATGTTGAATCCTGATTCTTTTATCAGGATAATTTTCTTTCGAAGGACCAGATTTTTCGTACCCTTATTGTTTTATCAGGAGGGATGAGTTTTAAGGGGTATTACGGCGTAAATTGTTGCTTGCAATAAGATAACAATTTCGAAGATTGGAAATGGTGAAAGATTCGAACGCACTTTGAACGAAACAACAAATGTATTTCTCTATTTCAGTATCGTAATGAGTGCATTCCAGCACTGAAAACAATGCTAGAATGAACTTATTCCCGCATTGTTTCTAGTTATGTTTTTCGTTTTGTGGTAGTCAGAACTACCATTCGATCCTATCAAATTTCAACATACGTCAATTGACAATACAATATGATCTGGATATAGTGAAATAATTGTTGAGGAAAAGCTTTATTTTCATTGAAAAATATGGTACTAGAGATTTCGTTCTTGCTAATATTGAATCATTCAGGCTATTAGGAAACTGTTTAAATCTGATCTCCATGCCCTACGTACGTTTCAAATTCAAATTCCGTAATCTGTCAACTTTCGTAACAGTCACACCAACTACCAAGATACAATACAAAAGTCACTAGGATGTATAATCCGAATTTTTCATTAAATTTCAACAGTATTTTACAAAACTTGTCTGAAATAGACAAAATATCGTCTAATACTCGTTGTAGAAGGCAATTCCAACACTCATGCGTTCGAAAACTCGCTCCTTCGTCGCTCGTTTTCGAATTTCGCATTTGTGTTTTAATAGGAGCCCATTCTGCAACTTGTTTTAGAATATACTATTCTCTAATTGTGACACTTTTCAAAACTCATCGACGGTTTGAAACGTTTTACTTTTCGCAACTGTTGATGAAAAGTAAATTTCGCCATTAATTGTGAAAAATACAGAATCATTGCAAGACTTATAGCAAATTCTCGACATACTTTCGTCTTTGTGTTGGGAATGGATACTATAGCAAATTCCTCCTGAAATACTACGTCATTTTCTACGCGAAGAAAAGTTTTTCTCGATTTCTGTATCGTAATGTGTTCATTACAGCACTGAAAACAGTGCTGTAATGTTTCTAGTTCATTGCCGCATTGTTTCTAGTTATATTTTTCGTTTTGTGGTAGTCAGCACTGACATTCGATCCTATCAAATTTCAACACACGTCAATTGTCAATATAATATGATCTGGATATAGTGAAATAATTGTTGAGAGGAAAAGTTTTATTTTCAAAATAAGGTACCTACCTACTAGATATTTCCTTCTTGCTAATTTTGTATCATTCATGGTATTAGTAAAGTGATTTAAATATGATCCCCATGCTCTTTGTACGATTCAAATTCAAATTCCGTAATCTGTCAACTTTCGTAACATTCACACCAACTGCCAAGATAACAGAGACAATGCAAAAGTCACTAGGATGTATAATCCGAATTTTTCATTAAATTTCAACAGTATTTTACAAAACTTGACTGGAATAGAGAAAATATCGTCTAATACTCGTTACGGAAGGCAAATTTCAACACCCGTGCGTTCGAATTTCGCATTCGTGTTTGAGGAGCCCATTCTGCAACTTGTTTTAGAATATACCTACTATTCTTGCTACCGATATTTTGATAACAAGTACGAAGTAATTATACAAATTGTAACGTTGCCCCCTTTTACGATGACTGCCCGACTAGCTGGGAGGTCAACGAAAACAATTATGCTTCCTGGGATATAAGGTAAGGACTAAAAAAGCTGGTTTATTTAAGGTTTCAATAAAGAAAGTCCTTCGCTTACAAAGGTTAGCTTAGAACAACAACAACAAACAAAATTCAAGTTATTCGAGGTATTCTTCGAGGATCCTTCCAAGTGACGAATGTGGGTCCTTCAAACTGGAACTCACAATAGCATGAGAGGCATGCAGCCTCTCAAACACGAAGCAACGAAGTTTTTCACTCCAAAAAAAATTCTACTAGATAGGGTTCAACTTAAGCCCATGCCAAAAATTCTACTAGCCAAGTTTCAATTCGATCGGATCTGTACTGGGTGATGACAAAATTATTACTCGGAAAACCTTGGGCGGATTATGCCCATTAACAAACTTTTCCTTCGTATTTGGACGCGCCACCTATTGTGCAAATTTAAAGTCGCTATCTTTGTCCGTTCTCGAGTTATCGTGGTAATGGCCGGCCGGACGGACAGAATCAATTTTGACCTCGAATTATACATCAGAAGTCGAACCATTTTCGAAAGTAACAGACATTTGGGCAAAATTATAACGCTCATTGAATATTTGGACGTGAGGTGTAAGGCAGACAGAGTGTATTTGATTTTTATTCTGTCCTGGAACTCTAAAACGCACCTAGTGTGAAAATGTAGGATACGATTGTTAAATTACTGACGTTCATCAATTGGGAAGAATTCTTAAAAAGACGTGAAGTCGGGAACTTTTGCGTGCACGTTCTTCTGTCTAAATACTGCAGTATTTAGTGAGATACTATTTTCGGCAAAAAATTCGAAAATTACAGGCATTGGGTAAAATAATCGCACGCTGTTCGCTAGAGCATGGGCGCAAAAGACCTATAATTACCTACTGATTTTTTTTTCCAGGGAGACAGACCATGGATGCATTCCTACTATAGAAATACAAAACAATAACACCGTGGCGATAACAAATATCAAGGTGAGTTATGAAGCGAAATTTTTCCTTCTGGTTGTTAATTACGTAAATACATATTATTTCTAAATAAAGGGTTTTCCAATAAGAGGTGTTATTTTGAATAGCCCGCTATTTCGGTAGATGTCACTTTTGAAGCTGTCATTTTTTGACATTTGACAAGTAGAAACTACGCTTCAATAAAAATGGAACGATACACGCTTCAAGAACGCATTGAAATTATTAAAATTCACTATAAAAATGGTGAAAATTTGGCAGAGACGGTTCGTAAAACTCGAACATTTTTGGGTCGTCGTGAAGCACCTTGTCGGACCACAATAAAAAAATTGGTGGAAAAATTCGAGCTGTTGGGACAAGTTAGTTATGTGAAGAATAAAACTCGTGCACGTTGCTCAAGAATCGCCGAGAATATTGCTGCTGTAGCCGAAAGTGTTGAAGAAAACCCAGGTTTGTCCATTCCTCGTCGTTCTTTGGAATTAGGCATTCTACAAACGTCATTACACCGTATTTTGCATAAAGATTTGGGTCTTAAGGCTTATAAAGTTCAGTTAACACAAGAACTCAAGCCGGCCGATCATTAACAACGTCATGTCTTTACTGATTGGTTCGTTGAAATGCATGAAAATGATACGGAAATCCATCAAAAAATCATTTTGAGTAATGAGGCCCATTTCCACCTCGGTGGCTTCGTCAGCAAGCAAAATTGTCGCATCTGGAGCTCGGAAAACCCAAGAGTTATTGTTGAAAAGCCTCTCTATCCTCAACGTGTGACTGTTTGGTGCGGTTTATGGTCCAGCGGAGTCATTAGACCTTACATTTTCGAAAATGAGGCTGGAGCAACAGTTACGGTGAATCGATTGCGCTATCGAGAGATGATTAATATTTTTTTATGGCTGGAATTGGACGGTATTGATCTGGACAACGTTTACTTTCAACAAGACGGCGCTACGTGCCACACAAGCAACTAAACCATCGATCTCTAGCGGGAAAAGTTTCCGGACCGTGTTATCTCTCGAAGAGGTGATCACAATTGGCCACCGAGGTCTTGTGATTTAACACCTTGCGACTTCTTCCTTTGGGGCCACGTGAAAGAGAAGGTCTAAGCCAATAGCCCAGCGTCGATTCAAGACCTCAAAGATGGAATTCGTGAGGCTATCGAGGACATAGGGCAGCCACTTTGCGATTTGGTTATGGAAAATTTAATTAAAAGGATATGGTCCTGTAAGTGTAGTCGTGGTGGTCTTTTGCCTGATGTTATTTTCCACTATTAACGGCATAGCTTCTTCTTTATAATGAAATAAACATCCGATCATTTATAATGAAAAATGGCATTTTTCTTTGAATATCAAAATAACACCTCTTATTGGAACACCCTTTATTATCAATCGCATCTAGCAGTTTTGACCCGTAAATTTGAAACGGATTAATTGAGAGAAGGTAATTTTTCTGAACAGCCATAACAGAACTCGAAGAAGTAATTACTTTCTAGTAAGCTATAAAATGTCTACTGTAACATCCACTATTTTTAACGACCTCTAAAAATAACATTCATTACGAATGATTTTTCATGAAAAGACATGTGGCATATACTCATCTTCTGGAATTCTTTTCAGGTCCAAACTATGTCATATTAGCTTAACATATTGGACTAATGGTTTTTCAACCTAATCGTCAATGTGAATTGGAAAGGCTGAAGATTATTAGTTTTTTCCTTGAAATGAGATACCTATACCTCATTCACTTTTATAAAGTCTTCCGGTTGGCCATGATTTAGGTCTATCAGGTTTTTGTTACTAAAACCAAGGTAGGTTGGCACTTCTGAAATATCGTCAATGTCAAAACAATTCTCTGAGACGTTGCCAATTTCTACTCTCCGAATAATCGTAACTTGCATCTTAGACAAGATATTATCACAGATAACTATGTTCGAATAATAAAGAACTCTTCGCTTTGAAATTGAAAATGCCGAAAGTAGTTTTGATGAAGCAGAGACAAAGTATCGGGAAGTACTATACCTATACAGAACCGAAATCTGCAATAGGAAAACTTCATTCTGACATGTTGAGCTCTCGAATTAAATTAATTAGTTTCCTATTACTATATTTTATCAATGCATAAGAATGACTTGGGTTTCGTAGAACTACTACATTTTGAAACTGGTGTACTTCAAGTTGTGCAACAAGGTATTTAAAAGTCTTCTTGAGAAAAGTGTGGAATTCCATATGTCTGTTCGTTTAGAAGTTTTCCTGCCGGGTTATTCAGGTACTTTTATTATTTTTTCAAATGAACTATCACAAAGTAACGGACTACTCTATCCATTACTTTTCAATAAAATTTCAACACTCGATTCTTGATTTCCATACAAGAAAATAGCATAACTGAATCTTCCAACCAGAAAATATTTCCTCTGTTGTTACGGGAAATATTTCACGTATATAAACATTTACGTGAAATATTTCCAGTAACAACAGAGGAAAAATATTCTTCTAGAGTCGCCAGGACTTTAGAATTATTGAATTCACATAATATCTTCTCAAATTCATTATTTTTCCGAAGTTAATTCACATTGTGAAAAATACGTAATAACTACGACCTCTATGTAGAGAGGACAACGTTGCGTGTTTATCTGATAGGAAAATGATGACCTAACATTTTCAAAATATACACGGTGAAATGTGTCAAATTTTCATGGCCAACCGGGAGACTTTATAAAAGTGAATGGAGTATACATTCATGATTTCCCGACTTCTTTACTCCTCGTAGAATAACTTAAAGTTATAGAGAACTTTCTCCAATAAAAGTTGAGTTATCGTGTTAACGGCCGGACAGAATCGATTTTGAGCACGGATTCTTGATCAGTAAGTCGAACCAAATCGTTTAAGACCATTTTCATCCAAAAATTTGAAGATTATGAAACCATTTTTCGCTATTCCTGGGCTGCGTTCGAATATTAACTATATACCGAGTAGAGTAGAGTCTTCGAAGGTTTGACAGATTTACTGTGGAGTTGACTACTCTGGTAGTGATAGAAGGTGCCAATATCGGAATATAGGTTATGTTGGTTTAAGAATGAACCGATTTTTATTGTTTTCTTTACATATATGTAATTTTAATCATAAATATATAGTGAAACCTCACAGAACATTCATGAAACAGTGAGACAAAGATACGAGATTTTCTGTCCCATGAGTTATGTCAATGTTGACTGGAGTAAAATGAACTCGGAGTCCAATACTCTGACATTTCGAACGATAGTCTTGAAGTAAAATATACCAACTTTTGGGTTTTCGAACGCATATTATAAAATAAAGGAAAAAAGCAGTATCATGTTGAATACCTTAATATTATTCTGGAACAAAAATTAAGCAATATCTTCTGGAATTGAGATCGTATCGAACTGAAATTTTGCACACTCGTGTAGAATGCTTGATTTAACGTCGGTACAAATTTTTTTATTAAAAAATTTTCCAACTGCCCGATCCCAACAATACTTAGATAATATTATATCCATAAATTAAGCATTTCATTATTGCATTTCTTGAAATAGGTACCTTTTCAAGTCGATCAACATCGTCCTTCTTTCGACGTCTAAACTATGACTTGATTCTTTATGTTTATGTCTTTGAATTTGTTTTCGGTGGAATTCAAAGAGTTCATAGAATAATCGATGAAAATACTGAGAGAGACCCAGGAAATTTGACACATTTTGTCTTATATCTCCAGAAATTGAAATCGTATAGAGCCAAAATTTTGCACAATGTTGCAAAATACTACAATTGACGTTAGTACAAGTTTATGTTGCAATCTGATGAATAGTTCACGAAAAAAAAAATTTTTTTTCGAAAAAATTAAAAGAAATATTTTTTTAAAAGTTACCAACATTTCGATCATAACAGAATTTTGCCAAAAGTTGCGCGTTTATATCCTCGAACTGACTACCAAGTTTCGATTCAACATCTTCTTTAGTTCCTGAAATATCAGGGAAATAACCTCAAAATTTTAAATGTCTATAACTCCTAAACCGTCCGGCCGATTTTGCCCGTTAACGAACTTAACCGTCGCATTTTGATCAGAAACCTACCCTGAAAGTTTGAAGTCGATAGGACCTTCGGTGCTCCTGTTATCGTGCCTACGGCCGGAAGGCCGGCCGGCCGGCCGGACGGCACCCAAAAATCTGACACCGGATTCGTGATCAGGGAGTCCGAATTAGTCTATTAGCCAATTTTCAGCTCGAAATTCGAAAATTACAGACATTTGGACGAAATGATAGGACGATGTTCCCCTAGAACATGCGCCCAATAAAGTCGCTTCCCGCTGTCTGTTTGTTCCTATGTATGCTTTGATCTTTAAAACTAAGTGAAGAATTTTGATGTGGTTTCTTTTAATAGATAGAGTGATTCAATAGGAAGGTTTACATGTATAATATGTACATGCATAATATATTAGAGTAACACTGATAATTTTAGAGGTCTCTAATGTGATGTCGTAAATAAACCCATTTTTTTGCGCTTACATTGCAAACGCTGGCTGAACCCTACGAGATGGATCAAAATAATGTAGTACAGTATGGTACACCTCACAATGGTCTTCAAAAAAGTCCGCGATGGTATATCTATCTCTTAAGGATAACCCACAATAACCATGTAATTTAAATGAATATTTTCGAAGATATTGCAGATTTAAAATGCAGGGACATAGCGGTTGCGGTGGTACAGCAGGATAGGGATCATCTGTAGAGCGTGAGGCTCTCTTCAGCCAGAATAGATGTATTGATTCCCCGAATTCCTCTGATACTATCGGATGTACTGATCCAATTTAAACGCCTACAATTTCCGCTAATGATATATTTTGCAATGACCATTAATAAATCGCAGGGTCCAACTTTCAACGCTACAGGCTTATATTTGAGCGTTGAGTGTTTTTCACATGGCCAATTATATGTCGCTCTTTCAAGAGTAACCTCTAAAGAAAACATGTTTGTATTGTCTAACGACAAAAATGCTGTGAACGTTGTATACAAAGAAATTCTGTAGAATATATAGTATCAGCATTTCAACCGTGCGAAGCCGGGGCGGGCAGCTAGTTTAGTACATAATACTCTACGGAGCTAATATTCGAACACAGCCCTGGGAGAAGGGCAGAAAATAAATCCATTATTCCATACTTTTTACGCTCACTGTCTAAGGATAGTCTGGACTCCACTCAGCCAGAATACTCTGTCAAATCCGGAGATGTAACCATCTTTTGTACAATATTTGTGCCTACACTTATTCCGTAAATACTAAAGAGGAATTCAAGGCATCTACCTGAAGACGGAAAAAGAAAACATTCTGGAATCCTCACTCGGAGCATCAAAATAATTGTGAACTGTAACATCTCATTGCCTAGCTGGATGTTTTGGTTATTTATTTCGGATGACAGTGAGCTAAGAGCGTGAGAGAGGAAGACATTGCCATATATTTAATTCATTCATTCCGGTCCAGACTCCACTCCGAGGGTTCTAATTTGATGTGAGCACCTCTGGTTGTCTGTCTCTGTCCTTTCTTTGATCTAAATCGGGAAATTCAAGGTTCCCGGTCTTCAGGTATTCAGCAGATGTCAAGATATCGTCCTAGCGAGCGGTACTATTCCTTACTAGTCCGGAAATAATAAGATTTCTAAAACAATGGTCGTTGTTTGATATTGTTTAACGTTGTTTCTTAAAAATTTGAGGTTATACGTTTGCGGCAAACATTGAAACACTTTACGAAAAAGAAAACATAATTTTCTTTCGAGGAGACCTGTTTGGTTTACAAATGGTAACTTAACCAAAATTGTTACTGACCAACCTTCTCGGGTGATCCTCTTTTATACCTGGAGGTTCATAGACCTTCGCCAGCTAAGGTTTTTACCTGAAGGGGGGAACGTTATTCTCCCTGGTTTCCGATACCGGGAATTAGAATGTTGAGTTGTTACAAATGTGCAGATATCTTTGCTCTTGGTCATGCGATGATGAACTCGGTTCGACCCAGGTGCTATGTTGAACCGCTCTTGTCACCACATACCTCCAAACCAATATTATTAAACCTAATTAACCATCAGGTAACACATAAAGCATACTCGTATGTGATGGGTTGCTAACTAATAACAAGAGGTAGGTATGATGAATAACGGAGCCAGAAATAATGAATGAATGCCGAATATATTGTATCTGTTTGATTGAAATAAATTAAAAAGGTAATGTCAAAAATGTAGGAAAGCCCTGTGGGCAGGAGCTTTGAAGCTCTTGTTCAAGCTTCGACAAATAATATCTCCGAAAGTATTGGTTTCTCAGAGTTGGGAATGATATCAATGGATTCTTACGATGGAACTGAAAGAGATTAAATTCAAAAATCATAAAATTACAATTGATTACCTATTGAAATTTCGAAAAATCATATCTCCGAAAGTATTAGTTTGTTAGAGTTGAAAATGATATCAGTTCTTGTGATGAAACTGCAGCCTGAAGAAAATTGAATTTGAAATTTGTATTGTACAAAAAATTAATTTTCGTTATACTCCGAAACCAGCCATTTTGCCATCTTATCGGTCCATTTGAAGATAGATGAATCGGCACACACGGACCGATAAGATGGCCTGCAAGATTTCCAGATTTAACACCCCTGGATTTCTTCCTTTGGGGATATTTGAAAGATCGTGTGTACCAGACTTCTCCTATTTATTTGGAAGATCTAAAAATAAGGAATGCATGTAGAGCCCTTAATGCTGAGGTGTTGAAAAGTGTTACTTCGCGTGAACTAGTCCACCGAGCTGAAAGATGTATAGAAGCATATGATCAACATTTCGAACATAATATGCTTTAGTTATTATAGGTGTTATTTGTCCCCTCTTCTGTAATTTTTTGTTTTCCTTTTACTATTAATTTTTGTTTTCCTTTTACTATTCATTTTTGTTTAACGTTTGGAAAAATTCATAGTTGATTTCAACTTGAGCAATATTTTTTTTATTGATTATTGATGACGATTATTGAAGTCAAAATCAAGATTACACAAAATATCGTAGCCTACTGCAATTCTTTCAATTTGCAATTTCAATTGACGTTTTCTCCATCAAATCAAATGGAAAATACAAAGTGTGAGACATCGTTGGAAAGGTAATTTTGAGTAGAAATAAAAAATTGCAAAAAATATATAGGGTGCCATTTGAGTCAGAGTCACTTCCGGTCAAACCGAAAGTGACTTTCAATTTTTATCTTTCTCAGTTGAAGGGTCCTTGAACGAATTGAAAATCATTAAATTTCAAATATTTAATTTTTGAAATGGCTGAGTTAATCCATTGGAACATGTATACTGGGACACCCGGTATATGGACCAATGTGTAACTCGCTGTTTAACTCAGTATCCTGTCCACACTAGCCTAAAGATCACCATATTTGTGACAATGAAAAATACAATAATTAATAAATCGATATACCCGCAGAAGTACGCCACTGCTAACCGAATCGTATGGCCTTTCTTTGATCTAATTCCGTGTGACTTGCAGGTACCCGAAGCGAATGCAGGCGACAGTCGCCAGCGCGTCAGAAGATTCACTTTCGACTGCTGCTTTCCAGAGGATGCCACACAGGATGATGTATGTGTTTTTTTTTGCACTAATTGTATTGTTTCAATTAATAGTATCTTGGCCCATTTCCATCTCTTTGTTTTTTGTCGTTATTCGACTCCAATTGTGATTATAATTTATCGCTTCAATTGGTTGTTGATAGTTTTACTGTCGTTTAATATTTGCAAAAAATGTTTGTTGCAAATTTGCAGGACCATATGATAGGGCTATAATCTCCCTTACATATAAGTTTCACTTTCTATTGTAAAAAAGAATGAAAAAACGACATTATGATAAAGGGTTTTCCAATGAGTGGTGTTATTTTGAATAGCCCGCTATTTCGGTAGATGTCACTTTTGAAGCTGTTATTTTTTGACATTTGACAAATAGAAACTACGCCATTAATAAAAATGGAACGAAACACGCTTCAAGAACGCATTGAAATTATTAAAATTCACTATAAAAATGGTGAAAATTTGGCGGAGACGGTTCGTAAAACTCGAACATTTTTGGGTCGTCGTGAAGCACCTTGTCAGACCGCAATAAAGAAATTTGTGGAAAAATTCGAGCTGTTGGGACAAGTTAGTTATGTGAAGAATAAAACCCGTGCACGTAGCTCAAGAACAGCCGAGAATATTGCTGCTGTAGCCGAAAGTGTTGAAGAAAACCCAGGTTTGTCCATTCCTCGTCGTTCTTTGGAATTAGGCATTCCACAAACGTTATTACACCGTATTTTGCATAAAGATTTGGGTCTTAAGGCTTATAAAGTTCAGTTAACAGAAGAACTCAAGCCGGCCGATCATCAACAACGTCGTGTCTTTGCTGATTGGGTCGTTGAAATGCATGAAAATGATCCGGGATTCCATCGAATAATCATCTTGAGTGATGAGGCCCATTTCCAGCTCTGTGGCTTCGTCAACAAGCAAAATTGTCGCATCTGGGGCTCGGAAAACCCAAGAGTTATTGTTGAAAAGCCTCTCTATCCTCAACGTGTGACTGTTTGGTGCGGTTTATGGTCCGGCGAAGTTATTGGACCTTACTTTTTCGAAAATGAGGCTGGAGCAACAGTTACGTTGAATGGATTGCGCTATCGAGAGATGATTAATGATTTTTTATGGCCGGAATTGGACGGTATTCATCTGGTCAACGTTTACTTTCAACAAGACCGAGCTACGTGCCACACAAGCAACGAAACCATTGATCTTTTACGGGAAAAGTTTCCGGACCGTGTTATCTCTCGAAGAGGTGATCACAATTGGTCACCGAGATCTTGTGATTTAACACCTTGCGCCTTCTTCTTTTGGGGCCACGTGAAAGAGAAGGTCTACGCCAATAGCCAAGCGTCGATTCAAGACTTCAAAGATGGAATTCGTGAGGCTATCGAGGACATAGGGCAGCCACTTTGCGATTTGGTTATGGAAAATTTAATTAAAAGGATATGGTCCTGTAAGCGTGGTCGTGGTGGTAATTTGCCTGATGTTATTTTCCACTATTAACGGAATAGTTTCTTCTTTATAATGAAATAAATATCCGATCATTTATGTTCAAAAATGGCATTTTCCTTTGAATATCAAAATAACACCTCTAATTGGAAAACCCTTTATATTGGGCTAATGTTCTAATAGCCCAAACGGGCCGAAAAACTCACGCAGATTGCGAGATGCACTTTAGTTCGAACGTTTTCGTCATAGACTTCACTTAGTTTAACAAGTTGTTCAATGCTTAAATTTTCCAAGATTCGATTTTCAAATGATACAAATTGTAAAAACAAAAAACTAACCTCAAAACATTATAGACGTTTAAGATCTTTTCAAAATATGTCCAAACTATTGCATCACCCTTCATAACAACATTCCAGATATTCACGAAAGTTGAGGCTGTAGTAAGCAGAGCCATGAAGAGGAGATACCACTCTTGTGTGTTAGCATATGGTCAAAGTTCAACAGGAAAGACACATACAATGATGGGGTTTCCACACGATCCTGGGCTGACACCACGGTTAAGCCAAAAAATTTATGAGTGGATTCAGGAGACTGCGATTGGGAATGAAATGGAAAATATGAAGACTACTATAAGGTAACCTCAATGATATTCCTAGTTAAAAAATAGGATAGGTCTTTTATTTATATATATATATATATATATAGCGCCAGAAAGAATATGTTTTTCTTAAAAACCAAAGAACTGAAATAAGAATGAAGTTAAGCTGTTCCGCTATTTTAGCAAGAGGTAGAAAAAAGCACCCCTAAAATTTTATTAGCGAGCAACTTCTTGCCTTATTAATATTTCATTATTTAAAAATTAATTTTAGATAGTAAATGGTTTTTTTTCTGGGTTTTCTTTCCCAAACTCTGCAAAATATCTTTTAATCAGAAATTTATTATTTTGTCAATTGCTTCTGTGTAAGAAACACAAGATATTTGTCAGAAGCAATTAACAATGTTGCAAAACAAACAATAATAAAACAAAATCAACGATGAAACCACAAAATTTCGTAACGTTTCAGAGTCTAAGACAGACTCCTTCTTCAGACACTAACAAAAATCTTCAGAATTATTATTTTTTGTTGATATAGCTATTCTGAAATTCCAGAATTTATTCTGAACGAATAAGGTCTCATATAATTTCTTCCTAAAATTGACGGTTGTTGAGAGAAAAAATAATTTATCAACAGGTACGTAGCATGAGACTTATAGGCTGGAATTATATATTTATTTATTATTTATTTTTTTCTTTATACATAAACGGAATATAACCCATTTCCGAAATGAACTGATTTTCAAATTTCCGACAAATACCTTTTAAATATTAAAATACTACGTGTAGAATAATCAATCCTATCATAAGAGTACGCCAACCTCAACATCCTGAGCAATGGAAAATGGAACATAATAGTTTCAGTTCTACATAACGAAATCTCGAACGCATTGCCTTGTCTTGTCCCGAGTTGCGGAACTCACAGATTTAGACGGAGGTTACACGGTCAATCTGGTATCAGTCCCGCGCATCACATCAATCATGGATTGATATCAGATTGACGGGAAACAGATGGATTGATGGTCCGGATTGATGAAATATCAATGTGCTTCATCAGTCCATATAACCGTATCAGCCTCATCGTGATCAATGTCACAGACTGAACTGATGCGAGAATGATGGCAGATTGACCGTGTAACCTCCGTCTTACAGAGGGTTAAATATCTGGACAGTCAACTAGAAAGTTTGTAATCTTATAAAAAAAACAAAATGTCACCCCTATCTCTATATACAACACTATAGAGAGTCCATCATAATTTTCTGGCGCGTAGGAATCACCGAAAATTCCCTAGATGTTACAGAAATCTTGAAAGAAATATATTTCAGAAATTTTGTTTGAACTCTTTGAATGAGGATCTTATGACTATCGTAACGAGATAACCAAACACAAGGACAATATTCAAGAATATATATACAAAAAGCATTGTACAGAACTTTTATAGTGTCAAGATCGGCGTAATCGATAGTGTTACCATTTTTAGTGCTCTATAGAGCACTAAAAATGGTAACACATGGTCACAATATAATCATATAGTGATTGCGAAAACTTAGGTTAGCGTCCAATTTTATGCCAAGGTCTTTTATCTGAAATACTCTATCAAGTACGGTCTCATTTCAGCTGAGTGAATTCTTGTGAAAGGTTAGAATTTTGCACTTTTCAAGATTAAGCTCCAATCTATTATATTGACACCAATGTATAAGAGAAAAATTCCGTGCTTTTAACACCTCAAAGACAAAACTCTTGAATTGTGCTCTTTTGAAAAAATTCTTCTTTTGTCTTTTAATCAGCTGATTTCCACATGTAGACCAGAGAGTACTGACGTCGTAAACAGTGCTTTATTTCTTCATATAACTGAGGACCATCGCATTCGCCATTTTGCAACGCACCAATATTTCCTACTCGGTAAAATATTCAGGCTTTGCCACTAGTAAAAAATAAAATGAAATATAGTAGGAGAAAAACCATTGGAAAAGGAAGAGTATATAACAAAAATTAAAGGAAAAATAATTTACCGGTAAAATGATGTCGGGAAGTGGAGGGGGTGAGTTTTTAAGGGTAAAAACAGTTTATCTCGATTTCCGACAAAACTACAAGTCCTATGGAAAAAAGTGAAGGAAAAAGTTGTAGGTAATAATAAGACCTACAACTTTCGTACCGACAACTTTTTCACATAACCTCAAAATGATGTATGTGATGAATTCAAATAACCAAGTTTTTGGTTTTTTATTTTTATCTCATACAAAAATTAAGCAGCCTAATTTTCAATAGAAAAGTTTCACGTCAAAGTATCTGCTTTTTCAAAAAAATCGGTGAGCTTTTTCTTCGTTGAAATCTCTACTTTTCTGATGGTGTAAAAAATATACATTGCTATGGTAAATTTTCTCAGAGAATGCTACGAAATAACAAGTAGTAAGGCCCAAACTGTCCCAGCCCCTTCCCCACTTCTCTATGAAATATGCAATAAATAGACATCTGCACATATAATTTAGTGAAGATTCTACAACTTTCTCAAAATATTGTAGATATCTTATTAAATATTGACTTTATTAACTTGGCATTTTCTTAAAAAATTTACCATAGTACCTAATGTATATTTTTTACACCATTGGAAAGTATAGAGATTTTAACGAACAAAAAACCCACCGAGTTTTTTAAAAAAGCAGATATTTTGACGTGAGAATTTTCGATTAAAAATTAGGCTTCTTTTTCGATATTGTGTCAAAATGAGGTGAAAAAATAAATATTATAAATAAAAAACATTACAGTATATTTGGGACATAAAAAGGTAAGCTTTCAACAAATTTCGAGAAAAAATTTTTTTTTTCGTAAAAGATAAAAATAAAAAACCAAAAACTTGGTTATTTGAATTATTCACATAAATTTTGAGGCTATGGGAAAAAATTATGAACACAAAAGTTGTAGACATTTTACTGCTTTCCATAGGTCTTGTCAGAAATCGAGATAAACCGTGTTTTACCCTTAAAAACTCATCCCCTTCCACTTCCCGACCTCAGATCGCGAGTGAATTATATTTTGTTTCATTTTTGTGATATTCTCTTCCTTTTCCAATGAGTTTCATCCTACCATTATTTTTTTTCTGTTTTAAAAATTGTCGACACTGGTCTAATGTCAATAATCGTATTCAGATTCTGATGGAATCGGTGACAAGAATAATTATTTCAGTAGTTATTAATTCACCTGTATATCGCGTAATAAATTTAAGTTCACGAAAATATAGTGATACTGGGCTGATCTTCGCAAAATGATGATGTGGAAATTTTAGTAATTTATTACCTATATCCATCTTTTATTGAGAAACATTAGTTCAAAAATAATAAATCAAAATTATCCTATCAATCAACTTTTGTGTTACAACTCGTCTGTCGAGAATAATAATAACTTTGCTGAAGTTCATACATCAACAGACACCTACTCAAAATCTAATATTGATAGTGAAAAAGAAATATTCCAAGAGCGTGACTCTATGCGTTTACGCGTCAGAATTGAATCCTGAAATTACTATCTACGTGTTGGAGCAGCTTGGTTCTCACGTCCACACATGCGATATCCATCCTACATCGATCAAAAAGGAAAGCTTTTTCTTTCTCGTGTGTTTTTACTTTCGTGGAAGAACTTAAATAACAAAACTCTTTCGAATTGGTTTTTCAAGTATCTACTTATACTTATCGGATGTTTGTTGGATTTAGAATCGGCTGAGGACTTATGGAAACACGCATGAAGAACGAAACTAAACTAACAGGTAGATTCGTTTTCATTGGGTACATTGCAGTGTATTTGTTGCGTGTAGGTGATAATAATTGAGTGAAACTTTACAATTCAATTTTTTAATGGTACTTCGAAAACCATTACCTTCGTTTGTAGGTTCATTGCATTCTCTGTTCAATAAAATACAATATAGTTGTTCCTTCGTTGTTGTTTGTTAGTCAACATTGTTCAATTGATTGCTTCTGACAAATATCTCGTGTTTCTTACGCAGAAGCAAATCACAAAATAATAAATTTTTATTTTATAGATATAGATATTTTTCAGAGTTTGGGAGAGAAAACCCAGAAAGAAACCTTTTTATCATGAGTATACCTCCCACAGTATCCTTTGATGATTACTTCGAATCAAATCGTTTAGGACCATTCTGAGCCAAAAATTCGAAAATAACAGCACTCTGTTCTGAGCGCCAAAAATTGGAAGACATACAATGTTGGAACAGTTTAATGAGTGAATAACAAACTTTTATGTCTGAAATTTTCAGCGTGCATTTATTAATGATGAACTAAATATAAATCCACTTTCGAATAGACCAATGAACGAAAGCATTCATGTTCCGGCAGGACTAATTCGACCAATTCAAGAAGAAAACTAAAAACTTTTCACCTTCGGAAATCACCCCATAATTTTCTCCACAAGTTCGGGTTCTTTTGAATTGCGGATAGGAAACTTTCGTGTGAATTTGCAACATTTGCCACTTTCACAAGTTGCAGACGCGGAGCGCTAAAATTCATACAGCAGTTTCGTTCGGAAAACAGTGGAGCTTGTCACGCGAGACAAGCCGGATGAGGTTTTTGACGAATAAGCGGTTGATGTATAACGATGTTCTTGTTTTGCGATGTGAAAAGCCGTGTTATGGAGTGATATTTGAATGTTTTTGGTGTCGAAAGTGAATTTTTTGGTGTGGTTTCATCCAGTGGAACGTTTTTTTTCGCCCCTGTGTGTACGTAATTATTAATGAATCACACTTGTACGATTAAGGAACAGAAAATCCTGTAATATCCTTCATAATGACATATTTTGCGATATACTGGGTTTTAGTGAACAAGTACGACAAACTTTAAGAGATGATTCTGCATGACAAAATAATGACAGTTTGCTTATAACTTTTGTCGGCAAATATTTCATTTTCCGAAATACGGAGTGTAAAAGTAATCATTAAAGGATACTGTGGGAGGTATATTCATCATTGAATGGTTTCTTTCTGGGTTTTCTCTCCCAATCTCTGAAAAATATCTATAAAATAAAAAATGCATTATTTTGTGATTTGGTTCTGCGTAAGAAACACAAGATATTTGTCAGAAGCAACCAATCGAACAATGTTGCCTAACAAATAACAACGAAACAACATCAACGAAGAAACAACTATATCGTAATATTTCGGAGTCTACATCAGACTCCTTCTTCAGACGCTTAACGAATAACAATAACAATAACAATCATCAAAATAGTTCTGAAGATTTTTTCGTTAAGCGTCTGAAGAAGGAGTCTGATATAGACTCCGAAACGTTACGATATAGTTGTTTCTTCGTTGATGTTGTTTCGTTGTTATTTGTTAGGCAACATTGTTCAATTGATTGCGTCTGACAAATATCTTGTGTTTCTTACGCAGAAGCAATTCACAAAATAATATTTCTTTTATTTTATAGATATATTTCAGAGTTTGGGAGAGAAAACCCAGAAAGAAATCATTCAATTTCGGAGTGTAAAACTATTCTTGAAAACGAAATTTGGTGCAATTCGTTGAAATATTCGTATGTAACAAAAAAATGACAGTAGAGTACTAGCGTCGCTACTAGATGATTCATTACAGAAATGGAGAATACGCTATAAGACGTTATATTTTTGGCATCAAAACGGCGCTCCATATGAAAAAAGGCATGATAGTTTGCAGTTCAAATGCGCCGGCTAAGTTCGTTAATGGGCAAAATCCACCGAGTGGTTTCCGAATTATAGCCATTTGAATTTTTTTCCCAATAACTCAATAACTATTAGTTGAAAAATAACGACACGAAGTCTTATGCAAGTGTGGCGATCGCATGACTGGAAATTAAAAAAAAAATATTCAAAAAAAAATCCTGTACCTCACAAACAATCCTTCAGATATCGTTGAAATTCTACGAGAGCCTTCAAAACCTTACTCTTCAGTAAATTACCAGATTTGAACTCAATCGGATCTATATTGTTGAAGATATTACCGAAATATTCCAACGATGGGGATGTACTGGTCCACTATTGGCGACTCTCGAATGGAAGGAGTGAAATTTGCAGGGTAGGTCTGGAGCATAAATATCTCGGATAATTTCGTTAACGGACGAAATCCATCAAGCGGTACGGTGTGAGGAATGTATCCGAGGAAATGCAAATTATTTTGAATAATTTTTGTAATAATATCAAAACATCGATATAAGCTTATTCAGTTTTAATTAATTTTTGAAAGAAACTTTTCAGAAAAATTGCCTCAGTTCATGCAATTACTCCCGGTAATTTTGACTTTTCGCATGCTTCCTTTGGATTAAATTTTGACTACGATGCCAGAGAAATAGCTGGAAAAAATTATGGGTTATATGGCCAGAGGTACCTATGCATTTCTTTGGAGCTGGAACTATGAACTTCTCGAAATGATACTACAATAAAAATCGGAATATTATTTCGTAAATTTCTACATTTTATCGATTGTGAAAAATTGACAAATATTGCTTATTACACCAAGCACCCAACTCTAATGTCCATTTGAAATTATTGTATTTTTACATTTCCATCAATACAATAATGCACGAAACGAAACTTTGGAGAAAACATTGAATTTAATCAATATTTCATTACCGTTGTGAACATTTCGTAGCATGACAAAAGTTATTGTTACCTAAATTGAGAAAACTCACTATTCGTGTGAAATAATAATGATTTTCCGCAAAAGCAATAGTATGGAATGTTTCCGTTATTTTGTGTCAATTTACTCAAATAATCCTGGTATACGTATAACTTGGAAATTTGGAGAACAGAGTGCGATATAGAATTATATACATACCCCATTCACTTTTATGAAGTCTCCTCGTTGGCCATGAATTAGGACTATCACGTTTTTGTAACTAAAACTAAGGCAGGTTGGCACTATTGAAATGTCGTCAATGTCAAAACAATTCTCTGAGACGTTGCCAATTTCTACTCTCAACAATCAACATTATGTTCCATCTTAGACAAGATATTATCACAGATCATCATCTTCGAATTTACTAAAGAACTGTTCGCTTTGAATTTGAAAATTCCGAAAGCAGTTTTGAAGAAGCACAGACAAAGTATCAGGAAGTGCTGTACAGAACTGAAATCTTCAATAGGAAAACTTCATTCTGTCTTAGGACAACTTGGCTCATCTCGTCATTGAATTACAGTTATTTTATGGATTGAGTTATGTCACTCGAAATGAAACATGTTATGTACGATTTTTCTTACTGTTTAAAAATAAATGTTAAAAATATTGTTTTTTCACAAACAGTGTCTTATTCTCGTACATAAGATTATTCTTACTACGCTACCGACTTATTTCTCCAATATTAATTATCACTTACGGATAATGGTTGACATAATACATTCTCACCCAAAGAATCAACTAACCTTAGGACTATCAACCACCAGTCACCCTGTATATATACATGTCAACTTGTAAATTTTCATTTTAGTTTTGTATCGGTCTTAATACTTTATCTTCTATTTTACAGTTATTTGGAGATATACAATGAAAAAGTTCGAGATCTACTTCGATCAGGAGATGAAAAAGGAAAGTACCTGAGAACTTTGAGGATAAGAGAACATCCGAAAAAAGGACCATATGTTCAAGGTAAAGATTTGGTGAATTTAAATGCAAGTGTTGTATGATTTGCACCTCTGAGTTGGAGATATTTGCTACCAAATAATAGAACGGTTGATTATTTTCCAAATAAATATTGAATATAACGAAAAAAAATTAGTTCAAGCCCTGTGGACAGGAGCTTTGGCGCTCTTGTTCAAACTTTGACAAATCATATCTTCGAAAGTATTGGTAAGAGTTGGGAATTAAATCAATGGATTCTCATGATAGAACTACATAATAGCAGAAATTAAATTCAAACGTCATAAAAGAATTCGAATTCAATAAGAGTGCCAAAAATTATGAATCCAAAACCAATAGACCAATTCTATCCAACAACGAACTCATCCGAGATATTCGTTCCTCAATTCTATGATGAACGATATATTCTTCCCTCAAATCCACTCTGAAAATTATATTATATCAATTGAAACTTTAGCCAATATTTCAGTTTTGTTTTTACTGGATATATTCTGAACTTAATATTACCATCACCATTATAATATGGATTAAGCATGGGCATAAAATATCAAAATTTGACATATCATGTCTCAGGAAAATAAGTTGACATGTATACACAGATCATATTATAATTCATAATTCACAAATAGAATAATTATCGCATTCTGTGAAAACACAGAAGTACGATTTATTATTGGAATTTTGAAAAATCATATCTCCGAAAGTATTAGTTTGTTAGAGTTAAAAATCACATCAATGGATTCCTATGGTGAAACATTTTGAGAAAAGCTTATTTTGCGATTTCGCTTAATGACAAACTTAGCCGAGATATTTATCACCCAAACCTATTCTGAAAATTTCAACTGTCTAGCTCATTCCTTTCGAGAGTTATCGTGTTAACGGACGGCCGGGCAGAATCGATTTCGACCACTTATTCTTCATCAGTGAGCCGAACCAAATCGTTTAAGACCATTTTAGCCAAAAATTCAAAAATTACAGACATTTGGGCAAATTGATGAGCACACTGTTCCGAAGAACAAGAGCGCCAAAAAGTCCAAGATTCCAATTTATAGCTATAATAAATGCTCGATCATTTTTCCTTATTTCCATCCAAAATTTTAGCCTAACAAGGAGCTGAAAGGTCTGCTGCCATTTTTGCACGCATTTTCTAGGGAACAGCGTGCTATCATCATTTTGCCGAAATGTCTGTAATTTTCGAATTTTTGCCGAAAATGGTGTCGATCGATAAAGTTCAACTACTGATAATACGTGGACAAACTAAAACTAAAAAAAAAAATATACACAATTTTTTTTTATCTTAATTTTGCATGAGTCTTCGTGACGTTATTTTTCAATTAACTACATAAAATATCAGTATCAGGAATCCACGACAGGAATCATGTGAATATGTTATGTTTCTCACATTCGAGGCGACATTTCAAAAAGTGAACTTTTGTTTCGTCAGGCCTGCAATTTATTTTCCACATTAGATACAAATACAGTTACTGAGATTTGTTTTCAGAAACTTACCAAACTTAATTTACAGTGGCATCATACCTCTCGTCCTTATTCAAAATCAAGGGGTTGTGCACACCCCCGTTAGGGGGTAGAAGTTACGGGGATGAAAAAAGCGAAAAAGTTCTTCCCCCTCAAATCAGAAATTGACGGCTCAGAGTGATTTTCCATATTTTCATTTTAAAGTCGGAAAATCAAGGTGTTAAATTTTCGTTGGACCTCCCTGTATATACCTCCCAAAGTTTCTTTCAATGATTATCTAGATAATTTCTAGTTATTCAATATTGGACACATCTGTTTTGGCAAATAATTTTCAAATGTTCGAAATGTAGACGGTCAACGGTTTCTCATGTTTAACATGCTAGTTTTTTTTAATCCTTTCTTGATGTAATCTCTTCTGTGCAAATGAGCTCCATGGCCTGAATTACTTGATGACATTTTTGCTCTTAAATAGATATACCTCGTGTGAACACTGATCTATCTTGTCAGTTTCTTCCTTGTGAAAATTACATTATACTAGATGGAATGCAATACAAATCTATGTTAATAAACCTATCCATCGGAATAATTAGAACCAACGCAACAATGGTTCACTTAGAATGGGAATGTTCGCAAAATTATATTCACATAAAGGACCCGTTGCACAACGCAAATTTTACAACAAGTTTCACTTTCATCAGGCATGCAAAATTTAACTATGTATATCCATTTCTTTGATTGCTTATTTCTGACATAAAGTGAACATTTTTAGTAGACGACATGGAAATTGATTTCAATGGCTTCTAGGGTGAATTTCTTTTGTTAACTAAATCAAACTGTTTTTAAATTTTAATAATTATGAAAATGTATCTTTTACCCTATAAATATATGCTGTTCACCTGAACATCGCGCCAACAATTAAGTCTCATTGAACGGTTGCATGAATAGATATTATGAGCTGGCATTTTACGAAAAATACCCTTTACAGCAGTGATTTTTCATTTTCGATTGTTTATTTTCTGCTAAATGATTCAAAATGTTGAGAGGCATTTTAATGTTAAAAACCGAATCGTACGTGCGTCGCAAGAGATATTTTTATGATCTATGGAGTAAAATGGATGAAATTGATAACAAGCATCACTGACGTGAAGTCAGAAACTTTTGCGCCTATGTTCTATTATCCATTCTTCTGTATTGGACACTCTAAATCGAATTTACCATCGCACAAAAGCTCCTGACTTCACGTCAGGGCTTGAACCAATTGTTACGGTTCTCACAAAATTTTACACACAGCATATTCTACAACTAGTTACCAAGCTTCAATTCGATCGAGTCAATTTTTTATTGAGTTATCGAGGAAATAATATTCCAGTTGGGTATAACTCTGAAAGACAAGATAGGAAAAATGAACAAATTAAAAATAATACATAACCTTTCAAAAGTCCCCTCTCACAAATAGACTGCTCTGTAGCCGCATGGATCTCTTGAAGAAGAATCGCTTCCGTTAGTTTTCAAAGATATTCACTCTTGTTCATAGAAATCCCTTCAATATTTGATTTCAAAATGGAAAATATCGTAGCTCATCAGGCCAGGAGGGTCTCTTTCAAAACCAGGTCAGGCCAATCCAAACGATGATTATTCAGAACCTCAGATGTTCGAAGACCGCTACAGGATCCTCATGTAGTGCTTCCATCTCCCATAGATACATGTTTCACTTTATATTGTATAAAAGAATGAAAAACTGAGCCGGAGAATTTACGTTATAATTTAATATGTCATGATGACATTCACGGTTTTGAAGGTTCTCGCAAAATTTCAGGGATGGAGGATAAGTGCTTTCTAATATATACATTTTTTTTAATAGTTTTTTTTTAATTTTCATGTAACACGATATTCGAGAAATTTTGTAAAAATTTTTGCGTCGGCATTCTAGAACTAATTACCATGTTTGAATTGGCATCGTATTTTTTGGGTAATTGAAGAAATAATAATAAAATTTCAGATTGATATAACTCCAAAACCATTTGGCCGATCATGATAACTAACGAACTTAAATGTCGCATTCAGATGCGCAATCTGCCCTGAAAACTGCAAGTCGCTGTTTCTTTCCGTCCTCAAGGTATCGTGATTTGACACACGTCTTCAAGTCGATATTCTACAACTAGTTACTAAGCTTCAATTCGATCAAGTCTAGAATTTTTGAGTTATCAAAGAAATAATATTCCAGATGGGTATAACTCCGAAACCGTTGGACAGATTGTGCCCATAACTCTCCCATTCGGGTGCGTAACCTATAACCCTGAAAAATTGCAACTCCCTATCTCCTTTCGTTCGGGAGTTATCGAGGCAACGGTAACCCATCCAGCTACTGAACTGACACAAGGCTGCTCAAATCTCCAACAATATTTATTTTAGGTTCTATCAGGTTCTGAATGCTCTCGCAAAATTTTCGCGTTGGCATTCTACAACTAATAACCTTGTTTGAATATAATCAGTTTCGTATTTTTCAAGTTATTGAGGAAATAACAACTAAATTTCAGATGGGTATAACTCCAAAACCGTTTGGCCGATTATGCCTATAAACAAATTCAAATATCGCATTCAGATGCACAAACTAGCCTGAACATTTCAAGTCGCTACTTCTTTCCGTTGTCAATTTATCGTGACATAAAAAATATTTTATAGTAATTTTTTTAAATTTTCTAGTGATACTATTCTCACAAAATTTCACGTTCTTTAGGTTTATATATACAACTACTCACCAAGTTTCAATTCGATCGGATTTGTATTGATTGAAAACAAAATTATTACTCGGAAATCATTGGGCCAATTATGCCCATTAATGAACTTGTCTGACGTATTGGGATGTGCCACCAACCCTGAAAATTTCAAGTCGCTGGCTCTTTGCGTTCTAAGGTTATCGCGGCAACGGCTGGCTGGTCGGTCAGAATCAAATTTGACCTCGAATTCTTCTTCGAGGAGTCGGACCCAATCGTTTGAGATCAAACAATTCGAAAATTACAGACATTTGGACAAAGTGATAACTCGAACATACGCGCAAAGAAATTCGGAAACTATATACATAATTAAATACTGGTATATCACGATATCACTCTTCACAAGTCGAAAGCAAGGATGGTCACGTGTTTCGAACTAAATCAGTCCTCGCCTGCAACCTGTAGCTCAGAAGGACGATTATGTCGACCATACCATGCACGAAGAGCTCTATAGATTAGGTGAAC
The DNA here is from genome assembly GCA_937662695.2 of Halyzia sedecimguttata. Lineage (NCBI taxonomy): Eukaryota > Metazoa > Arthropoda > Insecta > Coleoptera > Coccinellidae > Halyzia > Halyzia sedecimguttata. Next base: position 98,262,846 of record OW569412.2, on the reverse strand, counting down.
TGATTTTGAAAATAAACTTTAACAAGTTGGTAGCGATCAACGCAAATTTCAAAAAAGCGTCACTCTAACAAAGGTCATTTAAAAGTTATCCATATCCTATCATGCAGCTAAGAAAAAAACTTCCTGTACAAGGTAAAAACATAACCTTCACCAATGTCGGATATTCTGCTCATGTTCAAGGTTTAACGGAGCACCTGGTTCACGACCAACGAGAACTGCTCCACTGGATCCAAAAAGGAAATGAAAATCGTAGGGTGGCGTCAACCCTCAGCAATACACATTCCAGCAGGAGTCACGCTGTCGTCACCATCACCTGCGACGGTGTCCGATTGTACTTAGTGGATCTAGCAGGCAGCGAGCGGGCAGGCAGCAAAGTTTATGCCACCTGCAGGTTCAGAGAAGGAGCGAACATCAACAAGAGTTTGGTCGCTCTGGGCAATGTGATATCGGCTTTAGGTGAGAATTTTTATTCATTAATTTCGATAAGGTTACCTTTAGAATCGAGCAGCAAAAGATCTTTTTCTAACCCTGCTAAAATGTCTTCAATATGAACCAGCCAATGTCATCAGTCAATTAAGCTCCTATCTACCCAGTAAGGGGGCGTCCATAAATTATGTGAGGTGTTTTTTCAAATTTTCTGTACCCCCCTCCCCCCCTGGTGAGATGTCGTGAGATTTTATTCAACCCCCTCCCCCATCCCCCAATACGGTGAGATTTTTCAAAATGTGGGTTTCTTACGTAAACGCGTTGGATTGTTATTGTAAAAAGAAAAAAAAATTACTTCGTACTTTTATTTACGACTAGTAATCAATATTGCTGAGAGTTATAAGTGTAATAAAAATTTAACCATAGAATACTTAAATCGTGACTACTGTGATTAAAAAATGGACCAAAATATTATAATTTTTCTTTGTTTCAATCAGAAAAAAAATTGCGTGATATCTGCCGAGACCCCCCTCCCTCCAACTTAAGATTAGATGAGATTTGACTCGACCCCCTCTTCCCCCCCCCTTAAACATCTCACGTAATTTATGGACGCCCCCTAATAGATATTCAGTTCTCAATAATCACTTGATGAAACATTTTGAAAAATGATCAACGTGAAGAAGACGTCTTAAGAATGCAATTTTTTTGTGTGTTTTTGAGTGGGTCCTTGGATGGTTTAGAGTCACAATGGGACCTAGTAGAGGGCACCGAAATCATGGAATAGATTTTTTTTGGTTTTTCAGTACGAAATGCCGAATACGCTGTTATCATAACATAAACTCGTCTCAGGGACCTGGAGATGTCACTTTGACGTTCGTTATTCATTTTAAGTTTAAGTTTAAGCAGTCAGTATTGCGCTGTATGTAGAAATAAAATTTAAGATAGGAAAAAAAAATTATTATTCATTTGTATTCTTTAGGATTAGAAGTAGATAAGTTTGAGTATTTTGTTTAGTTTTATCAAGTGAATTTTAAGTTGAAATAGCTGTACACAGTTATCATGAATAACTCCACAGTGTTTTTCAGAGTTAATTGTAGTTTTCGAACCAATAAACTCCATATTATTATTATTATTATTATTATTAAATTAAAGTGTAATTATTGTGTGAATGGTTCTGAGATGTAATTAAAAATTATACATTCTGGGATTCGTTAGCTGACGTGATTATTTCACATAGATATTTACATAAAGAAGTTACTTATATTTATTGGGGTAATTGTTTAGAACTAAAAAAACAGTGCTGGAGAAGTGAAAAAAATTGTAGTCTGCAATTCCTTTAGTTTTTTCAAAAAAAAATTCCAAAGTTTCATTCAGGTAGGTGAGGTTATTCATAATTCTACCCAGTTTTCCTCTATTTTCTCAATCAATAATCGTTGGAAATGATTTTATTATCAATTTCTGAGCGTTTCCTGCAAAATAAAGCCTTCATTTCGTCGAAATCGACGATTTTATACATTGTTTATATTCGTTACGGCAGCCATTTTAATTCGACTTTCGGCTGTCAACCGTCGCGAATCGTGCAACGTTGCCAGTGTCTCATACTTGTAGTTAAATTTACGTTGATTAGTTCGAATATTGTTTCGAGATAATGACGTATTAAGGGTATCATCATTTCGCGCCCTTTTTTTGGAGAAACACATGGCAAGAATGAATTTGCTATATAAACTCTAGCTTACACTAGCCCTACTTAATTTCATTTTGTGTTTAGGTCTTTGCTGGATTACTCTTCCAGTATGTAATTATTTGACATTTAAAAATGAACATGTTTTTATATAATATGCAGTTTCACCAATTCCGAAATATTTTGCTTAACTTATACCTTCTTGCTGATATTTCTTCTATCGCTCTATAATTCATTTATACTAATATTGGAAAAGTAAACGACAATGGGTTCTCCCAATCCCAACCAGTAAGTTACTGGCCATTCGATTTGAGACACTGGCAACGTTGCACGATTCGCGACGGTTGACAGCCGAAAGTCGAATTAAAATGGCTGCCGTAACGAATATAAACAATGTATAAAATCGTCGATTTCGACGAAATGAGGGCTTTATTTCGCAGAAAACTCAAAATCATTTCCAACGACTATTGATTGAGAAAATAGAGGAAAACTGGCTAGAATTATGAATAACCTCACCTACCTGAATAAAAGTTTGGAATTTTTTTTGAAAGAACTGAAGGAATTGTAGACTTCTCGCTATCATTTTCGTAATCGGGGGCCCAAACTTGGTGAGTACAATTTTTTTCACTTCTCCAGCACGGTTCTTTTAGTTCTAAACAATTACCTTTATTTGTTCTGCAACCACATTATCATACTCCCCCTCAATCACACGAAAAACCCAGGCTTTTCTGCCAAATGAGCCAATTTCAAGCACCGAATATCGTCTGAACGACAAGACATTAGAATTGCTCAGCTTCGGATACCAAGAAATAGGAGTCAGTTTGTGATTTTGCTTTGGGCAACAAACAGCAAATCGCACAATGATAATGTCGAAACGAAAACATTGAAATGTCACTTAAAATATTTATATCTAAAATTCGAATATTGAAAAAAATACAAAGAGTTTAGTGCTTTTAGGAGAAAGCTTACCATATACTACCACCTATGGCCTCTGCTAGTCCTCTCATCTTTTATATTGAAAAAATGTTTGCTGATCCCGCTGATAGTAGACAATCCAACGTTTGTCCGATCCGCTACTCCTTATACATTGTGGAACAACCAAATGGAATAAATTAATTATCTTGGTTACTGTACATATTTATAGAAAATCCCGAAACACGTCAAATTGAATTTCTAAATGCTCATTCTTCTTCGTAAAAATGCGAACCCTATCTTCAACACCCTTTGAAAGACAGGTACAACCCTCAATGTGTCAAAGAGGAAGTATGGTCTTGTGATACATCGTTTGAAAGGTCTCGTCATTCCCTATTCAGAAATGTTATCACTTTTATGTTTATGGCAAAACTTAAAACAGAAAAAAATAAAAACATGAGATTACCGAAATTTATTATTATATATTCCCCCGAATATTCCAAAATCATATTACAATTATACTGTGCCTTCAAGATGTGATAAAATAAAATGAAAAAAAAACCATAACATTGTGTTTTCCAGATGGTACCATAAAAACTACGTGAAACACTTTCTGTGGCAATGTTAGTTTCTTTAGAACGCCTTCGCAAATTGTTTTGTGCTGATAAGTTGTGTTTTATGAATTGTCTAATTTGTGTTTGAAGTTCATCAACTTAAATTTTGAATAATGGTTCGATCAACGGAAATGCACAAAATAACAATTTTACAAATGAATGGTTATTGGACGGAGATAACACCCGAACAAAAGAGAAGTAAGTCGCTTGTTTCATGAGAAATTTCCGAATTTTGCAGCCTATAATCCAAGTACTTTGAAGAAAGTACGCATAAATCTAGTAAATAGATGCCTCCACAACATTCAATGTCGATTCTAAACATATTAAAACACAATAAAATGCATCTCTATAAAATGATTCCTACCCAAGAGCTCTTGAAAACGGATTTCGATCGGAGAATCTATTTTTGTGAACAAATGATGGACAAATGGACATGTTATATAACGATATTATCCAATTAGTAGACGTTCTGTTTTCTGAGGAGTGCACTTTTTCTCTCAACGGCCATGCTAATCGTCAAAATTGACTTCACTGGTCTACGGAATATTCTCACTGGATGAGAGAGGAACACATGCAGTTCCCTCAAAAGGTTAATGTTTGGGCAGGAAATATTCGAAACCATATCATAGGCCCCTAAGAAGGCAATTTGAATGGTGATAAATATTTAGCACTACTTCATAGAGGTCGTTCCAACTTTGGTAAATTTATATCCTAATAAAACAAATCCTCAAGTTCCACGGAATACGATATGGTTCCAACAAGATGGAGCACCACCACAATATTTCCAAATCGGTGGATAGGAAAGCGAGGAACGATCGAATGGCCAGTGCAATCCCTTGATCTTCACCCATTAGATTTATTTTTATGGGGATATACCTATCAAGAGCATTGCGTACAAAACTAAACCTCTTGATTTGAATTACCTAAAAGATCGCATAAGGCCTGTGATTAGGTCGATCTCTCCTGAGATGTTGAATAATGTTGAAGAAATTTTTATTTGAGGTAAGGATGTTGCCAAGGCGGTAAACACTTTGAACACCCACTTCATTAACATTAAAGAATTTTTTGCTACATTTTGTATTACGTTTTAGTTTTTGATATTCGCTAATTCTTTTCGCTAATCACTAGATTTCATTTTTTTCTAATTTGATTTTTGCAATAAACATGAAAGTGATAACATTTCTGAATAGATAATGACGAGGCCTTTCAAACGATGTATCACAACCCCATACGCCCTATTTTAAAAATTGGAGGTTGTACCTATCTGTCGAAGGGGGTTGAAGGTAGGTTTCGCATTTTTACGAAGAAGAATCACAATTTAAAATTTGAATTTAACATGTTTCAGAATTTTCCATAAATATGTACAGTAACCAAGATAATGAATTTATTATTATTTGGCTTTTCCACACTGTATATTGTCAAACTTAAGCCAAGTTGCTTTCTATCTTTAATAATTTCATTAGGTGAATTGCATTAGATACATGTAATGTTTGTCTGAATTATATCTCTTGTTATGCAATCTTAGATAGTTTTCAATGGATTCGTATCTATTCGAATCGTGAATTGATTATCAAACTTTTCAGCTGAACAACCGCACAAACTAAAATCTAATAGAAGAAGATTCGTTCCTTATCGAGACTCTGTGCTAACATGGCTTCTCAAAGACACCCTTGGAGGAAACTCCAACACAGTGATGATTGCAAGTAGGTATTTCATTCAGTTCTTGATTTGAGCAAAACTTGAGGAAAACTTATCCCTTTAAGGGACAACTAGGGCTTCACACGAGACGAGAGTAAGCGAGAGTATAAATAATCTCGACTCGGTCTCGCCAATTCCCAAAAAATTAAGTCTCGTTTAAGTCTCGTTATCAGTTTTCTCGTCACGTTTCACTTAATTCTGACTAACGATAATAAATATTATAATATATAAACGAAATGGTATGCAATAATGAATAATTTTGTAAAGATATATTTATTACGCTCTCATACAAAAATATTTGTACATGTACCTACATATTATTTTTAATTTTAAACACTGATAATTTCAACTTTTAAATTACTTGATAAGAAGAATTCAAACATAATCACGCTTGCATCACATCATCTTTCAATGATGTAAGTTTTTTTGCCATGATCATACCTGTTGTGGAAAATAATATTTCAACAGGTACGGATGTAGCCATTAATAAATCATCGGCCATCTTGGAAAAAGTAGGAAGAACCTTTTCATCACTCTCCAACACTGTAAAATATTTTAATTCCTATTTGCTCTTTCTAACAGCAAATATTCTTCAAATTCAGCTTTCCAATATTTCGAAAGTTTTGTTGATGTTTTAAATAGGCTATCGATTTCGATACATTTTTTAATAGAATTAAACAATTTGGTATAGTTTTCAAGGAATACCTTCCCAGTAGGTAGATAATTGAGGGTGTTCTTGGCGTATTCCTCATAACACTTTTCGAAACATTGAATAGCTTAATTTCTTTACCAGTTTTATTATAAGTAGTTCCACAGATGTATTCATTAATTGTTCACATCTTCACTACAAGGAGCACAAGAGAATACATTTCTCCAGATGTTCGGATAGAGACGAAATTTTCGAAGCATTGGGATTTAGGTGCAATAAAATTTGTCCGTTAAGTATTGAATTCATAATGACATCCGTTTTTATGGTAGTGAATTCTATATTTTCTTGAAAAATAATCTCAATTATCGCAAGGTCATAACGAATTAATAATCTTGCGCCTCGGTATCGCCTATAATATTTTTGGAAATGTCTCGTCTCGTCTCGTCTCACTTTTCCGAGACGAGAAGGAGACGAGAACGAGACGAGACGAGAAAAATCTCGCTCTCGCGTGAAGCCCTAGGGACAAATACCAAAAAAGTAAATTTTTAGGAAATCCCCGATATTCCTTCAAATGAGTTGCCGTAATTAAGCCTATTTTATTTACATTCTGAATGAGGGAATTTTTTTAGTTAAATTTGTGGTTTGTTGATCAGGGTCCGGGGACCCCCTAAGCCCTCCTCCGGTGTAGCTACACCACTGAATAGCAAATGGATATAACCCTCAGTATATTTCCTAGAAATCTCTATATATATAATTTCATTTTCTACAAACCGTCCCTCTTTATCATCACGCTAAATTTTCCAATAGAAAAATAAAATTTCTCCCGAAATAACATGACAATATTTTTCATTATTCAAGCCATCTCCCCATCCAGCGGCTGTTACAGTGAAACAGTGAATACTCTACGATTTGGGCAACGCGCCAAGCTCATAGTATCTAGTCCAGTTGTGAACGAAGATCCTAAAGAAAAGACCATCCGCGAACTTCGACTGGAAATCGCCAAATTGAGGCAGTTGCTGAAAGAATCACAGGTAAGACGCTATTGTATAATTGTCAGTACGCCCTCTTTTTACCTTTAGCAGTGGCTTTGTTGGTTTAATACACGGGAGCACATTCCTGACCTAAAAATAGTATTCTGGATAGGAGACTGGAATTTCAATTTATGGATTACCGACTCCGAGTTGCTGGTATGTTTTCCGTCCCTAATACGCAGCTTCTCGCACAATTTCGTACTTCCCGTTCATATATTGCTGTCTAATGAAATTTAAAAAAAATAGCTTGATAAAATTTTTACAATTTTCAAATGTACAAAAAACTAAATTCTCTATTTATCCATCATAATACACAATTTTTGCGCGTATGTTCTGGGGAACATCGCGTTATAGTTTTGCCCAAATGTCCTTAACTTTCGAATTTTTTGACGAAAATGGTCTCAAACGATTTAGTTCGACTCCCCAATGAAGAATTCGAGGTCAAATTTGATTCTGTCCGGTCGTTGCCACGATAACTTGAGAACGAAAGGAGCTAGCGACTTGAAATTTTCAGGGTGGGTGGCGCATCCCAATACGACGGACAAGTTCGTTAATGGGCATAATCGGCCCAGTGGTTTCCGAGTAATAATTTTGTTTTCAACCAATTTAAATCCGATCGAATTGAAACTTGGTGAGTAGTTGTAGAATAAAAAATTTCAGGTTAAGATGTGCATCAGAACGCGACATTTCAGTTTGTTTATGAGCATAATCGGCCAAACGGTTTTAGAGTTATAGCTATCTGAAATTTGGTTGTTTTTTGTTCCTCATTAACTCGAAAAATACTGAACTGATTGAATTCAAACATGGTTATTAGTTGTAGAATACCAACGCGAAAATTCTTGGAAAATTTTGTGAGGATAGTATTTGTAGAAAATTCTTGTGTGAGTTCAGTAGATAGGTGACCGTTGCCTCGATAACTTTCGAACGAAAGGAGATAGGGACTTGCAATTTTCAGGGTAGGTTGCGTATCCGAAAGGGAGAGTTGAGTTCATTTTTGGGCATAATCGGTTAAACGGTTTCCGATGGTAAATTCGAATTAAGAGTGTCCAATACAGGAGAATGGACAACATAATTTACCATGGTAAATTCGATTAAGGGTGTCCAATACAGAAGAATGGACAATAGAACATACGCGCAAAAGCTTCTGACTTCACGTCAGTGCTTGAACCAATTTTTTTTTTCGTGTTTTTTTGAAATTTTCTAGGGGTACGGTTCTTAAAATTTTTTTTTTCGTCATTTTTTTCAAATTTTCTAGGGGTACGGTTCTTACAAAATTTTAAACACGTCTTTATGATGATCTTCTACTACTAGTTACCCAGCTTCACATCGATCGAATATTTATTTTTTGAGTTATCAAGGAAATAATAGTCCAGGTGGGTATAACTCGGAAACCGTTAGACCGATTATGCCCAAAAACGAACTCAACTCTCCCTTTCGGATACGCAACCTACCCTGAAAATTGCAAGTCCCTATCTCCTTTCGTTCGAAAGTTATCGAGGCAACAGTCACCCATCTACTAAACTCACACAAGGCTGCTCGAATCTCCAACAATATTTAACCGATCGTGTTCAAACTTGAAACTTGGCAGTAGAGTTAGGTTATGAAGGCTCTTGCAAAATTTCAGCAATTTCAAAAGAATAGTGACTGATATATAGATTTTTTTTTTTTTATTTAGAAGAGAATCGCATCAACTTCGATTTTCAAGGTTCAAAAGGAATATTGTATATAATTTGGTGTGGGTGTTCACAATTTTTTGCGTGCATTTCCTAGGGAACAACGTGTTATCATTTTGCCTAAATATCGTTGAAATTTTGTTTTCCCTTAACTCGAACAATACTGATCTGATAGAATTGAAACTTGGTAACTAGTTGAAGAATGTCGTCACAAAGACTTTTGCGTGGGGATCGTATTTACCATGGTAAATTCGATTAAGAGTGTCCAATACAGCAGAACGGACAATAGAATTCACCATGGTAAATTCGATTAAGAGTGTCCAATACAGGAGGCTGGACAATAGAACATACGCGCAAAAGCTCCTGATTTCACGTCAGTGCTTGTTTTGATTTAAAATATTTATTTTCTCACCTTAAAAATATCTGCTTTTTTAAAACGATCAGTGGGCGTTTTGTTCGTTAGAATTTCTACTTTCTGATGATGTAAAAAAAATATACATTACTATGTTAAATTTTCTCCACTTTTCGACCTCATATCGTCCGTCAATTATTTCACTTTCATTTTTGTTATATTCTCTCCCTTTTCTAATGGGCTTCATACTACTATTATTCTTTATCACTTTTCTATTTTCAAAGGTTGATCTACATTCAGAATATGAATATATTAGATATTATATTTACCTACCAAACAGAAAAAATTAAGGTTAGAATTTTCAATTATATTATATGTGGAACAGTGCTTTATAACAATCGATATCAAGTTTTATAATATCTTTCAACGGCCATTTTGATCATTAAGGGAGAGGATAATTTGTGCTTCTGGTTTAGTATAATCTGGGTTTATGCATGCCTGAATTCGATACAGGAGGTCTGACTCAGTGCTTGAACCAATTTTTGTTTCGTAATTTTTTTGAAATTTTCTTGGGGTACGGTTCTTACAAAAAACTTTTTTTCGTAATTTTTTTAAATTTTTAGGGGTACGGTTCTCGCAAAATTTCAAACACGTCTTTATATCGATATTCTACAACTAGTTACCAAGCTTCAATTCGATCGAGTTTATATTTTTTGAGTTATCGAGGAAATAATATTCCAGGTGGGTATAACTCCGGAACCGTTGGACCGATTATGCCCGTACACGAACTTAACTCTCCCATTCGGATACGCAACATACCCTGAAAAGTCCCTACCTCCTTTCGTTCGAAAGTTATCGAGGCAACCATAACCCATCCATCTACTGAACTTACACAAGGCTGCTCGAATCTTCAACAATATATATCCAATCGTGTTCAAACTTAGAACTTGGTAGTCGAGTTAGATTCTGAAGGCTCTCGCAAAATTTCAGCGATATTGGATGTTTATTTTTAGGTATTTGGATTTTTTTTCAATAATTTTCAATGATTTTTTTAAAATTTTCTGATGATACGATCCTCACGAAATTTCGCAGGAACTTTCCCGTTGGCATTCTACATCTAATAACCATGTTTGAATTGGATCGCTTTCATATTGAGAAAATAACAACCAAATTACAACTGGGTTTAACTCCAAAACCGTTTGGCCGATTATGCTTATAAACAAATTCAAATGTCGCATTCAAATGTAGGTACAACCTAACCTGAAAATTTCAAATCTCTTTCCGTTCTCAGGTTATCGCGTATTAAAAAATATTTTTGAATAATTTTTTCTTAATTTTCTAGCGATACGATTCTCACAAAATTCCACAAACGTGCTTAGGTTTATATTCTACAACTATTCACCAAGATTCAATTCGATCTGATTCATATTGGTTGAAAATAAAATTATTACTCGGAAACCATTGGGCCGATCATGCCCATTAACAAACTTCTCCGTCTGCGATGGGCCACCCACCCTGAAAATTTCAAGTCGCTGGCTCTTTCAGTTCTCAAGTTATCGTGGCAACGGCCGGCCGGCCGACCGTACGGAATCAAATTTGACCTCAAATTCTTCATCGGGGAGTCGAACCAAATCGTTTGAGACCATTTTCGTCGAAAAATTCGAAAGTTACATACATTTGGGCAAAATGATAACGCGACATACGCGCAAAAATTACAGTGTGTTTGGGACATAAAAAGGTAAAAAGTTTTATGGTAAACAATAAAAAAAACCAGAAGCTTGGTTATTCGAATTTTTCACATACATTTTGATGTTATGTGAAAAAATAAGTACAAGAGTTATAGATCCTATTATCTACCTACAACGTTGTAATTTTTTCCTATATGACTTGTAGTTTTGCCGGAAATCGAGATAAACCGTTTTTTACCCTTAAAAACTCGCCGGTAAATTAGTTTTCCTTTCATTTTGCAATGGGTTTCATCCTCCTATCAATTTTTTTGGTTTCAAAAATTATCGACCCTGGTCTAGTGAGTAACTGTAAAAATTAATTTTCCAGTTACATTCAACTGTCAAAGAGTAAAAATAACCTCCATTGGATCTGGTTCGAAGCTGCCCTGTCAAAATTACTTTTCAGTTGCTATTCGTTGAAATTGGAAATCGTTTCAAGTATCTAAATATCAAAACTCCGTGAATTGCTGGATTCAGAAACATTTATTTTAGAGGAAATGAGGTATCAACGAATTTAGTTGAAATTACCCAGACTTCTATTATGACCTGTATAGAGTGAAAGTTGAAGATCTAAGAAATTAGCTACATGCAGAATGAAATTGTTCTTTAAATACAAGAAACCTCTCATAAATATATCTTTTAGTTCGGAAAATATTCGACTTCAAAGACCAAAAATTTTGATCGAGTCGCTTCCAAGTGGTCAGCAGGTTATAAAACTAAAACTAACAGTAATTTTTGTTCATTTTTCATCTATCTTCAAATGATTAACAATGAATGAATTACGAGAAATATGCGTCTATATTAAGACTATATTTTAACGTTTCAGGTCGAACCTACCAGTTATATGCCAGAACAAGAGCAACATCATAATGAAGCAACAAATGATGCTGTTCTCCCTCTTAACGACAATTCAGATTCAGCTGTTTGCGAAGATACTCCTTCATCTTCCCTAACTCCCGAAAAATCAATTGAAATCAAAGACTTATCTGAACTGGAACAACTGGACAAAGATAATGAAATACGAAGACATTCTACACTTCGAATAAGTACAGAAAAATTGATACCTGTGATGGACGTAAAGACAAGCATAAGCTCCGAAAAGAAGCAAATTCCCAAATTTCGAAGAACTCCCAGTATTGATTCAATTGGAATCATGGATAGATCCAGAACATCAAGTTTTGGATCTCATGAGTCGCTACCAACGACAAAACCACCAAGTGTTGGCAGCAAGATCCTACCTAAACCATCTTTAACCCAATCGAATCTAACAGCATCGAGAACTTTATCGTCCTCTAATCCTGTGATCAGGAGACGTTCAGTAGATAAATCCTTGAAAACATTAATACAAAGGAGGAGTATTCCAGAATCCCCAACCAAAACCTCGGAAAAAAGTGTCGAAACAGAAGCCTCGAAGAATCCAGTTAGATCAAAGATAGATTCCCACAGAAAAGTAACACCTAAACCAAAAGCGAATATCGTCGCTAATGTTACTAAAAGATTATACCTCCAAGCTAAGAACAAAGATGCAGGAACGGATATGGAAGGCTTCGATGAACCTAAGGAGGAAGTCCCGAAAGAACTGTCGATATGTTCGAACGCGAGACTCAGGTTGAAAGAAATAACACAAAAGGCTCTCAGAGCGCATAGGTTCAAACAGGTGGAAACTCAAACAGATACTGTTGTTCTCAGGGTGAAAGAAATCTCTACGGACGTTCAAGATTTGAGGATGCGTATACCAGAAGTAAGAGATGTTGAGATGATGACCGAAGCTGACATGAAAGATGCGTCAGTCGGTTGTTCACTGCTTGATAACTTCAAAACCACCGACACCCATGACTTGATGAAAGTTACTAAAAGTATTGGAGTTCAGTGTTCGGAAGTTCCTTCTTCGCCGAATGCAGATATTGAAATTGCGCCGAAAGGAGAGCAATCTCCGCCAAGAGTTTCATTCACCAAATACCTCCAGAACAAAATAACCCCCCTATCGGGCAGTATAGAATGTGTAAATCCTAGTATTTCGAATCCTATATATGCAAACTCGGTTAATATCAACGTAACTCATCACTATGTGAATGGAAAGAGAATTGGAAGTTTATCAGATGATAGTTTAGATGATCAAAACGTGTGCAATATGCTGTTTCCCACACCAGATCTTATCAGCAACCATAATTCGCTTGATCCGAACATACACGCAATGCAAAATGAAACGCCAGACTCTAACCAATTTAGGGTGCGATACGCTTTGGAACATATAGACAGTGTACCCTATATCTGTACAGAAAGTTTTGAAAACTCAAAACCAAGGTTGGAATTGGCGCAAGCGTTTACGATAGCGACAATACAGGAAAAAATAACTTCTTTGGACATTCCCACCTTCACCTATCTCCCCGAAATATGTTATAGTGAAGAATATTTCACTTGTCATAATCTACCATCAACCCAGCCAGAGTTTGCCAGAGCAACGACGGTATACAGTAAAGATTCAATCTGCTACGATACTGTCACAATCTATGAACAAACCGTTCTAAAATCTTGTGTCAAGGTGGCTCCAAACATAGATGTAATGACCAAAGATACTTCTACGAGTTCTATGAACTCTTTCCTACTTCAGGAAGCCCCCGATTCTCTGGAGTACCATAGAGCAAATGAAACTAAACACGTTCATTTCTCGAAGCAAAGCAACAAAAATGAGAATAAAATGTTCGAAGCGATGTCTTCATTCTTGAAAGAAGCCACAACTTTGATGACTAACATATCCAACAGCACGAAAAATGTCGATACACCATCGGCAGTCCAAGATTTTGGTCTTCAAATAACCTTAGATGACGTGAGTGATCTGAAAAACCTATTCCTTAGCGAACGACGTACGGATATGACCGTAAATCGTTATGGATTCCAGAAAGAAACACAAACTGACTTCGTGCCTTGTTACGAATCATCGTCACAGACTTCTCTTCAGGACGCAGCTTCGCATCCCGCTGTATACGATAGTTTTGACGTGCCTGTCAATAAATTTGATACCGTTCTAGAAAACGCCTGTAAGAAGTTAGAGTACAAATTGAACTCGGTCGGTAGAAGAACATGCAGGAGATTAGAATCCGAGAACGATTCACCACTTCCTTCGTTGCATTCTTATGATCCTTCTTTTTCTGGTATTTCGGATGCGAACGAAGATCTCAGTTTAGAAAGTACCACTTTGTCTTATTCAGACTACGGCTCGCTGAATCGAAGGCATCGCAGAAGGCGGATGCCCAGCTGTAGTCCAAGTGCATATTTGAAACAATTATCGCACATGCGCAGACATGTTATAGAGAGCTCGAGGGAAGATTTACTCAATGCTAATACTTGAAATAGATTAAACTGAGGTAGTTTTGATGAAATGATGGCATAAATTGAGATGGAGATGAGACAAATATAATTTTAATGACGAAAGGCTTCAAATTGAAAATTTTCATCTCATACTACCTAATTTCTGAGCGCTGGTTTTATAGCGCATTTTGTCCAAATGTAATTTTTGAATTTTGAGCCTATATCTTTCGCGAGAAGAGACTTGAAATTGCATGGTAGTTTTGAGCTCTGAATACGCCGGCCGTATTTATGTTAGATGTAAAAGATGTGGACTTTTCGAGCATTAAATGAATAAGAATGACTACAAAATTTTTGAAAACCGTATCACCAGAAAATAGTAAATAAAAATAGTATCTCGGATACAAGTCTTGAACTCACAACCTCGTTATTACCGAGAATCTTGAAAAAGTTGGGTTATGTAAGTTATGTTAAATCAAAGGTGTATCGAATTTAATCTTGAGAATTACAGATTTCCGAGACTCTATTGGCAGAACGCTCTGAACTTGTTGATTTAATTTGGATCGATTGACATGAAAAATCCAAAAGGAAATGATAATTTTTCTTTATTATTGTAGTTTTCTCAAAATTGTTGCAATTAGTATGGGATCGAAAACTGCCATCATTTCATTACAAAAACATGAGTATGTAAATATTTGAATCGGAAAGGACAATTGGAGTTCTGTACTCATGAAAATGAGATTTGTACAACACCATGTAAAAATTTATTTTATAATTGCTTTTACATATTCTCACAATATTTATGTATCTACTAACCATAAACCACATATTGGCACTAATCATTGTTTGTATTAATTTTGTAATAAAGAGTGAAATGATTTCAAATATTGAGGACAGAATTATTAATCCCCCTTTCTTGTACAGAGTATTTTCTAATTGAATTTAAACATTTAATTTATTTTTATAAAACTTGGTAGGTGTAAAATGTGGGTAGGGCATACCTTTCGCAAAGAATATTAATTTGTAGTTGATCAGTAGCGCCCCGAATAAGATTATGATGAGACTTAAAAATTATACACTTTATTAAATTTTTCCATCCCAATATTAAATTCGGATTTTCATAAAATAAATAAGTCTTTAATCCGATCAAACACGACAATGAATATTTTCAATAAGTATTGAAATTATACGCCAGTAAATTTTTCGAAATAAAAAATATTATCTGGGGTTATTTTCGTATTTTGAGCTGTTTTTGAGTCAAAATAAACAGCTCCTTGTATTAACTTATTGCTTAAAATATGCAGATATTCTCCTAAATAACGACATTCAATAAGAAGATACCCTGTTAAAGTATGTAAATATTCGACAGCTAGGTATCTGTTTGTAATGTTTGTATACCTGGTACCAAAACTAACATTTCGACAAAATATCTATATTTTACAAAGTTTTAGCCGAAAATGGTCTAAACGAATAAAACAGAAGAAAATTCAACCATAAGACCTTCATTAGTATCCTCATGTAATCGTTTAGGACCACATATTTTCGGTTGAATATTCGAATAATACAGATATTTGGATTGAAATTGAAAGCCTATAACAAGAGCTCAAAAACAACTGACCCCAAAAGCTCTCGCATGAGTATCTCGAGAGTCTTCTCAAAAAAACTAGGAATGTCAGCATAATATAATGTCAGTGGCGGTGCATCAATACCTTGGGCCTCTAATCGTGAATGGGTCTCTTTTATAGTAAATTAGGTACAGAAAAAAAAATCACATAAAATGTAGAACAATAACCGCCAGATAGGCATTTTATTCAACAACGATGAATAGTATCAACATATGAAATATCAAAAATACAAGGGAAAATATTAATGAAAAAAATTTAAATCGAAAGATACAAAACTCAATACAGATGAACATTTTACTGGAGAATGGAAAAAAATAAGAGATCCCTTAAAATTCCTTATTCACTAACAAAAATTTAAAGATCATGAAGCCTATGTTGAATTTCGTCAGTAATTCTTGATTATTAAATGGTTTCTTTCTGGTTTTTCTCTCCCAAACTCTGAAAAATATCTATAAAATAAAAAATGTATTACTTTGTGAATTGCAACGAAACAATATCTACTACTATTTCTTTCGTCAGACACTTAACGAAAATCTTCAGAATATAGATATTTTTCAGAGTTTGGGAGAAAAAACCCAGAATGAAACCGATCGGATTATTAATGTACTTATTAATCAATATCTTATGAATAATCCTTTCAATATGTTTTCGTTTAAAGAACGTTGACCTGAATGTATTGCGGGAAATACTTTTCAAAAATTGAAATTGTGTTTTGTTTTTAATGATTACAAAAGATAGTTTCCAAATCATCCAGGTCGTGCTACCGTGAAGAGTTACATTTTTAGGGATAGTTGTATATTTATAGAGGTAGTTATAAACTATTCAATCACCAATTTCCAATTTAAAACAATAATCAATCAACAGTTGATTGAAATTTTTAATATTATCTGAA
Organism: Halyzia sedecimguttata; assembly: GCA_937662695.2. Classification (NCBI taxonomy): domain Eukaryota; kingdom Metazoa; phylum Arthropoda; class Insecta; order Coleoptera; family Coccinellidae; genus Halyzia; species Halyzia sedecimguttata. The sequence goes on along the minus strand of OW569412.2, from coordinate 98,246,260 downwards.
ACCTTAAATTTTTCGATAACATCATTTTAGAAATCAATATCATTTCGACATCTTTCATCGGGAACATTTTTAGAAGAAGTGGAAGGTTTGGAAAGATATCTAGGCAAATTTGGAAAAATTGATGCAACTAGATTTTTATTCAATATTAAATTGGAGTCTTTCGGTAATTTGAAAATTGACACATAGCCATTTTGTGAGACGTAGCTCATCTCCTGATACGCAACATCGATGAGAGATTGGGAATGATACCTCAAGACCGACTTGTTCACCAAAATTGCACTGAATCAATTAATAAATTCAAAAAAAGATCACTTGGAACCTTCGCTAGCAGCCCTATCTATGTTATGTAGACTAGTTTTGGAGAAACGATTTATTTTGAAGACTTATATCGTATGTCAAAAGCAGACTCACATTAAAAATCACCCTGCATAATTTTCTATCAATAAATTTGACAAAACCAAGTACAATTCTGGTGTAAGTTCAAATAAAGAGTATCATTTCAACAGGATGGAGATAGCCACTATTTGAGAAACCTGAACACAGCCATCAAAAGTATGTTTCCGATATCCTGCAGAACCATTAAGCCTGAAAATCATCAAAATTATTCAAAACTGTAGGTACAACTTTCGTGTCAACTCACCGTGACCTCTATTCCGCAGAGCTTGGAACAAATTAGGAATAAAATGAGCAAATAGTTTATTTCAAAGTGTATAACAACTATGTATATATGGTGAAATATTCATTGATTTTAACCATTACAAATATTTTGCGTCAGTCGAGCTAGGTCACCCCAACGCCAGTGTTTTTCCAAAGGGGAGAGCGACATTCAAGGGCAAACACGAACCGCGGATTCATGGTTGTTACCAATCATCAGCGTGACTTAGCACCCTGAATGAACAACCGAAGGAGTTCTAGGAAACTTAATTCTATCAGTTGCGAACTGGTAGGGAAATAATACCACCAGCGGCACCTACGGAAATCCTTACGAACTCCGAGCCTCTGCGATGAAGAAACCTTGAGCGATGTTCATTCTTTTGCCGTAAGAGGGTCAGGGACTGCAAAGCCGTCAATCTATATAAGAACTTCACGGACTGACAACGTCCGGTTTAGTGTGGTTAGATAAACCACCAACCAGTGAACATTAAATGAAGTGAACTGTGGATAATTGCCAATGTATATCATATATGGTATGGACCAAAAGCATTACCATATTTATTTATTGTTAGGTCTGCCATCTTTCAACCAACGTACTCATCTATTGATCATTTCATCAATTACGTGCAAAAAATTGCTGCATACTTTACACGAATATTATTTACATCAATTCAAATTAAATTGTTTTTCTACATATTCTCGGGGCTCTTGTTCCTCGGAACAGAGTGTTTATCAATTTGCCCAAATGTCTGTGATTTTCGAATTTTTTGATGAAAATGGTCTTAAACGATTTGGTTCGACTCACTGATCAAGAATCCGTGGTCAAAATCGATTCTGTCACGCCGATCCGCCCGTTAACACGATAACTCTCGAACGGAATGAGCTAGACAGTTGTAATTTTCAGAGTAGGTTTGGGAGATAAATATCTCGATTAAGTTCGTCAGTGGACAACATCTGATGGTTTCGAAGTAGGTAACAAAAACAAAAATTTTTTTTTACATTACAAATTTCAAATTATTTTTTTTAAGATGCAATGTCATCACAAAAATCCACTGATATCATTTTTAACTCTAACAAGCTAATACTTTCGAAGATATGACTTTTCAATAATAAATCCTAATTATGTATGTGATTTCACAGAATGCTGTAATAGAAAATTAAAGTCTGTATTTTTATCTATAAATTTCATGATCTGTGATCATACATGTCATCTTATCAACCTACTTAGACTATAGAAAGTCTACCGATAAATGAGACATGTCATATTTATTTCTGGTTCTATTCAAAATTAATACCTGCTGTTCTAGAAAACAAAGTACTATTGAATGCAAAATTATCAATGAAATAACCTCTGCTATCGTAGAATTATGAGGATTATAGGATATTATAATTTTTGGGTGATAGCATAATGCCCTGGATAATCCATATAATGATGAAAATATATACATTGGTAAGTTAATCAAATTGGGTTCAGAATATCTCCAGTAAAAACAAAACTGGAATATTGGCTAAGTTTCAATTGATATAATATTTCAGAGTAAATTTGAGGAATGAATATCTTGGATAAGTTCATTATTGGGTAGAATCGGTGTGGTGGTTTCGGATTATTAATTTTTGTCACCCTTGTTTTTTTTTTAATTACACTTTTTTTTATTTAATTTCTTTTTTGATGCAGTTGTATCATAAGAAACCATTGATATCTTTCCCAATTCTGAGAAACCAATATTTTCGGAGATATAATTTGTCGAAGTTTGAACAAGAGCGCCAAAGCTCCTGTTCTCAGGGCTTTTCCGCAATTTTTAGAATTGGAACCATGAAACTTATGGGAAATTTTTTTAGATTGGGACGTCGGTTGTCAAATGGCAGCACCAGTATCGCCCATTCCCGAAAGATAAAGAACAACCCTCGTAACGTAATTTTTAAAGAAGAAATTTAAATTCCTCGAATCTGCCCTTATACAACAAACCAAAATTATACCACCGGCTTAGTATATTGAATATTCGGATAGAAAAAAAATAAGTTTACCTTCGGGGTAATAGAGAAGAGTTTTCCTCTTAACGTATGCTGTTCCAGATATTCTCAATTCGCAATGTATTAAGGATCCTGGAGCTATGGAGCTGAATGGCGCTGTAGCTGTGATATGAATAGAAAACCTGCCAGTTGACGTCCTTGTAGTATCCCACTGCATTGTCTTCAGGGGTCTTCTAAAATCGAATTCAAAGAAAAATTAGAGACATAAAGTTTCCAATATCTTGTATTTTCGATAGACCTGGCAACGTTGCATTTTTTCCGAAAAAATGTTCCAGGCATATCCGTACCAAATTTGATACATTCAAACTGTAGCACACAGAAACACATTTTAAAACAGATTTCGTAGTGTTTTTCTAGCTGGCGCTTTTTAACAAGAATTAAAAGATTAAGGATGAAGGGATTAAATTTGTTAAATTTCATGAGATATCTCGCATACAGAACTCCTTCAGTTCAACATAATAACTTGCATACTTTTTGGCGCTCTTGTTTCTCGGAATAGAGTGCTTATCAATTTGCCCAAATGTCTGTAATTTTCGATTTTTTGGATGAAAATGGTCTTAAACGATTTGGTTCGACTCACCGATCAAGAATCCATGGTCGAAATAAATTCTGTCTGGCCGTCCGTAGGTACGATAACTCTCGAACGAAAGGAGTTAGAGGATCGAAATTCGGAGGGTAGGTTTGGATCGTAAATATCTCGGACGAGTTCGTTAACTGGCGAAATCCACCAAGCGGTTTCGGAGTTATGGCCGTTTTTAGTAAAAACATTTTTTATGAATATTTCCGAAACCAATCACTCGATCTATCTGAAATTTTGCATCAAATTGTAGAATCATGACCTTTAGATATATGCGTTTTGTATTGATCGGATTGCTGTAAAGTGGCAAAAGAAAATTTCATTTACGTTACAAATTTCAAATTCAATTTTTTTTAAGATGTAGTTCTATCATAAGAATCCATTGATGTCATTTTCATCTCTAACAAGCTAATACTTTCGGAGATATGGTTTTTAAAATTTTCAATAATACATCGTACTTCTATGTTTTCCCATAATTCTATCTGTCTGTGTTCTATCTGTGTTCACTATTCATTCATGTCATATTATACCTATAAGAGACGTAATATTTATTTCTATTCTAGTTTATTTATATAATTCGTACGTTGGAAATATATGTAGTTAAAAAACAAGGTAATTTAATTTGTGAATATATATACAAGACCGTCAATAATATTGAGTTGTTGCATATTGAATAATTTGGGGAATGATGTTTCAGAAGATTTAGAATTGGATCATTATCATGATGTACTTAGTTTATGAAGGCAATAGAAATGAACAACATAATGGAATCATCAAAAGAAATTACTGTTCGTTGACAAACAGAGGATAATATTACCTTTTACTTCCTTGAGTAGTGAGACATGTTCTTATATACAGTATTTTCATAATGTTGCTAGCAAAAAAAATTCTTTAATATTGATCAACATTTGTGTATCAACTATTCTTTCTAGAGTTAAGGTTCATAACACAGAATGAATGTATTAGTGGTATGAACTATTAAATTATGTAAAGAGGATTGTATTTTTTAATATATTTTAAACCATTAAAATAATTTGTACGTCAGCCTATACCTATTCAAATATCAGGAATAAATGGACAATCTATTATGATTGGGTCTAGCCTTGCTCTAGACATTTCGATGATACTTTCCTTAAGTATTTCGAGTTGTGAAAACTATGCACCGAGTGTAAGTTACAACAACCCATTCCACGAGGTTAAATCATTGCAGATTGCTCAGTTAATCTTGATAAATAAACTATTATTTGAATTTAATTTCAAGAGCGCCAAAGCTCTTGCCATAGGGCTTTCCCCCTTTTTGGCGCTCTAGTTCCTCGGAACTGAGTGCTTATCAATTTGCCCAAATGTCTGTAATTTTCGAATTTTTCGATGAAAATGGTCTTAAACGATTTGGTTTGACTCACTGATCAAGAATCCGTGGTCGAAATTCATTCCGGCCGGCCGGCCGTAGGCACGATAACTCTCGAACGGAATGAGCTAGACAGTTGAAATTTTCAGAGTAGGTTTGGGAGATAAATATCTCGGCTAAGTTCGTTATTGGGCAAAATCGGACAGATGGTTTCGGAGTAACAAAAAAAAAAAGGCAAATTCCAAATTAAATTTTTTTCAATAAGCTGTTTTACCATAAGAATCCAATGATATCATTTTTAACTCTAACAAGCTAATACTTTCAGAGATATGGTTTTTCAAAATTTCAATAATAAATCGTATTTCTACGTTGTCACAGAATGATATTATTCTATGTATGAATTGTCATAATGTCAAATGATGTTCCTGAGACATGACATTATCTAATCAATCGAAGAATTGTGAGCGAAGTGAGAAAAATCTCAGTTGTTTGCTCCGAAATTAGGTTTTCTCATAAAATTCTTACAGTTCGGAACGGAACATGAAGTAAGAGATCTGAGAGTAGTGAGACTGCTTTTCATCCATAGACATAGATATAACTCTCGAACGGAATGAGGTAGGTAGTTGAAATTTTCAGATTAGTTTAGGGAGATGAATATCTCGGTTAAGTTCGTTATTGGGCAAAATTGGCCAGATTTAATTTGATTTCTTCCATGGTGCAGTTCTCATTCTCATGATTGCTCATTTAATCTTGATAAATAAACTATTATTTGAATTGAATATCCTTTAGGATGCAGTTCTATCATATGAATACATTGATATAATCCTCTGAGAAACCAATACTTTCGGAGATATAATTTGTCTGTTTGAACTAGAGCGCCAGAAAGCTCCTGTCCACAGGGCTTGAACCCATTTTTCATTCAGATATCTCACCTGTTATGAACTTCATCCTTCTTGTCTTTGAATAATATCAATTTAGGTATAGGATAGACTTCAGTAGCTGAACACAAAAAGTTGACACTTTCTCCATCTGTATTTTGTTCTATGCTCAAGGATTTTTCGGATTCTGTGAACAAAATACGAAAAATTAGATCTATTCAAATCTTTGAAAGAATAACAACAGGATCTAGGCAACCCGTAACATAAATTAATGGCGATTTCCATTGACACGCTCGGATCACTCGGAGCTGTCACACTGACATATTTGACAGATATTTTCGGTTCAATTGGACAGATGCATGACAGATGAGATCGATTTCGAGTGCTCCGAGCGTGTCAATGGAAATCGCCATAAGTCAATTTTATGAGGCTATTGTTCAGTCGTCACCTCATTCAGTGTCTATGATTTGAAACATAGACCAGAAGAATGCACTGTGCAATCCAAAAATACGGCTAACACCATAGAGAAAGAGAATGATTAACTAGTCTCTGTCTATCACCAAAGATAATAATAATAATAATAATAATAATAATAATAATAATAATATTTATTGATTTCAAATAATATTCATACAAAAAGTATTTATAAAATTGAAATAGGTCAGATTCATGTTTGACGTCTCCTCACAAGTTCCATATACTCCCTCAGGTTGTATGGTTCGCATTCCAGTAGGAGGCTGAGAATTTCTTTTCGAAATCGAGTGAACTTGTCTATGTTCTGGAGGTGGCGCGGCAGACATCCAAAAACCTTTATGGCCATGAGTTCAGGACCCCTTTCTGGTAGTGCAGTCCTATGCTTGGGCGTGAGATAAGGCAGCACACCTCTCGAGTTGTTCGGATTCTTGAACTTGGAGAACTTGATTTCATGCTTCTTAAAAAACAACAGTAGTCTGAAGACGTACAAGCCATACACTGTCAGGATCCCAAGTTGCTTAAATTGATTTCGGCATGATTGTCGGTAGCCCATCTCGAGCAAAGTTCTTAACGCCCATTTCTGTGCCACAAAAATACTGTCAACACAAGGAGAAGCCCCCCAGAAAATAATGCCATATCCCATGATCGATTGAAAGTTGCTGAGGTACAGCGTTCTTAAAGTATTCAGATTAACTTGGTCCTTCATCATACGCAAAGTATATATAACTATATTGAGCTTACTTCTCAGGTTACATATGTGGGGCTCCCATCTCAATGATTCGTCAACAATAACGCCCAAAAACCTCACAGACTCCCTCACTGGCACAGGGTTGTCATCCTCAGAGATTGTAGCAGGGTAGGTATGGCGAGACCAGCTGGTGTGGAAGAACATACCTTCCGTCTTATCCAAGTTCAAGAGTAACCTATTATCAGAACACCATTCTCTCACATCTCTCAAAACTCGAGCCGCTTCCACCCGTGCTGAAGAAATACTATTGGCACACATCAGGATGTTCGTGTCGTCGGCGTACATGATCTGTTCGCAACTGCCACAGGCACCAGGCAGAGAGTTGATGTATAGCACAAAGAGAAGAGGACCAAGGATGCTCCCCTGTGGCACTCCAGAAACAAGCACCGATGGTTCAGAAAAGAACTCAGTACCCCGATCCTTAATCAAGATGATCTGCTTTCTTCCAGACAGATAACTCTTAAGGAGATTCAATTGTTTGTCTCTAATTCCGTAATATTCAAGCCATCTCAACAGCAATTCATGGTCCACCCGGTCGAATGCCTTCGACAGGTCGAGAAACAAGGCCAGAGGAAATTCACCATTGTCTAAGGCATTGATAATCCCATTCACAAGTTCATATATCGCTGTCTCAGTGCTTTTACCCTTTATAAATCCATGTTGTTGCTCAATAATGATATTGAACTTCCTAAAGAAATGTAACAGTCGACCTGCTAGAACCTTCTCAAAAATTTTTGAAAAAGAAGTAAGTGAACTAATCGGCCTGTAATTGGACAAATCCTCGACATTCCCCTTTTTGAAAAACGGTCTTATTATGGTTGTCTTAAGTTGGTCAGGGAAAACTCCCTCGACAAAGGACCTGTATATAATATGAGCAAGTGGAGCAGCAATTGTGTGAATATTGTCCTTAATTACACTCAAAGGAATTTCATCATATCCAGACGCATTATTGTTTTTCAAAGATTTTGCTGTGGCAATGATCTCATTTGGCGTGATATTGAATATAAAATATGAATTAGTAATTCTTTTTCTTGATGTAAAACTAGAACCCGTCTGTGAAGGGTCACTGGTCACAGACTCCACTGTTGCCCCACCAAAATGTTCTAGGAATCTATTGGCAAGGTCTGACGGGGAACCATGTGTGGAAGGTAAACCTCCAGAGCACTTTTGCTTCCCGGTGATGGTGTTAATTATTCTCCAAACAGTTTGGGATCTATTTGATGACGATAGTACTGTTTCTTCAATTTGTGACTTCTTGGTTGCAGCGAGTGTCAAGTCATATTTCCTCTTGACGTTTTTGTATACCACTTTATAATCAGGATCTACAAGTGATACTGTGTGATAGAGATTCAATAGGTTCTTTAAATTTACCAATTGTGGCGTGGTTACCTTTTTTTTATGCTTTATTTTTCTGGTGACCTTTGGGAAACATTTATCAAATAGTGACTTGAACATATTGAAAAAGTCATCCCATAGCTGATTCACATTATCAGTTGAAGAAAATATATGGCTCCAATCTATATTATTGAGCTGGACAGCAAAATTTGCTCTGGTTTCAACATTTATGAGTCGATGAGTTATGGTCCTTGAGAGATGCTTTTGTAAAGGTGCATTAGTTGTGTACCTCAGTCCAGAGTGGTCTGAGATATGATACTCTATGATTACAGTATTTCCAGGGTAATTGCTAAGTATGTTATCGACACATGATCCTGATACAGGGCGTGTTGGTTGCCTGGTCCCTATGCTCACATTATATTCCTGAAGAACTGCAATAAACTCGCGTGCATCTTTATTAGTAGATTTGATATTAATGTTGAAATCTCCAGCTATGATAATTCTAGACATGTCACGATGGCAAATAGTTAGAATGCTTCGCAACTTTAGCAGAAATAAATCAACATCGGAATGAGGTGAAGTATCAGGTCTATATATGCATAAAACAGTGAACTTACAATCTCGTGAGGTAAAAATGGACTGGTGCAGACACTCCCTCTGTCCCTCTACCCTAATACAATGTGTATTAAATATTAATATATAATTAATTATTCAACTCACCAAAAACTATCATATGTTTGATACTGAAATCTTCGTCTGTGAACGTAGACACAAAACATTTATATTCCCCAGCAATCTCACTAGTAGGGTTGATCAACTTCATCGCTCTGTACACTGATTTGGGATCGGTTGTGGCTTTGTAATTCAGATCTACCTTATCTTTCAATTTTCCCAAACTTTGCGGTTTCCTCGGTGGTATCCATTGGTAGACGACTTCTTCGTTCAAATACCACTTAACAGCCAGATCATCATCGTCGGGTCTTAGCGAGTAATCGCAATCCAGGATGACTGGTTCTCCAGAGTTGTTCCTGACAGCCATCGGGACCTTTATGTAGTTGATTTGAATGGATAGGATATTCTCTGTAATCGAATGAAAATGGAGATTCAATATGAATATTCGAAATAATTAATCACGAAGGCATTGGACCATAAACTCTACAGGTAGCGTCGTTTCTATCTGCGTCGCAAATTCATAGATTTCTAATACAATTTTGTGACTCTAGCAAGGTAGGTACAATCACAGCCTACCTTGAGTATAGTTAAACTGTCCTGTGGTTCAGTTTCTTTCAAAGCTTTCGTTTCTATAGCCACGGTACTTTCTTGTTTACAGCTCTTCTCTACCTCAAAACGGTGCTTTTATTCAGAATATAATGAAGAGTTACTCTTCTGATGGAGCACTTTTAATTCAGAAAGAATTATAATTTTGTTTTGTTCTGTTAACGGAGGCATTTGAACTTCAAGTATCAGAGTCGATTAATTTCAATCTGATTCAACGAAACTGTGCATAAACATGATCTGAATGTTTATGCACAGTTTCGTTGAATCAGATTGAAATTAATCGACTCTGATACTTGAAGTTCAAATGCCTCCGTTAACAGAACAAAACAAAATTATAATTCTTCTATATTTTACATATTGTAACTATTCAAACCTTTAGTTAGATCATTCACCCATCCAACTACTGAAACCACCCAAGGCTTCTCGGATCTCCAACAATATAGATCCGATCGTGTTCAAACTTGGCAGTAGAGTTAGGTTTTGAATGCTCTCGCAAAATGTCAGCGATGTCGGGCGAATAGTTACTGATATATAGAAAAAAAAAAGGCTAAACAGCGTTCATGACCATTGGGAAGATACTCCGCCGTATTCACAAAGCATTGTTAATTGTTTCAATCTCCGTTAAGTCCTAACGGAGGACCTCAGTTATGAATAAATCTGAATCGCAACCTCAATTAAAGTATTTAACGGTGTTAAAACAGGCCTGTTTCACGTTAATTTTCACGTTAACTGAGGTTATTTATGCTTAACTGAGGACCTCAGTTAGGACTTAACGGAGATTGAAAGCTTTGTGAATACGGCGGATAGTCTGAGCTCTGCGGGACTCGTTTCTCGATTAATATCGAGTGAATGGTGGCATATGATTTCACGCTTCAAATATTCACTGGTGGGGAAAGGCTGATTTCCGTTTTTTGTCTCATAGGTGGCGTGGGCGATTAGGTATGAAGGACCAAACCGGCTCTGAGAGGCTTAACCCGGGTCAGTTTAGTTGAATTTGTTGAGAAGCTACAGAGTACTGATGAAGGACAAGAAGCCAGAAACGCGTCTGCTCTTGCTTTCTCGGCAAATCAATGAACCCCTTGGGGTCTATTTGACTTGTGAAATATATGCATAAGTATATTAATTATACGAAGCCATTTATGAAGGACCCTATTGGCAGGAACGCTCTGGACTTGTTGATTTATTAACAACGGTATCGCCATTTTTGATTATTATTTTTGAAAACGCTAAACAGCGTTCATGGCCATTGGGAAGATACTGTCTGAGCTCTGCGGGACTCGTTTCTCGATTAATATTGAGTGAATGGTGGCATATGATTTCACGCTTCAAATATTCACTGGTGGGGAAAGGCTGATTTCCGTGTTTTGTCTCATAGGTGGCGTGGGCGATTAGGTATGATCGACCAAGCCGGCTCTGAGAGGCTTAACCCGGGTCAGTTTAGTTGAATTTGTTGAGAAGCTACAGAGTACTGATGAAGGACAAGAAGCCAGCAACGCGTCTGCTCTTGCTTTCTCGGCAAATCTATGAACCCCCTGGGGTCTATTTGACTTGTGAAATATATGCATAAGTATATTAATTATACGAAGCCATTTGACTTGTTGATTTATTAACAACGGTATCGTATCGCCATTTTTCATTATTATTCATTATTAGAAAAATTTGTTTTAATGATTTTCAATGATTTTTTTTTTAATTTTCTAGTGATACTATCCTTACGAAATCTTGCAAGAATTTTCGCGTCGGCATTCTACAACTATTAAGCATGTTCGAATTGGATCGGTTTTGTATTTTTGCGCGTATGTTCTGGGGAACATCGCGTTATCATTTTGCGCAAATGTCTGTAACATTCGAATTATTTTACGAAAATGGTCTCAAACGATTCGGTTCGACTCCCCAATGAAGAATTCGAGGTCAAATTTGATTCTGTCCGGCCGTCCGGCAGTCCGGCCGTTGCCACGATAACTTGAGAACGGAAAGAGCTAGCGACTTGAAATTTTCAGGGTAGGTGGCACATCTCAATACGACGGACAAGTTTGTTAATGGGCATAATCGGCCCAATGGTTTCCGAGAAATAATTTTGTTTTCAACAATCCGATCAAATTGAAACTTGGTGAATAGTTGTAGAATATAAGCCTAAGCACGTTTGTGAAATTTTGTGAGAATATTATCGCTAGAAAATTATTAAAAAATATTTTTGTTGTCACGATATCCTGAGAACGCAAGGAGATAGTGGCTTGAAGATTTCAGGTTAGGTTGTGCATCTGAATGCGACATTTGAGTTTGTTTATAAGCATAATCGGCCAAACGGTTTTAGAGTTATAGCCATCTGAAATTTGGTTGTTTTTTGTTCCTCATTAACTCGAAAAATACTGAACCGATTGAATTCAAACATGGTTATTAGTTGTAGAATGCGAACGCAAAAATTCTTGCAAAATTTCGTGAGGATGGTATTTGTAGAAAATTTTTTAAAAATCATTGAAAATTGAGAAAGAAATTTCTATATATCAGTAACTGTTCGTCTGAAATTGCTGAAATTTTGCAAGAGTCTTTAAAACCTAACTCTACTGCCAAGTTTCAAGTTTTAACACGATCGATTGAATATTGTCGGAGATTCGAGCAGCCTTGTGTGAGTTCAGTAGATGGGTGACCGTTGCCTCAATAACTTTCGAACGAAAGGAGATAGGGACTTGCAATTTTCAGAGTAGGTTGCGTATCCGAATGAGAGAGTTGAGTTCACTTTTGGGCATAATCGGTCAAACGGTTTCCGAGTTATATCCACCTGGAATATTATTTCCTTGATAACTCAAAAAATGAAGATTCGATCGAATTGAAGCTTGGTAACTAGTAGTAGAAAATCAACATATAGAAGTGTTTGAAATTTTGTAAAAACCGTACCCCTAGAAAATTTGAAAATAATGACGAAAAAAAAATTCTGTAAGAACCATACCCCTAGAAAATTTAAATAAAATCACGAAAAAAAAAATTGGTTCAACCACTAACGTGAAGTCAGGAGCTTTTGCGCGTATGTTCTATTGTCCATTCTTCTGTATTGATGGACACCCTTAATCGAATTTACAATGGTAAATTATGTTGTTCATTGTCCTGTATTGGACACTTAATTCGAATTTACCATGGTACATTCGAATTAAGAGTGTCCAATACAGGAGAATGAACAACATAATTCACCATGGTAAATTCGATTAAGGGTGTCCAATACAGAAGAATGGAAAATAGAACATACGCGCAAAAGCTCCTGACTTCACGTCAGTGCTTGAACCAATTTTTGAATTATTGAGGAAATAACAACCAAATTTTAGATGGGTATAACTCCAAAACCGTTTTGCCGATTATGCCTATTAACAAACTCAAATGTCACATTCAGATGCACAACCTATCCTAAAAATTGCAAGTCGCCATCTCTTTCCGTTCTCAGGTTATCGTGACATAAATAGATTTTTTTTTTTATTTTCTATTGATACGATTTTCACAAACATATTTTTGTCAGTATTGTACAACTAGCTACCAAGTATTAATTCGATCGGATCTGTATTGGTTGATGACAAAATCATTACTCGGAAACCGTTGGGCCAATTATGCCCATTAACGAACTTATCCGTCGTATTGGGACTCACCACCTACCCTGAATATTTCAAGTTGCTATCTCTTTCCGTTCTCAAGTTATCTTGGCAACGGTCGGCCGGACAGAATCAAATTTGACCTCGAATTCTTCATCAGGGAGTCGAACCCAATCTTTTCAGACTATTATCGGAAAAAAAAAAACATTACAGACATTTGGACAAAATGATTACGCCATGTTCCCCAGAACATTATGCGCAAAACTAGTTTCCTAGCATAGGTATTTATTTCATGCTTAAAATGTTCAACTCCAGGGTTTAATTCGGGCTTATTGGGTTGTGAACAGATCAACATAAAATCAAACGATCGTAGAAAGTCATTGTTCCAGAAAATTGATTATTCAACGATTGGAACAAAGGTATTCATGCTTGATATGATACATTTCACAGATGTTCCAACTTCAAAAATAGACAAGGAAGGAAGTCTTCACTTTAAAGCCAAAAACAGAATTGCTTTTGGTAGATACAAAACTACATTCTCAAGGGCCTCCTCATAAATTACTACTTTACAGGATGTTTCTTAATTATGGTACATAACTTCGGGAGCACATACTGAGTCTAAAATGAAGGTTTAATGCTTGTGGCTTTTACTTGATGCAAATCCATATTAACTCAATGAAAAATTATATACGATGAGAAACTTATTTAAAACAAATTACATAATAGACTTATTTAAAACTAATTACATGAGATTTCACTAATTACATGAGATTTCACAAAGAAACCAGCAGTGAAATCTCATGTAATTAGTTTTAAATAAGTCTATTATGTAATTTGTTTTAAATAAGTTTCTCATGTAATTAGTTTTAAATGTTTCTGTGTCCAAGTCATCTAGGTATAGGGAGATAATAACTTGTTAAGAATTTAGTATGATGTAGTCTGATGAAGTCGCTGTGTCGACGAAACGCGTCGCAATATTGAAGAAATAAGTGTAAATCGTATATAATTTTTCATTGAGTTAAAATAAAGGTAACTTTGCTTTTGCTATTATATATTCCGCCGTATTCCCAAAGCATTCAATCTCCGTTAAGTCCTAACTGAGGTCCTCAGTTAAGGATTACTTTGAATCGCAACCTCAGTTAACGTATTTGACGTTGGTGAAACGGGCCTGTTTCACGTTAATTTTCATGTTTTCTGAGGTTGTGATTCAATTTAATCCTCAACTGAGGACCTCATATAGGACTTGACGGAGATTTAATGCTTTGTGAATACGGGGAACTATCCGCCGTATTCACAACGCATTCAATCAGACTTCCTCGACTACATTTTTCACATACAACTAATAATCATTCTACCCTGAAAATTTCAAGTCGCTAACTCTTGCCGTCCTCAAGTTATCGTGGCAACGGCCGGCCGGACAAAATCAAATTTGACCTCGAATTCTTCATCAGGGAGTCGTACCCAATCTTTTGAGACCATTTTCGGCGAGAAGTTCGAAAATTACAGAAATTTGGGCATAATGATAACGCGATGTTCCCCAGAACATAAGTGCAAAAAGATATTTTACTCAATAATGATCCTAACCCCTATTAACAACTCATTGTTACCACTAATCAGTTTATGACTAAGGAAGGGTATAATGTCGACTCTTACTTGAGTGCATGCTTTAGTAACGCTTCGTCTCAAAAGATGGAAACATCATTAAGTTTCAGCATTTCAATCAATCATCATTCCTCATTTCAATAACAAATTTTTGGTATATCCAATATTCCAACCCCTACCTGGTCCAGTACCTACAATACCTACCTACTCTGGCATGCTACTTTTGAAAGTAAATAAATAAGGGAAGTAGGGAACTATCTATCTAGCTTACCTAAAAATAATAAACTGAAGCACAACTTTTCAAACACTGTCATTTTCAGGAGTTTCACTAAAATTCATAAATATGGTCTGGGAGGGATGAAATCTTCCATCCTCAAGGCAGATTTCAGTTCTGCCACTGACGATCTACATCAAACCGTACGTTATGCGCCCTTTCACCCGGAAAATTAGGGATAATCGAAGCGTCGGCGACGGTTCTAATTTTGACCATCTGTTCCAATTTTCATATCATGATAAGCCTAAAATAACTCTTAAGAGTTGAATAGACATGTAAAATGATTGAGGTATTCGTTTATCATAATTATTATTCTCTTCAAAAGTATCCGATTTTCCTTCATGGGTTCCACTAAATAATCAGAACCGATGAAAATTTGCTGTATCATTTTTCCAGCGGATAAGACAAGGGCTTAAGCGCCCTTGGTCATGCAATGAGCAATATATTATGCTTATTATTGTAATGTCATGCAACGTTTAGAAATGTCTAAAAACACATCCTTCCAGTTTACCTTCAGTCTGTGCAGAAGATAACTTGGTTACCGAAACGCGCTATATGATAGTGAAATGTGTTAGGCCGGCCTTATACAGCCGGAATGTCTCTCTGAATTCATACTCTTAATTCAAATTATTAATTCAGAAAACACCGAATTGCTTAGTAATTTACTGTTCTCCTCACATATCCTGATTTATATCAGAGTATTAATTTCTAGCTTGCGAAATCTAGAAATTAATACTCTGAAAAAATCAGAATGTGTGAGGAGAATAGTAAATTAGTATGCAATTTCGTGTTTTCTGAATTAATAATATGAATTCAGAGATACATTCCAGTCCGGCTGTATAAAAGGCCGGCCTTATGTTGGTGTAGGTAGTGGTAGTGTAAACTGTGTTCAGTACGACCACAACCCACTATATCTATAGTGGGCTGTGGTACGACATGTCCATAGACAAGATATGTCACAACAAACGTAAATTAAGCGATGCGAGCGCCCTTATGTGGGTCTTAAAGGATGTAAACAAATCTAACGTATTCAGGGCCGTCGCTACCGGGGGGGGGGAGGGAGGGGAGCCTCCCCCCCCGGATCATATCTCAAAGGGCGCCAAATTGACCGCGGATAGTTGCAAAACTATAGAAAAAGGATATAATAAAAACAATTTTTTTTAACTACTACTTGAATAAGATTATTATTATTAATAGATCGACAGCATTGCAGAAAACTTTGTTGCTGCTAGAGACTAGATGGCAGGAGTAGGGAATTCCCGGCCTTCCCCGGCTATACATCAAAATCGTTCAATAGAAAGAAACATAGCCTTGTACTTCTTATATACATTATTCATGAACAGTGAATTAGTGAATCTGAATATTGATTGAAATTTAAAATCGAAAACCGAATACGGTTTATGGGCCCCTGACAAAAAAAAGGGGCACGGTTATCACTAAATTTCACACACGTCTTTATGTTGATATTCTACAACTAGTTACCAAGCTTCAATTCGATCGAATCTATATTTTGTGAGTTATCGAGGAAATAATATTCCAGGTGGGTAATACTCCGCAACCGTTGGGCCGATTATGCACATAAACGAACTTAACTCTCCTATCCGGATGCGCAACCTACTCTGAAAATTGCAAGTCCCAATGAGTTATCCAGGCAACGGCCACCCATCCGGCTACTGAACTCACACATGGCTGCTCGGATCTCCAACACTATAGATCCGATCGTGTCCAAACTTGGAACTTGGCAGTAGAGTTGAGTTCTAAAGGCTTTCGCAAAATTTCAGCGATGCCGAACGAATAGTTTCTGATATATAGAATTTTTTTCAATGACTTTTAAAAAATGTTCTAGTGATCCTCACGAAATTTCGCAAGGTTCCGCGATGACTCCAAAACCGTTTGGCCGATTATGCTTATAAACAAACTCAAATGTCGCATCAAGATGCACAACCTAATAACTTGAAAATTTCAAGTCGCTATCTCTTTCCGTTCTCAGGTTATCGTGACATGAATAATATTTTTTAATTATTTATTTAAAATTTTCTAGCGATACGATTCTCACAAAATTTCACCAATGTCCTTGAGTTTGCATTCTACAACTACTCACCAAGTTTCAATTTGATCGGATTTGTATTGGTTGAAAACAAAATTATTACTCAGAAATCAATGGGCCGATTATGCCCATTAATGAACTTGTGCGTCGTATTCGGACGCCCCACCTACCCAGAAAATTTCAAGGTGCTATCTCTTTCCGTTCTCAAGTTATTGTGGCAACGACCGGCCGGACAGAATCAAATTTGACCTCGAATTCTTCATTAGAGAGTCGAACCAAATTGTTTGAGACTATTTTCGGCCAAAAATTCGAAAATTACAGACATTTGGGCAATGATGACGCGATGTTACCCAGAACGTGCGCGCAAAAAAGAGGAATGTATTTTCGAATAGAGCGAAAAGCGTTAGTTTTGGCGATTGATGACACATAATTTTTATGGAAAGTAGCACCTTGTGAATCTCCATTCAACAACTGCACTGACAGATTGAACTATAAAACTAGACATGACTCTTTTTTTCGTGAAATTTTCGATTGAGTGACATCGACGATTTAATTTTCTATATACATACTACAAACATTTTCAGGGTGATGAATACAAATATTTTGCTTTAATTCAGGAATTACAAAAAACTCATTCCAATATTCCAAATAGCATATATTTTCGAAGAATTGTTGGAACATTCCACTCTAGATAGCAGCAGGGTAATATGACGTTATTGCTATATCATTTTTCGAAAGTTTTCGTTTTAATATTTGTGAACTCTTCAGATAATTCTTATCATCTCGAAAGCTTGATGTATATATTTATTTTTGTCAAATACAATTATTTTTTAGTCCTGGATCATTTGAGCGACGCAAACAATATTTTTCACTCAAAAACACAAATTCAGAACGTAGTCTTGTTTGTAAAATAATTTTCATTCATACTTATATTAATTTATAATTCATTCTTTATTCAGAAACTATGTAGTATATATACATTTACACTTTATCCATATTTTTGTGTTTTTCAATTTTTGTATATTTTTTCAAATTAGGGGCGCCAAAAGCCGTTTCTCCCCCCCCTCGGAAAAGCTCTTAGCTACGGCCCTGAACGTATTCTTCATAGAACCCCACACAGTGTAAAATAACAGCCAATAAACCATTTTCAGAAATTTAATTCGATCCTCACTCACTTTTTTCATTGATAATCAGATTACCCATTGAATTCTACATTGTTTTAATGTGTCACTTACATTATTATTCTCAGAAAATTAGTGTGAAATCTGATAAACCCTTTAAATTTTCTAAAATAGGGCTTCATTCCAATGTTAATAACTTGTTGATTTTTGCATGAAAATTCCTAATTATCTATCTTCTATCAGAAGACAAACCAATGCTTCTTCACTTTTGTCAATAAAAAATTCAATTGAACATATATGTTCAATTGAAACACCCCGTATACAGGGTGTTTCTATTTCAATGTCAAAGTCAGTCATGAGAAAAACCTCAAAACTCATTTTTTTCAAGTGAGAACCCATTTTATTTATTGGTTAGCTGGAATCTACTTTAAAAAATAGTGTATTTTTTATAATACACTAAACTACTGCTCTAAAATGCTTATTTTCCGAGATATTCGGTAAGTAAAGCAGTAGTATGTATTATAAAAATACATTATTTTTTAACATAGATTCCAGCTGACCAACAAAAAAATGGGTTCTCATTTGAAAAAAATAAGTTTTGAGGTTTTTGTCATGACTGACTTTGACATTGAAATAGAAACACCCTGTATGCTCAATTAATTTTTTAATTAACGAAAGAGAAGCATTGGTATGTCTTCTGATAGAAGCTAGAAAATTAGGAATTTTCATGCAAAAATCTACAAGTTATTAATTAACATTGGAATGAAGCCCTATTTGAGAAAATTTGAAGGGTTTTTTCAGATTTGTCACGAATATGATAGCCTGTGCATCCTGTCTTTGTGAAAATAGTGATATCACTTTTAAATAGATAGAGAATGCTACTTTATGTTTTCAAGATGTTGATAATGGTGCGATAAATAAAAAGAGGAGTTGTATTTTATGTCATTAAATAATCATGTATACCAAGAAAAAAGATATTAATAAATCCCATTGTGGTATTTTCTGTAGTCCAAAACATGTTTGTCATACATGGTTCACATTGTGTTGTCCCCCTCTGAGCCATTGATGGTAAAAAGTTATAGTTTTAATTTTCCTCATAATTGTTCTTGTTCATTCATAGTAGTAATTGTTAAAGCTTATTGGAAAAAAGTTGATTTTATTATTGTACTTGTTTGTAAGATAAATAAAGTTATCCAAATAGAGATAAGTTTTTTTTTAATTCAACTAGATTTGAAAAAGTTCTCAAGTTGAGACTTATTTCCACATGTACACAAAAAAATGGAATACTATATGCAAATTAATCACAAAGGTTCCAGGATCCCTTTTTATTGCAATCAGGTATAAACATTTCCATGAACAGCCAAAAAGTAATACAGAAAAAAAATCCAACATCATTTTGAGGCTTAACAATAGTGCTTTTAGTAGCAGAAGTTAAAACAACCCTATATATCCTGCCTAGCTATTATTTACTCGTGACGTCTTTCAAGAGAGCTTTCCTGATATTTCAAACAATTATTTTAAACGTATATGATGAACGTACATCGTACAATTATAATCGAAAATTTTCCGTTGCTCCACGAAAATTCAAATTTCGCTATAGGAATATTCAACGATGCAGATAAAATGAAGCAGGAAATGAATATTTGAAACTTCCCCTCACAAATACGGATATTATTCTATAGTCTTAGGATAAAATCGCTTTGCTCGCTCTGAATACTCCGAGCAAAAAGATCGCTCTCGGATGGATCCGATTTACATTACCGAACGATTCAGATGTGTACTCCCCTACATCTGGATGTCATTAAAGAACGTTTCGGAGCACTCTGATCGGTCCGATGAAATAAACGAACTCGTCTTAAGATTGAAGATTATCCATAGACAAGATATATATATTATCTTATGATTATGTTGAGAGTAGAAATTGGCAACGTCTCAGCGAATTATTTTGACCTTGACGATATTTCAGCAGTGCCAACCTGCCATTGTTTTAGTTACAAAAACGTGATAGACCTAAATCATGGCCAACCGGGAGACTTTATAAAAGTGAATGGAGTATACTTTCCACCAAATTAAATGATCATCAACAGACATAACCTCCACTCCTAACCACGCGTAATCTGTGATCCATGGGTCTGTCGCACAGAACACCAATATGGCTGCCCGCATCCGTCTACCGCCAACCAATCAGAATCAGCAATCAGCATTCATTATTTGACATTAGGCTTATTAAATCTTTCAGACAAGATTTATTCTTGAATATATATTCTTGAAGAGATAATGATATATATTTATACGTATCATTGTCGTTTGACGGAAAACTGAAAAAAAAAATGTTGGAAAGGCTAATGTACCTATACTTGAATAAATAATTCAATATACATATTTCACCGATATTGCTTTTTTTTAGAGGCCGTGTTACATTCAAACATTTCCGTTAGATTACTGTAATGTTTTCTAATGCCCACATAATATACCTATATTATATGTCTCATATTTCATGTCACTGTGATATATCACTGATGATGCGAAGCGATGTTCCATATAAACATTTGCGAGATGTTCATGAAACATAACTTTGCAATGTTTCAAAATGCTTCACCCATATCTCATATGAAATGTTTCTGTGATATATCATGTTTACTGGGACGTAGAAATCAAAAAGTTTCTGAAAGAAATGTTGCTCAGAATTTCATTTTATACCAAACTGTCAAATTTTATAGTGAAATTCCGAAATGTTATTACATTAATATTTTGAAGCCAGCACGCTAGAGCTAGGGAGCTTTGGGCTTTGTGGAAATTTGAAAAATTATTCGGAATGTAATTCCAATGAAACTGACATTATCACAATTCAAATAAAGTTTATATTCATTCAATATTTCTCATAAATTATGTTTACTATCGTGAAAACCTCACAATCTTGGTGCAAACCGAATTATACTTGAGAACAAGGGCGTAGCCAGGAATTAATTTCGGGGGGGGTTTTTGAAATAGGAATTAATTTCGGGGGGGTTTTGAAATAGGAATTAATTTCGGGGGGGGTTTTGGGGGTGTAAGGGTCACTTTCTGCAGCAAAAAAAATTTTTTTAAGGGAAAAATAACACTTCGGGGGGGGTTTGAACCCCTAACCCCCCCCATTATTTAATGCACCTGTCAACTCGATTTCACTTTCACAGGAAACTTTGTTTTAGATGATGTCTGTATTGCGTTTTTAGTGGTATTTGAGTTAATAAATTCACAAGGGATTTCAGAGGATTTGAGAATTTTGTCAGATGTGAAATCGAAGAATTTCATTTCTTATGATGTTCCAAGAATAATTAGCAAGATATTAGCTCTTTGCACATTTAATTTCTCTAGTATAATTCGGTTTGCACCAATATTACGAGGTTTTCACTATAGTAATCATAATTTATGAGGAACATTGAATTAATATAAACTTTATTTGAATTGTGATAATGTCATTTTCATTGGAATTACATTCCGAATAAATTTTCAAATTTCCGCAAAGTCCAAAGCTTCCTCTAGCGTGCTGTCATCAAAATATTAATATCGAAAAATTTCGCAATTGCACTAATGATTTGGCAGTTTGGTATAAAATGAAATTCTGAGCAACATTTCTTTCAGAAATTTTTAGATATTGTTCTGATTTGTACGTCTTTTGGTCATTTTTCTAAAAAAATGTCAATTTAGATAGGTTTGCAGAGTAACAGGATCAATGACATATCTGTCAAAAATCATCATTACTTGAGCACCAACTTTCCCGAATACCAAAAATTTAAAAAAACTATACAGGCAAGAAAATTTCCCCTTGGTGCGTAATTTTTGAAACGCACTGTATATTTCGATCCCTTCAAGTGCTCCTAAGTACAATGTTTGGGCGCATATTCTAGGGAATAGCGTGTTCAACTTTTCAGCCAATTTCCAAATTTGAACACGATCGGATCTATATTGATGGAGATCCAAGCAGCCTTGGGCGAGTTCAGTAGCAGGATGAGTGATAGTTGGCACGATAACTTTCGAACGCAAAGATAAAGTGACTTGCAATTTTCAGGGTAGGTTGCGCATCCGAATGCGACAGTTCGTTAATGGGCGTAATCAGCCAAACATTTTTGAAGTTAGACCCATCTGAAATATCATTTTCTGGATAATTCAAAATATACAGGGTGTTCCTTGAAGGCCTAATATTTAAAGGGGCGATTTTTGAAAAAAACTTCCTATGAACGTATGTCCTAAAAGTCTTAACTATTGAGATACGGGGAATAAAATTAAAGAAAAACATAGCGGTTTTGCATTGAATATTTTCGGAAAAAAAATACTACGCCACTGCTCATTCATTTTTGAGCAGATCGTGGGTTTTCTTTGTCGGACGCACGGTTTATTCCGTTTAAGAAATAAAAATCATTTTACTTCAGGAACAATTCCTCAAAAATCTGATGCGGTGTGAAAATGTTTGTGCATTGACTGAAAGCCAATTGAGATCAGAATTGTTACAAAATGAATGAGAATCCAAAAAATATATTTAAATATATCTGAATGTTCTGTTCTTGATTAAAATTATTGAATTAAAATTCCTTCATATAGGTATCGCAGTACCAAAATTTTTCACCCTGTTCCCAAAAGTTAAGACTTTTATGATATAGGTTCATAGGAAGTTTTTTTCTTAAAAATGAGTCAAATAATCCCCCCCTTAAATATTAGCATTTCTTTAAGGAACACCCTGTATATATATATCCCATCCAATTAAAACTTGGTAATTACTTGCAGAATAGTCTTTGCGAAATTTCATATCACAAAAAAAAAATTCTTTATCTTTCATTCTCACATTTCAGTGATTAATAATAATAATAATAATAATAATATACTTTAATTGCATCCCACAGGCCTAAAAGTGGCCTATACAGGACTCAAATAATACATTTTACATTCAAACATAAAAACACAAGAAAAAAAATATATGTATATATAACAATATTACACACTAGCGTTGGCGAGTAACACATCTTTTACATTTTGAACAAATTTTTTATAGCCATCAATAAATATATCCACAGATTCACAAATTTCATTATAATTCCTACAAACATTGACCAACGGAGAATAAAAATGTTGATTGGTACGAGATTGTGGTAGAGCAACCGACAGGCACCGACGACCCTCGATTCTAGGTACAAGAAATCTAACATTCTGCAGCAAAGTACTACTGAATGTAATACCATGAATCAACTTGTACAGAAAAATACTGCATGCTAATTTCCTACGCAGGTACAGTGGTTCCAGCTCGAATTCACTGAATAACATTTGAGTAGGATATGTTCTTGGCGGATAAAATCCATATTTCACATAGTAAAGATATTGACAAAATTTTCTCTGTATACGCTCGACACGAGTAATATGATTACTATAAAACGGGCTCCATACAATACTACAATATTCCAATCTCGATCTGACAAACGCGAAATATAAACACATCAAAGAACATACATCACTGAAACCACTTGTATTTCTCCTAATAAAACCTAACATCCTCATGGCGGATGAACAAACTGAATCTATATGGGGCACAAAAGAAAGTGTCTGATCCAATATAAGGCCCAAATCCCTAATTTGCTCCACTCTATCCAACAGTATGTTATTCATCCTGTATTCATGTATGATCTTCGTTGGTTTTCGGCAAAATGTCAAAACCTTGCACTTATTTATATTAATTCTCAGTTTATTATCAACGCACCACTCATGAAAAGAATTCAAATCGTACTGTAATTCAATATGGTCATGTAAGGGCGAAATCATGGACTTTACGATTTTCAAGTCGTCGGCGTACACATACACAAGACATCTAAATATCTCAATCACATCATTGAAAAACAAAATGAATAAAACTGGTCCCAGATTGGAACCCTGAGTAACCCCACTGGTAGTAGCGTAGGCACTCGACTGATGGCCTCTATAATACACATACTGATATCTACCCTTTAACAACGATTTAAAGAAATCGATCAAACCACCGCACAATCCGAATCTACAGAGTTTACCAATCAGAATATTATGATCAACAATATCGAATGCCCTCGCCAAATCAGTGTAAACCACGTCCACCTGACGCTTCTTTTCAAGCTCATCGAAAATATATTGAGTATACTCACACAGGTTAGTCGTGGTAGATTTCCCACCCATGAAACCATGTTGACTGTCACTAACATGAGCGGAGATATGACTATACAAGTTTTTAGCTATAATTGACTCGAATATTTTTCCAAAATTTGATATCAAACCAATAGGTCTGTAATTTTCTACGTTACATTTATCTCCAGATTTAAATACAGGCACAACCTTAGACAGCTTCCAGGTCTCAGGATAAGTGGCCGACCTAATCGCAAGATTGAAAATATAACACAATGGTTCGATTAAAACACCAATACAGTCTTTTACTAGAAACGCCGGAACCTGATCAGGACCCATTGTAAAGTTATTTTTGAGTTTTTTTACAGCTAGTTTTATGTCACTTTCATGTATTGAAAAATTATGCATCACAGGTACGTTACTGTTTGAAATGTTTTCATTATTATCACCACTATCACTCTCAGCAACAAACACACCACCAAAGTACGACGCGAATCCATCAACTATATCCTGGGCACAACTGAGTTCAACATCCCCGTAGACCATCCTCCCCGGAATCCCTGACGACTTCTTTTTGGCATTTATGAAGGACCACAGTTTAGATGGATCACCTTTTATGTCATTTTCAGCATCATTAATAAAATTGAAGTACGCAGCTCTTGCCTCTTGTTTAATTTGTTTCCTTAGAGAATTTACTTGGTCCAGGTACATAGGCAGATTCGTTCTCTTATAGTTCTTCCATTGTTTTCTTTTGTACTTTATTCTATTTATCAACGATAACGTGAACCACACAGGGAACGAAGTATACCTAGGTGGGTTCTTTTTAGGAACAAACAAATCGATGATGTCATATAATTTGTTATAAAAACTCTGGCTAGCTTCATTAACTGACGACATATTATGAATATACGACCAGTCCATCCTCGATAGAGATGCATACAATTCAACAAAATTGGCTTTCCTAAAGTTGTACAGACAGTTAGTCGGTTCGGTCTTCTGTTCAATGGCCGCACTTCCAGCCATGCACCTAGTCTCAACAAACAATGCTGGATGATGTCGATCTTCAGGCACCAGTGGTGAATCACAGTTAGATACCCGACAGAATGTGCTCTCAGAAGAAAAAATCAGGTCCAAAATTCGGCCATTATGATTCGTCACGTGATTATGTTGGTCAACACTATTATAGTCCATGAAATCCTTCAGCGGCACAGCCGATCCAGTGAATGGACTGCGGTTATTGCTCTTAAGAAATTGCTCACTATACTGAGGCACATTAAAATCACCCAATATTATGGTGTTGTTATCCAGTTCACAATGCTGTTCTAGATAGTTAAATATTTCCTCATAGTGATCGACAGGTAGAGATGGAGGAATGTACAGTACGATTATATACAGATCACATTGTTTATTTACTATTTTCACACCAATTACGTCTATGGAAGGTCTATGGAAGTAAGATACTTATGACGCATGACATATACAGGGTGTTCGAACGAAAAAGGAGTGTCCAACCTGTTGAGAGTTGAGGGTGATGCTTGTTTGCTGTCAAAAATTCATCTACGTAATTCGTTTGTTATACCGATTGCAAGTCAAAACGTTAGTACTTCTGGTAAGACAGTTGGGTTGCTTCTAATTCCATTTTTTTTATCATTCATACTTTTCTGAATGACTTATGAATTGAATAATACAAATTACTTAATAAAACGGAACGCTCTAATTGTTTAATCGGTGAAAAACAATTATCTATATAAATTCTCTTTATTCAGTTTAGAATTAGCATAAACAATTATAATTTCAGCTTCAAGTTACTTAAATATACAGCCATTCAAATAAAATTGCCGATAAGAACCTGCCTCCTACCATTTGTACATGTAAAGTTCTCTAGACAAAATGAAATGCAATTAATCCTCAATATCAAACATCTTATAATCCGTTTTCTCTCAATGGGAACTGTGGAACTACGAAATAGGTATTTTCTTGTTAAAAAGAATAGTATCGAATTTTTTGAATATTTCTTTTGTTAGTATCAAAATCTGTAACCATTTAAAATTAATATGGGGAATTCTAACGCAGACTGAAAATGTACAGGATTTAATGAGATTCAAATTTCAAAATTTTCTTATGATCTACATATTGTTCCAAATCATCCAAATTATCCCACCATAATTTCAATCTATGTTTCAAAATAAGACTAAACCAAGGTGTTAATGGTCCGCTAAGTGTGGGTATATAATTATCAACTTCAGATCTTGGCACGTAGCTGATCTCGGAGATTTCATCTGAGTTCGGCTTTAATTTATAATCTCCTTTCAAAAACAATATGTAATCAATCTCATGTTCTCCCCATTTTCCATTGCCCTCATCCTTGTATATTATTCTGGTGAGATAAGTAAAATCTTCGACTTTCATCGAATCTGTAGGAATTCCTAATTCAAAGTTCAACCTCCTGATAGCTGCGTTCTTGACTCCCAAAGCATTTTCCTCTATTTCCTCTCCTGGAATATCAGCAATTGGATGACTACAGCATGAATTTGTATAGTGATCGGGATAAGTTACCTGAAAATGTAATGATTCAAATAACCACCGTAAGGTTCTATACATTTTTTCTACAATATCCTTCTGGAAGCAATCTTTTCTTATAATTGACTAAAATAGATTCTTCAGATTAGAGCCCACTTGGTCAATGGTCTCAAAGGTCATTGTAAGAAGCTCTACATTGATGAACAAATTTTTCCTTAAAAGGGAATACATACTGTATATTTTTTTAATGTTAACTCTTAGAAGTGCCATTCAGATAGTGCAAGGGATAAACTGATAATTCCGTTAGCTCACCTTTTCTGACGAACGTTTTTGTAGTAGTAAATCCCCATGATTGTTAAACAGAAAAACACTAAATGCTCTATGTAAGAGTATATTTCCATTTGCCTGAACTTTGTGGCAGTCTCTTTTACTTGCAGTGCCTATAACTTTATCTTGTCTTGAAACTAAGAAACAGTTTTCCAACAACGATTTTTCTTGTACTTCACTGATCATTTTCTCTTTAGTTAATTTTGTTGTGGTTGAGAAATGTTTACCGACCGGTAAACTTATTACTCTTCGAAATGCGGATATTAACATTTTGAACAATAGATTAATAGAATTCCAAATCTTTGGTGATTTCTAGAATTCTATGAATTCTCGTTTTTCTATTTGACTCTTGACCTAACCTTTAAAGTAATATTCATGAACAGAAATAAATATTATGAACATAGGTTTAACAATAAACTTATGAACCGGCATGTCATGTGAAGGAGTGAAGGTTAAAAAATTATTTTTCTACACAATTTTTTTCAGATAATTAGTTGAAATTATGTAAATCGTAAAAGCTATAAAATTCTTTGACTCTGTGGTAGTAGATAGCACAGAACTCAAATATATTGATTGATAGTAGCTCAACTCAAGCACATTATATACAGCACAGACACATAATTTTAGACCAGATATGGACAGAATGCGATGGAATTATAATATTGGCGCCATAAATTCATATGCCCGGCTTAATTTTCGAAAAAAATAGATTAAAATAAATACTACAATTTTATGCAGATAATCACTTATGTGAATAATATCGAATGAAGAAGGTACTGAATCAGCGACAAATAAAAAGATTTTAATTTCTTCAACAATCTAACAACAATTTACAACAAATGTTTGATGAAATATCAAATATAAAAAAAAACTATCCAATTGACTGAAGTTCTATGTTATGTACAAATCTATTCTGTGGAAGTGTGGACTCTGTGGTGATAGGAATTAGGAACACAAAATTTTTTTCTCTGCTGAAAATTTCTTGACAAATATCAAATTCGAAATTGGTAGATACATAAGATAATTGTGCGTTAGAGTTGTAAACTATTGCTTAAAACGATGAAAAAAACTTACTCTCAAAAAGCTCCTTACAAGATGGATGAGGGAAGACCGTATATTACACATTCCTCATCTTCTGATGAAGACGATGAATTTAATGAAAATTATGCAGAAAAATACGTGAGGGAGGAGATGAAGATGTATGCTAATTGCTTCAAGCAAGAAATAGAAGTAAGTTTTAAACTCTTTTATTTACATCTCTGTGGGACCACTTCTAGAGGGCTAAAGCCTTCTGGAAGCAGTCTATTTCTTTGGTTAAAGAAGTGGTATTGTTAAATTGCATACCCTCCTCAAATTCTTCTTCTGGTGAAAATTTCATGATACATAAACCACCTATATAATTATACTTTCCAATTCTTTTTCAGGCTAATACATATGAATCAGGACTCACAGTTGATGACATTGCAGATGATTTAGCTACAAATGACATAAGATCAGAAGTTTATCGCATGGCAAGAATCCCTGAGGTTTATAGGAAATACACTTTTGAAGAGCCGGTAACTAAAAAAACTCTCGCCATAAGTGCATATAAAGAAAAGGTGAGTTCAAGGGTCTCCTATCAATTATACCCACTAGACACATCGTATATTTTTATTATCAAAAGAAGCAAACAAAGGTTGGAATCTGCAGTAACATGCAACCTCATTGGCTGAAATAATTCATTACATTTTGCCGATTACCCTCAATATTTATATTGTTCATCAATATTTTCAGATATTGAAGGTGATAAAAACGAATGCTGTTGTAATTATTGATGGACCAACAGGATGTGGTAAAACAACACAGGTACCCCAATATATTTTAGACGATTGCAGAGTATCAGATAAGGAATGCAATATTGTTGTGACACAACCCAGGAAAATAGCAACTATTAATGTAGCTAAACGAGTTTGTTCAGAAAGAGGATGGACTCTAGGTACTGTCTGTGGATACCAAGTGAGTTTTGTTCACATTTACTTCAATTTTGCATTGATATCTGATAATATAGATGAAAGCACTCCTAGTTTTGGAATTAGTTTTATTATTTATAGGAATACTCTATTTTGTAATTTTCAAGGTCATCAAAATGAATCCTAATACTACTTACACAAGAACATAAGTTCATCCTACATAATCCATTTAAATTATCAGCATTCAGTATTATAATTGACTACTAGCTGACCCATGCAACTTCGCCTGCGCCAAATCGGTTATTGCGGTTGGTTGCAATTTTATTTCCAAATGTCCAAAAATCTTAAAAAAAAACCTAGAACCCGATTGCAGTGCCTCCTACCGGGACAATTGAATCTCCAAGTTATCCAGGGACCCACTCAAACACGTAATTCTAAAAAATACCTAGAACCCGATTTCAGTGCCACCTATTGGGTTCAATTGCGAATACGAACCATCCACTCAAACGTATCTGGTTGAGAAAAGGTGAGAAAGACAGGAGACCGGCTTCGTTCTCATCCCTACTCCGTGCTGTTTATTGGGACGTGACACCGGTATAGTCTGGCAAATGAGTGTTGATCCAGAAAGACGCGGAAATTTTAAAAAATCTAGCACTAAGCATAGCAGGAATAAACTGCCTTGATACATTAATAAAAATAAATATAAAAATTTTAGCTTTGCCATAAGCTCAGGGAAATTTTAATCGAAATAGAATGAAAAAAATTCAAAAAAAATACGGTGACTTGGTTTTAATTAGCTCTTTCTCTGGGATAACTTACCAAGTGATAAGTTATCAAACGAGGTGAAAAATGATTAATTACTAAAATGACTATTAAAAAATAGGGGTTGGTGATAGAAGGGTTAAAATTTAGGGTTGTATGTATTTTGTAATGCCACATTATAAAAAAATAAAAACAAAAAATTTCGTCCAAAAATAAAAAAAAATTTTTGAGGGTGAACAACCCTTATCACTTAGGGGTATGAAAAATAGATAGTAAACGATTGTCAAACCTACTGAATACGCATATAAAATTTGGTAAAAATCGGTAAAGCCGTTTTGGTGGAGTACGGTAACTAACATTGTGACAGGGAAATTTTATATATTAGATTAATTATTCCTATGAATTACGACAATTACATACATTACAGTACTCAATATAATCAAACAAATGGCTGTAAATAATAGTTAGAATCTAATATCGATTGATACGTTATTGATGAATAAAAATAGCTCTAAATATTGCGGTATAACTGTTATAATGTGTGATGCTATTAGTGCGTCAGGATTCTTCCCTACTTTTATATCACTTTCATAACGTCTTATTTTTCAGGTTGGACTTCAGAAAGAACTAGGTCCTGATGTCATATTATCATACATGACCACAGGAGTCTTACTTCAGAAATTGATTTCGTCTAAATCGCTGAGTCAATATTCTCATATTATAATAGATGAAGTCCACGAAAGGAATCAAGATTTAGATTTCTTGCTCTTAGTAGTAAGAAAATTGTTGTTCACCAAATCTTTTCATACAAAGGTAATTGTAAATCATATTTATTCAAGCACCAATCCACTATAATCAGGTATTTATGAAGTATTTATTCCTCTAAAATCAACAATGAACAAAAATTCTAGCATCTCAATTTTTGAAAAATAGTCACAAAGACAATAAATTACTTTATCTTTGTCATATGAATCATAATGCAATGCAACTGACCATCAGCACATCTAATGTTGTGACCCATATCCTGTTCTCAGCTTTGATAAACAAGATCTCCAGTTGCTTCTCCGTTCATATACAAAATTAATTCACTTTTATAAAGTCTCCCGGTTGGCCATGAAATTTTGACACATTTCACCGTGTATATTTCGAAAATATTAGGTTATGCTCATTTTCCTGTCAGATAACTACGCCACGTTGTCCTCTCTACATAGAAGTACGGTAATTGCGTATTTTTCACAATGTGAATTTACTTGGAAAATTAATGAATTTGAGAAGATATGGGAATTCAACAATTCCAAAGACCTGGCGACTGTTGAAGAAAATTTTTCTTCTGTTGTTGCTATGGAAATATTTCACGTATATAAACTGGTTGGAAGATTCAGTAATGCTATTTTCTTGTACAGAAATCAAGAATCAAGTGTTGAAATTTTAATGAAAAATAATGGATAGAGTAGTCCATTACTTTGTGATAGTTCATTTGAAAAAAAAATAATAGTACCTGAATAACCCGGCAGGAAAATTTCTAAACGCACAGACGTACCTATGGAATTCCCCCCTTTTCGAAATTCTCAAGAAATAAGCCTACAGAAGACATTTAAATACCTTGTTGCACAACTTGAAATACACCAGTTTCATAATGTAGTAGTACTAAGTAACCCGAGTCTTTGTTAAACCTAAATAAAATATGTATAGTGATAGGATAGGAAACTATAACTAATTTCATTTTAGAGTTCAACATGTCCTAAGACAGAATGAAGTTTTCCTATTGCAGATTTCAGCTATGTATAGGACTTTTTGATATTTTGTCTCTGCTTCATCAAAACTGCTTTCAGCATTTTCAATTTCGAAGCAAAGAGTTCTTTATTATGCGAAGATAATGATCTGTGATGATAGCCTGTAAGATGGAACATTATGTTGATTGTTTAGAGTAGAATTGTTTTGACATTGGCGATATATCAGGAGTGCCAACTTGCCTTAGATTTAGTTACAAAAACGTGATAGACCTAAATCATGGCCAACCGGGAGACTTTACAAAAGTGAATGGAGTATGGGTAGGTCAACTTATGATCGCTTAACCTCCAAATAAGCAATTCTGTCAATTCAATATACACATTAACGCGACATTTGCACTTTTTGTTTGTTGTGATTTGTATTTTGTTGAATTGCTGTATTGAAAATTCAGGGATTTGACAAGTTTGCGACGTTACCAGGGCTAAGGGCAATAGGGAAAATTCGGGAATTACAAAAAAATGTGTCTCAACAGTTTTCCGGTGATGTTCTTGAGAAATTTGCGAGTAAGAAATTATTTCGGTTTATGCTACTACTTCTTTCGTTTTCAGGTTATACTCATGTCCGCCACGATTGACGCAAAAGAATTTGCCTACTATTTCAGAGGCCAGTACAAAGGTTCGGACATTCCAGCCCCCATAATTCATATAAAAGAAAGGAGCGTCTTCAGTTTGACCACTTATTATTTGGATCATTTGCCACAAGTGCAGACTGTAAGTTTCATGAAACAAATATTTATATATTTTGTATTTTAGAAAAAATGGCCTAAAAGTATTCTTTAATCATGCGCTGAATAAGGGTACCCAAATACTATCGAAGTAGGCAGTAGACTCTTGAAAAAGGTAAATTACAGTTTTACAAGCTTCTAATGTTTTGTCTGCCCTGAATACGTTTGTTCCGGATTCACTTGATATTTCTTGAGATCTTCAAAATGTATTTTTATAGGTTTTTGCCCTGTATAGCTATTGAGAAATAGTTTATTTTAAATAATCTGCTCATATCTCAAGAGACATTCATTTTGAATGTGGAAATACAAATTACAATGGAGATATATTCTTTACTGTTTAATAAATAGAGTTTTGGCCAGGTATTAAAGGTGAACTTCCTTGTACATTGTATAATACTTGTTTTATATAGTAGTGTAACATGAATGTATGCATGTCTATTTTTATTTCAGACACCTACTTTCGATGAGCATAAACCTGAGATAAGTAAAGAAATTCTGAATACATTCATGTTTTTGATGAGTGCTTTGGATAATCTTGACGAACAAAGAGAAACAAATGAGAGAGAGTTCGGTAGTGTTTTGGTGTTTCTACCGGGAATAAGAGAAATAGAAGATGTAGAAAAACTATTGAAAGATAGACAAAATAGTGCTAATGTTAATAGAAAGTAAGTATTTATGTTATCAACCTTAGTTTTGTGGCTACGTTCCTTAAAGCTTTGAATCAGGTAAAAAGCAAACAAAGCAGATCTCGCTCTTTGTAGTATTTCAGGTATCTATGTGGAACCATCAGGATGTTGTTAAATTCTTGATGCTTTCCATGAAAATCAAATGTTTTATTTCAGAAAACTCTAACTAAAACTTTGGTCCTTTGTTAGCCAACATGTAGCTGTACATTGTCACGTTGCACTATCAGTTTGTCGTGTCTATGCTCGTATAGCGCCAGTTTTTCTTTCAATGCCCAACCCAAACACATCAATTCTTGTCGCTAGGGATCTATCATGTTTTGAGATCGACTCGGAGTACCTTCCTTACAATCCTTCTCTTTGCGCTTTTAACCACTCTCATAGGGTTGTACTACCAAGGTGGAGTTCAATTCATAGAACTTGGGCCTCACACTAACCAAGATAAGTTTTGCTCCAAAATTTATGAGACATGTAACATTATTATGTTCTTAGCATTTCCTGTTCAGGAAAGAGTATTTATATTTGTATTTGGTGTCTCTATATGGATTAATGTTTCGTGGCACCTCCATAGACAGTCTTTACATGTTATGCAGATGGTTTGGGATTCCTACAGACAGGGATAGGCGCCAGTAATACGTCTGAATTATGAATTTTTAGCTTGGTTACAGGTGGCTTTACAGGTTTTTTCAACGCCTTCTGTTGGAGAACATCGAGAAGTAATCCAAGATCCTATTAACATTTCACATATTATCTACTTGGAGTAATTGCATTGAAACAAAAATTATTTTTAATATTTTTTTTTTATAGTTCTGAAGTTAAGTGGGATATTATACCTTTACATTCTTCTCTGCCTAACGATGACCAAGCCAGAGTCTTCAACCCGGTGAAACCACCTCTCAGAAAAATTATTCTTTCAACTAACATTGCTGAAAGTTCGATTACTGTCCCAGATGTAACTTATGGTGAGTTAAATCCTTTAAATTATAATTTTCGACCAGTGGACCTATAAAATGATAGAGAGTTCTAAAACTCCTGGCGTCACTGAGTACTTTTAGAATTTTTTTCGATGCATCTGGTTTTAGTGTGTTTTCAATGCAATTTTTTTCAGTTGTTGATTTCTGTTTGACGAAAACAATGGTTGTTGATAAAATCACGAAATTCTCAAGTTTGCATTTGGAATGGGCTTCGCATGTGAGCTGCGACCAGCGAGCAGGTAGAGCTGGTCGAGTCAGGAGTGGCCGAGTATATAGATTAGTGCCAAAAGAATTCTACGATGTAAGTAATATTTCCTTTCAGTATGCAGAAATCTCTTGAAAATCTCATTCTTTCACAGAATCATCTGCAGAAACGTAGTGTTCCTGAAATGTTGAGAGCCCCATTAGAGATAGTGGTATTGCATACAAAAATGCTGGAGTTGAGTGAAGAACCAAAAGCCGTTCTTGCCCTGGCGTTAAGTCCTCCAAATCTGAGCAATATCGAGAACACAATATGGCACTTGAAAGAAGTATGAATATTTTTCGATAATTTTGTCTGTACTTCATTCCCGATAATTTCAGATTGGAGCTATGCTCAAAACTTGCAGAGGAAGAACGAATATCTCAGATGGTGATATTACATTTTTAGGTATCGTTATGGCGTCTATGCCTCTAGACGTCTGTCTCTCAAAATTGATAGTTCTGGGCCATATGTTCAGTGTTTTAAATGATGCAATTATAATGGGTAAGTTGAAAAGATCAAAATATTTCACCATATGATTAGTGAGAACTCGATATAAATTATTGTTTTCATTGATATTTTAATATTTTACTTTTTGCGCGTATGTTCTGGTGAACATCGCGTTATCATTTTACCTAAATGTCTGTAACTTTCGAATTTTTTGACGAAAATGGTCTCAAACTATTTGGCCTATTCTGTCCGGCCGTTGCCACGATAACTTGAGCGGAAAAAGCTAGCACTTGAAATTTTCAGGGTAGGTGGCGCATCCCAATACGACGGACAAGTTCGTTAATGGGCATAATCGGCCCAATGGTTTCCGAGTAATAATTTTGTTTTCAATCAATATAAATCCGATCGAATTGAAACTTGGTGAATAGTTGTAGAATATAAACCTAAGCATGTTTGTGAAATTTTGTGAAAATCGTATCGCTAGAAAATTATTAAAAAATATTTTTGGTGTCACGATAACCTGAGAACGGAAAGAGATAGCGGCTTGAAGTTTTCAGGTTAGATTGTGCATATAAACGCGACATTTGAGTTTGTTCATAAGCATAATCGGCAATAAACGGTTTTAGAGTTATAGCCATCTGAAATTTGGTTGTTTTTTTTTTTCTCATTAACTCGGAAAATACAAAACCGATTGAATTCAAACATGGTTATTGGTTGTAGAATGCCAACGCGAAAATTAAAAAAAAAATTCTATATATCAGTAACTATTCGTCTGAAATTGCTGAAATTTTGCAAGAGCCTTAAGAACCTACCTCTAATGCCAAGTTTTAAGTTTTAACACGATATTGTTGGAGATTCGAGCAGCCTTGTGTGAGTTCAGTAGATGGGTTACCGTTGCCTCGATAACTTTCGAACGAAAGGAGATAGGTACTTGCAATTTTCAGGGTAGGTTGCGTATGCGAATGGGAGAGTTAAGTTCGTTTTTGGGGCATAATCGGTCTAACGGTTTCCGAGTTATACCCACCAGGAATATTATTTCCTCGATAACTCAAAAAATAAAGATTAGATCGAATTGAAGCTTGTTAACTAGTAGTAGAAAATCAACATAATGACGTGTTTAAAATTATGTAAGAACCGTACCCCTAGAAAATTTGAGAAAAATTAGGAAAAAAAATTTTTGTAAGAACCGTACCCTAGAAAATTTCAAAAAAATTACAAAAAAAAAATTGGTTCAAGCACTGACGTGAAGTCAGGAGCTTTTGCGCGTATGTTCTATTGTCTATTCTTCTGTATTGGACACCCTTAATCGAATTAAGTGTCCAATACAGGAGAATGGACAACATTATTTACCATGGTATATTCGATACAGGAGAATGTACAATAGAACATACGCGCAAAAGCTCCTGACTTCACGTCAGTGCTTGAACCAATTTTTTTGGCTTTCCTTTTAACGCTGGTTCATTTCTGGAAGTACAGAATTATTAATCGATTGGATATTAAATTAATTATTATGAATACTTTTTTCATCATTTTATAAAAATATAATTCGTACCATTCGCATCTAATTCGAATATTGGGTTGGTTTTCAGCTGCTGGAAGTTCTATACAAAATATTTTCGCTACGCCTTTCCATGAAAGACTTCAAGCTTATGATAAGAAATTACTTTGGGCTGATGGTTCCTGCAGTGACCTCATGGCATTGCTGAATTTGTACAAGGTAATGAATGATTATTTTTATCCTGAAAAGGTTACCGATATTCTTTTGTATGTAGGTCTGGCAAGCGTTTAAGAGGGATGGAGCATTCAGAAGAGCCAATGAGGAGTTTTCTTGGTGCAAGAAGAATTTTGTCAGTTTGAAAAGTCTTCGAGAATGGCACTTGCTAATCGGCGAAATACGGGCCAGATTGAAGCGATTGGGGATCGAGGAAACTGCTGGTCCATCCAGAGTTAATTTGACAATACATGAAAGGGTGACTGTGTTAAAGGTAACTCAATTCATTGTTGTACATTGTTCAGCGACCTTCCAAGTTTTACACCACAGTCGTCTATAGAAATAGCCTGGAACACAGTTTGACAACGCCGTATTTGATCGTCTCCTGGAGGCCTAATAACTGCTTCAATGCTGCAACGCGGAATATCGTATATCTCGAATTTAAAACATTGGAACGTTGACATTGTTGCCATAGCATGCTTCAAATAAAGTCATTATGTTACCAAAATATGAAGAAATTATTCTCTCTGGATGAAGTAACACTTTTGAAGTCACTGAGTATATTTGTGCGCTCCATGATTTCATGGTGGTGCCCAAATCTGTGTGTCATTTAGTTATTAACTATTAGCTACAGTTCACCTTATTCTATGTTCATACAAAAGAATTTTAAACAATTTTAAAATTAAACAAATTCGATTATTGAGATGAAATGAAGTTCCTTTCTCCAGATAATTATTTCCTATGATCTTTGGGATGTTACAAAATATCAATGTGTTGCTAAATTATTTCCGAACATTCAATATAAACGATTTTTGCTATAGGTGGTTATCTGCGGGGCTTTTTATCCCAATTACTTCACGAAGTCAACCGGGCCTAAACAAATTGATGAGAGAGAAGCAGTAAGAACAGTAGGTGGAAGAGATCCATATAAAACAGTTTATATGTCTGGAATTGAACCTGGACAGCCTGGGGTTCTGTACACCAAGGAAATCAAGCAAATGCTTGACATAAAAGATAATGCTAAAATCGAATTTGATGGGAGCAGGTTAGTGTTAAAATAATTATTTTGTTAGGCTTTATATAAAACGGCGACTGGACGAATTTCCACAAACAATATTTGCACTATATTAAGCCTTCACGAAAATCATTATTATTCTTATGGTGGGTTTAACAATCCTTTAATAGCTTTCTCAAGTACTAATTAATCATGTTTCATGTTTCCAGCAAAATATATGTAGAATTCAGGAACTATAATGAACCGGAAACTGTAACAGTTGACGGTCAACAATTTGTCACGACTATTCCTGGAAAAATCGCCATGCCTGTCTATCGAGCTTTGAAGAGGAGACAACTGAAGATGGACTTGAAAATGAGGGTTCTGCCTACACACTTGGCGAATGAACATGTTGCTGAGCTTGAAAAACAACAACAAAAAAGACTGAAAGGAGATAAGAGCAAAGCCGTGCAGAAAGAAGAAAAGACTGAAATTAATTGTTTTTCTCAGCAGGAATTCGATCCACTACCTTCAATTGATACGGAATATATTACTGTCTGCATCTCACATGTAAGTATAGGAAATCTTTATACGTATATTGTTGTAGGGGGTAACGTTGCACTACAACCTTAAGGTCTATTGTGCCTCCTCGTCAGAGCTGTCGATGTCATCACCATCTACAGCTCGCCTTCCAGTTCCAGAGTTCTGATGAACTTCAGTATCTGGGATGGCTTCAAGGAGGCTATGTCTTCGCTCCTGCAGATTTCTTGCCCAAAGCATTCCTTGCGTTGGTTTGAGATGGCGGGGCATTCCGTTATCAGATGATCAGGAGTTTCATCCTCCTCCCAACAGAATCTGCACTCTTCAGTTTCTGCTAGCCCTAATCTCATCATATGCTTCCTACGGCCGCAGTGCCCTGTGAGGAAACCAGTGAGGAGGTGCAGCGTCTTCTTACTGAGGTCCATATATTTCTTGGATCTGACAGTATCAAAGTTCCAAGGGAATTTTTTGGAGTGATTCATTCCGGGAGAGATCTCCAAAAATACCTCTTTCAATTTCTTCTTTCCAAAATTCACTTTTTTAGGTGTATCTACCTACCCCACAGTAGGGTTCTGAGCCAATAAAAGGGGGTTTGTGCTCCTTTCTTGGCAAGTGTGTTGGCCTCCTCATTTCCTGTGATTCCCGCGTGACCAGGAACCTAGACCAAGGAGACCCTGTTCTTGCCTACTTCATTGAGTTTTCTTCAACACTCCCATATTGGCTTGGACTCGATAACATGGGAGCTCATAGCTTTAATAGCAGCTTGACTGTCAGAGTGGATTGCTATATCACATCTCTGATAGTTTCCTTCTAGGTTCATTTCCACACATCTTTCTATTGCAAGTACTTCTGCCTGAAAGATTCTTTATATGTATACAGGGTGTGTCATTTACCATTTTTCCAAATTCGGTTGAGGAAAAAATATCAGTTTTTTTTTAGCTTTGAAATGTTTTTCCCGAATGAAATTAATGTTGGTATAATTTTTTCTATAACACATCCTCCAAATATCAATTTTCCTATTTCCATTGGTTTCCTGTTTATAGGCCAGCAGATTCATAAAAGTAAATAAAATTAGCATAAAGAAAGCAGAAGTTTATCTTGAGTCATTTTGAGAATATTCAATCATTTCAGAATATTAAATTATTAGTCATCATTTCTCCTAAATCGTTTTCGAGATTCATTGAATGTTGTGAAATCTGATAAAATTTCAGACACTACTTTTATAAATCAGTTCAATTAATGTTAATTTATACGAAATCGTCTTATTTATTTATAAATTTGATGAGAATTAGGATATTCAAGATAATTTCACTGTGACAATAGGCCATGATTGAAATTGTGCATAATCTTATGGTGGTAACATAATGGATATTGAATAAAAATGAAAAGTTCAGTAATTTTCAATAGTCAAGAATAGTGGAATATTTTTGTCACCAATGCTGTATTAAGAAAAAAATCATAAGAATTTAGTGAGTAAAAATGTTTTCTCAAACAATTTCATTGAATTTGAAGCATCAGATTCTGTTTAAATAAGAAGGGAACAAAGTACAGGAGTGTATTAGCACATTGTGAAATCTTTAAAAGCTTGTAACATTTTACCTGAGCCAAATCAGGAAAAGTAGTATATGAAAACATTGTTTTATTTGAGGAGAGAGATTCCATTATATTATTTATATAAATATTATTTCCAGAGGATTGATGCAGGTCACTTCTTCTGCCAAAATATTCACGACAACAGTCAACAGATCTTAACTCGTATTAACAAAATCCTGAATACGGCACCCTTGAAAACCGTGGACGAAGACGAAATAAATCTAGATGATTGCTATGTTGCCCTATTCACGGGAGATAATCAATTCTACAGGATAAAGATTCACAACAGATCGTCAAAAACTCAAGCTCAAATATACTTCATAGACTATGGAAATACGGCAACAATAAATATAAAAAATATATACGCTTTACCAAATGATCCGATCATGAAAACTGCGCCCATAGCTTTTGAATGTGTACTGATAGAAGTGCAACCTGCATGGGACATTATTCGTAAAGGAATTTGGAGTGACTATGTGAATAATCTGTTCGATGATAGAACGCAAAATACTATTCTTCATGGCAAGGTAAGTTTATCTTATATTTATCATTTATTTAATTATTCGATCTTGACCTTTTGTATAATATATTCTCGGTGACTTTAGAAGTGTTTAAACGTATTATTATTATTAGAACAGGGTCGTGGCAATAGAATGACTATATGTATTTATAAATTTCTATCGTAAAAATGCCAACATTTCACCTTTGACAATTTTAGCAAAAAAAAAATTTTTTTTATGAAGAAACCAGTAGGTATATTAGGGCTGACTAATATACTTCATTCACTTTTATAAAGTCTCTCGGTTGGCCATGAAATTTTGACACATTTGACCGTGTATATTTTGAAAATGTTAGGTTTGATAACTACACAACGTTGTCCTCTCTACATAGAAGTCTTACGTATTTTTCATAATGTGAATTTTCTTGGGATAAATAATGAATTTGAGAAGATATTATGTGAATTCAACAATTCCAAAGACCTGGCGAATGTTGAAGAAAATTTTTCATCTGTTGTTACTATGCAAATATTTCACGTATATAAACTGGTTGAAAGATTCAGTTATGCCATTTTCTTGTACAGAAATCAAGAATCAAAAGTTGAAATTTTAATGAAAAATAATGGATAGAGTAGTCCGTTACTTTGTGATAGTTCATTTGAAAAAAGAATAAAAGTACCTGAATACCCCAGCAGGAAAACTTCTAAACGAACAGACGTACCTATGGAATTCCCCACTTTTCGAAATTCTTAAGAAATAAGCCTGCTGAAGACATTTAAATACCTTGTTGGACAACTTGAAATACACCAGTTTCAAAATGTAGTAGTACTACGAAACCCGAGTTACTCTTAAACCTTAATAAAATATAGTGATAGGAAACTAAGTAATTTCATTCGAGAGTTCAACATGTCCTAAGACAGAATGAAGTTTTCCTATTGCAGATATCAGTTCTGTATAGCACTTCCTGATACTTTGTCTTTGCTTCTTCAAAACTACTTTTGGCATTTTCAATTTGAAAGCGAAGAGTTCTATATTATTCGAAGATACTGATAATATCTTGTTTAAGATGGAACATTATGTTGATTGTTGGGAGTAGAAATTGGCAACGTCCCAGAGAATTGTTTTGACATTGACGGTATTTCAGGAGTGCCAACCAGCCTTAGTTTTAGTTACAAAAACGTGATAGACCTAAATCATGGCCAACCGGGAGCCTTTACAAAAGAGAATGGAGTATACATATATTTTTAGTTATTGCGCCTATGTCTACTAGGTATGAACACAGGACTTTTGTACTAAGGGTTTGGGGGCTATTGCCTATGGTAGCTGATCACCACTTCCCTTTATGCGCTGCAGTATGACAGCTGTGCATTATGTTGATCATATCCTACAAACCAAAAACAAAAGAGTTCTGGTGACGAGACCTACTTAATAATATTTGATATGATCAATATGGTTATTATATTCAATAATCTTGTTATATTTCATTCGATAGCTATAATTTGTTGAAACACAAGTCGACTTCATTCATGTTAATACAACCGATTCTCTGAAAACATAGCTGTGTCATGCGACATCTATCCATAAAAAGCAGTGATTGAGACAGTTGCCAATATTGAATTATCTTTAGCTATAAATACTTATTTATAACGAATATTTATAGGTGTATTCAGTTTGTGATGAAGTTGTCCACCTTGAATTATTTAGGAGTAGACCTGACGGAGGAAGGGAAGAATCAATTAATCAATGGTTGATCAACAATAATCATGCCAGAAAAGTCGAAGAGAGTTTTCTGTCGAAGGTGAGGATATTCTTAACTCATCTGAGATATTATTAAGTTCTTTCAGATATTTATTTCTTATTGTATTGCTTCCTCATCTTGTAACTTCCATATGATTTTTGGTGAGATGATCAATTTGTTTTTCAGCAAAACCATGAATTAAGACAAAGAATATTACAATCTGAAAACCCGTATAAAGAAGCTCAGATAACTAAAAACGAAATGATAAAGAAAAAAGACGTTATCGAAATAGAACCCAACATGAGAGGCCTGGAGAAATTCATTAAGGAAATTACACTGAAAGGACCTTATAGTCCTTTGGAAATGAAAATACACAGTGTCGTATCTAAGGGAATCAGCAAACTTGTAGATATTGATGCTTCTTCTGTTAATTCAGTTCTTCTGGACAATGATCCTGTAGATTCTCATACAAGGTAATTTTTTAATTTTGAATGTTCAGTATGTTACATAAGCTGATTAATATACCGTTATAAGATAATTTTACAAAGGAGCTAAAAATTATTGGATCTTACAATGGAGAAGTATAACGGGTAATTCCGCAAAAGGAGCAGATTAAAAATAATTCTGCTGGTACCTGCCGACACGTGTTTCTGCTAGTTGACTTCTTCGGGACAGGGCAACCAAGAAAAAGGTGGAAAGATAACTGAAAACAGGTGACACCACAACAGGAGCGAGCAACCAATTTGTGCCTTCAGCAAAATGATTTGTGCCTCCAGCAGAATGATTTTCTCTGCTCCTTTTGCGGAATTACCCGTTATACTTCTCCATTTTAATAAACTTATCCGCGTTATCCTATTTTCATATTGGATATTACCTAGATTTGATATCAAAATTGTTCTTTAAAAAAAAATTTTAAAGAATCAAATGTTCAGCTTTTCCCTAAACGAAAGAAGATAAAAAAATGTGGATAGGGGCTTCGGGGCTTTGGTTCAAACTTTCACAAATCATATCTCAGAGTTGGGAATGATATAAATGTATTCTTATGATAGAACTGCATCATAAAAGAAATTAAATTCAAAAAAGGATAATTTAAAACAAAGTGCCAAAAATTATTAATCCGAAACCACCAGACCATTTCTACCCTTATCCGAGATATTTATTCCTAAAATCTACTCTGAAAATTATATTATATCAGTTTAAACTTAGCCAATATTCCAGTTTTGTTTTTACTGGAGATATTCTGAACTCAGTTTGATTAACTTACCAAAGTATATATTTCCATCATCATATGGATTATCCAAGGGCATTATATTATCACCCAAAAATTATAATATCCTATAATCCTCATAATTCTACGATAGCTGAGTTTTTTTGGTCATTTTGCAAATTCAATCATACTTTGTTTTCTAGAACAGGAGGTATTTTTATCATGAGTAACGAAATGAATTTTGAATAGAACT
The DNA here is from genome assembly GCA_937662695.2 of Halyzia sedecimguttata. NCBI lineage: Eukaryota > Metazoa > Arthropoda > Insecta > Coleoptera > Coccinellidae > Halyzia > Halyzia sedecimguttata. Next base: position 98,203,247 of record OW569412.2, on the reverse strand, counting down.
AGAAATAAATATAACGTGTATTTTATCGGTAGATAAGATGATATGTATGAACACAGATCATTCATATATACAGGGTGAGTCTTTGACCTCTGCATTAATTTTAACCAAAGATTCCTCTCATCAAATGAAACACTTTTTTCATTTACCATTTTTCCAGATTCGGCTCAGGTAAAAAGTTACAAGCGTTTAAAGATTTCACAATGTGCTAATCACTCCCGCATATAAATTATCTATGACATTGTTGGCGGACGAGAATAAGGCATGGTAACGTGGTTTACAGCTTGATTCGGAATTCCAACGCTCAGGGACGGATCCATAAAAGTAGTGAAATTTCTGGAGTTTTCCATTTTAAAACATTCAATGAAGAATATCTCGAAAATGGTGCGTGTAAGGAGAAATGATGAAGAATAATATAATGTTCTAAAACGATGGAATATTCTTGAAATGACTCAAGAAAAACTTTATATGCTTTCTTTATGCTATTTTCGTTTAGTTTTATGAATCCACGAGTCCATAACTAGAAAACCAGTAGAAGTAGAAAATAGCTAATATTTGAAAAATATGTATCATAGTTATAGGAAACTTTACGCCAACATTCATTTTATTCGAAAAAAGGATGTTAAAGCTACAAAATAAAAACTGATTTTTTTTCAAAATTTCAACAGCCTGTATCTTTTTACCTGAGCTGAATTTGGAAAAATGTTAAATGAAAAAAGTGTTTCATTTGATGAGAGGAATCTTTGGTTAAAATTAATGCAGTTGTCAAAGACTCACCCTGTATATTCATAGATACAAATACGGACGTTAATTTTCGATTACAGCATTCCGAGAAATCGTAGAATTACGATTTAATATTGAAATTTTGAAAAATCATATCTCCGAAAGTATTAGCTTGTTAGAGTTGAAAATGATATCAATGGATTCTTATGATGAAACTGCATTTTAAAAAACATTGATTTTGAAATTTGTATTTGTATGTAAAAATAATTTTTTTTTTTCTTTATCATATCACATGTTGCCATAATGTAGACTTTTTCACTTACTCTATCTTGCTGTGCTTGACTGCATTTGTTAACAACCTATTATACCCTATATAAAAAGTTGCTATCTCCTCTCACCTATTTCTTTTCTCCCTATTCTAGGTTAATTGTAGCCAGTTACGTGAAACAGTCTCCATCAGGAAACAACCTCAACTTACGTCAGACCACCATTATGCCAAACATACCAGGTTTTCCTTACCTGATGGCCATGTTATTCTGTCCACAGATGGAACCAAAATTGAATGCAAGTGTTTCGGTGGTGTCATCCTTGCTCTGTGGTCTGGGAGTATATAATCAATCCAACAAGTCATGTTTTCCCGCCCATGACATGGCACTCGTTCTGGATACAGAAATTACCGAAGAAATTGTGAATGCGGTAAGATTATTGACATTTGAAAAAAATGACTGCGTCCTACCATGAGCTCGCAAAAATGTCAGCAATTTCATTCTATATTCCATTTATATTTTATCGTACTCCTTATTTTAGCGAAAATTAATTCATCATATATATTTTTTTGATCCACATTTAAAATTTTTTTTAGGTAAATGAGATTCGATATTCGATGAACACATTTCTAGATATAATGAAGAATATCTATGAACTAGAAGATCATATGGAACACATTGAACAATATCAGAGGTCTATCAAAACAAAAATTTTTCAGTAAGTATGTATTATGAATGTTAATCCAATATACGGGAACTACACAACATAATGCTTGGCATATATCACTCTTATGTTATGCTGAATTGAACATTATTTACTGCAACACGAATACCTGTCAATTTTTTGTATAAAAAATTCGAGAACTTTATGAAATGTAATAGGTTTCGCTTCGCATAATGTAATCATTATCATTAATGTTTGTAGGCTGCTGAAGAAGAAAATGAAAAAAATTACTCCACAATTCGGCCCAAATCTTGATGCATGGAACGATAATCCCCCTGACTTGGAACTTCTAAACCCGCCAGTGACTGAAGACCTCATATGGCCTCTTCATTGGTTTGTTAAAGTAAGGAAGGTTGATGAGGTAGCCGTTGAAAAATGTGCGAATCTCGAGAAAATGGATATGTTAGCTAAGAAGTGAGTATCTTTATTACTCGCTTAACAACTACAGAGTAATGTAGCTGCATCAGTTGAAAAAAATCAATTTTGTAATCGCCCTTTATGAATCTTGATGTAACAATATTTTTCTTTTAGGGTGATACCATTCGAAAATATCACATGTATGTTATGCAACGAGTTCTTCACCTGCATCATGAGACTGAGAATGCATATTATTTCTCCTGCACACAAATTAAAACATGAAGATTTAAAATATCAGCATTCTATAGGCTGAGTAGTGTGATACTGTATATTATGACATTTAAATGAGAACTATTCTTCATTTGAAATCGATCAGAATATTATTGATTTTTATTTTGTTACCTAAGAGTTTTTTAGTTCTTAAGACAAAGCAAACCTTTTAAAAATAAATCTCTATAAGTTACCTGAAAGTTTACCGTTTTTCCATTGACTATCTATTTTCCCTTTGTTCAGATCAAATCGATATGGACTTGTTCACATTTTTGGCGCTCTTGTTCCTCGGAACAGAGTGCTTATCAATTTGCCCAAATATCTGTAATTTTCGAATTTTTTGATGAAATTGGTCTCAAACAATTTGGTTCGACTCACTGATCAAGAATCCGAGGTCGAAATCGATTATGTCCGTCCGGCCGGCCGTAAACACGATAACTCTCGAACGAAAGGAGTTAGAGGATTGAAATTTGCAAGGTAGGTTTGGAGCGTAAATATCTCGGACGAGTTCGTTAATGGGCGAAATCCATCAAGCGATTTCGAAGTTATGCCGTTTATAGTAAAAACATTTTTTATGAATATTTCCGAAACCGATCACTCGATGTATCTGAAATTTAGCATCAAATTGTAGAATCTTGACCTTCATACGCATGTGAAGTTTCGTTTTGATGAGGTTTTCGTAAAGTGTAAAAAAAAAATTTGAAAATTTAAAATTTTTTTTTCTACAATAACTCTCGAACGGAATGAGCTAGGCAGTTGAAATTTTCAGAGTAGGTTAGGGAGATGAATATCTCGATTAAGTTCGTTATTGGGCCAAATAGGGCAGATGGTTTCGGAGTAACGAAAAAAAAATTTTTTTTTCAACTAATAAATTTCAAATTCAATTTTTTTTGAGATGCAGTTTCACCATAAAAATCCATTGATATCATTTTCAACTCCAACAAGCTAATACTTTCTGAGATATAATGTTTCGAAATTTCAATAATGAATCGTACTTCTATGTTTCCACAGAATGCTATAATTATTCTATCTATGATTTATTAATGATCTGTGTTCATACTCGTACATGTCATGCTGTTCTGTAAGAGAGAGTCAAATTCATTTCAGCTATTTTAATTTGATTTCTTCCATGGTGCAATTCTCATTCATTGTTTTAATTGAATTTCCTTTATGATGCAGTTCTATCATAAGAATACATTGATATAATTCTCAACTCTGAGAAACCAATACTTTCGGAGATATAATTTATCTGTTTGACAAGAGCGCCAGAAAGCAGGTGTCCACAGGGCTTGAACCAATTTTTCAGTATGAGGTTGAATAGTATTGAGGACACAGATCCCAAAAATGTAAGATGTACTACCAGCCAGGATTTATCCATAATCTTCACCATTTGCATAGTTTCCCGTTCGAAAACGATCCGTATCGGCATATTTTGCGTGGAAAATTTAACACCGAACGAAATTCCTCCGAAAAATACCGACCTTCTTTACGTCGATTTCGAATTAAAAGTTTTGACATAGTTTATTCAGCAGATTAATCTTTCGACATAAACTCGCCAGCAAGTCCTACTTTGGAGCGGGCAGCCATGTCGCTCTGCTTTTCGACTATCGATTTTGTCGCGATCCGGGGTCCGGACGTGAACAAAATTTCTTTCGTAAATCCTTCGAAAACTAATAGATATCGAAATTTCGTCTTCAGCTTTCGCTTCTTACTGTTAGCTTCGGTGCGTCCTCGAAACCCCCCTGAAATAAAAAAAAAAATTCCGATTTACTTCGGAAAAATACTTATGTCACTTTCGGAAATGTTTTAAAATTATATGGAATTTTTCCAAAGATCGCCACTATAGCCTTAGGTGAAATTCAACCATCCCCTTTAAGGTTACGGGGGGTAACCTCAAAATCCCCTGGAGACGTCCCCTCATTTACACACATTTACCCTATAGTAAAATTCTTAACGTCCTTCGCCAGATACTGAAATCGGTTGCCAGTATTTCTTCAATAACTCTTACAATATAGATCGATCTTTCGTCTTCAAATTTGAAACTTGGCTTTAGAATTAGGATTTGCAGAAGGTTCTTGCATGGAGAATTTCAGCAATATCGGACGGAAAGTTTCTGAGATACATAATATTTTTACATGCATGTTCAATAATTTTTGGCGCTCTGGTTCCTCGGAACAGAGTGCTTATCCATTTCCACAAATGTCTGTAATTTTTAAATTTTGTCTGAAAATGGTCGATTTGGGTCGACTCACTAACCAAGAATCCCTTGTCAAAATGGATTCTGTCAGGCCGTCCGTCCGTTAACACGATAACTCTCGATAGCAATGAGCTAGACAGTTGGAATTTTCAGAGTAGGTTTGGGAGATAAATATCTCGGTTAAGTTCGTTATTGGGCAAACTCGGCCGAATGGTTTCGGAGTAAAGAAAATTTTTTTTTACATAACAAATTTCGAATTGAATTTTTTTAAGATGCAGTTTCATCATAGAAATCCATTGATATCATTTTCAACTCTAAGAAATCAGTATTTTCCGAGATATGATTTTTCACAATTTAAATCGTAACTCTACGATTTCAGTGATTTCACAGAATGCTGTATCGAAAATTAATGTTTGTATCTATGAATTTCATCTGTGTTCATACATTTCATCATTGTCATCTCATCTACAGATAAAGAGACATGTCAAACAAAGTATGATTGAAGCTCTAGTATAATCCATATGATGATGATGGAAATACCTATATACAGAGCGCCGGATGAACCTTTAAGCAGACTAGGCGACTGCCTATAGGGGCCCCGCAATAACAAGTGGCCTCGTGCACGCACTAGAAAAATTAAAATGATAGTTGAAAAAGGGGCCTATGAGCCCACCACATTGTTAATTTATGTTAGTCATGCGAAATTCTATTGACGAAACCCTTTGGGGATCGAATATGTTTTTCCCCAGTAGAGGAATACTGGAATTCAATTATATAGTTTTCTGTACAATCTTGTACATTTGTCGCATTCTATAAGTACGGATTTGTTATAAATAGTTATATCTTCTATGTATTTCTGAAATCGCCCAAGGAAATGTACCTACATCAATATAAGAATCATGAAATTTGATCTACAACATCAACACGTAATAATGATAATTCAAATAATATATAAACCCAAATTAAACTTAGGTCAGTTTCACACCCTAAATGCCACCCGGGACAATGACACGGGTTGTTCAAGCGAAGATGAACACGCAACACGAGTCAAATTTATCCTATATCTGCATCTATCCACCCGTCGACAAATCCAAATTTCTGATATCTTTCTATATTAGCAAATTAATTTCTGTTCTGCGTTAGGACTGTATACTGTATTTCCCACAAGCGAAAATCAAAATATCTAAATTAATACTATTCGAAGTTCGAACCATAGAAACACAAATATTTCAGTGGCGGGGAAAATCAATACTTGAATAATCGCCAAATTTCCACGGGACGAACATTAAATATGAAAAAACAGAATGTGCGAACATTATCTTTAGTAGTTTGTACATTCACATATTTATTGATTGGAGCAGCTGTATTTGATGCACTTGAATCGAAAGAAGAAAGTAAACGAGATGAGTTACTGAAAGGTAAAAGGGATTGAGCACGTTCTCCGACTTTATGTTCATGTTTATTCATTTCAGTCTCTTCAAACGGCCTCAAAAAGAAATACAATATCACAGAGGACGATTATAAAATGATAGAATTGGTTATAACGGAATATAAACCACATAAAGCTGGTCCTCAATGGAAATTTGCAGGTGCTTTCTATTTTGCGACTGTTGTCTTAGCCATGATAGGTTATGGGCATTCTACTCCAGTCACTGCTGGAGGAAAGGCTTTTTGTATGGGTTACGCAATGGTAAAATTAATTCTCTTATACAGTTTTCAACACGGAAATAGCACATCTGCTCTTTTCATAGCTTTTTTTGTAGGAAATAATTTATTAGGTTAAGATGCAATTCACTGATTATCTTCTTCGGCGTTTTGAGAACCAAGTAGTTGGTAGTTTATACAATCACGTATCTTTCTTGTTTTATTTAGTTTTCCTAAATTTCAACCGAAAATATTTGAAACAATAATAGACTTAGTAAATTTAAACAGCCGTGCCAGGGGCGGCTCAAGGCCGGGGTGCGAAAATATTTTGGCACCGTTCCCTCTTTTGGTAGGAAAAATGATTTTTTAGGGCGGCGTCTGGGTGCCCTGCATCCTCGCTGGAGCCTCCCCTGAGCCATGCTTAATACTTTTATAATAGTATCAAAAAATCAGGAAGAACTCATATTTAGGTAAAAGAATCAGTAATTCAAGGAAATGGTAAAAACTGAAGGTGAGCGACAACATAAGAAAATCGTTCCTTGCAAATTCAAAATACCTCGACAAATATCGTGTAGGGCATCTTCTGCTACATCTTGTATATATATTGTATACTGTTGTAGGCGGTATAACGTTGCCCTGCGACCTTAAGGTATACTGTGCCTCCCGTCAGAGCTGTCGATGTCATCACCATCTACAGCTTGCCTTCTAGTTCCAGAGTTCTGATGAACTCCAGTATCTGGGATGGCTTCAAGAGGCTACGTCTTCGGTCCTGCAGATTTCTTGCCCAAAGCATTCCTTGCCTTGGCCTGAGATGTCAAGGCATTCCGTTATCAGGTGATCAGTAGTTTCATCCTCCTCCCAACAGAATCTGCACTCGTCAGTTTCTGCTAGCCCTAATGAGCTTCCTGAAGGCCACAGTGCTCTGTGAGGAAGGAAACCAGTGAGGAGGTGCAGCATATGTTCTTACCTGAGTTCATATATTTCTTGGATCTGACAGTATCAAAGTTCCGGAGGAATTTTCTGGAGTGGTACATTCCGGGGAGAGATCTCCAGAAAATACCTCTTTCAGTTTCTTCTTTCATCCGAAATTCACTTTTGTAGGTGTATCTACCAACCCCAGAGTAGGGTTCCGGTCCAATAAAGGTGGTCGGTGCTCCTTTCTTGGCAAGTGTGTCGGCCTCCTCATCTCCCGCGTGACTAGGAACCCAGACCAAGGAGATCCTGTTGTTCTTGCCTACTTCATTGAGTTTTCTTCGGCTCTCCCATATTATCTTGGATATGCTACATCTTAATACTCGGTTTGATGAAGAACAAATCAAGTGATCAATGAATGGCTGGGTTTATGGTCTCCCAAATTGCTGGCAGTTCATTTGCTAGTTCTTGTAACTTTTGCATGGTGTTGTTGTCCTTTTCCCTCCACATAAAAATTCGACCATAATTTGATGACAATTGAACGAAATAATTATCCAGTTATATGGAATGAGGCTTTAGAATCACCAGAATGTGTACATGCATAAAATACAATGAATATTTCGAATGCAAGAATTAAAAGATACAATTTAAAAATACATCATAATGGGATAGTAAGAGATTTTAAATGTAGTTATAAATATGAAGAAAGTGAAGCGGTAAAGTGTAGGGACCTTCCAGATGCCTGTTGCGAATATAGGGATTTTCGGAATAGTCCACACACACTCACGGAAGGTCACAATGGCTTGCGTGTGTCCTAAACGACAGAAGCACGCATGTTAATAGCGTGCTTCTGTCGTTTAGGTTTTTTTTACGAATCGAACTCACGCGAATCACTAATATAATCAGAGGCCCCACGTTGGGAGCCAACGTAACTGTCACTTTCCCTATCGATATCTTGATTCCAGATACCTATAGTGATATAGATAAGGCGATATAGGGTGGCTATGTATTATATTCGGGATGTTATATTTACTTGTATTATTGCCCTTTTGAAGTGTTATAAGTTACAGTGTGACACGTTACTTCCAGACATTCCAAACTTGTTTTAGGTTGGTATTCCCTTGGGTCTGGTGATGTTCCAAAGTATAGGAGAGCGTCTCAATAAATTCGCCTCAGTTGTAATACGTCAAATAAAGAAGTATCTGAACTGTGTTAAAATCGAGGCGACAGAAATGAATCTCATGTTTGCCACCGGGATGCTCTCTTCAATTATCATAACCACTGGAGCTGCAGTATTTTCTAGATATGAGGGTTGGACGTATTTCGACAGTTTCTATTACTGTTTTGTAACATTAACCACCATAGGATTCGGCGACTATGTGGCTCTACAGGTAAGTATTACTATGGTATTTGGGCACTGCACAGACAAGAGATATCTATACCAGGTTGTCCAAATACAATGGTGTTACCGCGATGTCGGACTGGGGTATGTTGAATTTTCTTTCCCTCCTTATCTGTTTTTTCGAACCGATTTCGAAAGTGCAATAATTTTTCTGTATTCTTGAGCTTCTTGGAAAAACTATTTGCACAATTTCCAGTCCGACATCAGTTATTATAGTGCTTTTCATGATCAAATAGATTAACAAAAACGTTTTTAGAATGATAATGCATTGAAGGACAAACCAGGATACGTTGCCTTGAGCTTAGTATTCATACTATTCGGTTTAGCAGTTGTTGCAGCGAGTATAAATTTACTGGTACTACGATTCATGACAATGTAAGTAAAAGATAAATCTCTACCGCCTTTTGATAGTATGTACTGAGTACCTAAGTAATTTTTTTTACTCAGGAATGCTGAAGACATCCGTAGGGATGAACAAGATTTACAGTCTTCATCTCATCATGTTCTGACACTTGACGGAGAAGTAATGGCAGTGAATGGAAAACTCCTGGCTGGTCACGCTTATATGGAAGAATCCGACTTCGACCAAATATCTGTATGTTCGTGTAACTGTTTAGGTTTGAATCACGGGGACAATCAAGAATTATTATTAGATACTAGCTATCATCCTTCTCAAACAGTTTTACTCACAAATTTGAGCGTCAAAAGGGCATCCGTGTGACAATCCTTCGGAGATGATTGGTAAAGACCTTGCAGGGTTTTATATGTTGAAAGAATTCTTGAAACAACTCGAGATTGAAGAATATCAGGTACTATTCATCCAAATTTATTGTATCGTCTTCAAAGTAGGTCCCTTCCGAAATAATATACACTTATACCAATGAATAATCCAATCAGAATATTTTTTAAATTAATTCTCAAGAATCACTAGCCGTGAATTATAATTTATGTCTTCTATCGACTGAAATCAGGTTTCTGAAAGTCGTAATTTGAGTTTTGTTTAATGAGATTTGTTGAGTTTTTGGCCAGAAATTCGTTTACAATGATAGCCTTGTTAGATAGCGCGTTACGTATCGTGGTACAACAAATTTCTTTTCACAAATCTGGTCTTTATGATTAAGGCGATTCACCGTAACATTTTCAGTACTTCAGTACCCAAAATTCTGATGAATTGCAGTGTAGAAACACTAAATGGTAGATGACACTCAAACTCCAAGTGAGTATAGAGGACAGTTATGAACATCACCAACATATAGAATTTCTACAATATCTCTAAGCAGACTTTTTAAATGATAAATTTCCGGTACTTTCTTCACAGAATGTATACAATAAATTTCTAGAACGCATTATTAAACGTGACTATCAGATATGTATTTTGTTGATAAAAAAGTTTGTGCCAAAAAGTGATATTTTGATAACAAATTCTGAGAATATGATTGACTTGTTTCTAAAAACTCATTACGTAGAAGTCCCTTAAAATTTAATTTTGCTGCCATTCTCAAGAATAGCTCCATGGTTGAAATGAAACAGGTCATTAAATTTCAGAGATACTTCAGAAACATATTTAATGTTTTGCTAATACAAATACACCAAAAATTAAAATATCTAGAAGCACTTAATAGTCTTCGAAACTATCTTAGATTTTTGTTAAAAAATCATTGACGAAAAAAATTTATATTACGGTAAAATGAATTTTTTACACTTGAAATTTTGATTGAGTTTGTTTTATGTTAGAAATCAGTGGTTCGGCTAATATGAATACAATCGTGCCAAATTGAATGGTTTAATTTTCGATGTTTTCATTAAATGTTGTTATGAAGAAATTGTTTTTTCTTAATCCTTTCTGTTCCAGATGGTAATTAATGGTTTTAAAACAGAACTGAAATTATTATAGAAAGATAAGGTGTTTCTAGGTGGAGGATCGGTTCTAGTTAATCTGTTACTGTTTTTTTGAGACAGCTTAGTCACAGCAGTGTTAAATTTTAATCCAGGAATGGTGGCTGATATTTTAGGCTACAAAATTTGTTTCCTTAACCAGGCAGGGGCTTGAAAGAGGGGCGTGCAGTTCATAGAAGCATTGCTTTCTCTAAAATTATCGTTACATCTGTAATTTTCGATTTTTTTGCCCAAATTGGTCTTGAACGATTGGGTTCTACAGTCATAAAGTGGCCTCATATAATTGAATTCGTAGTAACTAAATATTTAATTATCAATCTCTATTATAAAAACTAATTAAATGTTTTATTACTTCATCATTATATCCTTTCAACACAGGTTTTCCTGCATCATACTTGCAGGCATCAAATAGTGGCAACCGTTCTGTTTGATACCAAACATTTTTTATCTCCCCGTTGAAATTCAATGTGTTCAATTGCAGAACGCCAAACTGAAAAAGCCTGCCATCTGTGTGAACACATTGTACAGTTACAGGTGTTGGCAATTCTTTCACATCATCCTAGAATTCGGAAAAAATTAATAGTCAATGAATTAAATATTTTGATCAGACTTACACCAAACTGCTGTTTAGCATATGAAGCTGCGACTGTGAAGGTCTTTAAAAGTGAACGACCATAGATTTGGTTATCTGTAACATCTTCTTCAAATAGATTTTTAACCTTGGTGCTGTCGTAATGAATAAATACTGTGTGTGGGTGATTAGCAATTATGCCTTTACGGATAGCTGAAATTGAATTATTTTAATTTAGAAAAACAACAACATGGTCTAGAAAAACCAAAACAAATACTCACGGTACGTATTTTTTAATTCATATATGTTCTCCTCATTTAACGTCGCTGTATAGTGAATTGGATGCAAATCTGGTATATCGTGCTGTTCAGTTGATTCATCTGTTATTGGAGGTAGTGGTTTCCGAGAAACTAACACTGTGTCCCCTGTCAATTGGAACTGTATTAAATTTTCTTCCCTAGTAAATGGGAATGAAAAATATAGATCATTCAATATGAATCGATTTTTAACAATGTCGTGTTCTTCATGCGTTTCTAATAGGTTCAGTAACTTTGAAGTTATCAATTTACTGAAAAAAAAAGGTTAGTCTTCATTCATTTGTGATTTTCATTACATTACTTTTTTCTATCGCTTGATATACCATATACTCTAGGAAAATTCCAAGCTGGCCTTGTAGGATCTTTTATCTTTGGTAATTTGACTTGTTCTGCATCAAATAGATGAGCACTCAATATTATACTTCTTGCTTGACTGTTTATTTCCTTAGATAATGAATTCAAAACATATTTTGTAGGGAGTCCATCTGCTATCTTGACACTTTTTGTGAGAATTTGTGCTTGCTGCAGGCCTTCCAGTAGAACATTATTATCTTTGTAGGTGAACAGAACTTTATTATGCCAATTAGGATGTGTTTCATTATATTTTATGGGTAATGGTTTCATACCAACAATTTCAACTCTAGAAAGACATATATGAAGGTAAATATTATTATTGAATGGCAAACTATTCTCTCAATTATTACCTCTCAAATGTTCTCTTTTCCAAAACATCTTCTGGTCGACTAATAGAAATACCATTTCTCAAAAGCAATTGCTCTGCTGGAGTCTTTAAAATTTTCTTCCTTCCTTGTACAACCCAATGTTTTTTGAAATGTTTTCCTATGTGTTGTTTTAATAAAACCACCCCTAGTTTCATCTTATACGAAATATATCAGTCATAGACAAGATATCATAGACAAGTTGAAGATATCAGTTTAAAATTTTTTTACTCTAGAAAAATGAAATTCTTAAAAGATTTTGGTTAGACCACAGAAATTCACAACAGATTTCTTCTATGCAGATAGTGAAGATGTATTCGAACATGGATGAACAAAATGAAGCAATTAATGTTATATACTATTATAAATAAGAATCTTGAAGTCCTAGACGGAAATTTTCCAGTTTAATTTACCATCGAACTCACTCCGAATCTTGTCATTGACGTTTAGTGGTTATTAATATTAATGGGAAATTTATACATCTTTACGTTGGCAATATAGGCGTCTTTGTTGGTATGAAGTCACAATTTGTCATATTTCATATTTCTATTCTGTCAGTTGGTGTTTTGATTCGATAGTGAGTGGAACGTAGACAGCGTAGACTACCAAGATATCCAAAATAACCTTCATTTTTGCATTACCATTTTAGGATACAAGAATTTCCATTTATGTTTTATATTTGTAAATAAGGTAGTCTCGATATTTTGTACGAAACTGGTGTTATGTGGAACGGTTCCTTTTTATCGATGAGGAACATTCTTAAGATGCGTTCGTTTTCTTGTTGACTTTTTTGCGTTTACGAATATTGAAGATTTTTCCAAGATGCTAGCTAATGGTCAAATTGTTGGAGATGGCTCCTGGAATCTCCGTGTACTGGTTACCGATTTGCAAACAGAACGCCCAATTCGGGTGAAAGGGGACCTTCATATTGGAGGAGTAATGCTCAGACTTGTTGAGGAATTAGGTAAGTAAATACAAATAAATGTGCTTCCTTGGCTGACTGTTTAATTAGTTTATCCTCCTTTTTTCATTTGTTTATGGACGATTTAAAGGTAAATTCTGATTTCTTCATTGTGTAGTTCATACCTATTTTTCTTGTGACTGCTCTTAATCTTTTGTAGAAACTTTGCGACTTTTGTGTTCATAAATTGAAACCTAAAAACAATTAGCATTGTGGCACTAAAATATTAGATGCTGTGTAAATAAAATTAGCATCTAAGGGTTGGAATGGAAAAAAATATTTCTCAATGAACTCATTAACCGATTAAGATGGAAGTCTGAATATGGATCATTGTTTATATGTTCTAAATCTATATTATTTACCTATCAGCTGTTCGCTAGTTATCAAAGAAAGATGGTGAAAATACAAAAGAATCTGTACATAATATAGATATTAACAATAAAGACATGAAAAATAAAGATAATGATTATATATTGTAGAGGAACTATTTTAAATGTGTAAAATTTGCATGTTATATATTTTAAATATTATTCCTTAAGGAATTGATTTAATTTCCTGCAATACTGCATGTCCAGTCTAATTATTTCTCGAATTATTTAACAGCTGCTTGTGTTGTGTAATGATAATCGCTGATGAGTTAAATTGTTGAAGAAAAGTTGAATTAGTGGAAACCTTCTCTCTCTTTATAATTTATTGATATTATTATGTTTGCTTCTATGAATGTTCTGAATATTATATGAGCACCATCGACTATTTGGCAGTTCTAGAATTGTTTACTTCAGCATTGAATGTAATTCAAATCTTAACTTATATTAATTGAAAAAACCGCCTAATATACCTATTTATGTATTTATGATTATTTACCTACTTGAGAAATTGTGATTCTATAACACTCGCTATAATATGAATTCTAATAGATCAATTTCTAGTGACCGACCGAAAGTTCGGTTTCGGTTTCGGCCAGTTTCGGCCAAGAAATCTAGTTTCGGCCTTAGTTTCGGTTTCGGTCCAAAATGGCCGAAACTTTCGGCCGGGCCGAAACTTAAATGTTCGTGAATTATCCTGGTCGTTTGGCCAGGAGTTATAAGTAGGTATACATAATTGTCGTACGAGTTATTGTGATCTATCTTTGTTATCACTGAGAATTCATGAGAATTCACTTTAATGATTCTTAATTAGATTACATAGGGTGATTCAAAATAAGACGTGAAACTTGGAGTGACTCATTAGCTGTTGTTTAATCCATATTTATTAATAACCGAAAATCAACGGTTGTTGGAGTTCGGGTGATTTTTAAAAGATTTCTGAACTTATAGTACAATTTTCGTCAATTTTTTCTACGTTGACCAAATTTGGTGATAATTTTGGTTTATTTTCATCAGAAAAGAATATGATATGTACGAAAAAAGCAAAACTATGCTGTATAAGAGGTTGAAAAAGAATTAGTATGATTTGAAATGTTGTATGTATATGAATGAATGAAAAATCAATTTCTAATATCAATTTATCTGCAACTTTCGAATTTCACAATTTTGTATGCCAAAGTTATTTTAAAAACTTGCCACCTTCCTTCTTCATTCTCTAAAAGATTTAGTTAGATTGCTTTACTAGTTTCGTTTCAGCAGATTTTTCATAAGCAACCTTTTGAATGTCCGGCATTTAAAATAGTGAATGTGTATCAAAAGACAGCGTGAGTAAATTTCAGGCGAAAAATAACAAGTGAAGACATCAGTAGACGGCACGTGCTAGCCTATGTAATGGTGTAACATAATTTATGAATACATTTTCTAATGTAATTTCGAGCTTAATTGCAACAAAAAAATATTGAATTCGTTATTTTCCTCTATTTGCTTCTTATATCTCCTTTCAAATCATACTAATTCTTTTTCAACAGAACCAGTACTCAAATATCTCGGAAACCGTTGATTTTTGGTCCTCAATAAAAATGGCTCAAACCACAGCAAATGATCCATATTAACACCTCCTCTTAGGTTCACGTCTGATTTGGAATCACCCTGTATACTTCGACTGATTATTTTGATAACTTGGTTATACCAAAATAATAAATAAGGATCTCAAAAAAAATGTCTTTTTATATTATTTAACACTCCTTAACTATTTTTATGTACATGCGAATAAAATTGTAAAAAATACAGTAGATTTCAGTATGAAATATAAAGTTTCGGTTTCGGTTTCGGCCGAAACTGAGACCCTGGCCGAAAGTTCGGTTTCGGTTTCGGCTGAAATACCAGTTTCGGTCGGACACTATCAATTTCTATTGAACCAGTCAAGTCAATTTTAGGAATCTTCACAGGACAGACGAAAAACTTCACATTATTCATTCGCTTGTCTGATAAAAAGTAAAAATAATAATAATTTTTTCTATAATCACGCCGAAAAATAGAACCGGATATCAATAATTAATTTTTATCGCAATTTCTGCGACTAAGCAGGATTTCTTGACCAATTTCAATATGTAAGTATATCGAAATGTGGGAAAGCCCTGTGGACTTTTGGATTTGCCGCTATTGCTCAAACTTTGACAAATTTTATCTCCAAAAGTATTGGTTTCTCAGAGTTGGGAATGATATCAATGGATTCTTATGATAGAACTGCATCTTAAAAGAGATTAAATTCAAAAAAGTGTCCCTTGAAAAAGCAGTGCCAAAATCCGAAACCACCCAATAACGAACTTATTCGAGTTATTCATTCCTCAAATCTACTCTGAAAATTATATTATATCAATTGAACTTACCAAAGTATGGATTTCAATCATATAAATAAAGTTCTATTCTATTCTATTCTATATTATGAATTATCCAAGGGCATTATATTATCACCCATAAAATATAATATCCTATAATCCCCATAATTCTATGATAGCTGAGGTTATTTCATTGGTCATTTTGCATTTAATCATACTTTGTTTTCTAGAACAACTAGAAATAAATATGACATGTCTCTTCAATATGACAAGCATGAACACAGATCATGAAATTCATAGATACAAATACGGACGTTAATTATTTTCTATTACATCATCATATAATTACGTTTTGATATTGAAATTCGGAGAAATCATATCTCCGTAAGTATTCGCTTGTTAGAGTTTATAAAATTATATCAATGAACATCTTACAAAAAATTGAATTTGAAATTTGTCATGTAAAAAAAAATTTCGTTACTCCCAATTCCCAAAGCCATCAGGCCGATTTTGCCCCATAACGAACTTAACCGAGATATTTATCTCCCAAACTTACTCTGAAAATTTCAACTGCCTAGCTCATTCCGTTCGAGAGTTATCGTGGCAACGGACGGCCGGACAATTTACACCACGGATTCTTGATCAGTGAGTCGTACCAAATCGTTTAAGACCATTTCCATCCAAAAATTCTTAAATTGCAGACATTTGGGCGCCTAAAAGAAGTTGGTTGGTTGTTCGAAGTGTGGTAGATACTAAGTGTGGATTCATGCAGCATCAAATAACAATTATCAAGTAAAAAGTATCAAATAACAATTATGAATTACCACGTACAAAAATGCAGCATTCATGCACTCAAATTAAGAATTAAGAAATAAAAACCCACAAGTCAAAGATCGGAGGTATTAATTTTTCAAAATAACCTCTGTTCCCCTTATATTTGAAAACAAGTGTTTAAAATTCATTTTTCCAATGTTATAACACGGAACCCACATAAATACACACCAAATAAATTGAATATTTTACAAAGTAAGGTTATATTTACATCATCGGACTGTCTAATCTGCGTACAGCTGCGCACGAGTTGCGTACAAGTACGAAATCTCGTTCAATTAAAGTAGAAAGTTAAAAGTTGGCGAACTCCTACTTGTTATTTGTTAATTGATAATTGTTACTTGGCTGCATGAACACTCTCATTCAGATATATGAAGTTCAACTTTTACTCACTATTTGTAATTGTTAATTGTTACTCGATACTCGTTAATTTGAGCTGCATGAATCCACACTAAGTTATAGGTATATGCCTTGGATTCCCAAAAGTTTACGAAGGCTGTGAAGCATATTTTAATAAAAGGCTCATTTTACTCATTACGAGAATATTTGGAAAGTGATATCTAATCATTACTGTTATCGCTCATTATCAGGTTTTCTGTGCGTTTGTTCATCTCTATGATTCGGTACCAAGATGCATAGAATATCATGTATTCTACGCATCTATTTCCACAGAATTTATCGCTAACGATATATTTGTGTCTATTTCGGTACAATACTAGTCATAGAAAAATCGAAGAAATCTTTTAACTTCCACCACTATCGAATATCATTTAATTTGTGCATCAATGTCAAAAAATGTCATCCTGTTTGAATTATAAATACATTTATTATTTCTCCTCTGTGCTCTGGCGTCTTCTTGAATGAGCGGACAGAGTGTTAGGAACTTGTATTGTTCATTGGGTTTTTTTACTGAGGTAATTTTATATTTAACAATTAATTGATACTGTCGAAGTGGCATTGTCACCTGTAATTTTTGAAATATTGTTATTCAAATTTATTCAGATAAGAAAGAAGGAAATGTATGTTGATTTAGCACATGACTATTCACAAAAACAACAAGAATGAAATTTCCACAAATATATCACCAAATGTCAATGCAGTTTTTCGTGCGTTGGTATTGTAGACTCTTCTAGTTCGGATGCCTGTACAGGCTCGACCGAAATTGATTCAGCACGACCATTCCGAAGATTTCCGTTCTGCCCTATCCCGGTTTCATTTCATCAAACGAAATAGTGTTCCTAATCGATAAGCATCTTTAGGATCGTTCCGACCAACCTCAATCGAACAGTATCTGGGTCATCCACCTACCTATTATGTCACAGTCACGTAATTCTTAATTGGACACCATTATTGTAGGTAGGTGACCTAAGTGGAGCGTCTTCTATAGTCACGGTTGCAGTGCACGTCCGGCATCCGCTTCGTTCTTCTTCTTTCCGCGAACGGAACGGAGGGAGGCAAGGCCGTGGC
This sequence comes from Halyzia sedecimguttata, assembly GCA_937662695.2. Taxonomy (NCBI): domain Eukaryota; kingdom Metazoa; phylum Arthropoda; class Insecta; order Coleoptera; family Coccinellidae; genus Halyzia; species Halyzia sedecimguttata. The sequence continues at coordinate 98,185,289 of OW569412.2, read as the reverse complement.
TGTTGAGGTCATCCGGGACCGTCAACGGTGAAGATGGCAGGCTTTCGATGAAAAGCGTTGCCACCCAGGTGTCCCAGGTGACAGATACGAAGTCGCAGTATTAAGGCTTGAACGTGATTTTAACAAATCACGCAGATTGGTTTGAATCGCGTTGATTTTGAAGCATATCGATTTGAAGGGATGAAATTTCTGGGACACCTCGTAACAATATATCAAGGGTTGCTATTTATGTTTCCGGAATCCTACCAATAAAGGTGTTTTTAGCTGCATGAGATCTTTCGATAGCGATAACTTTTGAATAACTTCTGTCAAAGTGACAGTTCTTTGACATTTGTGTTCAGAAAAGTGTGCCATTTTAATCATAAACTACGCTGAGAAATTGTGGACAAGGTAGAAACAGACTGATCCCACGTACGCAACGTATGCGAAGCAACGTGGGAGAGCTTGGGTCCGTTTTTGCGCGTATGTTCTGGGGAACATCGCGTTATCATTTTGCCCAAATGTCTGTAACTTTCGAATTTTTTGACGAAAATGGTCTCAAACGATTTAGTTCGACTCCCCAATGAAGAATTCGATGTCAAATTTGATTCTGTCGGCCGTCCGGCCGTTGCCACGATAACTTGAGAACGAAAAGAGCTAGCGACTTGAAATTTTCAGGGTAGGTGGCGCATCCCAATACGACGGACAAGTTCGTTAATGGGCATAATCGGCCCAGTGGTTTCCGAGTAATAATTTTGTTTTCAACCAATATAAATCCGATCGAATTGAAACTTGGTGATGAGTAGTTGTAGAATATGAACCTAAAAGCGAAATTTCAGTTTGTTTATGAGCATAATCGGCCAAAAGGTTTTAGAGTTATAGCCATCTGAAATTTGGTTGTTTTTTGTTCCTCATTAACTCGAAAAATACTAAACCGATTGAATTCAAACATGGTTATTAGTTGTAGAATGCCAACGCAAAAATACTTGCAAAATTTCGTGAGGATAGTATTTGTAGAAAATTTTAAAAAAATCATTGAAAATTGAAAAAAAAATTCTATATATCAGTAACTGTTCGTTTGAAATTGCTGAAATTTTGCAAGAGCCTTTATATCCTAACTCTACTGCCAAGTTTCAAGTTTTAACATGATCGGTTAAATATTGTTGGAGATTCGAGCAGCCTTGTGTGAGTTCAGTAGATGGGTGACCGTTGCCTCGATAACTTTCGAACGAAAGGAGATAGGGACTTGCAATTTTCAGGGTAGGTTGCGTAGCCGAATTGGAGGGTTGAGTTCGTTTTTGGGCACAATCGGACTAACGGTTTCCGAGTTATACCCACCTGGAATATTATTTCCTTGATAACTCAAAAAATACATATTCGATCGAATTGAATCTTGGTAACTAGTAGCAGAAAATCAACAGAAGAATTTACCATGGTAAATTCGAATTAAGAGTGTCCAATACAGGAGAATGGACAACATAATTTACCATGGTAAATTCGATTAAGGGTGTCCAATACAGAAGAATGGACAATAGAACATACGCGCAAAAGCTTTTGACTTCACGTCAGTTCTTGAACCAATTTTTTTATTTTAATCGAAACATCTAATCGATTAATCGTAGAAGAATCGGTGTGTTTTTATTTTCGTAAAGTGAATGAATACTTGAAAATAAAAACACCGATTTATTTACGATTAATCGATTAGATTTCGATCAAAATAAAAACGTATAATAAATGAATATTTAATATTCATTTCTTCAGTATTAATCGCACCTACCTATACATAGACCGAGGTCGAAGCCTTTAAAAATGGATAAAAGTGAAAAAAAATATATAGTAGAATGAAACCCTTTGGAAAAGGAAGAGAATATAACAAATATAATTTACGGGCGATCTGAGGTCGGGAAGGGAAAGGGGTTGGGTGTTTTAAGGTAAAAAACGGTTTATCTCGATTTCCGGCAAAACTACAAGTCGTATGGAAAAAGTTGTAGGCAATAAAAAAATCTACAACTTTTGTATTTACACTTTTTTCACATAACCTCCAAATTTATGTGAAAAATTCAAATAACCACGTTTTTGGTTTTTAATTTTTATCTTTTTAAAAAATTTTTTTTTTTCACCACATTTGGTTGAAACTTACCTTTTCAAGTCCCAAATACACTGTAATTTTTTGGATTTAAAATATATTTTTTTTCACCTTAATTTGACTTAATATCGAAAAAGCACCCTTATTTTCAATCAAAAATTCTCAAAATATCTGCTTTTTGAAAAAAGTAGGTGGGCTTTTTGTTCCTTGAAATCTCTACTTCCTGATGGTCTAAAAAAAAATATACATACATAACTATGGTAAATTTTCTCAGAAAATGCTAAGAAAGTTAATATTTAATAAGTCATCTACAATCTTTTGAGGAAGTTTAGAATCAATCATCCTCGGAACTTCTCTAAATTATATACGTAGATGCCTATTTGTCTCGCTATTTGTTGCTATTTTATGATACCTTATATACCTCAGTGACCTACGAAAAATTTCAGCCCATCAAAAGGTATTTCATAGAGAAGTAGGGAAGGAACTACGAGGGTCTGGGCCTTATTGCCCGTTACTTGGTAGAATTTTCTGAGGAAATTTACCATCGTTACTACGAAACCACTAGGCGGAATTTGCCAATTAACGAAATTAACCGATTCATTTGGACTCCAGACCTACCCTGAAAATCTCAACTATCTAAATCATTTTGCTCGAGAAAAAATTTTTTTCTTCATCAGTGGTCGAAACTAATCGTTTGAGACCATTCTCAGCCAAAAATTTTAAAATACTCGTACAGGTTTTTGGGCAAATTGATAGGCACTCTGTTCAGGTGAACAAGTGCGCCAAAAACACAATCCATCAATTTTTTATGTTCAATTTCAATTTGAAGTTCTCGACATTCAAAAAAACTATTATGCTTGCACAAATATTTTTCTATTATTATTTGTATTTTTACTTAATTTTCCGCAGTTAAACCCTGTGTTTCCATTAAGTACTATTTCAATTTATTTTCATCCGATTTACCACATTTCCATTTCTCAGTTTTCATTTTCGAGCAGTCGACAAATTGTTATTTATTGTTCATTGTCTTATTTATGTTCATAAGCATCAAACCACTTATGTCAGGTCCGATGGAGACACGGAAATTGTTGATATAAAGATTATATTTACAAAAGACTCATTATTAAAGTTCGAAGAATTTACTCCTTTCTATATTGTGATTTAAATAAATCATTGACAAACGCAGAGAGAAGTGTTCTTATCAGCAGGACAAATTACAGTCACAGACGGCGATAAAAATTCTTCTGATTGCATTATGGCATAGCCATTATTGAACCATTGAACGACAATGGGAGGTCACAATAATCTGCACAATATTATTATATAAGGTCAAAGTTGAACAATCTTGACAATTCTTCTGGTGTAGGTCAGTGAGAAATTATGATTATTTATTGATAAATATTTATTGCTATTCAGATTTAAATAGAAGTCATTTTCCGCTTTGTAACCAGCGTATATTTTAAGCAGAACGGGATTCATAATTCTTTTTGACGCTTTTGTTCCTCGGAACAGAGTGCTTATCAATTTGCCCAAATGTATGTAATTTTCTAATTTTTTGATGAAAATGGTCTTAACAATTTGGTTCGACTCACTGATCAAGAATCCATGATCAAAATCGATTCTGTCCTCCGTTAACACGATAACTCTCGAACGAAATGAGCTAGATAGTTGAAATTTTCAGAGTAGGTTTAGGAGGTAGATATTTCGGTGAAGCACGATTTGGGCAAAAAATGGTTTCGGAGTAACGAAAAAAAATTTTTTTTTCATATTACAAATTCAATTTTTTTTAAGATGCAATTTCACCATTAGAATTCATTGTTATCGTTTTGAACTCTAACAAGCTAATACTTTCGGAGATATTATGATTTTTCAAAATTTCAATAATAAATCGTACTTCTATGTTTCCACCATAGACATAGAATAACATGGACTGGCCCTCACGTAATTTTATGACACAGTTCGTTGCGGAATACATTAGAGAGAGAGAGATGTTATGAAGGATAGAATATTTAAAGGCAAATAATGGTATAAAAATAATGATGCACAGTAAATTGTGTTATAAGTATCAGAATATTCAGAAACGAGTCTCGGATATAAATCAAATTGTTTTGCCTTTAACTATTCTGTCTACAAATCACCAAAACACATACACAATACATGAAACCAAACAATACATTATACAAGAAAGGTCAGAGGATAAAGGAAACCAATGTTTTGTATTCTGTGGTTTTGCCAAACGCTAAATTAAATGAAAATATTCATATACCGTGGTTTGCCTTTAACTATTCTGTCTTTTTTCAATGCTGATTTCAATGGTCTCTTTCTCACAACCAGTCCATGTTATTTTATGTCTATGGTTTCCACAGATTGCTGTACTTAATAATTTAATCTATGAATTATTATATGATATGTATTCTTACATGTCATCTTATTCTCCTATGAGAGATAAATGTCAAAATTATTTCTGGTTCGTTATTCTCGATATAAAAGGATGATATGATATTATACTTTTAAGGTGATAATATAATGCCCGTGGATAATCCATATGATGATGGAAATATATTCTTTGGTAAGATACATAATCAAATTGGGTTCAGAATATCTCCAGTAAAAACAAAACTTCTATATTGTCTAAGTTTTAATTGATATAATATAATTTTCAGACTAGATTTGAGGAATGAATATCTCGGGTGAGTTCGTTATTGGGGAGAATCGCTCTGTTTGAATTTAATTTCTTTCATGATGCAGTTCTATCGTAAGAATCAATTTATCTCGCTCCCAGAGACCAAAAATTCCGGAGATAGGATTTGTCAAAGTTTGAACAAGAGCGCCAAAGCTCCTGTCCACAGGGCTTGAACCAATTTTTGGCGCTCTAGTTCCTCGGAACTGAGTGCTTATCAATTTGCCCAAATGTCTGTAATTTTCGAATTTTTCGATGAAAATGGTCTTTGGTTCGGAAAATGGATTTGTTTCGACTCACTGATCAAGAATCCGTGGTGGAAATTCATTCTGTCCGGCCGGTCCGGCCGGCCGTAGGCACGATAACTCTCGAACGGAATGAGCTAGACAGTTGAAATTTTCAGAGTTGGTTTGGGAGATAAATATCTCGGCCAAGTTCGTTACTGGGCAAAATCGGACAGATGGTTTCGGAGTAACAAAACAAATTTTTTTTTACAGAACAAATTCCAAATTAAATTTTTTTCAATAAGCAGTTTTACCATAAGAATCCAATGATATCATTTTTAACTCTAACAAGCTAATACTTTCGGAGATATGATTTTTCAAAATTTCAATAATAAATCGTATTTCACAGAATGATATAATTATTCTATGTATGAATTGTCATAATGTCAACTTATTTTCCTGAGACATGACATTATCTAATCAATCGAAGAATTATGAGAATAAAGTGTATTCCGAAATGTGAGAGAAGTGAGAAAAATCTCAGTTGTTTGCTCCGAAATTAGTTTTTCTCAGAAAAGTCTTACATTTCGGAACGGAACATGAAGTAAGAGATCTGAGAGTAGTGAGACTGCTTTTCATCCATAGACATAGAATGCAAATAGAATGTAAATATTGAAAGCATAATTCTGTAGTTCGAGAGAGGAGAAAATTTGGTGAACGTAGATCAGGAAATTTTTGATCGATTACAAGGTAATTTTTCATTATTACTCTTCTTTCATACATGTTTTATGAAATATCTACTATTTGTAGGTACTTTAAACCTGTTTTGGGCAATTGTCATACGAAACTTGTTGGCGCTCTAGTTCCTCGGAACTGAGTGCTTATGAATTTGCCCAAATGTCTGTAATTTTCGAATTTTTCGATGAAAATGGTCTTAAACGATTTGGCTCGACTCACTGTCAAGAATCCGAGGTCGAAATCGATTCTTTCCGGCCGGCTGGCCGGACGGCTGGCCGGCCGGCTGGCTGTAGGCACGATAACTCTCGAACGAAAGGAGTTAGCGGATTGAAATTTGCAAGGTGGGTTTGGAGCGTAAATATCTCGGACGAGCTCGTTAATGGGCGAAATCCATCAAGCGGTTTCGGAGTTATGGCCGATTTTAGTAAAATTATTTTTTATGAATATTTCCGAAACTGATCACTCGATCTATCTAAAATTTAGCATCAAATTGTAGAATCATGACCTTTATCAGCATGTGAAGTTTTGTATTGACCAGATTACCGCAAAGTGTCAAAAAAAATTTTTGAAAATTAAAAAAAAGTTTTTCTACAATAACTCTCGAACGGAATAAGCTAGGTAGTTGAAATTTTCAGAGTAGGTTAGGGAGATGAATATCTCGGTTAAGTTCGTTATTGGGCAAAATTGGTCAGATTTAATTCGATTTCTTCCATAGTGCAGTTCTCATTCTCAGATTGCTCATTTAATCTTGATAGATTAACTATTATTTGAATTGAATTTCCTTTATGATGCAGTTCTATTATAAGAATACATTGATATAATTCCCAACCCTAAGAAACCAATACTTTCGGAGATATAATTTGTCTGTTTGAACTAGAGCGCCAGAAAGCTCCTGTCCACAGTGCTTGAACCCATTTTTTGAAGTGTAGCTTTGAACAGGTCCACTGAACATTTTTCGATGCAAATTTATATACTTTTTAATTATTTCGAAAAAAATTGATTTTATCTTGAAAGATTTTGTTTTTACTTCTAGTAACACGATTCTTATAAAATTACGCATGAACCTTGGATTCGTTATTCTATATCTAAAAATCAAATTTTAACTGGATGGGATGTGTAGTTCTGGAATAATTGGAAAAATAAAAATTCAAAGGAGCACTTCCTCTTTGGTGCGAAATCTTTTTACCTGGAGCATACTTTTCAGGTTTACGTAGTCGTTGGGGGCCAAATCTGGCGAATAAGGGGGCAGCAATTCGTGTAATTCATGCAATTTGACCATCGTAGCCTTTGACTCGTGACATGGTGCATCGTCTTGCTGGAACAGAGGTGTCCTCTTTATTTCTTCGGTTAATCGGTCCAATAAAACTGTGTAGTATTCAGAATGGATTATTTTCCTTTTCTTAAGATAGTTAATGAACAAAATATCATGCACCTCCCAAAATAATGACGCCAAAACTTTGCCAGCCTACTGTTGTGTCCTTGGTCGTTTTGGAATGCTTCCACCCGCCTCAACCCACTCAGCGGACGGCCGGTTTGAGTCTGGAGTGTGATGATGTATCCAGGCTTAATCAATGGTGACATATCGACGCTTTAACTCCAATTTTTGGTGATTTTAATCGCCCGGATAAAAGAACAATTGAACGTTTATTGAAGAAGTTTGAACAAATTTTACTCTTCAAGATGTTACAGTGCCAGTGATACAAAGAAATGCAAGAAGAGAATATTGCTGCCGTACATGAAAGTGTTCGTGAAGACCAAAATTTATCGATTTCTGGTCGTTCACAAGAACTAGGTCTGTATCTCCCAGAGGTCTTTGTGGCGAATAATTTTACCAAAAGACCTTGGTTTACATCCATACAAAATTGTTTTAAACCAATAACTCAAACCAACTGTACATTAAAAGCGTCGTGTATTCAGTAATTGGTGCATAGAAAAAATCGGAAATGATGCAGATTTTCATGAGAAAATCATTCTGAGCGATGAGGCTCGTTTCTAGTTAAACGGTTATGTTTACAAGCAGAATTGCCGTATCTGGAGTGGTGATGAACCTGAAGAATATCAAGAACTGCCATTACATCCTGATAATCTTAGGTGTTTGCTGCGGATTTTATGCTGGAGGAGTCATTGGACCTTTTTTGGCGCTCTAGTTCCTCGGAACTGAGTGCTTATCAATTTGCCCAAATGTCTGTAATTTTCCAATTTTTGGCTGAAAATGGTCTCAAACGATTTGGTTCGACTCACTGATCAAGAATCCGAGGGCTAAATCGATTCTGTCCGGCCGGTCCGGCCGGCCGTAGGTACGATAACTCTCGAACGAAAGGATTGAAATTTGAAGGTGGGTTTGAAGCGTAAATATCTCGGACAAGTTCGTTAATGGGCGAAATCCATCAAGCGGTTTCGGAGTTATGGCCTATTTTAGTAAAACACATTTTTGATGAATATTTCCGAAACCGATCACTCTATCTATCTGAAATTTAGCATCAAATTGTAGAATCATGACCTTTATACGCATGTGAAGTTTTGTATTGACCAGGTTACCGCAAAGTGTAAAAAAAATTTTTCTAAATTTAAAAATAATTTTTCTACAATAACTCTCGAACGGAATGAGCTAGGCAGTTGAAATTTTCAGAGTAGGTTAGGGAGATGAATATCTCGGTTAAGTTCTTTAGGCCAAAATAGGCCAGATGGTTTCGGAGTAACGAAAAAAAAAATTTTTTTTAAGGAACAAATTTCAAATTCAATTTTTATTTAAGATGCAGTTTCACCATTAAAATCCATCGATATCATTTTCAACTCCAACAAGCTAATACTTTCGGAGATATGATTTTTCTAAATTTCAATAATGAATCGTAGTTCTATGTTTTCACATAATGCTATAATTATTCTATCTAAGCTTTATTATATGATCTGTGTTCATACTCGTACATATCATCCAGTTCTATAAGACAGAGTCAAATTCAGTTCAGCTATTTTAATTTGATTTCTTCCATGGTGCAGTTCTCATTCTCAGATTGTTCATTTAATCTTGATAAATAAACTATTATTTGAATTGAATGTCCTTTATGATGCAGTTCTATCATAAGAATACATTGATATAATTCCCAACTCTGAGAAACCAATACTTTCGGAGATATAATTTGTCTGTTTGAACTAGAGCGCCAGAAAGCTCGTGTCCACAGGGCTTGAACCCACTTTTTTTTCAACGAAGCTCATAGGACGGTAACAGTCAATGGAAATCGTTATTGTTCAATGTTGTCTGATTGTTTATGGCCTGAATTGGTTAATCTTGATTTGCAGAACATGTGGTTCAAACAGGACGGTGCCACTTGTTATACAGTCATGACATAATGACTTTATTGAAAACAAAATTCGGTGATTCGATTTTTTCAAGAAACGAACCGATAAATTATCCGCCTCATTCCTGCGATTCAACTCCATTGGACTTCTTTCTTTGGGGTTACATTAAGTAATTGGTTTAAATGAATCATCCAGCAAATTTAGAAAGATTTACAGATCAATATTGGAAGAGTAATTATTGCTAACATACGACCTGATTTGTGTGGGAGAGTAATGGAAAATTGGGTTCAACGACTTCATTCCTGCCAGCGTTTCCCTGGTGTACATTTAAATGATGTTTCGTTTCATAACTAATGGCATCCATTGTACTTTATAATGAAATAAAAATTTCAATAAATATTTTTTTATTACAAAATAAAATGGGGCAGTTTAATTTTCCAAGCTTTTGATGCCTACCGAATTTGGGAAAATCGTATCTTAAGATGAGGAAATAGGTAGTAAATATTCGAGTGGGATTTTCATAATCGTAACAAGTGTTGAATATAAATTCCAATACTGTTCATCATAACAGCGAATGAACGCAAAAAAAATACTCCTTTCTATTTTTGAAATTCCCCTTAGAGCATTTCAGCTATAACGTGTTGCTATTTTCGGAACAGACTTGATATTCCTAGTGAATAAGAGACCGATTGGGAATTGCTAGTTACAACCGATTCCACGACGGGCGCGCACCTAAAATTTAATTATTCGGCAAGAGAATCATCATTATCAGACTGTCCTCGAAAACACGTTTGATGATATAATGAAAATTTGGATGATATAACTGACATTGATATTGTCAACTGCTGAAAGTCGACTTAATTCCTTCCATAATCCTTTTCTCAAAGTAATTATTTCGGTAGATTTGAAAAAAAATATATATATTTTGGCTACTGGAATCGATCCCGGTACGTCTTGTAAAGACGGAGCTCTACCCAGGGTTCGAAAATATCACGATATTTGTATAAATATCAAAATATCGGATATATGTATATCGATATTATTATTATTTTTTTTTTTTTTTTTTTTTTTTTTTTTTTTGTCACGTAAGAGGAAAAACCTTTTATAGGCGCCGCAAGCGGCAGTGTGAGACTCCAGATGTTATTTGGTTACTCACTAAAAAACCTCTCACTATTCTTGGACTGTTCTTCGTCCTGCCCTTACAGCGTCCCTTAACAAAAGAGATGAGCTGCAAGTGGCCTTCATAGTTGATGGGACCTCATCACTCGTAGTGACCCGAGCAACACTGCTTTTTGCATTCTGTTCGCCAAAACCTCGGCCAAGGATGTACAGGCCGGAATAATCTTCAATTCTGTCACATAGTTCGCTCTCATTCCGCCAAGGCATCCTATGATCAGAACGACCATTTTTACTTTATACCCTGGATATAGGGTTCCCAGCTCAAACAGCAAATCCTTGTATTTCTCCCTCTTCTGTTGTTCTTTCATCACCACATTATTTTCAGCGGGGGAGGAAAATTCGACAACAAATAATTCCCTGAGATCTTTGTCCACCAGTACTATATCTGGCTTTATGGCATGGATCTGCCGAGTTGTTGGAAAAGCATAGTTCCAGTAGATTCGAGCTCTATCATTTTCGATGACTGATTCAATTTCCAGAGGCACAAATGGTAGCACTGGCTCCTTGTCTATATCATAAACTTCTCTCAGATGGAAGTAGAGAATCCGAAGCGCCGCATTGTGTCTTTCTGTGTATCCTGATGGAGCGTGGACTCTGCAAGCAGACAAGATATGCATGACAGTTTCCTGCTGACTGTGGCATGCTCTGCAAGTTGTTGGGGTGTCCACTTTCATGATGTTCTTCTTATACCATCTTGTATTTATCACTCCATCTTGACAAGCCATAACGAATCCCTCCGTTTCCGACTTTAGACCAGCAGACTTCAAAAACGCAAAGGATAGTTCCTCTGATAGGCCCTGATCTTTCAAACTCCTGAAATATATAGAGTGCAGACTTTTACTCATGTGGTCTTCGAGTAACGTCTTCAGTTGTGCCTGTCTGATCTCTCTGCCTACTCTTCTCTGGTCTGTTGGCGTGATAGGTGTTCCCACTAGCTCATAGTCGATGGATACTCCAGTTATGCTGAGTTTTTCCAAGGCTCTCCGTCCAGCTCTAAATAGGAAAGCTCCTTGGTTCCTGATTTCATGATGAGCTACCATTTTGAGGAGCGGGTCTTCACTTCTCAATATCCTTATTGCCATTTCCAACGTTTGTTGATGGTGTTGGTATTCCAAACTCTGCAAACCTCTGCCACCCTGCGTTCGTGGGAGATATATTCTTTGAACCGAGCAGTTGGGATGCAGGCTCCGATTCATGTTCATCACTTTACGTGTGGCCCTGTCTAGTTCGAGAATCTCATTAACTGTCCAGTTGATTATTCCGAAAGAGTATGTGACTATCGGAACTGCCAAGATGTTCGTAGCTGACACCTTGTTTTTACCAGACAGCTGTGATTTCCATATATCTCGGATCTTCTTTTTGTAGCTGGCTGTTAAAGCATCCTTGATTCGAGTTGTCTCCAGTGCGCCTCTTTGTTGCATTCCAAGGAATTTGTAATTTTCCTCTTCATCGAGGTGCCGAATGATTATTCCTCCTTCCAGTTCGATGTCTTCTCCTACTTCTTCAGTTCTTCCTCTGCTCAGATGGAAAACAGCACATTTTTCCAAACCGAATGACATTCCTATTGCTGTGGTGTATTCCGCAACGATGTTAAGAAGCTGTTGTAGCGCTGCCTTGGAGGGAGCATACAGTTTTAAGTCGTCCATGTACAGGAGATGTGAAACCAGATGTTCCCTTCTGCCTGGTGGCCCGGCCTTGTACCCTATTCTGCTTTCCCTCAACTCCGTTGTTAATGGTAGGAGTGTTATGCAGAACAGTAAAGGGCTTAGCGAGTCTCCTTGAAATACGCCTCGCCTGTATTTCACCCATCCCGTATACGTGGTTCGACCTTCCGATCGAACGGCGAACTTAGTCTTCCATAGCGCCATGATGTTTTTCATCACATGGACGATATTTGTGTGGACTTTGAGCATCTCAAGCAGCTGTAATATCAAGCTGTGCGACGATGTGTCAAATGCTTTCGCGTAATCCAGCCAGGATGTATGTAGATCGCGCTTGTAGTGTTTTGCATCTTGACAAATGCTCTTGTCTATGAGTAGGTTGTCCTTGCACCCCTGTACTCCTTTCCGTGCTCCTCTTTGCTCGTAGATTTGGTTCCACACTGGTGCACTAGCCTCCAGAATCCGGTTTTGAAGGACACTTGTGAGTATTTTATACAGCGTATTGAGACACGTGATAGGGCGATAGTTCTTTGGCTGTCCTAGATCGCCTGATTTTGGTATCAGTACAGTTCTGCCCTCTACCAACCATGATGGAATTGCCTCACGGTGAATTATTATCCCACTGAATAATCTGGCTACGTGTTGATGAGTAGCTGGAAAGTTCTTCCACCAGTAGTTTTGGATCCCATCCAGTCCAGGTGCCGTGAAATCCTTTTTGTTCTTTAGGGCTTGTCTAACTTCTTCGGTTGTTACTTCAGTCATTTCTTCTGTCGGTTGCAGACTTTGATCGCATAATGTCTGGAATCTGTGAAGTGCTGGAGTATCCCTGGTTTCCACTGGTCGCTCGTACAGTTTCTTCCAGAACCGTTCGACTTCTTCTGGCGATGGCGAGTTTTTTTGCCTCTATTTGTTTAGGCTGAAATAGCTTTGAGGGTTCTGCGGTGAATGTGTTGTTGTCCTCTATCCATTTCTGCTTCCTGATCAGCTTCTTCCTCGCTGCCGCTAGTGATCTTATCTTATCGACAGCTTTCTGCTTCAGTAGATTGATGATGGGCAAGCTAATCGTACGGTGCAACGCACGTAGCTCCCCCATCATGACCTCTATCTTCATGCTAGGCTTCAGTTGTCCTTTCATAACATCTATGATACATTGGTACCAAGATGCTTGCTGCCTCACGATCTTCATCTTCTTATCTAGCTTCTTCATTCTTGACCTATGTTTGTCATCCCTTGTTGTTGTTCTACCTGGAGGGCATAGAAGTGAAGTAGCAGCTCTCACTGCAGCCACGACATCTTCTAGTGAGCAGTCCTCCTTTAGGTGATCGTTGATGATATTATTCATCATTCATTATTATTATTATTATTATTATTATTATTATAAATATCACAGTAAGCGGCCTAGGCCGATGTAACTGCATTTAACAATTGTTACATATATATATATATATATATATATAGAAATGGAAAAGTATAACGGGTAATTCCGCAAAAGGAGCAGAGAAAATCATTCTGCTGGTACCTGCCGACACGTGTTTCTGCTATTTGGCTTCTTCAGGACAGGGCAACCAAGAAACCAAGAAAAAGGTGGAAAGATAACTGAAAACAGGCGACACCACAACAGGAGCGAGCAACCAATTTGTGCCTTCAGCTCTAGGACCTCCAATTCGGAGGCAAACTATGGCATCGGCACGAAGGAAGCATAAGCTACCTGTGCGATGCGACCTCAACCCGAGGATATGTAATAAGAAAATAGGAGGAATAGGATAACGCGGATAAGTTTATTGAAATGGAAAAGTATAACGGGTAATTCCGCAAAAGGAGCAGAGAAAATCATTCTGCTGGTACCTGCCGACACGTGTTTCTGCTATTTGGCTTCTTCAGGACAGGGCAACCAAGAAACCAAGAAAAAGGTGGAGAGATATATATATATATATATCCGATATATATATATCAATTCCCTGATATTTATTTTTATAAACACTTTTTAAGGTTCTTTGTTAATTGAAATCAATAAACTAAACGCTTTAAAATGATGATTTACAAAATTTATTGTTAAAAGTAAACAAGATACTCAAAAACGAAGAAAATCACAAAAATAAAAAAAAGTTAATAGATAAAATTTTATAAAAGGAATCAGAAGACATCTCTCTTACAGATGCAGTGGCTTCATCCCATATACATTCTATATTGCTACTATTGCAAGCTTTAGGTGTAGACGCATGCTCTCTGTTTAGATATTCACACAAAAAAAAAACAAGTTTGGCTGGTTTGTCACGTTTCAATCGATTTTTTAATTTTGATTGTACCAAGCCGAATGTTGAAAAATACGATTCCGCCGAAGTTATAAAATCACCATCTAAAGATATACTAACACTAAGATAAAGTTGGGGATTCCCCGAAAATGCGTTGGTAGCATCGGACAAACGGTCGGTATGTCGGTAAATTAAATACCCGTTTTCAGCTGTTGGCTGTGGCCCCTTGGCGTGGGCATAGGCATGTTCTTGAATCGCGATTGATTATGAATTTTTTAAGCAGCGTCGCACATTTCAGTGAATTTATAAATATCCGTGATATATATTACTGCATATAAATATCGATATATATCAGCGATATATATCGCTCGAACCCTGGCTCTACCCCTAAGCTGTTCTGCTTCTGCCAGTACAAAATTGTGATAAAAGCCGGAACTTTAACGAATGTTATTACTGACCTTTGATACCTTCTTCTCTAATTTCTAATTTCAGAAAAATATCTTCATGTTACATATTATTCGATAAAGTTTAAATCGAGGACTTGGCTGTAAAATAAGGTACATACAGGGTGGAAAACCCAAATGGAATAAATTATTTATCTTGGTTACTGTACATATTTATGGAAAATCCCGAAACACGTGAAAGTCAAATTTTAAATCGTCATTTTTCTTCGCAAAAATGCGAACCCTACCTTCAACCCCCATAGAAAGATAGGTACCACCCCCAAGTTTTCAGACAGGAAGTATGGGCTTGAGATGCATCGTTTGAAAGGTTTCGTCATTCTCTATACGGAAATATTATCACGTTAATGTTTATTGCAAAAATCAAATTAAAAAAAATAAAATCATGTGATTACCGAAATTCATTGTAATATTCCCTCGAATATTCCCGAATCTTATTACAATAATACTAAACTTATTCGCCTTCAAGATGTCATAGAAAGAAAATGATCACTCCTGAGATGTTGATTAATGTTGGAAGAAATTTTTATTTGAGTTGAGGATGTTGCCAAGGCGTTCGCGGTGAACGCTTATTATTTTTTTCTAATTTGATTTTTGCAATAAACATGAAATTGATAACATTTCTTAATAGAGAATGACGCGACATTTCAAACGATGTGTCACAAGCCCATACTTTCTATTTGAAAAATTGGGGGTTGTACCTGTGTTTCGAAGAGGGTTGAAGGTAGGCTTCCCATTTTCATGAAGAAGAATGTCAATTTTAAAATTTGAAATCGATGTGTTTCGGGATTTTCCATAAATATGTACGGTAACCAATATAATGAATTTATTCCATTTGGCTTTTCCACACTGTGTACAATTCTCACTAGGTATTGAACGTATCGAATTGTCAAATTTGACTTCGGCCGAACTATGCACATGATTCATTAAATTCTCTCCAGGCACGGCAAAAATTCAAAACTGTTAACAACTTCGTTTGTCGATTGTTAAAAGTTCGAAAATTACTGACATTTGGACGAATTGATAGGTGTACTCTGTTCACCTGAACAGCGCGCCAAAAATTAGTTGTCGAAATCATTTCTACTCGAATGAATCTATCCATAAGAAGGTACGAAAATAAAAAAGTGGGAAAGCCCTGTGAAAGAGAGCTTTGGCGCTCTTGTCCAATCTTTAACAAACCATATCTCCGAAAGTACTAGTATTGGTTTCTCAGAGTTGGGAATGATATCAATGGATTCTTATGATAGAACTACATCATGAATGAAATTAAAATCCCTTTGCATCTTATCTTTATATCAGTATTCATTCTGAAAAATTGAGTAAATGAAATAGCTAGTTTTATTCATAAAACAAATCTAATGTAATCAGTCCGTCCAGAGAGAACTCAAACCAGATCAATGGATTCTTATGTTGAAACTGCATCTTCAAAAAATTGAATTCGAAATTTGTACTGTAAAAATGTTCGTTTTGTTACTTCGAAACCATCCGGCCCATTTTGCCCAATAACGAATTTAGTCGAGATATTTATCTCCCAAACCTATTCTGATAATTTCAACTGTCTAGCTCATTCCTTCCGAGAGTTATCGTGATAACGGACGGCCGGGCAGAATCGATTTCAACCACGGATTCTTGATCAGTGAGTTGAACCAAATCGTTCAAGACCATTTTCAGCCAAAAATTCTGAAATTACAGACATTTGGTCAAATTGATAAGCACTCTGTTCCGAGGAACAAGAGAGCCAACAAATTGGTTCAAGCCCTGGACAGGAGCTTTCTGGCGCTCTAGTTCAAACAGACAAATTATATCTCCAAAAGTATTGGTTTCTCAGAGTTGAGAATTATATCAATGTATTCTTATGATAGAACTGCACCATAAAAGAAATTCAATTCAAATAATAGTTTATTTATCAAGATTAAATGAGCAATCTGAGAATGAGAACTGCACCATGGAAGAAATCAAATTAAAATAGCTGAAATGAATTTGACTCTCTCTTATAGAACAGGATGACATGTACGAGTATGAACACAGATCATATAATAAAGCTTAGATAGAATAATTAAAGCATTCTGTGAAAACATAGAAGTACGATTCATTATTGAAATTTCAAAAAATCATATCTCCGAAAGTATTAGCTTGTTGGAGTTGAAAATGATATCAATGGATTTTTATGGTGAAACTGCATCTTAAATTAAAATTGAATTTGAAATTTGTAATGTAAATAAATGTTTTTTTCGTTACTCTGAAACCATCATTTTGCCCAATAACGAACTTACCCGAGATATTCATCTCCCTAACCTACTCTGAAAATTTCAACTGCCTAGCTCATTCCGTTCGAGAGTTATTGTAGAATTTTTTTTTTTATTTTCAAAATTTTTTTTCACCTTTTGTGGTAACCTGGTCAATACAAAACTTCACATGCGTATAAAGGTCATGTTTCTACAATTTGATGCTAAATTTCAGATAGATCGAGTGATCGCTTTCGGAAATATTCATAAAAAATATTTTTAATTCAAATCGGCCATAACTCCGAAACCGCTTGATGGATTTCGCCCATTAACGAACTCGTCCGAGATATTTACGCTCTGAACCCTCCTTGCAAATTTCAATCCTTTAACTCCATTCATTCGAGAGTTATCGTGCCTACGGCCGGCTGGACTGGCCGGACAAAATCGATTTCGACCTCGGATTCTTGATCAGTGAGTCGAACCAAATCGTTTAAGACCAGTTTCATCGGAAAATTCGAAAATTACAGACATTTGGGCAAATTGATAAGCACTCTGTTCCGAGGAACTAGAGCGCCAAAAACAGCTGCAGAAATTTAAAACCAGTTATATAGGACGTCAAGGATGTTACCTAAAATAATCAAATACCTACGTCGAAAAATTCCTAATGATTTCTTGGATATCAAACCAGCACTTTTTGAAACACCTCGGAACTGTATCTTCTAGGAAATGCCACACATATAATGTTTTTCGATATAGTTCGATGAAGGGGGTCGATGATCTACATACGCTCATTATTCGAGACACTATTTCCGTATTTACATATTTCAATATTTGTTTACTCGTGAGAAATATCAATAGAATGTTGGCGGTATAATTATTGGTACTACGAAAACCGTCACGTATGAACGTAGTAGGCTGATTCACACTACACCGGGTGTCCCAGTATACATGTTCCAATGGATTCAGCCATTTCAAAAGATAAAAATTTGAAAATTTTATGGTTTTCAATTCGTTGAAGGAACCTGCAACTGAGAAAAACATAAATTGATAGTCACTTTCGGTTTGACCGGAAGTGACTCTTGACTTTTTTATCTCAAATAGAACCCTATATATATATTTTTACAATTTTATATTTCTACTCAAAATTACCTTTCCGACGATGTATCACACTAACAATGGGCTTCACAAAGCTTTGACAGCGCTTAATTGCCAAATTAGTGTGATTCTATGTCGTCTCCCAGTCCATTTTTGATGCAACCATCGAATTAAATTCACAATTAAGCTAATCTGAGCTTCTGAAACCCAACATTTGTATTTTACATTTGATTTGATGGAGAAAACGTTGAATGAAATTTCAAATTGAAAGACTTGCAGTAAGCTACGATATTTTGTGTAATCTTGATTTTGACTTCAATAATCGTCATCGATAAGAAAAAACTGGAAAAGATTAAACAAATGCTGAATATATAAAAGAAATAAAGAATTACAATAAAGGGGAAAAATACCTATAATTATAAAAGCTTATGTTCGAAATGTTGAAAAATCATATCTCCGAAAGTATTAGCTTGTTAGAGTTGAAAATTATATCAATGGATTCGATGAAAATGCATCTGAAATAAAATTGTATTTGAAATTTGTAATAAAAAAAAATTGTTTCCGTTTACTCTGAAACCGCTTGGTGGATTTTGCCCAATGACGAACTTATCCGAGATATTCATCTCCCAAACCAGCCCTGAAAACTTCAACTGTCTAGCTCATTCCGTTCGAGAGTTATCGTGTTAACGGACGGCCGGACAGAATCGATTTCGTCCACAGATTCTTGATCAGTTAGTCGAACCAAAACCAATTTAGTATTATACGTATATTTATCAATGTCGGTTACCAATGTCTGTTATCAATGTCGGTAACCGACATTGATAAATACATTACATTTGTCGTTAAATAGTTTGGAAGAACAAGAATGAAAAGAATGAAAACACAACAATGGATAGGTATAGACTATATTCTAGATCGAGTTTTCTATGGACTGATTAACACTACACGAGCTACAGTTTTGTGTAGGAATTTTCGGAAATTGAGTAACCGGTTGTTAAAACATGATTTGCAGCTCCAGATTTATCGATGTTGTTGTTTCCATGGTGTCCCACATGCTCTTTATACCTTGTGAGAATATTTCTGGCAAACATCCAGAAATTTGTATTGGACGAGAGTGAAGTTACTCGTGTAAAGGATATAGACAATTGAACAGCCGTCGCCAACACAACAGTATTATTAAAATAAAGAAAAACATCATTACCAGTGATTCGCATGAACTCAATATACCAATCATATCATATGTATACCATATATGTACAATTGTACATATATACATATACATATATGTATATCATATGTATACCAACAACAGAATATTGATTCTGTTGTGTCTTCCAGAAATGTGTTTACTATATTTGGTTCGCAAATCAGGTTAATTAATGTCGTTATATCGTTCTATTTCCTCATTCATATTTTTGGAGCTCTTGTTCCTCGGAACCGAGTTCTTATCAATTTGCCCAAATGTCTGCAATTTTCGAATTTTTTGATTAAAATGTTCTTGAACGATTTGGTTTGACTCACTGATCAAGAATCCGTGGACGAAATCGATTCTGTCCGGCCGTCTGGCCGGCCGTTAACACGAAAACTCTCGAACGGAATGAGCTAGACAGTTGAAATTTTCAGAATAGGTTTGAAGGATAAATATCTCGGTTAAGTTTGTTATTGGGCAAAATTGGTCTAATAGTTTCGGAGTAACGAAAAAAATATAACTTTTTAATTCGAAGTTTTTGCGCGCGTGTTCCGCAAGGAACAGCGTGCTATCATTTCGTCACAATGTCTGTATTTTTCGAATTTTTTTTCGAAAATGGTCTCAAACGATTGGGTTCGACTCCCTGATGAAGAATTCGAGGTCAAATTCAATTCTGTCCGTCCGGTCCGGCCGGTCCGGCCGTTAGCACGATAACTCTCGAACGGAACGACTTAGAGCGTTGAAATTTGCAGGGTAGTTTCGTAGCGTAAATATCTCGGACAAGTTCGTTAACGGGCGAAATCGACCGAGCGGTTTCGGAGTTAAGGCCGTTTTTAATAAAAACGTTTTTTATGAATATTTCCGGAACCGATCACTCAATCTTTTTGAAATTTTGCATCAGATTGTAGAATCATGACCTTTATATGCCTGCGAAGTTTTGTGTTGAACGGACGGCCCTAAAGTGGCAAAAAAAAATTTTGAAAATTTGAAAATTTTGTTTTTACGATAACTCGAAAAATACTGATCTGATTAAATTGAAACTCAGTAGTTAGATGCAAAAGACCAAAGCAAACACTTTTGCAAAATTTCGTGATGATCACGTGACATGAAAAAAATAAAAAAATTACTACTATTTTGCGGAATACTTTGCTTTTAATGCCGAAACATATGTTTTTGAGGTTCATGCTGCCCTTTCCGGGCATTTTCCGTATTGCGCATGCGCAGATGAGAAGTCCTTTAACTGCTGTAGTTTTCGTCAGAGAGGATTGGGGTTTTGGGGTGGCGGATGCTATTCCTCCATAGAATTCAGATCCCTGATGAGGGTCTGCGCATGCGTAGATTAAAGATGCGATATCTTCCGAACCACTAGTTTTGGAGAATCGGAGTTTTTTGTAAGGTGTGTTATTTTGAGAGGACTTTTAGCCGCCAGTAGATTGCGCATGCGCAGAAGAGAAGTGACTGTTTTTGGGTTGAATGGGTTATGTTGGGAGTGCTGAGTCGATATTATGAGGTTTTAATAGAATATTCATAGCAATTCAGTGCAAGGACAAGTCAGTTTGGGGGATGTAGCGTTGTTTCCGAGTTAAAGTGTCCGTACCGTGGCCCTGGGGCTAATTTTGAAATTGATGTTACCCCTTACAGGCATTTTTCGTTATGCGCATGAGCAGACCATCAGTAATTTAACTGGTGGTGTTTTCGTCAGAGAGGATTAGGGTTTTGGGGTGGCGGATGCTATTCCTCTATAGAATCCCCTGTTGAGGGTCTGCGCATGCGTGGAATAAAGATGTGATATCTCCTGAACCACTAGTGTTGGAGAATCGGAGTTTTTTGTAAGGTGTGTTATTTTGAAAAGGACTTTTAGCCGCGAGTAGATTGCGCATGCGCAGAAGAGAAGTGACTGTTTTTGGGTTGGATGGGTTATGTTGGGAGTGCTGAGACGATATTATGAGGTTTTAAAAGAATATTCATAGCAATTCAGTGCAAGGACAAGTCAGTTTGGGGGCTGTAGGGTTGCTTCAGAGTTAAAGTGTCCTTACCTTGGCCCTGGGGCTAATTTCGAAATGGATGCAACCCCTTACGGGCATTTTTCGTTATGCGCATGAGCAGACCATCAGTGATTTAACTGGTGGTGCTTTCGTCAGAGAGGATTGGGGTTTTGGGGTGGCGGATGCTTTTCCGCTATAGAATCCCCTGGTGAGGGTCTGCGCATGCGTGGATTCAAGAAGCGATATCTCCTGAACCACTAGTGTTGGAGAATCGGAGTTTTTTGTGAGGTGTGTAATTTTGGGAGGACTTGCAGCCACGAGTATACTGCGCTTGCGCAGACGAGAAGTGAATGGTTTTGGGTTGTTTGGGTTATGTTGGGAGTAATGAGCCGATATTGTGAGGTTTTAAAAGAATATTCATGTCAATTCAGTGCACGGACACAAGTCAGTTTGGGGGAAATAGCGTTGTTTCCGATTTGAAATGTCTGTATGGTGGCCCTGAGGCGAATTTATAAATAACTATATTCGGTAGATCTATATTAAAATGCGTTCGGATTTGGAGAAGATGCAATTTCGTCCCTAACGGAGGACCCACAACCGATTTTTTTTCTGATCTACGGTAAAACTAACAGCCAAACTGTATTGATAGCTATATTTGTTAAAGGAACTTGAAAAAAAAAAAAAAAAAGCACTGACGTGAAGTCAGTACTCTTTGGCGCGCGTGTTCACGGTGGCTAATTTGAATTGAATTATTCAAAATTTAACAGTGCTGTATCTAAGCTGCCATCAGGATAGAGTAACAAAGTTGGAAAAGAACACAAGTGACTCTCCTTAGTCGCACAAGATCCTAGAAGATTTGGGAGGGTCAGTATAATCCTAATCATGTTTATAGCACGCGCGCAAAAGCAGATTGACTTAACAATGAAAGAAAAAGTGTAAAAAGTCAATCTGCTTTGGCGCGCGTGCTCTAAACATGATTAGGATTATACTGACCCTCCCAAATCTTCTAGGATCTTGTGCGACTAAGGAGAGTCACTTGTGTTCTTTTCCAACTTTGTTACTCTATCCTGATGGCAGCTTAGATACAGCACTGTTAAATTTTGAATAATTCAATTCAAATTAGCCACCGTGAACACGCGCGCCAAAGAGTACTGACTTCACGTCAGTGCTTTTTTTTTTTTTAAGATGCAGTTTGATCATAAGAATCCATTGTTATCATTTTCAACTCTTCAACAAGCTAATACTTTCGGAGATATGCCGCCGTATTCACAACGCATTCAATTCCGTTAAGACCTAACTGAGGTCCTCAGTTAACGATAAATATGAACCGCAACCTCATTTAACTTATTTAACGGTGGTGATACAAGCCTGTTTCACGTTAATTTTCACGTTAACTGAGGTTGCGATTCAAATTTATCCTTAACTGAGGACCTCAGTTAGGACTTAACGGAGATTCTGCCGTATTCACAAAACATTCAATCTCCGTTAAGTCCTAACTGAGGTCCTCAGTTAAGGGTAAATAAGAATCGCAACCTCACTTAACTTGAAAATTAGTGTGAAATAGGCCTGTTTCACCATCGTTACATACGTTAACTGAGGTTACGATTCTTATTTATCCTTAACTGAGGACCTCAGTTAGGATTTAACGGAGATTGAAAGCTTTGTGAATACGGCGGATGATGTTTCAAAGTTTCAATAATACATCGTTACAAGTTCTATGTATTCACAGAATATGAACACAGAATCTGTCAGTGATCACTATTCATAAATGTCATCTTTTCTAGCTATTAGAGATTGTCAATTCGTAGTTGTTTTTTTCTTTTGGGAAGCAAGTATTCGATTCTTGAATTTGTGAATATATACAAGACTGTTTTGATGTAGTTTATGGAGGCAATAGGAAAGAAGAACATAATGGAATCATCAAAAGAAATTACTGTTCGTTGACCACTGAGGTTAATATTACCTTTTACTTTCTTAAGTAGTGAGACATGTTCCTGTATACAGTAGTTTCATAATGTTGCTAACAAAAAAATACTGAAATATGGATTTACATTTGTGTATCAAACATTTTTTCTTGAGTTAAGGTTCATAATACAGAAAAGAATGTGTTAGTGGTATGAACTATTAAATTTTAAATTATGCAAAGAGGATAGTGTTTTATTAATATATTTTGAACTATGAAAATTATTTGTTCGTAATCCACTAACTACTCAAATATCTGTATAAATGGACAATCTGCTATGATTGTCTCCAGCCTTGCTCTAGACATTTCGATGATACTGTTCTTAGGTATTTCGAATTGTGAAAACTAGGCACCGAGTGTAAGTTGCAGCAACCCATTCCACGAGGTTGAATCATTGCAGATTGCTCATTTAATCTTGATAAATAAATTTAATGGCAATTTTTGAAGCATTAAGGCATTGGAGCATTGTAAATTACTCTTTTTTTAAAGATAATTTTTGAATCATTTTTTTAAACGACTCTTTTTAAATTTAATTTCTTTCATGATGCATTTCTATCATAGGAATCCATTGATATAATTCCCAACTCTGAGAAACCAATACTTTCGGAGATATATTATATACGATTTACACTAATTTATTTAATATTGTGACGCATATCGTCGACACAGCGACTTCATCAGACTACATCAAATTAAATTCTTAACAAATAATGATCTCCCTATACCTAGATGACATGGACACATAATCTTATTTAAAACTATTTACACCAGAGACTTATTTAAAACTAATTACATAATATTACACTGCTAGTTCTTTTTACACATTTACAATAATTCATTCCTAACGATTTGATAAAATAATTCTCTATTTGAATAGATTGAGTAACGGAGAAAAATTTAGATCTAATTGTTCATTAACTATTACTCGTATGTTTTACTCTATTTATTTCCACCATTTCCCAATAAGTGAGTTGCGCACCTTTTTTCAAATTATGTAGAATTTTGAAATCCGGGTTAAACTTATGTCCTGCTAATAAATGATTCGAATAATTTCAATTAATTTTGTTGTTTTGTAGCTGTGATGATGTTCCTTTATTCTTATGCCAAAATTTCTACCAGTTTTTCCTATAAATGATTTATCACAACTCCCGCAATTTAATTGATGAACACCGGATTTTTCTTCTTTATTCCTTTTTGATTTATTGTTCTTTATGAGTCTTGCGAGGTGTTTGTTTGTCCGGAATGAGATATTCACCTGTTGGTTTTGAAGAACCCTTTTAGTTGTTGACTCGGTGTGCCAAAATATGTTAAGCATACATTAAGTCTAAAATAAACAGGATTTTTTAAAAATACCCAAGTTTTTTACTGATGCGACTCTGTAATACAAAGTCATTCTAAGATAAAATATACCACATTCTCAATGTTTATTCATTTTATAAAATAAACATGGAATACATTAACAGCTAGTAGATACGATGCACTCGGTTGATTTTAATTTAAGCCGTACATGAATTTACGCACCTCAATAAACAGAAGACGACGTAAATCTCACCTGAATAATGTCTATGCACATAATTTTCCCCCTTTCTTATTCACCTTTCCGGTGCTACTAGAGGACTTGCATGCGTGTTATTCGGATGGATATTTGTACCAATAAATACAAGAAGTGACTAAGCCTGTCATTGAAATATCACCAGTAACTATTACCAATTGAGGGGCCTGGAAGCAAAAGGGTTCAAGTGCACTTTCAAAAATAAAAGATATAAATGCAGAATATTACATCTGAAGGATAAAATTGAATGTTTTATTCACTTTTATTGGGCACTCTGATATAAATCTAAAAAATATTAACACAGTTTTCTAAAATAATTCCTGGGATATTGAAATTCATGTTAACTTTGAAGCCATTTATCTCGGAACTTCAAAAAATGCACATAAACCCTTTTTACTTCCAGACCCTTCAATTACTAATTGTATTCATATCGAAATTTCAAGAGGTTAACTTCTTCTCGATTCTAAAGGTTTATAAAATGATTAAAATGTAGAAACCTGTAGAGATTTAATAATTAAATACAATTTCTCCTAAACACTAAAAAAAAATGTTCTCCTCTGAAAATTATATTATATCAATTGAAACTCCAACTGGAACAATATTCCAGTTATGTTTTCACTGAAGATATTCTGAACTCTTTTTGATGAACTTACCAAATTATATATTTCCTTCATCATTTGCATTATCCACCCACGGGCATATAGGGATAATTATAATATCCTATAATTGGTCATTTTACATTCAATTATACTTGTTCGTTAGAATAGAAATACATTTGACATGTCTGTCATAGGTAGACAGGATTATATGTATGAACAGTGAACACAGACATATAGAATTCGCTTTCTGTGAAAACATAGAAGTAGGTATGATATATTATTGAAGCTTTGAAAAATCATATCTCCGAAAGTATGTTCGAGTTGAAAATTATATCAGTGGATTCTTATGATGAAACTGCATCTTGAAAAAAAATGAATTCGAAATTTGTAATGTGAAAAAAATTTTGTTTTCTCATTCTCAGACTCGTTCTCAGATTGCTCATTTAATATTGATAAATAAACTATGATTTGAATTTAATTTCCTTCATGATGCAGTTCTATCATAAGAATACGTTATTATAATTCCCAACTCTGAGAAACCAATACTTTCAGAGATATTATTTTTACTGTTTGAACAAGAGCGCCAGAAAGCTCCACAGGGCTTGAACCAATTTTTATATCCCCTTTCAAATCATATTAATTCCTTTTCAACATCTAATTCAGCATAGTTTAGCTTTTTTCGCACATATCATATCCTTTTCTGATGAAAATAATCCAAAATTATAATCAAATCAGGTCAACGAAGAATAAATTCACGAAAATGAAACAAGGTAAGAAATCTTTTAAAAATCACCAGAACTCAAATATCTCGGAAACTGTCGATTTTCGGTTATCAATAAATATGGCTCAAACGACAACAAATGATCCATACTAACACCTACAAGCCGAATTTTATTTTCCCAATATTTTCAAAATACAGTTACTTCATGAAAATATGAATCTTCACTAATAAGACTTGATCATAACTGTTCAATGTGTTTGTTGAGTTCTGTTACGAAAGCCTCACTGAACTTGGCCGTCTTTGGTGAGGCGTCGAGTAGCTGGCTCAGTTTCTGAGATTTAAATATTGCCCAATCAATGAATTGGTGATTATTATGTCATGCCAAATATGGCAAATAGCGTGGCTACTTTCTAGTCGCCTACATCGAATAAGCTACATATTTGAGCAGGTATCGCGTTTAAGGCGATAACTATCGTTCTCCAGAGGCGTCGTTCATTCCATAAGACTATGATGAAAGACGATGAAAATGACACTCTGACACTGGATGTTACTTCGAATTGATTTATTCTACCATAATATTGGTGATGAGAATTGTACGAACAAAATATTTATCTATCTGGAGTCGGTATATCATTGAACCATATAGATTATGTCTATGGTCATCACCTAAACACTCTGTGGTCGCCATGTTAAACATGAAAGCACGTGTATCAAGTGATTGTTCTATGCAGAAAAGATATACAATATTCTGTGGACTATAGTAAAAACCACAGAACCGCCTTACCACGCTATACAAATCAAAGACGGAAAAGGGTTACCTAACTCAGAGTATATTTTATTTTGCGCAATGAAATCGCAGGTTTAAAAATGTATAATTTTTAACTCCGAGTTACTCAACTCTTTGCATTCTAACCCCGTATTCCATGCAAGTGGGCCTTAAGATTGCAAAAAACGCAACTCTCTTCACGGTAACAAATGATATGTTTTCCCTTCATCAGCTGATTTAACTGATGACGATCTAAAAACAATACTGGCTCGGAATGCGTAAAATAGCTTATATATTGGACGTATTCTAGTGGATTAGAAGGATTTTGAAATTCAGTGCATATGTATATGGAATTTTTTTTTTTGGCGCTCTAGTTCCTCGGAACTGAGTGCTTATCAATTTGCCCAAATGTCTGTAATTTTCGAATTCTTCGATGAAAATGGTCTTATACGATTTGGTTCGACTCACTGATCAAGAATCCGTGGTCGAAATTCATTCTGTCCGGCCGTCCGGCCGTAGGCACGATAACTCTCGAACGGAATGAGCTAGACAGTTGAAATTTTCAGAGTAGGTTTGGGAGTTAAATATCTCGGCTAAGTTCGTTATTGGGCAAAATCGGACAGATGGTTTCGGAGTAACAAAAAAAAAATTTTTTTACAAGGCAAATTCCAAATTAAATTTTTTTCAATAAGCTGTTTTACCATAAGAATCCAATGATATCATTTTTAACTCTAACAAGCTAATACTTTCGGAGATATGATTTTTCAAAATTTCAATAATAAATCGTATTTCAACGTTGTCACAGAATGATATTATTCTATGTACAAATTGTCATAATGTCAAATGATGTTCCTGAGACATGACATTATCTAATCAATCGAAGAATTGTGGGAGAAGTGAGAAAAATTACAGTTGTTTGCTCCGAAATTAGGTTTTCTCAGAAAATTCTTACATTTCGGAACGGAACATGAAGTAAGATATCTGAGAGTAGTGAGACTGCTTTTCATCCATAGACATAGATATAACTCTCGAACGGAATGAGGTAGGTAGTTGAAATTTTCAGAGTAGTTTAGGGAGATGAATATCTCGGTTAAGTTCGTTATTGGGCAAAATTGGCAGATTTAATTTGATTTCTTCCATGGTGCAGTTCTCATTCTCATGATTGCTCAATTAATCTTGATAAATAAACTATTATTTAAATTGAATTTCCTTTATGATGCAGTTTTATCATATGAATACATTGATATAATTCCCAACTCTGAGAAACCAATACTTTCGGAGATATAATTTGTCTGTTTGAACTAGAGCGCCAGAAAGGTCCTGTCCACAGGGGTTGAACCCATTTTTTTGATATCTGAATAGTTGAATTCTTAGAACAGTTCTATGTTATGTTGTTGAATAATAACCTGCATAGTAGATTCACGATATCAATAATTTTATAGAATTTTCTTGATATCTTTGATTTATCACAGTTCAGATATACAGTATGGTGCAATTGAAAGGAATAAATTCGTTATTTCGTAAACCGGCGACTTTAAGGAAAAATCCCGAAACCCGTCGATTTTTATTCTTAAACAGGCTATTCGTAAGGAAACCATTTTATTTTTGACGTCATTTTATTTTTGACGTCATATTAAATAAAAATAATAAAATTTTATTAATTGTTTAAAAAAATAAAAGGAACAATTTTTGTACATTATTGATATGGCTGAATAGGTATTTAAAAGACCTTTCAAATAATGTATTACAACACCCACCTTTCCATCTGAAAATTTTAGCGATGACTTCATCACGCTCACATAGATGACGTCAAAAATAAAAAAAAAAAAGCACTGACGTGAAGTCAGTACTCTTTGGCGCGCGTGTTCACGGTGGCTAATTTGAATTGAATTATTCAAAATTTAACAGTGCTGTATCTAAGCTGCCATCAGGATAGAGTAACAAAGTTGGAAAAGAACACAAGTGACTCTCCTTAGTCGCACAAGATCCTAGAAGATTTGGGAGGGTCAGTATAATCCTAATCATGTTTAGAGCACGCGCGCCAAAGCAGATTGACTTTTTACACTTTTTCTTTCATTGTTAAGTCAATCTGCTTTTGCGCGCGTGCTATAAACATGATTAGGATTATACTGACCCTCCCAAATCTTCTAGGATCTTGTGCGACTAAGGAGAGTCACTTGTGTTCTTTTCCAACTTTGTTACTCTATCCTGATGGCAGCTTAGATACAGCACTGTTAAATTTTGAATAATTCAATTCAAATTAGCCACCGTGAACACGCGCGCCAAAGAGTACTGACTTCACGTCAGTGCTTTTTTTTTTTTTTTTTCAAGTTCCTTTAACAAATATAGCTATCAATACAGTTTGGCTGTTAGTTTTACCGTAGATCAGAAAAAAAATCGGTTGTGGGTCCTCCGTTAGGGACGAAATTGCATCTTCTCCAAATCCGAACGCATTTTAATATAGATCTACCGAATATAGTTATTTATAAATTCGCCTCAGGGCCACCATACAGACATTTCAAATCGGAAACAACGCTATTTCCCCCAAACTGACTTGTGTCCGTGCACTGAATTGACATGAATATTCTTTTAAAACCTCACAATATCGGCTCATTACTCCCAACATAACCCAAACAACCCAAAACCATTCACTTCTCGTCTGCGCAAGCGCAGTATACTCGTGGCTGCAAGTCCTCCCAAAATTACACACCTCACAAAAAACTCCGATTCTCCAACACTAGTGGTTCAGGAGATATCGCTTCTTGAATCCACGCATGCGCAGACCCTCACCAGGGGATTCTATAGCGGAAAAGCATCCGCCACCCCAAAACCCCAATCCTCTCTGACGAAAGCACCACCAGTTAAATCACTGATGGTCTGCTCATGCGCATAACGAAAAATGCCCGTAAGGGGTTGCATCCATTTCGAAATTAGCCCCAGGGCCAAGGTAAGGACACTTTAACTCTGAAGCAACCCTACAGCCCCCAAACTGACTTGTCCTTGCACTGAATTGCTATGAATATTCTTTTAAAACCTCATAATATCGTCTCAGCACTCCCAACATAACCCATCCAACCCAAAAACAGTCACTTCTCTTCTGCGCATGCGCAATCTACTCGCGGCTAAAAGTCCTTTTCAAAATAACACACCTTACAAAAAACTCCGATTCTCCAACACTAGTGGTTCAGGAGATATCACATCTTTATTCCACGCATGCGCAGACCCTCAACAGGGGATTCTATAGAGGAATAGCATCCGCCACCCCAAAACCCTAATCCTCTCTGACGAAAACACCACCAGTTAAATTACTGATGGTCTGCTCATGCGCATAACGAAAAATGCCTGTAAGGGGTAACATCAATTTCAAAATTAGCCCCAGGGCCACGGTACGGACACTTTAACTCGGAAACAACGCTACATCCCCCAAACTGACTTGTCCTTGCACTGAATTGCTATGAATATTCTATTAAAACCTCATAATATCGACTCAGCACTCCCAACATAACCCATTCAACCCAAAAACAGTCACTTCTCTTCTGCGCATGCGCAATCTACTGGCGGCTAAAAGTCCTCTCAAAATAACACACCTTACAAAAAACTCCGATTCTCCAAAACTAGTGGTTCGGAAGATATCGCATCTTTAATCTACGCATGCGCAGACCCTCATCAGGGATCTGAATTCTATGGAGGAATAGCATCCGCCACCCCAAAACCCCAATCCTCTCTGACGAAAACTACAGCAGTTAAAGGACTTCTCATCTGCGCATGCGCAATACGGAAAATGCCCGGAAAGGGCAGCATGAACCTCAAAAACATATGTTTCGGCATTAAAAGCAAAGTATTCCGCAAAATAGTAGTAATTTTTTTATTTTTTTCATGTCACGTGATCATCACGAAATTTTGCAAAAGTGTTTGCTTTGGTCTTTTGCATCTAACTACTGAGTTTCAATTTAATCAGATCAGTATTTTTCGAGTTATCGTAAAAACAAAATTTTCAAATTTTCAAAATTTTTTTTTGCCACTTTAGGGCCGTCCGTTCAACACAAAACTTCGCAGGCATATAAAGGTCATGATTCTACAATCTGATGCAAAATTTCAAAAAGATTGAGTGATCGGTTCCGGAAATATTCATAAAAAACGTTTTTATTAAAAACGGCCTTAACTCCGAAACCGCTCGGTCGATTTCGCCCGTTAACGAACTTGTCCGAGATATTTACGCTACGAAACTACCCTGCAAATTTCAACGCTCTAAGTCGTTCCGTTCGAGAGTTATCGTGCTAACGGCCGGACCGGCCGGACCGGCCGGCCGGACCGGACGGACAGAATTGAATTTGACCTCGAATTCTTCATCAGGGAGTCGAACCCAATCGTTTGAGACCATTTTCGAAAAAAAATTCGAAAAATACAGACATTGTGACGAAATGATAGCACGCTGTTCCTTGCGGAACACGCGCGCAAAAAGGTATCCTTATGAATAGCCCGTTTAAGAATAAAAATCGACGGGTTTCAGGATTTTTCCTTAAAGTCGCTGGTTTACGAAATAACGAATTAATTCCTTTCATTTGCACCATACTGTATATACCTGGAATTTTACAAGAGCCCTCAAAACTTTATTTTACAGCCAAGTTCTAGATTAAAACTCGATCGGATCTGTACAGGGAGAGTCATTTGTTCATAGCAGGACTTCGCCATCAGATTGAAGGATTTTTTCATCACTGAAAGTTTCTATAAATATATATCCTAAGATATATAAGATACAGGAACTTGAATTTAGGAAAAACTAGTGGCCAGCAGTCCATATTTTGGGATTCAGATGAGCCAGCAGATCTACCTAGCAATAGGTCCACATTATTCTGGGAGATGTACATTTTTACGGTAGATCTACATTTTCCCGGTAGATCTACATTTTTTCGGTTGATCTACATTTTTCCAGTAGATCTACATTTTTTCGGTAGATCTACATTTTTCCGGTAGATCTATTTTTTTCCGGTAGATCTGCATTTTTCCAGTAGATCTAAATTTTTTTGGTAGATCAATATAATCGGTAGATAAATTGAATCGGTAGATCAATTGAACCGGTAGTTCAATGCCATCTAACGGGTCCTGTTGTGATTCTGAGAATCATTCATACCCGAAAGTACCATCGAAATATGTCAGGAGTTTTTGAGTTGCTAAAAACCGAATATAGCGTTACATACAGAATCGTATTGTGAACCTTTGTGCCTTCCGAAATACAATCACAAAGATTCATCAAAAACGGTATAGCCATTTTTGAGTTCCTGTAAACCGATTATAGTGTCACCTACCGGGGAATATTGTGGATCTGGAACTTTGTCAGATACACGCACAAAGTTTCATCGAAATCGGTCCAGTCGTTCTTAAGTTGTTATAAACCGAATGCAGCACCACCTAACGGGTTTCTATTGTGACACTGAGAGCCACTCAAACACGTACACAATGTTTCATCAAATTCGGTCGAGGCATTTCTGAGTTTCTACAGACCGATAGCAGCGCCACCTACCGGGGTATATTGCGGACCTGACACATACTCAGATACACACACAAAGTTTCATCGAAATCGGTTCAGCCGTTCGTGAGTTTCTATAAACCGAATACACCCCCAAAACCCCCCCCGAAATCAATTCCTATTTCAAAACCCCCCCCCCCGAAATTAATTCCTGGCTACGCCCTTGCCCCGTATAGCAGCGGTTATCATTTCGTAACGGTTTTACAGTGTTGAGAATTCTCTTTACGATAGATCTGTAGGGGTGACATTTTACTTGAAACACCCTGTATAGTTAATTTTCTGCTTAATGTTTGAATATTTTGAGTAATTTTAATGCAAAAATCCGTCCGATCGAACGGATATTCATTATAGATTTCGTAACTTACCGAAAATATCCAAATCCCAAGATACGTTTACTGGAGTACGCTCCTCTTTGGGTAAAAATGGAAGAATACTAAGAAAAAGCTATTTCGGACGCTCGGAGATTCGATCCCGCCGCTCCGCGAGGCTCGGGAGCTAGAAATCTAATTACCGACTCCTTAGACCGCTCGGCCATGCCAGCTTCGTGAACCATATTCGATTTTCTGCCAGATAAACATTTTATAGTACTGGGACGATTTCCGTCTTTCGATTTTCAGAATATCGTCAATCCTGTCAAGCGATCGATCGAAATCGGTTACTCGTTCATATTTCTCACGGTTTTTCTATTCGATTCCAAGATTTTCGAGTGATTCCGTTCGAAATTCAAATTCGATTTGACATTTATCGTGGTTCGTTCGGTCCGAAAACGTCGACCGTGAAGGAGCCGCGTTAAAATTCGCCACAGAAATACGTGAATCGTCAGAATTTTGTCGATTTTCGCGAAAAAGTCACATTTTCCTATCGTTCTTCCGGGAAAACGAAAGAGAGAATCGAAAAAAGGGCCGTGTTACGGACTAATTTCGAATCTCGTCTTCGCGTTCCCGCAAATACCGTCGTTCCGAACGCCACCGTTTCTCCGGATGCCTCCACACAATTTTGCACCTTTTGCCAAAATCGGCGTTTTTGCGATTTTTTTTAAAATACACCCCAGTCTTTTCGCTCCGAAAACGCGAAACCCTACGAAACTTCCTTATTTTTCCTCGATAACACCCCTGGAAATTTCCCCCTAACCCCCCTCCTAACATCCAAAAAAAACGTCACGTTTATAGTAATATTTTCAAAAAAGTTTTTTTGTTCCTTTTCTATGAAACCCATCTTCATTTTAGTATTGGGATAATTTGTTTTTTTTGCAATAACTCTAAAGTTGCTGAAGACATTCCTATAAAAGTCAGAAGAGCAATGGTTCTCGGTGAAAGTTAACTTCAAATTTTACTCACTTGTTTCAAACATTTTCAGTGGCGTAGATAGATATTACAACTGCCCCCAACTTGTACGCCACTGACATTTTTGCAAATTTTTTTGCGAGGTTGAAATTCTTGATCATTTTTCTTTAAAATTGTACCTCTAGTCTAGCAGTCTAGTAGTTATTCATAAGACATTCGAATGATTATTCTTTAATATTCTAGCAGCTCATAAACCAGTGAGATAAACCTGACTTCAGTTCCATTCTCTGTTCGAAGTATTCCATTCTTATAATTTCCACCCTTAAGTTGGGATTCATACATTTTCACCCCTTTTCTATATCACTGCACGATAAGGTTCAGTATTTGAGTAAATATTATACTAATAATACGATATGTTTTTGCATCGCTGACCTAAACATTGACACTGAAACCGTTGGTAATAATATTTACTCTATTTACTGATATCAAATATCCATAACTCAGTCTCGAAAAAGTGTGTTGACCGGTGTTATCTAGAAATTACAGCCGTTGTATTTGTTTAGAGCAGTGCGAGATATATAGAATATCAAGGTGGCGACAATACCTACTAATACCCGTTAAAATGTTCGATAAACTAGAATAAAATTGTCAAATCTTGTTCTACTTCACTCTGTAAAGGATGATGGCGCTAGATTCGATTTGTCTGATTCTGACAAGCAAGACAAGCAACAAAGTTTAGTGTCATTCCACTGTTACTAGCTCGAAATAAAAAAATTGGTTCAAGCCCTGTGGACAGGAGCTTTTTGGCGCTCTTGTTCAAACAGACAAATTATATCGCCGAAAGTATTGATTTCTCAGAGTTGGGAATTATATCAATGGATTCTTATGATAGAACATGAAAGAAATTAAATTTTAAAAAATGTCGTCAAAAAAAGCTTCAAAAATTATCATTTAAAAAAAAAATTTTGAAATATTTTTTTTGCCACTTTACGGCAATCCGAACAATACAAAACTTCGCATGCATATAAAGGCCATGATTCTACAATTTGATGCTAAATTTCAGATAGATCGAGTGATCGGTTCCAGAAATATTCATAAAAAATGGTTTTACTGAAAACGGCCATAACTCCAAAACCGCTTGGTGGACCTCGCCCGTTAACAAACGCGTCCGAGATATTTACGCTCCAACCCTACCCTGCAAATTTCAATCCTCTCCTTTCGTTCGAAAGTTATTGTGCACAAAATTCATTCCGACCACGTATTCTTGATCAGTGAGTCGTTCCAAATTGTTTAAGACCATTTTCATCGAAAAATTCGAAAATTACAGACATTTGGGCAAAATGATAAGCACTATGTTCCGAGGAACAAGAGCGCCAAAAAAGATTTCGGATGCTAAATACATAAACCAATATTTAGGAGGAGCTAATAATTCAGTCTTTCTCGAGGAAAAAAGGAGGGGCTTTGAATATCAAATTTCCGCCGAGATTGGGATTACGCAAAACAAGTGAGTCGTATTTATCAACCGGATATCCGTCGGAAACTTATCTACGTTGTATGTATATATGTACCTACTTGTAGGTCGAGACGCTCGGATTCACGGTTACCTTCAAGAAAAATTGTATAAAAATTTCAAATTTTTTCATTAATTTCTACCATGCCGTGAGGCGGTTTAGTCAATTGGCAACTGTTTGTTCATACAAAGGATTTCTAAATTTAACTCGGAACGGAAAACATTACTATGAATTATGTTCATTTGTTATTTGTGAAGATATAATGGGGAAACAAATGATCTGAAATGATTAAAAGACTCATATAGATACTGTAATTCAAATAACCGTTACAAAACTCAACGATGGACACTACTATATGTCAGAAAAATTGCAACAAAATAAAATAATAACACATAATTATAAAGGATCTTTCAATGGGAACGTCCCATTTTCAAATTGACAATACTCAAGCAGGGCAGCCATTTTTGGCGCTCTAGTTCCTCGGAACAGAGTGCTTATCAATTTCCCCAAATGTCTGTAATTTTAGAATTTTTGGCTGAAAATGGTCTCAAACGATTTGGTTCGACTCACTGATCAAGAATCCGTGGTCGAAATCGATTCCGTCTGTTAACACGATAACTCTCGAACGAAAGGAGTTGGAGGATTTAAATTTGCAGGGTAGGTTTGGAGCGTAAATATCTCGGACGAGGTCGTTAACGGGCGAAATCCATCAAGCGGTTTCGGAGTTATGGTCGTTTTTACTAAAAACGTTTTTTATGAATATTTCCGAAACCGATCACTCGATCTACCTGAAATTTAGCATCAAATTGTAGAAGCATGACCTTCAGACGCATGTGAAGTTTTGTATTGATCGGAATACCGTAAAGTGTCAAAAAAAAATTTGAAAATTTTTAAATTTTGTTTCTACAATAACTCTCGAACGGAATGAGCTAGGCAGTTGAAAATTTCAAAGTAGGTTAGGGAGATAAATATCTCGGTTGAGTTCGCTATTGGCCAAAATAGGCGAGATGGTTTCGGAGTAACGAAAAAAAATTTTTTTTCAAACTTACAAAGTTCAAAATAATTTGTTTATGCAGTTTCACCCTAAAAATCCATATATATCATTTTCAACTCCATCAAGCTAATACTTTCGGAGGTGTGATTTTTCGAAATTTCAATTTCAGGAAGGTGCCACTTGTCATTCTGCCAATGACACAATGACTTTATTGAACACAAAATTCGGTGATTCGATTATTCCAAGAAATGGACCGATAAATTATCCGCCTCGTTCCAGCTATTTAACTCCATTGGACTTCATTCTTTGGGGTTACATTAAGTCATCGGTTTAAAGCAATCATCCAGCAAATTTAGACGATATATACGAACATACAAACTGATTTGTGAGAGAGTCATGGAAAATTGGTTTTAACGACATCATTCCTGCCAGCGTTTCCGTGATGGACATTTGAATGATATTTCGTTTCATAACTAATGGTCCATTGTACTTTATAATGAAATAATAATATCAATAATTTTCAAATAAATAATGTGTTAATTTACAATACAAAATGGGGCGCTCTTTATGAAAGACCCGTTTAAATAAATCACTAATTATGAACCCAAAGAATAATCACAATCAACAAAATTCATAACTGTGTTATTGATTGTTTTCAAGCAAAACGCTCGGACAGGTCATTTATAGTTTCAGTTAACCTCCTTAAGGCATAAAAATGTTACTTAAGGCGTCATTAATTTTCACAGAGTGATTTCTTATTTTTTAAATGAATACCCCAATTTTTTTTGTTGCTTTATTACACTTACCTAAATCACGGTGTAAAAAAATATTTTTACTTCTTACAGTAAATGTGTTATTTTCTGAAAAAATTGTTATCTACGGCACCAATTTTACCACCGTTAAGGTAAGTTTCACCGCCTAATGAAGCAGACAGAAAAATTTGGGGTGGTCAAAAAAAAAATATGACGTCACTCTGTAAAAATGATTATCATAAGTAAAATTTGTATACCATATGGTGGTTAATTAAAAACTAAAATTTATCCGTCCGATCGTTTTGCTTGAAAACATTCAATAACACAGTTATGAATTTTGTTCCTTACTTCGTCCACACACTGTATATTCCTCGGAAATCTTCGAGCGAAAAAAATGTGTAACCATTTCTTTCCCAAATTATTACAATTTAGGTTTTGAAACATGTAGAATTCATAATTCAAAAAATTTTAAGTTATTATAAGTATGATTTATTGGGAGCACCTATTTTTGCGCGCGTGTTCCGCAAGGAACAGCGTGCTATCATTTCGTCACAATGTCTGTATTTTTCGAATTTTTTTGTGAAAATGGTCTCAAACGATTGGGTTCGACTCCCTGATGAAGAATTCGAGGTCAAATTCAATTCTGTCCGGCCGGCCGGCCGTTAGCACGATAACTCTCGAACGGAGCAAGTTAGAGCGTTGAAATTCGCAGGGCATGTTTGGAGCGTGAATATCTCGGACAAGTTCGTTAATGGGCAAAATCCATCGAGCCGTTTCGGAGTTACGGCCATTTTTAGTTAAATCGTTTTTCGAGAATATTTCCGAAACCGATCACTCGATCTATCTGAAATTTAGCCTCAAATTGTATAATCATGACCTTTATATGCCTGCGAAGTCTCATAATGATCGGATGGCTGTAAACTAGAAAAAAAAAATGTTAAATATTTGAAAATGAAATTGAAATTTTGTTTTCACTGTAACTCGAGAAAAACTGATCCAATTGAGTTGAAGCTCGGTAGTTATATGCGAAGTACCAACGAAAACACTTATGCAAAATTTCGTGGGGGTAGCATGAGTAGAAAAAATCAAAAATTTTTTTAACTATCAGCGGAATATTTTGCTGGAAATTCCGAAACCAAATATCGGAATGAGTTCAGTTTTGGCACTTCGGTGACCAATAATGACCTCTTGGGGTGTGCAAAATTTCACTGCGGACAGACCACTAGGAGCCTCAAAAAAAATTAATAATGTTGAACCTCCAAACTGGTCAAATTATTTCATTTCGAAGTTCTACACGGAATACATAACATCTGGTGACAATATTCTGACGGGTTTTTACTTATCTGAATCAATACGATATGTACGAGGGCAACTGATTAAAATATGGACTACTTACTAGCATGGCAATTGAATTAATGCGTAAACGATGTGTGGAATTTTAAATTGGTTTTCAAAATTAATCTGAACGGTGAACGACTGGGGTGTAACTGCCTCTTTTGGGCATTTGTTGTTATTCGCATAAGCAGACGAGAAATAATTTAACTGCTCGAGTTTTCTT
The DNA here is from genome assembly GCA_937662695.2 of Halyzia sedecimguttata. Taxonomy (NCBI): domain Eukaryota; kingdom Metazoa; phylum Arthropoda; class Insecta; order Coleoptera; family Coccinellidae; genus Halyzia; species Halyzia sedecimguttata. The sequence goes on along the minus strand of OW569412.2, from coordinate 98,147,012 downwards.
CTGAGGAGATTGGGGTTTTGGGGTGGAGGATGTTATTCCTCCATAGAATCCCCCGGTGCCGGTCTGCGCATGCGTGGATTCAAGATGCGATATCTCCTGAACCACTAGTGTTGGAGAATCGCAGTTTTTTGTGACTGACAGGATGGCCATAAAGTGACAAAAAAAAATTTCAAAATTGTTTCCACGATAACTCGTAAAATACTGATCTGATTGAATAGAAACTCAGTAGTTAGATGCAAAAGACCAAAGCGAACACTTTTACAAAATTTCGTGAAGATCACGTCACATGAAAAAATTCAAAAAATTACTCTATTTTGCTTGAAATTCCGAAAAATATTAATTTGAAATTCATGCTGCCTCTTCCGGGCATTTTTCGTTATGCGCATGCGCAGATGAGAAGTCATTTAACTGCTGTAGTTTTCGTCAGAGAGGATTGGGGTTTTGGGGTGGCGGATGCTATTACTCCATAGAATCCCCTGGAGAGGGTCTGCACATGCGTGGATATGGGATGCGATATCTCCTGAACCACTAGTGTTGGAGAATCGGAGTTTTTTGTAAGGTGTGTGATTTTGAGAGGACTTTCAGCCGCGTGTAGATTGCGCATGCGCAGAAGAGAACTGACTGTTTATGGGTTATGTTGGGGGTGCTGAGCGATATTGTGAGGTTTTAAAAAAATATTTATGACAATTCAGTGCAAGGACAAGTCAGTTTGGGGGATGTAGCGTTGTTTCCGAGTTAAAGTGTCCGTACCGTGGCCCTGGGGCTAATTTTGAAATTGATGTTACCCCTTACGGGCATTTTTCGTTATGCGCATGAGGAGACCATCCGTGATTCAACTGCTGGTGCTTTCGTCAGAGAGCCGAAGATCTACCCAAAGGATAGTGGACACCATTCACTGTCGTTTCAAAAATTAACAGTGCTGTATCTAAGCGGCCATCAGGATAGAGTAATAAAGTTGGAAGAGAAAACAACTGACTCTCCTTAGTCGCACAAGCTGCTAGAAGATTTGGGAGAGTCAGTATAATCCTAATCATGTTTTTAGCACGCGCGCAAAAGCAAATTGACTTAACAATGAAAGAAAAAGTGTAAAAAGTCAATCTGCTTTGGCGCGCGTGCTATAAACATGATTAGGATTATACTGACTCTCCCAAATCTTCTAGCAGCTTGTGCGACTAAGGAGAGTCAGTTGTTTTCTCTTCCAACTTTATTACTCTATCCTGATGGCCGCTTAGATACAGCACTGTTAATTTTTGAAACGACAGTGAATGGTGTCCACTATCCATTGGGTAGATCTTCGGCTCTCTCTATCCACTGAGCTTGAAGTACTCATCATTCAATTCAAATTAGCCACCGTGAACACGGGCGCCAAAAAGTACTGACTTCACGTCAGTGCTTTTTTTTGGGCGCATGTTCTAGGAGAACATCGTCCTATCATTTCGTCCAAATGTCTGTAATTTTCGAATTTCGAGCTGAAAATTGGCTAATAGACTAATTCGGACTCCCTGATCACGAATCCGGTGTCAGATCTTAGGGTGCCGTCCGGCCGGCCGGCCGGTTTCCCGGCCGGAAGCACGATAACAGGAGCACCGAAGGTCCTATCGACTTCAAACTTTCAGGGTAGGTTTCTGATCAAAATGCGACGGTTAAGTTCGTTAACGGGCAAAATCGGCCGTATGGTTTAGGAGTTATAGACATTTAAAATTTTGAGGTTATTTCCCTGATATTTCAGGAACTAAAGAAGATGTTGAATCGAAACTTGGTAGTCAGTTTGAGGATATAAACGCGCAACTTTTGGCAAAATTCTGTTATGATCGAAATGTTGGTAATTTTTAAAAAAATATTTCTTTTAATTTTTTCGAAAAAAAAATTTTTTTTTCGTGAACTATTCATCAGATTGCAACAAAAACTTGTACTAACGTCAATTGTAGTATTTTGCAACATTGTGCAAAATTTTGGCTCTATACGATTTCAATTTCTGGAGATATAAGACAAAATGTGTCAAATTTCCTGGGTCTCTCTCAGTATTTTCATCGATTATTATATAATAATCAATAATATTAAGGTATTCAACATGATACTGCTTTTTTTCTTTACTGGTCAGTACGGGCCACAAGGAAGATGAACATGCGCCCAAAAGCTCCTGTCCACAGGGCTTGAACCAATTTTTATTGGATGATTTCCTCCGTATTATCATACTTGAGGTTAAGCTGATAATATACGGAGAATGGTTTCAAACTAGATTTTTTTTCAATGACTAAAATCGGATAGTAATTATTCTTGGAATGCAAATTGTTGTGAATTAGGTCAGATAATTCATCATTATTCTTCATAAAATTGGATTAAAAATAAGTTGTTATCAACGTTTTCTGGAATTATAGGTTTTCTTATTTGTATGTATGTATACTATTAGCAATTTTCTAAATATAGCCATTTGAAATTTTGTTTTCTTGCTTTGTAGGATCTTTGTCAATAAAATTGAGAGAAAGTTGCTGAACTGTCAGAATATTTCTTATTTGTATGTATGTATACTATTAGCAATTTTCTAAATATAGCCATTTGAAATTTTTTTTCTTGCTTTGTAGGATCTTTGTCAATAAAATTGAGAGAAAGTTGCTGAACTGTCAGAATATTTCTTATTTGTATGTATGTATACTATTAGCAATTTTCTAAATATAGCCATTTGAAATTTTTTTTTCTTGGTTAGGATCTCTGTCATTTAAATTGAGAGAAAGTTGCTGAACTGTCATAATATTTCGATTTTGCAGAAGCAGATCTATCTGTCTCTAAATACTCTATGCAAGTTATGTGACAGTTGAGGATTTTCAGCCTTATAGAGGTACTTCGATTATAGCGCCATCCAGTTCTTTTCTCATTTTGGGTAAAATAAGGTTTCCAGGTTGGTTATCGCGTGGGGTTAATGTGATGGAAAATAATTGTACAGTTTTGTGGAAAAGCATTTGGAAATCGAGGGGGATCATGGGTGATCACCGGAAATAATTAGGGGTAATGGCAATCACTCCCATTTTTCCTCCAAATCTCCTCCAATATACTACCATCGTCAAATCGGTATGTAATTAAAATCCATAGAAGAAGAAAAAAATGTGGGAAAGCTCTGTGGACAGGGGCTTTGGCGCTGTTGTCAAACTACTAGCGAGTAATTATTCAAACTTTGACGAATCATATACCCGAAAGTATTGGTTTCTGAGAGTTGGGAGTGATATCAATGAATTCTTATGATAGGACTGCATGCAAAAAATTAAATTCAAAACTTAGGTTTGTGACTCACCCCATATGTTGGATTTACATACATCAAGTTATAATTATTGGGATATTATTGTAGAAAATTGTAAATGTCTAGATAAATTTGATAATTATGAATTTAGCCCTATTCCACCCCCAAATCTCCAATCGTCGGAATGACATCAAATTTATATTCTTCACCCCCAAATACATACACATATGGTGTGAATTTAAGTTAAATCGAGTTAAAAAAATTGGTTCAAGCCCTGCGGACAGGAGCTTTGGCGCTCTTGTTCAAACTTTGACAAATCATATCTCTCTGGGAATGGAAATATAATTGCATTCTTACGATATAACTGCATCATGAAAGAAATTAAATTCAAACAGACCGATTCTCCCCAATAACGAACTTATCCGAGATATTCATTGCTCAAATCTACTCTGAAAATTATATTATATCAATGAAATCTTAGACAATATTGCAGTTTTGTTTTTACTGGAGATATTCTGGACCCAATTTGATTATGTATCTTACCAAAGAATATAAATTTCCATCATCATATGGATTATCCACTGGCATTATATTATCACCTTAAAGGTATAATATCATATCATCCTCATAATTCTACGATAGCTGAGGTTATTTATTTCATTGGTCATTTTGCATTCAATCATACTTTGTTTTATAGAACAGGAGGTTTATTTTATATGAAGAATAACGAACCAGAAATAATTTTGACATTTATCTCTCATAGGAAAATAAGATGACATGTAAGAACACAGATCATATAATAATTCATAGATAAAAAATTAAGTACAGCATTCTGTGAAAACATAGAAGTACGATTCATTATTGAAATTTCGAAAAATCATCTCCGAAAGTATTAGCTTGTTAGAGTTGAAAATGATATCAATGGATTTTTATGGTGAAACTGTATCTTGAAAAAAAATTGAATTTGAGATTTGTAATGTAAAAATAATTTTTTTTTCGTTACTCTGAAACCATCTATCCGATTTTGCCCAGTAACGAACTTAGCCAAGATATTTATTTCCTAAACCTACTCTGAAAATTTCAACTGCCTAGCTCATTCTGTTCGAGAGTTACTGCAGAAACAAAATTTTAAAATGTTTAAACATTTTTTTTGACACTTCACGGCAACCTGATCAATGCAATATTAAATAATTAAATTACAGACATTTGGGCAAATTGATAAGCACTCTTTTCCGAGGAACAAGGACGCCAAAAAAAGGTAAAAAATAAACTTCTCATAAAAATTAAAAAAAAAAATCTAAATGGTTCAACAATTTCAATGAAACTGAGGCCAGTTATTCAAATGATGATAATCACGGAATCATGGATAGCGGGTCCTATGTCTTCCAAATACAATGGTAAGATGCAAAGAGCGCACCTCTAGTTCTTTGGGGTCGCGATTTTATTTCCGAATCTGTGTAATCAGCGACTATTAATTTTAACGACTGCTGGCCTATAAAAGCGACCGCAATATAGGGCACTTTTTATGCGATTAAAAGACAAGGAAGACCGATTCCATTTACCTGTTTCGTGTTAAAGAGGATATTATCCTTCTTGCCGCTCTTTGGAATCGATAGGACTCTCCATTCAAACTTCACGCCCTCTTAATTCTAACAGGGAAAATTGTTCGCCGAAAATGTCAATTGAATTTCACGGCACGGTATCTGGAACGCGAGAGTTCACACGTGATATTTTAACGTGCGATGTTCTGAAGGCTGCTATTTCGCGAATTCGGGTCAGGAGGATCAGTAAAGGTTGAACCAGTTTTAGGATTTCGAAGGGAAATATAGGCAACACTGTTACATGTTACAAAAATGGGTTCAAGCCCTGTGTACAGGAGCTTCCTGGCGCTCTTGTTCAAACAGACAAATTATATCTCCGAAAGTATTGGTTTCTCAGAGTTGGGAATTATATCAATGTATTCTTATGATAGAACTGCATCATAAAGGAAATTCAATTCAAATAATAGTTTATTTATCAAGATCAAATGAGCAATCTGAGAGAACAGCACCATGGAAGAATTTTTTTTTCAATTATTTTCAATAATTTTTTTGAAATATTTTATTTATATCATCCTCACAAAATTCCGCAAGAATTATCGCGTTGGCATTCTACAACTAGTAACCATGTTTGAATTATATCGGTTTCGTATTTTTCGAGTTATTGAGGAAATGACAACCAAATTTCAGATGGGTATAATTCCAAAACCGTTTGGCCGATTATACCTATATACAAATTCAAATGTCACATTCAGATGCACAACCTAACCTGAAAATTTCAAGCCGCTATCTCCTTCCGTTCTCAGGTTATCGTGTCATAAATAATATTTTTCAATATTTTTTAAAAATATTCTAGTGACACGATTCTCACAAAATTTCACAAACGTGCTTAGGTTTATATTCTACTACTATTCACCAAGTTTAAATTCGATCGGATTTATTTTGGTTGAAAACAAAATTATTACTCGGAAACCATTGGGCCGATTACACCCATTAACGAACTTGTCCGTCGTATTGGGATGCGCCACCTATCCTGAAAATTTCAAGTCGCTAGCTCTTTCCGTACTCAAGTTATCGTGGCAACGACCGGATGGCACCACAGAATTAAATTTCACATTTGGGCAAAATGATAACGCGATGTTCCCCAGAACATACGCGCAAAAACTGTGTATTATGTTCAAATAACGAAAGTAGGTATCATTTCCGGTGAAACCGGAAGTCGAACAAATCGGAAATTTATTCCAAGAATTCATCTCTCCTAACAAATCTTAACTATAAAATTGCAAGTGTTTATCTCGAGTCTTTCTTTGAAATTTTCTAACGAACGGTCTTCGTGAACCACCCTGTATATCGATGCTATTCGATTAAGAGTATGAGTAGGCAATAGAATATGCGCTCGAAAGCTACTAATTTTACGTCAGTACTTGAACCATTTATTTCAATATTTATCTCTCAAGTTTTGCCGAAACCCCCATATTCCGAGCTTTACCGACCCAATTTCTCGTAAATTCACATACAAAGCGAAGAAACTCGTATTCGCTACAATTCCAGAGGAGGGAGCGACGTACGAGATTCTATTTTCTAATTAGTATACGGAAGTCTGGCTCTGTTCTGTTTTTAACTGCTTTAATTGATCTGTGGCGCTACATTTTGGTCGCGTAAGTGGTAGTAAATTTATTGTTGAGAGGAAGCGCTCTTGAAAAAATTAATTTAGCTTATGGAATGAGAAACATGTGTAGTAACATGCCGATCTATTATAGACCAATTGAAACAAACAATATTATTTGTGTTCGGCGGTCTCGAAAGACCGGCTGATGAAAATTTCGTAGTCAAATTTACTTGTTCGGCCGTTTGTTACCAAGATAACTTTCGAAAGAATCTACCTTATATGTATAGGGTGTTTTTTGGCGCTCTCATTCATCAGAACAGATATGTTATATTTATTTCTAGACGTTACTCATTATATAAAATACCCCTCCTGTTCAAGAAAACAAATTAAAATTTTTACGTCGTCATATATATATATATATTCTTTTGACTGAGAGCTGTATATGTGTTAGCAGAGGTTGGTGTAACGGGGTACCATACAATTCGACGTATGATACAAGAGCTTAGGGAAAAACCTCAGCAAAAAACCCTTTCTCCCCGTGAGTGTGGTGATTTGTAACTATTGTTTACAAATTTTGCTGAAATTTAAAAATATTGATGGAGATATATTTCTTCAATGTGGATTCCCTCGTCAAAAAACGGATAGGTTTCTCCAAGGTACCCGAAACTCAACCTGAAAAATGAAAAGACAAGAGGAGGAAACGAACAAATTAAAAATAATACATAACCTTTCAAAATACTCCTCTCACAAAAATACTTCTCTGTAGGCGAATAGGATCTCGTGGAGAAGAATCGCCTCCGCTAGTTTTCGAAGATATTCACTCCTGAAATCCCTTCAATATTTGAATACAAAAATGAAAATGTTGCTCGTAAGGCCAGGAGGGTCTCTTTCAAAACCAGGTCTGACCGGTCCAAAGATGCAAAGGGGTGACAATTTGCTCGTTAGTGCGAAAAATGGGTTCAAGCCCTGTGGACAGGAGCTTTCTGGCACTCTTGTTCAAACTTTGACAAACAGACAAATTATATCTCCGAAAGTATTGGTTTCTCAGAGTTGGGAATTATAGAACTGCATCATGAAGGAAATTCAATTCAAATAATAGTTTATTTATCAAGATTAAATGAGCAATCTGAGAATGAGAACTGCACCATGGAAGAAATCAAATTAAAATAGCTGAAATGAATTTGACTCTCTCTTATAGAACAGGATGACAAGTACGAGTATGAACACAGATCATATAATAAAGCTTAGATAGAATAATTATAGCATTCTGTGAAAACATAGAAGTACTATTCATTATTGAAATTTAGAAAGATCATATCTCCGAAAGTATTAGCTTGTTGGAGTTGAAAATGATGTCAATGGATTTTTATGGTGAAACTGCATCTTAAATAAAAATTGAATTTGAAATTTGTTACTAAAAAAAAAATTTTTTTTTTCGTTACTCCGAAACCATCTGGCCTATTTTGCCCAATAACGAAATTAACCGAGATATTCATCTCCCTAACCTATTCTGAAAATTTCAACTGCCTAAGGCTTGTTTCACATGCATACGGTTCCATTCGGTTCGGTTCGTTTTCGGTTTCAACCGAAAACGAATGAAGGCTTTTCACACATATACGGTTCATATTAGGATTTATGTTATCTTCCGACACGGGCTCACAATTCCAATTTTTCCGCGACATCAGATTCATCAAAGCTATTCAAAATTGAACACATACATCTTTGAATGCATCCTACGTCTTTAATTCATCTTTATATTTTTCGGAAGTTTTGTCCCGCAGTTTAGATTTACTGCAGAAATCAGTCGATCCACATTTGGTAAACCATCATTTTCTCATGAATACTGAGATAGCAACAATATCCCGAAAATATGTAGGTATGTTTATATTTCTATATTTGAACAATTCGTGAAAAATTGAAAGATATCTGCTCGATTTGAGGTTAAAACCACACAACGAGACAGAAAACATATCTAAATATTTATTACTTTATGGTTAAAACCGAAACTAAACCGTATTCGTGTGAACGCCCCGGTTGATCTGTATTCCCTACACACGAATCCAAACCTGATAGAAACCTATTCGTGTCGAGGGAGTATTCGGTGCTGTACGGTTTCTATTCGGTACCGAATCTAAACCGGAGCACCGTTTCACACTTGTCGCCAGCGAACGAATTGAAACAAGCCTAACTCATTCCGTTCGAGAGTTATTGTAGAATTTTTTTTTTTAATTTTCAAATATTTTTTTTTGACACTTTGCGGTAACCTGATCAATACAAAACTTCAAATGTATATAAAGGTCATGATTCTACAATTCAATGCTAGATTTAAGATAGATCGAGTGATCGGTTTCGAAAATATTCATAAAAAATGTTTTTACTAAAATCGGCCATAACTTCGAAACCGATTGATGGATTTAGCCCATTAACGAACTCGTCCGAGATATTTACGCTCCAAACCCACCTTGCAAATTTCAATCCTCTAACTCCTTTCGTTCGAGAGTTATCGTGCCTACGGCCGGCCGGCCGACCGGACTTGCCGGCAGAATCGATTTCGATCTCGGATTCTTGATCAGTGAGTCGAACCAAAACGTTTGAGACCATTTTCAGCCAATAATTCGAAAATTACAGACATTTGGGCAAATTGATAAGCACTCAGTTCCGAGGAACTAGAGCGCCAAAAAGCGGATAGAAATAAATAAATTAATCAAATTCATAAATTAGTAACATAGCCCAATTCCCTCACAAGTCACAACGTACAAATGACAGCAAACATATATCCGAGAATGGTTGCTTGTTCGACGTAAAACGATAGCAACCAGGTTGTTTCTGGTAGCAAACAACCACAAATGAAAGCAATGCAAAATGCTAAAGGACGTAAACAGTTTGCTAGTGTTTGTAATTGAAAGTCAGGCTATGATATAAAATACCTCCTGTTCTAGAAAGCAAAATATGATTGAAACTGAATGACCAATGAAATAACCTCAGCTATCGTAAAATTATGACGATTATATCCCAACTAGCAAAAATAATTTTATAAAGGTTGTAAGAACTGCTATACAGCATATCTTATAGAAACGTGAAAATCTTATAATGTGGATATAACCCATTATACAATGCCTTTACAACCAAAAAGGGCCCCACTTTACACAACCGTTTAGTTCTTTGAGGACATCCTTTAGTAAACTACACAACCGTTATGGGATAATCAATATGATGACTATATAACTGTCCTATAAGTATGCGGTTTAAGACTATTTAACGGACACATATAGAACTACCAAGAAAGTATTTTATAAGTATTTTATAATGCAGACAGAATAGCTAATACAATAATTTTGTTCTCTACCGTTGAAATTCGGAATAGAATTATCACAAGAATATTTTATTAGGTATGTGTTTGTAAACGTTCGCGTTGTGTCATGACAGAGGAGTAATCCAAAATCAGGCATTATTATGGCGGTGGGTGATGGAGATGGGACCTGTTGTTAATCATATTGAAGACCTATATCGCTACTGTGGGGGCCAAATTTATTTGCGCAGCTAACTTTTCTGACAATATATATATATTTTGTTGGTAAAAAATTAAAGCGCCTCAGTTTAGCGTACATTTTATTGGTATTGAAAAATAAAAAATAATGTATTATTTGTTGAATTTTCAACTTAAAACAAAGCATGTATTGTGGCTGTTGTAAAAGCGGAAAAAATCTCATATTTCCTTAAAAAATCCATTTTTATTTCACCCTTTTTCGATTCTATATGATTTTTTTCACAATGGCGGCGGTTTCTGAACAGCCGAACGTTTAATAAATATGGCGTATATGGTAGAATACAAATTAGATACCTTATACAATGATTCTGTTTTCATCTGAGCTGTATACGATATTAAAGTTTTATTATGTTGTTTAATGCAGCGCCATAAAATTGTTTTTAACAGTCTCAGGAATCATGGTGCAGTTTGATTCTTGACCACTTTCAACTGTTGCCAGATTTTGTTTATTACAGAAATGATAGGTAGATATTTATATAAAGGATCAGGATTGGACCACGGGTATAGTGAGTGGTCCAACACATTGTGTGCAAAAAGTACACGTTGCTGTTTTGCATAAAGTGTAGGCTACACAAGATTTTTTTTGTGCTAATTATTCAGTTATTATTTAGAAAAAAGTTGTTTTCTTAGTAAAAATAAAGGAATCTATCGCAATATTGTGTTTGTTCATATGACTAAACTCTCTTCAGCACAAGTTTACTGTTAAAATTTACAATGAACCCTTGTGACAATCCGTGTCAAATATATATGACTTTTCATGATTGAATTGCAAAACATACATTGTAGGTGCTTTTAGAACATATTGAACTACAAGATGTATCATAATAAAATAAAAAAGTCTACCTATTTATTTCTACTGATTTTATGTATGTCGGAATAACTACTAACTGCCAAGATAGCAACACTGTACGTTAGATTTCCGTATAATCCTTTAGCGCGTTTACAAACTACATAATAGAACAGAAGTATCGCTTAACATGCGTTCGCTACGACATCAAACAATTATTCAGTTATATTGTGTTTCGAATAATTTCTTTATACAGATTCTTTCCAATCGTGAACTAACCTCAAATTATTGGATGTATTTATACCGGTATTCATATATTTGAAATATGTTCAAGATAGTAGAAACCGAGGAAAATAATAGAAAAGAGTTGACGATTGTTCCCACAAACTGGAAAACGAATTAGCACTCTTTTTTATTTGTTTCCACTCAGATATTGCCGAATTCATTTTGAACCCGAAAACTGCTAGAAAACCCGCGTAATATTTCTATTACTATTGGGTTATGTTTATATGTTTGTAGGTATATGTAGATGATTCTATAACGCAGAACATGAGATAAATTTAATCCTGGAACCACATTTTCATTCTATAAGCTCTTCATAAGAGTGAATACTGTTTTAGTTATAAGATGATTATAAAATAGTTTTATATCTATTGTGTAGTGGTCAACTTCTGCGTAAAGCAACAATCTTATTACTTCTCTTAAAGAACTCTAATGCAACTGTTTATACAGCTTCCTTTATAACCATCTTTTAACGTCGCTATTATAAGTAATACAATAGGTATGCAACCGTATTCTAATCTGTATAACACTGTTTTAAAATTATTTTATAGGAACTTTATAGTACGTTATGCGACTGTTATAAAATTTGTCGTATTATATGAGTTGTAAGAACTTCTATACAACAGCATTATAGAAATACATCTATTTTATGACCAAATTGTTGTATTGAGACGCATTAAAAAATAATGTTATCCTTTCAAGCGGCCCAATACGATAGTTATGAAACCATTTCGTTCTTTTAGGGGTCTATTTTGCTAGTTGGGATGATATTATACTTTTTGGGTAATAATATAATGCCCTTAAATAATCCATATGATGATGGAAATATATACTTTGGTAATTTAAAAAAATTGTGTTCAGAATATCTCCAGTAAAAACAAAACTCGAAAGTTTCAATTGATATATTATAATTTTCAGAGTAGATTTGAGGAATGAATATCTCGGGGTAGAATCGTTCTGGTGGTTTTGAATTAATAATATTGGCACTCTTGTTTTTTTTTTTTTCAAATTACACTTCTTGAATTTAATTTCTTTTATGATGCATTTCTATCATAAGAATCCGTTGATATCATTTACAATTCTATGGGCCGGTTTCTCAATTGCGAGTTAACTCGAGGTTGCGAGTTACACATGTATTTAGCGATATTCATGAATGCGTAACACTCGGGTTACCCGCAACCTCGGGTTAACTCGCAATTGAGAAACCGGCCCTGAGAAACCAATACTTTCGGAGATAGGATTTGTTAAAGTTTGAACAAGAGCGCCAAAGCTTCTATCCACAGGTCTTTACCCAGATTTTTAAACCGTATAGGTACCGTACCATATTCTTCCCCAGAATAGAATGCCCATCAATTTGTCCAAATGTTTTCGAATTTTTGGACGAAAATAGTCTCAAACAAAAACTACCTTCATCACTGATGAAGATTCTGGGGTCAAACTTAATGTTGTCAGGCCGGCCGTCCGTAAACACGAATACTCTCGAACGCAATGAGTTTTAATAATAATATAATAATTTCAAAAAGATTTTGCCTATATGCTTTTCAGTTTAGTCAAGTACTATTTTTAGTGACTTAAGTCACAGAAAGGTCCCATTCTTGTCGTATGTATATTTACCAAAATCAAATATCGGCTCCCCGAAAGTATGACGCATAATCTAAAAGAAGAACTATACCAGTAGTGCCAATAGTACTCGGAAACCGTTGAGCCGATTATGCCCATTAACGAACTTGTCCGTTGCATTTGTACGCATCACCTACCCTGAAAATTTCAAGTCGCTATCTCTTTGCGTTCGAAAGTTATCGTGACAACGAACGGCCAGCCGGAAAGAATCAAATTTGACCTCGAATTTTTCATCAGTGAGTAGAAACTAATCGTTTGAGATAATTTTCGGCGAAAAATTCGAATATTACAGACATTTGGGCAGAATTATAGCACGCTGTTCGCCAGAACATGCGCGCAATAAAGATATGTGATATACAGGGTGATTCCAAATTAGAAGTGAACTATGCTGTATTAGATGTTGAAAAGAATTAGTATGATTTGAACGGGGATATAAGAAGCAAAGAAAGAATATTAACGAACAAAATATTTTTTATTGCAACTAAACTCCAAATTTCATTAGAAAATGTATTCATAAATTATGATCTAAATGACCTCCACCATTCCTTATGCAAGCACGTGCACTCTTCAGTTGTTACTTTCCGCCTGAAATTTACTATCGCTACCTTTTGATTACACATTAACTATTTTTTATGCCGGACATTCAGAAGGTTGCTTATAAAAAATCTGTTGAAATGAAGCTAGTGAATGCATTCTAACGAATTTGTTTTAGCATATATAAATTACTAGCTGACCCACGCAACTTCGCCTGAGCCAAATCGGTTATTGGGTTGCAATATTATTTCCAAATGCGAAAAATCTTAAAAATCAACCTAGAACCCGATTGCAGTGCCTCCTACCGGGGCAATTGAATTTCCAAGTTATCCAGGGACCCACTCAAACACGTAATTCTAAAAAATACCTAGAACCCGATTGCGGCGTCACCAACCGGGTTCAATTGCGAATACGATCTACCCACTCAAACGTATCTGGTTAAGAAAAGGGAGAAAGACAGGAGACCGACTTCGTTCTCAGCTTCTCATCCCTACTCCGTACTGTTTACTGGGACGTGACACCGGTATAGTCTGGCAAATGAGTGTTGATCCAGAAAGACGCGGAAATTTTAAAAAATCTAGCACTAAGTATAACAGGAATAAACTGCCTTGATACTTTAATAAAAATACATATTTTTTTTGTACAAAAATTTTAGCTTTTCCATAAGCTCAGGGAAATTTTAATCGATATAGAGTGAAAAACATTCACAAAAAATACGGCGACTTGGTATTAATTTGCTCTTTCTCTGGGATAACTTACAAAGTGATAATTGATCAGTTATCGAGCGGGGTGAAAAATGATTAATTACTAAAATGACTATTAAAAAATAGGGGTTGGTGATAGAAGGGTGAACATTTAAGGTTGTATGTATTTTGTAATGCCACATTATAAAAAATAAAAAACAAAAAATTTCGTTCAAAAATTAAAAAAGAAATTTTAAGGGTAAACATACCTTATCACTTAGGGGTATGAAAAATAGATAGTAGCTGATTCTCACACCTACTGAATACGCATGTAAAATTTGGTAAAAATCGGTAAAGCCGTTTCGGAGGAGTACGGTAACTAACATTGTGACAGGGAAATTTTATATATTAGATTGAATTCGAAAGTTGAAGGCAAATTGATATTAGAAATAGATTTGTCTCTATTTCAGTATCGTAATGAGTCCATTCCAGCACTGAAAACAGTGCTGGAATGAACTCGTTCCCGCATTGTTTCTAGTTATATTTTTCGTTTTGTGGTAGTCAGCACTGACATTCGATCCTATCAAATTTCAACACACATCAATTGACAATACAATATAATCTGGATATAGTGAAATAATTGTTGAGGGAAAGCTTTATTTTCATTGAAAAATATGGTACTAGAGATTTCCTTCTTGCTAATTTTGAATCGTTCATGCTACTAGGAAACTGTTTTAAATCTGATCTCCATGTCCTACGTACGTTTCAAATTCAAATTCCGTAATCTGTCAACTTTCGTAACAGTCACACCAACTACCAAGATACAATAGAAAAGTCACTAGGATGTTATAATCCGAATTTTTCATTAAATTTCAACAGTATTTGTCTGAAATAGAGAAAATATCGTCTAATACTCGTTGCAGAAGGCAATTCCAACACTAATGCGTTCGAACTTTGAATTCGTGTTTTAATAGGAGCCCATTCTGCAACTTGTTTTAGAATATACTATTCTTTGATTCATACACCACATTTCTCTCAACATATTATACAGCATAGTTTTGCTTTTTTCATACATATCATATACTTTTCAGATAAAACTAATTCAAAATTATAATCAAATTTGGTCAACTTAGAAAAAATTCTCGAAAAATGACACAAGAACTGAAATATCTCGCAACCTGTTGATTTTCGGTTATCAATGAATATGACTCAAACGACAGCAAATGATCCATACTAACACCTTCCCGTCTAATTTGCAATCACCCTGTATATATAATTATATGTACTTGTATTAACTGACTAAATTGGATTGAAAATCTACGAAGTCAATGTTTTTTGAACAGCAGGTAAAATTTATACAAATAGTGCTTTGATAATTTTACATAGAAGATTTATCACATCAGCACTGATAACATAGAAGCTGCTCAAATCTCAGGACAAATTGGCACAGCAATGTATTTTCGTTTCCAGATAATACTCTCACCTGTTCTATGAAATTTGGATATCTTTCTAGGCTAGAGTCGAGATTTCTGTAACGAATGAAATAATGAAGAGTTTAAATTAATGTTTATGGGAATTTTAACATCCAATGACGTCATAGTACATCCGATGATCACTGAGGCTTATGCTAAGTTGAAGGTCGATGAATTCGTCATACAAAATGAATATTTTTATTGTAGCATCACATTTGTCAAATATTGATTCAACTCAAATGTCGCTTCTGCTAAAAATTTTGCGCTAAACATGAAATTTGTTTTTTGACCAAACGATGCACAGGCTTTCGTTATTAAAACGACCTTGTATGTTCCTGCCAACCTAGAAATGAGTTAGAATTCAATAAATTAACCAAGATAAATGTACATGTGTATATGCACAAAAATATTACTGGATTAATGAGATTGACATCATTTCTTTAAGGCGTGAAAGACCTTGTAGATTAATGTGTAAACTTCTATTTCTCAGTGGCGTACAGAATAATCTGTGAATCAGACGTTATGCAAAACTATGAAGTTTAAGAGCCGACGCACACGGGTCGACCGGGATATATTTGATGCGATCAGAATCGCATCGGCAATTTATTGATCTGTCATTCAGGGCGTTGCTTTATCGTTCAGTCTTATAATCACAGAATAAAATTAATTCATGTCAGAAATTCATCGAACCACGTAATATTTACATTCCACAAAACATTACTTCCTTACTTGGTTGGTTACGGCCACAGAATATAACATAAGAAGTGCTACCTTCTTGCAAACTGTGCACAACATTAGTGACAGTACATTCCATTATGGTTCTAAGGTCTAAGAGGTGTCTGCTTGTTGAAGTATATTATATCAATGTATTCTTATGACAGAACTGCAACATAAAGGAAATTCAATTCAAATAATAGTGTATTTATCAAGATTAAATGAGCAATCTGACAATGAGAACTGCACCATGGAAGAAATCAAATTAAAATAGCTGAAATGAATTTGACTCTGTCTTATAGAACAGGATGATATGTACGAGTATGAACACAGATCATATAATAAATCATAGATAGAATAATAATAGCATTCTGTGAAAACATAGAAGTACGCGACGATTCATTTTTGAAATCATATATCTCCGAAAGTAGCTTGTTTAGCTTGTATTAGCTTGTTGGAGTTAAAAATGATATCAATGGATTTTGATGGTGAAACTGCATATTAAAAAAAAAATTATTTTGAAATTTGTAAGTTAAAAAAAAAATTTTTTTTCGTTACTCCGAAACCAAACTTAACCGAGATATTTATCTCTCTAACCCACTCTGAAAATTTCAACTGCCTAGCTCATTCCGTTCGACAGTTATTGTTGATACAAAATTAAAAAAATTTCAAATTTTTTTTTGACACTTTACGGTCCCGATCAATACGAAACTTCGCATGCGTCTGAAGGTCATGATTCTACAATTTGATGCTAAATTTCAGATAGATCGAGTGATCGGTTTTTGAAATATTCATAAAAAATGTTTTTACTAAAAACGGCCATAACTCCGAAACCGCTTGATGGATTTCGCCCGTTAACGAACTCGTCCGAGATATTTATACTCCAAACCTACCCTGCAAATTTCAATCCTCTAACTCCTTTCGTCGAGAGTTATCGTGTTAACGTACGGACGGACGGCCGGACAGAATCGATTTCGACCACGGATTCTTGATCAGTGAGTCGAACCAAATCGTTTGATACCATTTTCAGCCAAAAATTCGAAAATTACAGACATTTGGGCAAATTGATAAGCACTCTGTTCCGAGGAACAAGAGCGCCAAAAATGAAAATATTTTCATTTTTATTTGACAGGAGGTTTCTCTGTCAAAACCATGGCCAATCTAAGCGATGATTATGCAGAACTTCAAATGTTCGACGACCGCTACAGGACCCTAATGTAGGGCCATCATCTCCCATAGATACATGCTTCACTTTCCATTGTATAAAAATTGTGAAAAAATGAGCCGGAAAATTTACGTTATATAATGTCATGATGACATTATAGCCGAGATATTAGTGTCCTTGCCTGCTGTGCAGGAGATCCGGGTTCGAATCGTTCCCTATTTGATTTATTCTAGTTCATGCAATATTTCGTGAGGATGTGTGAGGTGTGACTAGACAATAGAACATGCGCGCAGACAACGTTCCTGTCTTCACATCTGTGTTTTTCATGAATTTCCAAATGTACTTTTCATTTTAGAGCGAACTCCGACCTCCGCCGCTGTTGTTGAATTGCTGCCAGTACAAAAGTGGCCTTTGTAAACGAATACATCAATTAGGATGATCCAATTATTGATCTCCGTGATGATCGCGTACCTACGCAATTGAACTATGGATAGCCGTTTCATTTTCACACAAACTTATACGTGTTGATATAAAACGGAGGAGATTTATTCAGATTCGATCAACTGGAATGTTTACAACAACAATTAAATAGGGACACGTGCTATTTCAATCGATTACTCATAAAAACATATACATATTTATGGGAGGCTGGAGTTATTTTGTGTCGTTTTCCTTTTGTTTGAAGGCGTATATCTAGTCCTCTCCTATCTCTCCATATGGAGTAGTAGTCCGGTCAATTTACAAATTTCAAATAACCAAAGAAAATTCCGATATAGCTAAATTTTTGAGAGACCTTGTGTACACCAGTAGTGCCAAAAACCCCCATTGATTCCATGGGTGCTAAAAGAGTTATTCAAGGTCGAAGTAAGAATTTTCGGTCTTTGCGAATTTTCTAGAAAAAGTTTTATCAAAAATATAGCTCAGACAAAAATTGTAGACCATAAAATCATCTACAAAAATGTTCTTTATCGTTTTTGCGCGCGTGTTCCGCAAGGAACAGCGTGCTATCATTTCGTCACAATGTCTGTATTTTTCGAATTTTTTTTCGAAAATGGTCTCAAACGATTGGGTTCGACTCCCTGATGAAGAATTCGAGGTCAAATTCAATTCTGTCCGTCCGGTCCGGCCGGCCGGTCCGGCCGTTAGCACGATAACTCTCGAACGGAACGACTTAGAGCGTTGAAATTTGCAGGGTAGTTTCGTAGCGTAAATATCTCGGACAAGTTCGTTAACGGGCGAAATCGACCGAGCGGTTTCGGAGTTAAGGCCGTTTTTAATAAAAACGTTTTTTATGAATATTTCCGGAACCGATCACTCAATCTTTTTGAAATTTTGCATCAGATTGTAGAATCATGACCTTTATATGCCTGCGAAGTTTTGTGTTGAACGGACGGCCCTAAAGTGGCAAAAAAAAATTTTGAAAATTTGAAAATTTTGTTTTTACGATAACTCGAAAAATACTGATCTGATTAAATTGAAACTCAGTAGTTAGATGCAAAAGACCAAAGCAAACACTTTTGCAAAATTTCGTGATGATCACGTGACATGAAAAAAATAAAAAAATTACTACTATTTTGCGGAATACTTTGCTTTTAATGCCGAAACATATGTTTTTGAGGTTCATGCTGCCCTTTCCGGGCATTTTCCGTATTGCGCATGCGCAGATGAGAAGTCCTTTAACTGCTGTAGTTTTCGTCAGAGAGGATTGGGGTTTTGGGGTGGCGGATGCTATTCCTCCATAGAATTCAGATCCCTGATGAGGGTCTGCGCATGCGTAGATTAAAGATGCGATATCTTCCGAACCACTAGTTTTGGAGAATCGGAGTTTTTTGTAAGGTGTGTTATTTTGAGAGGACTTTTAGCCGCCAGTAGATTGCGCATGCGCAGAAGAGAAGTGACTGTTTTTGGGTTGAATGGGTTATGTTGGGAGTGCTGAGTCGATATTATGAGGTTTTAATAGAATATTCATAGCAATTCAGTGCAAGGACAAGTCAGTTTGGGGGATGTAGCGTTGTTTCCGAGTTAAAGTGTCCGTACCGTGGCCCTGGGGCTAATTTTGAAATTGATGTTACCCCTTACAGGCATTTTTCGTTATGCGCATGAGCAGACCATCAGTAATTTAACTGGTGGTGTTTTCGTCAGAGAGGATTAGGGTTTTGGGGTGGCGGATGCTATTCCTCTATAGAATCCCCTGTTGAGGGTCTGCGCATGCGTGGAATAAAGATGTGATATCTCCTGAACCACTAGTGTTGGAGA
The DNA here is from genome assembly GCA_937662695.2 of Halyzia sedecimguttata. Lineage (NCBI taxonomy): Eukaryota > Metazoa > Arthropoda > Insecta > Coleoptera > Coccinellidae > Halyzia > Halyzia sedecimguttata. The sequence goes on along the minus strand of OW569412.2, from coordinate 98,127,573 downwards.
ATCGGAGTTTTTTGTAAGGTGTGTTATTTTGAAAAGGACTTTTAGCCGCGAGTAGATTGCGCATGCGCAGAAGAGAAGTGACTGTTTTTGGGTTGGATGGGTTATGTTGGGAGTGCTGAGACGATATTATGAGGTTTTAAAAGAATATTCATAGCAATTCAGTGCAAGGACAAGTCAGTTTGGGGGCTGTAGGGTTGCTTCAGAGTTAAAGTGTCCTTACCTTGGCCCTGGGGCTAATTTCGAAATGGATGCAACCCCTTACGGGCATTTTTCGTTATGCGCATGAGCAGACCATCAGTGATTTAACTGGTGGTGCTTTCGTCAGAGAGGATTGGGGTTTTGGGGTGGCGGATGCTTTTCCGCTATAGAATCCCCTGGTGAGGGTCTGCGCATGCGTGGATTCAAGAAGCGATATCTCCTGAACCACTAGTGTTGGAGAATCGGAGTTTTTTGTGAGGTGTGTAATTTTGGGAGGACTTGCAGCCACGAGTATACTGCGCTTGCGCAGACGAGAAGTGAATGGTTTTGGGTTGTTTGGGTTATGTTGGGAGTAATGAGCCGATATTGTGAGGTTTTAAAAGAATATTCATGTCAATTCAGTGCACGGACACAAGTCAGTTTGGGGGAAATAGCGTTGTTTCCGATTTGAAATGTCTGTATGGTGGCCCTGAGGCGAATTTATAAATAACTATATTCGGTAGATCTATATTAAAATGCGTTCGGATTTGGAGAAGATGCAATTTCGTCCCTAACGGAGGACCCACAACCGATTTTTTTTCTGATCTACGGTAAAACTAACAGCCAAACTGTATTGATAGCTATATTTGTTAAAGGAACTTGAAAAAAAAAAAAAAAAAGCACTGACGTGAAGTCAGTACTCTTTGGCGCGCGTGTTCACGGTGGCTAATTTGAATTGAATTATTCAAAATTTAACAGTGCTGTATCTAAGCTGCCATCAGGATAGAGTAACAAAGTTGGAAAAGAACACAAGTGACTCTCCTTAGTCGCACAAGATCCTAGAAGATTTGGGAGGGTCAGTATAATCCTAATCATGTTTATAGCACGCGCGCAAAAGCAGATTGACTTAACAATGAAAGAAAAAGTGTAAAAAGTCAATCTGCTTTGGCGCGCGTGCTCTAAACATGATTAGGATTATACTGACCCTCCCAAATCTTCTAGGATCTTGTGCGACTAAGGAGAGTCACTTGTGTTCTTTTCCAACTTTGTTACTCTATCCTGATGGCAGCTTAGATACAGCACTGTTAAATTTTGAATAATTCAATTCAAATTAGCCACCGTGAACACGCGCGCCAAAGAGTACTGACTTCACGTCAGTGCTTTTTTTTTTTTTTTTTCCTAAGAATCACCATTCCTAAGATCTCGTCATTCTAAAAGTTGAAGGAGGAGGTACATAATATGTAGACATTTCCACATCACCTATGAGGTAGTGTAAAAACCGATAAGCCTCACGTTGAAAACTCTCGAGAAGATACTGGATCGCTACGTCAGGGGCAGTATCTTATCACTAAATCCTCTGAGTGTGCACCAGTACGCCTTCCAGAGTGGTAAATTATTTGACCTAACCCTGGACAAACTGGAGGGAAAGCTAAAGCATTCTCTGGACCACAATCACTAGTGGCCTTCCTGGACATTGAGGGTGCTTTCAATGCACCGCCCACGAACTCGCTCTGTGGAGCGGCGCGGGCCTTTGAGTACCAGATCTCATTGTCGAATGGATAAGATCCATGTTGAATAACAGACTCACCATCACGTGAGATTCGTGGACAGGAGGAGCTACCCAGAGGCAGGAGTGCTGTTCCCTCTGCTATGGTCTCTCTGGACGATTTACTGGTCATAATAGGCACGCTGGATATATTGCCGAAGCGTACGCCGACGACATAGTCATTGTGGCCATGGGCTGGGATGACTCAGTCCTGGTCAGAGGTGCTGACAGCAACACAAGGCTAGTGTGAGGAGGAACAGTTAAACGTGAACCCTCGAAAGACCTTGATCGTGCCATTCGCTAGGAAGAGGAAGCTTGATATGGATTCCCCTACTATGAAAGCAATTCACATCTCTTCTGCGGATGAGGCTAGATATCTGGGTTTTATCCTGTATAGATAGCTGAACTGGAATTCACACCTTAAAAGGGCGATCCACAAGGCTAGGTAGTCTCTCTGGGCCTGCCAGCGGAAATGTGTAAGTAGGTGGGAACTGGCTCCGAAACAGCTCCACTGGTTGAACGTGATGGTGGTGAGATCACAAATCACTTACGGCAGCACTGTAAAGGTGCAGTCTCAGCCCAAGCTTGCAAATTCAGAGATCTGCGTGTTTGATGGTGACTAGGGCTTCTCGCTCCACCCCTACCGCAGCCATGGAACGTCTACTAGACCTCGCCGCTCTTCAGCTAGTGATCAGGAGCGCGGCCCGGATGCCGACATTTCTGCATTTGGCTCGTAATGACCAAATGCGATCGGCTACGTGCCTGGTTCTCTGCAGGCTGAATTGGAGGCCAATAAGATAATGAGCATGAGGTCGGACGTATCTATAACCAGAAGCTACACATTGTGGCCCTTCATCTTTCCCAGCAGAGACGATTGGACCATCTCTGGGATTCCACTGCTTGAGGGTCCCTCTTGGTTCACAGATGGCTCCGCTGCCACCAAAGGGGAGATAGCGGGAGTCAGCAGTTGCAGAATTGCTAAGGGTGAATCCATCAGCATGGGTAGTCTTGCGACTGTCTTTCAAGCAGAAATTTTCGTCATTGATCACTGCGCGAAGCTCATACTTGAGAAAGGTTGGGCCCGCAGATCACTGAACACCCTATCGGATAGCCAAGCTGCCTTGACTTCATACTTCTGCAAGTCCCTGCTTGTCCAGGACTGCCGGACCACACTTGCTGAACTTAGAGAGCGCAGCAGGCTACAGCTATGTGAGTCCCGGGCCACTCGGGCATAAAGGGTAATGAGATGGCGGACTCATTGGCAGCACGGGAGGCTTCCATGTGGCTCATTGGACCTGAACCGGCCTGTGTATCTCTCTCAGGGCAGCAGCGTGGGAGAACAGCTGATGGTTGGACCATAAGTTCCAGGAAATCTGGAGCAGCATACCGGGATACAGACATGCTCGCTCAACAATTATTGGCCCATCAGCTGAAAGAGCCAGACAATGGCTCAGATTCTCTAGGGTAGACCTGAGTATCCTAACAGTTATATACACGGGTCACTATTGCCTCAGGAAACACCTTAGTACGCTGGAGTTGTCTGAGGACTCCGAGTGCAGACAATGCCTGGAGGACGTCGAGTCTATCGAACACATCATGTGTGACTGTCCCGCTGGGGACAGGATCAGATTTGAGGAACTAGGAGTCCACAAACTGAGACAGGGAACTGGACAAGTTCTGATCCACCAGACTCATATTGCTTATCAAGAAGCTTGAGCTTGTGGGTGAAGTATAGATTATAGGTGTGCCACAATAGACCTATTGGTCGCAGTTGCAGGGCGGGTTTCATCTTCCCAACACAATTAATATAACATAATAATAATATGGGGTACTTGGTGCTTTTTGGCGCTCTTGTTCCTCGGAACAGAGTTGTTATCAATTTGCCCAAATGTCTGTTATTTTCGAATTTTTGGCTGAAAATGGTATCAAACGATTCGGTTCGACTCACTGATTAAGAATCCGTGGTCGAAATCGATTCTGTCCGGCCGTTAACACGATAACTCTCGAACGAAAGGAGTTAGAGGATTGAAATTTGCAGGGTACGTTTGGATCTTAAATATCTTGGACGAGTTCCTTAACTAGCAAAATCCATCGAGCGGTTTCGGGGTTATGGCCGTTTTTAGTAAAAACATTTTTTATGAATATTTCCGAAACCGATCTCTCGATCTATCTGAAATTTAGCATCAAATTGTAGAATCATGCCCTCTAGACGCATGTGAAGTTTTGTATTGATCAGGTTACCGTAAAGTGTCAAAATTTTTTTTTTTAAATTTTAAATTTCGTTTCTACAATAACTTTCGAACGGAATGAGCTAGGCAGTTGAAATTTTCAGAGTAGGTTAGGGAGAGAAATATCTCGGTTAAGTTCGCTATTGGGCAAAATAGGCCAGACGGGTTCGGAGTAACGAAAAAAAAAATTTAAGATGCTGTTTCACCATAAAAAGCCATTGATATAATTTTCAACTCCAACAAGCTAATACTTTCGGAGATATGATTTTTCGAAATTTCAATAATGAATCGTACTTCTATGTTTTCAGAGAATGCTATAATTGTTCTATCTATGATTTATTATACGATCCGTGTTCATACTCGTACATGTCATCCTGTTCTATAAGAGAGAGTCAAATTCATTTCAGCTATTCTAATTTGATTTCTTCCATGGTGCAGTTCTCATTCTCAGATTGCTCATTTAATCTTGCTAAATAAACTATTATATATTCTATTATAAGAATACATTGATATAATTCCCAACTCTGAGAAACCAATACTTTCGGAGATATAATTTGTCTATTTGAACAAAAGCGCCAGAAAGCTCATGTCCACAGGGCTTGAACCAATTTTTTTTAACATTAACAAAGAATGACGCCGTGATCTTAGCTGCAAATAGAAATACCCTCACCTACTTTAGAGCGGATATTCGTGATGGTTATTTTGTCGCTTGTTTTCGTCAAAGTGTTTTTCATATAATTATGGTATACGAAGAAATTTAATAGTCAATTCATGTAAAATATATCGAAATATCCTGAGTTATCTGAAACAAATTGACTGGAATGTAGAAATTATACTTCAGCTAACGGGGCGATTTGTTTTTATGGTTGACTTTACGAGCAAAACTGTATTATCTATAAATATCGGTTACCTCCGTTTTAAAATTCGGATCCAGTGACTTCAACGGGTATGATGCGTGGATTATTTTCGTGAATATCGAATCCTACGCCATCAACCTACTACTGCTTTGTTTTCGCTTTTTGTATCGAGTTACGATGATTTATGTTGGGATATCGATGTAATATGAGGATTCATGTAAACATTTTGAATAATCTCATTTGAAATTGAATATAAATTGTGGAACATCGGGTACTCTGGATATAAAAATTTGGTTCAAGCCCTGTGGGGAGGATCTTTGGCGCTCTTGTTCAAACTTTGATAATTCATCTCCGAAATTATTAGATTCTCAGAGTTGGGAATGATATCAATGGATTCTAATAGAACAGCATCATAAAAGAAACTAAATTAAAATTAAATAACGAACTAATCCGAGATATTCATTCGTTAGGATCGTATCACTAGGGAATTTAAAATAATCAATGAAAATCGTTGAATAAAAACTCTATACATATATCAGAGACTATTCGTCCGACAACGCTGAAATTTTGCGAGAGCCTTCAAAATCTAACTCTACTGCCAAGTTTCAACACGATCGGATCTATATTGTTGGAGATCCGAGCAGCCTTGGATGAGTTCAGTAGCTGGATGATTGACTGTTGTCCCGATAACTTTCGAACGAAAAGAGATAGAGAATTGCAATTTTCATGGTAGGATGCGCATCCTAATGGGAGAGTTAAGTTCGCTGTTGGGTTATACCCGATCGAATTGAAACTTGGTAACTAGTTGAAGAATACCGACATAAATACGTAAGTGATATTTCATGAGGATCGTATCACCAGAAAAATTTAAAAAAATATATTATAAATTATTGCTAACCCAACCTACCCTGAAAATTGCGACTTGCACAACTAATTACCAAGTCTCAATTCGATCGAATCTTTATTGTTTGAAAACAAAATTAGTACTCGAAAACCTTTTGGCCAATTATGCCCATTAACGAACTTAACCGTCGCATTAGGATGCGCAACCTACTATGAAAATGTCAAGTAGCAATCTCTTTCCCCTCGGATGTTATCGTGGCAACGGACGGCCGGCTGGACCGAATCAAATTTGTTCTAATTCATCAGCGAGTCGAACCTAATCGTTTGAGACCATTTTCGGCAAAAAATTCGAAAATTACTGACATTTTAGCAAAATGATAGCACGCTGTTTCTCAGAACATATGCGCAAAAATAATGAAGAAAAAAATTCATCAATATTTTGATGTTCACATTCAATTTGAAGTTTTCGAACTCTTACAAAAAGTGGGAAAGCCCTGTGGACAGGAACTTCGGCGCTCTTGTTAAATCTTTGACAAATCATATCTCCGAAAGTATTGGTTTCTCAGAGTGGGGAATTATATCAATGGATTATTATGATAGAACTACATCATTGAAGAAATTAAAATCTCTTTGCATCTTATCTTTATATGACGGTCCAATTTTGGATACAAGTGTTTCAAAACTATCAGGAGTCCTTCTGAAAAATTGAGTAAATCAAATAGCCAGTTTTATTTATGAACAATTCTAATTTAATTATTTAGCGTATGGATGCTTCACAAAACGATACTTTACAATACGATAAAAATAAACTATAAGTAAAGGTAAAAGTGTAAGTTAAAGTAATTCTATGTAATCAATTCTAATGTAATCACTCCAGAGAGAACTCAAACCAGAATACTTATGTAGGAAATCTTAAATAGTGTTACTAAGGAATAACTACCTGTACATTAGTTGGAAATCCCGTTCTAAATCTTCCATAATTAGATAATGACTCGTAAATTATGCTCGACTTCCTTGCATCATTCATTTTCGACTCACTAACCAAAAAATTCTGCCTATGAACTTAGCGAATCCAAATTTCAAATTATTTACATGCTTACATCAAACAAACTCTCATGAAATACACTTTCAGTTTCGTTTTACATTAATGACGTTTATCTTTCAAACTGGCCAAACGACAGCTACCGCGCAAACAGACAGATAGAATTCGCATTCTGTGGAAACATAGAAGTACGATGTATTATGGAAGCCGGCTCAGGTGGTGCAGTGGGTATAAAGACCTGCTGTGGTGCCGGGGTCGCGGGTTCGAATCCCGCTCAGGGCATGGATGTGGTGTTGGGTTGTGTGAATGTCCAAAAAATAATATGAAAGAGTTTGCGAGATAAGGATTATCACTGTGTAGATGGCCACAGTTGCCTAGCACATAAATAGATAGAAAAAAAAATGTATTATGGAAATTTTGAAAAATCATATCTCCGAAAGTATTAACTTGATAGACTTGAGGGTAATATCAATGGATTATTATGATGAAACTTCATCTTAAAAAAAAATTGAATTCAAAATGTGTAATGTAAAAATTTTTTTTTGGTACTCCGAAACCATCTGGCTGATTTTGCCTAATAACGAATTCAACCGAGATATTTAGGTCCCAAACCTACTCTGAAAATTTCAACTGTCTAGCACATTCCGTTCGAGAGTTATTGTGTTAACGGCCGGACAGAATCGATTTTGACCACGGATTCTTGATGAGTGAGTCGAACCAAATCGTTTAAGATCATTTTCATCCAAAAATTCGAAAATTATAGACATTTGGACAAATTGATAAGCACTCTGTTCCGAGGAACAAGAGCGCCAAAAGCACCTTACATAAATGCCATGCAGGAATATATTTTCCAGCTACTTTATAGCTACAACCGTACAGCAGTTTATTCTGTTTATTCTTGATCTTGGTGCGAGGTGGTATGAATTACCACGTTAAGTTATTTCCGCCCTTTCGAATGAAAACTAATTTTTGACTTTCTCTTGCAGAAATCTCTATCGACTGGTCGGACCACGCCCTCTGGTGGCCGGATCAAAACAGATGGTTGACGAAGACGCGATTGACTCTCGACCAATGCGGAGTACAGGCGGACGCCTACCTGCATTTCACCCCCATGCACAAAAACCTACGGGTGCAACTGCCGGACCTGAGAACGCTCGATGTAAAAGTGGACTTTTCGATAAAAGTGTTCAGGGCGGTGGTGCAACTGTGCAAAGATCTCGGTATTCGGCACCCTGAAGAATTGTCGTTATGTAAGCCCCTCGAGTCGCATCACCTGAAGTGCAATTACAAAGAATGGCCGAAGAAGAAATTTGAGAACGGCGCGCACAAGAACGGGCATCTCTTGCCGCCGGATACCAACACTTTTATCGCGAACAGCAGTCCTGGGGGGAGTACGGGAAGTTTGGATAAGCCACCATTTCTGTGCGCACCCGTGACGCCCGGCAGGGGGGTACAGTCTTCTACGCCGCTCAACAGTCCTTCTGGAAACGTAAGTTAATTTTTATGTCATACCAGTTTATTACTTTAATTTTATTGATTAGTTAACAATGTCATTATTGAGTACATTATACCCTTGGGCATAATATAGATACCTCTTGGCCATTGTGGATTTTTTTTTGTCCGATCGAGAGGAAAAACCTTTTATAGGCTCACCCTTAGAGGGTCCGCTTCTCTCATGAGTGTGAGACTCCAGTTGTTGATTAGTTACTAAAAAACCTCTCGCTCGTTCCTTCGAGTAGTTCTTCGTCCTGCCTTTACAGCGTCCCTTAACAAAAGAGATGAGCTGCAAGCGGCCTTCGCTCGGGACCTGATAACTCCCGTGATCCGAGCAACACCGCTTCCTGCATTCTGTGTGCTGAATCCTCGGCCAGAGATTTGCAGGCCGGAATGATCTTCGATTCGGTCACGTAGTTCGCTTTCATTCCGCCTAGGCATCCTATGATTAGTACGACCATTCCAACCCTATGCCTTGGGTACAGGATCCCCAGGTCGAACATTAAATCCTTGTATTTTTCTCTCTTCTATTCTTCTTTCATCACCACATTATTTTCTGCGGGGGAGGAAAATCCGGCGACAAACATTTCCTTGAGTTCTTTGTCCAGTAGGAGTATATCTGGCTTTATGGCGTGAATCTGCCGAGTTGTTGAAATCGCATAGTTCCAGTAGATGCGAGCTCTGTCATTTTCAACAACTGCTTCAATCTCCAGAGGCACATATGGTAGCACTGGTTCGTTGTCTATACCATAAACCTCTCTCAGATTAAAGTAGAGAATTCGGAGTGCCACATTGTCCGCCGTATTCACAAAGCTTTCAATCTCCGTTAAGTCCTAACTGAGGTTCTCAGTTAAGCATAAAATAGAATTGCAACCTCAGTTAAAGTGAAAATTAACGTGAAACAGGCCTGTTTCACCACCGTTATTGCTTCATGGTATTCTGACATTCCCAGTACCATAGGGAACTTTGGATGGATGATTCCAGCTCTCTCAGTGTGGTCTGGCTGTTCGTTATAATATACAGGGTCTTAAATGATAGTAACATCGCAGTTGGCTTTGAATAATTCTTTGCCGCTCATCGCTAAGGATCCTGACTATTTTATAGGTCTTTGAAATTATCACCCTTGATAATTGTATTGTCAGAAAATAATTTATGTGGATGGAATCGCGAATGTGAACTCTAAATATAATATATATGAAGCTTCAAAATAAGAATATTTCAAAGCCAATTGTATTATTTCCTATTGGTTGTATAGTACAACGGCTTCGTCTATAGGTTAGAAAAAGCCTTTTTCTGGACAATTCCGTCAGTGTCTACTTCAACAATTGTGAAAAGGCCTTCCTTATGGATTCTTGTCTCTGGTATATTTATCTAACTGACTTTCTATCTTCTATGTGATTAACTAGGCTATTCACAAGTTCTTGCCGTCAACATTTATTTATTTATTTATTTAAAAAATACAACTATAAATCAACTGACAAGGTTGTTATCGTAGATGGTTTTTTAACAGTAACTTAAACTTATGAAAATTATCACAGTCTTTGAAATGTAACTTATTAAATTTAACTGTACTAGAGTACAGCGGAGAACTCTTGGCTAATTCTGTATTAACTTTCTTCAGATAACAGTTATTTTTGTTTCTTGTGTGGAATTGATGTACATCACTTACTTGTTTTAGTATAATTTCACTTTTTATCATATTATTCTTGATTCTGTAAACTAGATTGCATTGATTTAATTCCACTAGTTTATTAAATTTTAAAAAAGGCATCATTCTATAAAGTTCGGATGTCGGAGTGTCAAATGGAAGCTTGAATAGAGATTTTAAACACTTGTTCTGCAATCTTTGAATGCGATTCAGGTTGTTTTTGCGCGTATGTTCTGGGGAACATCGCGTTATAGTTTTGCCCAAATGTCTGTAACTTTCGAATTTTTTGACGAAAATGGTCTCAAACGATTAAGTTCGACTCCCCAATGAAGAATTCGAGGTCAAATTTGATTCTGTCCGTCCGGCCGTACGGCCGTCCGGCCGTCCGTCCGTCCGGCCGTTGCCACGATAACTTGAGAACGAAAAGAGCTAGCGACTTGAAATTTTCAGGGTAGGTGGCGCATCTCAATACGACGGACAAGTTCGTTAATGGGCATAATCGGCCCAGTGGTTTCCGAGTAATAATTTTGTTTTCAACCAATATGAATCCGATCGAATTGAAACTTGGTGAGTAGTTGTAGAATATGAACCTTAGCACGTTTGTGAAATTTTGTGCGAATCGTATGGCTACAAAATTATTAAAAAATTATTAAAAAATATTTTTGTTGTCACGATAACTTGAGAACTGAGAGAGATAGCGGCCTCAAGTTTTCAGGTTAGGATGTACACCACAACGCGACATTTCAGTTTGATTATGAGCCTAATCGGCCAAACGGTTTTAGAGTTATAGCCATCTGAAATTTCATGAAATTTTGTGGTTTTTGTTCCTCATTAACTCGAAAAATACTGAACCGATTGAATTCAAATATGGTTATTAGTTGTAGAATGCCAATGCGGAAACGTTTGCAAAATTTGGTGAGGATAGCGTTTGTAGAAAATTTTAAATAAATCTTTGAAAATAAAAAAAAAAAGTTCTATATATCAGTAACTTATCGTTCGAAATTGCTGAAATTTTGCAAGAACCTTCATAACCTAACTATACTGCCAATTTTCAAGTTTTAATACGATCGGTTAAATATTGTTGGAGATTCGAGCATTCTTGTGTGAGTTCAGTAGATGGGTGACCGTTGCCTCGATAACTTTCGAACGAAAGGAGATAGGGACTTGCAATTTTCAGGGAAGGTTGCGTATCCGAAAGGGAGAGTTGAGTTCAATTTTGGGCATAATCGGTCTAACGGTTTCCGAGTTATACCCATCTGGAATATTATTTCCTTGATAACTCAAATATAAATATTCGATCGAATTGAAGTTTGGTAACTAGTAGTAGAAAATCAACATAAAGACGTGTTTAAAATTTTGTGAGAACCGTACCCCTAGAAAATTTGAAAAAAATTACGAGAAAAAAAATTTTAAGAACCGTACCCCTAGAAAATTTCAAAAAAATCACGAAAAAAAAAATTGGTTCAAGCACTGACGTGAAGTCAGAAGCTTTTGCGCGTATGTTCTATTGTCCATTCTTCTGTATTGGACACCCTTAATCGAATTTACCATGGTAAATTATGTTGTCCATTCTCCTGTATTGGACACTTAATTCGAATTTACCATGGTAAATTCGAATTAAGTGTCCAATACAGGAGAATGGACAACATAATTTACCATGGTAAATTCGATTAAGGGTGTCCAATACAGAAGAATGGACAATAGAACATACGCGCAAAAGCTTCTGACTTCACGTCAGTGCTTGAACCAATTTTTTGAGGTAACTCCCCAAATTACTGCCAGGTAACTTAGTACAGACTGAATGTAAGCCGAATACACAAATTTTTTACAATCATCTGTTAAGAGATTGCCAATCCGTCTGAAGGCCCCAGTCAACCCAGATAGCTTTTTCATAATGGCATTCACATGTTCGTCCCAAGACATATTGTCTGACAAATGAAGACCCAAATATTTGGTAGTTTTAGCTTGCTTTACAGGTATTTTATCGATGAATAATTTAGGTGGTCTAGAGATCCTGTTTTTTGGTTTGAAATACAAAAAGACTGTTTTTTCCTTGTTCAATATTAATTTGTTGTTGTTGAGCCACATACTTAGTTTTTTAAGGTCTTTGTTAATGGAATGTTGTAGTGTTTTAGAGTCTTTTCCACTGTATAGTATCACCATATCATCAGCAAACATGAAATATTTTCCTAATAGCCCAGCATTACATATGCTCTCCACATATAGCAGGTAAAGGATTGGTCCTAGCACACTTCCTTGCGGTAAACCACTTTTTATTTTCATTTTTTTACTTTTGCACCCATCGATCTGTACATACTGACGACGGTTTGTTAAGAGATTTTGAAACAGTCGAAAAGCTGGACCTTGTATACCCAATTTCTTCAGTTTTTTCAAGAGTATTTTAATATTGATGGTATCGAATGCTTTGCTGAGATCTATAAATATGGCTACGTTTTCACCTTTATCCAATCTTTCAATTACATTTTCGATTAAGTCAACAGCGGCCCCCTCTGTTAAACTATTTTTCTGAAACCCGTACTGGCTGCTTGAGATCTGTAAAAATTTAAGTAATCTGACCTTGATTATTTTCTCTAGAATCTTTGCGAATATTGAGGTGATCGAAATTGGTCTGTAGTTTCCAGGTTCTGTTCTGCAGCCTTTTTTATGTATAATGACGATTTTAGAGATCTTGCAGCCGTCTGGAAAGGTGCCTTCTTTAAAGCATCTGTTAATTGTGCCAATTAGAGTTTTTTTGCGCGTATGTTCTGGGGAACATCGCGTTATCATTTTGCCCAAATGTCTGTAACTTTCGAATTTTGTGACGAAAATGGTCTCAAACGATTAAGTTCGACTCCCCAATGAAGAATTCGATGTCAAATTTGATTCTGTCCGGCCGGCCGGCCGTTGCCACGATAACTTGAGAACGAAAAGAGCTAGCGACTTGAAATTTTCAGGGTGGGTGGCGCATCTCAATACCACGGACAAGTTCGTTAATGGGCATAATCGGCCTAGTGGTTTCCGAGTAATAATTTTGTTTTCAACCAATATAAATCCGATCGAATTGAAACTTGGTGAGTAGTTGTAGAATATAAACCTTAGCACGTTTGTGGAATTTTGTGCGAATCGTATGGCTAGAAAATTATTAAAAAATTATTAAAAATATTTTTGTTGTCACGATAACTTGAGAACGGAAAGAGATAGCGGCTTCAAGTGCTCAGGTTAGGATGTGCACTAGAACGCGACATTTCAGTTTGATTATGAGCATAATCGATCAAACGGTTTTAGAGTTATAGCCATCTGAAATTTTCTGAAATTTGGTGATTTTTGTACCTCATTAACTCGAAAAATACTGAACCGATTGAATTCAAACATGGATATTAGTTGTAGAATGCCAACGCGGAAATGTTTGCAAAATTTGGTGGGGATAGCATTTGTAGAAAATTTTTAATAAATCATTGAAAATAAAAAAAAAATTCTATATATCAGTAACTAATAGTTTGAAATTGCTGAAATTTTGCAAGAGCCTTCATAACCTAACTTTACTGGCAATAAGATTCCCAGATTGAAGTCACGAAACCCTTTATGGTCCAACTGTTTTCTTAATTCGAATAAAAGTGACAAGGAAGTTTGGCGGTCTGAATGGACTTCTTGCAATTTATTCAACAAAGATTTAATTTCTGATCCTTCAAATAGAGTTCCGGGGTTTGATCTTCCAAGGAGAATATGGTCTATTCTGAATCGTCTTAGAACTGGTCATGGTCGTTGCAACAGCATGCTTTTCAGGTGGAATTCAGTTGAGAGTCCTAGTTGTGAATGCGGGGAAGCAGAGGAAACCATAGATCATTTAGTTAATAATTGTCGCATATATAGATTCAAAGATGGTTTTAAGGCTATTCATAATGTTTCTGAATCTTTTTTAGAATGGGTAGCGAGTTTCAAATCTATTTAATGAAATATAGAATATTCCATTTTTAATTTGTTCGTTTTCTCCCTTAGTCTTTTCCTTTTCCAGATTGGGTTTCGGGTACCTTGGAGAATCTTCTCTGCTTGTTGAAGGAAGAAGCGATAATAAAGAAAAAGATGCCCTTCAATATTTAATATTTCAGCATATTTTGTTAACAATTTCAATTTTCATAAATCACAACACTAACGGGGAGATAGGGTTTTTTTGCTGAGGTTTTTTCCCTAAGCTCTAGTATCATATATCAAATTATATGGTACCCCGTTACACTAACCTCTGCTAACACTTTTTTCATACACATGCTTTATTGTTAGATAAAAAACAAATTGTAATGCTCAAGTTCAAAAGAATATATATATACTACCAAGTTTCAAGTTTTAATACGATCGGTTGAATATTGTTGGAGATTCGAGCATCCTTGTGTGAGTTCAGTAGATGGGTGACCGTTGCCTCGATAACTTTCGAACGAAAGGAGATAGGGACTTGCAATTTTCAGGGTAGGTTTCGTATACGAAAGGGAGAGTTGAGTTCGATTTTGGGCATAATCGGCCTAATGGTTTCCGAGTTATACCCACCTGGAATATTATTTCCTTGATAACTCAAAAAAAATTGGTTCAAGCACTGACGTGAAGTCAGAAGCTTTTGCGCGTATGTTCTATTGTTCATTCTTCTGTATTGGACACCCTTAATGGAATTTACCATGGTAAATTCGATTAAGGGTGTCCAATACAGAAGAATGGACAATAGAACATACGCGCAAAAGCTTCTGACTTCACGTCAGTGCTTGAACCGATTTTAATGATAGGAAAGATTTCCAGGATGTCATGCGCTGTGACATTGTCAGGACCCGGCGAGCTATCCTTTTTAATTGACGTTAATATTTTTTTTAACTCAAATTCATCTGTTGGATGAATTAGGATAGTTTTATTGTTTGTCATTTCAGGAGTATGATGTTCTTGATTAGATATATTTTTTTGAAGGGTTGTAGCAATATTGACATAGTAGGTGTTGAGTATGTTACATATTTGTTTTATGTTTTCATAATTATTTTCTCCAACTTTCAGAATTGTTGGGTGAGTTTTTTTGTTGGTAGAAGGAAGTTTATAACTGACCATACCTTTCTTGTATTATTGCCTGTCTTTTTCAATCTATTTGCCAAGATACACCTTATATTAATTCAACTTTGTTCATTAACATCGTCTCATTCGATGCCTAATGAATACATTTCAAAACATCTTCTCTAGCTGCTACTCATTGGCTCGTTTGTCTCCTCATCAGCTGATTGTGATTTCAGCACACGGTGCTCTATTAGTACTGCAGGATTTTGTAGTGACATAAAACACAAACATTGCTGCATAGCCAAAATATTTTCCTTTTATTCGAAAGACCAACTAATGAATGTTACATTTTAAAATCATTTTGATGATTTTTATTTAATTCATCACTTTTTTCAGGGCACATTGGGATGGAGGAACGATCATTTCACCAGCCTCAATGGATCATATTTAAATAACAGCGATAGTTCAGAATTTTTGAATGGTTCGTTTGACAGTTCACTAGCACAAAGTCCAGCCTCCATAAGTAACGAAGCCAGGAAGACTCTGGTCAGGCCTAAATCGCTGGTCGAAAAGGCACGAATAAATGTAGCGTAAGTT
This sequence comes from Halyzia sedecimguttata, assembly GCA_937662695.2. NCBI lineage: Eukaryota > Metazoa > Arthropoda > Insecta > Coleoptera > Coccinellidae > Halyzia > Halyzia sedecimguttata. The sequence goes on along the minus strand of OW569412.2, from coordinate 98,112,122 downwards.
CCCTAACAAAATCCAATAATTTGATGGTACATTGAATACGAAGAAAAATCTCAATATACAGGGTGTTCTTTGACCACTGCATTAATTTTAACCAAAGATTCCTCTCATCAAATGAAACACTTTTTTCATTTACCATTTTTCCAGATTCGGCTCAGGTAAAAAGTTACAAGCGTTTAAAGATTTCACAATGTGCTAATACACTCCCGCATATAAATTATCTATGACATTGTTGGCGGACGAGAATAAGGCAAGGTAACGTGGTTTACAGCTTGATTCTGGATTCCAACGCTCAGGGACGGATCCATAAAAGTAGTGAAATTTCTGGAGTTTTCCATTTTAAAACATTCAATGAAGAATATCTCGAAAACGGTGCGTTTAAGGAGAAATTATGAAGAATAATATAATGTTCTAAAACGATGGAATATTCTTGAAATGACTCAAGAAAAACTTTATATGCTTTTTTTATGCTAATTTCGTTTAGTTTTATGAATCCACGAGTCCATAACTAGAAAACCAGTAGAAGTAGAAAATAACTAATATTTGGAAAATATGTATCATAGTTATAGGAAACTTTACGCCAACATTCATTTTATTCGAAAAAAAAAAAAAAAGCACTGACGTGAAGTCAGTACTCTTTGGCGCGCGTGTTCACGGTGGCTAATTTGAATTGAATTATTCAAAATTTAACAGTGCTGTATCTAAGCTGCCATCAGGATAGAGTAACAAAGTTGGAAAAGAACACAAGTGACTCTCCTTAGTCGCACAAGATCCTAGAAGATTTGGGAGGGTCAGTATAATCCTAATCATGTTTAGAGCACGCGCGCCAAAGCAGATTGACTTTTTACACTTTTTCTTTCATTGTTAAGTCAATCTGCTTTTGCGCGCGTGCTATAAACATGATTAGGATTATACTGACCCTCCCAAATCTTCTAGGATCTTGTGCGACTAAGGAGAGTCACTTGTGTTCTTTTCCAACTTTGTTACTCTATCCTGATGGCAGCTTAGATACAGCACTGTTAAATTTTGAATAATTCAATTCAAATTAGCCACCGTGAACACGCGCGCCAAAGAGTACTGACTTCACGTCAGTGCTTTTTTTTTTTTTTTTTCAAGTTCCTTTAACAAATATAGCTATCAATACAGTTTGGCTGTTAGTTTTACCGTAGATCAGAAAAAAAATCGGTTGTGGGTCCTCCGTTAGGGACGAAATTGCATCTTCTCCAAATCCGAACGCATTTTAATATAGATCTACCGAATATAGTTATTTATAAATTCGCCTCAGGGCCACCATACAGACATTTCAAATCGGAAACAACGCTATTTCCCCCAAACTGACTTGTGTCCGTGCACTGAATTGACATGAATATTCTTTTAAAACCTCACAATATCGGCTCATTACTCCCAACATAACCCAAACAACCCAAAACCATTCACTTCTCGTCTGCGCAAGCGCAGTATACTCGTGGCTGCAAGTCCTCCCAAAATTACACACCTCACAAAAAACTCCGATTCTCCAACACTAGTGGTTCAGGAGATATCGCTTCTTGAATCCACGCATGCGCAGACCCTCACCAGGGGATTCTATAGCGGAAAAGCATCCGCCACCCCAAAACCCCAATCCTCTCTGACGAAAGCACCACCAGTTAAATCACTGATGGTCTGCTCATGCGCATAACGAAAAATGCCCGTAAGGGGTTGCATCCATTTCGAAATTAGCCCCAGGGCCAAGGTAAGGACACTTTAACTCTGAAGCAACCCTACAGCCCCCAAACTGACTTGTCCTTGCACTGAATTGCTATGAATATTCTTTTAAAACCTCATAATATCGTCTCAGCACTCCCAACATAACCCATCCAACCCAAAAACAGTCACTTCTCTTCTGCGCATGCGCAATCTACTCGCGGCTAAAAGTCCTTTTCAAAATAACACACCTTACAAAAAACTCCGATTCTCCAACACTAGTGGTTCAGGAGATATCACATCTTTATTCCACGCATGCGCAGACCCTCAACAGGGGATTCTATAGAGGAATAGCATCCGCCACCCCAAAACCCTAATCCTCTCTGACGAAAACACCACCAGTTAAATTACTGATGGTCTGCTCATGCGCATAACGAAAAATGCCTGTAAGGGGTAACATCAATTTCAAAATTAGCCCCAGGGCCACGGTACGGACACTTTAACTCGGAAACAACGCTACATCCCCCAAACTGACTTGTCCTTGCACTGAATTGCTATGAATATTCTATTAAAACCTCATAATATCGACTCAGCACTCCCAACATAACCCATTCAACCCAAAAACAGTCACTTCTCTTCTGCGCATGCGCAATCTACTGGCGGCTAAAAGTCCTCTCAAAATAACACACCTTACAAAAAACTCCGATTCTCCAAAACTAGTGGTTCGGAAGATATCGCATCTTTAATCTACGCATGCGCAGACCCTCATCAGGGATCTGAATTCTATGGAGGAATAGCATCCGCCACCCCAAAACCCCAATCCTCTCTGACGAAAACTACAGCAGTTAAAGGACTTCTCATCTGCGCATGCGCAATACGGAAAATGCCCGGAAAGGGCAGCATGAACCTCAAAAACATATGTTTCGGCATTAAAAGCAAAGTATTCCGCAAAATAGTAGTAATTTTTTTATTTTTTTCATGTCACGTGATCATCACGAAATTTTGCAAAAGTGTTTGCTTTGGTCTTTTGCATCTAACTACTGAGTTTCAATTTAATCAGATCAGTATTTTTCGAGTTATCGTAAAAACAAAATTTTCAAATTTTCAAAATTTTTTTTTGCCACTTTAGGGCCGTCCGTTCAACACAAAACTTCGCAGGCATATAAAGGTCATGATTCTACAATCTGATGCAAAATTTCAAAAAGATTGAGTGATCGGTTCCGGAAATATTCATAAAAAACGTTTTTATTAAAAACGGCCTTAACTCCGAAACCGCTCGGTCGATTTCGCCCGTTAACGAACTTGTCCGAGATATTTACGCTACGAAACTACCCTGCAAATTTCAACGCTCTAAGTCGTTCCGTTCGAGAGTTATCGTGCTAACGGCCGGACCGGCCGGACCGGCCGGCCGGACCGGACGGACAGAATTGAATTTGACCTCGAATTCTTCATCAGGGAGTCGAACCCAATCGTTTGAGACCATTTTCGAAAAAAAATTCGAAAAATACAGACATTGTGACGAAATGATAGCACGCTGTTCCTTGCGGAACACGCGCGCAAAAAGGATGTCAAAGCTACAAAATAAAAACTGATTTTTTTTCAAAATTTCAACAGCCTGTATCTTTTTACCTGAGCTGAATTTGGAAAAATGTTAAATGAGAAAAAAAAAAAAGCACTGACGTGAAGTCAGTACTCTTTGGCGCGCGTGTTCACGGTGGCTAATTTGAATTGAATTATTCAAAATTTAACAGTGCTGTATCTAAGCTGCCATCAGGATAGAGTAACAAAGTTGGAAAAGAACACAAGTGACTCTCCTTAGTCGCACAAGATCCTAGAAGATTTGGGAGGGTCAGTATAATCCTAATCATGTTTAGAGCACGCGCGCCAAAGCAGATTGACTTTTTACACTTTTTCTTTCATTGTTAAGTCAATCTGCTTTTGCGCGCGTGCTATAAACATGATTAGGATTATACTGACCCTCCCAAATCTTCTAGGATCTTGTGCGACTAAGGAGAGTCACTTGTGTTCTTTTCCAACTTTGTTACTCTATCCTGATGGCAGCTTAGATACAGCACTGTTAAATTTTGAATAATTCAATTCAAATTAGCCACCGTGAACACGCGCGCCAAAGAGTACTGACTTCACGTCAGTGCTTTTTTTTTTTTTTTTTCAAGTTCCTTTAACAAATATAGCTATCAATACAGTTTGGCTGTTAGTTTTACCGTAGATCAGAAAAAAAATCGGTTGTGGGTCCTCCGTTAGGGACGAAATTGCATCTTCTCCAAATCCGAACGCATTTTAATATAGATCTACCGAATATAGTTATTTATAAATTCGCCTCAGGGCCACCATACAGACATTTCAAATCGGAAACAACGCTATTTCCCCCAAACTGACTTGTGTCCGTGCACTGAATTGACATGAATATTCTTTTAAAACCTCACAATATCGGCTCATTACTCCCAACATAACCCAAACAACCCAAAACCATTCACTTCTCGTCTGCGCAAGCGCAGTATACTCGTGGCTGCAAGTCCTCCCAAAATTACACACCTCACAAAAAACTCCGATTCTCCAACACTAGTGGTTCAGGAGATATCGCTTCTTGAATCCACGCATGCGCAGACCCTCACCAGGGGATTCTATAGCGGAAAAGCATCCGCCACCCCAAAACCCCAATCCTCTCTGACGAAAGCACCACCAGTTAAATCACTGATGGTCTGCTCATGCGCATAACGAAAAATGCCCGTAAGGGGTTGCATCCATTTCGAAATTAGCCCCAGGGCCAAGGTAAGGACACTTTAACTCTGAAGCAACCCTACAGCCCCCAAACTGACTTGTCCTTGCACTGAATTGCTATGAATATTCTTTTAAAACCTCATAATATCGTCTCAGCACTCCCAACATAACCCATCCAACCCAAAAACAGTCACTTCTCTTCTGCGCATGCGCAATCTACTCGCGGCTAAAAGTCCTTTTCAAAATAACACACCTTACAAAAAACTCCGATTCTCCAACACTAGTGGTTCAGGAGATATCACATCTTTATTCCACGCATGCGCAGACCCTCAACAGGGGATTCTATAGAGGAATAGCATCCGCCACCCCAAAACCCTAATCCTCTCTGACGAAAACACCACCAGTTAAATTACTGATGGTCTGCTCATGCGCATAACGAAAAATGCCTGTAAGGGGTAACATCAATTTCAAAATTAGCCCCAGGGCCACGGTACGGACACTTTAACTCGGAAACAACGCTACATCCCCCAAACTGACTTGTCCTTGCACTGAATTGCTATGAATATTCTATTAAAACCTCATAATATCGACTCAGCACTCCCAACATAACCCATTCAACCCAAAAACAGTCACTTCTCTTCTGCGCATGCGCAATCTACTGGCGGCTAAAAGTCCTCTCAAAATAACACACCTTACAAAAAACTCCGATTCTCCAAAACTAGTGGTTCGGAAGATATCGCATCTTTAATCTACGCATGCGCAGACCCTCATCAGGGATCTGAATTCTATGGAGGAATAGCATCCGCCACCCCAAAACCCCAATCCTCTCTGACGAAAACTACAGCAGTTAAAGGACTTCTCATCTGCGCATGCGCAATACGGAAAATGCCCGGAAAGGGCAGCATGAACCTCAAAAACATATGTTTCGGCATTAAAAGCAAAGTATTCCGCAAAATAGTAGTAATTTTTTTATTTTTTTCATGTCACGTGATCATCACGAAATTTTGCAAAAGTGTTTGCTTTGGTCTTTTGCATCTAACTACTGAGTTTCAATTTAATCAGATCAGTATTTTTCGAGTTATCGTAAAAACAAAATTTTCAAATTTTCAAAATTTTTTTTTGCCACTTTAGGGCCGTCCGTTCAACACAAAACTTCGCAGGCATATAAAGGTCATGATTCTACAATCTGATGCAAAATTTCAAAAAGATTGAGTGATCGGTTCCGGAAATATTCATAAAAAACGTTTTTATTAAAAACGGCCTTAACTCCGAAACCGCTCGGTCGATTTCGCCCGTTAACGAACTTGTCCGAGATATTTACGCTACGAAACTACCCTGCAAATTTCAACGCTCTAAGTCGTTCCGTTCGAGAGTTATCGTGCTAACGGCCGGACCGGCCGGACCGGCCGGCCGGACCGGCCGGCCGGACCGGCCGGCCGGACCGGACGGACAGAATTGAATTTGACCTCGAATTCTTCATCAGGGAGTCGAACCCAATCGTTTGAGACCATTTTCGAAAAAAAATTCGAAAAATACAGACATTGTGACGAAATGATAGCACGCTGTTCCTTGCGGAACACGCGCGCAAAAATGGGTTCAAGCCCTGTGGACAGGAGCTTTCTGGCGCTCTAGGTCAAACAGACAAATTATATCTCCGAAAGTATTGGTTTCTCTGAGTTGGGAATTATATCAATGTATACATATGATAGAGCTGCATCATAAAGGAAATTCAATTCAAATAATAGTTTATGTATCAAGATTAAATGAGCAATCATGAGATTGAGAATGAGAACTGCACCATGGAAGAAATCGAATTAAATCTGGCCAGTTTTGCCCAATAACGAACTTAACCGAGATAATCATCTCCCTAACCTACTCTGAAAATTTCAACTACCTAGCTCATTCCGTTCGAGAGTTATTGTGGAAAAACTTTTTTTAAATTTTCAAAATTTATTTTTTACACTTTGCGGTAATCTGGTCAATACAAAACTTCACATGCGTATAAAGGTCATGATTCTACAATTTGATGCTAAATTTCAGATATATCGAACGAAGTTGTCCGAGATATTTACGCTCCAAAACCACCTTGCAATTTTCAATCCGCTAACTCCTTTCGTTCGAGTGTAATCGTGCCTACGGCCGGCCGGCCGGCCGGACCGGCCGGACAGAATGAATTTCGACCACGGATTCTTGATCAGTGAGTCGAACCAAATCGTTTAAGACCATTTTCATCGAAAATTACAGAAATTTGGGCAAATTGATAAGCACTCAGTTCCGAGGAACTAGAGCGCCAAAAATTACCTTGTAATCGATCAAAAATTTCCTGATCTACGTTCACCAAATTTTCTCTCGAACTACAGAATTATGCTTTCAATATTTACGTAATATTTTCAAACATTTTCGGGTGAGGTTCCCGTTGCATCGCTAAAATACGAGTATTTCAACCCCAATATTTTTGAAGTTACAATATTCCCTTCTGTCAAGTTGACATGACAATTCATACATAGAATAATCTGTGAAATACGATTTACATTGAAATTTTGAAAAATCATATCTCCGAAAGTATTAGCTTGTTAGAGTTTAAAATGATATGAATGGATTCTTATGATAAAACTGCTTATTAAAAAAAATTTTTTTTTTTTTTTTACTCCGAAACCATCTGTCCGATTTTGCCCAATAACGAACTTAGCCGAGATATTTATCCCCCAAACCTACTCTGAAAATTTCAACTCTCTAGCTCATTCCGTTCGAGAGTTATCGTGCCTACGGCCGGACCGGCCGGACAGAATGAATTTCGACCACGGATTCTTGATCAGTGAGTCGAACCAAATCGTTTAAGACCATTTTCATCGAAATATTCGAAAATTACAGACATTTGGGCAAATTGATAAGCACTCAGTTCCGAGGAACTAGAGCGCCAAAAAGAGTTTCATTTGATGAGAGGAATCTTTGGTTAAAATTAATGCAGTGGTCAAAGACTCACCCTGTATAAATTTCTACTGTAAGTGTGCATGTGTTTGAACTCCTCCTAAACGACGTGATCGATTTTGGTGAAATTTTGTGTGTGGTTTTTAGTGGGTCCCCAGATGGTTTAGAGTCGCAATCGGACTCTGTATGAGACGCCGCCATCAGGTTATAGAATATTTATCTTGTTTTTTTTGTATGAAATGGCGGATGCGCCGATACAGTTATTAGAACATCGGTCACTTTGACATTCGCTATTGATTTTAATTTCAGGCAGTATCACGCTGTTTGCAAAATAAAGTTCAAGACATATGATATTAATGTGTGGAGGGTTTATACATTGTGGGATTCGTTAACTGCAGTATTGAAGTGATTATTTTACGTAGTAAAAAAGTTATTTATATTTCTGTGATCTGCAACCACATTATTATACTCTCCACTACACGAAAATACAGGCTCTTCTGCCAAATGAGCCAATTGCAAGCATCAAATTCAAGTATCAAACATAACACTGAAATTGATCAGCTTAGGATGGAAATGGTATCGTTTCTCCGAAACCATCAGACCAATTTTGCCCAATATCGAACTCCGAGATATTTATCTCCCAAACCTACTCTGAAAATTTCAACTGTCTAGCTCATTCCGATCGAGAGTTATCGTGTTAACGGCCGGCCGCCCGACCTGGCGGACAGAATCGATTTTGACCACGGATTCTTGATCAGTGAGTCGAACTAAATCGTTCATCGACCATTTTCATCCAAAAATTCGAAAATTACAGATATTTGGGTAAATTGATAACCACTCTGTTCCGAGGAACCAGAGCGCCAAAATATGTAATTGTCTTTGGAGCAAATTTATAATATTAATACTGTTAATTTATTCTAGATGGTTGGACTCATCGTTGTCGATAATGGAACAAGGAGTTCAAGAATTTGGATTTTTATGTATCAGATTCAAATTTTACGACTTCTACGACTTAAATCCAAAATATGACGCCGTTAGGATAAACCAAATCTACGAACAGGCGAAATGGCAACTTCTAAACGAAGAGATCGACTGTACGGAAGAGGAAATGCTGATGTTTGCTGCGCTACAGGTTTGTTGTTCATTTATGCTCCGATTTGTGAATGATAAAATTAAATTTGGTATTTCAGCTTCAAATTAATAGGCAAGTCAACCAACCACAAACAAACAATGATAACGGGAGTGTTATTGCACCCGGTGAAGATGACATAGATGCTGCCTTGACAGAATTAGAAACTACTCTTGAAGGTGCAGCGATTACCAATAACGCAAATGATATTACCCAAGTGCCTGAACTGCATGATGAATTGCGATTTTTAAAGTGAGATTTTAATTAAAAATTTATAAAAGTACTGAAATTTATCATTATTAGAGATATGATAACGGGTCCGCCAAATAACTTATTTTTTTTTTAAATGCAATAAAAAAAAGCTACTGAATATTTTCTCAAATTTCTTTTTTTATTTGATAGTACAATCCTTCCGGTTAATAATGGAAAATAATTTCATTCAAATGGCTGCCTCGGCTGGCCATGCAGTAGCCTACACGATCGGTCCAATTTTTAAGCACATTATTGATTGTGTGCAGCTGTATTTCACCAATGGCTTCACGAATATTGTCCTTTAAAGCGTCAATTGTCTCTGGCTTGTTGGCGTAACACTTATCTTTGACGGCACCCCACAAATAATAGTCCCTACGGTGTCAAATCGCAGCTCCTAGGTCGCCAAACGACATCAGCTCTGCGGCTGATAATGCGATCTTCAAAACCAGGGCAACTCCTGGACCAATTGGACTTCGTATGGCGTCATACCAAGGTCTGTATGCAAAATTCGTCTCAATGATGTCTCCGAAATGTTCAATTCTTGTGAACGACGGTGAATTGATGTTGATGGCGCTTCACGCACACTTTCTGCCACAGCAGCAATATTCTCGGGTGTATGCACTGTTTTTGGCTTTTCACGCTCTGGTTTATCGATGAGGATGCCAGTTTCTTTCACTTTTTTCACAAGATAACGAACATACGGAGCTGACGGTGCTTCTCTTCTTCCAAAATCCGTACGCAATTTTCGCACACATTCTGCAACATTACCATGATTTTCAAAGTAGTGTCGCAATATTTCCCAGCGTTGTTCAAGCGTATACACAACCATATTCGTTCAGCGGAAGGATAAAACTAATTATCTGTCAAATCAGACATGAGCTAAGTGTTACCATTCACGAAATAAGCACTAGTTGAAAAAAAAAACGTTAGATGGCAGACCCTTTATATCAAGAAATCAAAATTTCAAATGAGGCAATTAATATTCAAAGAACGTTATCTTCCACGTGTAATTTCTACAATATCGACATGAAACTTCTCCCGCAAATTTAATATCTCAAAGGTGAAAAATGTTCATGTTTCAAGATGCCGGAAATGCCCATTTTTTTAATTCCTTCTTAATTTTAGGCCAAAACGTTTTACCCTGAAGGGATACAAGAAATACTGGTTCACATGTAGAGATCTACATTTGTACTTGCACAAAACAAAGGAAGAAATGATCCATAGAACAAGTCCTGCTTACACTATCAATTTGAGGGGATGTGAAGTTACTCCCGATGTTAACATAAGCCAACAAAAATACGGCATCAAATTGGAAGTTGCGAGTTCAGAAGGAATGAGTGAGATGTATATTAGGTGTGAAAATGTAAGTATAAAGTATTTTTATTCATCAGAAAATGTTGGCTTTCATAACCACTATACCAGGATTAACAAAAGGGGGAAAGTCCTGTGGCAGGAGCTTTGGCGCTCTTGTTCAATCTTTGACAAATCATATCTCCAAATGTATTGGTTTCTCAGAGTTGGGAATGATACCAATGGATTCCTATAATAGAACTGCATCATGAAAGAAATTAAATTCAAACAAGAGCGCCAAAAACCACGAACTTACCCGAGATATTCATTCCTCAAATCCACTCAAATTATATTATATCAATTGAAACTTAGACAATATTTGAGTTTTGTTTTTACTAGAACTATTCTGAAGCCATTCTGATAAACTCACCAAAGTATATATTTCCATCATCATTATGGAATTATTGCGGCGTCCTACAAGTATTTACCAAGTTTGAATTGGAACGGATACGTATTTTTTGAGTTATTAAGGAAATAGCAACTGAATTTCAGATGTGTATAACTCCGTTTATGCCCATTAACGAACTTCCAAGTTGCTATTTCTTTCCGTTCGAAAGTTCTCGTGACAACGGTCTCCTATCCAGCAACTGGACTCGCCCAAGGCTGCTCAGCTTCGAATATTTTTTCAATATATGTATATCTCCAACAATATAGATCTGATTATGTTCAAATTTAGAACTATTTGTAGAATTATGTTTAGAATGCTCTAGTTAAATTTCAGCACTAAGAGTCGGATAGTTTTTGAGAATATTTTTTAAAATTTTGTAGTGTTGCCAACTAGTTACCAAGTTTCAATTCGATCGGATATTTATCGAAAACAGAACTACGGAACGGTTTGGCCGATTATGCTTCTTGCAAAATTTCGTAAGGATCGTATCACTAGAAAATATCAAATAAATCATTGAAAATCATTGAAAAAAATTCTATATACATATATCAGAAACTATTCTGAAATTTGCCTTTAAATCCTAACTCCTAACTCTAATTCAAATTCCAAGTCTGAACTCACCCAATGCTACTCGGATCTCCAACAATATAGATCCGAACAGCCTTGGGTGAGTTCAGTAGCTGGATGGGTGACCGTTGCTTCGATAACTTTCGAACGAAAAGAGATAGGGACTTTGCAATTTTCACGGTAGGTTATGAATCCGAATGGGAGAGTTAAGTTCGTTATTGGGCATAATTGGCCCAACGGTTTAGGAGTTATACCCAGAATATGATTATCTCGATAACTCAAAAAATATAGACCCGATCGAATTGGCTTGGTAACTAGTTGTAGAATATCGGCATAAAGACGTGTGTGAAATTTTGTGAGGACCGTAACACTAGAAAATTTTAAAAAAATTAGGGAAAAATATTATGTATCTCACAATAACTTTAGAACGGAAAGAGATAGCGACTTGCAATTTTCAGGGTAGGTTGCGCATCCGAATGCGACATTTATTAATTGGCATAATAGGTCAAATGGTTTTGGTTATACTCATCAAATTTTGTTGTTATTCCCTCTATAACTCAAAATATGCAAATCCCACTAATTTTCGCGGAATTTCGTAAATATCGTATCCTGGAGGTACTTGAGGCGTAAGGTTTTTTGGATTTCAATTCCAATAGAATAAAGAAGAATTAAAAATTCTGTAATCATAGACAATTCTCTCGTTACCTGTCTCGTCTGTCATTAAGATGGTATTTTGATTTCGTCTGACATTTTTAGGAGCAACAATATGCAAAATGGATGGCTTGCTGTAAATTAGCATCGAAAGGACGTTCGTTAGCCGATAGTTCATATGAAGCGGAGAAGAAGACCATTTTAGATTTCCTAAAGATGCAAAAACCTACAGATAGCCCAGCACTGAACCCGAATTCTCTCAACATACAGGTTGAAGACTATATCGCTCCCAAATATCTCAAGAAATTGAGAGGAAAGGTGAGTATCATGAGTACCATTTAGTCACAGAAATTTATGATGATCTTTACAGTTACTGCATAGAATCGTTGAAGCCCATGCAAATGTGAAATATTTACCATTAACGGAAGCCAAATTGAATTATATAAGGGCCTGGCAAAATCTACCGGATTATGGTGTGACCCTCTTCGTAGTCAAATTTATGGATAGTAAAAAGGAAGAGTTGCTTGGAATTACACATCATAGAATAATGAAAATGGATTTGAATACAGGTAAAATTAAATGATTTTTTTGCCATCTATTTCATTCTATAAACTCCCTTCTGTCAGTGCGACTAATTTAAGAATAAGTATTCAACAACAAATAATTCTGAAGATTTTTGGAAAGCATCATGATAATGATGGTGATTTATGTATTTCTGATGTATTAGTTTGAATAAAAGTCCTTTTTTTTCGCCTTTTTGAGTGCAAAACCCTTTTATAGGGTACTCTCAGGAGTGTGAGACTCCTTATTGTTTGCTTACTCACTAAAAGGAACCCTTACAGCGTCCCTTAACAGAAGAGATGAGCTGCAAGTGGCCTTAACAGTTGATGGGACCTGATGACTCGAAGTGGCCATGGATATACAGCCGGAATAATCTTCAATTGTGTCACTTAGTTCGCTGTCATTCCGCCTAGACATCCTATGATTATTACGACCAACCTAACTTTTTGGAGATTGGGTCTCCAGTTCGAACACTTAATCCTTGTATTTTTCCCTCTTCTGTTCTTCTTTCATCACCACATTATTTTCGGCAGGGGAGGAAAATTCGACTACAAATAATCTATACTTATCTAGAGTCGAGTCTCGATAACTTGAAACTCTAGGGACCAGCAAAAAAGTTCAAATAATCGGGAGTTCAAAATAATAAGGGTTCAAATAATCGAGAGGGTGTTCTGATGAAATTCAAATAATCAAGAGTTCAATCAAAATTAGTGATTTATGTGTTATTTCAAATATTTTTCCATCCTCCCACAGCTTCAATAACACGCTTTTTTTCACTTATGCAAATATACCTGTTCTTTCTTGAAATCATTTTAGTAACACAAATAAAAAATTTACGTTTAAACTTTGAATATAAACTGGAATGAGAATTGCGGACTGCATTTATGTAAACAAACGACAGGTCTGAGCATAATGAAAAATTCAAATTATAGAGAGTGGGGTATCCCAGACTTCAAATTATTGAATGTTGGCGGGCAAGATACCATTCCTTCAACTTCAAATTACCAAGGGGACCAATTAATATTGATTTTGTTCAATTTATCGAGTATTTTTCAAGGGACTGGAAATATATTTCAAATTATCGAGAGATTCAAATTAACGAGTGTCAATTTATCGAGAGTCGACTGTATATCTATAGTAGGGGAGCCCACGTAGCTAATTCGGGATTTACTCGAGCGTCATAGAGAGCTATTGGGTTGTCAAGCTTAGATGATAAGAAGAAAAAAATGTTATATAATATATACCCGTTCATCGGTGGGGTGAGCGGATATAAATTTTCAAAAATGTAAAAAAAAAACCGTTACGTGGACATACTCGAGCGCGTCAGATATTGATAGCATCTGTGTCCTACGTATTTTAAAAAATGTATAGATGTTAATCTGATCGTTTCCATGATGGAGGTGATCATACGTAAGGGTTGAAAATGAAAAAAAAATTTTTTTATCGAGCTCCTCAGATTTTCTAAGGGGGTGTTAAGTGAACCTTAAAAGATGCTCTTGTATAATAATCTGACGATTGGGATGTAACGCAAACTCGTGGTCATTATTAGAATATGCAAAATAAAATCGCCATTTAGAAATACTCAAGCGCGTCAGATTAAGATATATGTGGTTCATCAATATGGCCTAGACGTGCTGTCTGCTAATCTGACGATTGTCTGGAGGGATTCGCTAAATCTGACAATAAAATTTATTTTTTTTTTAATTTTTTTAAATCATTGAACTTAATTAATCGAAAAGCACAGGAAATAGCGTGCAAAGGAAAAAGCTTATGTTGTTTTGAGGAGAATATTTATACAAATAATAATTATACAAAATAAAATTTATAATATTTAAGTGATGTTCGAAGAATCGGTTTGCTCCGACGATATTCTAAAGTAATGATACATTTTTGTGAAGTTTCTAATGAAAATTTGATTGTGTTTTGTAAAGTACTTTCACCACAAAATACACAATTCATATTAATATCACTCAATCACTCATAGTTATTATTTATTAACTTTAATTCACATAACTTTTATTAAAATCGCAAAATAACCTAATACGTTGGAAATACGTTGTAAACAAGAACATACCCCGAACGATTCTGCGTGACCAGCTGTTATGGAGTCATGGCAACAGAAACCGGAGTGGGACGGAGTGAGAGAGCAATAGATAGAGAAAGAGTGAGAGGAGAATAGAAACACGTAGAGGGGAATATAGGCATGGCATAGCTGCACGCATTCAACTTTATCAATTAATTTTTATTACTTCGGCTTGTGAAAATCGTCAGATTATATATTTTTCGTAATTCTTGCATTATTCCCTTCAAAATAAAAAAAAAATTTACCACGCTCGAGAATGTCAAGATGTCGTTTTTTTTTACAACTTTGTAACCCTCCCCCTTCTTTACGTCACTCTCAAATTGTCAGATTAATGGAATATACACTTTTTAGCATGTAACTAACTCACCCTACCTTAATCTGACGCGCTCGAGAATTTCCGATGATCAACTTTTTTTTACTAATCTGATGCTTTATCCTTGACGGGCGGCCATATATATATGGCTCATGTTTCGTGGAAAAACTTAACCAGGTACAAGGTATCCCCCTATATATTAATCTGCCGCGCTGTAGTAAATCCCAAAATCCCCGCTTGGGCTCCCCTACTACTATATCTGGCTTTGTGGTGTGGATGTGCCGAGTTGTTGGAATAGCATAGTTCAAATAGATACAAGCTCTATCATTTCAACAACTGCTTCAATTACATATGATAGCACTGGTTCGTTTAAAAATTTAATGCTTGTGGCTTTTACTTGATGCAAATCCATATTAACTCAATGAAAAATTATATACGATTTACACTTATTTATTCAATATTGTGACGCGTTTCGTCGACACAGCGACTTCATCAGACTACATCATGATGTAGTCTGATGAAGTCGCTGTGTCGACGAAACGCGTCACAATATTGAATAAATAAGTGTAAATCGTATATAATTTTTCACTGGTTCGTTGTTTGTATCATAAACTTCTCTCAGATCGAAGTAGAGAATTCGGAGTGACGGGTTGTGTCTTTCTATATATCCTGATGGAGCATGGACTCTGCAAGTAGACAGGATTGCATGTTCTGCAAGTTGTTGGGACGTCCACTTTCATGATATTCTTTTTATACCATCTTGTATTTATCACTCCATCCTGACAAGCCGTAACAAATCCCTCCATTTCTGACTTGAGCCCTGCCAACCTCAAAAAGGCTAAGGATGATTCTTCCGACAGGCCCTGGTCTTTTGAACTCCTGAAATATATGGAGTGCAGATTTTTACTAATGTGATCTTGGAGTAGTGTATTCTGTCTTATCTGTCTGCCTACTCTACTTTGGTCTGTTGCATGATAGGTGTTCCTGCTAGCTCATGATCGTTGCATATGCCCATTATATTGAGCTCCTCCGTGGCTATTCGTCCAGCCCTGAGCAGGAAAGCTTGATTGCTGATCTCATGATGAGCTACCATTTTCAGAAGTGGTTCAATACCGTTATTGCCATTTTCAACGTTTATTGATGCTGTTGGTATTCCAAACCTTGCAAACCCCTGCCTCCCTGCCTTCGTGGAAGGTATATTCTTTGTATCAAGCAGTTAGTTGGGATGCAAGCTGAGATTCATTTTCATCAAGAGATAAACCACCCGACTATGTTCACTGGTTGGTAGTTTATCTAACCACACTAAACCGGGCGTTTTCAGTCCGTAAAGGTCTTATATAGTTAAATGATATTGCCATCCCTGACCCTCTTACGGCAAAAGAATAAACGTCGCTGAACATCGCAGAGGGAAGGAGTTTGTAAGGTTTTCCATAGGTGCCTCTGGTGGGATTCTTTCCCTACCAGTTCGCGACCGATAGATTTAAGTTTCCTAGAACGCCTTCGGTGTCATTCAGTGTTGGCTAAGTCCTAAGTCACACTGATGATTGGTAATAACCCTTAAACCCTGGGTTTGTGTCTGCCCTTGAATGACGTTTTCCTCTTTGGGGAACACTGAGCGATGAGGTGATCTAGCCCGGCCACGCTGAATATTTGTTGATAGTTAAAATCAATAAATATTTCACCGTGTGTCTTTTTTGGCGCTCGGAGCAGAGTGCATATCAATTTTTTTAGTTATTTGGCAATTAGCACAGTTCACCTTATTGAATGTTCATATTCATCACTCTAAGAGTGGCTCTGTCTCAAGAATTTCATTCAATGTCCAGTTAACTACCCCGTAAACTCATGCAGACCTGCAGAGTTTCTACTTCAGATTTGTCTTGTGGAGATCAAATTAAGTGAATGCACATCATTTATATCATCTAGAGGTGGTCGATATACTAAGTTCACTAATAATTTTATCTGTAATTTTCATAGGAGATCATATCAAGACATGGCGTTACAATACCATGAAAGCCTGGAATGTCAATTGGGAAGTGAAGCACATGATGATACAGTTCGAGGAAGGAAGCATTGTTTTCAGCTGCTTATCAGCTGACTGTAAGGTTGTGCATGAATTCATTGGAGGATATATATTCCTGTCCACAAGAAGTAAAGAAGCAAGTCAAACCCTTAACGAGGAATTGTTCCACAAACTAACTGGAGGCTGGTCATAAACAATTTTATCAATAATTAATATTGAATTTCTGTTGACTTGAGAAACTGATATTTTTTCATCTCTTCCATGGGAACTTTCAAATATGAATTAGCAATAACTGCTTAAAATCATTCTTTTTAGATTCAAGCACAAAAGCATCTTATTTGTTGACTATAATTTTGACAAGATATATATTAACCTTGTTACTGTCAGGTGTGCTCTAATGATTCTTCGTTTTATCTATTTGTTGATGTTTACATAATGTGTCTTTGAATTTTATCAGCATTTGTTATCCATCACAATCTTTATCGAGTTGTATAGTTTGTATTTCTTGAATTTTGATGTAATCCTGTAACTAATTAATTTTGATCAGCAAGTTTTAATTCTGATTGTATATTTTCGAAGTGAATTTTAAAAAACTACATGTAGTTGTCATAAGATTGAATATCTAAAAAAACATATTTATTTTGCATTATATTGCTTCTACCCACGATATTAACAGTATATGCATTACTGTTCAAGACAATATATTTTTAATAAGGTTTATTATATCCATAAATGAATTTATTATTGTATAAAATTACGAATACAAAAATAACAATAAACTGTTGTTTTATTTTATGAGGTAACTTTATAGTTTTATAGAAAAAAACATCTCGTGCATAAAATGCGAATTGTGCAATTTGAATAGCAATAAGTCCATGTATTGTGAAACACTCTTGTTAATTTAATTTTGATGGAGCGGTTTCAATAAGGGTGAGTTCTTTGATCTTCGGAAAGGATAAATGTTTGCCAAATAACATTTTCATTCTGCCACATAAACCAACATCCATTAAATAAAAATAATTGAAATCAGTATCGTTACCTTACTAAGTGATAATAAAACAAACAGAGCATTTCCCAAAAACATATATTCTTTTAGATCAATTATTGGATAGATGTTGCTTTTGTTAACAAAGCCTAAATGGGGTACAGAACGTCTTTATTGCATGTAGACGAAACGAATAATGTGGTTCAAATTTACTTATTTTGATCTAAACAAAAGTTCAGTTTTTGGCGCTCTAGTTCCTCGGAACTGAGTGCTTATTTGGCGCTCTAGTTCCTCGGAACTGAGTGCTTATTTGGCGCTCTAGTTCCTCTGAACTGAGTGCTTATTTGGCGCTCTAGTTCCTCGGAACTGAGTGCTTATTTGGCGCTTAGTTCCTCGGAACTGAGTGCTTATTTGTTCAGATTTGAAACTCTGTGCTGTGTTTTAATTAAAAAGTGGGAACGCCCTGTGGACAGGAGCTTTGACGCTCTTGTTCAAACTTTGACAAATCATGTCTCCGAAATTATTGGTTTCTCAGAATTGGCAATTATATCAATGGATTCTTATTATAGAACTGCATTAAAATATAATTGCAGAGTTAGAGGAAGAAATTTTGTTTAAAGTCATACCACACTGAATATGCTAGGAACCGTCCGAACACTCGACTGGCCAAGCAGCGTCGGGCGCGGTTGGTACTTGGACGGGTGACCGCTTGGGAACACCGCGTGCTGTAATCTTTTAGGCGCTCTGGTTCCTCGGAGCATCGCGTTATCATTTTGCCCAACTGTCTGTAATTTTCGAGTCTTTCTCCGAAAATGGTCTCAAACGAGGTCAAATTTAATTTTCAGGATAGGTGGCGCATCCCAATACGACGGACAAGTTCGTTAATGGGTATGATCGACCCAATGGTTTCCGAGTAATAATATTTGTTTAATTCAATTCAATGTTGCCGCTACTAGTTTCGGACCCAAATGTCTGACATTTTGTAGGCCTTTATTGAAATAATTCAATCAAAACGGACATAATTTTCAATTGTAATTATTTCTGAATGTTCCCGAACATATAAAACAGAATATAAATGTTGATATGAAAATGAAAAATATACAATATCCTAGGGGATTTGACATTTGCCTATTGTACGTTCGTCAACCTGTCATTTTGTTATCATAAATGTCATATATTTCGACATGTTTTGTGCAGAAAATACGTTATTTTGTTTAATTATCAGAAAAAATAAATCAACAAATATTACCTATATCTTGCATACAACCAATTGAATAAAACGCCTGCCGAATATAATTGACATACCTATTTATTATTGAAATTTTGAAAAATCATATCTCCGAAAGTATTAGCTCGTTAGAGTTATAATTGCGATATCAATGGATTCTTATGGTGACAGTGCACCTTGAATGAATTTAAATTTATTGTAATGTAAAAAAAAATTGTTTTGTTACTCCGAAATATTAACGAACTTAACCGAGATATTTATCTCCCAAACCTACTCTGAAAATTTCAGCTGTCTATCTCATTCCGTTCAAATTGTAGAATCATGATATGCATGCGAAGTTTTGTATTGATCGGATTGCCGTAAAGTGGCAAAAAAAATTAAAAATTTTTTAAATTTTGTTTCTACAATAACTCTCGAAGAGAATGAGCTAGGCAGTTGAAATTTTCAGAGTAGGTTCCGGTGATAAATATCCCGGCTAAGTTCGTTATTGGGCAAAATAGGCTTGATGGTTTCGGAGTAACGAAAAAAAAATTGAAAAACAAATTTTTTTTTAAATTACAATTTTCAAATTCAATTTTTTTTTTTAAGATTTCACCATAAAAATCCATTTATACCATTTTCAATTCTAACAAGCTAATACTTTTGCGAGTTATGATTTTTCAAAGTATCAATAATAAATCGTACTTCACAAAATGATATAATTATTATATCTATGAATTATGACATGATCTGTGTCCATACTCGTACATATGTCATCTTGTTTTTCTATATGAGAGAGTCAAATTCATTTCAGCTATCGCAGAATTATATATGAGGATTATACTATGATATTATACTTTTTGGTGTTTTTTTGATACCCGTGGATAACCCATATATGATGGAAATATATACTTTGGTAAGTTCATCAGAATGGGTTCAGAATATATCTTCAGTAAAAACAAAATTCAAATATTGGCTAAGTTTTAATTGATATTGAATATAGAGGGTGTAACTAAATAAGTGTAAAATATTTAAGGGGGTGATTCCTCATCGAAAAAAAGATAGGATCTTTCATATAAAGAAACTTCATTAGAGCATCCCTTGTTAGGATACAGCCCCTTAAAGATGGTACAGAAAATTTTTTTAATAATTTTTTTCACAAGCACTAAGAAAGTCACAAAATATTGAAATTAACCTGATATTTTGTAATACCAAAAAGACACTTCCCTAATAGCACAAGTGTATTCCCAAAATGTTCCCGGAATATCCATTTGCGACAAAAGATATGTTCCGGGAATGTCGCAAAACATCCCGGGACACCCCGGGAACATTCCCGGTAAAGCCCATATGGGCAAATCGCACATTCCGGGAATGTCCCATCGGGACATTCCCGGAACATCCGTCGATGTTCGCGGAATATTCCAGGGGCATCCCCGCGGCAGTTCGTAAGAGCGTTCCGATAATGTTCCGGGAACATTTTGACGGAACACGTTTTAGGCACTAATGGACATTCTTGGAATAGCCCGGGGACATTAAGAGGGGAAGGGGGGAGGGGGCTGGGCTGGTTTTTTGTAGGTCTGGGGAGGGGGCATTGGATTGGATTGCGGGGTGGAGGGTGGGGATTGTTTTGGGTAGGTTGGGGGTGGTTGGCAGAACGATATAAGTATAATAATCCGTAATAAAATAATGCATATACATAAATATGTATTTTTAATTGAGCCATAAACTGAAAGGATACAAAGTATAATAAAATCCAAAATATTTTTCATACAGCCTCCAGAATCATACCACGCTGGATCTCCTTTTCCTTTCTGGAGCTCTCCTCAACCACCCTCCGATAGAAATTTCTGTTTCTTTCCTATTTGTTATTAAGTTTGTTTTCTCTGATGCATCTAAATGGAGAGTAATTTATTAGTAAACACTAACAGGGAGATAGGGTTTTTTTGCTGAGGTTTTTCCATAAGCTCTAGTATCGTACATCGAATTCTATGGTACCTTGTTTCACTAACCTCTGCTAACACATTTGTATGTTTCTTCAAACTTTCTTGTTAAATGAACAAAATATAATGCTCTGAGTTCAAAAGAATATATACATATTTATTAATAAACAGTGAGGTACCATCGAGCTAGAGCCATGTCAGAAGTAGTATGCTTTTTTATAGTTGTACCATTGATATTCATCGCATAGTACAATTAATATAATTGAATTCGAAATTAAACCAAACTTACCAACAATTGCTTTCGACAAGTTCGAAGCTACAAAGTTATATTAGCCACTTCTGCCTAAAATACGTGAACTGCATGGCTAAATCACAGATTAACCAGATGCGCCACTCCCAGTATTTATAAATGAACTCAGCTGACGCGTAATGTTGACCATGGAATTCTCGGCACCCCCAAATAGTTCCTAGCTCCTAACTATTTGGGGGTGCCAATAAAATCACAGATATAGGATCACGTGACCTCTCGGCCAATCAGAACTATGGTAGAGGCAGAATGACGTTCATTCATAAATGTATAACAACAAACGGAAAGGTTAGCTAAAATACTCAGCTTATGTACGAAAATTTGTAACTCAAGTGGGATTAATTCAATCAATTTCATAAAGAGTAATGAAGACGTTTAAGATGCAGTTTGTGGCGTATGTGAAAGAAAAAAAAGAAATATGATATATGTGAAGTTGCTGTTAAAGTTTGTTAAAAGAGCGAGAACGCAGTTCATTTCTCTCTGTCATTTTACTACGTCTTCATGGGTAGTAAATCTGAAGGTCAAACCTACGTGCGTCCCGCCAAATGTCGATTGCACTATCTGGTAATCTGTGGCTAAATCATCCCGTATTATCGGAGTCAAGTATCTTTTTACAAATTCTGTCAAGTTGTTTCCTCCGATTTTGGAGAAATATTTTACCTATAAAAAAAAGGATCAATGATATGTCACAGGGTGTCTCATGAAAACTAGCAAAAATAGAGTTTTTGACATATTTAACTATTTCTGCAATTCAAATGATGTCATATTAGATTTGACTATAACTGAACATCTATAGAGAATAATTAAAAAAATCATGAAAATTACCATGCCAGAGTAATTTCCCTGTTCTTCTAAAAATACATTAAATTCATCTAGAATTATTTTGTTTCCAATAGGGGAATCTATATTGGCCTTTGCCAAAATGCCTATTTCCTCAACTGGTTCTCCCCTGCTCACATGGCTCTTCAATAGGTTATCGACTCTTCCATTAAGTTCCACCAGTAATGATGTCATTACGTAATTGCATGCCGTAGTAGAACCTGAAATACAAATATTATCTTAGTGGAAGAAATTTCCAGAGTAAATACAAGAAGCATTACTATCTCAACAAAGAAAACTGAACAGCTTATTAATTTATTAGGAAATAGCAATCCAATTATATTATATAAATTTCTAATTGATATATGAACTTCACAACCAGGGAAAACTAAAACTTTTGCCTTTATAACCTTATAAATTGGTCCAGCTCTAGTCTATATTGACATTTTCATTGTAAATTTTGCAATTTACATTATCTCCATAACATAATTATAATATTCATACTAATTGTGGGTTTAAAACCAGGGGATCAATTATTGACGAATAATTTTATCAGGCATTTGCATCAATAAAATTGTTTGTTTTCCTAACCATAAAATTAAAAAAAAACCGTTGAATAATGAGTATACCTCCCACAGTATCCTTTAATGATTTCATAAAATTAAAATACATCTTTTCTTTCTGTATAAATATATCAACTGAGAATAATATTTGTTACTTACCTATATAAATCAGGTATACTTCTTAATTCTTATCTCGAATATAACAACAATACACAAATTTACAAGGGAGACAATTACGCAAACAAAGAACAGATGACAATGGTGACATATTGGTTCAAAACATAGAATTTGAGAAACTCTTTTCTATGAAAAGACAAATGAACAAAAATGTTTGCTGGCCTCGGTGATCCAGTACGAGAAGGTCTCACTTTGTTACCAAATCCTGCTCAGGCTATGGATATGGTCCAGTATGAATGAGTAAAAAATGAAATATCACCAAACTTTTACAGACTAAATATATTTAAGTGAATTAAACCATAAATGAGTATATTTTATATAAATAGATAGATTTTTGTGCAAGATTTTCGTAAGTTTTTTAGCATGTTGTTTTGTCTAGTAAAAATATGAATCAAAGAAGCACAAGAAAATTCAATAATCAATAATATATATATTTTGTCCGATTTCGGATTTTTAAACGACAATATTTGTCAAAATAATATGTTCCGGGAACATTCTAAGCGGAACATTCCAAGTGGGACGTTCCGGGAGCATTCCAATTGGGACGTTCCGGGAACATTCCGAGTGGGACGTTCCGGGGATATTCCATAGGAGGCCGGGACATTGCGACACGTGTGGAACATGAATGGGACGTTCCGGGAACAAAGTGTGTTATTAGGGTTAGCCAGTAAGTTATTTGGTTTTCCCATGGGTGTAAGGGGTGGTAAACGCAACCCCTAAAATTTATTTCCAATGTAACTTTTTGTCTTATTATTTGTTTACCATTTTAAAATGTATTTCCGATAACCTGTTTCATTCTAAACAAATAATGTTTCTTGAATTTTTTGCCCAAAATAAACCAGATCGCTGCAAAACATTATTTAAGAACAACTACAGAGATACATCGTCATAAATGCGATCTGGATTTATTGTTACCATGGGATGAACCAAATAAATTACTGGCTAAGTGTCTTTTTGGTATTAGAAAATATCAGATTAATTTCAATATTGTGACTTTTTTAGTGCTTGTGAAAAAAATTATTAAACAAATTTTCTGTACCCCCTTTAAGGGGCTGTATCTTAACAAGGGATGCTCCAATGAAGTTTCTTTATATGAAAGATCCTATCTTTTTTTCGATGAGGAATCACCCCCTTAAAAATTTTACACTTATTTAGTTACACCCTGTATAATATTCAGAGTGGATTTGAGGAATGAATATCTCGGATAAGTTCGTGGTTTTTGGCGCTCTTGTTTGAATAATTTCTTTCATGATGCAGTTCTATCATAAGAATTCCATTGATATCATGCCCAACTCTGAGAAACCAATACGTTCGGAGATGTGATTTGTAAAATATCAACAAGGCTGGATCAACAAAGCAGAGGACCCCTTGGTACCAAATTATTTTCAAAATAAAATAGACGATTTTTCCAATAAATAATTTATTGAGCGTTTGGATCCTAGATTATTTTGCAGTTACGGATTTAGAGGTCTGGAGGCCCGGGGCAACAAAGCAGTGGACCCCTGGGCACCAAATTATATATCGAATAAAATGGACCATTTTTCCAATAAATAATTTTTTGTGAAACCAAGTATAGGTAAAGGTAAAAATATCAAAGGAAAAATTGATTAGTTGTGTTTACTGGTCTGAATTTTTTTTTCCGAAGTCTCTATATATTGTGGGACTGCAGGCCCGCCGTAAGCGGGCGTGCAAAGCGTGCACCGCACACGGGCGCACGTCCAGGGGGGCGGCAAATCGAGCGACTCATTACGTAATTCCTATTCATAGATTATAGATACTATATGTTCCTATTCCAGTCATTGTCATAATACCCACCCCACCTTAAGTACCTATAGGAAATGTCATCGCATGGAAAAAAACCGACCGAATCACGTTAACACTGCCATCTATTGGAATCCGTTAAAACTAAGATGCAAATCCAAAAGTCGTCTGTCATTCTATGAAAAGTAGGACTGGCGAAGTTAGGGGAATCCCCTCTGAGCTTTCTTCTCAGTTATGTTGTTTTGCTTTTTTTCCACCAAAATTTAAAAACATTAAATATCCTTTTTTGACGAAACTCAGAGTAAGTAGTCGTAGGGCGGCATAATCGGTATTGCACGCGGGCGATGAAACAGCTAGCGGCGGGCCTGTGTGGGAGCCCCTCTTTTCTGGAGGCCTCGGGGATGTAGTCCCGGTTGCCCTCCCCTAAATCCGGCCCTGTTATCTTGGAATGTCCAACTCGATGAAATGATGTAATAAAATTAAAAAATGAATTCAAGTTAAGTGAGAATCCATCAATATTTGCAAATATATTTCTTTTGGACATGTGTGGAATATTAGATCGGACATAGGGCTTCACACGAGACAAGAGTAGGCGCGAGTATAAAAAATCTCGTCTTGGTCTCGCCAATTCCCAAAAAATTAAGTCTCGTTTAAGTCTTGGTCTCGTCTCGTTATCAGCCATTAATAAATCATCGGCCATCTAGAAAAGTGTAGAAATAACTTTGTCATCGCTTTCCACTTTCCACCACTGTAAAATATTTTGATTCCTAAATTTGCTCTTTCTAACAGCAAATATTCTTCAAACTCAGCTTTCCAATGTTTCGAAAGTTTTGTTGATGTTTTGAAGAGGCTATCGATATCGATACATTTTTTAGTAGAATTAGACCAATTGGTATAATTTTCAATGGGTACCTAGATCATTGATGGAGTTCTTGCCGTATTACTCATAACACTTTTCGAAACATTGAATAGCTACAGATTTATTATATGTACTTCCACAGATGCATACAAAAATTTTTCACATCTTCACTACAAGAAGCACATTCCCATCATCATATGGATTAACCATCGGTTGAAAATATCAACCATCAAAAAGTATGATATCATATTATAATTCTCATAATTCTACGATTGCTGAAATGAATTAGACAATGTCATGTCTCAGGAAAATAAGTTGACATGTATCAACACAGATCATATTATAACAATTCATAGATAGAATAATTATATCATTCTGTGAAAACATAGAAATATGGATTAACCGTCGGCATGAAAATATCAACCAAAAAAAAGTATGATATCATATTATTATTCTCATAATTCTACGATTGCTGAAATGAATCAGACAATGTCATGTCTCAGGAAAGTAAGTTGACATTTATCAACACAGATCATATTATAACAATTCATAGATAGAATAATTATATCATTCTGTGAAAACATATAAATACGATTTATTATTGAAATTTTGAAAAATCATTTCTCCGGAAGCATTAGCTTGTTAGAGTTAAAAATGGTATCAATGGTTTCTTATTATGGTGAAACTGAATATTGAGAAAAATTAAATTTGAAGTTTGTTATTTAAATAATAGTAATTTACGTAACAAGTCCGGAAAATAGGGTTTTTTTGGACGAATAGACAAAATTCTAGGACGAGCGTAAGCGAGTCCTGGAAGTCTATGAGTCCAAAAAAACCTTTTTCGGGCGTGTTGCGTACAATATTTTCGGCAACCGTGTTTTTCTAGACTATTCGAAGGTTTTCGACCGATTCGGTTCGAAATTCAAATTCGATTTGACATTTCTAATCGCTCGTTCTGACCGAAAACGTCGACCGTGAAGGAGCCACATTAAAATTCGCCACAGAAATACGTGAAACGTCAGAAGTTCGTCGATTTTCGCCGAAAAGTCACATTTTCCTATCGTTCTTCCGGGAAAACGAAAGAGTGAATCGAAAAAAGGGCTCAGCTACGGACTAATTTCGAATCTCGTCTTCGCGTTCCCGCAAATACCGTCGTTCCGAACGAGGTTTTCATAATGTATTTACAATGACCAAAACGACGTGATTCTTCCCGGCCTAGTCCGGGAAGTACGTACTTCCCGGACTAGGCCGGGAAATGCTTCTTTCTCAAAGAAAAAGCGTCCGGGAAGTGGGCACTTCCCGGACGGTTGCCGAAAAAAGTTTTTTTTTTCTTACTCCGAAACCATCTGTCCGATTTTGCCCAATAACGAGCTTAGCCGAGAGATTTATTTCCCAAAACTACTCTGAAAATTTCAACTGTCTAGCTCATTCCGTTCGAGAGTTATCGTGCCTACGGCCGGCCGGACAGAATGAATTTCGACCACGGATTCTTGATCAGTTTGTCGAACCAAATCGTTTAAGACCATTTTCATCGAAAAATTCGAAAATTACAGACATTTGGGCAAATTGATAAGCACTCTGTTCCGAGGATCAAGAGCGCCAAAAATATAACTAGACCAAAAACGAGACTATGGGATGCGCTGTATATGATCTCGGTATCACCTATAATATTATTCAAAACGTCTCGTCTCGTCTCGCTTTTCCGAGAAGAGAACGAGACGAGACTAGAAAAATCTCGCTCTCGTGTGAAGCCCTAATCGGACATCCCTGTATCAGTTGCATTACTCAACTCACATGCCTCGTAAGATGTTCGTTCAAAAACTGATTAAACTAATGAATCAATTCTTACGACTCCCTGCTAAAAAAGGATAATGATATCTCATTAAATTTAAAATGAAATTGAACCGTTGTTATGGAGGACTGTACTACATAAACCATGCTTCGATGGGCATAGGCCGTAGAAAAGAAAATAAAATCTAAGAAGCAGAATTTGATGGCAGTTTTTTATGTCGATCCCAGGGATATTCATTCGAGCGATGTTCATTCAATTAATTTCATTTGTTTTTTTACTTTTTTACAATGATATTCAAACGTGTGTATTGGCTGCGCATATTAATCCGATTTTATATGGTGAGTATTACATTACCTACAATTTGATAATGATGGTCATGAAAAAAAAATTCTATAAGCCTATTCTATTATGAGTTCACTGTGGACTTATTATGAACACTATAAAAGTAACTACACTCTTGTCCATTACAGTTTTTTGTCGTCGGCCATATGTTTCGTAAACAAAGTTTCCATCTTCAAAGACGAAGCGTTACTAACGCTTCGTCTTTGAAGATGGAAACTTTGTTAACGAAACATATATAAAAATAAAAATAAATATATGCATCAAGCTCTCGAGATGATGAGAATATTCTGAAGAGTTCACAAATACACTGCGCAAAAAAATTAACGCACCTTATGGAAATCTCAAATTTATTCTACAACTGAAGGTTTTCTCAATGATAATTATTTTTATCAGAATTATGCATGCATATGTTATCCACATTCAACGTTTTTCTTCAATACAGATGTTTTTTACCAGCAGGAATAAAAAAAGATGAGATTATCCGATTTTGAATGTATTGGCTCCATTCTGAAATCAGTTGTTCTCGATCAATTCTAGTGACCAATAGTTTTTCTTTCGTTTGATTTTTTTTACCCCAGATTTTTTTACCCCAGACAATCGGAGGGCGCGTTTGGATTTTGCGAGAGAGCATATCCATTGGCAAGAGGCTGATTGGGAAATAGTTCTCTTCACAGATGAGTCTAGATTCTGCCTTTACCATTGTGATCGACGTTCCCTTGTATACAGACGTCCACATGAAAGATATGCTCAGTGCAATTTCCTGAATACTACTGGTTTCGGGGGAGGATCGATTATGGTATGGGGTGGAATATCTTTGACTGCTCGCACAGACCTAGTGGTCGTTGATAATGTAGCTATGAATGCTGATAGGTATCAGAAGGAACATTCTTGAAGAGCATGTATTGCCATTTGCCCCATACATTGGTGAAAATTTCATTTTTATGGACGATAATGCCAGACCCCATCGTGCGCGCATAGTTCAGGAGTACCTTGAAGAGGTTGAAGTCTCTCGAATGGAATGGCCAGCAAGCAGTTCAGATCTCAATCCGATTGAGCAGGTTTGAGACAACCTCAATAGAAGGCTGAGAAGTTCAGAAAATAATCCAGCTACTCTTAATGACTTAGGAATCCAACTCAGAGAAATCTGGGAAGGATTAGATCAGAACATTTTAAGATCACTCATTTTGAGTATGAACCGTCGTTGCCGAGCTGTAATTAATGCAAGGGGTGGAAATACCAAGTATTAAATCACTTATCAGCATTCCAGTATTTTGAAAATTGTTTATTTCTCTTCTTTCACATAAGATTCGTTGAAATCCTGAATTTTTCTTCCATTTAATGTGTCTTGTTTCGTTCAAAACCTTCCCGAGAGAACATAAAAATAAGTTATAAAGTCAATTTATAGTTAACTTTCATTAAAATTGAGATTTTCAGAATGTGCGTTAATTTTTTTGCGCAGTGTATTAAAAAGAAAACATTCGAAAAATGATCTAGCAATATTGTCATGTTACCCTGCTGCTATCTAGAGTGGAATGTTCCAACAATTCTAAAATATCTGATATTTGGAATATTGAATGAGTTTCTTGTAATTCCTGAATTAAAGCAATATTTTTGTACTCATCGCCCTGAAAATTATTGTGGTATGTATATAGAAAATTAAATCGACGATGTCACTCAATCGAAAATTTTACCGAAATATCACGAAAAAAAAGTCATATCAAGTTTTATAGACACTGAAGTTCAACCTTTGTTTGGTTGTTATTTCCTCAATAACTCGAAAACTACAAAACCGATCCAATTCAAACGTGGTTATTAGTTGTATAATGCCAACGCAAAATCGTTCGTTTTTGGGCATAGTCGGCCCAACGGTTTCGGAGTTATACCCACCTGGAATATTTATTCCTAGATAACTCAAAAAATATAGACTCGATCGAATTGATGCTTTTTAACTAGTTGTAGTATATCCACATAAAGACGTATATATGTAAAATTTAGTGAAAACAGTACCCTTAGAAAATTTTGAAAAAAATTACGAAAAAAAATATTGGTTCTTAATCGGTAAATTTGATTAACAGTGTCCAATACAGGAGAATAGACAATGGGACATGCGCGCAAAAGCCTCACATCAGTGCTTGAACCAATTTTCTTTAACAACTCGCTTTTAGCGACATTTGCGGCTTTTTCCGTTTCAATTTTTCTTTTCTGTGCTCTCCTCCGGAATTCCTCTTCAGACGGTTTGAACTTTTTTTGGCGAGGATCCATAATCCGTATTCGGTTTTCGATTTTAAATTTCAATCAATATTCAGATTCACTAATTCACTATTCACGAATAATTTATATAAGAAGTACAAGATTATGTATCTTTTTATCGAACGATTTTGATGTATAGCCGGGGAATGCCGGGAATTCCCCACTCCTGAGCATGTAGTCTCAAGCAGCAACAAAGCTTTCTACAATGCTGTCGGTCTAGTACCATTGTATAAAGAATTCCTAGTAGGCTCACCTATGGGAAACGTGTTTCAGAGCCATCTAGCGAGAATTTTCGATACTGTTCAAATAGACACCCGTTATCATGCGCCCTCTTTAGAGGATTGAGATGAATTACGACGAAAATTTTAGCGATATCATATTAAAAATAATACATAACCTTTCAAAAGTCCCCTCTCACAAATATACTCCTCTGATCACTTGAAGAAGAATCGCCTTCGCTATTTTTCAAAGATATTCACTCTTGTTCATAGAAATCCCTTCAATATTTAGTTGCCTCCTCCTAAGGAGGATCTCCTTCAAAACCAGGTTTAACCGCTACAGGACACTTATGTAGGTCTATTATTATCTCCCATGGATTTGTGATGAATAAATCATTCCGAAAATGGATGATATATTTTAATATGTCATCATGACATTCATGGTTTTGAAGGTTCTCGGAAAATTTCTTCGATTCCCATTCAGCTACCGAACTCACAAAAGGCTGCTCGGATCTCCAACAATATGGATCCGATCGTGTTCAAACTTGGAACTTTGCAGTAGAACTTTGTAGTAGGTTCTGAAGACTCTTGCAAAATTTCAGCGATGTCGGACGAATAGTTTCTGATATATAGAACTTTTTTCAATTATTTTCAATGATTTTTTTGAAATTTTCTAGTGATACCATCCTCACGAAAATTCGCAAGAAATTTCGCGTTGGCATTCTACAACTAATAACCATGTTTGAATTATATCGGTTTTGTATTTTTCGAGTTATTGAGGAAATAACAACCAAATTTCAGATGGGTATAATTCCAAAACCGTCTGGCCGATTATGCCTATAAACAAATTCAAATGTCGCATTCAGATGCACAACCTAACCTGAAAATTTCAAGCCTCTATCTCCTTCCGTTCACAGGTTATTGTATCATAAATAATATTTTTTAATAATTTTTTAAAAATTTTCTAGTGATACGATTCCCACAAAATTTCACAAACGTGCTTAGGTTTATATTCTACAACTATTCACCAACTTTCAATTCGATCGGACTTATATTGGGTGAAAACAAAATTATTACTCGGAAACCATTGGGCCGATTATACCCATTAACTAACTTGTCCGTCGTATTGGGATGCGCCACCTACCCTGAAAATTTCAAGTCGCTAGCTCTTTTAGTTCTCAAGATATCGTGGCAACGGCCGGACGGCCAGAATCAAATTGGACCGCGAATTCTTGATCAGGGAGTCGAACCCAATAGTTTGAGACCATTCAAAAATTACAGACATTTGGGCAAAATGATGACCGACCCTGTTCTTTGACGACATACGATTTTCAACCGTATTGACGTGAAATCTCTCGATAGTGTCGCCCCCTGGTGTTAAAATCTTTTTCGCCGAACGAATTTAACAAGGGGTGAGCCTACTAGGTATTCTATATACAATGCTAGTACAAATAAATCGATTAGATGGCAGGGCAGGCAATCATTCGATACAGTCACTGTACTTATGTATAATAATAATCATCTTATGCAAGTAGTAGTTCAAAAAAATCTGTTTTTTTTTATTATGTAATTTTGCTATAGTTTTCCAACTATCCGCGGTCAATTTGGCGCCCTTTGAGATATGATCCGGGGGGGAGGCTCCCCCCCTCCCCCCACCGGTAGCGACGGCCCTGCACACAAGGCTGCTCGGAAGTCCAACACTATAGATTCGATCGTTCTGAAGTCTCGCAAAATTTCAGCAATGGCGGACGAATAGCTTCTGATATATAGAATTATTTTCAATGATGTTTTAAAAATTTTCTAGTGATATGATCCTAACAAAATTTTGCAAGAATTTTCGCGTCGACATTCTTCAACTAATTAACATGTTTGAATTGGATCGGATTCGTATTTTTCGAGTTATTGAGGAAATAACTACTAAATTTCAGGGGGGTATACAACCAAAACCGTTTAGCCGATTATGCCTTTTAACGTACTCAAATCTCGTATTTGGATGCGCAATATACCCTAAAAATTGTAAGTCGCTATCTTCTTCCGTTCTCAGGTTATCGCGAGATAAATATAATTTTTTAATCATTTTTTTTTAATTTTCTAAACATACGATTCTCACAAAATTTGATAAACGTTTTTATGTCAGTATTCTACAATTAACCAAGTTTCAATTCAATCGGATATTAATTGGTTGATGATAAAATTATTACTCGGAAACCCTTTAATCGATCATGCCCATTAACGAACTTATCCGTTGTATTTGGACGAGCCACCTACCCTGAGAATTTCACGTTGATATCAGAGTCTCTGTTGATATGTTTCCGTTCTCAAGTTATCGTGGCAATGGCCGTTCCCAGAACATGCGCGCAAAATAGTATAAATTATAGGGGAAAGGGATATCCGCAGGGATCTATAGTTTCGAGTGACCGCAGTCGAGGAGCTTGGTTGGTTGAACGCCAGGTATCACTTCTGTTTACTTAGTACTCGGAAGTAGTTCCTGGATTCTCATAAATACCTTTTGTACCTCTTAGGGCCGATATATCCACCTATCTGTAAACTTTCAAGTATCCTTACCGAAAGGAAAGTATTCTATAATTGTTTATTCATCTCTCTGTTATACGAAGTGATCTGCAAATATGTGAAACATCTGTGAAACATGAATAGATTTTATTACTTTAAAGGGTGTCGGTAAATTTAACGTGCACGTAGTTACTTTACGGAGAGGTTGAATAAATCGGCCCTTAGTGTTTTTCATCATCGTTGAATTTTGCGTCACTTTTGAGTCCAAACAAGGACGAAACCAGTATGTCACTATGTCGAAACATGAGTATCTGCTAGTCCGTTCGTATCGAATGATGCTGGTAGGTAACTTTCGTTTCGTTTAAAGCGATTTAATTTTACAGATGAAACCTTGGATGAGCTCAACTCTTCTGGAGGAAAAATATTGAAGTTTGATCGAATAATTAGGAAGCTTCCTATTTTAAAGGATATTCATGAATCAAGTTTGAACTATGATTCCAATATCCCGAATTCCAATAAATTAAAAAACAACTACGATGTAGAAGGCCGATCAGTAGAGAGTGAAATAAGGACTCCCGAAAATCCAAAAAAAGCCTCGGAATCCATCACCGAAGCAGATAAGCAAGAAACACTTACCGGAGTTGATGCGATGATGGGAAATATACATTCGAGAATTCGTAAAAAAAGATCGATCATAACAGGTCAACAAAAAAAACCCACTGGTAAAGAGTCTATCAAAACTGATGATAATAAATCAAAATCTGTTGTTTACTACACAGGCAACCATAAAATCAGGAGAAAGTCAACTAATGGAGGATACTCTAAAAGATCATTATCTACCATTAACATAGATAAAGAAAATACTTTACCGATACCACGAGATGAGAGTGACCTACCAAAAAAAACGGATGAAAATAATACGAAACTATTTCAAGACACTGAATCGTTAGGAGTTATACATGAAATACCTTCGGGTATAATTGAACATCTCAATGATCATATCAATCGATTAAATAAAGGTAAAATACCGGTCGAATTTTCTCCAAAAACGGGAATAAGAAAAATTATATATATAGATAACAGAAAAAATAAGTCTGGTAATAACGTTACAATTCCGAATGATGAAAGGGGACAAGCGACGAACTCAGGTCAACCAACGAAGAAGAAAACGAGGTTAATGTTTATAATCAATGATGATAGCGATACGACGGAAACATCGTCACAGGAAGAGGACGGTAAAGTAGAGTCCAATCATACAAGTGAAAAAAGAAAATTCCACTACGCAAGTCCTTCATTTGAAATAGAAGCTAACAATGGGCCTACTGGTAAGGAAATGACTTTGAAGAACGAACCTGATGACGAGTATGATGGTAGAGACAGATTAAGGAAGATTAAATCTGCTGTTAGTTCATTAGAATCGAATAACCAACAGACCAAGATATCACCATCAACTAACCGGAATGAAATATACGCTGGCAATTGGTATAATGTTAGAGAAATAACAGAGAAGAATGTAGCTGCTGATAGTTCATTGGAATCAAATGGTCAATATACAGGAATATCACAACATGAAACGTTATCATCCACCAATGCCTCTGACGATGAAGATGTTGGAGATACATCCAGAGGTAGTTCAAAAGCCTCGGTGAATATTGGGGCCGTATCTCTAGAGAGCGAACCCGAACTAGAGAACGAACATGAAGAGTTTTCATCCATCAATGCTTCTAACGATGGGCCTAGTGGTAAGGAAATGACTTTGAAAAACGAACCTGATGACGAGTATGATGGTAGAGACATATTAAGGAAGATAAAATCTGATGTTAGTTCATTAGAATCGAATAACCAACAGACCATGATATCACCATCAACAAACCGGAATGAAATATACGCTGGCAATGGGTATAATGTTAGAGAAATGACAGAGAACAATGAAGCTGCTGATAGTTCATTGGAATCAAATGGACAATATACAGGAATATCACAACATGAAAAGTTATCATCCACCAATGCCTCTGACGATGAATATGTTGGAGATACATCCAGAGGTAGTTCAAAAGCCTCGGTGAATATTGGGGCCGTATCTCTAGAGAGCGAACCAGAACTAGAGAACGAACATGAAGAGTTTTCATCCATCAATGCTTCTAACGATGGGCCTAGTGGTAAGGAAATGACTTTGAAAAACGAACCTGATGACGAGTATGATGGTAGAGACATATTAAGGAAGATAAAATCTGATGTTAGTTCATTAGAATCGAATAACCAACAGACCATGATATCACCATCAACAAACCGGAATGAAATATACGCTGGCAATGGGTATAATGTTAGAGAAATGACAGAGAACAATGAAGCTGCTGATAGTTCATTGGAATCAAATGGACAATATACAGGAATATCACAACATGAAAAGTTATCATCCACCAATGCCTCTGACGATGAAGATGTTGGAGATACATTCAGAGGTAGTTCAAAAGCCTCGGTGAATATTGGGGCCGTATCTCTAGAGAGCGAACCAGAACTAGAGAACGAACATGAAGAGTTTTCATCCATCAATGCTTCTAACGATGAAGATGTTGTAGATGCACCCAGGAGTAGTCCAAGAGCCTCGGTGAATATTGGAGACGTATCTCAAGAGAGTGAACCAGAAAAAGATCAAGAACATCAAGAGTTTTCATCCAACAATGCCTCCAACGATGAAGATGTTGGAGATACATCCAGGGGTAGTCCAAAAGCCTCGATGAATATTGGGGCCGTATCTCAAGAGAGCGAACCAGAACTAGAGAACGAACATGAAGAGTTTTCATCCATCAATGCTTCTATCGATGGGCCTAGTGGTAAGGAAATGACTTTGAAAAACGAACCTGATGACGAGTATGATGGTAGAGACATATTAAGGAAGATAAAATCTGATGTTAGTTCATTAGAATCGAATAACCAACAGACCATGATATCACCATCAACAAACCGGAATGAAATATACGCTGGCAATGGGTATAATGTTAGAGAAATGACAGAGAACAATGAAGCTGCTGATAGTTCATTGGAATCAAATGGACAATATACAGGAATATCACAACATGAAACGTTATCATCCACCAATGCCTCTGACGATGAAGATGTTGGAGATACATCCAGGGGTAGTCCAAAAGCCTCGGTGAATATTGGTGCCGTATCTCAAGAGAGCGAACCAGAACTAGAGAACGAACATGAAGAGTTTTCATCCATCAACGCTTCTAACGATGGGCCTAGTGGTAAGGAAATTACTTTCAAGAACGAAGCTGATGACGAGTATGATGGTAGAGACAGATTAAGGAAGATTAAATCTGATGTTAGCTCATTAGAATCAAATAACCAACAGACCAAGATATCACCATCAACTAACCGGAATGAAATATACGCTGGCAATGGGTATAATGTTAGAGAAATGCCAGAGAAGAATGAAGCTGCTGATAGTTCATTGGAATCAAATAGACAATATACAGGAATATCACATCATGGAAAGTTATCTACCACCAATGCATCTGACGATGAAGATGTTGGAGATACATCCAGGGGTAGTCCAAATGCCTCGGTGAATATTGGGGCCGTATCTCAAGAGAGCGAACCAGAACTAGAGAACGAACATGAAGAGTTTTCATCCATCAATGCTTCTAACGATGGGCCTAGTGGTAAGGAAATGACTTTCAAGAACGAAGCTGATGACGAGTTTGATGGTAGAGACAGATTAAGGAAGATTAAATCTGCTGTTAGTTCATTAGAATCGAATAACCAACAGACCACGATATCACCATCAACTAACCGGAATGAAATATACGCTGGCAATGGGTATAATGTTAGAGAAATGCCAGAGAGGAATGAAGCTGCTGATAGTTCATTGGAATCAAATGGAAATTATACAGGAATATCACAACATGAAAAGTTATCATCCACCAATGCCTCTGACGATGAAGATGTTGGAGATATATCCAGGGGTAGTCCAAAAGCCTCGGTGAATATTGAGGCCGTATCTCAAGAGAGCGAACCAGAACCAGAGAACGAACATGTAGAGTTTTCATCCAACAATCCTTCTAACAATGAAGATGTTGGAGCTACATCCAGAGGTGTTCCAAAAGCCTCGGTGAATATTGGGATTGTATCTCAAGAGAGCGAACCAGAACCAGAGAACGAACATGAAGAGTTTTCATCCAACAATCCTTCTAACGATGAAGATGTTGGAGCTACATCTAGAGGTAGTCCAAAAGCCTCGGTGAATATTGGGGCCGTATCTCGAGAGAGTGAACCAGAACCAGAGAACGAACATGAAGAGTTTTCATCCAACAATCCTTCTAACGATGAAGATGTTGGAGCTACATCCAGGGTTAGTTCGAAAGCCTCGGTGAATATTGGGGCCGTATCTCAAGAGAGCGAACCAGAACTAGACGACGAACATGAAGAGTTTTCATCCAACAATCCTTCTAACGATGAAGATGTTGGAGCTACATCCAGGGGTAGTCCAAAAGCCTCGGTGTATATTGGGGCCGTATCTCAAGGGAGCGAACCAGAACTAGAGAACGAACATGAAGAGTTTTCATCCAACGATCCTTCTAACGATGAAGATGTTGGAGCTATATCCAGGGGTAGTCCAAAAGCCTCGGTGAATATTGGGGCCGTATCTCAAGAGAGCGAACCAGAACTAGAGAACGAACATGAAGAGTTTTCATCCAACAATCCATCTAACGATGAAGATGTTGGAGCTACATCCAGGGGTAGTCCAAAAGCCTCGATGAATATTGGAGCCGTATCTCAAGAGAGCGAACCAGAACTAGAGAATGAACATGAAGAGTTTTCATCCAACAATCCCTCTAACGATGAAGATGTTGGAGCTACATCCAGGGGTAGTCCAAAAGCCTCGGTGAATATTGGAGCCGTATCCCAAGAGAGCGAACCAGAACTAGAGAACGAACATGATGAGTTTTCATCCAACAATCCTTCTAACGATGAAGATGTTGGAGCTACATCTAGGGGTAGTCCAAAAGCCTCGGTGAATATTGGAGCCGTATCCCAAGAGAGCGAACCAGAACTAGAGAACGAACATGAAGAATTTTCATCCAACAATCCTTCTAACGATGAAGATGTTGGAGCTACATCCAGGGGTAGTCCAAAAGCCTCGGTGAATATTGGAGCCATATCTCAAGAGAGCGAACCAGAACTAGAGAACGAACATGATGAGTTTTCATCCAACAATCCTTCTAACGATGAAGATGTTGGAGCTATATCCAGGGGTAGTTCAAAAGCCTCGGTGCATATTGGGGCCGTATCTCAAGAGAGCGAACCAGAACTAGAGAACGAACATGAAGAGTTTTCATCCAACAATCCTTCTAACGATGAAGATGTTGGAGCTACATCCAGGGGTAGTCCAAAAGCCTCGGTGAATATTGGAGCCGTATCTCAAGAGAGCGAACCAGAACTAGAGAACGAACATGAAGAGTTTTCATCCAACAATCCCTCTAACGATGAAGATGTTGCAGCTACATCCAGGGGTAGTCCAAAAGCCTCGGTGAATATTGGAGCCGTATCCCAAGAGAGCGAACCAGAACTAGAGAACGAACGTGATGAGTTTTCATCCAGCAATCCTTCTAACGATGAAGATGTTGGAGCTACATCCAGGGGTAGTCCAAAAGCCTCGGTGAATATTGGAGCCGTATCTCAAGAGAGCGAACCAGAACTAGAGAACGAACATGAAGAGTTTTCATCCAACAATCCTTCTAACGATGAAGATGTTGGAGCTACATCCAGGGGTAGTCCAAAAGCCTCGGTGAATATTGGAGCCATATCTCAAGAGAGCGAACCAGAACTAGAGAACGAACATGATGAGTTTTCATCCAACAATCCTTCTAACGATGAAGATGTTGGAGCTACATCCAGGGGTAGTCCAAAAGCCTCGGTGAATATTGGGGCCGTATCTCAAGAGAGCGAACCAGAACTAGAGAACGAACATGAAGAGTTTTCATCCAACAATTCTTCTAACGATGAAGATGTTGGAGCTACATCCAGAGGTAGTCCAAAGGCCTCGGTGAATATTGGGGCCGTATCTCAAGAGAGCAAACCAGAACTAGAGAACGAACATGAAGAGTTTTCATCCAACAATCCTTCTAACGATGAAGATGTTGGAGATACATCCAGGGATAGTCCAAAAGCCTCGATGAATATAGGAGACATATCTCAAGAAAGTGAACCAGAACTAGAGGACGAAGATGAAGAGTTTTCATCCATCAATGCTCGAAGCAAGGTAGACGCTAGCCATATGTTTGGAAATGGAATGAAAACCTCGGTGAATAAAGTGGAACAATCTCACGAGAGTGAAATAATTCTAGATGGTGGACTAGAAGAGTTTTCACCCATCAATTCTCAAAGCAATGAAGATAACGGCGTTTCACGCGGAAGAATACCGGGACCCTTGGTCAATATACTGCACGAATCACACAAGAGTGTACCAATACTATATGACATGCATGAAGAGTTTTCACCAATAAATGCTCTAAACAATGAACACGCTAGAGATATATATAGTGGTACACCTAGAATCTTGAAATATATAACAGTCCTATCCCCTGTGATTTTACCAGAAGAATATAGTGCACAGACAGATTATTCATTTTTACCAAAACCCTCGGATGAGGTTTTGTACGAGTCTCCAGAACAATTCGAGGAGTATCGAGAGTTTTTACCCATTACATATATGACAGAAGCATTCCCCATGAGTGATATGAATGATGGATATAGTGAAAGTTTCGCACACCAATATGAAGCTTCTTCAGCACGCATCCATATGAATGAGAATAAATTGGATATAATTGCTGAACCATCGGACATTATGGGGGTTGAGTCTTATGAGTATCTTGGAAATTCAGACCTAGTTCCTCTTGAACTGGAAGAAGGTGAGTGTTTTGTTTCTTACGCTATATTCATTGTATTGTTTCTATTTAATTTCAGTGTCTGGAAAACTTCCACATGAATACACCATATTTGAACCTAGAACACATCGGCAAAGCTTAAAAAAAATATTGTTCTATCCTCGTATGTATCCAGTCATAAGGCTCAATCTGAATGTCGGTAACATATAGAAGAAGCCAGAGGGGATTAGTAATAATCGATCGCAAAAATATAGTGAATATAAATCTGAATGTTGGAGATATTGAATTATAAAATAAATATTTTTCATATCAAATGTTTCAGAATATTATGCGGAAAATGATAATATATAATGTACACCTACTCCGTGAAAACGGTTTATGATAGCTATATGGAACCCTATATATAGAGAAAATTGAATTGAATTTTCCATCGATATGTTTAAAGAAAGAAGAGGTGTGCCATTGGAAAGAATCAATATATATCAAAATATAAGTAATCATTAAAGGATACTGTGGGAGGTATATTCATCATTAAATGGTTTCTTTCTAGGTTTTCTCTCCCAAACTCTGAAAAATATCTATAGAATAAAAAATGTATTATTTTGTGATTTGCTTCTGCGTAAGAAACACAAGATATTTGTCAGAAGCAATTAATCGAACAATATTGCCTAACAAATAACAACGAAACAACATCAACGAAGAAACAACTGTATCGTAATGTTTCGGAGTCTATATCAGACTCCTTCGTCAGACGCTTATCGAAAATCTTTAGAATTATTTTGTTGATATTTATTCAGAAATTCGAAAATTGTCACATTGGCAGTATTTGAATATCATAGCTACCATAGTTTAGCTTTGCATAGAAATTTCCAAATTCCAAAGTTCCAACTCCTTTTTCAATAAATTCAGCCAAATATGGTCGATACCAATTGAACAATTTGCAAAATTGCATTCTCTGTCCAATAAAATACAAGTTGACTCCTTAAGTTTCCTTTTAATATAATCAGGTTCTGTCATTAGAATCTTTGTATTACTCCAATCCATCATGTGATCTCCTTGGATTGGAGTAATACAAACATTCTAATGACAGAACCTGATTATATTAAAAGGAAACTTAAGGAGTCAACAGAGAATGCAATTTTGCAAATTGTTCAATTGGTATTGACCATATTTGGCTGAATTTATTGAAAAAGGAGTTGGAACTAGGAAATTTCTATCTGTCTGTATTCTATCTGTCTGTATTCTATCTGTGTTCACTGTTCATACATGTAATCTTATCTACCTATGACAGACATGTCAAATGTATTTTATCTAACAAACGAAGTATGATTGAATGCAAAATGAACAGTTGTAGGATATTATAATTACCCCTACCCTATATGCCCTTGGATAATCCATATGGAGATGGAAATACATACTTTTATAAGTTTATTGGGTTCGGACAATCTTCAGTGAAAACAAAACTGGAATAATGGCTACGATTCAATTTATATAATATAATTTTGAGAGAAGGTTTGAGGGATGAATATCTTCTTCTTCATGAATGTTGTTATATCTCCGTAACCATGGCAACTACATAAATATGACGCAGATAAAAAATGTAGCCGATTAAACAAGTAATCTAATACCGGTTGTAGTTTCATTTAAAATTCCAAAGTTTATAAGATGTTGGAAAATAATTAGTTTGATTTGAAATGTGGTACCTATATTAATAAAAAAAAAATCAATTCCTAATATCAATTTGCCTGGAATTTTCGAATTCCACGATTTATGTATGCCAAAATTATTTCAAAAACTTCCCAAATTCCTTCCTTGTTCTCTAAAATTTCGTTAGAATGCTTTAACTAGTTTGGTTTCAGCAGATTTCTTATAAGCAACATTTTGAAGTTCCAGCATAAAAAATAGTGAATGGGTAATCAAAAGGCAGCGAGAGTAATTCAGGCAGAAAGTAACAACTGAAGAAATTAGAAAGAGGGGACATGTAATGGTGGAGGTCATTTCAAACATAATTTATAAATACATTTTCTAATGAAATTTCGATTTTAGTTGCAATAAAGAAATTGTTTTTTATCATTATTATTCTTTCTTTGCTTCTTATATCCCCTTTCAAATCATACTTATTCTTTTTCAACCTATTGCATCATAGTTTTACTTTTTCCACCCATGTCATATTCTATTCTGATAAAAAGAATGCAAAATTCAAATTAAATTTGGTCAACGTAGAAAAAATTGACGAAAAATGAACAAAGTTGAGAAATCTTTTAAAAATCACAAGAAATCAAATATCTCGGATGTTGGTTTTCGGTTATCAATAAATATGGCAAATGACAGAAAAGGATCCATACTAAGACCTCCTCCAAGGTTCACGTCTAATTTGGAACTACCCTGAATATATTTTGGTGTTGCCCCCCTCTAGAATAATTACTACGGACGCCTATGATCAACCAATTTCCCAAAATTATGTTAAATTGTTGGGAAATTCTAATAACAATAATTAAATACGGAACTCGATAGTTATCATCATATCTGCAAGATACAATGCAATGAGTTGGTGCCAAATTTGCCAAGTTCTATACTAGAATTTTTTGCAATGTTATGCGTGAAGCATTGAACCTGTAACGAGAAGAAAGTTGAACATGTTACCTTACGCTCAACAGACAACGTCATCATCGCAGACCACATTTATGTGAGTTAATATAGTGCGGTGAAAGTGGATTGAAATTTGAATCAGAATAATAATTATCGGTGTAAATTTGAGAACAAGAAATTCACACTCATGTTCAAAATATCAACACTGTTCAAACGGTTTCAAGCTCATACGTATAATTGGCGAAGCTGCTAAAGAAGATATTCGAAGAATAGACTATAATTTTGCTCCATGTTCCCCAGATCTCAGACCTTTAGATTAATATGTTTAGAGAATTGATTCCCTTTTTGCTTGTATGTTCTAGGGAACAGCGCGTTCCCTAGCGCCCAAATGTCTATAACTTTCGAATTTTCCGCCGAAAATGGTCTCAAACGATTAGGCTGCACTCACTGATGAAGAATTCGAGATCAAATTTGATTATGTCCGGCCAGCCGTTGCCACGATAACTTGAGAACGGAAATCATAGCGACTTGAAAATTTCTGCGTAGGTGGCGCGATCAATTAGGACGTACAAGTTCTTTAATGGGCATAATCGGCCCAACAGTTTCGGAGTAATAATTTGGTCATCAATCAATACAGATCTGATCGAATTCAAACTTGGTAGCTAGTTGTAGAATATTGACACAAAGAAGTTTGTAAAATTTTTAGAGAATCGTATCACTAGAAAATTTAAAAAAAAATATTATTTATGTCACGATACCCTGAGAACGGAAAAAGATAGCGACTTGCAATTTTAAGGTTAGGTTGTGCTTCTGAATGCGATATTTGAGTTTTTTAATACGCATAATCAGCCAAATGGTTTTGTAGTTATAACCATCTGAAATTTGGTTGTCATTTCCCCAATAACTCGTAAAAAATACGAATCCTATTCAATTCAAACATGGTAATTAGTTGTAGAATACCAACGCGAAAATTCTTGCAAAATTTCGCGAGGATCGTATCACTATAAAATTTTAAAAAATCATTGAAAATCACCTGAGAAATTTTGCGAGAGCCTTCAAAACCTTACTCTACTGCCAAGTTCCTAGTTTGAGCACGAGCAGATCTATATTGTTGGAGATCCGGCAGCCTTGGGTGAGTTCAGTAGCTGGATGGGTGACCGTTGCCTCGACATCATCGCCCCAACGGTTTATACGGAGTTATACCCATCCGGAATATTATTTTCTAGACAACTAAAAAAAAACAGATCCGATCGAATTGAAACTTGGAAACTAGTTGTAGAATTTCGACATAAAGACGTGTGTGAAATTTTGAGAGAACCCTGCCACCAGAACATTTGGAAAAAATTACGAAAAAATATTATGTATCTCACGATTGAGAATGGAAAGAGATAGCGACTTGAAATTTTCAGGGTGGGTTGCGCATCCGAATGCGACATTAAGTTCGTTAATTGGCATAATCGGCCAAATGGTTTTGGAGTTATACCTACCTATCTGAAATGTTGTTGATCTTTCCTCAATAACTCGAAAAATACGAAGCCTATCCAATTAAAACTAGGTAATTAGTTTTAGAATGCCGACGCGCAAATTCTTGCGAAATTTCGTGAAGATCGTATCACTAGAAAATTTTCAAAAAAAATTCTATATATCAGAAACTATTCGTCCAACATCGATTAAATTTTGCGGAAGCCTTCAAGACCTAACTTTGCAGCCAAGTTTCTAGTTTGAACATGATCGGTTCTATATCGTTGGAGATCCGAACAGCCTTGTGTGAGTTCAGTAGCTGGATGGGTGACCGTTGCCTCGATAACTCTCGAATGAAAGGAGATAGGGACTTGCAATTTTCAGGGTAGGTTGCGCATCAGAATGGAACAGTTGCGTTCGTTGTTGGGCAAAATCAACCCAACGGTTTCGGAGTTATACCCATCTGGAATATTATTTTTTCGATAACTCAAAAAATACACATCAGATCGAATTGAAATCTGGTAACTGGTTAACAGCAACCCCAAGTTATTGTGGAATACATAATATTTTTTAATAACTTTTTTGTAATTTTGTGGTAATTCGATCTACACAAAATTTTACATACGTCTTTATGTAGAGGTATTCTACAACTAGTTGCCGATCTTCAATTTGACCGGCTCTGTATTGGTTCTAAAGAAAAGTTGTAGGTACTCGGAAACCGTTGGGCCGATTATGCCCATCAACGAACTTAACTTAATGGTTTGATACCATTTTCGGCACAATGATAGCGTGCTGTTCTCCAGAACATGCGAGCAAAAGATTTTTTTTCACATGCATTGTGATATTTTCGTACATACCATAGAGGTTTATTGGCGCTCTTGTTCCTCCGAACAGAGTGCTTATCAATTTGCCCAAATGTCTATAATTTTCGAATTTTTCGCTCAAAATGGTCTTGAACGATTTGGTTTGACTCACTGATCAAGAATCCGTGGTAGAAATCGATTCTGTCCGGCCGTTAACACGATAACTCTCGAACGGAATGAGGTAGCCAGTTAAAATTTTCAGAGTAGGTTTGAGGGATAAATATCTTGGTTAAGTTCGTTATTGGGCAAAATCGGTCTAATAGTTTCGGAGTATCGAAAAAATGATGTTTCAAAGTTTCAATAATACATACATCGTAAGTTCTATGTATTCACAGAATGTGAACACAGAATCTGTCTGTCAACACTATTCATAAATGTCATCTTTTCAAGCTATTAGAGATTGTCAACTAATAGTTATTATTTTCTCTTGGATAGTATTCGATTCTTGAATTTGTGAATATGTACAAGGCTCTTTTGATGTAGTTTATGGAGGCAATAGGAAAGAAGAACATAATGGAATCATCAAAAAA
The DNA here is from genome assembly GCA_937662695.2 of Halyzia sedecimguttata. Lineage (NCBI taxonomy): Eukaryota > Metazoa > Arthropoda > Insecta > Coleoptera > Coccinellidae > Halyzia > Halyzia sedecimguttata. The sequence continues at coordinate 98,067,394 of OW569412.2, read as the reverse complement.
ATCACTGTTCGTTCACCACTGAGGTTAATATTACCTTTTTCTTCCTTAAGTAGCGAGACATGTTCCTATATACAGTATTTTCATAATGTTGCTAGCAACAAAATACTGAAATATGGATCTACATTTGCGTATCAATGATTTTTTCTTGAGTTAAGGTTCATAATACAGAAAAGAATGTGTTAGTGGTATGGACTATTAAATTTTAAATTATGAAAAGAGGATAGTATTTTATTAATATATTTTGAACTATTAAAATAAAAAATTGATCGTAATCCACTACCTACTCAAATATCAGGAATAAATTGACAATCTGCTATGATTGTCTCCAGCCTTGCTCTAGACATTTCGATGATATTTTGCTTAGGTATTTCGAGTTGTGAAAACTATGCACCGAGTGTAAGTAGCAACAACCCATTCCACGAAGTTGAATCATTGCAGATTGCTCATTTAATCTTGATAAATAAATTCAATGACAATTTTTGAAGCATTAAGGCATTGAAGCATTGTAGATTGCTCTTTTTTTTAAAGATAATTTTCGAAGTATTTTTTTTAAAAGACACTTTTTTAAAATTTAATTTCTTTCATGATGCATTTCTATCATAGGAATCCATTGATATAATTCCCAACTCTGAGAAACCAATACTTTCGGAGATATAATTTGTCTGTTTGAACAAGAGCGCCAAAGAGCTCCTGTCCATAGGGCCTGAACCAATATTTTTTACTTCCTGCTGACTTGTTTCTCCAATATTCATTGTTAAGTACGGATAAAGGCTGACATAGTACATTCTGAACCAAAGAAATTATACTAAGGTTAGGACTATGGATAACCAGTCACCCTGTATAATGTCCAGAGGCTCTCCCCAATTTCAAAGGACTATAACTGGGGGGAACGGCTCAGGACAAAATATTATATGAAAGATCCTGCTCATTGTTCGTCGAAATTTCACCTCCTTAAATCTTTTACATCAATTAATAAACACCCTGTATAATATAAATATAGCGATGGAAATAGATTTCAATAGCAATGAAGCAAACCAGCTACTAGCAGACGCTGAAAATAAACTGCTCCACAAGACATATTTCAATCCGCTAACTAAGAGAAGTAATAATGAAAAATTACCTTGTAATCGATCAATAATTTCCTGATCTAGGTTCACCAAATTTTCTCCTCTCTCGAACTACAGAATTATGCTTTCAATATTTACGTAATATTTTCAAACATTTTTGGGTGAGGTCCCCGTTGCATCGCTAAAATACGAGTATTTCAACCCCAATATTTTTTAAGTTATAATATTCCCTTCCGTCAGTCCCGTCATAAATTGAGAGAACTGAGCATTCTATGTCTATGGATGAAAAGCAGTCACACTACTCTCAGATCTCTTACTTCATGTTCCGTTCCGAAATGTAAGACTTTTCTGAGAAAAACTAATTTCGGAGCAAACAACTGAGATGTTTCTCACTTCACTCACAATTCTTCGATTGATTAGATAATTTCATGTCTCAGGAAAATAAGTTGACATTATGACAATTCATACATAGAATAATTATATCATTCTGTGACAACGTACAAATACGATTTATTATTGAAATTTTGGAAAATCATATCTCCGAAAGTATTAGCTTGTTAGAGTTAAAAATTATATCATTGGATTCTTATGGTAAAACTGCTTATTGAAAAAAATTTAATTTGGAATTTGTTTCGTAAAAAAAAAAATTTTTTTTTGTTACTCCGAAACCATCTGTCCGATTTTGCCCAATAACGAACTTAGCCGAGATATTTATCTCCCAAACCTACTCTGAAAATTTCAACTGTCTAGCTCATTCTGTTCGAGAGTTATCGTGCCTACGGCCAGCCGGACGATCGCTCCGGGGGGGTTTGGGAGTGCCGGAATGCCCCCCAAATGTACCCCTCAGTTGCCGTGTGCGAATTTTGGGTTCTATCGCTAGCTCCCGAAACCCGGACGATGACGGCGATCGATTTGTGTTTAGTCTTCCGATCCTAGGGAGGCGCACCCCCAATATTAGGTTACACCGTATAGCTCGCGTGACGGCCGGACCGGCCGGCCGGCCGGACAGAATGAATTTCGCCCACGGATTCTTGATCAGTGAGTCGAACCAAATCGTTTAAGACCATTTCCATCGAAAAATTCGAAAATTACAGACATTTGGGCAAATTGATAAGCACTCAGTTCCGAGGAACTAGAGCGCCAAAAACATGATCAACTGCCAATAAAAACTTATTAATTCGATTTGAATGCATATTTTCACCATCTGGTCGTCTTTTTTCTTGAGTTTGGCAGTTTTTCACGTTATTCGTAAGATTTAGCATTTCAATATGTAGTTAATTTATTGGGAGTCTCTTAGCGATATCGAGCTTCTTAAGATGCCAAGACGTAAACTAACAAACGCCGAGGCTAATAGGGCTATCGGTATGCTGAAGGGTGGCCTCACTCAAGTCGCTGTGGCAGAAACATTTCAAGTATCGCAAAGTGTAATATCGCGACTCTGGAATAGGTTGAATGAGACAGGTTCGGTGCAGGAGAGACATAGGGTTGGTGGACCAAGAAAAACAACACCCGCGCAAGACCGTTTTGTCACCATTTCGGCGAGGAGATATCCTCTTTCTTCATGTAGGATGCTGAGAAATCGCCTTTAAATGCCAATGGTCCTGAAATTTCCATTGAAACCATACGACGTCGTTTGGGGGAGATTAACCTGCCTTCTAGACGTCCATTGAGGGGTGTTCCGTTAACACGTGAGCATTAACGACAAAGATTAGAATGGGCCAGGCAGCATGTTAATCTGAAGGTCTAATGGCATAGTGTACGTTTCACAGATGAATCCAGATACGGTCGATTTTCAGATTCTCGAAGAATAAGGGTATGGACTATGCCGCGTATACCCCGAAATCGCCGTCATATGTGCAAGAGGTTCATTCATTTCGAGGACGCTCTGTTATGGTATGGGCTGGGATATGTTACAACGGGCGCACAGACCTTCACATTTGTCCTGGCAATATGACTGCTTTACATTATAGGGAACATGTCATTGGCAACGTAGTGCCAAATTTTCAAGCTGCCATTGGTGAAGTTTTCCAATTTCTTGACGATAACGCAAGACCAAATCGTGCAGCAATAGTAGAAAATGCGCGAGACGAGCATGGTATTCCACATTTACCAATACCTCCGCATTCGCCAGACTTAAACTGCATAGAACATGCATGGGATATGCTACAAAGAAGACTAGATGATCACCAACCTCCACCAGAAACATTGAATGACCTCAAAGCACTACTGCCTCGTTTATGGAATGAAATTCCTCAAGATATGCTCAACACCCTCGTTGAGCATCGGTCATTGATGCCCGTGGTGGCCATACCTTGTATTGAAGGCATAAAAGGACAAAAAACAATAAAATGTCCGGAAATAAAAGTCGTTAAATTTGACCCTATTCTGTTAATCCCCCTATATATGTTGAAGACCAAAAAACTTACGTGCATTTATAGTTTTGAACCTAAAACTATATTAAATTACGTTTTCAGCGCAAACCAAGGTTTCAAAATGTCAGTAATTTTAGTTGAAACGATTATCCCTAACTCTTGTGGAGCAGTTAAGATCAGAAAAGAGAATCCCGAAATATTTCTGAGGGGAAATAACAAATGAATTAATTAATGAAATTAGGTAAAATTTGCTCGATTTTAGTTATGGAACCTTACTTTTCTCAATGGTAAATATTCCTTGCATGAATGGATTGCAAAAACCGAGACCATAATCTGAATAATTTAGTCTGGAATAATGTCATTCTGATAAAAATAAATGGTAGCAATGTTTCGAAAGTAATCGTCTGGAGGAGTCATTCAAAATTTATCATTATGTAATTTATGTGACCTTATTATATATTATTCAACTGCTGCAAAAAATTCGTTCTACCTAATATCCGTTTAACAATTCTTGTTCTTATGAGTGTTATACAAGCTCATCCAGTTGAGAATCGATGCAAATTGCAAAATTTACATAATCTTTTTGCGTACATTGTTCTAGGGTTCTAGGGGTGTTATCATTTTGCCGAAAAAAATTCTCGAATTTTTAGCCGAAAATAGTCCTATACCCATCTGAAATTTTTGTTATTTTGAACTAAACAGATCTGATCGAATTGAAACGTGGTTATTAGTTGTAGAATACCGGCCCACAAATTTGAGCAAAATTTCGTTAGGACCGTATCACTAGAAACATTTGAAAAATTAAAAATGTTTTTCAAATTTAAAAAATTATTACCTCGAAAATTATTGACTCGAATGGCGTAACTGCTTCACTGAATTCAGGATCTATCGATGTCAAGAAAAAAAAGTGGGAAAGCCAAGTTTGTTAATATATGCATAATCGGTCAAACGGTTTTGGAGTTATACCCATCTGAAATTTTGTTGTTATTTCCTCAATAAATGAAAAAATACGAATCCGATCCAATCCAAACATGGTGATTAGTTCGTGAGGATCCTATAAGTAAAAAAAAATGTGGGAAAGACCTGTGGACAGGAGCTTTGGCGCTCTTGTTCAAACTTTGACAAATCATATCTCCGAAGTATTGGTTTCTCAGAGTTAGGAATGATATCAATGGATTCTTATGATAGAAGAAGAATTAAATTCAAACATCAAAAAGAATTTAAATTCTACAAGAGTGGCAAAAACATTAATCCAAAACCAACAGACCAACTTATCCGAGATATTCAATCCTCAAATATATTATGTAAATTATATTATACCTATCAATTAAAACTTCACCAATATTCCAGTTTTGTTTACACTGGAGATATTCTGAACCCAATTTACTCACCAAAGTATATATTTCCATCATCATATGGATTAATTATCCACGGGCATTATATTATCAACTTAAAAGTATAATATCATATCATCCTCTTAATTCTACGATAGCTGAGGTTATTTCATTGGTCATTTTGCATTCAATCATACTTTGTTTTCTAGAACATGAGGGGTATTTTATATCAAGAATAACGAACCAGAAATAAATTTGAAATGTCCTTTGAATCAAAATAAGATGACATATCCCTTATAGGAAAATAAGATGACATGAATGAACAGTATGAACACAGATCATATAATAATTCATAGATAGAATAAATAAGTACAGGATTTTGTGGAAACATAGAAGTATTCTTATGATGAAACTGCATCTTAAAAAAAAATGAATTTGTAATGTAAAAAAAAAATTTCATTCGTTACTCTGGAACCATTAGATCGATTCTGCCCAATAACGAACTATATAATAACCTACTCTGAAATCTTCAACTTTCCAGCTCATTCCGCTCGAGAGTTATCGTGTTAACGGAGGACCAGCCGGACATAATTTATTTTGACCACGAATTCTTGATCAGTGAGTCGAACCAAATCTTTCACGACCATTTTCATAAAAAAATTCGAAAATTAAAGACATTTGGGCAAATTGATAAGCACTCTGTTCCGAGGAACAAGAGCGCCAAAAATAGTTGCTTGCTATTTAAGAAAATATCAATATAGAATTTTTCGATATTCCTGAAAGGGAAGAAAATATTATATTATACCATACTTTTGACGCTCACGTCATATATTATGTTTCCCCCTATACAGTGGCCGCCGGAAAAGTTACACCCCTCCGAAGATTAACAAAAAAAATTGCAAAACTTGTAAGTATACGAACTATAAACAAATAAATTAGGTTAGGGAAATTCCACCTCGGAAATGTTTGAGTTTTCGAAAATACTTGTATGGGCAAAAAGGTAATAAATGAATTGGACTTTTCAGCCATGTTTTTTTAAAGGAAAATTTTTGTCCGAAAAAAAAGTTGTATGAAAATTTATCTTAGAGGTTGACTATTGGTTGACCCCTTCTAAGCATACTTCATAGTTGAAAGAATTCCAAAATGTGTAGTTTTATTGATAAATAATATTTACCAAGTTTCGTGTCTTTAGCTCAATATGCAGTGAAAATAAAAAATGTGTTCAAGCCCTGTGGACAGGAGCTTTCTGGCGCTCTAGTTCAAACAGACAAATTATCTCCGAAAGTGTTGCTTTCTCAGAGTTGGGAATTATATCAATGAATTCTTATGATAGAACTGCATCATAAAGGGAATTCAATTCAAATAATAGTTTATTTATCAAGATTAAATGAGCAATCTGAGAATGAGAACTGCACCATGGAAGAAATCAAATTAAAATAGCTGAACTGAATTTGACTCTCTCATATAGAACAGGATGAAATGTACGAGTATGAACACAGATCATATAATAAAGCTTAGATAGAATAATTATAACAATCTGTGAAAACATAGAAGTACGATTCATTATTGAAATTTAGAAAAATAATATCTCCGAAAGTATTAGCTTGTTGAAATTGAAAATGATATCGATGGATTTTAATGGTGAAAGTGCATCTTAAATGAAAATTGAATTTGAAATTTGTTGCTTAAAAAAATTTTTTTTTTCGTTACTCCGAAACCATCTGGCCTATTTTGCCCAATAACAAACTTAACCGAGATACTCATCTCCCTAACCTACTCTGAAAATTTCAACTGCCTAGCTCATTCCGTTCGAGAGTTATTGAAGGAAATTTTTTTTTGACACTTTGCGGTAACCTGGTCAATACAAAACTTCACGTGCGTATAAAGGTCATGATTCTACAATTTGATGTTAAATTTCAGATAGATCGAGTGATCGGTTTCGGAAATATTCATAAAAAATGTGTTTTCCTAAAATCGGCCATAACTCCGAAACCGCTTGATGGATTTCGCCTATTAACAAACCTGTCCGAGATATTTACGCTCCAAACCCACCTTGCAAATTTCAATCCTCTAACTTATTTCGTTCGAGGGTTATGGTGCCTACGGCCGGTCGGCCGGACCGGCCGAACATAATCAATTTCGACCTCGGATTCTTGATCAGTGAGTCGAACCAAATCATTTTAGACCATTTTCAGCCAAAAATTCAAAAATTACAGACATTTGGGCAAATTGATAAGCACTCAGTTCCGAGGAACTAGAGCGCCAAAAAGTGTAATTCCCTTTCCGGGATTTGAGCCCGCCTTCTCTCGTTCCGAAACAGAAAACTCGACGGATTAGACCCCCGGTCTATCGGGCTCCTCGTACGATCTTGTCGATCTCCGGTATTAGAATAAAACGTCGGTACTTACCTGGCATATATATTCTTAATTTTCACTTTTCGACATAAAATCGCCACATGGGGGTTTATTTGACGGTTTTTTTACCCTTATCTTCGCTTTTCGTCAACTTTCAGGTCCGAAAACTGCATAGAACGGCCGTTTTCAGACCCCGTCTCTCTAAGTCGATTTTTACGTTTCTCGAACCAACTATTAGCAAGGAATTAGACAAAGTCATATCTCAGGAAAATAAGTTGACATTATGACAATTCATACATAGAATAATTATATAATTCTGTGAAAACGTAGAAATACGATTATTATTGAAATTTTGAAAAATCATATCTCCGAAAGTATTAGCTTGTTAGAGTTAAAATGATATCATTGGATTCTGATGGTAAAACTGCTTATTGAAAAAAAATTAATTTGGAATTTGTTATGTAAAAAAAAAATTTTTTTTTGTTACTCCGAAACCATCTGTCTGATTTTGCCCAATAACGAACTTATCCGAGATATTTATCTCCCAAACCAACTCTGAAAATTTCAACTGTCTAGCTCATTCCGTTCGAGAGTTATCGTGCCTACGGCCGGCCGACCGGACCGGCCGGACAGAATGAATTTCGACCACGGATTATTGATCAGTGAGTCGAACCAAATCGTTTCAGACCATTTTCATCGAAAAATTCGAAAATTACAGGCATTTGGGCAAATTGATAAGCACTCAGTTCCGAGGAACTAGAGCGCCAAAAAGAGAAACAATTTTTTTTTGTTAATCTTCGGACGGGTGTAACTTTTCCGGGGGGAGGTTTTTCAAAAAAAAATATATCAAACACCCGCCTTAATTTTCATTACAGAATCACCCCTTAAAATTTGTCGCACTTATTCACAAACACCTTTATATGAAACTCTCAGACTATAGTTAAACGTAGAGTTTGAAATTACTTTCCCTGAAAAACTAACTGTCATCGCTTAGTTACGGTAAGAAAATAATATCTTCGTCATCCTATAACTTCGGAGAAATCTGATTCTTCAAGACGAATCAGAGAAAATAATCGCAAGATAATCCAGCGATTAACATTTCGAATTTTAGCCGGAAGTTCGCTAAAATTGGACTGAAAATCAATACTTACTCATTATTGACATTCCCATAAATGTGAATGTGCTGCACTCATTTACCTCCAACTGGTGCACTTTTTAATTGACGTAATCAACGATCTTTCACCTAAAAATAATTAATTTGAATTAATTTATTTAATCATTATCATTTATGATCGCAGTTTTTCCCTTGGTGAAGGTGATTCAGAAAGCTGTATTATTCGACCCAATTTCCTTACTCCATCGTTGTCTTAATGGCCTTTCTATTATTGTTTGATGTATGATAATCAGTTGAATGAAAATTAGATATTTCTGTATTTCTATATCATTTTTTAGAGTAAGGAAAACAACTTAAGTTTCACAAATTAATAATATAGGTTAATGACATATTTTTACGCACATGTTTTGGGGAACATCGCGTTATAATTTTGCCAAAATGTCTGTGAGATGTTTGTGAAATTTCGTGAAAATAGTGTCACTAGAAAATTTGGAAAAAATTGTTAAATAATATTTTTTATGTCACAATAAACTGAGAACGGAAACAGAGAGCGACTTGAGATTTTAAGGGCAAGTTGAGCATCTGTATGCGACTTTGTTAACAGGCATAATTAGCCGAACGGTTTTGGAGTTATTTTGGTTGTGATTTCCTCAATAACTCGAACAATACGAATCCGATTCAATTCAAACATGGTAATTATTTGTAGAATGCCAACGCGAAAATTCATGCGAAATTTCGTGAGGATAGTATCGATTTTAAAAAAATCATTGAAAATCACTGAAAAGATTCTATATGTCAGAAACTATTCGTCCGACATCGTTGCGAGAGCCTTCAAAACCTAACTTTACTGCCAAATTCCAAGTTTGAACACGATGGGATGTAATTTTTTAGAGTTCCGAGTAGCCTTTGGTGTGTTCAGTAGTTGGATGGGTGACCGTTGCCTCGAACGAAAAGAGGTGGGGACTTGAAATTTTCAGGGTAGGTTTGCGCATCCGAATGGGAGAGTTAAGTTCGTTGTTAGGCATAATTGGCCTAACGGTTTCGGAATTATACCCATCTGGAATATTATTTCCTCAATTATTCAAAAAATACAGACTCGAACGAATTGAAACTTGGTGACTAGTTGTAGAATGTCGACATAAAGACGTGTGTGAAATTTTGTGAGGACCGTACCACTAGAAATCACGAAAAAATATTATGTATATCACGATAACTTGAGATCGGAAAGAGATAGCGACAAATTTTCAGGGTTGGTTGCGCATCCAAATGCGACATTTAAGCTCGTTTATTGGCATATACTCATCTAGAATTTTGTTGTTACATCGTCTACAACTCAAAATATATACATCTGATCCAATAAAAACTCGGTGATTACTCGTAGAATGCCGACCCACTAATTTTCGAGGAATTTCGTGAAATCTTATCTTGGTGTTACTTGAGGCGTAAGTTCTTTCGTATTTCAATTCCAATAGAATACACCTGTCAGAATTGAAAATTCTGTGATCATAGACGATTCTCTCGTTACTGAAGTCTGTCATTAAAATGGTAAATGAAATGTATATTATAGAAGCTGAGAAAACGGTATATATCGATGCTAAATTTGATTAGAGTGTCCAATAGAACATGCGCGCAAAAGCTCCTGAGTTCACGTCAGTGCTCGAATAAATTTTTTTTAACAAAATTGAGTGCTATTTTCTTGGAATGATCGACAAGACTGAATGTTACAGAGGAATTACGAAAACTTTCTGAAGCTAATAACTATAAAAAAGTTTTTAGTATTTTTGATTTCTTTTTTATTTCTGTGAGATAAGAATCAATATTTTCATGCCAGGTTAAAATGTTTTTATTCATTCTGAAGAATGATTTCCCAGAAATATCCTTGATCTCGGCTCACACTTACAAAATACCTTTTTTTCTGCTTTGAAAGTTACGATGAACCTGTTATACCATAACTATGACAAACTGTTCCATGATTTGCCACTTTTTTTATCTGATGCAATAGATAACAGATATAACATTAGGAATTACATCAAACTGTGTCCTAAAGCAAAGGTGTGCATCGAATAAAAAAACATGCGCATATATAAGTAAATATGTTTATTCCAATCAAACATTCAATAAATTACAGATCACCTTCAGGTGAGAAATTTCAACAAACTCATCCAATAAATAAATAAATAAATTCAGTATTTACATCTAATCTTCAGCTTATTGAAATGAGCAGAAATACATTCACAGAACGCAGAACAAATTTCAACAATTGTCGAAACCTTTAAATTTACATAAGAAAATGATACGTTGAAAGCTGAGAAAAAGAATTGTTTCTATTTTTAAAACAAAATAGAGAGGAAAACTGAATTAATTCTTGTTCGTCACGCTTCGTTTATATCAAATTGAAAAAGTCACCGAAATATCCATTTAACATCAAGTATCTTCAATATAAAATATATAAAAAATATTAAATTTACACACATCGTTCAAATAATGATAAATTACGCTTAGAAAGTGGCTCGAATTTGGATTCTACCATCTCTGCGGGAATAGGCGGAGAAAGTAGAACTGATGATGCATTAAACCCAAGAATTTTGGTTCTTGAATCAGCTCAACATACACAAAAGGAAATCAGACTCCTCATCGAACGATTTTTACTGTATAAAAAAAGGAGATCAAGCCTTGGATGTCGACCTCACAATCGGCATGTAGATTTATGGTTGAATTTATAATTTTGTTCGTTCATCCAACACTTCCTTCTGCATTACTCAACGGTTGAGGTGTTCCACAATTAGTTCCGGTAAAGTTGCGTTTCAGACTATCCATTCTTGAAGATTGAATGGTGAATTTTAAGATTTGATGTACTTTTAGCATACGTATTGTGAAAGCATTTAGTGGGCGACGGTATACGTCATCCTTTGGCGAAAACCACGGGACCCGTCTGGACCCTTGGGTAACCTCACGATGTTCTCGAAGTTTTGGAAAGCGGCACTGTTGCTTCTAGACCTTGGACTGCTGTATTCGGAGCTTTGGCTGGCGGACGACAATCTCCTGGAGCTGCAATCCGAACTGCTCATACTGCAGGCACTCATCCTTCTCGGTAAAAATAGATTCGAATCGCTTGAATCTCTGCTACTGTACGACAATCTTCTTGGCATGTAAATGAAGTTAGCTTCGGTACTAGACGCTGAAAGTCTACGTTGTAACCAAGCGGCAGGCTCGATATACCTGGATGGAAAATGTGCTGAAGATCCTCTTCTCAAACGGTTTCTTGGATCAAGCCTCAATCTCATATCCTCAGCTTCTGAACTTGATTGGCAGGACGAGAGGTAGTCGGAAGAAGAAGATATTATTTTAGGGTTGCTACTCTTCTTGTTCTTGTTCTTTTTCCTTTCAGGGTGTGGAATATTGTTCAACTCGTAAACTTTCATAGCTTCACCAACCTGATTTTGAAGCTGGATGGCGTTTCTGGCCGATTCAGAATGAACAAATTCCACCAAAGCACATACCATTCCAGCCAAGGATGGATTCTTATTGATGAATTGGCGGACATCCCCTGGAATTGGATTACCTGGTCTCAATATACGAATAAGCGCGATTTCTCCACATTTCTTAAAAAGTTCAGCCACATTCTCGATAGTTGGCTTGTCAATTGGCATATTTACAGCAACAATAGTACGAGACGGGGTGGTTTCGTCATACTGAGGCAAAGGTTCCAATCTCCTCAATTTAGTTCCAGCATCATTTATCTCTAATTTCGTAGATCGATTTAAGGCATGTGCAACAACCCTCCAATCTTTTGTGAGATGCTTCACTCTCTTGAAGCTAGATATCAATTTCAACGAAACATAGCCTTCTTTATTTCTCTTGACGTGTTTCAAGAGGAAAGCGTCCTTAGTTATGTTAGCATCGGAAAAATAAAATTCTACCTGCTGAACGATTTTATCGGCTAATTCATCGGAAGGTGGAGTATACGGAGGTTCAGATACTTCAGGGGTGACTTCGCATCCGGAATCTTTACCACCACCGGCAGATCCGTTGTCAGAGGAGCTGTCGGAAAGATCAGCCATGTGAGCACCTTCGTCTTCAGCTTCGTTGGCGTTGTCCTGTTGGATCTTGTCGAATGAAACAGAGACGTCGCTGTCTATGGACGATATGCTATCCCTATTTTCCAGGAGTTTGGTGGTTGGTATTTCATCGATGACATCGTTTTCGTAGTCCTGTTCGTTGATGGTGTCGGGAATTGGAGCTGGCATCTTGAACTTATATCACTAATATCACAGTTAAATCACTTTTAATGTCACTCAGTCTTTGTGGAAAACCGAAAGGCACTCGGTTCCTAACGGCTCGGTTGTACAGAGATGTTGGTTAGTAGGTCACTTGGTCTAAAATGCTACTGCCACAACACACAACGATTGTTGACCTAGCTTTCGAAGTATACTAACAAGCGTTCCACTCGCGGGCCGGCTTTATAGAACTCCTGCGTCCCTACTTCGGCCGGCTATGCATCTGGTTCAGCACATGCTCGAAGACGTTGAGTTGCCCAAGCGAGGCTAACAGCGAATCACGGTCAGGTTCATGAACTCCGCGATACACCTTCATTAACGTAGGAACTTTACTTTGCGGAAATGGAACTACTTCGAGATTTCGAAGGAGTAACATTTTTATATAGGTGGATATGGATTTATTTGCTCCTTCTCGTTTCCTTCCGTCCTTTCGAGACCTTGGAAGTCGTTGTGGCTTCGGGATAGGCTGGCGGGAAGTTGTCGGGGGTCCTTGAGGTTATGGGAAAGCTGTCGCCGATATCAGTTGACTTTTGGCTTATGGCGTACGTGAAGTTAATTTGATGTCGGTCCGAATGGGTAATACTGTTCGAATCATTATATCACAGGTTTATTTTAGTATTTTTCATTCGAACATTTTTTTTTCATTTATCGTTTTTGTCGTCTTGTTACGAGGAACAGAGTGCTCAGCTAATTGCCCAAATGTCCGTAATTTTCGAATTTTTGGATGGAAATGGTCTTAAACGATTTGGTTCGACTCACTGAGCAAGTATCCGTGGTCAAAATTGATTATGTCCGGCCGGTCCGGACACGATAACTCTCGACCGATATGAGCTAGACAGTTGAAATTTTCACAGTAGGTTTAGAAGATGAATATTTCGGTTGAGTTCGTTATTGGTCGAAATTGGCTAGATGGTTTCGAAGTAACGAAAAATTAAACTTTTTTTTACATAACAAATTTCAAATTCGATTTTTTTTAATATGCACTTTCATCATAAGAATCCATCATTTTCAACTCTAAAAAATTTATATTTTCGGAGATATGATATTTCAAAATTTCAATATTAAATCATAACTCTATGATTTCACAGAATGCTGTATCGAAAATTAACGTCTGTATCTAAGAATTTCATCTGTGTTCATCATTGTCATCTCATCTACAGATAAGAGTCATGTCAAACAAATTATGATTGAATGCAAAATTACCAATGGAATAACCTCAGCTATCGTAGATAGCTCTTGGATAATCCATATGATGATGGAAATATATACTTCGGCAAGTCAATCAAATTGGGTTCAGAATATCTCCAGTAAAAACAAAACTGGAATATTGACTAAGTTTCAATTGATATAATATAATTTTCATAGTAGATTTGAGGAATGAATATCTTGGATAAGTTTTTTATTTGGTAGAATTGATCTGTTGGTTTTGGATTAATAATTTTTGGCACTCTTGTTGAATTTAAATTTTGTTATAATGTTTGAATTCAATTTCTGTTATGATGCAGTTCTATCATAATAATCCATTGATATAATTCCCAACTCTGAGAAACCAATACTTTCGGAGACATGATTTGTCAAAGTTTGAACAAGAGTGTCAAAGCTCCTGTCTACAGGGCTTTCCCACTTTTTAATTTGCAACAAAATTTTACTCATGAGGTAATTCATTTTTGAAGTGACATCATAATTTTTTTCAAATAAATACCTCAATTTTTTTTGCTGCTTTAATACACGCTGCGCTGCAACTTACCTAAATGTCGGTATAAAAAATTGCTACCGTAGATGAAAAAATTTTTTATTTCCAGAAAATTATTTTCAGCATATAAAAAATAAATTGTTATCTACGGTACAAATTTTGGACATCATCATTTAGGTAGGTTCAATAAAGCAGGGTGTTCATATAAAAAAAAAATTATGGCATCACTCACAAAATGAATGGCGTCATAAGTAAAACTTTTATGCCATAAGGTGGTTAATTAAAAACTAAAATTGACCAGTCTGTGCGTTTTAGCATATTTGAGAATTATTGAATTCTTAAATTCAGAATCTCATTCGAAAATGAAATTATTCCGCTAGAAATTAAGTTCGAAGAAATACAGGACAGAATTCGAACCGTTAAATGTGAATAATATTTAAATCTTTAAAACAGTATTTTTATGACATGTCGAGAATATCTAACTTGTTAAATCTATAATGGTGATCATCTTATTATGAACATGATTGTGATTTTTGACTTTCATATTCCAAAATTTTTATTTTTGCGAGCTGGAAGCGGGACACTAAAAGAAAATGTCTGCATTTTGCGAATTTTTAATGGAGGTCAGTTTTTATTTTGTAGCTATGTCATGGTTATTCCGAATTGAATGAATCGTTTATCGTTTTCATTTTACCCAAATGTATGTAATTTTCGATTTTTTGCCTACTTCCACTCGCGGATTCTTAAAACTAAATGAAAATAGCATAAAAAAATGTGGAAAAGCTCTGTGAACAGGAGCTTTGGCGCTCTTGTTCTCTCCGAAATTATTGGTTTCTCAGAGTTGGGAATGATATCGCTGGATTCTTATAATAGAACTGCATCATAAAAGAAACTAAATTAAAATTAAATAACGAACTTATCCGAGATATTCATTCCTCAAATCTACTCTGCAAATTATATTATATCAGTTAAGAACTATCCAATATTAGAGTTCAAAAATTCAAAAATTACAGACATTTGGGCAAATTGATAAGCACTATGCTTCGAGGAACAAGAGCGCCATAAAGCAGATGGAGCTTATCTTGAGTCAATTCCAGAAATTTCATAAGAACAACAATATATCATTTGGTTAATAATTGTGCCTTATACAGGATAATTCATAATTAGACGTGAACCTTGGAGGAGGTGTTAGTATGGATTATTTGCTGTCGTTTGAGCCATATTTATTGATAACCGAAAATCAATAATTTCTTAAGTTATTTTTAACAGATTTCTCACCTTAGTTCATTTTTCGTCAATTTCGTTGACCAAAATTGATCATAATTCTGAATTATCTTATTATCAGTAAAGGATAGGTATGGTATGTATGAAAAACTATGCAGTTAAGATGTTGAAAAAGAATAATTATGATTTGAAATGTGGTTTATGAATAAAAGAAAAATCAAATTCTTATATCAATTTTCCTGCAACTTCCGAATTCCACAATTTATGTATGCCCATTATTTTAAAAAGTTGCCAAATTCCTTCATTATTCTCTGAAAAAATTCGTTAGAATGCATTTACTAGTTTCGTTTCAGCAGATTTGTTATACGCAAACTTTTGAATGTTCTGAAAAATAGTGAATGTGTAATCAAAAGTCAGCGAGAGTAAAATTCAGGCAGAAATTAACAACTGAAGAAATCAGAACGAGGGCACGTGGTGGAGGTCATTTCGAACATAATTTATGAATACTTTTTCTAATGAAATTTCGAGTTTAGTTGCAATAAAAAAATATTTAAATCGTTATTTTTCTTTCTTTCCTTCTTATATCCCCTTTCAAATCATACTAAATATTTTTCAAAATCTATTACAGCATTATATCCTTTTCTGATGAAAATAATCCAAAATGATAATCAACGTAGACAAAATTGACGAAAAATCTCAAGAACTCAAATATCTCCGAAACTATTGATTTTCGGTTATTAATGAATATGGCACCTCCTCCAAGGTTCACGTCTAATTTGGAATTACCCTGTATATATTTCAGGATGGTTTTAGGGCGATTCGCTATGTTTCTGAATATTTTTAGAATGGGTAGTCAATTTCAAATCTACTTGAAAAACCATGGGATATTCCAGTTTTAATTTGATTGTTTTCTTCTTTTGTCTTTTCCTTTTTCAGGTTGAGATTCAGGTACCTTAGAGAAACCTCTTTGCTTGTCGAGGAAAGAATAGATATTAAGGAGAGAAATGCCCTTCGATATTTAATATTTCAGCTTATTTTGTTACCAATTCGAATTTTTCCAAATTACAACACTAACGGTGAGACAGGGTCTTTTTGAGGAGTTTTTTTTTTCTAAGCTCTAGTATCATATATCTAATTCTAAGGAACCCTGATACACATGCTTTATTGTTAGATCCATCATCCATCATTGGCCGAATTTGGTACCGTATACATATAACAATTTTTTTCAGAAAATAAAAAAAAATGGGGTGCTCATTTAAAAAAAATTATGACGTCAATTTGTAGAACTGAATTACGTCATAAGTAAAAATTCTATGCCATAAGGTGAACTAATTAATAAGTTAATTAAAAACTGAAATTGGCCTGTCCGAGTGTTTGGCTTGAAAACATTCAGTAACGCAGTTATGACTTTTGTTCCTTACTTTATCTACACAGTGTATATAATATAAACTCGTATATTGTAGTACGACCCCTTATGTCGGCTCTGGAACAGGGTCTTCATATAACATTATAATAAAAAATTATCATATAAAGTATCATATCATATACCTAACGTTATACTAAAAAATTATAAAAACATAACTCATTCTTTGTGTGAAATTTGCAACGTTTTTGAACAATTTAAAATTCAGTTCAGTACGATATTCAGAAATTGAAGTCAGTTTTTGTTTTAATTGACATTATCCTGATACTCCACGTAGATTATTATTCAACCAAACCCATAAATTCCTCTCCTTTATCCTCCTCCGATATATGTAAATCCTATTATCCACACTCCGGTTCTACATAGAAACCAATGATCAAGAAATTAGTGATGAAACATAATTTCCTCGAAAATTTTACGTAAGCCATATATACAGTTTCACCCCCTTTAATATTTCAATCGATTCCATGTCTGAGAAAGGAGATATCGGTGTCGTCCAACTTTACATAATATCTAAATCGCATTAGGCATTATAAAACTAACAGGATTTGAAATAAGGGCAGAGTGGCCTGTTGGATTACGCAATACTCTGTATTTAGAACAATCGCATATCAAGCATAAAGTTTCTGTTCCTAATCGAGGAACAGTCTAATTCGGCGAAAAATTCGAAAGATTAGATTAATCCACCACGATTGTATAATACCCTTATTACACCATGCCTTTTTCGTGCCTATTAGTCTGACTGCGCCTGAAATTTTGAAGAAATACGCATGCGCCCGGGGCTATTTTGTAGACTGTTTCAAGCTTGAAAATAAATAGAACTGGTTCTATTTGTTCCCCCTGAATCGTGGGGATTTCAAGCCTTTTTGTCGAAAAGTCATGTCTACCAACACAAAATTTATCTGTGTGACTTGACGTCTTAACATAACCTAGTTTATTCCATCCTTTGAGTCGCAGCCTTCGTAAATTCAATAATAAATTTATGTTTATTACTCTGAGGACGTGAAATATCTAAACTTACGAAGGCAAGATAATCTGTGATGGCTATCCCCGAGTGATATGAGGTTTTCGCCTAGTATGTCAAAGTAATTATTAATTTCGTTTTTGGAGAAATATTTTCTGGAATTACAGTGTAATTTTTCTGTATGTGAATTTGCACTCTATGTAGTAGCATATTAAACGTTTCTTCATAAATTCTTGAAACACTATGGTATTTTTTATACGAACAAAACAGGAATAGGTAAATATGTCAATTTCTTCAAGGTTTGCAGCTCTGAAATTACTGCCTGAAACAAGCGTGGTGTAATAGTGCCACTCATTCGGGGGAAAATTCAATCAACAAATAGCCATGAAAATAGGCGCAAATATAGACATGAAAAAGGCATAGTGTAATAATAGGGGTATAATAATGTGTTCATCATATTTCGACTACAGTTGCCTATTACTATGGAAGGAAACCATATTTTCTCGCCCAAGAAAGTTAGTGCTAAAAAGAGGGAAAGCCCTGTGGAAGGAGCTTTGGCGCTCTTGTTCAATTTTTGAAAAAAACATATCTCCGAAACTCTTCTCAGAGTTAGGAATGATTTCAATGGATTATTATAATAGAACTGCACTATAAAAGAAATTATATTCAAATAATAGTTTATTTATCAAGTTCAAATGAGCAATCTGCAATGATTTAAACTCGTGGAATGGGTTGTTGCAACTTACGCTCGGTGCATAGTTTTCACAACTCGAAATACCTAAGGGCAAGTATCATCGAAATGTCTAGAGCAAGGCTGGAGCCAATCATAGCAGATTGTCCATTAGTTGGTGATATTTGAATAGGTATTGGCTGACGAACAAATAATTTTAATAGTTCAAAATTTATAAATAAAATACAATCTTCTTTTCATAATTTAATAGCTCATACCATAAATACATTCATTCTGTATTATGAACCTCAACTCAAAAGAAAGAATATTTGATACATAAATGTAGATCAATATTTCAGCATTTTTTGCTAGCAAAATCATACTATTATTACATATTATATATATATTAGTACATATTATATATATTATATATATATATATATTATATTAAATACTGTATGAACATGTCTCACTACTTAAGCAAGTAAAAGGCAATATTAACCATGGTAGTCAATGAACAGTAATTTCTTTTGATCATTCCATTATGTTGTTCTTTCCTATTGCCTTTATAAACTACGTCATTAAAATTATCCAATTCTAAACCTTCTGAAACATCAACCCCAATATTTGCACATAAATTATTCAATATGCAACAAGTCAATATTATTTTTGGTATCAAAACAGTATATTCACAAATTCAAGATACGAAACCTTATTTTAAACACAAAATATTTTCAAAGTACGAATCATATAAACAAATAAGATGACATGAACGAACAGTCAACACAGATAGAACTCACTTTCTGTGAAAACATAGAAGTACGATGTATTATCGAAACTTTGAAAAATCAAATCAATTACATTAATCGATTCTTATGATGGAACTGCATTAAAAAAAAACTGAATATGAAATTTGTAATGTCAAAAAAAAATTATTTTGTTACTCTGAAACAATTGGGCCGATTTAGCCCAATAACGAACATAACTGAGATATTTATCTCTCAAACCTACTCTGGAAATTTCAACTGTGTAGCTCATTCTGTTCGAGAGTTTTCGTGCTTACGGCCGGCCGGATCGGGTGGCTGTATTTTTTTGCCTTTTACGGCAATCTGATCAATACAAAACTTCGCATGCATATAAAGGTCATGACTTTACAATTTGATGCTTAATTTCAGAAAGATCGAGTAATCGGTTTCGGATATATTCATACAAAATGTTTTTACTAAAAACGGCCATAACTCCGAAACTGCTGAATGGATTTCGCCCGTTAAGAAGCTCGTTCTAGATATTTACGCTCCAAACCTACCCTGCTAATTTCATTCTTCTAACTCCTTTCGTTCGATAGTTATCGTGTTAGCGGCCGGTCGGCCGGCCGGAAGCCGGACAGAATAGATTTTGACCACGGATTCTTGATCAGTGAGTCGAACCAAATCGTGTAAGACCATTTTCAGCCAAAAATTCGAAAATTACAGACATTTGGGCAAATTGTGAGCACAATGTTCCGAGCAACAAGAGCGCCAAAACAGAGAAATATGGTTATGGGTTATTCCAATATTTTCGTTTAAATTTTTGTGCAGAGATTTCCTTGATGTGAAACATCTTCAATCGATTTTCGAACTTAATATTTTTCAAATTATAAAATGTGAAATTTTCCGAGGAGCTTAACAAAGAGTTTCTCTATTCCAATTCCAAAGGATTAAAATATGTGAATCTAATGATCCTCTCTAATGGGGAGATATTATACACTTTGTCATAAAACTTTGTTCAGCAATTTTGTATCGAGGTGCCTTCCAAGATATTCTTATATAAAAAAAATGCTTCCATGGTTTGATGCTCTGTTTCCATTGAAAAGCCTTTGTTATCATCTGTGACCATTTTACTTCTTCATAGTGAGAAACAATAAAATCGGTATGATAATATCAATTAAATTACTAGTTACCTTCATTACCAGGAAAACAACGTACGTCTGCATGAATTGCCCGTTGCTTTATAATTAAAGTTGGGATATCGTGCCGCTACTGGAGAACGCGAATAGATGAGAGAATGTAGAAGAAAGTGTTATGCCTGGCATGCTCTGATAGACAATTTCACATGGAGAACGATCGGCGAAAGTCAAGTACATCGTACTCTACGTGTTCTGCGAGTCCAGGTCAACCAACCGACCTGTCGCTTAGGAATAGATGCTGAAGAGCAAATGAAAGAATATTATTATTACAAAGATTACAGAGTAAAGTAAAACTATAAACTCTTTGAAAACTACAACAAAAAAAAACCTTAATGAAACAGTACTACTTTTAAATTTCCTAAGGCACAGACACAAAAACGTCACAGCAACGCACTAGCTCTCCAAGTGTCCAGCCGGTTTTTGAAGGTGTTCACTGACGGAGTCCAACTACATCAGGTGACAATCTATTCCAATAGCCAAAAACCCGATTAGGCAAAAAATATTATCGACTTCTTGTGTGGAACCTCTCACGAGCAAGCTTACGACTATGACCTCTTAGATGGTTCGTATTTAGCCTGAACAGATTTGACAGATCGGCGCCCAAAAATCCACCCAACGTCCGGAACGTGACTATCATATCTCCACGAAGTTTACGATCTGCAAATGTATCCAAGGAAATCATCCTCAAACGTTTCTGATAGCTGCCTGCCTAAGCCATGGATGCCAAATGGGCCCGGCGAATTCTAAAACTGGACAGATGTACGTCTTGTATAGTGCAGCGACTGTATCTGGATGGCTACCTCTGAAACACCGCTGGAGCAAGTAAAGGCGTTGTTTTGCTTTGTTACAAATATCTAGAATATGCGAGCTCCATGAAAGATCGCTGCTGATGACGCACCCAAATCTACATGACTCAAACAACTTTCCGCAGCAACACTATCTATGTTATAAAAATGTCTCGGATTATTGTTGCCTAAGTATAACAACCGGCATTTGGATTAATTCAGTGGAAGCAGCCAGTCAAAGCACCACCCAACCAACAAATTCATATCGTTCTGAAGAACCTGGTGGTAGGCTGACCTATTGTATAATTTTGTGTTATCGGCATAGGATGCTGATTGGGAAGTTAACATTTTAGGTAGATCAGATATATAAAGGATGAACAGCAAGGACCAAGGACAGATCCCTGCGGCACACCACTCAGTACAGACATCAAAGGAGACATCGCATCCCCAACCTTGACGTCGAAAGATCGATCCGACAAAAATGCATCGATGAATTTCAGGAGTGATCCCCGAATTCCCAAATGCTCAATCTTGTGAAGAAGCCTTCACTTGGGCACTCTGTCAAATGCACGTGCAAAATCAAGATATAACACATCCAGAGGAACTTTGCTATCCAAACATCTAGGTCAGTCATCCAGGCAACTCAGAAGATTGGTAAGAATAGATCTTCCAGGTACGAATCCATGCTGCTGTGGTGGGATAATGGATTTCGACAAAGCAAACTGGAGCACTTGTGCTGATATAATCTTCTCGAGTACCTTGACGATGACTGAAGTGAGGCTTATAGGTCTATAGTTTTCAGCCTTCAATTTGTCGCCCTTCTTGAAAACAGGTGTTACCGTAGACTGTCGCCAAGCCGCAGGAAGAGAGCCAGTGTCCATAACACGATTCATCATATAAGACAATGGAACACACGTAGATAACGAATAGGCTTCAAGCAGGGCAGGAGAAAATCCATCAGGACCAGGAGCAGAAGCGGCATCCAACCCACGAAGATGTTCCCCTACTATGGAGCTAGTAATATATACAGTGAATCAATGTATCTGGAACAGTTGATAATGGGCATTGGACCACCTGGTTCTGCAACAAATGAGGAATAGAAATAGTCTGCAAGAATATCAGCCGACTCAGTCTCACTGTCGGCCTTGGTTCGTCCATAACCATAGGTATTGTAACCTTACTGTTTAACCTAGTGCGCACATTCTTGAAAAGCCACCTCCTGCTCTCGACAGATTCCTGCCCTATATTCGAACTGGCTGAAGGCAATATCCATGTTTCGGTCCTGCAACTGGCATGGATCAAAAATTTTCCGAAAAGTAAGAAAAACAGAATGTCTTCTCAAAATTCGTTTTTGGCGCTCTGTTTACCTGAACTGGGTGCCTATCAATTAGTCCAAATATCTGTATCGAATATTAGGCCAAGAATGGTCTCAAACGATTAGTTCAGACTCATTGATGAAGAATCCGAGGTCAAAATTGATTCTGTCTGACCGTCAGAACGATTACGCTCGAATGAAGTTCGGAGTCCAAATCCGCCGGTTACGTTCGTTGATGGGCAAAAGAGGTTTCATTGTTATAGCCATCTGAAATTTTGTTTTCCCAATAACTCGAAAAATACTGATCTGATGGAATTAAAGCGCGGTAGTTAGTTTGAAAATTGTTTCAAGCATTGAAGTGAAGTCAGGAGCTTTTGCGCGTATGTTCTATTGTTCATTCTCCTGTATTGGACACTCTCAATCGAATTTACCATGGTGAATTATATTGTCCGTTCTCCTGTATTGGACACTCTTAATCTTAATCGAATTTACCATGGTAAATTCGATTAAGAGTGTCCAATTCAGAAAAATGGTCAAAAGAATTCACCTTGGTAAATTCGATTAAGATTAAGAGTTCTCCTGTATTGGACACTCTTAATCTTAATCCAGAGTGTCCAATTCAGAAGAACGGACAATAGAATTCACCATGGTAAATTCGATTGAGAGTGTCCAATACAGGAGAATGGACAATAGAACATACGCGCAAAAGCTCCTGACTTCACGTCAGTGCTTGAACCAATTTTTTTTCGTACCCCTAGAAAATTTTCAATTTCTAGGGGTACGGTTCTCACGAAATTCTACACACGCCTTTATGTCCATATTCTACAAATACACTGATCAACAATTATTGCTAGGGATCACTTATGAACTTCTCTTCAATTGTATTTTTTTCAAGTTATCTCGTGAATATCTGTACATTATATGTTCTCTAAGGAAAAATTAAGATGTTTTGAGTTGATTATATCAAATTTTTCCTCACTTCATCGGCTCTTGTTCACAAAATCGATTATTATCTGTAGGCTGTTACATGTGGAGTGAAAAGCAAAGTGGTATTTGTTATTAAATCTGTTTTTTTCTCTCGTTCAAACACATAAGGTGACAATAATTGAAGAAATGAGAACAATATTAGCTTATCAGTCATGCCGAGAAGACGTTTGGTTCCTGTGCAACTGGACCAAATCATACGGTGGATACAGGAAGGTTCGTCCCAGCGAGAAGTGTCCCGGCGGTTGAATGTTTCGCAAAGTGTCGTGAGTCGGGCTTGGAATAGGTTCATCCAAAACGACTCAGTAGCTTATGTTCATGGGGGAGGTCGGCAGCGCAGTACAACAGCTGCCCAAGATCGTCTTTTGGTCCTCAATGCTAGGAGAAATCCCACTTACCCGGCGTCGCGGCTCAATAGATCACTGAGAGTTGCAACAGGAGTTCTAATTTCGAACCAGACTGTAAGACGACGACTACATGTTCGTGGTTTGAGATCACGTAGGAGGGTACAACATCCCCGTTTGAATAGGGAACACCGCGGGTTCATCGACGGCAATGGGCTGAGGAGCACCGCAATTGGACAGTTGAAGATTGGAGCCAATGTTTATTTACGGATGAGTCTAGATTTCGTTTGGTCAACTCCAGTGGACGTATTCTTGCTTGGAGGGAAAGAGGTCGAAGGTATGCAGAACAGTTTATGGTACCCACAACAGCTTTTGGCGGAGGTTCTATATGTGTATGGGGAGGCATTTGTTTGAACCAACGCACAGAGTTGGTTGTTCTGCAGAACACCACAATGACCAGCCAGAGATATCACGATATGATTATTGAACCCATAATAGTTCCGTTTGCGGCTGCCTTGGGCGAGAATTTCATTTTAATTGACGATAATGCCCGTCCACACCGTAGTCGTCTGGTTAATGAAGCGCTAGAAACTCATGCTATTGATAGGATGGACTGGCCAGCTCGCTCTCCAGACATGAATTGCATCGAACATGTCTGGTCTGAGATGTCTAGACAATTGTCAACCTTAGAACAACCGATCAATAACCTGGAGGACCTTTCTAACGCTTTACGGGATATTTGGACGAATTTGCCGCAAAATTTTATAAATCGTTTGATTGAAAGTATGCCTCGTAGGGTAGAATGCTTGAGACGAGCTCGTGGGGGACCAACTAGGTACTAGCTTAACCGAAACTTCAGCCTTCTTGTGGTGTCATCATAAAATTTTTATGTTATTCAAACACAGAATTTTGAGTGTTCCTAATAAAGTATTTTTTTCTCTCCAACTTTCCATTTTTTCATTCTTTTCTCAAGTGAACCATATTATCAACTGAAAATACTCTGATATCTGACTAAATTTATAATCTTGGAGCGAATAATTCAGAAATAAATTTAGAAAGAGTAAGTGATCCCTATCAATTGTTGAGCAGTGTAGTTACCAAGCTTCAATTCGATCGAGTCTATATTTTTTGAGTTATCGAGGAAATAATATTCCTGGTGAGTATAACATTATGAAAATACTGTATATAGGAACATGTCTCACTACTTAAGGAAGTAAAAGGTAATATTGACCTCGGTGGTCAACGAACAGGAATTTTTTTTGATGATTCCATTAAGTTGTTCTTTCCTATTGCTTTCAAAAACTACATCATTAAAATGATCCAATTCTAAATCTTCTGAAACATCATCCCCAATATTTGCACATCAATTATTCAATATGGAACAACGTCTAGGTCGATGACCTAGACGTCATATTTATTTCTGTTTTAGTTTATTTATATAATTCGTACTTTGAAAATATTTTGGGTTAGAAAACAAGGTTTCGCATCTTGAATTTTGTGAATATATACAAGACTGTTTTGATACCAAAAATAATATTGACTTGTTCATATTGAATAAATCATGTGCAAATATTGGGGATGATGTATCAGAAGATTTAGAATTGGATCATTTTAATGATGTGTTTTTGAAGGCAATAGGAAAGAAAAACTTAAAGGAATCATCAAAAGAAATTACTGTTCGTTGACCACTGAGGTCAATATCACCTTTTACTTCCTTAAGTACATGTTCATATACAGGGTGTCTGGTGAGAAATGGGACAACGTTTAGGTGGTGATGAGGAATGTCTCAAGGAGTGAGAAAATGCCATTTGAAATCATCTGAGGTTCATGGTTCCTGATATACAGGGTGTTTTAGAAAAAAGTACTAAATTTCAAATGACTATAATTCAGGAAATATTAAAGCTAATCCGATGATTTTTGGTATGAACAATGATAGAGTGAGTACGAATCTGTTTGAATGGAAAATTCGAAATGAAATCAGATCCGGACTCAGAAATTTTAGTTTTTCTGAAATTAGGAAAAAAGCAACACCCTGTATGCGGTTTTTAATTTTTCTGACTTCAGATTCTGAGAGAGCAGGAAAAATACTTTCAAACTCAGCTGTCATCCCGAATGGCACAAATTTTCCCTGCTTTCTCTGATGCCTCGAATGTCAATCTTCGCTTCTTCCATATTTTTTTCTCGACATTGCAGAAATATGAGATTTCTGATAGTTACTTATAAGTAAAAAAAAAAGATCATAAACGAATCAAAAATTTTATAAAAATTATCAAAAAAGCGAAAAACAGTTAACATTTGGAAAATTCACGAAGTATTTCTGAAGTACTAATTGATGATTCAGTGGGAACAAAATTAATGATTAATTCTTCAAATATTGTTCAAAATGAAAACCCCCAACTTCTACACATTTATCTGCTCTTTTCATTAAATTCAAAACTGCTTTCCTTATCACATTTGGGATGTTTCTTATTTCGTCACATGCGTCTATTATTCGCTGAATTAATTGTTCCCTCGTATTTATCTCTTGCTCATACACCATAGTTTTAAGGTGGCCCCAAAGGAAATAATCTAACGGTGTCATGTCTGGAGACCGAGGTGGCCATGCTCTTTGACCACCACGACCACGAAAAAATTTTGTGATTTGGAACCCGACGATTGGGAAAACGTCTACGATACTCCCTTTCAGCTGCTCTTTTGTTCATATCATATGAACCATACACCAAAAGCATGTCAACATACTCTTCATTAGAAAATGTGTGCGGCATGATTTTCAACAAATTGAAGAAAGATTGTATCAACAATAAAATCACTAGTTTGACAGATAACTAAATGCTCTATCTTTTCTCATCATGAATGATAGCAAACCATAGAATTGACAGAACTGGCAACTAGATTCAAGACTAATGATGGAGATATGTACAGGACGAATGAAACTTTGGATATTTCAGGAAAAAATGATCCAAACTCATCTGAAAGATCGACTAAGAGACAAGAAGTTGACGATTTTCATTTTGAACAATATTTGAAGAATTAATCATTAATTTTGTTCCACTGAATCGTCAATTAGTACTTCAGAAATACTTCGTAAATTTTCCAAATGTTAACTGTTTTTCGCTTTTTTGATAATTTTTATAAAATTTTTGATTCGTTTATGATCTTTTATTTTTACTTATAAGTAATTATCTGAGATCTCATGTTTCTGCAATGTCGAGAAAAAAATTTGGAAGAAGCGAAAATTGGAAGATTGACATTCGAAGGGTCAGAGAAAGCAGGGAAAATTTGTGCCATTCGAGATGACAGTTGAGTTTGAAAGTATTTTTCCTGCTCTCTCAGAATCTGAAGTCAAAAAAATTAAAAACCGCATACAGGGTGTTGTTTTTTCCTAATTTCAGAAAAACTAAAATTTCTGAGTCCGGATCTGATTTCGTTTCGAATATTCCATCCAAACAGATTTGTACTCACTCTATCATTGTTCATACGAAAAATCATCGGATTAGCTCCAATATTTCCTGATTGATAGTAATTTGAAATTTCGTTATTTTTTCTAAAACGCCCTGTATATCAGGAACCATGAACCTCAGATGATTTCCAATGGCATTTTCTCACTCCTTGAGACATCCCCCATCACCACCTAAACGTTGTCCCATTCCTCACCAGACACCCTGTATATAAGTATTTTTATAATGTTGCTAGCAAAAAAATGCTGAAATATTGATCTGAATTTATGTATCGAATATTCTTTCTTGAATTAGGGTTCATAACACAGAATGAATGTGTTAGTGGTAAGAACTATTAAATAATGAAAGAGGATTGTATTTTAGTAATATATTTTGAACTATTAAAATAATTTGTTCGTCATCCTAAACCTATTCAAATATCAGGAACAAATAGACAATCTGCTATGATTGTCTCCAGCCTTGCTCTATACATTTCAATGATACTTTCCTTAGGTATTTCGAGTTGTGAAAACTATGCACCGAGTGTAAGTTGCAACAAACCATTCCACGAAGTTAAATCATTGCAGATTGCTCATTTAATCTTGATAAATCAACTTTTATTTGAATTTAATTTTTTTATGATGCCTATCATAAGAATCCATTGATATCATCCCCAACTCTGAGAAACCAATACTTCCGGAGATGTGGTTTGAACAAGAGCGCCAAAGCTCCTGCCACAGGGCTTCCCCCTTTTTTGAAATGCTTACAATTTTGAAAATACGTAACTTAGATTTCACCACGTATAGCCTGACGAGTGACGTTTACTTCTGGGACACCCTGTCTGCCAAACTAACAGTTTCTTATTAATTATTAAGTCGGAATTCACAGTTACAAGATTGATTGGGAACTTTCGAAATCAATGTGCATTGAGTAACGCAAAATGTAATGAGATCGGGTTAATCCAATCCTTACATAATTTCATCTGAAAACCTGACTTAGTCATGTAAAAATCCTGAAATTCAGAAAGGATTCTGCGAATGTCCTCTCGAAATGGCAATATGGAACATGTTTTCTTCCGGCCAAAGTTGGCGGACTATCAGTGAAAGTTCTGTTCATTGACTTCTTCCTTATATCGGACAGGTCATCCAACTTAGCGGTCATTGACGAAACTACGTCAACAACTAGTCGCTTAAGGATGTCATAATTTCGTTTTCGTATCTCTACCTGTTGGGCTATTGGGTCAAATCCGTTTGTCCGTTGAGGATGTGTGTCTGGTTGAGGAGTTTGATTCCTAATGTTTAAATTTTGAACCTACGTAGTTTACGAAATCTTGGAAAAAAAGAGGTTCATGCCCTGTGGACAGGAGCTTTTTGGCGCTCTTGTTCAAACAGACGAATTACATCTCCGAAAGTATTGGTTTCTCAGAGTTGAGAATTATATCAATGTATTCTTATGATTGAACTGCATCATAAAGGAAATTCAATTCAAATAATAGTATATTTATCAAGATTAAATGAGCAATCTGAGAATGAGTACTGCACCATGGAAGAAAACACATTAAAATAGCTGAAATGAATTTGACTCTCTCTTATAAAACAGGATGACATATGCGAGTATGAACACAGATCATATAATAAATCATAGATAGAATAATTATAGCATTCTGTGAAAACATAGAAGTACGATTCATTATTGAAATTTAGAAAAATCATATCTCCGAAAGTATTAGCTTGTTGGAGTTGAAAATGATATCAATGGATATTTAGGGTGAAAATGCATCTTAAATAAATTATTTTGAAATTTGTAAGTTAAACAAAATTTTTTTCGTTGCTCCGAAACCATCTCGCCTATTTTGCCCAATAGCGAACTTAACCGAGATATTTATCTCCCTAACCTACTCCGAAAATTTCAACGGCCTAGCTCATTCCGTTCGAGAGTTATTGTGGAAACAAAATTTAAAAATTTTCAAAATTTTTTTTTACACTTTGCGGTAACCCGATCAATACAAAACTTCACAAGCATCTAAAGGTCATGACTCTACAATTTGATGCTAAATTTCAGATAGATTAAGTGATCGGTTTCGGAAATATTCATAAACAAGCCCTGTGGACAGGAGCTTTCTGGAACTCTTATTCAAACAGACAAATTATATTTCCGAAAGTATTGGTTTCTCAGAGTTGGGAATTATATCAATGTATTCTTATGATAGAACTGCATCATATAGGAAATTCAATTCAATTAATAGTTAATTTATCAAGATTAAATGAGCAATCTGAGAATGAGGACTGCACCATGGAAGAAATCAAATTAAAATAGCTGAAATGAATTTGACTCTCTCTTATAGAACAGGATGACATTTACAGGTATGAACACAGATCATCTATTGAAGCTTAGACAGAATAATTATAGCATTCTGTGGAAACATAGAAGTACGATTCATTATTGAAATTTCGAAAAATCATAGCTCCGAAAGTATTAGCTTGTTGGAGTTGAAAATGATATCAATGAATTTTTATGGTGAAACTACATTTTAAATAGAAATTGAATTTGAAATTTGTTACTTAAAGAAAAAATTTTTTTCGTCACTCCGAAACCTTCTGGCCTATTTTGCCCAATAACGAACGTAACCGAGATATTCATCTCCCTAACCTACTCTGAAAATTTCAACTGCCTAGCTCATTCCGTACGAGAGTTATTGTAGAAAAAATTTTTAAAATTTTCAAAAGTTTTTTTTTACACTTTGCAATACAAAACTTCACATGCCTATAAAGGTCATGATTCTACAGTTTGATGCTAAATTTCAGATAGATCGAGTGATCGGTTTCGGAAATATTCATAAAAAATGTTTTTACTAAAATCGGCCATAATTCCGAAACCGGTTGATGGATTTTGCCCATTAACTAAATTGTCCGAGATATTTACGCTCCAAACCTACCCTGCAAATTTCAATCCTCTAACTCCTTTCGTTCGAGAGTTATCGTGTTTACGGCCGGCCGGACCGGCTGGACAGAATCGATTTCGCCCTCGGATTCTTGATCAGTGAGTCGAACCAAATCGTTTGAGACCATTTTCAGCCAAAAATTCGAAAATTACAGACATTTGGGCAAATTGATAAGCACTCAGTTCCGAGGAACAAGAGCGCCAAAGAAATATATTTCTTTCGTTACTCCGAAACTACTATACCGATTTTGCTAAATAACGAACTCAACCGACATATTTATCCCTCAAACCTACTCCAGCCGGACAGAATCGACTTTGACCACGGATTCTTGATCAGTGAGTCAAACCAAATCGCTCAAGACCATTTTCAGCCAAAAATTCGAAAATTACAGACATTTGGGCAAATTGATAAGAATTTTTTTTTATTTTTTTAATGTTTGTGGCTTTTACTTGATGCAAATCCATCCAGTATGATGTAGTCTGATGAAGTCGCTGTGTCGACGAAACGCGTCACAATATTGAATAAATAAGTGTAAATCGTATATAATTTTTCATTGAGTCAAATTGATAAGCTCTGTGTTCCGAGGAACAAGAGCGCCAAAAATCTCCGTAATGAGCAATTTTTCTATTCTCATTCATTTTCTGTTTCTGGCGTAATAATCCTCATTTTTTCGATCAAAGAAATTAATCTGTAATTTGCTTGTTTATTGATTATCAAAGTCCAGGCATAAGCGCGCAAAAACAAAGTCAACAAATGCATGCCAATGCTCTACATACCCATCAGACAAAACTTCCTACTAAGTTAATATAATTCCTTCGAGAATACGGGAAAAATTGTAAAAATCTATGTAATATGAGGAAAATGCCAAACTACAATATTACGACACATGATTTAATTGTAAAGATGAAAATTATATCTAGCACGCTTTAACGAGTATAATTTCACATTATTAGAGCGCTTCAATAATTGGGATTATTATTATTCATGAGTTTATGCAATGCTACAGTGAAATACTAATATAGTAACTCTGTAAGTATAAGGGTTTTTCATAAGGACTTTGATGATAAGTTTTGAAATTTCAATGTCCGGCGTAGAAAATAAATTCATGAAATTTGGTAGATCACCAAAAAATGAACATCAAGATATTCATTGACTTTAGTTTATTCCATCTAAGATGTTCCTCCGAGTGGTGAGAACTGAATTAGAGTAAATCTTGTCGTCGAATTTACATGAAATTCGAAATTTGTATGTATGTTACAATGCTCGATCTAAAATTATTCTCCGTAATATTTTACGACGATAAGTTCACGAGTTATGAATAAAAATTGGTTCGAGCACTGACTTGAAGTAAGGAGCCTTTGCGTGCATGTTATATTGTCCACTCACCTCTATTGGACACCCTATTACGAATTTAGCATCTATATATATATATATATATATATATATATATATATATATATATATATATGGAAAGGTTTAACGGGTAATTCCGCAAAAGGAGCAGGTACCAGCAGAATTATTTTTAATCTGCTCCTTTTGCGGAATTACCCGTTAAACCTTTCCATATATATATATTACTCCGCATGATCCATATTTCTATGTTATATATATATATATATATATATATATACACTCATAAACAGCCATTCGGAGGCCCAAAAATGCATGTTCCGCAGCTTATCGGAAGCCCGCACCACCTTTGGGAAGCCCGACTTCGGGCTTCCCAAAACTAACGTGTATAAATGGGTCTGTAGATTCCTCACACCTCAGGGATTAATTCCCCAAATTTTTGCCCGGGCACCAAAAATGCCTTATACATCTCAAAACATACGCGATCGGGTTCACGGAACGTCCACGCTGAGAGCGCTTCGGTCGGTCTGTATAAACTTTATATACATTCTACAGATTTTACGCATTCTACGGAGCCCGTATAGGTTCATCTGAATATGGGAGTCCCATAAATTTGGCATCATCGGAGATAATAATCTCCCATCCAAAATTATCGCACTACTCACATATTCCAACAGAGTTCGATTAATCGAGACAATATTGAGGTATAATCTGAAATATCATTGAGGGCTCATGTCAAGTAGACACTTTTGTCAGTATTTTACCGTTGCTGTCATATACTCAAATTTTACTAGGGAATATGAACAATTATTTTGTTAATTTCATTTCTCTTCACATCGTGAATTTTTGCGCGTATGATCTGGGGAACATCACGTTATCTTTTTGCGCAAATGTCTGTAATTTTCGAATCTCATGCTGAAAATGGTCTCAAACGATTGAGTTCGACTATCTGAAGAATAATTCGAGGAAACATTTGATTCTGTCCAGCCGGCCTGCCACCCGTTGTCACGATAACTTGAGAACGGAATGAGATAGCGACTTGAAATTTGCAGGGTAGGTGGCGCATCCCAATGCGACGGACAAGTTCGTTAATGGTCATAATCGGCCTAATGGTTTCCGAGTAATAATTTTATTTTCAACCGATATGAATGCAATCGAATTGAAACTTGGTGAATAGTTGTTGAATATGAACATAAGCACGTTTGTGGAATTTTGTAAGAACGGCATCACTAGAAAATTGAATAAAATTATTAAAAAATATTTTTTTTATCACGATAACCTGCGAACGGTAAGAGATAGCGACTTGAAATTTTCAAGTTAGGTTGTGCATCTGAATGCAACATTGGAGATTACTTACAGGCATAATCGGCCAAGTGTTTTCGGAGTTATAACCATCTGAAATTTGCTTGATATTTCCTCAATAACTCAAAAAATACAGAACTGATTGAATTCATGCTTGGTTATTATTTGTATAATGCCAGGGCGAAAATTCTTACAAAATTTTGTGAGGATCGTATAAGTAGAAAAATTTAAAATATTTTTGAAAATTATTGAAAAAAGTTCTATATATCAGTAACAATTTGTCCGACATCGCTAAAATTTCGAGAGAGCCTTCAAAACTTAACTGTACTGCCAAGTTTCAAGTTTGAACATGATCGGATATATATTGTTGGAGATTCGGCAGCCTTGTGTGAGTTTAGTAGATGGATGGGTGACCGTTGCCTCGATAACTTTCGAACGAATGGAGATAGGAACTTGCAATTTTCAGGGTATGTTGCTTATCCGGAGTGTTGAGTTTGATTATGGGCATTAGCGGTCCAACGGTTTCAGAGGTATCACGTGGAATATTATTTCCTCGATAACTCAAAAAATATAGACTCGATCGAATAGAAGGTTAGTATCTAGTTGTAGAATAGCGACACAAAGACGTGTTTAAAATTTTATAAGAACTATACCCCTAGAAGATTTTAAAAAATGATTCAAGCTCTGACCTGAAGTCAGGAGCTTTTGCGCATATGTTATACTGTCCATTCTCCTGTATTGGACACTCTGAATCGAATTTACCATGGTAAAATCGAATTAAGAGTGTCCAATACGGGATAATGGACAATATAATTTACCATGGTAAATAAGATTAGGAGTGCCCAATACAGGAGGATGGACAATAGAACATACGCACAAAAACTCCTGACTTCACGGCAGTGCTTGAAAAATTTTTAAATAGCTATAGGCTAGTTACATTTTTTTTTACTAGTTAGATGTCAATAAACCAGTGTGAAAAATTGATTTTTAACTAATTTGCAAGAACTCATGAAAAGAACAAGTAATCTATTTTGAGCCCCCTAGCAGACTGTTTTAATTCAAATTTTGCATGGTCCAAGAGGTTAATTATTGGTAACCTAAATACGGAATTCAATTCGATCAGATCAGTATGCTTCGAGTTATTGGATAAACTAGTTTTTGAAATTTCCGAATGTATTTTTTTTTGTTCCCAGTAACCAAATCAATACAAAACTGTGCGTACACATTCAAGTCGTAATTAAATTAATTCTTTCTGAACTTCAGTTACATCAAATAAGTAATCTCGGAATTATTCAAAATTTACACAAAATGGCCATAATATCGAACCCTTTCAGCCGATTTTGCCCGTCAGCAAACTAAACCGAGATTTTCATGCATCAAACATATCCTGCAAATTTAATTCATAAGACATTTCGTTCGAGAGTTATTATAGTACTATAGATATATAAAATTAAAAATGTATGGTCTCCGAAAATATTCGCCGGAGCACAAACATATTTCATACTTGTATTACTTATACCCATACCTATATCCACTGATAAATTAGTCGACTTAGGGGCTACTCCGAGTGGCTGCTGGCCAGCTTTTTCAACCCTTAAATATCAAAATTAAATATCTCCGGAAATATTCACCGGAGCACATGCAGATTTTATATATGGCTTAATTATACCGATAACGACTTCCCCTGAAAATATGATCGGATTCCTGATGGGTTCCGGGGTAGTGAGTTCAACCCTTAAATTTCATAAGTTATATATCCGGAAGTATTCACCGGAGCACATACAGTTTTCATACACGTAATACTTAAACCCATGCCTATAACCCCTGGAAAATGTATCGCCTATCTGAGGGGCTGCACTGTAGTTTTTTAACTCTTCACATTCAAAATTCAATATCTCCGGAACTATTCGCCGAAGCACATACATATTTCATACACGTATTACATATACCCATACCCATAAACCCTGGAAAATTAATCGATTTCGCGAGGGGTTGCAGGGTAGGTTTTCAACCCTTCAATTTAAAAATATAATATCTCCGGAACTATTCACCGAAACACAAACAGTTTTTGTACGTGGGTTAATTATACCAATAACGACATGCCCTGAAAAATTGATCGACTTTCCGAGGGGTATCGGGGTAGTTTTTTCAACTATTAAATTTCAAAATTTAATATCTTCCGAACTATTCGCCGGAGTACATACATATTTTGCATGTGGGTTGATTATACCGATAACGACATCTTCTGAAAAAAGCATAGACTTCTTGAGGGGCTGCGGAATAGCTTTTTCAACCATCCAATTTAATATTTCCACATTTAATATTGCTGGAACTATTCACCGGAGCACATACAGATTTCAGACACGTATTGCATAAACCCATACCTTTAATCCTTGGAAAATTGATCTTCCCGAGTGGCTGCGGGGTAGTTTTTCAACGTTTAAATTTCAAAATTTAATTTCTCTCTATTCGCCGAAGCACATACATATTTCGCATATGGGTTAATTATACCGATAACGACATACCCTGAAAAACTGAATGACTTCTCGAGGTGCCTTTTCTAACTCTTAAATTTAATATCTCCGGAACTATTCGCCAGAGCATATACATTTTTCATACACGTATTACTTGTACCTATACCGATAACTCAGAAAAATTCATTGAGTTCACGAGGGACTGCGGGGTAGTTTTTTCAATCCAATTCAGGGGATATAGGTATGTGTATAAGTAATAAGTGTATGAAATCTGTGTGTGCTCCGGCAAATAGTCCCGGAGATAATAAATTTTTAAATTTAAGGGTCGAAAAAACTACCCCGCAGCCCATCGGGAAGTCCATAACATTCTTAGGGAATGTCCTGATTGGTATAGTTAACCAACACACAAAATCTGTATTTGCTCCGGCGAATAGTTCCGGAGATGAAATACTGGATGAAACTTTAAGTTAAACATTAATTTTAACCATAGATTATAAACATCAAATGAAACACTTTTTGCTTTACTATTTTTATAAATTCGGCTCAGGTAAAAAGATACAGGCTGTTGAAATAAAAAAAAACCTGTTTTTATTTTATGGCTTTGACATCCTTTTCTGAATAAAATGAATTTGTGTGAAGGAAACTTCACGCTAAAGTTTCCTATAACTATGATACATATTTTCCCAACATTAGTTTTTTCCTACTTCTAGTGTTTTTCTAGTCATAGACTCGTGGTTTCATAAAACTAAACGAAATTACCATAAAGATGGTAATGTTCTTTTTGAGACAATTTAAGAATATCTAATCGTTTCAGAACATTGAATTCTTCTTCATCATTCCTCCTTAAACGCACCGTTTTTGAGATGTTCTTCATTGAATGTTATTAAATGGAAAACTATCGAAATTTCATTACTTTTATGGATCCGTCCCTGAGCGTTGGAAACCGCATCAAGCTGTAAACCACTTTATCGTACCTTTTTCTCGTCCAGCATTAATGTTATAGATAATTTATATGCAGGAGTGTATTGGCACATTCTGAAATCTTTAAACACTTTTAACTTTTTATCTGAGCCAAATTTCAAAAATTGTAACTGAAAAAAGTGTTTCATTGGATGAAAGGAATCTATGGTCAATATTAATCTACAACTTTAAGACTCATCCTTGTATATTGAAATTTAAGGGAAAGAACTACCCCGCAGCCCCCCGGGAAGTCGACAAATTTTTCAGAGGTTATTGGTATGGGTATAAGTAATACGTGTATGAAATCTGTATGTGCTCCGGCGAATAGTTCCGGAGATATTAAATTTTCAAAGCGTGAAAAAACAACCCTGCAGTGCCTCGGGCAGTTAATCATTTTCTCAGGGGATATTCTCATTGCTAAAACCACATCCCAAACAGGAATCTGCTCTGGCGAACATAAGAACTTATGAATGAGAAATCAACCTGCAGCCACTGGTCAGGAGCGTTCGGGTGTTTCCGCCAAAAAGTCTGCTGAATTAGTCTGCTATGATCATACCGATGCCTCACGACCCCGTTCTAACAATGATATTAGCAAATTGTCCTACTCTGGTCTTTATACTTTTAATTACGCAGGTGGAAACTTAACAAAAGGGGTGATATAGTTGCAAAATTCGAAATCCGACAGTTGATTGTTTCAAGATTTATGGATGATTTGCGCATATTATCTATATTCATGCCTCACATACCCTCATGAAATACTATATGAAATTGAGTGTAAATAAAGAAAGCGAAACCACGTGAAATAATTCATTGTGCATCAACTGAACCAAAATTTTGAAATGCAATAATTCCAAAAATACAAATCTGATCGAGATCAATCCGATAGTTTATTGTAAAATTTAAAATTTAAATTTTAGCAGGAAAACACCGGAGACCTTATTTGTATTTGTGTTTGTATTTGAATCAAGCTCTTTTCATTTATTTATGAACAAAGGACGAAAAACTGTCCATAATAGTCGAGGTCGCAAATTTCTATCTGAGGAAAAGCCGGAGGTAGCAAGCAGGCGAGAAAATAGATAGTTTTTCACCGAGGTGCATATCACATTTTTTCGTAGACCTCTACATTCAGTTAAAATAATAAAATATTATTTTTCATAGAGGACGACGAGAAAATTATTTTTAAATGATAGAGTATGAATAGGAAAAAAATTGTTGCGAAACAAATTTAAGGGATGGCTATTTCTTCTATCCCTTGCAAATACAATTGAATACATTTATTGATGAAGATACCTCCCACAGTATCTTTTAATGATTACTTACAATAGAATACTACTCAATATTTTTTTGAGTGCCTTCTCGCTCACATATAATGTCCTCTTAATTTTATTCATTGTTTTTAGTTCGTTCAAAAAAAATGTAAATTGGTTTTCCGGTGTCATCTATAGGGGGCTGTATATACAAAGGGGCTGCCCAACAAAAACCTATAAAAAACCCACCCTATTTTTTGACAATAAATAACTTCTCAAATTCAC
Source organism: Halyzia sedecimguttata (assembly GCA_937662695.2). NCBI lineage: Eukaryota > Metazoa > Arthropoda > Insecta > Coleoptera > Coccinellidae > Halyzia > Halyzia sedecimguttata. Next base: position 98,029,533 of record OW569412.2, on the reverse strand, counting down.
AATTATTGATTAACACCCTGTATATAGAGACATCGAATATTTAGAACATATCTCTTGAAACTGTTAAATTTGTATAGAATTCGATGGAAATCTAAGGCGATCATAGTGACAACACCGCCGGGCTTCCGATAATCGTACAAGTGCATACTTTTTACACAGAGGGCGTCATATCCACCTAGAAACGAGTCGGGATTCCGAAAATCTTCAATTCATATATTTTTTTGTATATGCAAAATAATGTTCCCCTCTGAAGTTGCTCTTGAAGATATGCCTGTTCTGAATGTTTTCCAAAAAAATACACTCTCCTAAACCAATCAGAAAGGGCGGGCCTCCGGTTGCCTGTGCAACGTACCGGGCCTGGTAGAAGGCGCGTTATGAGTATATATATATATATATATATATATATATATATATATATATATATATATATATATATATATATATATATATATATATATATATATATATATATATATATATATATATATATATATATATATATATATATATATATATATATATATAGTGTAGGTGGTCATTTTGAAGAATCAAAAAGTATATGTTTGTATATACTTGTATATACTAGTATATACTCATATCAGGATTTGGTCATTTTGGAGAGCTCATCATTTGTACTGCAAAATTTATAATATAACACGCTCATTTTCTCCTTTTACTTTAGTTAGAGCAATAAATAAGTTTCTGAGAAATTATAAATTGAATATGTATCCGATTCACACGGAAAGATTTCGCGAAATAATTTTTTTCTGAATGCTCCAAAGAGCTAATAACATAACAATTCTTCATTGCTCAATAATTAAAAATCCATGGAACATTGTACAATGAAATAATTGAAGAAGCCAAAGTACAGGCTAATCATTTCAACCGTTCATTCATTTGAACTTGTCACGGAGCTATTAGAGAAAATGAAGAAATTTTCAAAATATTAATAATTTGCTAAGTTTTAGTGTATAATGATGAAATTTGAGAGTATTGTTCGTGGATGCATATAGGATGGAAATTCAATGTCAAATAGTTTGTGTAGATCCTAGGAGGCGGTGACTAGGGGCAGTAAAACCAAAAATGCCATGAATCGGTTAATACGAAGTGTTCCAAGATAAGCTTTGGATAAGTTCTTCAGAAGGACGTCAAGAATGAGGTGTAGTATGTCACATAGTTAGTGCGGCCGTAGGGGGGTGGTAATTGGGGGTGGCATATCGAATAATGCCAAAATTGGAAAATGGGAGTGTTCCGCAATGAGATATTGCTCAGAATGGCCGATATATTAAGACGAAGAATGTCACGTGTTTTGTGCGGCTATACGGTGGCGGCAATCAGGGGCGGCATGCCGAAAAATTCTATAAGTCGTTAAATATTGAGTGTTCCGCGATAAGCTTCAGATATGGTTTAGGGAATGGCGAATATACTAAGATGTAGTTTGTCACATAGTTTCTGCGGACTTAGGGAGGTGGTAATCGGGGCTGGCATATCGAAAAATGCTATAACTCGATAAAATTGAGTGCTCCACGATGAGTTTTGAATATGATGTAGCAAATGACAAAAATACAAAGATATAGTAAGTCCCACAGTTTGTGCGGCCGTACGGAGGTGGTGAACGAAATATCGAAAACACTGAATATTTAAAGACTTTTCCGATATGCCACCCCCGATTACCACCTTTCTACTGCTGCACCAACTATGCAACATACTACAACTTCGTATTTATGCCATTCTTGACAACAAATCACAGGATCATCATGAAACACTCAATATATAACGAGTAAGAGCATTTTACGCCATTAGAGATAACATATCCAAGACTCATCTTGGAATACTCAATATTTAACGAGTTATAGCATTTTCCGATATTCCGCCCCCGATTACCGCTCCCTAGGGCTGCGTCAACTATGATACGTACTAAATCTTCGTATTTACGCCATTCTCTAAAACATATCCAAGGCTGATCGTGGAATACTCAACATTTAACGAGTTAAAGCTTTTTTCGATATGCCACCCACGATAACCGCCTATTTATGGCCGCACAAATTATGTGACATAATTCATCTTAGTATATATGCCATTCCCAACAACATATCCAAAGCTCATCGTGAAACGCTCAGTATTTAACGATTTATAGCTTTTTTCGATATGCTGCCCCCAATTACCGCCTTCCTACGACCGCACAAACTATGTGACATACTAAATATTTGTATTTACGCCATTCTCCATAATACATCCAAGGCTCATCGTAAAAAAAACTTATAAAATGAAATAGTTATAGCATTTTTCGATATGCCGCCCCCGATTTCCACCTCCTTAAGGCCGCACAAACTGTGCCACATTCGATATCTTTCTTTTTACGCTATTCTCGACAATATATCCAAGGCTCATCTAGGAACACTCAATAGGTAATGACTTATAGCATTATTCGTAATGCCTCCCACGAATACCGCCTGCCTACAGCTGCTCGATCTTTTTGACATAGTACATCTTTGTATATACTTCATTCGCAACAACATATCCAAAGCTAAACGCCAACCTGATGGCCGGTTATTCGAAACCAAGTATCACATGTTCTATTACTATCCATCTAGAACATATTTCCAAAATTTCTAGGTGACAGGATTCTTAATAACAATATTGCTGAAACATTTGCCATCCCCAACGCCACCCAGCTTGCAGGTTATTCGAAACCAAGAATCACATATTCTATTAATATCCATTTAGAACACATTTCCAAAATTTCAAGATGGCAGCATTCCTAATAACAATATTGCTTAAACATTGCCAACCCCACCGCCATCCTGATGAGCGGCTATTCGAAACCTAGTATCACATATACTATTAATATCCATTTAATACACATTTCCAAAATTTCAAGGTGGCAGGATCCTTAATAACAATATTGCTGAAACGTTGCCACTCGCACCGCCACCCCGACGGCGAAACCAAGTATAACATATTCTATTAATATCCATTTAGAGCATGTTTCGAAGTGGCAGGATTATCAATAACAATATTTCTGAAATATTGCTACCCCCACCGCCAACCTGACCGCTGGTGATTCGAAACCAAGTATCACATAATCTATTACTATCCATACAGAACATATTTCCAAAATTTCAAGGTGGCAGGATTCTTAATAACAATATTGCTGAAATATTGCCACCTCCACCGCCTCCATGAATCTCTGTTATTTAATACCAAATATTGCATCTTCTTCTACTAACTACATAGAAAATATAACGATAGGTTTACCACTGTTCTCGGAATTACACATCATTAGTGAAATGAAATGGCATCATAATTATACTCTAAAAACGATAGTGTAAACTTAAAAACACAATAAAAATGAATGAACATAAGCAAATTAAACGCTAATGACATAATAGTTTTTGGCGCCCTTTTTCCTAATGAAATTGATACTTCATCCGACTATTAATTTCTTGAGTCAAAACATTGAAAATAAAATATTCAATTTTTCAAAGCGGGTGTCCTTTTTGTGAAATAAACTAGTTTTTCCAACGTATCTTGAATGCGGATTCAATCACGACAATTTATTACTCCTTTTTTTCGAACGACCTATAGATATGAGTAGGTATATGGTTTTCTCAAATATAAGATTCGACCAAATGTTATCGATAGATCTACAGATGGAGCCTTTCAAATGATAAAGTGTAAACCTCATTGTATATAGATCTAAATGTAATGCCTCAATATATTCTGAAGTCAATTATCACACAAATATTTCCATAGATGGCGCGAGCGAGATTCATAACCTCCCGCATCCGCCAAATATATAGCCGCGAAATAAAGTAGCTAGAAATTTGAGCAGGTGTCGCTGAAATAAAATATGATCTAAAATTATGTTTCAACATAACAAAATAATGTCTTCAAATTAATCGAGCTATAACGCGAATGCATCAAGATATGTATTGTGTTGCCTTTTCGGAACATATATATATATATTTGTCGCGCTTGTTTCCCTGGACCTAATCATATCAATTAGCCCAAATGTATTTAATTTTCGAATTTTTGATCTCAAAAGTTTAGTTTCGACACATTGATCAAAGAATCCGAAGTCTACCTTAATTCTGGCCGGCCAGCTGTAGGCACGATTAGTCTCGAACGAAATGAGTTACAGAATTCATATTTGCAGGGTCGTTTTGGAGTCCAAATACTCCGTTTCGTATTTTTCAAACAGTAAGTTGCGTTCGATGTCCGCTTTGCGAGGTTATCACATTTGTGATTGTGCATGCATCGATAATTGCTTCATTATAAACTTTGAAATTATGTCATTAATTTTCCATTGTTATTTTCAATTTTCAATTTTCAAATTCAGCTAATAAGCTAACATAACATTTACTGATTCTGAGGCGGTACGAAGTTCGCCGTCCAGCTTGTGCTTGTTCTTACAACTGCCGAAACCGTACAGTGTACGGTCCACGGACTGCGCGGTGGTGTAATAGGAAGGCTTTTACACCACCGCGCAGTCCGTGGACCGTTCACTGTACGGTTTTGGCCGCTGTAGGAACAAAGCTATAATGTACCGAGTAGGTACCGATTTTGCAGTAACGGACTACAATGGTTAGAAATTAATAGTATTCTACTAAATTGGATGGAGTACATCTAATCATGCCAAAAGTTGAGACTGTCTGGGAGAAATGTGCTAGCCAAATTTTTTGATTTAGTGATAAAGACTTGGTTAATATTGGCATGATTTATCTTCGTTACCAGCATTTGTAATTATGGATATCGAAAATAGGGTCATAAAGAACGCTTGCACATGTAGTGAACTGGATATTTTTTAGCATATCTGCTGAAGATTACTGGGTACGAAGAGTAGAATAAGCTAGTAAACAATGATTCCAATATACATGTCAACAAGACTTCACATCAGTTGTCAATTACATACCTATTATGACGCAAGTATATTAGAAAGAAATCGTATGATACGGCAACCTTAAGTTTCCCAGCAAATTAGTTTGCAATGTATTTTATTGCTTGTCTTGTCATTGCAATGTTGTGTCAGCGATTTAATTAGTAAATATGGCCGACATGTATGTTGTGGGAAGAATAATAAAGAAACTTCAGAGTTTTGGAAAAGAAATCCCAGAAAGGAACCTTTTAATATTAACGAAATATTTTAATTTGTCCGATATAGAGCTTATATATGCAACCTGTATATGATTCTTACTAAAAACTGTTATTACGTTTAAGGTAGTATTTAAACATATTTCGTTTCATATTCCATACAAGTTACTCAAAAATTGTTCTATGAATTGATATATCATTTGGTGCTATACTATGATCTAATATGCTGACGTGGTATGATGAATGGGAAATACAAAAATCTAGCTCCTTGTGACTTTGCTGAATTGGATTACTGCGAAATAGTAATACAATGTTCATTCATTTTTTGCGCTCTTGTTCATTAGTCTATTTTATATTTCGCTAGGAAATTCGAAGGAATTTTTAATCCATTTTCCCCTATCTCAAATGCTGTAGCCGGACTATTTAGGGAATTCCAAAAAATGAAAGACGTGTAAAGACTGCTCTGAACGAGATAACTAGTTTTTGTGAGAAACTTGTACATAATAAACATTGTCATGTTTATTAGATTTCTATTGAAAAAATGGGTTCAAGCCCTGTGCACAGGAGATTTCTGGAGCTCTATTTCAAACAGACAAATTATATCTCCGAAAGTATTGGTTTCTCAGAGTTGGAAATTATATCAATGTATTCTTATGATAGAACTGCATCATAAAGAAATTCAATTCAAATAATAGTTTATTTATCAAGATTAAATGAGCAATCTGAGAATGAGAACTGCACCATGGAAGAAATCAAATTAAAATAGCTGAAATGAACTTGACTCTCTGTCAACTCTCTGAGTATGAACACAGATCATATAATAAAGCTTAGATAGAATAATGATAACATTCTGTGGAAACATAGAAGTACTATTCATTATTGAAATTTCGAAAAGTCATATCTTCGAAAGTATTAGCTTGTTGGAGTTGAAAATGATATCAATGGATTTTTATGGTGAAACTGCATCTTAAATAAAAATTGAATTTGAAATTTGTTATTAAAAAAAAAAAATTTTTTTTCATTTCTCCGAAACCATCTGGCCTATTTTGCCCACTAACGAACTTAACCGAGATATTCATCTCCCTAACCTACTCTGAAAATTTCAACTGCCTAGCTCATTCCGTACGAGAGTAATCGTAAAAAAAATGTTTTAAATTTTCAAAAGATTTTTTTGACAATTTGCGGTAACCTGGTCAATACAAAACTTCACGCATGTATGTAGGTTATGATTCTACAATTCGATGCTAAATTTCAGATAGATCGAGTGATCGGTTTCGGAAATATTCATAAAAAATATTTTTACTAAAATCAGCCATAACTCCGAAATTGCTCGATGGATTTTGCCCATTAACGAACTTAACCGAGATATTCACGCTCCAAACCCACCTTGCAAATTTCAATCCTCTAACTCTTTTCGTTCGAGAGTAATCGAGCCTACGGCCGGCAGGCCGGCCGTACCCGCCGGACAGAATCGATTTTGACCTCGGATTCTTGATCAGTGAGTCGGACCAAATCGTTTGAGACCATTTTCAGCCAGAAATTCGAAAATTATAGTCATTTGGGCCAATTGATAAGCACTCAGTTCCGAGGAACTAGAGCGCCAAAAATTCAAATTTTTCGTTATTACCCTACAGCTACTAAAAATTCTGTTGGCTATAATTTTGATTCAATTTAACAAAGACCTCTACCCTACCCAATGTGTGGTAATTCGATTAACCAGTGCTCGAGCAATGAGTTCGACAAATATCTAAAAAAAATCAAAAAGCACCTGTATAGCCGAAACGAAACGCTTCTCGAGTTCAAAAGGTCAGGATCGGACTCCTCATAGAATAGCCTATTTGTTGTTCAACCATGTATAATCGATCACCGGACACTTTGTTTAATCATAAGAAAATTCAAATTTGCTACTTTGAACACTATAATAACCACCTTATTTATGGATTTGCACCAACAAGAACATGAATTATGTGGTTGACAAGAGTACTTAGGTAAAATAAAATTAACTCCTCGACTTCACCTGAGTACTCTCCCGCATGCTAACCTGTTTTAAGCAGATTTTCTATGAATATGTCCCAATAAATCCCAAATATATCATTCACATCGTTCTATACATTGGTTCCAACGTAAAAAATACTACAAAATATTTATTCAAGATTTCTAACGAATTTATATTAGGGAATTATTCGGTCATATTTGTAAAAAGCCTTTAAATATTTTATGATTATTCGCGCTTATTCTCCGGCATATCGTTTGGCAGTATTTTTTCTTGACATATTATCTGAATTAAATAGAAGAACCAGAAAATAATATTTTTTGTGTGCAATGCCGCATTTTTCATAGTCTCCCAGGGTGGCTCTTAGGGTAAATCCGAACCTGGGGATCGGTCGAAGTAGGTACCTGCTGTATACTGTGAAAGAACTAATGGAAACCAAATTTGTGCGTCCAGTCGCATGCCGTACAACAAGATAACTTTCGAAAAGTACATGTGGAAGACATATGGCTGCTGCGAGGTGGGTTAATGCGTTAACACCGAACTTTCGGTGTCACCGGTTAATGTCGAAATGCTGAACGTAAATCGGCAAAATCCGCCAATTGTTCCAGAGTTGGGCTGGGAATCATTAATGAATGATTTGAATACACAAATATTCATTGAATACTTATTGACTGCATTGTGTCTCATTTATGAAGTTACGAATAGATGTTTGAATGATAATTTAACCATTGTATTTAACTGACTATTCAGGAATAATTGCAAATTGTTTGATGCTCAAACTTTATAGCTGCACTTCAGAATTTTCCTTAATATTCAGACGTCTGAAGAGTGATAACCAAATAACGAAGGTAATAAATTTCAGTACCTATCGTAATATCGTAATATATATTTCGATACATTTCTGGGTAATTTTTCAGAGCTAGATAGAATTAATATTGATTTATAGATAACGAATGGATCTATGTTGAGCACCATAGAAGGTTTTACTGAGGTACCCCTGGGGTAATTTCACGTCGGTCAAAGAAAAAAAGTCCTTTTCTTCTTTGATAATTAAAGAGTCTGGAAATGATCGTATACAGGAAACCCAAGTAGAGTTCTGAATACTGTTAAACACTACCTTTTAGACACCTTTAGCAGCATTATTAAATGTTCTTTTATGGGTTTTCTCTCCGAAACGTTGATGTTGTTTCATTGTTAGGCATCATTGTTCTAAACATTGCTTCTGACAAATATCTGTGTTTCCAACGTAGAAGAAAAATTAGATATATATATAAATATATAAAGGAACCATTTAATAATGAATGAGTCTACAAAAGTACCTATCATTTAATGATTACCATTAGTAGCTTCTGATGAAAATAATTGATTGTAAAAATTAATAAGAATTGAAAAATTACTCATATCGGTATTCCTTGGCGGGAACAATAAATTTATAGCATCGTCACTAAGAAAAAAAATCGCAGCACTTTTGAAATTTTCTGAGATTCAAATATTCTGAATATGCGAATCTTTATAATTTTATTCAATCAGAACTGAAGAACAGAACTAGTTCCTGTGTAACTGGAGATAAAGTATGTATTTCAATGCATTTTGATGTTGAAGGTAAAATATAATTTGTTAATGTTCTTAGGGATCACATTTTTCCACATTCATAATTTGGATTAATGGAAATAGTAATCGAGTCACTAAATTATTCGAAAATTTGGTTATCACATTACCTCTTGCTCAAATTTTGTCTTTGGACCAGTGAAGAAAAGAAAACTATAGAGAAAGAATTTCATAAACATTTACAGGAAGTAGGTGGTAGGTTGGTTTGGAACCGTGCAAAAAAATTCTGAAACATTTTTCAGAATTGAAGAATAGAACTGTGGAAATGGTAAAAGCATGGGTCAACAACGTTTTTAAATTCGCTAAATTATATCTGCATTATAAATCGATTCGAATTTCCAGCTTACGGTGGCGTATGAGAATGTCCCAATAAGTAATTTCCAAATATTCCAAATACAATAGAGAGTCGATTATTTGGCTCTCATTTATATGGATTCGTGATTATCCGGTTTACAAACCAAGCATGGTAGACTAGTACATAAATACATAGGTGCGTACGTAGTGCGTTTGAAAATGTACCTGTTAATAATATCTTAATAAACATTGATTTTTGTTGATAAGTTTAATTTGTTTATTAGCTTTTTTCGATTATCTGTATTTCCCAACGACAACAATTAGTCTGGTTAATCGAGCTTCCGCTGTATATCATTCACCTCTCATTATGCCTGCGTTAGTCCCAACTTGAAATATATGTTCTGGAATTATTGGGTCATATTAAGATGATATGAATATGATCAAGCTCAGATGCTGATTAACTGTACGTCAGTGCTCTTCCAATTTTTGCGCCATTATTTTCAATTCAATAACTGACTTAAATAGAAGAATCCGAAAATTTTGAACATCTGAGTTCTTCCATACGCCTTAAATGCATATTTTTTTCTTTCGTTTGATCAATATAAAATTACATAAGGAATACGAGAAAAGTATTCAAAATAGTCGAACGTTGAAAACAAACATCAGAAAGAAAATATATATGTTGCAAAAATGCAACACAATCTATTTATTGATGCATTTGCGATATTTGTGGATTAATTTGAAGTAATAATTGTTATTATTGACACGAAATTTTACGTCTCATTTCATGTCAGGGAATCCTGCAAAAAGTATTTATTTCGTAGTTATACATTTGGCGGATGCGAACATCATGATTCTCACTCGTGCCATCTATGGATATATTTTTGTGTTATATTTCTTCAGAATGCAGTAAAGTATACGCTTTACTCCTTTTCTAGAGATATTGGTAATCTCAGGTTCGCGTAATAACAAATTAAAGTGATAGCATCCACTTTCAAAATGCAGGGTGTTGTATAAAATTGTGTACTCAAGGGAATGGAGGAGATTTTGAACACTTAAAACAGATTAAAAATTTTATGGTTGTAGTGAAATTGATTTTAATTTTCCTCTTGTGATTCTGTGTTCAATTAATAATTTTAGCAGTAATTTATACCAGCTCCAGAAACTACTTCATGAATTTCAAATCGAAATATTCGAAAAACGTTACGCAATCCCTACCAAGTTTTACCAATAGTACATTTTTGGTGTAAAATTGAAGGATGGTAAGTTCACTTGAAATAAACCTAACCTCAAGAAAGTTAGACTTAAAAATACTTGTTTGGATCTGTCTAACTAGCGCCTTCTATAACAGTAAGATATAACATGAAATTCATATGAGTGTCCGAAAAGTATTTTGTACAGCATTTTCGTACAATTTTGCCGGTAGGATCAAATATATCCAAAAAAATTTTTCACACATTTTTCCAAGTCACGAGCCGAGTTTATTTGAAGCTTTCTGTATATATGAATTAATTAAATGTCATCCTTCAAGATATAGACCTCACCCAAGGCTACGTTGCGTTAATTTGAAAAAAACTTCAATAGAAAGTTTTAAGCTTAAGAATTCATAAAAAAAAAATTGCGTTGTGTTGTATTTTCATTATTTAAAATTTTTGGATGTCCAGCCTTTTTTTTAACAAGTTCCAATGAATTTTAGAATATATGTATTTCCAAAATTTCACGGAGGTCGTTTTCGTAATATAAATATTGCTAAGACAGTAATGTTCCAGTATGACACATAGCACGTTCCACCTCTAACATTGCTCTGACAGGCAGGATTCTTAAAAACATATTTTGCCGAAACATTGCCACCTCCACCGCCACCCTGATGGCCGGCTATTCGAAATAAAGGATCACATTTTCCATTACTATCCGTTTAGAACATATTTCTTATATTTCAAGGTGGGTGGAATCTTAATAACGATATTCCTGGAATATTGCTACCCCCACCGCCACCTTAATGACATCTTTTCCAAAACCAAGTATCCCAAATTTTATTACTATCCGTTTAGAACATATTTCCAATATTTCAAAGTGGCAGGATTCTTAATAACAATTTTGCTGAAACTTTAGCACCCGCATCGCCATCCAGACGGCCGGTTATTAGAAACCAAGTATCACATACTATATAACTATCCATTTAGAACGTATTTCTAAAATTTTAAGTTGGCAGGTTTCTAAATAACAATATTGCTGAAACCTTGCCACCCAGGCGGCCGTTTATTCCAAACCAAGTCACATATTCTATTATTATCCATGTAGAACATATTTCCAAAATTTCAAGGTAGCAGTATTCTTAATAAAAATATTGCTGAATCATCGCCACCTACACCGCCACCTTGAGGGCCAGATATTCGAATTCAAGGTTCACATATTCTATTCCTACCCATGTAGAACAATATTGCTGAAGCTCTGCCATTCCCACAGCCATCCTGACGGCCGGATATACGAAACCATGGATCACATATTCTATTACTATTCATGTAGAAAATATTTCCAGAATTTCAAGTTGGCAGGATTCTTAATAACAACATTTCTGAAACTGTATCACCCACACCGCCACCCTGATGCCCCGTTATTCGAAACAGTGGGTCACATATTCTATTACTATCCATTCAGCACGTACTTCCGAAATTTCAAGTTGGCAGGATTCTCAATAACAATATTGCTGAAACTTTGCCACCCCTACAGCCACCATGAAAGCCAGATATTCGAAACCAAGAATCACATATTCTATTTATTACTAACCATGCCCAACATATTTCCAAAATTTCAAGTAGGCAGGATTCTTAATAACAATATTGCTGAAACTTTGCCTCCCCCACCGACACCCTGACGGCCGGATATCTGAAACCATGTATCACATATTCTATAACTATCCTATTAGAAAAAATTTCCAAAATTTCAAGGTGACAGGATTCTTAATAAAAATATTGCTGAAACTTTGCTAATTCCACCTCCACCCTGACGGCCAGATATTCGAAACCAAGTACGACATATTCTATTACATTTAGAACATATATCCAAAATTTCAAGAAAGCAAGATTTTTAATAACAATATTGCTGAAAGTTTGCCACCCCCACCGCCTCCCTGACGGCTGGATATTCGGAACCAAGTATCACATATTCAATTATTATCCATATGGATAATATATCCAAAATTTCAAGTTGGCAGGATTCTTAATAACAACATTGCTGAAACTGTACCACCCCCACCTCAACCCTGACGCCCCGTTATTAGAAACCAAGGATCAGATATTCTTTTAGAGTCCATTTGGAACATATATAAAAAAAAATCAAGTTTGCAGGATTCTCAATAACAATTTTGCTGAAACTTTGCCACCGCCACTGCCACCCTGACGGCCCAATATTCGAAACCAAGGATCACATATTCTATTACTATCGACGTAAAACATATTTCCAAGATTTCAAGTAGGCTGGATTCTTAAGAACAGAATTGCTGAAACTTTGCCATCCCTACCACCACCCGGACGGCTAGATATACGAAAATATGTATCACATATTCTATTACTACCCTTTTAGAACTTATTTGCAAAATTTTAAGATGACAGAATTCTTAATACTAATATTGCTGAAACTTTGCCACCCTGATGGCCGGATATTCGAGAGCTAGTATGGCATATTCTATTACTATCCATATAGAAGATATTTCCAAAATTTCAAGGAGGTAGGATTCTTAATATCCATATTGCTGAAAATTTGCCATCCCCACTGCCTTCCTGAAAGCTAGATATTCGAAACCTAGTATGACATATTCAATTACTATCCATTTAGATCATTTTTTCAAAATTTCAAGCAGGCAGGATGCTTAATAACTATATTGCTGTAACTTTGCCACCCCCACCGCTACCCTGACGGCCTGTTATTCGAAACCGAGCATCACTTATTCGATTACTACCCATGAAGAACATATTTCCAAAATTTCAAGGCGGCAGGATTCATAATAACAGTATAGCTGAAACATTGCCGCCTCCACCGCTACCCTGATGGCCGGATATTCGAAACCAAGGATCACTAATTCTATTACTACCCATGTAGAACATATCTCCGAAATTTCAAATTGGCAGGATTCTTAATAACAATATTGCTGAAACTTTGCCACCCTCACCGCCACCCTGACGGCCGGATATTCGAAACCAAGGATTACATATTGTACACACTGATGAAACCTGTTATATTTATCTTAAGTATATTCCTTTTATCACTCAAATTTAGTTAATATTTATTTATTCGGACAACTCCTTGAATTCACCATTAGGTCACTGATAGGTCATTTCGAGGAGTTCTCGCCAAACTACCCAGCTATCATATAAAAAATCCTCAAAATAACCATCTTGTTACTGGTTCCTCAAACTTACCACTTTATATCCGAAAGTTCCTCGAAATGACCATTTCTCTATTTTGTATATAGTAGTCACTTTGACGAGCTCCTCGAAATGACCACTAGTTCCTCAAAATGACCATTTCACTAAATTTTTTCTCTTCGAAATTACCACCTACACTATATATATATATATATATATATATATATATATATATATATATATATATATTACATCCTTCCAATTTCCGGGCGCCCGTTCATCAAGCATCCGGTGGGCGTCCTCCAATTTTTTTTTATCATTATCTTATGTCTTATATAACCACTTTGAAGTATTCACTGATAGAATTCGATTTAATCTTTTCACTTTTTAGATACAGAGAATTGTTTACAGTCTCACACCCCTCAGCGTCATTTCACTATCCGCTCTACTAGCGTCCAAAGTATACACGTAAACTTTCATTCTCTCGATTTGTCGGCGTCCTCGTTCGAATATCATTTCCCAGTTGCTCGATCACTGGGCGTCCTGCGACGTTGCCAGGAGTAAAAGGAATAGTTCCAATGCAATAGGACAGGAATGTGACTCACGTTGTTTTGGTTTTACCAGACGTGTAGAGTCACCGTGGAAAGATTTCAATTATTGATTTTTTGTTTGGATTTGCGGATACTCCCTCAAACTACTATCATGATTCTGATTCATTTTTTTGTTGGGTTTTATCATTGCTGAATGCAATTATCTACGTATTTTAGAGTACTCTATTTTTTTCAAGTGATGAGTCGAAAGCACTAGGTTCATTATTTTTGAGGGTCAAGCTAAACTCTCTCTTTAATTTATCAGTATACACAATATGTTTCGAACGGAATGACCGAGAGACTCAATGTTTTCAGGATGAACGCTTAAATCGAATGGAAAGGGCTTACGTCTTAAGTGAGAAAATCCGTTTATTACTTTCGGAGCCATTTAAAATTTAATTAATAATACTAAATGGAGATAAAATGGGATAACTAGCGAAACAATTAGCTACTTTCAAATCTCAGGCCAAAAAGAAATCTGTGTTTCTGATTCGAAATTATTATTTGAATCTGAATCACTGAAGGAAAGTCGAGCGTGATCATCCATGTTAATATTCATTACATTCCTGAAATCGATTTCGTAATGCATCTGTTATCAGAGGAAGGTTGGTTTGATAGGCTTCAATTTTTATGTATTGCAGAGGTTTCAAGGAATAATGTTCATTCCTCTTAAAAACACATTTGCCGATTTCTTCGAATCGAAGTTGCAGGTGAGAAAGTGTACGGGAGTCTCTCATAGGATGTAGGTACTTCTCATAGAAAAATTCAAATATTTGAACTCTCCAGGAAATGAAGTAACACAAATTTTGAGTTTCCGATTCAGATATCTTGAGCTGTCTGTCAGAGCATCAGTGGTAATTAGAGTTTAGTGGGTTCAGTCTACAGAAAGTCCAATCATTTATTCGCAATTTAGGGCAGGAGGTGGTCTCCCACGACGAGAATAGCTGTCAGGCGACAAAAAATTTATAGTGGACAAGAGTGTAGTTACTTTTGTAGTACCCATGGTAAAATTCCATTCTGTATGTTCCTCGTGTACACGATAGCTCACGATATAATTGAGGTGCAGAATGTGTTAAATATTGGGATATAAAGGATTGAGGATAAGTTTATGAATGGCAAAATTCCATGTTTTCGAAGATTTTTTGCCCTTTGTAATTTAATTTCTTCAAAATTTCCGAAGCTACAAATCTGATCGAGTTGAAATCTAACCCCAATATATGACCTTATGCTCTTGAGAAACAATCCTGCTTTTTGCGTGCTTGTTCCGCGAGGAACAGCGTGGTATCTTTTTCCACAATATCTGTATTTTTGGACTTTTTGACGACAATGATTTCGAACGATTGCGGTCACTCCTTAAACACTGTGTTGGAGAATCTGAGTTTTGTGTGAGGCTGGTGTTTTTGAAAGGCCTTTTAGCCATGAGTTGATTGCGCATGTGCAGAGGAGAAGTGACTGTTTTTGGGTTTTATGGGTTGTGTTGGGAGTGAGGATGCAAGCACTCGTTCAAACTTCCGTGAGGATTGCATGACTGAAAAATTGAAAGAATGTTCAACTATTTTACAGAGTAGTGATCATAACGTGGTCTTTGAGTTGTTTCAAAATGCATGCGCCTCTTTCGGGCATTATCGTTATGCGCATGAGCAGACGAGAAGTGATTTAACTACTGGGGTATGGGGTTTTGAGGTGGAGGATGCTACTCCTCCTGGGAGGAGCGGAATTTGGTGTGGGTGGTGTGATTTTGATAAGACCTTTAGCCACGAAAGCATTGCGTATGCACAAAGAAGAAGTGATAGTTTTTAAGTGGTATGGGTTATATTGGAAGTGGCATTTGTTCAAAATTTCGTACGGGTCGTAGGACTAAAGAAAATGAAGAAATATTCCACTATTTTGTGGAATAGTTTCCATAACATGGTCCTCTGATTATTTTTGAATGCATGCGCTTCATTTGGTCATTATCGTTATGCGCATGAGCAGACGAGAAGTAATTCAACTAATGAAGTTGTTGTCTGAGGGGAATGGAATTTTGAGGTTTAGGATTCTATAACTCAATTGTAACCTTTTGTGAGGGTCCGCACATGCGTGGATTGAAGATTCGTTATCTCCTTAACCCCTGCTGGTGAAGGATAGGAACTATGAGTGACGTTTGTTTGAAAGGACTTTGAACCATGAGTGTATTTCACTTGAGCAGATGAGAGGTGACTGTATTTGGGTTGTATAGATTACGTTGGGAGTGGTTCACGACTAGTAGCCATGGGTCTGATTCTTTGCCAATATTGTGGCGATTAGAAAGCAAATTCATGGCAACTCTGTGAACGGTCTAGTCCGTTTCATCAAAATATTGACCTTTTTCGTTGAAACGTCCGTACGGTGGCCTTGTGGCCAAATTTAAAACTACGCATTTTTGGTGAAGAGTGAGGTGGCTGTTTATGGTGTTGTTTGTTCTAGAACGCAAGTAAATTTTCTTACGTGATTATGGGATTCTGGCGCTAAGCCAACATATGAGTCTTCTGTTTCCTCTTTTTTTAGACGAATTTACATACAAGGTTAGAACTATCTAAATGGGGACTACAGGGATATCGAAAACCGTTAAAAATACAAGGTGGCTCAAATCTCAAATGGTTCTCGAGATTTCCCAAAAAACTAAATATCGAGATTTCCCCTTTCTCTTTATAACGCATTCATTCCTGGGGATAACTTCACGAAATACGGTTTGTAGCCATTATCCAATATAGAGATCCTAATGGTGTCGTCAGATATCTTCTATTTTCCATCGCTTCAGAGACGCGATAGTCTACTTTCATTTTTGTTATGGAAGCCATATTGGTTTTCCCCGTGGAGAGATAGGGAAAAAAAGTACGAATCCAACATTGTATAATACTCTACAAAAATATCGTGTCTAGCTACGCAAGTTCGAACTTCTTCTTATTTTTTTGTCTAAGTAGTAGGCTGGTGCCAGAATTGTCATATAACTCATAACTTTATTGACAGTGTTATGTGAAACCATCCTGTTTATCCTATTAATTACCAGATTCGGTGAACAGTGGATTCGGAGAAACGTATTTGAAGAATAGACGAAAGCACTTGCGTTCCTAATGGGGTCCCCTAACTGCTATATGTTTTTAATTCTGATCTACGATAAAACCACATTGTTGAAATTAACCAAATTTTGAAAGGAAATTGAAAAAATATGAAAAAGGATAAACATGAAGTCAGTACTCTTATGCGCAGTTGTTCACGTTGACGAATTTGAATCAAATTATGAGAGCAAGCCGTAGATCTAGTCAGACTGTAATGGAGACCATTCACTGTCAGGTTAATAAACAGTGCCTAAGCTACGATAAAGATACAGTACCAAAGTCAACACAGAAAACAACTGCATCTACTCAGTCGGACAAGCGCCCATGAACTTCATAGGAATCCCATTGGAGAAGACTTCGGAGGATCATACTTATGTCTATAGCAAGCCCGCCAATGCAGGTTGACTTCACTATGAAAATATGAAATATTTAAAAACGCTAAAAAAGCTTTCATATGAGGTCAATCTGCTCTGGCGCACTTGCTATAGACACGATTATGATTTTACTGAATCTCCTAGGTCTTTCCCAAGCAGATCCCTTGAAAGTTCCTAGGAGCTTGTGTGACCAAGGAGAGTCTGTTGTCTTTTCTATCAACTTTGGTATGGTATCCTTATATCAGTTAAGGCATTGTTTATTGACAGTAAATGCTCTCCAGTACAGTCTAACTAGATGGCTCGCTCTATCCACTTAGCTTGAAGCACTCATAATTTAATCCGAATTTGTAAAAGTGAATATGCTCTCCAAAGAGTAAAGATTTCACGTCACTTTGAGTCGAATACCGGATATATAATATTCTTGTTTCGGTCTTGTCGTCAACAGCTATTCTCTTATCTATAAAGAAAACATGGGTATTGATGTAGATCTGTGTTTTTCTGTATTATCGGTATCCGATTTATACCTTATAGTTCAATTTGCCTTGATACTATCTCGATTTGCGTTATATATCATGTCTGACCATGTTGTATATGTTAAGGATATAAACTATTATTGGTTAGTATCTTCAACCGATTTCTACATAATCGATTTTAATATTATATTAAACATATTTATTATTTGATTATAAGAATGTATCGTGTCAAGTAAAACCTATTGTGATATTTGAGAAACCCTTATTATAGACTGCTAAGGATGAATTCGATTGAATTCGAGATTTTTTTTAGCGAGGAAATAATAATAGTGTTCAATTCTGTGCATGCGTCCGTCTGGTCGTTAGTACGATAACTCTAGAACGAAATGAGTTAGAGAGTTGAAATTAGCAATGTTGGTTTGGAGCGTAAATATCTCGTCTAATATCGTTAATGGACGAAATCCACAAAGCGGTTTGGGAGTTATGGCCATTTTTAGTTAAATAATTTTTATTAATATTTCTGAAATTGATCACTCAATCCATCTGAAATTTGGCACCAAATTGTAGAATTATTGCCCTTACGAGTATATGCAGGCGAAGTTTTGTCATGATCAGATAACTCTGAGCTGGAAAAAACAAATTTTGAAAATTAGGAAATTTTATTCCACAATAACTCGAAATATACTAATCAGATTGAATTGCAACTCGCTAGTTAGATGAATACATAGACACAAACACTCGTTCAAAATTTCGACTAAAAAAAATTTTTTGCGGAATTTAGATTATTTTTGCGCGCGTGTTCCGCAAGGAACAGCGTGCTATCATTTCGTCACAATGTCTGTGTTTTTCGAATTTTCTTTCGAAAATAGTCTGAAACGATTGGGTTCGACTCCCTGATGTAGAATTCGAGGTCAAATTCAATACTGTCCGTCCGGTCCGGCCGGCCGGCCGTTAGCACGATAACTCTCGAACGGAACGACTTAGAGCATTGAAATTTGCAGGGTAGTTTTGTAGCGTGAATATCTCAGACAAGTTCGTTAACGGGCGAAATCCACTTAGCGCTTTCGGAGTTAAGGCCGTTTTCAGTCAAAACGTTTTTTATGAATATTTCGGGAACCGATTACTCGATCTTTCTAAAATTTGGCATCAATTTGTAGAATCATGACCTTCATATGCCTGTGAAGTTTTGTTCTGACCGGACGGCCCTAAAGTGGCAAAAAAAATGTCAAAAAACTCGAAAAATACTGAATTGATTAAATTGATACTCAGTAGTTCGATGCAAAAGACCAAAGCAGAAACTTTTGCAAAATTTCGTGAAAATCACGTGACATTAATTAATTAATTCGAATTTACCATGGTAAATTCGAATTAAGAGTGTCCAATACAGGAGAATGGACAACACAATTTACCATGGTAAATTCGATTAAGGGTGTCCAATACAGGAGAATGGACAATAGAACATACGCGCAAAAGCTTCTGACTTCACGTCAGTGCTTGAACCAATTTTTTTTTTCGTGATTTTTTTTTAATTTTCTAGGGGTACGGTTCTTAATATTTTTTTATTCGTCATTTTTTTCAAATTTTCTAGGGGTACGGTTATTACAAAATTTTAAACACGTCTTTATGTTGATTTTCTACTACTAGTTACCAAGCTTCAATTCGATCGAATATTTATTTTTTGAGTTATCAAGGAAACAATATTCCAGATGGGTATAACTCAAAAACCGTTAGACCGATTATGCCCAAAAACGAACTCAACTCTCCCTTTCGGATACGCAACCTACCCTGAAAATTGCAAGTCCCTATCTCCTTTCGTTCGAAAGTTATCGAGGCAACGGTCACACATCTACTGAACTCACTCAAGAATGCTCGAATCTCCAACAATATTTATCCGATCGTAATATAACTTGAAACTTGGCAGTAGGGTTAGGTTATGAAGGCTTTTGCAAAATTTCAGCGATTTCAAACAATTAGTTACTGATATATAGAATTTTTTTTTTATTTTCAATGATTTATTAAAAAGTTTCTACTCATGCTATCCTCACCAAATTTTGCAACCATTTCTGCGTTGGCATTCTACAACTAATAACCATGTTTGAATTCAATCGGTTGGGTATTTTTCGAGTTAATGAGGAACAAAAAACCACCAAATGTCAGAAAATTTCTGATGACTATGTCTCTGAAACCGTCTGGCCGATTATGCTCATAAACAAACTGAAATGTCGCGTTCTGATGCACATCCTAACCTGAAATCTTGAAGCCGCTATCTCTTTCCGTTCTCAAGTTATCGTGACAACAAAATTATTTTTTATTAATTTTCTAGCCATACGATTCGCACAAAATTTCCCAAACGTGCTTAGGTTCATATTCTTCAACTACTCATCAAGCTTCAATCTGATCGGATTTTAATTGGTTGAAAACAAAATTATCACTCGGAAACCACTGGGCCGATTATGCCCATTAACGAACTTGTCCGTCGTATTGGGATGCGCCCCCCACCCTGAAAATTTCAAGTCCCTAGCTTATTTCGTTCTCAAGTTATCGTGGCAACGGCCGGACGGCCGGACGGCCGGCCGGACAGAATCAAATTTAACCTCAAATTCTTCATTGGGTAGTCGAACTCAATCGTTTGAGACCATTTTCGTCAAAAAATTCGAAAGTTACAGACATTTGGGCAAAATGATAACGCGATGTTCCCCAGAACATACGCGCAAAAATACAAACTTGGTGAAGTTTATTCTGTAAATTAACATTTTTGCTTGTAATAAGTGGTTCGTATTCGAAAACACAGATTATAGTAAAACGTGGGTACAAGTATTATACGACAATATAGATGAAATTGAGTAATACTCTCAAGAGAATTGTTCATCTTGTAATGAGAACAATACAGCAAAACCTCATAAAAATCTCTTCCAAAATAGAGAAACGCTTCATTTTAGGAGAGCGAATGAAGGAACTTGTCGATGTTGAAAAAAGGCAAAACCAGCTGGGTTGTGGACATTTAGAAAACGGAATGTAGTAGAAAGACGTGAAGGAACATGAATTATTCACTCGTTCTACTCAATTTCATACACGAACACTAAAAATGTAATCGCATTTTGAGTGTCCGGCTCGAGGTTTCGTAACTATATTTCCAATTATTCAATAGAGATAGTTTCGAAACCACGTTCATTATGATCAAGGAGGAAATAATAATCCCCGCAGCGATTTTCATTCGAAATAGTCTCAGAAACTTCTTTCCTTCACTCAGATGAATTGTTTGCATTTTATCATTTTAAGTATCATTTATAATTTGTGGTAGATAGTATATTTTTTATTAACCATTCCATGCACTGCAATAAACGAGGCGAACTTTGCGATTGAGACAAACCCCAAGAGAGCTATCAAGGAGAAATTTTTTAATATTATTGCATGCACAACATAATACAATGAAATTTTTTTGAGATATAGTGAAGTTTAAGGTATGAGAACTTCACATTCTGAATGAATCTTTCAATAAAATCCTTTTTTATAAAAGCACAACGAAGATGAAGCAGAATAAAGGAGGGCATTAGTCCATGCGGTTGAAAATAATATTTCACTTCTTATATCTCAAAATCCCTAAACAAAAATTTCGCAGATATTATCCAATGCGATATTCTAGAAGAAAATAACCAAAGAATCCCAAACGACAGCCATCAGCATAGATGCAGGTGTTCATGATGTCACCCCACCATTCAGCAACCTTGAGATTCCAGAACGAATTCAAACCTAATATTCAATAGAATTAAATGCACCAGCGACGATTCTCCACGTTGTCAGATCGGGCGGACGCCCACAAATCGAGAGACTGGAAAAAACTATACGGGAACCAATATACGCCAACTGTACGCAGCGCCTCTATCGAGCCAGGTGTTGTACTAAAAGTATACAGCAGTATACAGGCCTCGCATGTCCAATCGATAACCAGGCGTCCACGACAAATTTTGCCATACGACACTTAGAGTCGATCCAAGACCCATGAGCATCTTAACATTGAATTTCAACAGAGCGTCCATATACGGACGCTTCGGGGTAGCCGGACGCCCGGAGAATAGTAATTTTATAATGTATGGACGCCCAGCAGGTAGTTGGATATATATATATATATATATATATATATATATATTTCTATGTTATATATATATATATATATATATATATATATAAATTTTTGTGAAAGTTTTCTTGGGTATTGTAGCACGTTGTGTTTGACTAGTAAAACAATATTTACTTTTTCATTTTATATAATATCCAACATATGTTTCGGCCTTGATTGGCCTTTTTCAAGGATGTATAATATAACAATCTAATACTAATTTTTGACAAATTACAACTGTCAAAATTGAAAATAATGTCATGATTCAAAATATCAAATAATTTGATCACTTCAAGACAGCGATAGCTGTGTAAGTTGATAAAATTAAGAAACTGGGATCTATATTTTCATTTTCTATCATTCTATTAAATTGAAATATATTTGTGCCAAGTTTTTGGTGTCAGTTTTATCGTTCATAGCTTCTTTCTCTTTTTTGATATGAATCATTTCTAATATATTTCGGGTTTTACAATTTTTTTCTCTATCTAAAATATGAAAGTTTTCAAAATCCATTTTATGCCATTCAATTTGTTCGTGTTTTTTAAGTGCTGTGGTATTTTTACAAAATTTATGGCCATTGATACGTTCTTTTATATATTGTGATGTTTGACCTATGTATACTTTAGGGCAGTTTATACAGTTAATTTGGTATATACAATTTGAAATTTAATTTTTTGGTATTTTTGATTTTAAATATGAGTTTAAGAATTTCAAATTATTCACATTTTTATATGCTAAATTTATTCCATAATCTTTTAATGTTGTATTTAGTTTTTCCGATAGGCCTTGTATATGTGGTTAAAGATATGTATTCTAGAAGCTAATTCCGTTCGAGAGTTATTGTAGAAACAAAAATTAAACATTTTCAAAAATTTTGTTTTACACTTCACGGTAACCCGATCAATACCAAACTTTACATGCGTCTAAAGGTCATGATTCTACAATTTGATGCTAAATTCCAGATAGATCGAGTGATCGGTTTCGGAAATATTCATAAAAAATGTTTTTACTAAAAACGGTCATAACTCCGAAACCGCTTGATGGATTTCACCCGTTGACGAACTCGTCCGAGATATTTACGCTCCAAACCTACTGCAAATTTCAATCCTCTAACTCCTTTCGTTCGAGAGTTATCGTGTTAACGGACGGCTGGACGGCCGGACAGAATCGATTTCGACCACGGATTCTTGATCAGTGAGTCGAACCAAATCGTTTGAGACCATTTTCAGCCAAAAGTTCAAAAATTACAGACATTTGGGAAAATTGATAAGCACTCTGTTCCGAGGAACAAGAGCGCCAAAAAATGGTTTTCAGCCATATTCCAAATCTTGTTATGATCTTAGAAACTACTATTATGAGGTTCCTGAGGTAGCAATGTGGATAGCCATATGTTCCTAAAAATGACAGATCATATTGCTCAAAATTGATGATCAGAATAGCAATATTTCGAATCTTGCAGTTAAAGCAATATCTTTTTCTTAGCAATATTGCTATGCGCAAATACAATAGTTCTGAATGAAAACATTACATTTGGCTTATCCACACTGTATATCATTATCATATTATTATGACCGATCCCCTGCAAACATATAACTATTTTAATGTAATAATTATAATAACAAACCATTTTGTTTAAAAATCCATTGGGACATTTCTTGCTGTCCGCCTATTAAAGATTCGATGTATGATGGTATGCCCAAATCTTCGGAATTGGTTCATAATCTGATGTGCATTTCAATTGTATATACCTATAAGCTATATTCTGCACATATGGATGTAACAATGGTATTTGTTTTGAGTCATCTAAAAGGTAGCGAGCAAAAAAAGAAAGTTGCAACCACAATCAAACTGAATGGAAGCAATTGGAGGAGATATCGTGTGTAACAGATTATTTAAAAAACAATAAAACAACAGTTCATGTTGAAAATAACGTAATAATCTGCGGTTATACCTTCAATTAAAGTTATATTATAATTCTAAAACGATCCTTTCTGTCTACATGTTCATTGGTTACGTACAAAATTCTAATGTGGAAGTAATGGGATCATTGTTGTACTGTGAAAGGAGTGAATCACTGTGTATTCTAGAAAATTTGTATTCATATAAGTATCATCTCATTTCACTTTGATGAAGTTTTTCAACCCTATCTTGATGACTATACCTATTGGTTTTCTTGGCCGTTTTCTCATTCTGCTGATCGCAGGACAATGAGGTGTAAAACTATAAACTTTTGTGAGATTATAATCTATAGTATATGTGTCATAACCTTCAGTTGAAGTTGATCTTTTTGGCGCTCTAGTTCCTCGGAACTGAGTGCTTATTAATTTGCCCAAATGTCTGTAATTTTGGAATATTTCGATGAAAATGGTCTTAAACGATTTGGTTCGACTCACTGATCAAGAATCCGTGGTCGGAATTCATTCTGTCCGGCCGGTCCGGCCGGCCGGCCGTCCGTAAGCACGATAACTCTCGAACGGAATGAGCTAGAGAGTTGAAATTTTCAGAGTAGGTTTGGGGGATGAATATCTCGGCTAAGTTCGTTATTGGGCAAAATCGGACAGATGGTTTCGGAGTAACAAAAAAAAAATTTATTTTTACGAAACAAATTCCAAATCAATTTTTTTTTAATAAGCAGTTTTATCATAAGAATCCATTCATATCATTTTCAACTCTAACAAGCTAATACTTTCGGAGATATGATTTTTTAAAATTTCAATGTAAATCGTATTTCACAGATTGATATAATTATTATTCTATGTATGAATTCTCATAATGTCAACTTGACAGAAGGGAATATTGTAACTTCAAAAATATTGGGGTTGAAATACTCGTATTTTAGCGATGCAACGGGGACCTCACCCGAAAATGTTTGAAAATATTACGTAAATATTGAAAGCATAATTCTGTAGTTTGGTGAACGTAGATCAGGAAATTTTTGATCGATTACAAGGTAATTTATTATTACTTATCTAATAAACTATTATTTGAATTGAATTTCCTTTATGATGCAGTGATATCATATGAATATATTGATATAATTCCCAACTCTGAGAAACCAATACCAGATATAATTTGTCTGTTTGAACTAGAGCGCCAGAAAGCTCCTGTCCACAGGGCTTGAACCCATTTTTAAAATTCTGATTTCCTTTTTCCGGGTGTACTTGTGTGGACATGAATGAAACTCAGACATTTTAAAAACAAATATTGTCTTGAAATCGGGAAAAAAAAGTGGTACTTACAATTTATATTGTAATGAATGCCCTACATTCTAAATAAGCCAGAGCAGAAGTTCTATAAATATAAGGGTAGATGGAAAATTTTCAACACAGTTCGAAAAATTTCGAAATTGTTGGAAAAATTTCAATGGAGTTGGAATATTTCCGAAAAAATTGTTATGAATTGTGAAGAAATTTGACCACCTGACCGGATAAATGCAAACCAGTCCGATAATAGGAACGGGATAACATGGAATAACACCATGTACCTTCGTACACATGTAGGTACCTGTTGCCATAAATTCAATATTCAGCACTTCAGTAGTTTTCGGCACAATTTGTGTAGCCGGCAAAAAATAATATGTATCATAATATAGAATTATCCCAAAGCGGGTAGCTCTCTTGATGTTTCAATTTCGCCGACTAGAGTATGTCATAAAACAAACCACCTGATACCATTTATTCAAACTGCTATAAATCAGACAGAAAAGGTCAGATTGGGTTGAAATTGAGGGAAAATGATGGGATGGTATTGTTTTTCCGATGTGTGAATTGGGAGTAATTCCAAGAACTTTTAATATTTTCGACCAAAATGGGCCATGGGATATCCTTAGAAGTTTTGTGCATTTATTCAAACTGCTGTAAATCAGATTAAAATGGTTAGATTGGGTTGAAATTGTTCAGTCGGAATTAAAAAGAGGGTGCATGAAAGAGACGAAGCGAGGGACGTGGCTTTCTTAGGTCATATAGCAATGGATTCGACCTTGAGTACTAGGGAAAAAATCTTCAGAACTATTTTGTTGATTGTTATTCTGAGTTTCGAGAATTGAATAACAATCAACAACATAGGTCTGAAGATTTTTTCGCTAAGCGTCTGATATAGCCTCCGAAACGTTACGATATAGTTGTTTCTTCGTTGATGTTGTTTCGTTGTTATTTGTTAGGCAATATTGTTCAATTGATTGCTTCTGACAAATATCTTATGTTTCTTACGCAGAAGCAAATCACAAAATAATTAATTTTTATTTTATAGATATTTTTCAGAGTTTGGGAGAGAAAACCCAGAAAGAAACCATTCAATACACTAGAAATCTTGAGTAATGTACGTGAACGTTTTGAGCAGAACTTATATTACTGCATGGAAGTGAATGGTGCCCATTTCCAGCATTTAATAAACTAATCACAAAGGTAAGTACTCTACCACTATTTTTCCTGTCATTTCGTTATCGATGGAAATTTGGGCGAAATTTCAGGATCAGATAGTACTCGATAAGATCTTCAAAATCAGGTATCGCAACACCCCTCATCCCTATTCAAAATCAAGGGGTTGTGCTCACCCCCGTTAGGGGTTGCAGTTACGGGGATGCAAAGAGCGGAAAAGTTGTTCCTCCTCGAATCAGAAATTGACTGTTTCGAGCGATTTTCCACATTTTCATTTTAAGGCCGGAAAATTGAGGTGTTAAGTTTTCGTTGGACAACACTGTTGTGAAACTTATGCAAAGTGTTTTCTTTTCTTCAATAATATTCCAGAATCAAAATTTAATCATTGCGAGTATGTTCTGGAGAACATCATTTTGCCCGAATGTCTGTAATCTTCGATTTTTTTGCCGAAAATGGTCTCAAACGATTGGGTTCGACTGTGATGAAGAATTAATTCGAGGTCAACTTTCTTTCTGTCCGGCCAGCCGTCCGTTGCCACAATTATTTGAGAACGGAAAGAGACAGCGACTTGTAATTTTCATGGTAGGTGGCGCATCGCAATACGACGGACAAGTTCGTTAACGGGCATAATTTGCCCAATGGTTTCCGAGTAATAATTTTGTTTTCAACCAATACGAGTCCGATCGAATTGAAACTTGGTGAGAACTTGTAGAATGCAAAACTAAGGCCGTCTGTAAAATTTTGTGAGAATCGTATTGCTAGAAAATTTTAAAAAAATTATCAAAAAATATTATTTATGTCACGATAAATTTTCGGTTGAGGTTGTGAATCTGAATGGGACATTTTAGTTTGTTTATAAGCATAATCGGCCAAACGGTTTTGGAGTTATACCCAGCTGAAATTTGGTTGTTATTTCCTCAATAACTCGAAAAATACCAAGCCGATCCAATTTAAAAATGGTTATCAGTTGTAGAATGCCAACGCGAAAATTCTTGCGAAATTTCGTCAGGATCGTGCCAATAGAAAAACTTTAAAAAGTCATTGAAAAAATTTATATATCAGAAACTATTCGTCCGACATCGCTGAAATTTTGCCAGAACCTTCAAAACCTAATTCTACTGACAAGTTCCAAGTTTGAACACGATCAGATCTATATTGCTAGAGATCCGAGCAGCCTTGTGTGAGTTTAGTAGCTGGATGGGTGATCGTTGCCACGATAACTTTCAAACGAAAGGAGATAGGGACTTGCAATTTTCAGGGTAGGTTGCACATCTCAGTGGGAGAGTTAAATTAATAATAATCGGTCCATCGGTTTCGGAGTTATACCCACCTGGAATATTATTTCCTCAATAACTCAAAAAATATAGACTCGATCGAATTGAAGCTTGGTAACTAACGGGTGATTTTTTAAGAGCTTTCGGATTTGATCTAAGAAAAAAAAATAAAATTCAGAAAAATGTATGAAATCTTTATTTGAGTCGATAGAACAATTCATATAATTTAATGAAGATTATTTCATGTAAATGTTGGCCGCGTCTGCGCTTCAAATGGCCATACGCCGGTTCCAATTTTGGCATGCTCTCTTCAACATATTGGCCGATATCTCACGATTAAATTCTTCAATATTTGCTTTCAGTACGTCAATCGTTGCTGGCTTCTTGCTATAGACATGAGCCTTAACATAGCCCCACAAAAAATAATTTAGAGGTGTTAAATCACACGATCTAGACGGCGACATAATTTAGCGATAAAAAAGTGGATCTTCATCCAACTTTGCTAGCGCCTATTCATTTAAAGTTATCCGTTGTGGTAGGTCGTGCTGCTTCAATTCTTGCACCAGCTGTATATCAAAAGGTTTCACATCTAAATCCTTCAGCAAAATTTTCCACGTAGTGGAGTAACAGAGGCCCAATTGCTGTGAATGACGACGAATCGACAATTCACTGTCATCACTAACACTGGCGGATTCAGCTACGATATTTTCCTCTGTCCGCACTCTACGTATGCGTGTTGGTGGTTTAATATCCAATAATGTAAATTTGGTGCGAAATTTAGTCACAAGATTCCGAATAGCCGCCTGAGAAGGTCGACCAAACTGACCATAAAATGGAAGAAGTGCACAATACACTTTCTTAACCGAGCATAAATTTTGATGATAAAATTCAATAATTTGCCAGCGTTGTTCGATTGTAAGTCGACTCATAGTTAAATTATAGACCAAACTGAACATGTTTAACACTCACACAAGGCGCGAATCCCGCGTCAGCTGTAAAAAACAGGGTTGCCAAAAAAAAAATTCTTAAAAAATCACTCGTTAGTTGTAGAATATCGACATAACTGCGTGTTGAAAATTTTGTGAGAACCGTACCACCAGATTTTGCGCGTGTATTATATTGTCCATTTTTCTGTATTGGACACACTTCACGTCAGTGCTTGAACCAATTATTTTCTGTATAAATTGAACACAGTTTTGTATGAATTACTTCGAAATTGATCAGCGTGTTTGGATATTTTTCTCTGGTTATGCCGAATCAGCAATTGCGCATTTCCATCCATCCACGTTTGGTGTAATTTTTGACCTAATTCCTTCGATCAATCCTGATCAAAAAAACCGACTCTAATGATACAATCGATCGACTAACAAATGTATCAATAAATCCCAAGATGCAACCATCTCCACATCGTGTCCTTCTGTATGGAAAAACGATAAATTTACGAAACGAGCGGCGGTGCATCATCAGTGGTCGAAGCGACCATGAAAACATGATTTTGTTGTGAAATGGAGGTCATCGCCTTCCCATGTCCATTTTCAGCAAACCAACCAACGTTTGGTGCCCACTAAATAGCAAAGAACTTGAACTTTCTAAGCGAAAGTATAGAATTATTCGAGCTCGGGTTTGATTTAATTCAACTAATTTATGGTGACGGATTGACGGTATTATTCACCTTTCTCTTCGTTCTGTTCGGATCCGATAGTCCGCGCCGGTTTCGGATTTGTTTCTCTAATTGTGAATCCATTATACGCTACAGTTCTAGCTGGCGGAGACCGGGGATAATGTCGTAAAAAAAATTGTCTTCTCGTTCCAGATATCTGTAGATGATACAAAAAGTTGTCCAGTTAGGTTAAATCAAGTATAACGTATTATTTCGTAACAGTATCCCATTGTTTTGCATCTGAAGGGTTTTCCAATAAGAGGAGTTATTTTGAATAGCCCGCTATTTCGGTAGATGTCACCTTTGAAGCTGTCATTTTTTGACATTTGACAAGTAGAAACTACGCCATTAATAAAAATGGAACGATACACGCTTCAAGAACGCATTGAAATTATTAAAATTCACTATAAAAATGGTGAAAATTCGGCAGAGACGGTTCGTAAAACACGAACATTTTTGGGTCGTCGTGAAGCACCTTGTCGGACCGCAATAAAGAAATTGGTGAAAAAATTCGGGCTGTTGTGAAGAATAAAACTCGTGCACGTCGCTCAAGAACAGCAAAGAATATTGCTGCTGTAGCCGAAAGTGTTGAAGAAAACCCCGGTTTGTCCATTCCTCGTCGTTCTTTGGAATAAGGCATTCCACAATCGTCATTACACCGTATTTTGCATAAAGATTTGGGTCTTAAGGCTTATAAAGTTCAGTTAACACAAGAACTCAAGCCGGCCGATCATCAACAACGTCGTGTCTTTGCTGATTGGGTCGTTGAAATGCATGAAAATGATCCGGAATTCCATCGAAAAATCATCTTGAGTGATGAGGCCCATTTCCACCTCGGTTGCTTCGTCAATAAGCAAAATTGTCGCATCTGGGACTCGGAAAACCCAAGAGTTATTGTTGAAAAGCCTCTCTATCCTCAACGTGTGACTGTTTGATGCGGTTTATAGTCCGGCGGAGTCATTGGACCTTACTTTTTCGAAAATGAGGCTGGAGCAACAGTTACGGTAAATGGATTGCGCTATCGAGAGATGATTAATGATTTTTTATGGCTGGGATTGGATGGTATTGATCTGGACAACGTTTACTTTCAACAAAACAGCGCTACGTGCCACACAAGCAACGAAACCATTGATCTTTTGCGGGAAAAGATTCCGGACCGTGTTATCTCTCGAAGAGGTGATCACAATTGGCCACCGAGATCTTGTGATTTAACACCTTGCGACTTCTCCCTTTGGCGCCACGTGAAAGAGAAGGTCTACGCCAATAGCCTAGCGTCGATTCAAGACCTCAAAGATGGAATTCGTGAAGCTATCGAGGACATAGGGCAGCCACTTTGCGATTTGGTTATGGAAAATTTCATTAAAAGGATATGGTCCCGTAAGCGTGGTCGTGGTGGTCATTTGCCTGATGTTATTTTCCACTATTAACGGCATAGCTTCTTCTTTATAATGAAATAAACATCCGATCATTTATATTGAAAAATGGCATTTTTCTTTGAATATCAAAATAACACCTCTTATTGGAAAACCCTTTACTTAGTTGAAATTAAGAATTTTAACAAATATATTTAATGTTTACGAATTTCAAAAGAATATATATATATATAATGTTTACGAATGATTATTTTAAAATGAAACTGGAGACGACCACATAAAAAGGCAAGGAAAATCAATAACTCACGTGCTCAACACCGCCTTTGTATATTTAATTTTGAATTATTAGGAACCAGCCAACAACCCGCTGAAAAACGCACTCTGAAATGCCTTGTAAAACGTAACAGAATATTTGACAGATGAGTTGGCAAACTTCATATTGGTATGTTGCGTTCAGTATCTTGGAGTTGCGTCCAACTCATACGTGAAAGTTGGACGCAAGTCCAAGATGACATATGTGAACACAGATCATACGATAATTCATAAATAAAATAATTAGAAACTATCAGCTTGTTAGAGATGAAAATGATATCAATGGATTATTATGGTAAAACTGCATCTTAAAAAAAATTTAATTCAAAATTTGTAATGTAAAAATTTTTTTTTTGTTACTTCGAAACCACTTGACTGATTTCGCCCAATAGCGTCCCAGAAATTTGACCCTGTCTACTTGATGAATGCTGCTTTGCTGAATCTTGCTACTTTTCGATGATGGTCTGGAACGCGGAGTGAAGTAAATGAACTTGCTTTTCTGTCTTTTTATGAAAAGCTTGTTCTCATGAAACCATCTTACGAATTTATTCAGTATATTTTGTGCGTATACCAACATTCTTTCTTTAGTTTTTTTGGAGCAAATGAAGCAGTTATTCTCAAAAAACGTTGTTGTTATTATACTTTTTACATTTGAAGAAGAAATTTCATCCCAGTACACTATGGAGCAAATATTTCATGTGGAAACGTGAGCGAATGTGAGTGAATACTTTAAACTCACTTCGTTTTTGAAGAAGCAATATGTTGCGTAGCGTCCGAAAAGTGCCAAAATATTTAAAAAATGTTTTTAGAATTGTGGAAGATGCACCTGATGAAATTTTCCTTCTCATGAAAGTTGCTAACATTTTTGGGTTGGCCGGTACCTGCAGGCGCGATGAACTCAGCAAAATAATGATTGATCACATCTAGGACAAGAGAAATTTGATAGTGGTAAAAATCCCGGACACGAAAAACAATTAATCGAGAATATTTGTTATTTCCAATGAAACGAATCATTGATATCATCAGAGGCTCAACCATAAATATGCGAATTTGAGGAAACAGAATATTCCACAAAGGCGTTTTTTGTCCAATGTAGACAAGGAGCATGTAGTACCTAATGTATGGGAATAAATTCGTTCAGAAAAATAGAGATAGCAGTATCTTTTAAATTGGAGTATCCTGAGCAGTACACTGATCATAGTTCGTCAGCACTATGATGGCCAATTGTGTGGAAGGGATAACCAATGTTAAGCGCCTGGCAGGCTGGAAATCTACCACTTTCACTGAAAGTTACATCGACGAGTCAAATAATAAAAAAAAATTGGTTCAAGCCCTGTGGACAGGAGCTTCTTAGCGCTCTTGTTCAAACAGACAAATTATATCTCTGAAAGTATTGGTTTCTCAGAGTTGGGAGTTATATCAATGGATTCCTATGATAGAAATGCATCATGAAAGAAATTAAATTTAAAAAAGTGTCGTTTAAAAAAATGCTTCAAAAATTATCTTTTAAAAAATGGGTTCAAGCCCTGTGGACAGGAGCTTTCTGGCGCTCTAGTTCAAACAGACAAATTATATCTCCGAAAGTATTGATTTCTCAGAGTTGGGAATTATATCAATGTATTCATATGATAGAACTGCATCATAAAGAAAATTCAATTCAAATAATAGTTTATTTATCAAGATTAAATGAGCAATCATGAGAATGAGAACTGCACCACATTTTCAAATTTTTTTTTTTGACACTTTGCGGTAATCTGGTCAATACAAAACTTCACATGCGTATAAAGGTCATGATTCTACAATTTGATGCTAAATTTCAGATAGATCGAGTGATCGGTTTCGGAAATATTCATAAAAAATATTTTTACTAAAATCGGCCATAACTCCGAAACCCCTTGATGGATTTCGCCCATTAACGAACTTGTCCGAGATATTTACGCTCCAAAACCACCTTGCAATTTTCAATCCGCTAACTCCTTTCGTTCGAGAGTTATCGTGCCTACGGCCGGCCGGACAGAATCGATTTCGCACTCGAATTCTTGATCAGTGAGTCGAACCAAATCGTTTGAGACCATTTTCAGCCAAAAATTCCAAAATTACAGACACTTGGGCAAATTGATAAGCACTCTGTTCCGAGAAACTAGAGCGCCAAAAAAAGTAATAATAAAAAATTACCTTTTAATCGATCAAAAATTTCCAGATCTACGTTCACCAAATTTTCTCCTCTCTCGAACTACAGAATTATGCTTTCAATATTTACGTAATATTTTCAAACATTTTCGGGTGGGGTCCCCGTTGCATCGCTAAAATACGAGTATTTCAACCCCAATATTTTTGAAGTTACAATATTCCCTTCTGTCAAGTTGACATTATGACAATTCATACATAGAATAATTATATCAATCTGTGAAATTCGATTTACATTGAAATTTTGAAAAATCATATCTCCGAAAGTATTAGCTCGTTAGAGTTAAAAATGATATGAATGGATTCTTATGTTAAAACTGCTCATTAAAAAAAAATTAATTTGGAATTTGTTTTGTAAAAAAAAATTTTTTTTTTTGTAACTACGAAACCATCTGTCCGATTTTGCCCAATAACGAACTTAGCCGAGATATTTATCCCCCAAACCTACTCTGAAAATTTCAACTCTCTAGCTCATTCCGTTCGAGAGTTATCGTGCCTACGGCCAGCCGGACCGGCCGGACAGGATGAATTTCGACCACGGATTCTTGATCAGTGAGTCGAACCAAATCGTTTAAGACCATTTTCATCAAAATATTCGAAAATTACAGACATTTGGGCAAATTGATAAGCACTCAGTTCCGAGGAACTAGAGCGCCAAAAATGAAATTCAATTCAAATAATAGTTTATTTATCAAGATTAAATGAGCACTCTGCGAATGAGAACTGCACCATGGAAGAAATCAAATTAAAATAGCTGAAATTAATTTGACTCTCTCCTATAGAACAGGATGATATGTACGAGTATGAACACAGATCATATAATAAATCATAGAGAGAATAATTATAGCATTCTGTGAAAACATAGAAGTACGATTCATTATTGAAATTTCGAAAAATCATATCTCCGAAAGTATTAGTTTGTTGGAGTTGAAAATGATATCAATAAATTTTTATGGTGAAACTGCATCTTAAAAAAAAATAGTTCGAAATTTGTAAGTTAAAAAAAAATCTTTTTCGTTACTCGGAAACAATCTGGCCTATTTTGCCCAATATCAAATTCAACCGAGATATTTATCTCCCTAACCTACTCTGAAAATTTCAACTGCCTAGCTCATTCCGCTCGAGAGTTATTGTAGAAACAAAATTTAAAAATTTTCAAAATTTTTTTTTTACACTTCACGGTAACCCTATCAATACAAAACTTCACATGCGTCTAAAGGTCATGATTCTACCATTTGATGCTAAATTTCAGATAGATCGAGTGATCGGTTTCGGAAATATTGATAAGAAATATTTTTACTAAAAACGGCCATAACTACGAAACCGCTTGATGGATTTTGCCCGTTAGCGAACTCGTCCGAGATATTTACGCTCCAAACCCACCTTGCAAATTTCAATCCTCTAACTCCTTTCGTTCGAGAGTTATCGTGTTAACGGACGGATGGCCGGACGGCTGGACAGAATCGATTTCGACCACGGATTCTTGATCAGTGAGTCGAACCAAATCGTTTGATACCATTTTCAACCAAAAATTCGAAAATTACAGACATTTGGGCAAATTGATAAGCACTCTGTTCCGAGGAACAAGAGCGCCAAAAAGGAAATGTCTAATAAAATATTGTCTACAGATAACTCTACTTTAAATAATCAACCTTCATCAAGCCATCCATACAGCTGCCCTACAAAGAATCATCATCCTTCGAACGACTGTCCTTCAATTCCAACAAATGAGAACCTTATACTTGCCCTTTTGCGCCGAATCAGTATTGATCGAGACACCCATTGAATGAACTGAGAGGATCAGCAATCAATGCTAAAAGCTCTTTCGTCATAAATATTACGAACAAATAGTTTGATATTTCTTCTCTTTTTCCAGTGATTGTTTATTTTTGAATAGTTGTGTTGTTTCATTCCGGATTAATTAAAACTTCAGAATAAATTATTATTTTCAAATTGGCTTTTTCTTGTTATTATAAGACGCTCGAAGGAAAAACATTGTTCCTAACACGTGCGCAAAGTGACATTCCGGCACGCAAAAACTTATCCGAACTCCCTTCGCGTCTTGTAATTGCGTTCGGAAAAGTATCACTTTGAACACGTATTAAGAAAATAACTATATTTGCCAGGCTCCTGGAAACTCCTGAAATATGTCCTCGCTGAACTTAAGCCCCTTTCAAGGTATTACGAGGAGGTTACTGGACTTCTTCAACATCCGTAAAAGATACATAATTCAAAAGAATAAGATACTTGGTTTTTCCCTGTTTCTAAAGTTCTGTAATCAATACGAAGAAATTTTGCAAAGTAAAAAAATAGCATACTACTATAATTTCTCGAATTTATGTCTCCAACCAACGAATGGTTGGTTAGCCGTCATCTTTGCAAAAAATGGTCCAATTAGGAACCCAACAGGAAAATATTGTAATGAATTCGAAGTTTTTATTCTCCTGATTATTACAGTCATTCTGACGTATGTACGCAGCCGAGCGTATATTAAATAGATTCATCAACTTCTTGGAGGTATAATTATGATTCACAATTCACGGTAGATGAACTTCGTTTTTGTTTTGGCTTTTACTGATACTGATTAACTATAAATACATATTTGTTCAAAAAATACATATCGCCTGGAGCTATCGCATGAGGCTATCTACAAATTAGAGGAGTATGTGTTAATTTTGATATTTGAGTTCAACTCGAATTGAAGGTGAATTCTTACATCATTTGTAACTTTGATAAACAGAATAATTAAGGGTTTTCCAATAAGAATTTGATATTCAAAGAAAAATGCCATTTTTTCAATATAAATGATCGGATGTTTATTTCATTATAAAGAAGAAGCTATGCCGTTAATAGTGGAAAATAACATCAGGCAAATGACCACCACGACCACGCTTACAGGACCATATCCTTTTAATGAAATTTTCCATAACCAAATCGCAAAGTGGCTGCCCTATGTCCTCGATAGCCTCACGAATTCCATCTTTGAGGTCTTGAATCGACGCTGGGCTATTGGCGTAGACCTTCTCTTTCACGTGGCCCCAACGGAAGAAGTCGCAAGGTGTTAAATCACAAGATCTCGGTGGCCAATTGTGATCACCTCTTCGAGTGATAACACGGTCCGGAAACTTTTCCCGCAAAAGATCAATGGTTTCGTTGCTTGTGTGGCACGTAGCGCCTCCTTGTTGAAAGTAAACGTTGTCCAGATCAATACCATCCAATATCGGCAATAAAAAATCATTAATCATCTCTCGATAGCGCAATCCATTCACCGTAACTGTTGCTCCAGCCTCATTTTCAAAAAAGTAAGGTCCAATGACTCCGCCGGACCATAAACCACACCAAACAGTCACACGTTGAGGATAGAGAGGCTTTTCAACAATAACTCTTGGGTTTTCCGAGCCCCAGATGCGACAATTTTGCATGTTGACGAAGCCACCGAAGTGGAAATGGGCCTCATCACTCAAGATGATTTTTAGATGGAATTCCGGATCATTTTCATGCATTTCAACGACCCAATCAGCAAAGACACGACGTTGTTGATGATCGGCCGGCTTGAGTTCTTGTGTTAACTGAACTTTATGAGCCTTAAGACCCAAATCTTTATGCAAAATACGGTATAATGACGTTTGTGGAATGCCTAATTCCAAAGAACGACGAGGAATGGACAAACCTGGGTTTTCTTCAACACTTTCGGCTACAGCAGCAATATTCTCGGCTGTTCTTGAGTGACGTGCACGGGTTTTATTTTTCACATAACTAACTTGTCCCAACAGCTCGAATTTTTCCACCAATTTCTGTTTTGCGGTCCGACAAGGTGCTTCACGACGACCCAAAAATGTTCGAGTTTTACGAACCGTCTCTGCCAAATTTTCACCATTTTTGGCGCTCTAGTTCCTCGGAACTGAGTGCTTATCAATTTGCCCAAATGTAAGTAATTTTCGAATTTTTCGATGAAAATGGTCTTAAACGATTTGGTTCGACTCACTGATCAAAAATCCGTGGTCGAAATTCATTCTGTCCGGCCGGTCTGGCCGGCCGTAGGCACGGTAACTCTCGAACGGAATGAGCTAGAGAGTTGAAATTTTGAGAGTAGGTTTGGCGGATAAATATCTCGGCTGAGTTCGTTATTGGGGAAAATCGGACAGATGGTTTCGGAGTAACAAAAAAAAATTTTTTTTATACATAACAATTTCCAAATTAAATTTTTCTAAATAAGCAGTTTTACCATAAGAATCAAATGATATCATTTTCAACTATAAGAAGCTAATACTTTCAGAGATATGATTTTTCAAAATTTCAATAATAAATCGCATTTCAACGTTTTCACAGAATTATATAATTATTCTATGTATGAATAGTCATAATGTCAACTTATTTTCCTGAGACATGACATTGTCTAATTCCTTGCTGATAGTTGGTTCGAGAAACGTCAAAATGGACTTAGAGAGACAAGGGTAAAAAACCATCAAATAAACCCCCATGTGGCGATTTTATGTCGAAAAGTGAAAATTAAGAATATATATCCCAGGTAAGTACCGACGTTTTATTCTAATACCGGAGATCGACAATATCGTACGAGGAGCCCGATAGCCGGTTGGTCTAGGCCGTCGGGTGTTCGGTTTCGGTTTTTTGATTTGGTTTTCGGTTTCGGAACGAGAGAAGGCGGGCTCAAATCCCGGAAAGGGAATTACACTTTTTGGCACTCTAGTTCCTCGGAACTGAGTGCTTATCAATTTGCCCAAATGTCTGTAATTTTTATTTATGATGCAGTTTCACCATTAAAATCCATCGATATCATTTTCAACTCCAACAAGCTAATACTTTCGGAGATATGATTTTTCTAAATTTCAATTATGAATCGTACGTACTTCTATGTTTTCAAAGAATGCTATAATTATTCTATATAAGCTTTATTATATGATCTGTGTTCATACTCGTACATTTCATCCTGTTTTATAAGAAAGAGTCAAATTAATTTCAGCTGTTTTAATTTGATTTCTTCCATGGTGCAGTTCTCATTCTCAGATTGCTCATTTAATCTTGATAAATAAACTATTATTTGAATTGAATTTCCTTTATGATGCAGTTCTTTCATAAGAATACATTGATTTAATTCCCAACTCTGAGAAACCAATACTTTCAGAGATATAATTTGTCTGTTTGAACTAGAGCGCCAGAAAGCTCCTGTCCACAGGGCTTGAACCCATTTTTGGCGCTCTAGTTCTTTGGAACAGAGTGCTTATCAATTTGCCCAAATGTCTGTAATTTTGGAATATTTCGATGAAAATGGTCTTAAACGATTTGGTTCGACTCACTGATCAAGAATCCGTGGTCGAAATTCATTCTGTCCGGCCGGCCGGCCGTAAGCACGATTACTCTCGAACGGAATGAGCTAGAGAGTTGAAATTTTCAGAGTAGGTTTGGGGGATGAATATCTCGGCTAAGTTCGTTATTGGGCAAAATCGGACAGAGGGTTTCGGAGTAACAAAAAAAAATTTTTTTTTACGAAACAAATTCCAAATCAATTTTTTTTTAATAAGCAGTTTTATCATAAGAATCCATTCATATCATTTTCAACTCTAACAAGCTAATACTTTCGGAGATATGATTTTTTTAAATTTCAATGTAAATCGTATTTCACAGATTGATATAATTATTATTCTATGTATGAATTCTCATAATGTCAACTTGACAGAAGGGAATATTGTAAAATCAAAAATATTGGGGTTGAAATACTCGTATTTTAGCGATGCAACCTCACCCGAAAATGTTTGAAAATATTACGTAAATATTGAAAGCATAATTCTGTAGTTTGGTGAACGTAGATCAGGAAATTTTTTATCGATTACAAGGTAATTTTTTATTATTACTTATCTTCTTTCATATTTGTTTTATGGAATACCTACTATTTGTAGGTACTTTAAACCTGTTTTGGGCAATTGTCATACGAAACTTGTTTTTTTGGCGCTGTAGTTCCTCGGAGCAGTGTGCTTATCAATTTGCCCAAGTGTCTGTAATTTTGAAATTTTTGGCTGAAAATGGTCTCAAACGATTTGGTTCGACTCACTGATCAAGAATCCGAGTGCGAAATCGATTCTGTCCGGCCGACCGACCGGCCGTAGGCACGATAACTCTCGAACGAAAGGAGTAAATATCTCGGACAAGTTCGTTCGAACTATCTGAAATTTAGCATCAAATTGTAGAATCATGACCTTTATACGCATGTGAAGTTTTGTATTGAACAGATTACCGCAAAGTGTAAAAAAAAAATTTGAAAATTTAAAAAAAGTTTTTCCACAATAACTCTCGAATGGAATGAGCTAGGTAGTTGAAATTTTCAGAGTAGGTTAGGGAGATGAATATCTCGGTTAAGTTCGTTATTGGGCAAAATTGGCCAGATTTAATTCGATTTCTTCCATGGTGCAGTTCTCATTCTCATGAGTGCTCATTTAATCTTGATAAATAAAATATTATTTGAATTGAATTTCCTTTATGATGCAGCTCTATCATATGTATACATTGATATAATTCCCAACTGAGAGAAACCAATACTTTCGGAGATATAATTTGTCTGTTTGAACTAGAGCGCCAGAAAGCTCCTGTCCACAGGGCTTGAACCCATTTTTATTAATGGCGTAGTTTCTACTTCTCAAATGTCAAAAAATGACAGCTTCAAAAGTGACATCTACCGAAATAGCGGGCTATTCAAAATAACACCTCTTATTGGAAAACCCTTTAGGTATACTATTCTGCTTCTTAATAATAAATATGTTCAATATAAACTTGAATGTAAAATTCGCAGATTTCTCAAATCGTTTGAATGAATCGTCTGTAGGGCCGCTTTTGACAGAGTGTCGACTGCGTACCGAACGAAGGTAATTTGTCGATTTGGAGATGGGAGTGCTCGTTATTGTCCTGATTTCAGCGAGGTGACTGATCCGCCCAACCCATGTATACCTACAATCGTTCGGCTCACCGTGCAGTCTACGACAACTAGATCAAGGAGACCTGCTGTGTTCGTACCTTTGCCTATACTACATGAATTTACTTCTCGTTGATCGAATTCGAGAATGATTATTAATGAACCCAGTAGGATTGGAAAAATCTCAAAACTAAAGACGTGACGTCAGCAGCTTTGTGCTTGTTCATTTAATTATCAATATATTTTATTCATTTATTTTATTTATTTATTTATTATTCAACAGGAACCTCAACAGAAAAATCCAATTCTGAGATTCGCAAAATTACAATATTAATGAAAACAAAGTGTACATCCCAATTAATTCAAATGTTTAACATACTCATTGAAGTATATGCTGTGTCGCCGTGAGGTCGTATTTCAAATGTGCTCCCGTTTGACATCTTACTGGTACATACTAATATAAAAATTGTGTTTTTAACATCCTGCAATTCCTCATCGATTAACCTACTCTCTGCTAGTGATATGAATAGGTTTTCTTAGTGGAAAACAAGTGCGGTTAAGTGCATTAAAACAATATAATCGCTGTAGGAATCGTAGAAGAGGATCGGAGGGAACAAAAACTTTTTGCGATGCCTGATATCTGCAACTCATGTGGTTCTTCCGTCAGCCGTTCGAATCCGAGTTTAACTTGTGGAGGTCAGTGTGGAAAAACTTATCACTTTAAATGTGCTAAACTATCTGCTAGTTTTTGCGACTTTCCCAAAGACTCGGGTATCAGCTGGAGTTGTAAACAATGCATATTAGCGCCTAACCAGGGTGATTCGATTAAAATCGATCAAATGATGACTTCAGTCTCCTGCATCTTGAATGAAATAAAGGAACTCAAATATCAACAAACCGAAGTGTTTAAGTCGCTAAATTTTTACGGCGACAAAATTGATGAGTTTGTAAAGCGTCTTGATAAATTCCAAACGTCAATTAAATCCGCTGAAGCAGTAGTAGGTGATGTGAACTTACTAAAGAAAAGGTACGATGATCTACGAGCTGAAATGGAAAATATCAACCAGCAAGGACGTCAAAATAACGTCGTTATTTTTGGTATTCCTGAGAAGAAAAACGAAAACGTAACAACGGTCCTATCAAGGATTGCTGATAAGGTTGGGCTTCGTTTGGGTGAGGGCGATGTTGTTGAGTGTCATCGTGTTCAGTCCCATCCAAATAAAACAAATACAAATTCTCCCAAAAATATTATTGCTAAATTTTCAACGCACATGAAGAAGATGACATTTATGAAAGCTGCTAAACGTGAAAAACACCTGATTGCTGAGGATCTTGTTTTTTCTGATAACGGTAATAGGATTTATATTAACGATCACTTGTCCCACTTCTACAAACTGTTATTCAAGAAGACAAGGGAATACGCAAGAGAGAAAAATTTCAAATATTGCTGGGTTAAAGACTCGAAAATATTTTTGAAACATTCAGATACCTCCAGGGTCTTCCGTATAACTAACGAGGACTCGCTGGACAGAATATCCACCCCAAACTCTTAATTACTCCAAAGCTGCAATCAAGTCTAGAGTTGATGTTTTTGTCCATTCACCAATCTAAATATACAGGGTGGTCCGCGAGAAACTGTATAACGTTTAATGGTGAATAGCTGGTACCTTGGGGAGCCAGAAAACAACAATCAAATATGGGCTAAGTCTTTTCGTTTCTGAGATACAGGGTGATTTATTGATTTTGGCAAAACATTCAGATAGCTATAACTCCTGAACCGTTCTACGTATTCGCTTCAAATTTGGCACGTGTTGTCATCTCAGGCCATCAAATTGTTCATATACACCGCACCGAAATTGTACAGACCAGGACTAGGAAATTTTGATTTTTACTTCCAGGTCAAATAAAACACCCTGTACATGGAATGCCAAATTTTCGGATTCACCATCGGATTCTGCATAGATTTTCCTGCCAAATTCCGTTTTCCCGCGTGAACGGCACACCTCCCGTTCATTTTTTTTCTCGAAAATAAGATCACACCTCCGAATATTAAGTGGTGTTACGGACCTGCATTTTGCAATAGGAAG
This sequence comes from Halyzia sedecimguttata, assembly GCA_937662695.2. Classification (NCBI taxonomy): domain Eukaryota; kingdom Metazoa; phylum Arthropoda; class Insecta; order Coleoptera; family Coccinellidae; genus Halyzia; species Halyzia sedecimguttata. The sequence goes on along the minus strand of OW569412.2, from coordinate 97,987,358 downwards.
CTCATGACATTAAATTCGGTTATAAAAACATCTTATTGAAAGAATAGAATTAAGTTGTAGCGAGATACGGAACCAGCCTAATACTATTAGAAAAGCTGTCAATCAACTTAGACTTAGAGCAAGAAAATGTATTGATGAAAACGGGGGAATCTTTGAAAATCAACTTTAATCAAAGTTTTGCTTCGAAAGTTATTCAAATGTGTTTTGAATTTCTTTTTTTTTCTTTAATTTTTGTTTTATTATTTATGTTCATTTCGATTCTCAATATAAAAAATGTTTTTATAACCGAATTTAATGTCATGAGCTTCCTATTGAAAAATGCAGATCCGTAACACCACTTAATATTCGGAGGTGTGATCTTATTTTCGAGAAAAAAAAATGAGCGGGAGGTGTGCCGTTCACGCGGAAAACGGAATTTGGCAGGAAAATCTATGCAGAATCCGATGGTGAATCCGAAAATTTGGCATTCCATGTACAGGGTGTTTTATTTGACCTGGAAGTAAAAATCAAAATTTCCTAGTCCTGGTCTGTACAATTTCGGTGCGGTGTATATGAACAATTTGATGGCCTGAGATGACAACACGTGCCAAATTTGAAGCGAATACGTAGAACGGTTCAGGAGTTATAGCTATCTGAATGTTTTGCCAAAATCAATAAATCACCCTGTATCTCAGAAACGAAAAGACTTAGCCCATATTTGATTGTATTTTCTGGCTCCCCAAGGTACCAGCTATTCACCATTAAACGTTGTACAGTTACTCGCGGACCACCCTGTATATTATCAAAACACAAGAGGTTTAAGGACCAAAACAGATACTTTCTATAAAGCTACCTGCGATGAAGAATTTCATATAATATGTCTCACTGAAACATGGCTCAAAGAAGATATATCAAGCTCAGAGTTATTCTCACCTGGATATCAGGTGTATCGTCACGATCGTGATCCCCTCATCAGCGGTAAATCTAACGGGGGTGGAGTGCTGATTGGTGTGCGTCGTGGATTAGGCTCTAACATTGTGCAGAACTGGTGTAGCTTGGGTAAAATTGAAGATATTTGGATATCGGTTGCGTTAGACGGGGGTGAGAAATTATTTATATGCTGTGTCTATGTACCTCCTGACTCGAATTTTAATGATTTCACTTTAATAATAAAAAATGGCGATACCATTGTTAATAAATCAACAAGTCCAGAGCGTACCTGCCAATAGGGTCCTTCATAATGGCTTCGTATAATAAATATACTTATGCATATATTTCACAAGTCAAATAGACCCCAGGGGGTTCATTGATTTGCCGAGAAAGCAATAGCAGACGCGTTTCTGGCTTCTTGGCCTTCATCAGTACTCTGTAGCTTCTCAACAAATTCAACTAAACTGACCCGGGTTAAGCCTCTCAGAGCCGGCTTGGTCGATCATACCTAATCGCCCACGCCACCTATGAGACAAAACACGGAAATCAGCCTTTCCCCACCAGTGAATACTTGAAGCGTGAAATCATATGCCACCGTTCGCTCGATATTAATCGAGAAACGAGTCCCGCAGAGCTCAAACACAGTATCTTCCCAATGGCCATGAACACTGTTTATCGTTTTCAAAAATAATAATGAAAAATCTGCCCTCAATAGATTAGATTCAAAAAAGGGCCCTGGGCCAGATGGTATACCAGCTATTTTTATTAAACCTCGTGCGGACAGTTTGGTGAATCCACTCTCAATTATTTTCAATCAATCACTGAAACTAGAAAAATTTCCCAAGAAATGGAAGGTTGGACAAATAATACCAGTTTAAAAACTTAACCCCTTTTGTCCAAGATATATATGATTCCATGGAAAAGGGCGCTTCAACAAGTGTCGTGTACACCGATTTCGACAGGGTACATCACCCCACTTTAATTGCTAAACTTGGGAACTTCGGTGTCCATGGCAGCTTGTTGAATTGGTTGACTTCATATCTCTCTGAGAGATCTCAATACGTCACATTAAATGGTTTTAGATCCGAGGAAAAGCTTATTCAGTCGGGTGTTCCCCAGGGCTCGCACCTGGGTCCAGTTTTGTTCAGTATTTTTGTTGAGCGACGTTGAGGATATGTTTGTTAATTCTAAAATAAAATTATTTGCAGATGATTTGAAAGCATGTACAGAAATAAGACAACCTTCAGACTATCTTGGGTTTCAGGACGACCTGGACCGTTTTTCTCATTACTGTCTCACAACCCTCCTCATGAACACCTGTACATCAACAATCAGCAGATTACAGTTACTGACGAAATAAAAGACCTTGGTATAATATTAGACAAAAAGCTCACCTTTGAAATTCATGTAGAACATACGGTGAGGTAATCCCTAAAAACCCTAGGTTTTATACTCCGTAATACTAAGGACTTCCAGGATCACAATACAATCACAACAATGTACAAAACCCTGGTGAGGTCTATCCTTGAGTACAATACTGTTATATGGAACCCTTGTTATGATAAATATGTTAAACGCTTAGAATATGTCCAAAAGAAGTTGGTTGGTAGTCTGAATTATAGATTTTTTCGTCACAGGCACTATTTCGGTTATCATGCTAATCTTGATTTTTATAAATTGGAGCCGTTATTTATTAGAAGAGAATTTTATGATTCGTCCTTTGTGTTCAAACTTGTTAATAATCTTACGGATTCAGACTCTTGTCTGCAACAATTGTCACTAAATTGTAATCCTTATAATTCACGAAATCGACTAACTTTCTATCCCCCGACTTCCTCAACGAATTATCATTGTAATTCTCCACTAGTTAGATGCATGAACTCTTATGATATCGTTTGTGACTCTGATGTTGATATCTTTGGCGATAACTTTACGAATTTTAAAAGAAAATTGAGACAAAAATTAATTTCATTCTACGGTACAGCTGTCGAATAAGGAATTTACACACTACATGTTGAAGAATTTCAGAGAAATAGCTTGTTTTTGATTGTGTAACATTTGTATATTGTTTTCAATTTTTTTCTTATTACCATACAAGTTCTAGAATTATATATTTTGTTCTCTGACGACCAGCATAATATGAATTGTAAAATTGCATTTTTTCACTTTGTATCACCCTGTAATAGGATGTGCTTTTTGTGTATCTGTTGGGTGACCTCTTTAATTAAATAAATAAATAAATAAATAAATAAATAAATACTCAGGTATGTAACAATTACAAAAAAAAATTCTTCAAGAGAGGAAACAGAAATAAAAATAACAAATATACAAATTCGTACATGAAACCTTATCAGCAGTTCACACTGCATAAGATCTCATTAAGTATGAAAATAGTGATTTCCTGAAAACAGCGAGACTCACACTGAAGATGTCCAAGTTATGAATGTGCCAATTATAAAACCTCATCATTCTCAAAAATAAAGAACCGTAATACAGTGCAGTACGAGCTCTAGGCACCCAGAAGAGAGCCCTTGTCCGGCTCCGATATTGAGGAACATTGAAGTTAATATAGTTTATCAATGGATAATCGAAGTTATTATTTACTATTTTGAAAAGGAATTTCCCCAGCTACCCAATCTATACATTTTGTTTCAAGTCTACAAACATTGCTATCCCTTTAATTTTTATTAGGGCTTCACACGAGAGCGAGATTTTTCACCTTTTCTTCTTTTTTTTCCCGAATGTTTTCATAGCTTCAATGCCAATGTCCTCTCGAAAGAATATTACATAATAACCATCAAAATTATCTATAATAGATATAATCAAATTGAATAAACCTATAAATGTCGTCCTTTCTCCCCATTAACAAGTGTATTCCGCAGACGAACAAACTTCATAAGAGAATGTTACCAAATACCCGGAGCAAAGTTGGATATTATCTTTCATTGACAAATAAATATTGCCAACCAATTCTGTATACTACATTCGTTCGGTATTATATGGCTAATGGTACTTGTATTTGAGATTTATTCCAGACATCAAGGTGTTCAACCATTCACAAATACCATTAACTAAATTCAATAGAAAACTCTAGGTCGGTAGACCTATACCTAAATTGTGAGATAATAGATATTAAATTGAAAATCATTTTTTTTCTGGTTATTCATTATGTCGATCGTTTAAATTCAATTATGTTCGACCAGCCGATCGTTTACCCATAACGTCGAGAATGGTGACATTTAAATTTTGAAATAAAATAAAACGGAGTAGCGTTGTATAAAGATTGTTGCTAGTGAAGTGGATGGAATTTCTTCAGTTTTTCTTATTCCATTGTTTTTCACATTTTGGGAACTCATTGCATACAGTGTGGAAAAGACAAATGGAATACATTCTTTATCTTGGTTACTGTACATATTTATGGAAAATCCCGAAACACATCAAATTTTAATTTTAAAGTGTCATTCTTCTTTGTAAAAATTGGTACAAGCCTTGTGGACTGGAGCTTTCTGGCGCTCTAGTTCAATCAGACAAATTATATCTCCCAAAGTATTGGTTTCTCAGAGTTGGGAATTATATCAATGTATTCTTATGATAGAACTGCATCATAAAGGAAATTCAATTCAAATAATAGTTTATTTATCAAGATTAAATGAGCAATCTGAGAATGAGAACTGCACCATGGAAGAAATCGAATTAAAATAGCTGAAATGAATTTGACTCTCTCTTATAGAACAGGATGACATGTACGGGTATGAACACAGATCATATAATAAAACTTAGATAGAATAATTATAACATTCTGTGAAAACATAGAAGTACGATTCATTATTGAAATTTCGAAGAATCATATCTCCGAAAGTATCAGTTTGTTGGGGTTGAAAATGATATCAATAGAATTTTATGGTGAAACTGCATCTTATATAAAAATTGAATTTGAAATTTGTTACTTAAAAAAAAATTTTTTTTCGTTACTCCGAAACCATCTGGCCTATTTTGCCCAATAATGAACATAACCGAGATATTCATCTCCCTAACCTACTCTGAAAACTTCAACTGCCTAGCTCATTCCGTTCGAGGGTTATTGTAGAAAAAATTTTTTAAATTTTCAAATTTTTTTTTCCCCTTTGCGGTAACCTGGTCAATACAAAACTTCACATGCGTATAAAGTTCATGATTCTACAATCTGATGCTAAATTTCAGATAGATCGAGTGATCGGTTTCGGAAATATTCATGAAAAATGTTTTTACTAAAATCGGCCATAACTCCGAAACCGCTTTATGGATTTCGCCCATTAACGAACTTGTCCGAGATATTTACGCTCCAAACCCACTTTGCAAATTTCAATCCTCTAACTTCTTTCGTTCGAGAGTTATCGTGCCTACGGCCACCCGCCTGGCCTGCCGGACCGGCAGGACAGAATCGATTTCGACCTCGGATTCTTGTGAGTCGAACCAAATCGTTTGAGACCATTTTCAGCCAAAGATTCGAAAATTACAGACATTTGGGCAAATTGATAAGCACTCTGTTCCGAGGAACTAGAGCGCCAAAAAAATAAACTAAATTCTATTTAAAATCTATTGCTTATATCTCACTAGATTTGCGTAATACATGGTACACAATATTTTCAAGAACTTTCCTAAATTAGAAGAAGCAGCAGGCCCGCCGTAAGCGGGCGTGCAAGGCGTGCACCGCACACGGGCGCACGTCCAGGGGGGCGGCAAATCGAGCGACTCATCACGTAATTCAAGTCATTGTCTTAATACCCACCCCACCTCAAGGTTCTTGTGTATAGGAAATGTCATCGCATGGAGAAAAACCGACCGAATCACGTTAACAACGCCATTGGAATCCGTTAAAACTAAGATGCAAATCCAAAAGTCGTCTGTCATTCTATGAAAAGCAGGACAAGCGAAGTTAGGGGAATCCCCTCTGAGCTTTCTTCTCAGTTAGGAGGCGTAGGTAAGGTACCCACGGGGGATGATGATCCCCCCAATGTTGAACGGAGTTGGCAAATTTTCAACACAATTGGAAAATTTTCGAAGGAGTTGGAAAAAATTTCGAAGAAGTTGGAAAAACTTCAATGGAGTAGGAATATTTCCTGGTACCAATTTGAGCTGTTTGACACTGTCGGGCAGCATTTTAAAAAGCTTTAATTTCTATTGAATTTAGCAACGTAAATATGTGAGTACGCAGTTTGCTCCTTTTTTGGCGCTCTTGTTCCTTTGAACAAGGTGCCTATTTGCCTAAATCTCTGTAATTTTCGAATTACAGGTCCGGCAGGCCCTCTGTTAAGACGATTAACTCTCGAACAGAATGAGGTAAACAGATGAAATTTTCAGAGTAATCTCGGTTAATTTCGTTATAGGACAAAATCGGCGTAACTGTTTCGGAGTAACGAAAATAAAATTTTTTTTTACATTACAAATTTCAAATTCAATTTTTTTTAAAATGCAATTTTGCCGTAAGAATCCAAAGATATCATTTTCAACTCTAATAAGCTGATACTTTCGGAGATATGATTTTTCAAAATTTCAATAATAAATCGTACCTACTTCTATGTTTCCAACTTAGACCTTATTAAGTATATGGTTTCCACAGAATGCTGTACTTAATTATTGTATCTATTAATAATTATATGATATGTGTTCCGGAATTGGAATTTTTTTTGGAATCATTCGTGCACAGTTGTAAAATTTTCAATGCTTTTCACCCCCAAAAATTTGGCTTCAGCCCGTCCCTGACAAACTCAAATTTCGCATTCAGATGCTCAACCTACCCTAAAATTGCTATTAGTCGCTATCTCTTTCCGTTCTCAGGTTATCGTGAAATAAATATTATTTTTTAATAATTTTTGAAAAAATTTCTAGTGCAACGAATTTTGAATAGAACCAGAAATAAATATGACATGTCTCTTATCGATTTTGACCACGGATTCTTGATCTTCATTCCACCATAATGAAAATTTTCCATTTCCACCATAATGAAAAAACATTAATTATCCTTTTTTGACGAAACTCAGAGTAAGTAGTCGTAGGGCGGCATAATCGGTATTGCACGCGGGCGATCAAACAGCTAGCGGCGGGCCTGAGAAGAAGTTCTGGTTAGGCTTGATAACAGTAAGTAATAGTGGCGGATACCGCCTAAACAGAAATTGTCTTCTTCGTACACGGACGGAATGGGAACTCAGGACCTTTCGATTCCCAGTGCAACGCTCTGACCACTAAGCTATCGATGCTCAAACACCAATATTCACTCATCTTCTTCTTCAATTTTGAACTTTGATTACCTCGAATTTTAATAGAATCAAAGTGACCGAAGTGTTAGCAATACTGAACTTTTGGAATAATAAAATGATGATAAAATGCTCGTTCGACGTCTGGAAAAAACAGAAGGCATATCCTATCACTTTATGAGATTATTCGTAGCTAATGACCAGCGTTGACCGATGGGTGGCGTTTTACTGCGTCCAGTAAAGCGAGACGCATATCATTAAAATTTCAAGTGCAGTGCATCCAAGCGAGGAATCAAGTTCGAGGAGATTTCAGCAGACACTACCGGTATTAACTCCATTTCCTCATTCGGAATGTCATTCTCTGTAGGAGGAGGATTATCACTGAGATTATAGGAGACATTTCGAAATGCAGCGAATATCACATCCTCTCTTCCATTCTTTTTTGCGCGTATGTTCTGAGGAATATCCCGTTATCATTTTGCCCAAATGTGAAATTTAATTATGTGGTGCCGTCCGGCCGGCCGGCCGTTGCCACGATAACTTGAGAACGGAAAGAGATAGCAACTTGAAATTTTCAGGGTAGGTGGCGCATCCCAATACGACGGACAAGTGTGTTAATGGGTATAATCGGCCCAATGGTTTCCGAGTAATAATATTGTTTTCACCCAATATAAATCCGATCGAATTGAAACTTGGTGAATAGTTGTAGAATATAAACCTAAGCACGTTTGTGAAATTTTGTGAGAATCGTATTACTAGAAAATTAAAAAAAAATTATTAAAAAATATTATTTATGACACGATAATCTGAGAACAGAAGGAGATAGCGGCTTCAAATTTTCAGGTTAGGTTGTGCAACTGAATGCGACATTTGAATTTGTCTATAGGTATAATCGGCCAAACGGTTTTGGAATTATACCCATCTGAAATTTGGTTGTTATTTCCTCAATAACTCGAAAAATACGAAATCGATATAATTCAAACATGGTTATTAGTTGTAGAATGCCAACGCGAAAATTCTTGCGGAATTTCGTTAGGATGGTAAAACTAGAAATTTTCAAAAAAATTATAGAAAATTATTGAAAAAAATTCTATATATCATAAACTATTCGTCCGGCATGGCTGAAATTTTGCGAGAGCCTTCAGAACCTAACTCTACTGCAGAGTTCCAAGTTTGAACACGATCGGATCCATATTGTTGGAGAACCGAACAGCCTTTTGTGAGTTCGGTAGCTGGATGCGAATCGTCGTATTTTTGCGAGAACCTTCAAAACCATGAATGTCATGATGACATATTTTTGCGCGTATGTTTTTGGAAAAATCGTGTTATTTCGTCACAAATCTATGGGAGATGATAGCCCTACATTAGGGTTCTGTAGCGGTCAGACCTGGTTTTGAAAGAGATTCTCCTTAGGAGGAGGCAACTAAATATGGAAGGGATTTCTATGAACAAGAGTGAAAATCTTTGAGAAATAGAGAAGGCGATTCTTCTTCAAGAGATCCATGTGCCTGCAGAGGAGTATATTTGTGAGAGGGGACTTTTGAAAGGTTGTGTATTATTTTTAATATGATATAGCTGAAATTCTGCTGAAGGCTTCAAAACTTGACTTTAAATTAACCACACTTTCTGATCTTGTAAGGTGAGAGGCTCTTTTGTCGATATTAAATCTCGTGATAGGTAGAGAGGAATTTTAGGCCAGTTTTTCTATCACTAATGAGAATATATCTTTATGTTTCACCTCAACACCTTTAGATCTATCAATGGGCATTTATTGGTTAAGAATAAGTAATTGAATATTACTGGAATCCAATTGAATTTCATTGAATATGTTTGTAACTAAACTTATAATTTTCTTTACTTTGATTATTTAAATAGGACATTAATTCCAGTAATATTTTTCTAGAATAATTATGTATTCTTCTCCTAAAGAAGAATTGAAGGTAGACAATAATGTCTTATTTTCTTAATAATTGCTTTCTATCCTGACTTCACGAAAAAAAAAATTGGTTCAAGCACTGACGTGAAGTCAGGAGCTTTTACGCCTATGTTCTATTGTCTATTCTCCTGTATTGGACACTCTTAATCGAATTCACCCTGGTAAACTCGATGGTGCAGTTCTATCATAAGAATCCATTGATATCATTCCCAACCCTGAGAAACCAATACTTTCGGAGATATGGTTTGGCAAAAGTTGAACAAGAGCGCCAAAGCTCCTGCCATAGGGCTTTCCCGCTATTTTGGCGCTCTTGTTCCTCGGAATTTGCCCAAATGTCTGTAATTTTGGAATTTTTGGCTGAAAATGGTCTTAAACGATTTGGTTCGACTCACTGATGAAGAATCCATTGTCAAAATCGATTCTGTCCGTCCGGCCGTTAACACGATAACTCTCGAACGGAATGAGCTAGACAGTAGAAATTTTCAGAGATAAATATCTCAGTTAAGTTCGTTATTGGGCAAAATCGGCCAGCTGGTTTCGGAGTAACAAAATAATTCTTTTTTTCTATATTACAAATGTATATTCAGTTTTTTTTAAGAAGCAGTTTCATCATAAGAATCCAATGATGTCATTTTTAACTTTAATAAACTAATACTTTCGGGAATATGATTTTTCAAAATTTCAATAATTACTCTATTCTATATGATTTCATAGAATACTCTAATTTTAATTTCCTGATGTTTATAAATCCAACATGAGATGGGTCATAGACCTACGTTTAGAATTTAATTACGAAAACTCTTTAGATTTGACACCCAGAAGCCAAATTAAAAAAGTGGGAAAGCCCTGTGGACAGGAGCTTTGGTGCTCATATTCATACTATTCAAATTATAACTCCGAAAGTATTGGTTTCTCCGAGTTGGGAATATCAATGGATTCTTATTTAATTTATTTTATTTTATGATGCAGTTCTATCATAAGATTGTATTGATATCATTCCCAACTCTGAGAAACCAATACTTTCGGAGATATAATTTGTCAAAGTTTGAACAAGAGCGCTAAAGCTCCTGCCACAGGGCTTTCCCCTTTTTTTACAGAAAAATTACTTGAACGATGCACGTTTGTTTGTCCCCTCTTCAGCTGATTTTGACATTGCGACCACAGAGTGCACATTGCAAATCAACTATCAAAATACACAGTTGCTCTGTGAAATTCAAATTCATATCATATTCTATGTTTATCTTTCTTGTTAATTGCGCAACCGATTATCTCAGAATGAAACAATTTTTACAATCTCCCGAAACGTTTTAGCATTCGACAATTCGAAGGTCCCGAATGAAGACAAACACTCCGAAATGAAAATGGAACGATTAGAGTGTCTATCCTTGGATCGGTCACATATCAATCAATAATTTTTGTGTTATAATGACAGGACTCGAACCAACTATTTAAACGCTTAGCTATTAATTATTGCAAGATCGTAAAGTCGAGTTGGAAATTCGAGTCGAATTCGCCCGGCATTTTCATTATAATTAAATCGGAAATGAAGCTGCTGGCCTCCGGAACTTGAACAAGGCTAATACGGAGCGGACCTGTTTACAAGCAATCATCAGAGATTCCGTGTTGCTGAAATTGGTGCAGCTTTTCGGTTTCGTTTTTACTTGAGGGAAATCCATTCTAACTCTATGGGTGATCTAAAGGGTTTTCCAATAAGAGGTGTTACTTTGATATTCAAAGAAGAAGAAGAAGCTATGCCGTTAATAGTGGAAAATAACATCAGGCAAATGACCACCACGACCACGCTTACAGGACCATATCCTTTTAGTGAAATTTTCCATAACCAAATCGAAAAGTGGCTGCCCTATGTCCTCGATAGCCTCACGAATTCCATCTTTGAGGTCTTGAATCGACGCTGGGCTATTGGCGTAGACCTTCTCTTTCACGTGGCCCCAAAGGAAGAAGTCGCAAGGTGTTAAATCACAAGATCTCGGTGGCCAATTGTGATCACCTCTTCGAGAGATAACACGGTCCGGAAACTGTTCCCGCAAAATATCAATGGTTTCGTTGCTTGTGTGGCACTTAGCGCCGTCTTGTTGAAAGCAAACGTTGTCCAGATCAATACCATCCAATTCCGGCCATAAAAAATCATTAATCATCTCTCGATAGCGCAATCCATTCACCGTAACTGTTGATCCAGCCTCATTTTCGATAAAGTAAGGTCCAATGACTCCGCCGGACCATAAACCGCACCAAACAGTCACACGTTGAGGATAGAGAGGCTTATCAACAATAACTCTTGGGATTTTCCGAGCCCCAGATGCGACAATTTTGCTTGTTGACGAAGCCACCGAGGTGGAAATGGGCCTCATCACTCAAGATGATTTTTCGATGGAATTCCGGATCATTTTCATGCATTTCAACGACCCAATCAGCAAAGACACGACGTTGTTGATGATCGGCCGGCTTGAGTTCTTGTGTTAACTGAACTTTATAAGCCTTAAGACCCAAATCTTTATGCAAAATACGGTGTAATTACGTTTGTGGAATGCCTAATTCCAAAGAACGACGAGGAATGGTAAACCTGGGTTTTCTTCAACACTTTCGGCTACAGCAGCAATATTCTCGGCTGTTCTTGAGCGACGTGCACGGGTTTTATTCTTCACATAACTAACTTGTCCCAACAGCTCGAATTTTTCCACCAATTTCTTTATTGCGGTCCGACAAGGTGTTTCACGACGACCCAGAAATGTTCGAGTTTTACTAACCGTCTCTGCCAAATTTTCAAAATTTTTTTTGTGAATTTTGATAATTTCAATGCATTCTTGAAGCGTGTATCGTTCCATTTTTATTAATGGCGTAGTTTCTACTTGTCAAATGTCAAAAAATGACAGCTTCAAAGGTGACATCTACCGAAATAGCGGGCTATTCAAAATAACACCTCTTATTGGAAAACCCTTTATATAGAGTGTCAATTGGAAACGAAGCAGCAACTTTCAGGAACTGCTTCAACATTTTAGGAAAACCCTCCAACCAGTCATAGTCGGCCAAACGGTTTTTGAGTTATACCCATCTGAAATTTGGTTGTTATTTCCTCAATGACTCAAAAATACAAAACCGATCCAATTCAAGCATGGTTATCAGTTGTAGAATGCTAACGCGAAAATTCTTGCGAAATTTCGTGAGGATCGTATAACTAGAAAATTTTTAAAAAATCATTGAAAAAAATTCAATATATCAGTAACTATTCGTCCGACATCAATTAAATTCAGCGGGAGTGTTCAGAACCTAACTCTACAGTCAAGTTCCAAGTTTGAACACGATCGGATCTATATTGTTGGAGATCCGAGCAGCCTTGTCTGAGTTCAGTAGCTGGATGGGTGACCGTTGCCTCGATAACTTTCGGACGAAAAGAGACAGGGACTTGCAATTTTCAGGGTAGATTGAACATCCCAATGGGAGAGTTAAGTTCGTTTTTAGGCATAATCGGTCCTTGGGTTTCGGAGTTATACCCACCTGGAGTATTATTTCCTCGATAACTCAAAAAATATAGACTCGATCGAATTGAAGCCTGGTAACTAGCTGTAGAATATCGTCATAAAGACGTGTGTAAAATGTTGTGAGAACCGTACCCCTAAAAAATTTTTAAAAAATTACAAAAAAAATTGGTTCAGGCGCTGACGTGAAGTCAGGAGCTTTTGTGCGTACTATTGAGAGTGTCCAATACAAGAGAACGGAGAATAGAACATACGCGCAAAATCTCCTGACTTCACGTCAGCGCTTCAACCAATTTTTATTTTATAGATATTTTTCAGAGTTTGGGAGAGAAAACCCAGAAAGAAACCATTTAATAATGAATATACCTTCCACAGTAGCCTTTAATGATTACTTTTCATTAAACTTTTTGTCAATAATTGGAACTTCTATCAGGTATAGTTTGGAAGATGGTAGTGGAAAGCATCGAATTTGTTACCACCCTGTATTATCTTATGCAACTCCGAGAAAATTAAAAATTCGTCATTGAAACAACGCAGAGATCCATAGGAATTCTTCTATCTATCCGGATATTTTCAACAATAACTCATCAGAAATTCCTGCAGGGTACTCATCTAGCTCGAGAATCGATTTGCTATAGGTGCCTATCTCTTCCTACTTGTTACTTTCCCTCGTATATCTGTTTAATCATAACAGAAAATATGATTTTTCTGTAAACTGCATTCCGCATTGATGGTGTATGAACAAACGATTAATTTCCGATTTCCAATAAATATTATTTTGGATCACAGAAAAATATCAATAGACGACGTTATTTTGACAGATTCGCTGAATTAGATCAAAACTCGAAGAACCTATAGATAAGCATCGGAAAGTAGCGTACCTTAAAAGTGCAATACATCTGCGTTATTATTCCAAGGCATAATAACGGCTCTTCCATTAAGAGCGCCCCATTTTGTTTTGTGAATAAAAAACATTATTCATTTGAAAATTATTGAAATATTTATTTCATTATACAGTACAATGGATACCATTATTTATGAAACAAAACATCAATCAAATGTCCACAACGGAAACGCTGGCAGGAATGATGTCGTTGAACCCAATTTTCCATTACTCTCTCGTACAAATCAGGACTTATGTTAGCAGTTACTCGTTCAATATTAATCTATAATTTGTCGAAATTTGCAGGATGATTGCTGTAAAACCAATAACTTAATGTAACCCCAAAGAAATAAGTCCAATGGAGTTAAATCGCAGAAACGAAGTGGATAATTTATCGGTCCATTTCTTGAAATAATCGAATCACCAAATTTTGTTTTCAATAAAGTCATTGTGTCATTGGCAGGATGACAATTGACACCGTCCTGTTGAAACCACATGTTCTGCAAATTAAGATTAAGCAATTCAGGTCATAAAAAAGCAGTCAACATTGAACGATTTTCATTGACAGTTACCGCCTTATGAGCTTTGTTGAAAAAAATAAGGTCCAATGACTCCTCCAGCATAAAATCCGCACTAAACAGTTAGTTTATCAGAATTTAATGGCAGTTCTTGATATTCTTCAGGTTTATCACCAATCCAGATACGGAAATTCTGCTTGTTAACATAACGATTAAACCAGAAACGAGCCTCATCGCTGAGAATGGTTTTCTTATGAAAATCAGCATCATTTCCATTTTTTTCTAAGCTCCAGTTACTGAATACACGACGCTTTAAATGATCAGTTTGTTTGAGTTCTTGGGTTAAAACAATTTTGTATGGATGTACACCAAGGTCTTTTCGTAAAATTCGCCACAAATACGTCTGGGAGATGCCCAGAAATATTCTCTTCACTTCTTGCATTTGTTTGTCTCACTGGCACTGTAACATCATGAAGCGTAAATTTTTTTTTCAAACTTCTTCACTAAATGTGCAATTGTTCTTTTATCCGGACGATTATAACGACCAAAAATTGAAGTTAAAGCACGTAAAGTTAGAGTAAAGCTGCGTATAAACTGCGTGCGCCAAACCCTCGAACATTGATACGCGTGGCGGCATTCTGCTTTTTATACAGGCATGCCTCGCGCGGCAACCCTGCCTGCATTACGCGAGGCCGCCTCGCGTATCAATGTTCGAGGTTTTGCCTCGCGTAGTGTATACGCACCAGATCGCGATAGTTCATAATAAGTTTGGATAATTTGTAAACGTGTGGAAGCCTGTACCTTTCCATGATTAAATGGTGGACATTGACAAATATAACTGTCAATGTCACAAATAAAAAATGGCTGCCGTACGTGGGTAATGTCAATTTTGAAATGGGGCGTTCCCATTGGAAGACCCGTTATATAACGGGTCCGCCACATAACTTTTTTTTTTTGAAAATGCAGTAAAAAAAAAGCTACTCAATATTTTTTCAAATTTCTTTTTTATTTGAAAGTACAATCCTTCCGGTTAATAATGGAAAATAATTTCATTCAAATGGCTGCCTCAGCTGGCCATGCAGTAGCCTACACGATCGGTCCAATTTTTAAGCACATTCTCGATTGTGTGCAGCTGTAATTCACCAATGGCACACGAATATTGTACTTTAAAGCGTCAATTGTCTCTGGCTTGTTGGCGTAAACCTTATCTTTGACGACACCCCACAAATAATAGTCCAACGGTGTCAAATCGCAGCTCCGAGGTGGCCAAACGACATAAGCTCTGCGGCTGATAATGCGATCTTCAAAAACAGGACAACTCCTGAACCAATTGGACTTTGTATGGCGTCATACCAAGGTCTTTATGCAAAATTCGTCTCAATGATGTCTCCGAAATGTTCAATTCTTGAGAACGACGGTGAATTGATGTTGATGGCGCTTCACGCACATTTTCTGCCACAGCAGCAATATTCTCGGGTGTACGCATTGTTTTTGGCTTTTCACGCTTTGGTTTATCGATGAGGATGCCAGTTTATTTCACTTTTTTCACAAGATAACGAACATACGGAGCTGACGGTGCTTCTCTTCTTCCAAAATCCGTACGCAATTTTCGCACACATTCTGCAACATTACCATGATTTTCAAAGTAATGTCGCAATATTTCCCAGCGTTGTTCAAGCGTATACACAACCATATTCGTTCAGCGGAAGGATAAAACTAATTATCTGTCAAATCAGACATGAGCTAAGTGTTACCATTCACGAAATAAGCACTAATTGAAAAAAAAAAACATTGATGGCGGACCCTTTATAAGCAATTTCACATTTTAAATTTGTTTTGTTGATATAACAGGTCATAAATTTCGGTTGTTACAAATCAGTGAAATATATTGATCGTTCACTAGCTCACTAGACCTCCTGACGTCATATGAGTGCTTTTAACATTTTCCTTGAGGATAAGTACAATCAGTATAAAGGACCTCTCATAACCGATATTAGAATTTTAAACTATCTACATTGTTCATAAACGCAGTCGATCAATATGAAGGTTCCTCGGAGCTACAAGATGTGATAATTTGTTGAGGGTCACTGTCGTCCAATATAGAAAAAACCTTGGGGTAAAGCATGTTAAATCTCCTCTTTTTTACAACAATTGTCTTTCCTTGAAGCCGTCTGAGATGAAAAAGTTCTCAACATTGAACGCTTAAAACTTTGCTGCTATGCTCGTGAAGAAAATGTGCAAAATTGTCATATACAGTGAGCGTCAGGGGATTTATTTTGTCCCCTTTCCGGAATATCGAAAATGGTTTGATAGGTCAAAGTCATTTATTTTTGGCGCTCTTGTTCCTCGGTGTTTCGAGTGCTTATCCATTTGCACAAAAGTCTGTAATTTTCGAATTTTTGGATGAAAATGGACTTAATCGATTTGTTTCGAGATATTCTTCATTGAATGTTTTAAAATGGAAAACTCCAGAATTTTCACTACTTTTATGGATCCGTCCCTGAGCGTTGGAATCCCGAATCAAGCTGTAAACCACGTTACAATGCCTTATTCTCGTCCGTCAACAATGTCATAGATAATTTATATGCGGGAGTGTATTAGCACATTGTGAAATCTTTAAACGCTTGTAACTTTTTACCTGAGCCGAATCTGGAAAAATGGTAAATGAAAAAAGTGTTTCATTTGATGAGAGGAATCTTTGGTTAAAATTGATGCAGTGGTCAAAGACTCACCCTGTATAAGCTCCCTCTGATCAAATACTTGCATTTATCAAATCGTTGAAGTCTTCTTCAGATATTCCCACTTTGAACCATACATATTTGTTCGGGAATTTGACATCGAGTGTTTCACATCAGAATTTTTGTTTTTTGATAGCTAATTCTATTTACCATTCATTGTTTGTAACTTGCCAGATTGGACCCAGAATCCTAACGGTTCACCAAGATTTGCTATATTATATTTATATATTTTTTCTCATTTTCAAACTGGTTCGTCTGATTTGACAGTCTTTCATGTCATACAACATGAACATAGAGAGATATGAAATTTGCATAGAGATATTAGATATTCTGATATCACTATGGAAAAATGTGAATGACATCACGGAAAAATATTAATAATGATCTATGTAAACACGTCATGATTCCTTATATTCTTTGGAGGCTCGTCAAAAATCAAAAACTCTTGGCAACTTACTTTGTCGAGTGTAATACAATTGACCAGTACATCTCGATCGTTGGAATATCTGGACATTTCAGCAATATATTCACCAATATAGTTCCGATCGAGTTCAAATCTGAAACTTTACTGTAAAATAAGAATTTGAATGCTCTTGCAGAATCCAACGATATCTGACGAACAGTTTCTGAGATACAGAATTTTCTCGAATTTTTGGCGCCCTTGTTCCACTAATGTCTGTAATTTTCGAATTTTTGGTTGAATGTTGTCTCAAACGATTTGGTTCGACCACCGATCAAGAATCTATGGTCGAAATCAATTCTGTCCGGCTGGCCGTAGGCACGATAACTCCCGAAGGAAAAGAGTTAGAGGATTGAAATTTGCAGGGTAGGTTTGGAGCGTAAATATCTCGGACAAGTTCGTTAACGGTTGAAATCCACCAAGCGGTCTCGCAGTTATGGCCGTTTTTAGTAAAAACATTTTTTATGAATATTTCCGAAACAGATCACTCGATCTATCTGAAATTTAGCATCAGATTGTAGAATCATGACCTTCATATGGATTCGAAGTTTTGTATTGATCGGATTGACATAAAGTGGCAAAAAAAATTTCAGAAATTTTCAAATTTTGTTTCTACAATAACTCTCCAACAGAATCAGCAAGGCAGTTGGAATTTTTGGAGTAGGTTTGGGGGATAAATATCTCGGTTGAGTTCGTATTGGGCGAAATCGACGGTTTTGGAGTAAAAAAAAAACATTTTTTTATATCACAAATTTCAAATTCAATTCTTTTTTATAAGCTGCAGTTTCACCATAAAAATCCATTGATATAATTTTCGACTCTAACAAGCTAATACTTGCGGAGATATGATCTTTCAAAATTTCAGTAATACATCGTACTTCTATGTTATCACAGAATGCAAATTCTATCTGTCTGTGTTGTATCTGTGTTCACTGTTCATACATATAAGCTTATCTACCTATGACAGGTATGTGAAATATATTTCTGATTTCTGTTCTAAACCTCTACCCTATATGCTCTCGGATAATCCATATGATGATGGAAATATATAATTTGATAAGTTCATCAAATTTGGTTCAGAATATCTTCAGTGAAAACAAAACTGAAATATTGATATAATATAATTTTCAGAGTAGATTTGAGGAATGAATATCTCGTATATATCTTCGTTATAGGGAGACTCGGTCTGTTTGAATTTAATTTCTTTTATGATGCAGTTCTATCGTAAGAATCCATTTATATCATTCCCAGAGACCAATAATTTCGGAGATGAATTGCCTAAGTTTGAACAAGAGCGCCAAAGCTCCTGTCCACAGGGCTTTCCCACTTTTTTTTTGATTTCCACTCATGCGATCCTCACGAAATTTTGCATAAATTTTCGCATCGGTATTTTTCAACT
This sequence comes from Halyzia sedecimguttata, assembly GCA_937662695.2. Lineage (NCBI taxonomy): Eukaryota > Metazoa > Arthropoda > Insecta > Coleoptera > Coccinellidae > Halyzia > Halyzia sedecimguttata. Next base: position 97,968,788 of record OW569412.2, on the reverse strand, counting down.
TACTACAGCGCTTTGAATCGATCAGTATTTTTCGAGTAATTGGAAAAGCAAAATTCCAAATGGCCATAACTCTGAGACCACTCGGTCGATTTTGCCCATCAACGAACTTAGCCGGCGCAAGTGGACTCCAAACCTACCTCTAACTTATTGCTCTCGAGCGTAATCGTGCTGACGGCCGGACGGAATCAATTTTGACCTCGTATTCATCATCAGTGAGTCGAAACCGTTTGAGACAATTATCGGTCAAAAATTCGAAAATTCCTCTGTCATCATCGACAGTTCATCTGAACAGTGCGCTAAAATTGTTAGATTATTCGTGGAATTAATTGCCCGATGATTATCTCATTTTCGATTTAGACCCTAAGGACAGCAATTCGAAGGAGCTGCAATTTTGCGGCGAAAAAACCGCAGACTAGATTTAACTTTTAATTTGCTAATTTCAATTCAACATACATACAAGACAATATAGCATGTGGTCGAACTTGACCTAATAATGAGTCGTAGGTTTACTATCGCACCTCTCTGTACAGTTTTCACAGCGACGTTCCTACAAGGTGGTGAAAGGGAAGATTTTTGGTATGAAGGAATAATATTTATCTGTCTCTTAAACATCATCAAAACTTTCTCGATAATTACATGAACCATTATTCATATTTTTGAACATCACACGCCACTGTCATAAGGATCCATTTTTGGCCTATCTTGTGCGATTGCTGTCGAACTTTTCTTCATTTTCCTAGACCATTTTGGAATAATGTTTATTCAAAATGCTAGATATTCCTCAAATAGTTTGTTCTTGGGAAGCATTTGGCCAAAGAAATCACCCTATGACTTGAAAGCTCGCACAAACGAAATTGTAAGCAAAGTTGTCTATGGTTTCATGGAAACATAATCAAAATTTTGAAATTTATCAATTACTTATGGACATTGAATTTCATATTGATAGTACCTTGTTGGCGCTCTTGTTCCTCGGAACAGAGTGCTTATCAATTTGCCCAAATTCCTGTAATTTTCGAATTTTTTGATGAAAATGGTCTTAAAAGATTTTGTTCGACTCACTGATCAAGAATCCGTGGTCGAAATCAATTCTATCCAGCCAGCCGGCCATAGGCACGATAACTCTCGAACGAAAGGAGAGGATGAAATTTGCAGGGTAGGTTTGTAACGTAAATATCTCAGACATCACAAATTTTAAATTATTTTTTTTTAATGCTGTTTCACCATGAAAGTCCATTGATATCATTTTCAACTCTAAAAAGCTACCACTTCGGAGACATGATTTTTCGAATTTTCAATAATGAATCGTACTTCTATGTTTTCACAGAATGCTGTACTTAATTATTGTATCTATGAATTATTATATGATCTGTGTTCTTACATGTCATCTTATTTTCCTATGAGAGATAAATGTCAAAATTATTTCTGGTTCGTTATTCTTGATATAAAATACACCTCTTGTTCTAGAAAACAAAGTATGATTGAATGCAAAATGGCCAATGAAATATCCTCAGGTAGGTATCGTAGAATTATGAGGATGATATGATATTATACTTTTAAGGTGATAATATAATGCCCGTGGTTAATTCATGATATGGATTATTCCATCATAATATTATGATGATAGAAATATATTCTTTGATAAAATACATTACAAATTGGGTTCAGAATATCTCCAGTAAAAACAAAACAAAACTGCAATATTGTCTAAGTTATAATTGATATAATATAATTTTTAGAGTGAGTAGATTTGAGGAATGAATATCTCGGATAAGTTCGCTATTGGGGAGAATCGGTCTGTTTGAATTTAATTTCTTTCATAATGCAGTTCTATCGTAAGAATCCATTTATATAATTCCCAGAGACCAATAATTTCGGAGATATGATTTGTCAAAGTTTGAATAAGAGCGCCAAAGCTTCTGTCCACAGGGCTTGAACCAATTTTATAAATAAGCTTATTTTTCGGATATATCATTTTATGGTTGCCTGTTGGGTATCTACATACAAAATTTTAGCGAATTCTAGCGATCTGTTTCCGAGATATTGAACTTTTATTAATAATATTTCATTACCCTTTCTGGAATACGATTCTCATCAATTTTTGCATGAACTTTGAAGCCGACATTCTGCACCTTAATACCAAACATTTCAACTCGATCGGATATCCAGTTTTTTTTTGGGGTTGTTTTAGGGCCTTTTACAGAGTTTCTGAATAATTTCCAGAGTGGGTTGCGAATTTCAAATCAATTTGATGAATCATCATGAAATATTTCATTTTTGCCCGTATGTTCTGGGGAATATTGCGTTATCATTTCGCCCAAATGTCTGTAATTTTCGAAGATTTTGCCGAAAATGGTCTCAAACGATTGGGTTCGACTCCCCGATGAAGCATTCGAGGTCAAAATTGATTCTGTCAGGACGGCCGTTGCCACCATAACTTGAGAACGGAATGAGCTAGCGACTTTGAATTTTCAGGGTAGGTGGCGCATCCCAATACGACGTTCAAGTTCGTTAATGGGCATAATCGGCCCAATGGTTTCTGAGTAATAATTTCGTTTTCAACCAATATAGATCCGATTGAATTGAAACTTGGTGAATGGTTGTAGAATATAAACCATAGCACATTTGTGAAATTTTGTGAGAATCGTTAGTAACAAAACGAAAATTAACAATTTTTCAAATTTTCCAACGGCAATCTATTCCAAGACCTTTGTCAAGTAGCTCCACGAAAGGAAAAAATATCAGATTCAAAGTTTAACAATTATCGCACTTGCAATGTTAATGTTCGTGGTGCAAAAATTTGTTAATTATCCAATGGATAACTAATTGAAAAGTCGCGATAATCATTTCTGGAACACGGATTATTGTTCATTGATCTATCCTGCAGACGAGTGAATTTTTTAAATTTTCATATTTAATAAGTTCAAATAATATTTATTCATGAAAGGTCCGAAGGGGGACCGGTGTGAAAACAGCCGAATGAGATAGCAGAATTTGACCTTGAAGTATTCGTACGCTACTGTACAATTGGACGGCTACTGTACAATTGGACGGATACTGATGCAAACAGATACGAACAGTCGCGTCTGAGTAATTGAATGTGGGAACACATTCATCTGATATGAGGTATGGTATCGAAGAGTGCATTTAGTTCATCCATTTACATCTGCAGGAATCTAAGGGATATCAGTAATATCAGTATATATTAAAAAAGGGGGAAAATCTAATTCAGGGATGACACAGCTACCGGTGGGGAGACATTTGACTAACTTGATATTGAATATTTAAAAAATGTACAGAGAATATTTATCACATTCGGAAACAAAATTGTTAGCATAAGGGGATGGTTCACTTACACCTCCAAGGGAAATTTCATAACTGAAAGACCTAATATTAAATATCTGAAAAATAGTACATAGAATCGATATCTAATTTTGACGGAGAATTAAGAACCCCCAGCAGAAAAATACCCCGTGTCCCTAACTTACTTACACCCTCAGTTAGTTCACTTACACCTTCAGGAGTCCGAGGGGGGACATTTTTATTACTAAATATTCATTATCTGAAAAACTGTACATAGGATCGAACTAAAAATTGAAGGTAGTTTTAATAAGCCCCAGCAGAAAAAAATAGCATTTACCTCATTTACTTACACCCTCAGAAGGGGCCAGGGGGAGACTTTTATTACTAAATATTCATTATCTGAAAACCGGAACATAGGAAAAATATCAAATTTTGAGGTAGAATTGAGAAGCACGAGCAGAAAAAACCCACTTTACCTCATTCACTTACACCCTCAGGGGGCCGAGGAGGGACATTTTTATTACTAAATATTCATTATCTGAAAAACGGTACATAGGATCAATATCAAATTTTGAGGCAAAATTGAGAAGCCCTAGCAGAAAAAAAATCAGTTTACCGCATTCACTTACACCCTTAGGGGGCTGGGGGGGATTATTTTATTACTAAATATTCATTATCTAAAAAACAGTACATAGGATCGAACTAAAAATTGGAGATAGTTTCAAGAAGCCCCAGCAGAAAGAAATTGCGTTTACCTCATTAACTTACACCTTCAGGGGGGGCCAGGGGGGACACCTTTATTACGAAATATTCATTTTCTGAAAAACGGTACATAAGATCAATATCGAATTTTGAGGTAGGATTAAGAAGCCCCAGCAGAAAAAAACCCACTTTACCTCATTCACTTACACCTTCAGGGGGCCGAGGGAGGCCATTTCTATCACTAAATATTCATTATCTGAAAAACTGTACATAGGATCGAACTAAAAATTGGAGGTAGTTTTAAGAAGCCCCAGCAGAAAAAAATTGCGATTACCCCATTTACTTACACCCTCAGTGGGGGCCAGAGGGGACACTTTTATTACTAAATATTCATTATCTGAAAAACGGTACATAGGATCAATATCAAATTTTGAGGCAAAATTGAGAAGCCCAAGCAGAAAAAAACCCACTTTACCGCATTCACTTACACCCTCAGGGGGCCGAGGGGGGACATTTTTACTACTAAATATTCATTATCTGAAAAACTGTAAATAGGATCGAACTAAAAATTGGAGGTAGTTTTAATAAGCCCCAGCAGAAAAAAATAGCGTTCACCCCATTTACTTACACCCTCAGGGGGGGGCCAGGGGGGACCTTTTATTACTAAATATTCATTATCTGAAAACGGTACATAGGATCAATATCAACTGCTGAGGTAGAATTAAGAAGCCCCAGCAGAAAAAAACCCACTTTACCTCATTCACTTACACCATCAGGGGGCTGAGGGGGACATTTTTATTACTAAATATTCATTATCTGAAAAACTGTACATAGGATCGAACTAAAAATTGGAGGTAGTTTTAATAAGCCCCAATAGAAAAAAATAGCGTTCACCCCATTTACTTACACCCTCAAGGGGGGGCAGGGGGGACACTTTTATTACTAAATATTCATTATCTGAAAAACGGTACATAGGATCAATATCAAATTCTGAGGTAGAATTAAGAAGCCCAAGCAGAAAAAACCCACTTTACCTAATTCACTTATACCTTCAGGGGGGCCGAGGGGGGACATTTTTATTACTGAATATTCATTATCTGAAAAACTGTACATAGGATTGAACTAAAAATTGGAGGTTGTTTTACAAAGCTCCAGCAGAAAAAAATAGCGTTTACCCCATTTACTTACACCCTCAGGGGGGGCCAGGGGGGACACTTTTATTACTAAATAATCATTATCTGAAAAACGGTACATAGGATCAATATCAAATTTTGAGGCAAAATTGAGAACCCGTAGCAGAAAAAAATCCACTTTACCTCATTCACTTACACCCTCAAGGGGGCGAGGGGGACATTTTTATTACTAAATATTCATTATCTGAAAAACGGTACATAGGATCAATATCAAATTTTGAGGCAAAATTGAGAAGCCCTAGCAGAAAAAAAATCACTTTACCTCATTCACTTACACCCTCAGGGGGGGCCAGGGGGGACACTTTTATTACTAAATATTCATTTTCTGAAAAACGGTACATAAGATCAATATCAAATTTCGAGGTAGAATTAAGAAGCACCAGCAGAAGAAAACCCACTTTACCCCATTCACTTACACCCTCAGGGGGGCGAGGGGGGACATTTTTATTACTAAATATTCATTATCTGAATAACGGTACATAGGATCAATATCAAATGTTGAGGCAAAGTTGAGAAGCCGTAGCAGAAAAAACCCCACTTTACCTCATTCACTTACACCCCCAGGGGGGCGAAGGGGGACATTTTTATTACTAAATATTCATTATCTGAAAAACGGTACATAGGATCAATATCAAATTTTGAGGCAAGATTGAGAAGCCCTAGCAGAAAAAAAATCACTTTACCTCATTCACTTACACCCCCAGGGGGGGCCAGGGGGGACACTTTTATTACTAAATATTCATTTTGTGAAAAACGGTACATAAGATCAATATCAAATTCTGAGGTAGAATTAAGAAGCCCCAGCAAAAAAAAACCCACTTTACCTCATTCACTTACACCTCCAGGGGGCCGAGGGGGGACATTTTTATTACTGAATATTCATTATCTGAAAAACTGTACATAGGATCGAACTAAAAATTGGAGGTAGTTTTAATAAGCCCTAGCAGAAAAAAACAGCGTTTACCTCATTTACTTACACCCTCAGGGGGGGGCAAGGGGGAGACTTTTATTACTAAATACTCATTATCTGAAAAACGGTACATAAGATCAATATCAAATTTTGAGGTAGAATTAAGAAGCCCCAGCAGAAGAAAACCCACTTTACCTCATTCACTTACACTCTCAGGGGGGCGAGGGGGGACATTTTCACTACTAAATATTCATTATCTGAAAAACTGTACATAGGATCGAACTAAAAATTGGAGGTAGTTTTAATAAGCCCCAGCAGAAAAAGATACCGTTTACCTCATTAACTTACACCCTCAAGGGGGGCCAGGGGGGACACTCTTATTACTAAATATTCATTTTCTGAAAAACGGTACATAAGATCAATATCAAATTTTGAGGTAGAATTAAGAAGCCCCAGCAGAAAAAAACCCTCTTTACCTCATTCACTTACACCTTCAGGGGGCCGAGGGGGGACATTTTTATTTCAGAATATTCATTATCTGAAAAACTGTACATAGGATCGAACTAAAAATTGGAGGTAGTTTTAATAAGCCCCAGCAGAAAAAAACAGCGTATATTTCATTTACTTACACCCTCAGGGGGTCCAGGGGGGACACTTTTATTACTAAATATTCATTATCTGAAAAACGGTACATAGGATCAATATCAAATTTTGAGGCAAAATTGAGAAGCCCTAGCAGAAAAAAAATTGACTCTACCGCATTCACTTACACCCTAAGGGGGGCGAGGGGGGACATTTTTACTACTAAATATTCATTACCTGAAAAACCGTACATGGGATCGAACTAAAAATTGGAGGTAGTTTTAATAAGCCCCTGCAGAAAAAAGTAGTGTTTACCCCATTTACTTACACCCTCATAGGGGGCCAGGGGGACACTTTTATTACTAAATATTCATTTTCTGAAAAACGGTACATAAGATCAATATCAAATTTTGAGGTAGAATTAAGAAGCACCAGCAGAAGAAAACTCACTTTACCCCATTCACTTACACCCTCAGGGGGGAGAGGGGGAATATTTTTATTACTAAATATTCATTATCTGAAAAACGGTACATAGGATCAATATCAAATTTTGAGGCAAAATTGAGAACCCGTAGCAGAAAAAAATCCACTTTACCTCATTCACTTACACCCTCAGGGGGGCGAGGGGGGACATTTTTATTACTAAATATTCATTATCTGAAAAACGGTACATAGGATCAATATCAAATTTTGAGGTAGAATTAAGAAGCACCAGCAGAAGAAAACTCACTTTACCCCATTCACTTACACCCTCAGGGGGGAGAGGGGGGATATTTTTATTACTAAATATTCATTATCTGAAAAACGGTACATAGGATCAATATCAAATGTTGAGGCAAAGTTGAGAAGCCGTAGCAGAAAAAAACCCACTTTACCTCATTCACTTACACCCCCAGGGGGGCGAGGGGGGACATTTTTATTACTAAATATTCATTATCTGAAAAACGGTACATAGGATCAATATCAAATTTTGAGGCAAAATTGAGAACCCGTAGCAGAAAAAAATCCACTTTACCTCATTCACTTACACCCTCAGGGGGGCGAGGGGGGACATTTTTATTACTAAATATTCATTATCTGAAAAACGGTACATAGGATCAATATCAAATTTTGAGGCAAAATTGAGAAGCCCTAGCAGAAAAAAAATCACTTTACCTCATTAACTTACACCCTCAGGGGGGGCCAGGAGGGACACTTTTATTACTAAATATTCATTTTCTGAAAAACGGTACATAAGATCAATATCAAATTTCGAGGTAGAATTAAGAAGCACCAGCAGAAGAAAACCCACTTTACCCCATTCACTTACACCCTCAGGGGGGCGAGGGGGGACATTTTTATTACTAAATATTCATTATTTGAAAAACGGTACATAGGATCAATATCAAATGTTGAGGCAAAAATGAGAAGCCGTAGCAGAAAAAAACCAGCTTTACCTCATTCACTTACATCCCCAGGGGGGCGAGGGGGGACATTTTTATTACTAAATATTCATTATCTGAAAAACGGTACATAGGATCATAATCAAATTTTGAGGCAAGATTGAGAAGCCCTAGCAGAAGGAAAATCACTTTACCTCATTCACTTACACCCTCAAGGGGGGCCAGGGGGGACACTTTTATTACTAAATATTCATTTTCTGAAAAACGGTACATAAGATCAATTTCAAATTCTGAGGTAGAATTAAGAAGCCCCAGCAGAAAAAAAACCACTTTACCTCATTCACTTACACCTCCAGGGGGCCGAGGGGGGACATTTTTATTACTGAATATTCATTATCTGAAAAACTGTACATAGGATCGAACTAAAAATTGGAGGTAGTTTTAATAAGCCCTAGCAGAAAAAAACAGCTTTTACCTCATTTACTTACACCCTCAGGGGGGGGCAAGGGGGGAGACTTTTATTACTAAATATTCATTATCTGAAAAACGGTACATAGGATCAATATCAAATTTTGAGGCAAAATTGAGAACGCGTAGCAGAAAAAAATCCACTTTACCTCATTCACTTACACCCTCAGGGGGGCGAGGGGGGATAATTTTATTACTAAATATTCATTTTTTGAAAAACGGTACATAAGATCAATATCAAATTTCGAGGTAGAATTAAGAAGCACCAGCAGAAGAAAACCCACTGTACCCCATTCACTTACACCCTCAGGGGGGCGAGGGGGGACATTTTTATTACTAAATATTCATTATCTGAAAAACGGTACATAGGATCAATATCAAATGTTGAGGCAAAGTTGAGAAGCCGTAGCAGAAAAAAAACCACTTTACCTCATTCACTTACACCCCCAGGGGGGCGAGGGGGGACATTTTTATTACTAAATATTCATTATCTGAAAAACGGTACATAGGATCAATATCAAATTTTGAGGCAAAATTGAGAACCCGTAGCAGAAAAAAATCCACTTTACCTCATTCACTTACACCCTCAAGGGGGCGAGGGGGACATTTTTATTACTAAATATTCATTATCTGAAAAACGGTACATAGGATCAATATCAAATTTTGAGGCAAAATTGAGAAGCCCTAGCAGAAAAAAAATCACTTTACCTCATTAACTTACACCCTCAGGGGGGGCCAGGAGGGACACTTTTATTACTAAATATTCATTTTCTGAAAAACGGTACATAAGATCAATATCAAATTTCGAGGTAGAATTAAGAAGCACCAGCAGAAGAAAACCCACTTTACCCCATTCACTTACAACCTCAGGGGTGCGAGGGGGGACATTTTTATTACTAAATATTCATTATCTGAAAAACGGTACATAGGATCAATATCAAATGTTGAGGCAAAAATGAGAAGCCGTAGCAGAAAAAAACCAGCTTTACCTCATTCACTTACATCCCCAGGGGGGCGAGGGGAGACATTTTTATTACTAAATATTCATTATCTGAAAAACGGTACATAGGATCATAATCAAATTTTGAGGCAAGATTGAGAAGCCCTAGCAGAAGGAAAATCACTTTACCTCATTCACTTACACCCTCAAGAAGGGCCAGGGGGGACACTTTTATTACTAAATATTCATTTTCTGAAAAACGGTACATAAGATCAATTTCAAATTCTGAGGTAGAATTAAGAAGCCCCAGCAGAAAAAAAATCACTTTACCTCATTCACTTACACCTCCAGGGGGCCGAGGGGGGACATTTTTATTACTGAATATTCATTATCTGAAAAACTGTACATAGGATCGAACTAAAAATTGGAGGTAGTTTTAATAAGCCCTAGCAGAAAAAAACAGCTTTTACCTCATTTACTTACACCCTCAGGGGGGGGCAAGGGGGGAGACTTTTATTACTAAATATTCATTATCTGAAAAACGGTACACAAGATCAATATCAAATTTTGAGGTAGAATTAAGAACCCGTAGCAGAAAAAAACACACTTCACCCCATTCACTTACACCCTCAGGGGGGCGAGGGGGGACATTTTTATTACTAAATATTCATTATCTGAAAAACGGTACATAGGATCAATATCAAATTTTGAGGAAAAATTGAGAACCCGTAGCAGAAAAAAATCCACTTTACCTCATTCACTTACACCCCCAGGGGGGCGAGGGGGGACATTTTTATTACTAAATATTCATTATCTGAAAAACGGTACATAGGATCAATATCAAATGTTGAGGCAAAGTTGAGAAGCCGTAGCAGAAAAAAACCCACTTTACCTCATTCACTTACACCCCCAGGGGGGCGAGGGGGGACATTTTTATTACTAAATATTCATTATCTGAAAAACGGTACATAGGATCAATATCAAATTTTGAGGCAAAATTGAGAACCCGTAGCAGAAAAAAATCCACTTTACCTCATTCACTTACACCCTCAGGGGGGCGAGGGGGGACATTTTTATTACTAAATATTCATAATCTAAAAAACGGTACATTGGATCAATATCAAATTTTGAGGAAAAATTGAGAAGCCGCAGCAGAAAAAAAACCACTTTACCTCATTCACTTACACCCTCAGGGGGACGAGGGGGGACATTTTTATTACTAAATATTCATTATCTGGAAAACGGTACATAGGATCAATATCAAATTTTGAGGTAGAATTAAGAAGCCCCAGCAGAAAAAATCCACTTTACCTCACTCACTTACACCTTCAGGGGGCCGAGGGGGGACATTTTTACAACTGAGTATTCATTATCTGAAAAACTGTACCTACATAGGATCGAACTACAAATTGGAGGTAGTGTTAGTAAGCCCCAGTAGATAATAACAGCGTTTAACTCATTTACTTACACCGCTAGGGATGCGAGGGGGGACACTTTCATTACTAAATATTCATTTAGAGGTAGTAGTATATACCCCAAATTGCGGATATTGAAACGAAATAATAGCGTATTGTTCCGTACGTCAGTGAAAACCTTACATAAAAATTACCAATTTAAGTGTTGCATATACAATTTCAAATGCGTAAAATTGAAATTTAATCCATTTAAATCCTGAAATTACTTCCGTGACTTCAAGTCAATCATTTATGCAAAATAGCAGATTTGATCTTGAAATTCCCTATTTGTAGCTGTATTGAAAACATAGTCCACAAATATCATTTTCAAATTCAATGTTGAACAAACATCGTTCATGAAATATTCGCAAACAAAGCTTACATCTTCTAGAAATATCGTTCCGGGCACTTCCACAGATGAGACATATGTTCTCTACAGATATAGATGATTTCAAGATCTCGGTCTGAAATTCCTGTCTCAAATCATCCATATTGGCCGATTCTTGAAGAGACTTATTTTTTATTATCTGTTTGAAGAAGTATATTACATAAATGCCACAATTATAGGCATCATTTTGTTTTAGATGTTTCTTACTCACTATTTTCCAACTATCGTAATTCTGAAGTGCTTTCAATTGTTTACTCTTTTCTAAGTACATAATAAATTTTTTCAAATAAAGAGCACTTGTGGATTTTCGTTCACCGAATGGATCTATGTATGTGAATTCTCTCTTCGAAATATTGATTTCGACTGCGCACCAATGGTTTCCATTAACCAATAGGGGTATATATAAATGATCCTTCACAATCTTGAAATTTTCGAGGAATGAATGTTCTGGATGGCTGAAAATGAACTGGGCGTGAAGTCCAGCATTAACGATTTGATAATTCTCCTTCGTATTTATCATGTTCAAAATAAAATCTATTACAGCGTCGCTTAGCCAGTTTTCACTATTTAAACTCAAGTAATCCACTAGAGCTAATTTTTTGTGATAACGATCTAAAATTGAAACCACATAGCCTCTTCCATTAGGAAAATTATTGTAATAAGCATGGTCTCTTATGAGGCCATTATCAAAAAATTGGTGTTTTATTGTTCTTGATGGTATCCTACGGTGGTTCTCAACCTCGGAAGTTCTTTTACACAGTCTACAAATGAATTCTCCCGTGAAAGTCCTATCAGGCTCGCATATCTGATGTACCCAAAAATTGCATTCGTCACATTGTACCCAATTGGTGGCGGTTGTGTCCAAAGATCCCTCTGAACAGTACTGACAAATAGGTGTTTCGTTCGAGCCTTGTGAGTCTTCGTTCGGTAATCCTTGTTTTTCAGAAAAATTTTTCAAATGACGTCCTTCGAAATGTCCATTATGAACCGCTCTTCTTCTTTGCCACATTGCCCTTTCCTGTCTATGAACACGTCCTGTCAGATTACTCTTCGGTATCACGCAGAGGATTTCTTTATACTGTGACAGCACTGATTCTCTGGTAGCTCTTACAAACCGTGAGCATTTCCAATTTCTTTCTCCTCGTAATACATAATGTTTCATCGTATTGAAGTAATTTTCAACAGGAGCATTACTTACTCTGTCCCTATCAAAGACTTCCAACATCATCGCTGACCACAGAGGCAAGAACGGTATATATTTCTTCAGAATCAGTTCGTACAGCTTAGGATTATAAAACTGATTCATGCCATCATTCACTTGATCAATTCTAATCTGATATTCAATCTTTTCGAAATGCCTGAAAAAAAAGCTCTGCTTGGCCAGAGAATTACTCTTTATCAGCCGCTATTAATAATAATTCATTAATTGATTTTTTTACTGTCGAATTTTGATATTGACTACATAACAAAATGAATATATTTTTCATCCAATTCTCAATTTGGTCGAATTTTTTCAGCATCATACAGGCTGCCATCAAATCTTTAAATTGATTCTGAATATTGCATGGACCCACTGTATGTTCAATGTCCTTGCAAAACATTTTGACGAAATGAGCACAACATAAATGAAGGGAAATAAAATTTCCTGCACGTAGTCCAGCAACAATAAAAAAATTATCATAACAATAATTGATGTATTCGATCAATTGCATTTCACAAAATACGTGTGATAACGCATTCAAACTGGCTAAGCAAAAATCAGTAACAACACCAGTAAAAGTTGGCCAGGTCGAATGCTCTTGAGCGAAATACTTGAAATCTGATAAGAATTTACGTATATCTCGGGTGTAGTGTGTCCCAGAAATGAATTCCATAACTGGAAAAATTCGCTGGTTGCTAGTTTGAATAACCCCAGAATACAGATAAATACGTTTGCATTCTTTATAAGGCTTTCTCACAATAGACCCTGTTGCATCGAAGTGTAATAGGAACTTGGATTGTTTAGTCTTTTTTTCATATTTTAGTACTTGCAGTTGTTCTTTACTGAAAAGTTTAACCATAAATGGAACGGTAACTTCTTGTATATATTCCCCATTACTTAACTGCATCTTACACATATCATTCAAATCATTCACATCTCTATCGAGTTGTCTTTTTGCTTCCGACCTAATTTTCCGTATGGTTGGATCAGATTTGATATCCTGAAGGTTTCCCTCCTTTATCAACATTTTGTCCGCTTTCTGAAGAGTTTTCTTCTTATATTCGGATGGCTTCAAAAGCAGTAACTTCTTTTTGGCCTTAAATCTCTCGTGGCCTTTAATATAGGTCGTAATTAACTTTTCGTGATAATAGTCTTTAGAAGAACTATAAACACTAATACATTTTTTGGAGACTTTAATTCGGAACTTTTTGCAGCTCCGCTTGTTATGGATGCAATAAGCCAATATAAGTATATCCCCATTTTTCAACTGTTTTTTATCTTTTATTGCCAGAGAACAAGTGTTATTCACATACTTTCGGATTCTATTTCTTATATAATAGTTCATATAACTTTTACCAGAAGAGTTTTCGAATAAATATTTTCGATGTGCGTCAGGTATGTCAAATATACCCTCAAAAATAACGCAGTTTTTATAAGATAAAAGTTTCCCGGTTCTGCGAATTCGGTTAGTACTACCAAAAGGAATTAATTCCTTCACTACAGGATCGGAAAGATGGAGATCGCTTGATAACTCTAAAGCGTTAATGGTAACATCCTTATAATCCATCGTTGCATTTCCGATTTCATAGGATATAGCACTGCCACAATTCTTTTTTTGAATGGGAGATAGATGACATTCGTTGGAGATCAATGTATTACCGATATCTTTCTCAGGAGTTGAAGTAGGAAATATTATTCTATCATCTGGAATTATCTCATTCTCGTTTTCCGTTGGAAAGCAAGAATTCAGGGTGAGAATAACTTCGTCTTTATTTCTCTTCATATACTGACATAATATGCTCGGAAATATTTTCAGTTCAAATGACATGGCTTTTATAGCATCACTCCTTGGATCAATTAGCTCATGATAGTTATGATTCACAATATTTGTTTTTATGTATTCTAATATAGCCGATAGCACGCTATATTTTTTATAAACCATAATTATGAGCTTTGGTTTTTAATCCCGCTGATGGACAGATAAATGAGAGCCAATTGAAAAACTGGAGATTGTAATGGAACAAATAATAATAAACAAAAATAAAAATGAACTAGGGTTACAAGCAGGACAAAGGAACAAACGAAAGAATTGGTGAATTCGAAAACAGGATGTCAATAAACCACAAAGAGAACAAAGAATAACTATTCGTAATTAGTAAAAACAACAAAAATAAATTCTAAAGGAAACAAAAATATATGCAAAACGAACGGAATTATAAATTCGAAAACCTGTACACAATCACAAGAATCTAGTTATGAGGCTTTTCAGTAAAACAAAGAGCTAAAAAGAAAGAACAGAAAACTTCAAATAATTAATAAAAACAGACTGCTATTCAAAATGTACTACGAACCTAAGAAAATAAAAAATAAAAGAATATTCGTCTAGATATCGAGACCAAGATACTAATAACTAACTTAATTTATTTAAATAAATCAAAAATATTCAGAGAGTATTGACTACTTCAACCAGGATACGCGCAAAAAGTGAAACCATCAAGAAATTGCTGCGTACTGACTGCATGAAATCCGAGCTATAAACTTCGCTTGTATCGCCACGCGGAACGTCAGGCATAAGGTAAACTTTCCTAGCGTGGTGGTCCGGTTCAGCGTTATAAACGGACTTCTAATCGGAACTCTGTGCGATGAAATTCCCATCGTTTGTAAATTCTTCTCATATTCGATCATACATACAGGGTGTTTCACGAATGATTGTACAGGCTTTCAGTGCAGATGCAGGACATTTTGGTGAGTCTAAATCAGTGTTCGAAATATGTCCTAACCATATTCGTTCAAGAGATACAGGATCGTTTATGTATTTTATCAAAAACTTTCAATCGGCATAACTCTTGAACGCCAGCATTGATCTTCATGAAAATTTCAGGGAATGAGTATTATAGGCCTATGCCTTATATTCTCTTATAATGACTTGCTGATAGCGCAGATCCGAACTGAGAAAATTATTTTCTTTATTCCACATCTTGTAAAACATCAAATTTTCAATGAGTGAATTTTTTCTCATAATATAGTCTATATACTATATCAAACAAAGCCTATTGGCAATAATGGCACACTTCGCATCAATATTTTATGAACCATTGAATATCTGGAATTTTCAATTTATATAGATTCGTAGGTCAGTGTTTATTATGAATTGAAAATTCCAGAAATTCAATGGTTCATAAAATATTGATGCGAAGTGTGCCATTATTGCCAATAGGCTTGTTTGATATAGTATTTAGACTATATTATGAGAAAAAATTAACTCATTGAAAATTTGATGTTTTACAAGGTGTGGAATAAAGAAAATAATTTTCTCCGTCCGGACCTGCGCTATCAGCAAGTCATTATAAGAGAATATAAGGCATAGGCCTATAATACTCATTCCCTGAAATTTTCATGAAGATCAATGCTGGCGTTCAAGAGTTATGCCGATTGAAAGTTTTTGATAAAATACATAAACGATCCTGTATCTCTTGAACGAATATGGTTAGGACATATTTCGAACACTGATTTAGACTCACCAAAATGTCCTGCATCTGCACTGAAAGCCTGTACAATCATTCGTGAAACACCCTGTATGTATGATCGAATATGAGAAGAATTTACAAACGATGGGAATTTCATCGCACAGAGTTCCGATTAGAAGTCCGTTTATAACGCTGAACCGGACCACCACGCTAGGAAAGTTTACCTTATGCCTGACGTTCCGCGTGGCGATACAAGCGAAGTTTATAGCTCGGATTTCATGCAGTCAGTACGCAGCAATTTCTTGATGGTTTCACTTTTTGCGCGTATCCTGGTTGAAGTAGTCAATACTCTCTGAATATTTTTGATTTATTTAAATAAATTAAGTTAGTTATTAGTATCTTGGTCTCGATATCTAGACGAATATTCTTTTATTTTTTATTTTCTTAGGTTCGTAGTACATTTTGAATAGCAGTCTGTTTTTATTAATTATTTGAAGTTTTCTGTTCTTTCTTTTTAGCTCTTTGTTTTACTGAAAAGCCTCATAACTAGATTCTTGTGATTGTGTACAGGTTTTCGAATTTATAATTCCGTTCGTTTTGCATATATTTTTGTTTCCTTTAGAATTTATTTTTGTTGTTTTTACTAATTACGAATAGTTATTCTTTGTTCTCTTTGTGGTTTATTGACATCCTGTTTTCGAATTCACCAATTCTTTCGTTTGTTCCTTTGTCCTGCTTGTAACCCTAGTTCATTTTTATTTTTGTTTATTATTATTTGTTCCATTACAATCTCCAGTTTTTCAATTGGCTCTCATTTATCTGTCCATCAGCGGGATTAAAAACCAAAGCTCATAATTATGGTTTATAAAAAATATAGCGTGCTATCGGCTATATTAGAATACATAAAAACAAATATTGTGAATCATAACTATCATGAGCTAATTGATCCAAGGAGTGATGCTATAAAAGCCATGTCATTTGAACTGAAAATATTTCCGAGCATATTATGTCAGTATATGAAGAGAAATAAAGACGAAGTTATTCTCACCCTGAATTCTTGCTTTCCAACGGAAAACGAGAATGAGATAATTCCAGATGATAGAATAATATTTCCTACTTCAACTCCTGAGAAAGATATCGGTAATACATTGATCTCCAACGAATGTCATCTATCTCCCATTCAAAAAAAGAATTGTGGCAGTGCTATATCCTATGAAATCGGAAATGCAACGATGGATTATAAGGATGTTACCATTAACGCTTTAGAGTTATCAAGCGATCTCCATCTTTCCGATCCTGTAGTGAAGGAATTAATTCCTTTTGGTAGTACTAACCGAATTCGCAGAACCGGGAAACTTTTATCTTATAAAAACTGCGTTATTTTTGAGGGTAAATTTGACATACCTGACGCACATCGAAAATATTTATTCGAAAACTCTTCTGGTAAAAGTTATATGAACTATTATATAAGAAATAGAATCCGAAAGTATGTGAATAACACTTGTTCTCTGGCAATAAAAGATAAAAAACAGTTGAAAAATGGGGATATACTTATATTGGCTTATTGCATCCATAACAAGCGGAGCTGCAAAAAGTTCCGAATTAAAGTCTCCAAAAAATGTATTAGTGTTTATAGTTCTTCTAAAGACTATTATCACGAAAAGTTAATTACGACCTATATTAAAGGCCACGAGAGATTTAAGGCCAAAAAGAAGTTACTGCTTTTGAAGCCATCCGAATATAAGAAGAAAACTCTTCAGAAAGCGGACAAAATGTTGATAAAGGAGGGAAACCTTCAGGATATCAAATCTGATCCAACCATACGGAAAATTAGGTCGGAAGCAAAAAGACAACTCGATAGAGATGTGAATGATTTGAATGATATGTGTAAGATGCAGTTAAGTAATGGGGAATATATACAAGAAGTTACCGTTCCATTTATGGTTAAACTTTTCAGTAAAGAACAACTGCAAGTACTAAAATATGAAAAAAAGACTAAACAATCCAAGTTCCTATTACACTTCGATGCAACAGGGTCTATTGTGAGAAAGCCTTATAAAGAATGCAAACGTATTTATCTGTATTCTGGGGTTATTCAAACTAGCAACCAGCGAATTTTTCCAGTTATGGAATTCATTTCTGGGACACACTACACCCGAGATATACGTAAATTCTTATCAGATTTCAAGTATTTCGCTCAAGAGCATTCGACCTGGCCAACTTTTACTCGTGTTGTTACTGATTTTTGCTTAGCCAGTTTGAATGCGTTATCACAGGTATTTTGTGAAATGCAATTGATCGAATACATCAATTATTGTTATGATAATTTTTTTATTGTTGCTGGACTACGTGCAGGAAATTTTATTTCCCTTCATTTATGTTGTGCTCATTTCGTCAAAATGTTTTGCAAGGACATTGAACATACAGTGGGTCCATGCAATATTCAGAATCAATTTAAGGATTTGATGGCAGCCTGTATGATGCTGAAAAAATTCGACCAAATTGAGAATTGGATGAAAAATATATTCATTTTGTTATGTAGTCAATATCAAAATTCGACAGTAAAAAAATCAATTAATGAATTATTATTAATAGCGGCTGATAAAGAGCACTCTATACATACGGATTACATACATGATCTGAAGTCAACAGGAATTTCTAAAGAAAACGATCCTCCCAGTAATTCTCTGGCCAAGCAGAGCTTTTTTTTCAGGCATTTCGAAAAGATTGAATATCAGATTAGAATTGATCAAGTGAATGATGGCATGAATCAGTTTTATAATCCTAAGCTGTACGAACTGATTCTGAAGAAATATATACCGTTCTTGCCTCTGTGGTCAGCGATGATGTTGGAAGTCTTTGATAGGGACAGAGTAAGTAATGCTCCTGTTGAAAATTACTTCAATACGATGAAACATTATGTATTACGAGGAGAAAGAAATTGGAAATGCTCACGGTTTGTAAGAGCTACCAGAGAATCAGTGCTGTCACAGTATAAAGAAATCCTCTGCGTGATACCGAAGAGTAATCTGACAGGACGTGTTCATAGACAGGAAAGGGCAATGTGGCAAAGAAGAAGAGCGGTTCATAATGGACATTTCGAAGGACGTCATTTGAAAAATTTTTCTGAAAAACAAGGATTACCGAACGAAGACTCACAAGGCTCGAACGAAACACCTATTTGTCAGTACTGTTCAGAGGGATCTTTGGACACAACCGCCACCAATTGGGTACAATGTGACGAATGCAATTTTTGGGTACATCAGATATGCGAGCCTGATAGGACTTTCACGGGAGAATTCATTTGTAGACTGTGTAAAAGAACTTCCGAGGTTGAGAACCACCGTAGGATACCATCAAGAACAATAAAACACCAATTTTTTGATAATGGCCTCATAAGAGACCATGCTTATTACAATAATTTTCCTAATGGAAGAGGCTATGTGGTTTCAATTTTAGATCGTTATCACAAAAAATTAGCTCTAGTGGATTACTTGAGTTTAAATAGTGAAAACTGGCTAAGCGACGCTGTAATAGATTTTATTTTGAACATGATAAATACGAAGGAGAATTATCAAATCGTTAATGCTGGACTTCACGCCCAGTTCATTTTCAGCCATCCAGAACATTCATTCCTCGAAAATTTCAAGATTGTGAAGGATCATTTATATATACCCCTATTGGTTAATGGAAACCATTGGTGCGCAGTCGAAATCAATATTTCGAAGAGAGAATTCACATACATAGATCCATTCGGTGAACGAAAATCCACAAGTGCTCTTTATTTGAAAAAATTTATTATGTACTTAGAAAAGAGTAAACAATTGAAAGCACTTCAGAATTACGATAGTTGGAAAATAGTGAGTAAGAAACATCTAAAACAAAATGATGCCTATAATTGTGGCATTTATGTAATATACTTCTTCAAACAGATAATAAAAAATAAGTCTCTTCAAGAATCGGCCAATATGGATGATTTGAGACAGGAATTTCAGACCGAGATCTTGAAATCATCTATATCTGTAGAGAACATATGTCTCATCTGTGGAAGTGCCCGGAACGATATTTCTAGAAGATGTAAGCTTTGTTTGCGAATATTTCATGAACGATGTTTGTTCAACATTGAATTTGAAAATGATATTTGTGGACTATGTTTTCAATACAGCTACAAATAGGGAATTTCAAGATCAAATCTGCTATTTTGCATAAATGATTGACTTGAAGTCACGGAAGTAATTTCAGGATTTAAATGGATTAAATTTCAATTTTACGCATTTGAAATTGTATATGCAACACTTAAATTGGTAATTTTTATGTAAGGTTTTCACTGACGTACGGAACAATACGCTATTATTTCGTTTCAATATCCGCAATTTGGGGTATATACTACTACCTCTAAATGAATATTTAGTAATGAAAGTGTCCCCCCTCGCATCCCTAGCGGTGTAAGTAAATGAGTTAAACGCTGTTATTATCTACTGGGGCTTACTAACACTACCTCCAATTTGTAGTTCGATCCTATGTACAGTTTTTCAGATAATGAATACTCAGTTGTAAAAATGTCCCCCCTCGGCCCCCTGAAGGTGTAAGTGAGTGAGGTAAAGTGGATTTTTTCTGCTGGGGCTTCTTAATTCTACCTCAAAATTTGATATTGATCCTATGTACCGTTTTCCAGATAATGAATATTTAGTAATAAAATGTCCCCCCTCGTCCCCCTGAGGGTGTAAGTGAATGAGGTAAAGTGGTTTTTTTTCTGCTGCGGCTTCTCAATTTTTCCTCAAAATTTGATATTGATCCAATGTACCGTTTTTTAGATTATGAATATTTAGTAATAAAAATGTCCCCCCTCGCCCCCCTGAGGGTGTAAGTGAATGAGGTAAAGTGGATTTTTTTCTGCTACGGGTTCTCAATTTTGCCTCAAAATTTGATATTGATCCTATGTACCGTTTTTCAGATAATGAATATTTAGTAATAAAAATGTCCCCCCTCGCCCCCCTGGGGGTGTAAGTGAATGAGGTAAAGTGGGTTTTTTTCTGCTACGGCTTCTCAACTTTGCCTCAACATTTGATATTGATCCTATGTACCGTTTTTCAGATAATGAATATTTAGTAATAAAAATGTCCCCCCTCGCCCCCCTGGGGGTGTAAGTGAATGAGGTAAAGTGGATTTTTTTCTGCTACGGGTTCTCAATTTTTCCTCAAAATTTGATATTGATCCTATGTACCGTTTTTCAGATAATGAATATTTAGTAATAAAAATGTCCCCCCTCGCCCCCCTGAGGGTGTAAGTGAATGGGGTAAAGTGTGTTTTTTTCTGCTACGGGTTCTTAATTCTACCTCAAAATTTGATATTGATCCTATGTACCGTTTTTCAGATAATGAATATTTAGTAATAAAAGTCTCCCCCCTTGCCCCCCCCTGAGGGTGTAAGTAAATGAGGTAAAAGCTGTTTTTTTCTGCTAGGGCTTATTAAAACTACCTCCAATTTTTAGTTCGATCCTATGTACAGTTTTTCAGATAATGAATATTCAGTAATAAAAATGTCCCCCCTCGGCCCCCTGGAGGTGTAAGTGAATGAGGTAAAGTGGTTTTTTTTCTGCCGGGGCTTCTTAATTCTACCTCAGAATTTGAAATTGATCTTATGTACCGTTTTTCAGAAAATGAATATTTAGTAATAAAAGTGTCCCCCCTGGCCCCCCTTGAGGGTGTAAGTGAATGAGGTAAAGTGATTTTCCTTCTGCTAGGGCTTCTCAATCTTGCCTCAAAATTTGATTATGATCCTATGTACCGTTTTTCAGATAATGAATATTTAGTAATAAAAATGTCCCCCCTCGCCCCCCTGGGGATGTAAGTGAATGAGGTAAAGCTGGTTTTTTTCTGCTACGGCTTCTCATTTTTGCCTCAACATTTGATATTGATCCTATGTACCGTTTTTCAGATAATGAATATTTAGTAATAAAAATGTCCCCCCTCGCCCCCCTGAGGGTGTAAGTGAATGGGGTAAAGTGGGTTTTCTTCTGCTGGTGCTTCTTAATTCTACCTCGAAATTTGATATTGATCTTATGTACCGTTTTTCAGAAAATGAATATTTAGTAATAAAAGTGTCCCTCCTGGCCCCCCCTGAGGGTGTAAGTTAATGAGGTCAAGTGATTTTTTTTCTGCTAGGGCTTCTCAATTTTGCCTCAAAATTTGATATTGATCCTATGTACCGTTTTTCAGATAATGAATATTTAGTAATAAAAATGTCCCCCCTCGCCCCCCTGAGGGTGTAAGTGAATGAGGTAAAGTGGATTTTTTTCTGCTACGGGTTCTCAATTTTGCCTCAAAATTTGATATTGATCCTATGTACCGTTTTTCAGAAAATGAATATTTAGTAATAAAAATGTCCCCCCTCGCCCCCCTGGGGGTGTAAGTGAATGAGGTAAAGTGGGTTTTTTTCTGCTACGGCTTCTCAACTTTGCCTCAACATTTTATATTGATCCTATGTACCGTTTTTCAGATAATGAATATTTAGTAATAAAAATATCCCCCCTCTCCCCCCTGAGGGTGTAAGTGAATGAGGTAAAGTGAGTTTTCTTCTGCTGGTGCTTCTTAATTCTACCTCAAAATTTGATATTGATCTTATGTACCGTTTTTCAGAAAATGAATATTTAGTAATAAAAGTGTCCCCCCTGGCCCCCTCTGAGGGTGTAAGTAAATGGGGTAAACACTACTTTTTTCTGCAGGGGCTTATTAAATCTACCTCCAATTTTTAGTTCGATCCCATGTACGGTTTTTCAGGTAATGAATATTTAGTAGTAAAAATGTCCCCCCTCGGCCCCCTTAGGGTGTAAGTGAATGCGGTAGAGTCAATTTTTTTCTGCTAGGGCTTCTCAATTTTGCCTCAAAATTTGATATTGATCCTATGTACCGTTTTTCAGATAATGAATATTTAGTAATAAAAGTGTCCCCCCTGGCCCCCCCTGAGGGTGTAAGTAAATGAAATATACGCTGTTTTTTTCTGCTGGGGCTTATTAAAACTACCTCCAATTTTTAGTTCGATCCTATGTACAGTTTTTCAGATAATGAATATTCTGAAATAAAAATGTCCCCCCTCGGCCCCCTGAAGGTGTAAGTGAATGAGGTGAAGAGGGTTTTTTTCTGCTGGGGCTTCTTAATTCTACCTCAAAATTTGATATTGATCTTATGTACCGTTTTTCAGAAAATGAATATTTAGTAATAAGAGTGTCCCCCCTGGCCCCCCTTGAGGGTGTAAGTTAATGAGGTAAACGGTATCTTTTTCTGCTGGGGCTTATTAAAACTACCTCCAATTTTTAGTTCGATCCTATGTACAGTTTTTCAGATAATGAATATTTAGTAGTGAAAATGTCCCCCCTCGCCCCCCTGAGAGTGTAAGTGAATGAGGTAAAGTGGCTTTTCTTCTGCTGGGGCTTCTTAATTCTACCTCAAAATTTGATATTGATCTTATGTACCGTTTTTCAGATAATGAATATTTAGTAATAACAATGTCCCCCCTCGCCCCCCTGGGGGTGTAAGTGAATGAGGTAAAGTGGATTTTTTTCTGCTACGGGTTCTCAATTTTTCCTCAAAATTTGATATTGATCCTATGTACCGTTTTTCAGATAATGAATATTTAGTAATAAAAGTCTCCCCCTTGCCCCCCCCCTGAGGGTGTAAGTAAATGAGGTAAAAGCTGTTTTTTTCTGCTAGGGCTTATTAAAACAACCTCCAATTTTTAGTTCGATCCTATGTACAGTTTTTCAGATAATGAATATTCAGTAATAAAAATGTCCCCCCTCGGCACCCTGGAGGTGTAAGTGAATGAGGTAAAGTGGGTTTTTTTCTGCTGGGGCTTCTTAATTCTACCTCAGAATTTGAAATTGATCTTATGTACCGTTTTTCAGAAAATGAATATACAGTAATAAAAGTGTCCCCCCTGGCCCCCCTTGAGGGTGTAAGTGAATGAGGTAAAGTGATTTTTCTTCTGCTAGGGCTTCTCAATCTTGCCTCAAAATTTGATATTGATCCTATGTACCGTTTTTCAGATAATGAATATTTAGTAATAAAAATGTCCCCCCTCGCCCCCCTGAGGGTGTAAGTGAATGAGGTAAAGTGGATTTTTTTCTGCTACGGGTTCTCAATTTTGCCTCAAAATTTGATATTGATCCTATGTACCGTTTTTCAGATAATGAATATTTAGTAATAAAAATATCCCCCCTCTCCCCCCTGAGGGTGTAAGTGAATGGGGTAAAGTGAGTTTTCTTCTGCTGGTGCTTCTTAATTCTACCTCAAAATTTGATATTGATCTTATGTACCGTTTTTCAGAAAATGAATATTTAGTAATAAAAGTGTCCCCCTGGCCCCCTATGAGGGTGTAAGTAAATGGGGTAAACACTACTTTTTTCTGCAGGGGCTTATTAAAACTACCTCCAATTTTTAGTTCGATCCCATGTACGGTTTTTCAGGTAATGAATATTTAGTAGTAAAAATGTCCCCCCTCGGCCCCCTTAGGGTGTAAGTGAATGCGGTAGAGTCAATTTTTTTTCTGCTAGGGCTTCTCAATTTTGCCTCAAAATTTGATATTGATCCTATGTACCGTTTTTCAGATAATGAATATTTAGTAATAAAAGTGTCCCCCCTGGACCCCCTGAGGGTGTAAGTAAATGAAATATACGCTGTTTTTTTCTGCTGGGGCTTATTAAAACTACCTCCAATTTTTAGTTCGATCCTATGTACAGTTTTTCAGATAATGAATATTCTGAAATAAAAATGTCCCCCCTCGGCCCCCTGAAGGTGTAAGTGAATGAGGTAAAGAGGGTTTTTTTCTGCTGGGGCTTCTTAATTCTACCTCAAAATTTGATATTGATCTTATGTACCGTTTTTCAGAAAATGAATATTTAGTAATAAGAGTGTCCCCCCTGGCCCCCCTTGAGGGTGTAAGTTAATGAGGTAAACGGTATCTTTTTCTGCTGGGGCTTATTAAAACTACCTCCAATTTTTAGTTCGATCCTATGTACAGTTTTTCAGATAATGAATATTTAGTAGTGAAAATGTCCCCCCTCGCCCCCCTGAGAGTGTAAGTGAATGAGGTAAAGTGGATTTTCTTCTGCTGGGGCTTCTTAATTCTACCTCAAAATTTGATATTGATCTTATGTACCGTTTTTCAGATAATGAGTATTTAGTAATAAAAGTCTCCCCCTTGCCCCCCCCTGAGGGTGTAAGTAAATGAGGTAAACGCTGTTTTTCTCTGCTAGGGCTTATTAAAACTACCTCCAATTTTTAGTTCGATCCTATGTACAGTTTTTCAGATAATGAATATTCAGTAATAAAAATGTCCCCCCTCGGCCCCCTGGAGGTGTAAGTGAATGAGGTAAAGTGGGTTTTTTTTTGCTGGGGCTTCTTAATTCTACCTCAGAATTTGATATTGATCTTATGTACCGTTTTTCACAAAATGAATATTTAGTAATAAAAGTGTCCCCCCTGGCCCCCCCTCGGGGTGTAAGTGAATGAGGTAAAGTGATTTTTTTTCTGCTAGGGCTTCTCAATCTTGCCTCAAAATTTGATATTGATCCTATGTACCGTTTTTCAGATAATGAATATTTAGTAATAAAAATGTCCCCCTTCGCCCCCCTGGGGGTGTAAGTGAATGAGGTAAAGTGGGTTTTTTTCTGCTACGGCTTCTCAACTTTGCCTCAACATTTGATATTGATCCTATGTACCGTTATTCAGATAATGAATATTTAGTAATAAAAATGTCCCCCCTCGCCCCCCTGAGGGTGTAAGTGAATAAGGTAAAGTGGGTTTTCTTCTGCTGGTGCTTCTTAATTCTACCTCGAAATTTGATATTGATCTTATGTACCGTTTTTCAGAAAATGAATATTTAGTAATAAAAGTGTCCCCCCTGGCCCCCCCTGAGGGTGTAAGTGAATGAGGTAAAGTGATTTTTTTTCTGCTAGGGCTTCTCAATTTTGCCTCAAAATTTGATATTGATCCTATGTACCGTTTTTCAGATAATGAATATTTAGTAATAAAAATGTCCCCCTCGCCCCCTTGAGGGTGTAAGTGAATGAGGTAAAGTGGATTTTTTTCTGCTACGGGTTCTCAATTTTGCCTCAAAATTTGATATTGATCCTATGTACCGTTTTTCAGATAATGATTATTTAGTAATAAAAGTGTCCCCCCTGGCCCCCCCTGAGGGTGTAAGTAAATGGGGTAAACGCTATTTTTTTCTGCTGGGGCTTAGTAAAACAACCTCCAATTTTTAGTTCAATCCTATGTACAGTTTTTCAGATAATGAATATTCAGTAATAAAAATGTCCCCCCTCGGCCCCCCTGAAGGTATAAGTGAATTAGGTAAAGTGGGTTTTTTCTGCTTGGGCTTCTTAATTCTACCTCAGAATTTGATATTGATCCTATGTACCGTTTTTCAGATAATGAATATTTAGTAATAAAAGTGTCCCGCCTGCCCCCCCTTGAGGGTGTAAGTAAATGGGGTGAACGCTATTTTTTTCTATTGGGGCTTATTAAAACTACCTCCAATTTTTAGTTCGATCCTATGTACAGTTTTTCAGATAATGAATATTTAGTAATAAAAATGTCCCCCTCAGCCCCCTGATGGTGTAAGTGAATGAGGTAAAGTGGGTTTTTTTCTGCTGGTGCTTCTTAATTCTACCTCAGCAGTTGATATTGATCCTATGTACCGTTTTCAGATAATGAATATTTAGTAATAAAAGGTCCCCCCTGGCCCCCCCCTGAGGGTGTAAGTAAATGGGGTGAACGCTATTTTTTTCTGCTGGGGCTTATTAAAACTACCTCCAATTTTTAGTTCGATCCTATTTACAGTTTTTCAGATAATGAATATTTAGTAGTAAAAATGTCCCCCCTCGGCCCCCTGAGGGTGTAAGTGAATGCGGTAAAGTGGGTTTTTTTCTGCTTGGGCTTCTCAATTTTGCCTCAAAATTTGATATTGATCCTATGTACCGTTTTTCAGATAATGAATATTTAGTAATAAAAGTGTCCCCTCTGGCCCCCACTGAGGGTGTAAGTAAATGGGGTAATCGTAATTTTTTTCTGCTGGGGCTTCTTAAAACGACCTCCAATTTTTAGTTCGATCCTATGTACAGTTTTTCAGATAATGAATATTTAGTGATAGAAATGGCCCCCCTCGGCCCCCTGAAGGTGTAAGTGAATGAGGTAAAGTGGGTTTTTTTCTGCTGGGGCTTCTTAATCCTACCTCAAAATTCGATATTGATCTTATGTACCGTTTTTCAGAAAATGAATATTTCGTAATAAAGGTGTCCCCCCTGGCCCCCCCTGAAGGTGTAAGTTAATGAGGTAAACGCAATTTCTTTCTGCTGGGGCTTCTTGAAACTATCTCCAATTTTTAGTTCGATCCTATGTACTGTTTTTTAGATAATGAATATTTAGTAATAAAATAATCCCCCCCAGCCCCCTAAGGGTGTAAGTGAATGCGGTAAACTGATTTTTTTTCTGCTAGGGCTTCTCAATTTTGCTTCAAAATTTGATATTGATCCTATGTACCGTTTTTCAGATAATGAATATTTAGTAATAAAAATGTCCCTCCTCGGCCCCCTGAGGGTGTAAGTGAATGAGGTAAAGTGGGTTTTTTCTGCTCGTGCTTCTCAATTCTACCTCAAAATTTGATATTTTCCGGTTTTCAGATAATGAATATTTAGTAATAAAAGTCTCCCCCTGGCCCCTTCTGAGGGTGTAAGTAAATGAGGTAAATGCTATTTTTTTCTGCTGGGGCTTATTAAAACTACCTCCAATTTTTAGTTCGATCCTATGTACAGTTTTTCAGATAATGAATATTTAGTAATAAAAATGTCCCCCCTCGGCCCCCTGAAGGTGTAAGTGAACTAACTGAGGGTGTAAGTAAGTTAGGGACACGGGGTATTTTTCTGCTGGGGGTTCTTAATTCTCCGTCAAAATTAGATATCGATTCTATGTACTATTTTTCAGATATTTAATATTAGGTCTTTCAGTTATGAAATTTCCCTTGGAGGTGTAAGTGAACCATCCCCTTATGCTAACAATTTTGTTTCCGAATGTGATAAATATTCTCTGTACATTTTTTAAATATTCAATATCAAGTTAGTCAAATGTCTCCCCACCGGTAGCTGTGTCATCCCTGAATTAGATTTTCCCCCTTTTTTAATATATACTGATATTACTGATATCCCTTAGATTCCTGCAGATGTAAATGGATGAACTAAATGCACTCTTCGATACCATACCTCATATCAGATGAATGTGTTCCCACATTCAATTACTCAGACGCGACTGTTCGTATCTGTTTGCATCAGTATCCGTCCAATTGTACAGTAGCCGTCCAATTGTACAGTAGCGTACGAATACTTCAAGGTCAAATTCTGCTATCTCATTCGGCTGTTTTCACACCGGTCGAAGGGGGCGAGGCTTACGCAAGCCGGAGTAGGTACCCGTTTTCGGGCGTATTGTCAACCCACTGGGAAAATTATAAATATTGGTCCTACTTCCGGGAGTTGAGAATTTTTGAGGAAATTTCCTCCTCTTTTTAAAATTTGAATTATCTCAGATATTTTTTGAGATATTGGGGAAAAACCAAACCCCATTCTTTTTCGCGCGTATGTTCTGGGGAACATCGCGTTATCATTTTGCCCAAATGTCTGTAACTTTCTAATTTTTTGACGAAAATGGTCTCAAACGATTTAGTTCGACTCCCCAATGAAGAATTAGAGGTCAAAGGGCATAGCCGGTTAAATATGGGAAATCTGCCCCCATGGCTTTTTTGACTTACACTCAGGGGATCGATTTGGCATCGAATAAAAATAATTCACCTCAATTTTTAGCCCTTCAACTCAAATGGCTTTCGAGATTTTCAAAAAAACCTGTTTTTTAGATTTTAATTTTATTTTTATAGTAAAATTCGGAATTAATCAATGGTGATTTTTTTTCTTATTCATAGGAGTCTAAAATATAAAAAAAACATACGATCATGCTTCCTTAACGAAAAGCCGATTTTTAACGAAGGAAAGAAAATGAAAATTTTCTTTTTTTTAACCTTTTTGAAATATGTCAATCATCAAAACTCGTCAGAACATGTCTTTTATGCTCCTCTAGACTCAGGAATTTTTTTGGATTTTTTGAAGTGGTGGAACAATTTCAAAAAAATTAAAAACTCATTTTTTTTCCTAAAATCCTGCGATTTAACACACGTTCATTTGAAACAATACGTAGGAAAATTTTTTTTATGTAAAATACGTTCAAAGATAAACATAAAAAATTAGGAATCTAAAGTAAGTAAAAGGGCTAATGATTCGAAAGACACTTGGAGACGATTTTTATATTTTTTTATACAATTGGAAATCATTTTTGATACATAATAAAAATATATAATATATAAAAATAACAAAAATTATAATCGAAACAATTACTGGATTAGTCTTCATCACTGTCTTCATTCATTACGACGCTAATGTAATTGTGTGAATTATGAGTAAAGAAAAAATTTTTGCTTGTTTTTTAAAAAAAAAAATGTGTTAATACGCAGGATTTTAGGATAAAAATTAGTTTTTAATTTTTTTGGAATTGTTCCACCACTTCAAAAAATCCAAAAAAATTCCTGAGTCTATAGCAGCATAAAAGACATGTTCTGACGAGTTTTGGTGATTGACATATTTCAAAAAGGCTAAAAAAAAATGATTTTAATTTTCTTTCCTTCGTTAAAAATCGGCTTTTCGTTAAGGAACCATGATCGTATGTTTTTTTTATATTTTAGACTCCTAAGAATAAGGAAAAAAATCAACATTGATTAGTTCCGAATTTTACTACAAAAATAAAATTAAAATCTAAAAAACAGGTTTTTTTGAAAATCTCGAAAGCCGTTTGAGTTGAAGGGCTAAAAATTGAGGTGAATTATTTTTATTCGATGCCAAATCGATCCCCTGAGTGTAAGTCAAAAAAATGGGGGCAGATTTCCCATATTTATCCGGCTATGCCCTTTGATTCTGTCCGGCCGTTGTAGAGTGCCAACGCGAAAATTCTTGCAAAACTTCGTGAGGATAGTATTTGTAGAAAATTTCTAAAAAATCATTGAAAATTGAAAAAAAAAATCTATATATCAGTAACTATTCGTTTGAAATTGCTGAAATTGCAAGAGCCTTCATAACCTAACTCTACTGTCAAGTTTGAAGATTTAACACGATCGGTTAAATATTGTTGGAGATTCGAGCATTCTTGTGAGAGTTCAGTAAATTGGTGACCGTTGCCTCGATAACTTTCGAACGAAAGGAGATAGGGACTTGCAATTTTCAGGGTATGTTTCGTATCCGAAAGGGAGAGTTGAGTTCGTTTTTGGGCATAATCGGTCTAACGGTTTCCGAGTTATACCCACCTGAAATATTATTTGCTTGATAACTCAAAAAATAAATATTCGATCGAATTGAAGCTTGGTAACTAGTAGTAGAAAATCAACATAAAGACGTGTTTAAAATTTTGTAAGAACCGTACTAGACTACTGGCCCATGCTGAAAAAATTATGGGTCATTTGAACCACCAGGTGACCTATCTAGAACGATATAAGAGCATAAAATAATAAGATTCAGCACTATGCCGTCACTTGTAAGCTGTCCAACTGAGTGCAGGTGAGAATTCGAAAGTACAGGTAGAGTGAGTACATTTTGGTCACATATTTTTGTACGGCATTCTTACCACCGATAGATCCATGAAAAATAATAAGAAAACGCGCAGTGCCGTACAAAAATGGTGGTCCACAAAGTCGATTTTTTTTTTATTTTCTGACAATTACCAGGGTAAATTTGGTCATTTGATCTTGTACGGCATCTGTGTCATACTATTTCAATACTGCTTCTAATCCATTATTCCGCAACGCCGTACAAAAATCATGCGACAAGGGGAAAAAATCGAGGGTTGTAATCCCCTCTCTTTCCGTAGTCCAGGGGGTGATTTGAAAAAGTACGGCTTCGGTTCCAAAACATTATCTAGCACTCAAAAGTACTATTAAAAATAATGCCGTCAAAAAATGATTGTTCATTTGAATGTAAATCAATAATTACCTTAATTGCATCGTATCCTTGATTTTTAGAGCTGTAAAGTCATTTGATCCTGTACGGGAACTTTTTTTTTAACATGATATTGTAAAATACAATTGTTATATAGTATTGCCGTTCAAAAAAAACCGTTCTAAAAAAAAATTATAGAGAAATACAAAAACTGAAATTTTGCGAATTATTGTAAAAGTTTAAATATCATAGATTAATGAAATATAGCAGTTTTCTACATTTTATCCCTTGTTTTAAATAGTATTAACATATATAAAATAGGAAAAAATGATGCAGTACATTTTTATGCACACCATATCTTAGGCTGATGAAAGTTACGCTACAATTTTGAGGGTACTTTATGGCCATCTGATACAGTACGGTATCAACATAATTTTGAAGAGAACAATTGATAATATGGAAAATCACTATGACGTCTAACTGAACTGAAACGGTGTGTATATTATGTCCAAGAATTGAAACTGTCAATCCCAGTATCAACAGTTTTGTATACTTTTTGGTTCAATATATACTTCAAATCTTATTGATACATACATATAATTGATTTGTTTCATTTTAATGATGTGAATAAATAAAACAATCATGTTTTAGAAAAATTCGAAATATTTAATGATAATAATAAAAAAAAATGGTCATTTCATAAAAAAAAAATTCATAAATTTAATGATGATAATAAGAAATATGGTTTTTGTTTGAATTATTCTGTATCGGAATCCGTTGCTGAATTGTTATCAGAATCAACGTCTTCATCGACGTCCGAATTATCTTCTCTCGGGTCCAAGCCGAGTACATCCGAATAAAATACGATATTCCCTACAAATGCTAAACGTCGTAACAGAACGTCGCGTCGCTCCAAAAATGTGCGAGTACTTACGATACTGAAATTAGCAGAATTATTTTTGAAAAATTAAAAATAAAATTGCACATCTACATAATTCAAGTATAAATCGATAGTAAACAAACCCATATATGACATAGTTTCTAACTAGGAACCTAGAATCACGAAAAGACTGAAAATTTGTACAAATAAACTATCTAAATGCCGTATAAAATAAATTTCACCTTACATTTCGTTATATAGATTTTTTATTTTTTATTTTTTCTATTTAATTTTTTTTCCCTTTGAACCAACGAAAATGTACGGCATATGAAAAAATATTATCTATGCATAAAATACTTTCAAAATAAATTTATTTCATGTTGTGTCAAATCACCTGCTGGATTACGGAAAGAGAGGGGATTAAAACCCTCGATTTATTCCCCTTGTCGCATGATTTTTGTACGGCGTTGCGGAATAATGGATTAGAAGCAGTATTGAAATAGTATGACACAGATGCCGTACAAGATCAAATGACCAAATTTACCCTGGTAATTGTCAGAAAATGAAAAAAAAAATTCGACTTTGTGGACCACCATTTTTGTACGGCACTGCGCGTTTTCTTATTATTTTTCATGGATCTATCGGTGGTAAGAATGCCGTACAAAAATATGTGACCAAAATGTACTCACTCTACCTGTACTTTCGAATTCTCACCTGCACTCAGTTGGACAGCTTACAAGTGACGGCATAGTGCTGAATCTTATTATTTTATGCTCTTACATCGTTCTAGATAGGTCACCTGGTGGTTCAAATGACCCATAATTTTTTCAGCATGGGCCAGTAGTCTATACCCATAGGAAATTTTAAAAAAATGACGAAAAAGAAAATTTTAAGTACCGTACCCCTAGAAAATTTCAAAAAAATCACGAAAAAAAAAATTGGTTCAAGCACTGACGTGAAGTCAGAAGCTTTTGCGCGTATGTTCTATTGTCCATTCTTCTGTATTGGACACCCTTAATCGAATTTACCATGGTTAATTATGTTGTCCATTCTCCTGTATTGGACACTTAATTCGAATTTACCATGGTAAATTCGAATTAAGAGTGTCCAATACAGAAGAATGGACAATAGAACATACGGGCAAAAGCTTCTGACTTCACGTCAGTGATTGAACCAATTTTTTTTCACTCAATTGCTTATAACTATTGCAATCTTTGCGCGCGGCCTTAGCATTTTCTCAAAAACTATCTACATGTCATTCCGAATCGAATGACACCTCAATCATAATTTCCGGAGAATACGCAAAAATTTTGACCTAAAAAGCACTTGTTGACTAGACTACTAGGACCTCTAATTCGGAGGCAAACTATGTCATCGGCACGGAGGAAGCATAATTAGCCTGTGCGATATATATGCGGGTATATTTTGTGTTCAGGAAGCTCTTCGAATCATACTTTCGACATATTACACGCTGATGAAACTTACACCCCCAATATTTCAAAATGATTTATCTACGACGCCTATGCTTATGGATTCAATTGGAGGTTATATAATTTCACTCAAATTATTAGACATCTTACTCATATATTTACTTGATATTTGCAGACCTTGTTCGATACGAACGAAAAGAGGAGAGTCACCAATTACCAAATATGGCGAAGGAAATTGTCTTACTACTCCTTTGTCGGAATTCAGTGCTCCAAATATCACTGACGTATGAATGAAACCTCAGGAACCTAAGCCTAGTTGTATAGGGCGTTTTTTTTAGCTGCATGAGATTTTTCGAAAGAGAAATAACTTTCAAATGACGTTTGTCAATGTGACAATTCTTTGACATTTATGTTTAGAGAGGTTTGTCATTTTGATCATGAATAACACTTCACAAACCAAATTGTGGAAATTTATTTCTCTATTTCAGTATCGTAATGAGTCCATTCCAGCACTAAAAACAGTTCTGGAATGAACTCATTCCAGCATTGTTTCTAGTTATATTTTTCGTTTTGTGGTAGTCAGCACTGACATTCGATCCTATCAAATTTCAACACACGTCAATTATCAATATAATATAATCTGGATATAGTGAAATAATGGAGGGAAAAGATTTATTTTCATTGAAAAATAAGGTACTAGAGATTTCCTTCTTGCTAATTTTGAATAATTCATGCTATTAGGAAACTGTTTTAAATCTGATCTCCATGCCATAGGTATGATTCAAATTCAAATTCCGTAATCTGTCAACTTTGGTAACAGTCACACCAACTGCCAAGATACAATACAAAAGTCACTAGGATGTATAATCCGGATTTTTCATGAAATTTCAACAGTATTTTACAAAACTTGCCTGAAATAGAGAAAATATCGTCTAATACTCGTTGCAGAAGGTAATTCCAACACTCATGCGTTCGAAAACTCGCTCCTTCGTCGCTCGTTTTCAAATTTCGCATTCGTGTTTGAATAGGAGCCCATTCTGCAACTTGTATTAGAATATACTATTTCAAACTCAGAGTTCAGTTCGCGAAATTTATACATATATACAGTTTGGAAAAGCCAAATAGAATCATTATCTTGGTTACTGTACATATTCATGGAAAATCACGAATTGTCATTCAACCCCTTTCGAAAGACAGGTGCAACCCCAAGTTTTTCAAATAGGAAGTATGGGCTTGTGATACATCTTTTGAAAGGTAGCGTCATACTTTATTCAGAAATGTTATCACTTTCATGTTTATTGTAGTACTCAAAATAGAAAATAATAAAATCATGTGATTCCCCCAAATGTTCCCAAATCTCATCAATATAATGCTAAACTTATTTGCATTCAAGATGTGATAGAAAGTTTTCCAGATGGTATCATGAAAACTATTTAAATCACTTTCTATGGCAATGTTAGTTTCTTTAGAATGCCTTCACAAATTGTTTTTTGCTGATAAGTTGTAGTTTATAAATTCTATAATTTGTGTTTGAATCTCATTAACTTCAATTTTGAATAATGGTTCGATTAACGGAAATGCACAATATAACAATATTACAAATGATTGGTTACCGAAGTATCACCTGAACAAAAAAATAAGTAAGTCGCTCGTTTCATGAGAAATATCCGAATTTGCTGCCTATAACCCAAGGGACGATAAGTAACATAGAGAAGCAGTTTCTCGAGTTTGGGCATGTAAGGCAGATTAATAAAGCAGCTGCTAATACACTGTTTGAGGATATGAAATTAGAAATTGGAAAAACCACATAAATCGAGTAGATATGCCTCCACAACATTCAATGTCAGCGATACATCGATTCTGAACATATTACAATGAAATAAAATGCATAAATAAATTAAATAGGAATCCATTGATATTATTCCCAATTCTGAAAAACCAATACTTTCGGAGTTATTTTTTTTACGTCATCGAAAATTAGGCTGCTTTTTCAATATTAAGTCAAAATAAGGTGAAAAAATAAATATTTGAAATCAAAAAAATTACAGTGGGTTTAGGGCATAAAAAGATAAGTTTTCACAAAATTTCCTGAATAATGTTTTTTTTGTACAAGATAAAAATAAAAAAACCAAAAACTTCGTTATTCGAATTTTTCACATAAATTTCGAGGTTATGCGAAAAATGTTAAAAAAAAAATTGTAGATCTTTTTATTACCTACAACTTTGGAATTTAACTAGGTAGGTTTTCCGGAAATCGGGATAATCCA
Organism: Halyzia sedecimguttata; assembly: GCA_937662695.2. Classification (NCBI taxonomy): domain Eukaryota; kingdom Metazoa; phylum Arthropoda; class Insecta; order Coleoptera; family Coccinellidae; genus Halyzia; species Halyzia sedecimguttata. The sequence continues at coordinate 97,933,202 of OW569412.2, read as the reverse complement.
TTTTTTACCCTTAAAAACTCAAGCCCTACCATTTCCCGACCTCAGATTACCCGTAAATTATTTTTCCTTTAATTTTTGTTACATTCTCTTCCTTTCATAATGTGTTTCATCCTACTATTATTTATATTAACTTTCTACCATTTTCAAAGGCACTGGTCTAACTGACGAACAAATGAAAGAAAAATAAAAAGTTTTGACTTGGCGTAAGAAGTCTAAACTCAGTTGTAGTTTATACAATACATTTCCAGTCCAATTTTGTAACTTCAAGAAAACAAATTCATATGGTAATTTGCCAAAGATCTGTAATATCCAAAAATCATAATCTCTAATGGAGATTTTCAGTAAATTATTCTTAATATAATGACGCATAAATGCACAATTTACAAGATCTACATATACAAATTTTTTTCAAGATATATCAAACATGTATGAATCTTAAATTTCTCTTAATAGTTTCTATTATTATTATTATACTGGATATCCATTCTAAAAATTTCTCGTCAACAATAATTGAGTTGACCTATTCAATCGTACTGTGGATTGAATAGGTGGGATGTTACTCATAATTAATATTTCACTATGAAATTCATTATTAATAAATAATTTTTTTTTCATCTTATAGATATTTTTGAGTTTGGTAGAGAAAACCCAGAAAAGAACCGTTAAATAATGTCTATGGGTTTCGACGATTTCCTGAATCTGTGTTGTAAGGACAAATTATCTATGGATCATGGTGACATCACTTTTACCTTTATTCGACGATTCTATTTCAGGGCTGGATTAATAAATGTAGTGAAATCTCTGGAACTTTATTAGATTTTATAACATTCGATGAGGAATACCTCGAAAACAGTACGTTTTTGAAAAAATGGTAAAGAAGAATTGAATGTTCTAAAATGATTGTACTTTCTTATGATAACTTTATCTGCTTTCTTTATGCTCATAGTTTCGTATTCGGAATAATTTTGATTTTGCACACTTTTACGATTCTCTTGTAAGGCGTTGTCAAACATGCATCAACGCAAGTTGTTTTGAACATTTATTGTAATTTAATAGTACATACTTATTTATTTATGGTTAAAAATGTTGTCTGAGAATTTAATGACAATCATCATTCATTAAATTTTATTTTATTGAATTTCTTTTAAACGAGGGCCAATCCCGAAAAACTTATTCTTTGTTTTATGCTTATAATTCAACTCTACATAATATGACATTTTATTTGGGCACTCCAGTTAACCACCTTATAATTGATTATTCAACGACTAGAAAAGAGAAGAGAAATAAGAACAGTAATTCTTAAATTGAAAGAAAGATTAAATTAGAGAATTTCTCTAGTTAAGTCTGATTCATATCTTCATATCAAATAAGGTACATTAGGTCTAAAAAATGCAGCTGTAATTGAATAAATTATGTTATTACTGAAACAATAAAAAATCAGAATATAGTACAGAATGGGACTAAAACCAGTTATGTACAGTAATGCTATTACTCGTTGTCCCATAATCCTTAATACCTACAAGTCCAATTAAATAAATATCGACCAGCTTGGGAGCTTTCGTTTCAATATTGGTGAAATTTACTGTCCTCAAAAGCTCATTGGATATTATCATTTTCTTAAGACTCGGTAGCTCAGGTAGATCGTCAGTGCTAAGCGATTTCAGTCCATTTGAAACTAATTCTAATGATGTTAGAGTTTTTAGAGGTGCCAATGCTTCCTTAGGAAAATTCTTCAATTTATTTTCAGCAATCAGCAAATATTCCAGATTGTTTAGGTTACTGAATGCTGTAGGTTCTATGGTCTCTATGTTATTCCTTATTAGCCTCAACTCCTTCAATTCTGTGTTTTCAAACATGTTATCTTTCAGTACTGGGATATTTTCATCCAAAATTTCCAATTTTTCCAATGGAAGCGTTCCAATCCCTCCCAAGTCTTTCTGTGTGAAACCTATCCATTTTCTTATTTCCATCTCTTTGAGTTTTGGACAACAATTTTCGAAGATTTTGTCCTCCGTTGTTTGAATCTTGGAAAAAGCTATGGTTAATGACTCCATTTTCTTGAATTTTCGTAAAACATCTCTCGAGAATCCGGTTATATTACATAGACGAATTTCTAAAGATTGTGCTTCAGAAAATTCCGAATGTAGGGCGTCTTCGACCAAAGGTCCAGTGTAACTGTGAATTCTCAGGTTATGGCTGAGTTTATTTTTCGGTAGATCACGGTTTTCCACCGAATTCACGCCGATGAACAGAAAAATTACTAAGAAGAAGTTCCTGGAAGAAATGAAAAAGTTTATGATGAAGGTTCAATATTTCCACCACTACATAATATACAATTTTTTTATCCACTAAATTTTACTAGAAGCAGACTCTAACCGAAAATACACAGATTGAAGGCGGGTTTCTTCAAGAATTCTATATTTCAGTAACTATTTGTCGGATATATTGGCGCTCTAGTTCCTCGGAACTGAGTGCTTATCAATTTGCCCAAATGTCTGTTATTTTCGAATTTTTGGCTGAAAATGGTCTCAAACGATTTGGTTCGACTCAGGCTTGTTTCACATGCATACGGTTCCATTCGGTTCGTTTCCTTTTCGGTTTCAATTCGGTCGCTGGCGACAAGTGTGAAACGGTGCTCCGGTTTAGATTCGGTACCGAATAGAAACCGTACAGCACCGAATACTCCCTCGACACGAATAGGTTTCTATCAGGTTTGGATTCGTGTGTAGGGAATACAGATCAACAGGGGCGTTCACACGAATACGGTTTAGTTTCGGTTTTAACCATAAAGTAATAAATATTTACATATGTTTTCTGTAACGTTTTGTGGTTTTAACCTCAAATCGAGCAGATATCTTTCAATTTTTCACGAATTGTTCAAATATAGAAATATAAACATACATATTTTCGGGATTTTGTTGCTATCTCAGTATTCATGAGAAAATGATGGTTTACCAAATGTGGATCGACTGATTTCTGCAGTAAATCTAAACCAGTGCTGCGGTATAAAACTTCCAAAAAACATAAAGATGAATTGAAGACGTAGGATGCATTCAAATATGTTTGTGTTCAATTTTGAATGGCTTTGATGAATCTGACGTCGCGGAAAAATTGGAATTGTGAGCCCGTGTCGGAAGATAACATAAACCTAATATGAACCGTATATGTGTGAAAGGCCTTCATTCGTTTTCGGTTGAAACCGAAAACGAACCGAACCGAATGGAACCGTATGCATGTGAAACAAGCCTCACTGATCAAGAATCCGAGGTCGAAATCGATTCTGTCTGATCGGTCCGGCCGTAGGCACGATAACTCTCGAACGAAAGGAGTTAGAGGATTGAAGTTTGCAAGGTGTGTTTGGAGCGTAAATATCTCGGACGAGTACGTTAATGGGCGGAATCCATCGAGTGTTTTCGGAGTTATGTCCGATATTAGTAAAAACATTTTTTATGAATATTTCCGAAACCGATCACTCGATCTATCTGAAATTTAGCATCAGATTTTAAAATCATGACCTTTATACGCATGTGAAGTTAAGTATTGACCAGGTTACCACAAAGTGTAAAAAAAAAATTCTGAAAATTAAAAAAAAAAATTCTACAATAACTCTCGAACGGAATGAGCTAGGCAGTTGAAATTTTCAGAGTAGGTTAGGGACATGAATATCTCGGTTAAGTTCGTTATTTGGCAAAATAGGCCAGATGGTTTCGGAGTAACAAAAAAAAATTTTTTTTAATTAACAAATTTCAAATTCAATTTTTATTCAATATGCAGTTTCACCATAAAAATCCATTGGTATCATTTTCAACTCCAACAAGCTAATACTTTCGGAGATATGATTTTTCTAAATTTCAATAATTAATCGTACTTCTATGTTTTCACAGAATGCTATAATTATTATATCTAAGCTTTATTATATGATCTGTGTTCATACTCGTACATGTCATCCTGTTCTATAAGAGAGAGTCAAATTCATTTCAGCTATTTTAATTTGATTTCTACCATGGTGCAGTTCTCATTCTCAGATTGCTCATTTAATCTTGTTAAATAAACTATTATTTGAATTTAATTTCCTTTATGAAGCAGTTCTATCATAAGAATACATTGGTATAATTCCCAACTCTGAGAAACCAATACTTTCGGAGATATAATTTGTCTGTTTGAACAAGAGCGCCAGAAAGCTGTCCACAGGGCTTCAACCCATTTTTTCAAGACGAATTTAATTTTGCCAATACTTTCAAAATACAGATCTGATCATCTAGTACCTGTTAAAAAAAGAAAGCTTGAAGGTTCATCCAGTATTTCGTGAGGGTGTATGAGGCGTGAATTGATGGATGAACATGCGCGCAAAAGCTCCTGGAAGTTATGCTGTCATACCCTGTATAAACAAGATAACTCCAACAATTCCAGCTCTGCCTACATATATCGTTCTAAATAATTTGAAATTAAAAAAATTTCGAATTATATAGTCCTCCAAATAATGTCCCTATACAATCTCGTGAAAATTGTTGTTATTTTTCCAATGAAAACTTGAGTTTTCCCAGTGTGATATTTTTAGAATCAACACACGATGTATCATATGGACACCCAATGAAAAAAAATGCATTGTTCATTATTTTGAAAAACAATCGAATTCATTGTTTTTCAGTTTCCGTTCATTCAATTGAATAAACTTGCAATATTCAAATTGAACCAGAGATGTTTATTGTATATTACAGAAACTGTTGATTTTCGGTTATCAATAAATACGGCTCAAACAACATCAAATGAGTCAGTCATATTTACACCTCCTCCAAGGTTCACGTCTAATTTGGAATCACCCTATACATAGAAAAAACAAGAAGAAAATTTTGAAACAAGAATTAAGGAACACCATCACCGCTACCAACGCAACAAAATTGATATGAATCATTTTCATTAGCAGAATATAAGTTTAACTCGGAAATTTTACACAATTTGAATAAAGGTGAACAACTAACATATTGGGAAATTTATTGGTAATAAATAGAGAAAATCTAACGGATAATTTAGTTGATGAACAAATAAATCTCAGTTTTTCTCATTTACTTAATCTATTCAAAAAGATAAAAAATTTTTACAAGTAGTAGGAATTAATCATTTTAATTTTTGCTTGCATGTTCTAGGGAACAGTGTGCTTTCATTTGGCCCATATGTTTGTAATTTTCGAATTTTTTACCGAGAATGCTCTTAAGCGATTATATTCGAACTGGTATCTGAAATTTAAAATCATTCATTCCCGCTGAGTAAGTTCACTATTTTAATTATTTAAAAATTTGAATTCAGTTGATGCACAATGCATTATTTCACGATTTAACGCTTAAAAGACGGCTTGAAGGCTCATGCAGTATTTCGTGGGAGGGTCTGATGCGTGAATAGAATACACACAAAAATCAGTTTTTCGCGAATATCTTGCAATCTATTCCTTGGAGGTCCCCTGGCCCCTGGCATGTTTCTGTAAAGTTAAGCATTTTCGGAGTAGAGCTGCTGAACACAATCTTTTGTAATTGTACAAAAGGTTGCGGCGGCAAATGTGGATTCAAAAAATTTGGATTAAGATGTTCAAAAGTTTGTGGACATTGCCGTGGCCATGCTTGAACGCAGAGTCAACCAATGATGAAGATTATGAAGATGTCGATTTAAATATAGGAATAAGTCCTCTCGGCGTTTTGTCAGCAACTGTTAATGATATAGAAACTGAATATATCGATATCGATAATGAATGACAAAAAAAGATTATATGCTAAAGTTTATTTTTTTCTGTATTTTTCAGCAGGTATTCAAATAAAAAAATTTTCATTCTTAAATAAAAAAAATTGGTTCAAGCACTGACGTGAAGTCAGAAGCTTTTGCGCGTATGTTCTATTGTCCATTCTTCTGTATTGGACACCCTTAATCGAATTTACCATGGTTAATTATGTCGAGTCTATATTTTTCAAGTTATCGAGGAAATAATATTCCAGGTGGGTATAACTCGGAAACCGTTAGACCGATTAGGCCCAAAAACGAAATCAATTCTCCCTTTCGGATACGCAACCTACCCTGAAAATTGCAAGTCCCTATCTCCTTTCGTTCAAAAGTTATCGAGGTAACGGTCACCCATCTACTGAACTCGCACAAGAATGCTCGAATCTCCAACAATATTTAACCGATCGTATTAAAACTTGAAACTTGGCAGTAGAGTTAGGTTATGAAGGCTCTTGCAAAATTTCATCAATTTCAAACGAATAGTTACTGATATATAGAATTTTTTTTTTATTTTTAATGATTTATTAAAAATTTTCTACAAATGCTATCCTCACCAAATTTTGCAAACATTTTCGCGTTGGCATTCTACAACTAATAACCATGTTTGAATTCCATCGGTTCAGTATTTTTCGAGTTAATGAGGTACAAAAAACCACCAAATTTCAGAAAATTTCAGATGGCTATAACTCTAAAACCGTTTGGCCGATTATGCTCATAAACAAACTGAAATGTCGCGTTCTGGTGCACATCCTAACCTGAAAATTTTAAGCCGCTATCTCATTCCGTTCTCAAGTTATCGTGACAACAAAAATATTTTTTAATAATTTTTTTAAAATTTTCTAGCCATACGATTCGCACAAAATTTCATAAACGTGCTTAGGTTTATATTCTACAACTACCCACCAAGTTTCAATTTGATCGGATTTATATTGGATGAAAACAAAATTATTACTCGGAAACCACTGGGCCGATTATGCCCATTAACGAACTTGTCCGTCGTATTGGGATGCGCCACCTACCCTGAAAATTTCAAGTCGCTAGCTCTTTTCGTTCTCAAGTTATCGTGGCAACGGACGGCCGTACGGCCGGCCGGACAGAATCAAATTTGACCTCAAATTCTTCATTGGATAGTCGAACTTAATCGTTTGAGACCATTTTTTTCAAAAAATTCGAAAGTTACAGACATTTGGGCAAAACTATAACGCGATGTTCCCCAGAACATACGCGCAAAAAACCTCTTATTACATATCATTGATTATGCCTACGGTGGGGTAGTAGAGGTCGGTTTCTCAAGTCTCTACTTCTAAAACATTTAATTTTACAGAAAAATGCAAGAGTAGATAATTTCAAGAAAAACAATTTTGATAGTTAACCTCTGAGCAATAGGTCGCGAGATATTTGCGACAAAGTAATTTTCGTGATCTTTTGACCTTTATAACTCCCTTAGCCGGCACGATATCAATGTCAATTTTTCACAACTTCATTACAACGCCGCAATAAAGGTGTATACAAAAATTCAGCTCACTAGGTATTTTTTCGCTGATAAAATCTAAGATTACTGGACTAGATTTACCGCATTTTATTATAAAGAGATAGGTACTCACATCTTCAAATTGTCATTAAAAATTATATAAATTGTTAGTATTCCTTCACGGCAGTTTTAGATTTATGACTGACCCATGGGATCTTAGGTACCGGATCGAACTACAAATCAATTCCATAGAAGTTGGTGCACAATAGAACAATACCTTTTGAAAATTCATGACAGAAATGATTCATTTATCTGAAAGTAAAGGTGCACATAAGCTACGCGCGGCAACCTCGCCGCGTAATGTTCGACATTAATTTGCCTCGCGAGCAAATACGTAGATATGTATTTCATTCCATACTGATACATCATGAAGAAATAAACCCTTAGTTACTGTGACTATAAACATGGTATATATAATAATATATATAACTCCCTTGGGAGTTATACTCCCATACTAATCAGTTATAGATTTTTGCGCGTATGTTCTGGGGAACATCGCGTTATCATTTTGCCCAAATGTCTGTAACTTTCGAATTTTTTTACGAAAATGGTCTCAAACGATTCAGTTCGACTCCCCAATGAAGAATTCGAGGTCAAATTTGATTCTGTCCGGCCGGCCGTCCGACCGTTGCCACGATAACTTGAGAACGGAAAGAGCTAGCGACTTGAAATTTTCAGAGTAGGTGGCGCATCTCAATACGACGGACAAGTTCGTTAATGGGTATAATCGGCCCAATGGTTTCCTAGTAATAATTTTGTTTTCAACCAATATAGATCCGATCGAATTGAAACTTGGAGAATAGTTGTAGAATATAAACCTAAGCACGTTTGTGAAATTTTGTGAGAGTCGTATCGCTAGAAAATTATTAAAAAATTATTAAAAAATATTTTTGTTGTCACGATAACCTGAGAACGGAAAGAGATAGCGGCTTGAAGATTTCAGGTTAGGATGTGCATCTGAATGCGACATTTAAGTTTGTTTATAAGCATAATCGGCCAAACGGTTTTAGAGTTATAGCCATCTGAAACTCGAAAAATACAGAATCGATTCAATTCAAACATGGTTATTAGTTGTAGAATGCCAACACAAAAATTCTTGCAAAATTTCGTGAGGATAGTATTTTTAGAAAAATTTTAAAAAATCATTGAAAATTGAAAAAAAAATTATATATATCAGTAACTATTCGTCTGAAATTGCTGAAATTTTGCAAGAGTCTTTAGAACATAACTCTACTGCCAAGTTTCAAGTTTTAACACGATCGGTTAAATATTGTTGGAGATTCGAGCAGCCTTGTGTGAGTTCAGTAGATGGGTGACGGTTGCCTCGATAACTTTCGAACGAAAGGAGATAGGGACTTGCAATTTTCAGGGTAGGTTGCGTATCCGAATGTTAGAATCAAGTTAATTTTGGGCATAATCGGTCTATCGGTTTCCGAGTTATACCCACCTGGAATATTATTTCCTCGATAACTCAATAAATGAAGATTCGATCGAATTGAAGCTTGGTAACTAGTAGTAGTAAAATCAACATAAAGAAGTGTTCAAAATTTTGTAATAACCGTACCCCTAGAAAATTTGAAAAAAATGACGAAAAAAAAATTTGTAAGAACCGTACCCCTAGAAAATTTCAAAAAATCACGAAAAAAAAAATTGGTTCAAGCACTGACGTGAAGTCAGGAGCTTTTGCGCGTATGTTCTATTGTCCATTCTTCTGTATTGGACACCCTTAATCGAAGTTACCATGGTATATTATATTGTCCATTCTCCTGTATTTGACACTTAATTCGAATTTACCATGGTAAATTCCATTTTTTAGGTCAAATGCAGGGTGTTACATTTAAAAAAAATTAACTTTGGTCTATACCTATCTTTGTTTTCGAACACCTTCTATATATGAAAATAATTTTAAATTGTGCATTTGAACACCCTACACACATCACAATAAAATATTATCAAAATATACACATTTACTCCCTCAATAAATGAGCTCCGCGTCTGATGGGCCACCCGGTATATTTCGGAATACTGATACTGTTTTCTAACCTTCGGAATTCGGATGGTTTTTTTTGTCTACGATATTTTTACTACGAATTTGAAAAATATAGGGACAGTTGTTTACACATATAAGTCACTTCCGATTCCAAGTTGGTAAACAAGCTACTCCCAACAATTCTGTGACCTTATTCCGTTGTGTAGGCATTCAAGGGGATAAACACCGATCACTTCCGGATCCAACTCCTAAATTAGCGTTAGATAAAAAAAATCCCGAGAAATCATTGTTCTGTCCCGTGTGACACGACCTGATTATTATATCCTTCCTCGATTTACTTCCGTAAACAATCTGAAGTTTTTTTCTTTCGTCCTTCACGAAACGTATTCCTAATTCCCAATAATGTGGGTCAAGTTCAAAGCACTATAGGTAATTGAAAAACTTGCAACTCCGTATTTTGGTGATATAATATGAATTGTACCTGTATAAGAATATATACAGGGTGTCCCGGCACTACGTGACTCTTTTTCGGGTGTGAATAAAGTATATGTTGTTCTTTTTTATTGCCTTCATAAACTGCATCATTAAAATGATCCAATTCTTGATCTTCTGAAACTTCATCCCCAATATTTATACATATATTATTCAATATGTAATCAGTCAATATTATTTTTGGTATCAAAACAGTCTCGTATATATTCACAAATTCAAGTCGCGGAACCTTGTTTTCCAACACAAAATATTTTCAAATTACGAATTATACAGGGTGAGTCTTTGACCACTGCATTAATTTTAACCAAAGATTCCTCTCATCAAATGAAACACTTTTTTCATTTAACATTTTTCCAAATTCAGCTCAGGTAAAAAGATACAGGCTGTTGAAATTTTGAAAAAAAATCAGTTTTTATTTTGTAGCTTTGACATCCTTTTTTCAAATAAAATGAATGTTGGCGTAAAGTTTCCTATAACTATGATACATATTTTTCAAATATTAGTTATTTTCTACTTCTACTGGTTTTCTAGTTATGGACTCGCGGATTCATAAAACTAAACGAAATTAGCACAAAGAAAGCATATTAAGTTTTTCTTGAGTCATTTCAAGAATATTCCATCGTTTTAGAACATTATATTATTCTTCATCATTTCTCCTTAAACGCACCGTTTTCGAGATATTCTTCAATGAATGTTTTAAAATGGAAAACACCAGATATTTCACTACTTTTATGGATCCGTCCCTGAGCGTTGGAATCCCGAATCAAGCTGTAAAGCACGTTACCATGCCTTATTCTCGTCCGCCAACAATGTCATAGATAATTTATATGCGGGAGTGTATTAGCACATTGTGAAATCTTTAAACGCTTGTAACTTTTTACCTCAGCTGAATCTGGAAAATTGGTAAATGAATAAAGTGTTTCGTTTGATGAGAGGAATCTTTGGTTAAAATTAATGCAGTGGTCTAAGACTCACCCTATATAAATACATAAATATGACATCTCTTATAGGTAGATGACATGAATGAATAGTGAACAGAGACAGATAGAACACAGACAAATATAAATCGTACTCTGTGAAAACATAGAAGTACGATGTATTATTGAAATTTCGAAAGAATCATTTCTCCGAAAGTATTAGCTTGTTAGAGTTAAAAATGACACCAGTAGATTCTTATGATAGAACTGCATCTTAAAAAAAATGAATTTGAAATTTGTAATTTAAAACATTTTTATTTTTTTTGCCACTTTACGGCAATCAATACAAAACTTCGCATGCATATAAAGGTCATGATTCTACAATTTGATGCTTAATTTCAGATAGATCGAGTGATCGGTTCCGGAAATATTTATAAAAAATGTTTTTACTAAAAACGGATATCAGTCCGAAACCGCTTGGTGGGTTTCGCCCTTTAACGAACTCGTCCAAGATATTTACGCTCTAAACCCACCCTGCAAATTTCAATCCTCTAACTCCTTTCGAAAACCATGCATAGGAATATTTTCAAGATCAAAAATTGAGAATCTGACAAACTTTTATAAGAAAACTCAGCTAGTCCTATATAGGTGGAAAAATAAAAGAAATATACTGTTCGAACTCTGTACATATTCCCAAGAAGTTTGTCAAGAACTTCACGAAGACCGCAACTGGATATGGAGATTTGAATTTGGGTAAAATTTTTCATGTTGCAAAGGCAACTGTCTACCAGTTTATCTCCGCAATTTAACCTATAAAGCCCAAATTTTCATGAGCCGTAGCTCTTTTAAAATGAAAAATATTTATATAAAGCGCTATGAAAATGTTCAATGGTCATAATCATAAACAATTATTTTTGAATTCGTGATCTGTATCTCAATATTTTTTTTCCGTTTATGAGCTAGTTGAAAATTCCGAGATTACTCAATTGAGATCAAGCCTAGATATGTACTGGTATCTGAAATGTTGACAGTCAAGGTTGATTTGACCCACTTTTCGATCAATGAAGAGCCACATCCCTTTCAATGCCACTATGGATTCATATTTGCATTTTACTTATACCTCTCAATGCCATCAAGATTACGCTCCAATCAAATAATTTTCTAAATTCCGAAAACCTACGCATACATTGAAATTTACTCAATGAAAAATTATATACGATTTACACTTATTTATTCAATATTGTGACGCGTTTCGTCGACACAGCGACTTCATCAGACTACATCATACTAAATTCTTAACAAGTTATTATCTCCCTATACCTAGATGACATGGACACAGAATCATTTAAAACTAATTACATGAGAAACTTTATTTAAAACAAATTACATGAGATTACACTGCTGGTTTCTTTGTACACATTAACAATAATTCATTCCTAATGCTTTTATAAATTGATTCTCTATTTGAATAGATTGAGTAACGGTGAAAAATTTAGATCTAATTGTTCATTAACTAAATTACCCGTATGTTTTTCTCTATTTATTTCGACCATTTCCCAGTAATTGAGTTGCGCACCTTTATTCAAATTGTGTAGAATTTTGAAATCCGGGTTAAACTTATGTCCTTCTGCTAATAAATGATTCGAATAATTTGAATTAATTTTGTTGTTTTTGTAGCTGTGATGATGTTCCTTTATTCATATGCCAAAGTTTCTACCAGTTTATCCTTTATATGATTTGTCACAACTCCCGCAATTTAATTGATAAACACCGGATTTATCTTCTTTATTCCTTTTCGATTTATTGTTCTTTATGAGTTTTGCGAGGTTATTATTTGTCCGGAATGAAATATTCACCTGTTGGTTTTGAGGAAACCTCGGTGTACCAAAATATGTTAAGCTATTGAATATTTTATTTTTATCCTTAATTTCTGGAAATACTTAAGTAATTGTTTTTCTAAATTGTTTTTTCGTCAACATTTCTCTGATTAATTCTGTGTTATATCCATTGTTCACCGCTATTTGTTCATAATTTTTAATTCTGTACCATAATTTTCTTCGGATAAAGGTATATTAATTAGCCGGTGTAACATACCTACTATGAAATACCATCATTACCCTTTGTACTGATCCTGTATTCGAGCCAAATCTTACTAATGCATATATATGTAATATAATATAATTTATTGTTAACCGTTCCTCGTGTCAATGGCCTGAGATGCCGAGACACGTTAATTAAAATAAATAAATAAATAAATAATCCTAACCTGAAAACTTGAAGCCGCTATCTCTTTCCGTTCTCAAGTTATCGTGACTTCAAAAATATTTTTTAATAATTTTCTAGCCATACGATTCGCACAAAATTTCGTGCTTAGGTTCATATTCTACAACTACTCACCAAGTTTCAATTCGATCGGATTCATATTGGTTGATAACAAAATTATTACTCGGAAACCACTGGGCCAATTATTCCCATTAACGAACTTGTCCGTCGTATTGGGATGCGCCAGCCACCCTGAAAATTTCAAGTCGCTAGCTCTTTTCGTTCTCAAGTTATCATGGCAACGGCCGGACGGCCAGTCGGACAGAATCAAATTTGACCTCGAATTCTTCATTGGGGAGTCGAACTTAATCGTTTGAGACCAATTCGAAAGTTACAGATATTTGGCAAAATGATAACGCGATGTTCCCCAGAACATACGCGCAATAACAAACGAGAAAACTTTTACAAGTAATTACAGGATACGATATTCGCGAAATTCCGCGAAAATTGGCGTGTCGGCATTCTACAAGTAATTACCAAGTTTCAATTGGACCGGATTATATCATTTTGAGTTATAGAGTAAAAAACAACAAAATTTCAGATGGGCATAACTCCAAAACCGTTTTGCCTATTATGCCTATTAACGAACTTAGATGTCGCATTCGAATAGGCAACCTATACGCTTAAAATTGCAAGTCGCTATCTCTATCCGTTCGAAAGTTATTGGGACAACTGTCACCCATCCTGCTACTGAACTCAAACTAGGTCAGATTCCCGAAAATATGGATCCGATCATGATCATGTTTAGAACTTGTTTGTAAGGTTAGGTTTTGAAGGCTCTCGCAAAACATCAGCGAGGTCGGACGCATAGTTTCTGATGTATAGACATTTTCAATGATTTTTCAAAAATTTTCTATCTGACATGATGCTCACGAAATTTTGCAAAAATTTCCGCGTTGGCATTCTACAACTAATTACAACGTTTGAATTTGATCGGTTTCGTATTTTAGGAGTTATTGAGTGAATAACAAAATAATTTCATATAGGTATACCCAAATCTGTTCGACCGCTTATGCCTATTATATCGGCAAACTCAAATGTCGCATTCGGATGCGCAACTTATTCTAAAAACTGCAATCTCTTTCCGTTCTCAAGTTATCGTGAGATAAATAATATTTTTGGCGCTCTTGTTCCTCGGAACAGAGTGCTTATCAATTTGCCCAAATGTCTGTAATTTTCGAATTTTTGGCTGAAAATGGTCTTGAACGATTTGGTTTGACTCACTGATCAAGAATCCGTGGTCGAAATCGATTCCATCCGGCCGTCCGTCCGTCCGGCCGTCCGGTCGTTAACACGATATCTCTCGAACGGAATGAGCTAGACAGTTGAAATGTTCATAGTAGGTTTGAGGGGTTAATATCTCGGTTGATTTCGTTGTTGGGCGAAATCGGTCAAATAGTTTCGGAGAAACGAAAAAAAAATTTTTTTTTTACACTACAACTTTTGAATTCAAATTTTTTTAACTAATGTTTCATTATAAAAATCCATTGTTATCATTTTCAACTCTAACAAGCTAATACTTTCGGAGATATGATGTTTCAAAGTTTCAATAATACATCGTAAGTTCTATGTATTCACAGAATGTGAACACAGAATCTGTCTGTGATCACTTTTCATAAATGTCATCTTTTCTATCTATTAGGCATTGTCAATTCATAGTTGTTATTCTCTTGGAAAGCAAGTATTCGATTCTTGAATTTGTGAATATATACAAGACTGTTTTGATGTAGTTTATGAAGGCAATAGGAAAGAAGAAAATAATGGAATCATGTTGCTAGCAAAAAAATAGTGAAATATGGATCTACATTTGTGTATCAATCATTTTTTCTTGAGTTAAGGTTCATAATACAGAAAAGAATGTGTTAGTGGTATGAACTATTGAATTTTAAATTATGAAAAGAGGATAGTTATATTATTAATATATTTTGAACTATTAAAATAATTTGCTCGTAATCCACTACCTACTCAAATATCAGGAATAAATGGACAATCTGCTATGATTGTCTCCAGCCTTGCTCTAGACATTTCGATGATATTTTCCTTAGGTATTTCGAGTTGTGAAAACTATGCACCGAGTGTAAGTTGCAACAACCCCTTCCACTAGGTTAAATCATTGCAGATTGCTCATTTGATCTTGATAAATAAATTTAATGACAATTTTTGAAGCATTAAGGCATTGAAGCATTGTAGATTGCTCTTTTTTTATAAGATAATTTTTTAAGCATTTTTTTAAACGATACTTTTCTTAAATCTATTTCCTTCCATGATGCATTTCTATCATAATAATCCATCGATATAATTCCCAACTCTGAGAAACTAATACTTTAGGAGATATAATTTGTCTGTTTGAACAAGAGCGTCAAAAAGATCCTGTCCACATCAGGGCTTGAACCAATTTTTTAATAATTTTCTATTAATACGATCCTCAGAAAATTTCACTTAGTACATTTTTATGTTGGAATTCTACAACTAGTTATCAAGTTTCAATGCGATCGGATCTGTATTAGTTATAAAAAATCTTAGTAGGTACTCGGAAACGCTTTGGCCGATTATTATGCCCATTAAAAAAGTTAACCGTCGTATTCAGATCCGCTAACTAATATCCTGAAAATTTCAAGTCGCTTTCTCTTTCCGTTCGAAAGTTATCGTGGCAACGGCCGGCTGGACAGAATCAATTTTGACCCCGAATTCTTCATCAGTGAATCAAAGCCTAATCGTTAGAGACCATTTTCGGCAAAAAATTCGAAAATTACAGACATTTGGGCCAAATGATAGCACGTTGTTCCTTAGAACATGCGTGCACTGACGTGAGGTGATTCTGCTTAGGCACGCTTGCTCATCCAGATACTGGATGGTTGCCCATCCAGATACTAAACTTGCCCCAGGCTGCTTATTTCCAGGAAAAAAATCATCCCAATATATCCGACAATACAGATCCGATCGAGATTAAATCTAGAATTTGACAGTGACTTAAGATTGAAGGATGAAGAATAGTTTCTGAGAAACAAAATTTTATTAAATAAATTCTTTTAAATCATATGATCCTCACGAAATTTTCCATGAGTATTCGTGTCAGTATTTGTCAACTACTCAAAAATTGAAAATTGAGAGTCCAAACTAAACGTTTGGGATCATTTTCGGCCGAAAATTCGAAAGTTACAGATATTTGGGAAAATTGATACGCGCTCTCTGTTCAGCGGAACAAGCGTGCCAAAACAAATTCTGTGAAAAGTTGTAGAATATGAACTTAAGCACGTTCGTGAAATTTTGTGAGAATCGTATCACTAGAAAATTTTGAAAAAATTATTAAAAAATATTTTTTTTAGGTCACGATAACCTGAGAAGGGAATGAGATAGTGGCTTGAAAGTTTCAGGTTAGGTTGCGCATCGGACTGCAACACTTGAGTTTGTTGATAGGCATTATCGGCCTAACCGTTTTGGAGTTATACCCATCTGAAATTTGGTTGTTATTTCCTCAATAACTCGAAAAATACAAAACCGATTGAATTCAAACATGGTTATTAGTTGTATAATGCTAACGCGAAAATTCTTACAAAATTTCGTGAGGATCGTATTACAAGAAAATTTTTAAAAAATCATTAAAATTATTGAAAAAAATTCTATATATCAGTAACTATTCGTCCGACATCGATAAAATTTTGCGAGAGCCTTCAAAACCTAACTCTACGGTCAAGTTCCAAGTTTCAACACGATCAGATATATATTATTGGAGATTCGAGCAGCCTTGTGTGAGTTTAGTAGATGGATAGGTGACCGTTGCGTTGATAACTTTCGAACGAAAGGAGATAGGGAATTGCAATTTTCCGGGGATGTTGCGTATCCGAATGGGAGTGTTAAGTTCGATTACGGGCATAATCGGTCCAACGGTTTCAGAGTTATACCCACCTGGAATATTATTTCCCCGATAACTCAAAAATTATAGACTCGATCGAATCAAAGCTTGGTAACTCCAGGGCGTAGCCAGGGGGGGGGGGGGGTTCAAACCCCCCCCGAAATGTTATTTTTCTCTTAAAAAAAATGTTTTTGCTGCAGAAAGTGACCCTTACAGATCTCCAGAACCGATTGATCGATTATGCCTATTAACAAAATCAAATATCGCATTCAGATGCACAACCTACCCTAAAAATTGCAAGTCACTGTCTCTTTCCGTTCTCATACCGTTCTCAGGATATCGTGACATAAATAATATTTTTTTAAGATTTTCTAGTGATACGATTCTCACAAAATTTCACAAACATATTTGTGTCAGTATTCTACAACTAGCTATCAAGTTTCAATTCGATCGGATCTGTATTGGTTGATGAGAACATTATTACTCGGAAACCGTTGAGCCGATTATTCGTATTGGGACGCACCTGAAAATTTCAAGTCGCTATTTCTTTCCGTTCTCAAATTATCGTGGCAACGGCCGGGCAGAATCAAATTTGAAAACTTTCCATGTTTTAACGCTTCCTTTATTCTTACTCAACTCCATGCAGTATTTTGTGATAGTGTGTGAGGCATGAATAGACAATAGAACATGCGAGCGAAAGCTCCTTTTGAAGAAATGTTGATATTTTATAGGAATTTGAAGTTATCAAGTTACAACGGAATTCATTTCAGGCCAATTTAGGCCGAAAATTCGCCAATTAGGGACATTCGGGCAAAATTGATCGCGGCTTAGTCATAGCGCTCAATCAACTACACATTCAAATTGATTGTCTGAATTAACGAACGAAATTAAATCGACATGTCTGAATGAGCGAATCGCACCTGCTAAAGTGAATGCAAAATGAACGATGACCATCATGAACATGATTCAGCCGTACAGGTAGGTTCCAATGTGTATTTCTATCTGGAAGGATATCCGCTTTCTGAGCTTGTTTTTTTCGGATCCAAACCTCGTTCTCTCCATCTCTCTTTCTCGGTGGGTTTGAGGAAGGTTGACTCGCCGAAAGACAGGATCGAATTGGTTCGATTCTCGGAATTTTCGTTGTGGTTATGAAATAATTGTGAAATATAATATATAATTAGACAGAAACGCTGAAATTGTACCAATTATTCCATAACAATGTAATATCGAATTAAGCAGGTGACTAAACATTAAAATTGGTTCAAGCACTGACGTGAAGTCAGAAGCTTTTGCGCGTATGTTCTATTGTCCATTCTTCTGTATTGGACACCCTTAATCGAATCAATTTGCCCAAATGTCTGTAATTTTCGAATTTTTCGATGAAAATGGTCTTAAACGATTTGGTTCGACTCACTGATCAAGAATCCGTGGTCGAATTCATTCTGCCCGGCTGGTCCGGCCGTCCGGCCGTAGGCACGATAACTCTCGAACGGAATGAGCTAGAGAGTTGAAATTTTCAGAGTAGGTTTGGCAGATAAATATCTCGGCTAAGTTCGTTATTGGGCAAAATCGGACAGATGGTTTCGGAGTAACAAAAAAAAATTTTTTTTTTAAATAACAAATTCCAAATAAAATTTTTTCAATAAGCAGTTTTACCATAAAAATCCAATGATATCATTTTTAACTCTAACAAGCTAATACTTTCGGAGATATGATTTTTCAAAATTTCAATAATAAATCGTATTTCAACGTTTTCACAGATTTATATAATTATTCTATGTATGAATTGTCATAATGTCAACTTATTTTCCTGAGACATGACATTGTCTAATTCCTTGCTAATAGTTGGTTCGAGAAACGTCAAAATCGACTTAGAGAGACAAGGGTAAAAAACCGTCAAATAAACCCCCATGTGGCGATTTTATGTCGAAAAGTGAAAATTGAGAATATATATCCCAGGTAAGTACCGACGTTTTATTCTAATACCGGAGATCGACAAGATCGTACGAGGAGCCCGATAGCCGGTTCGTCTAGAGTCGGGTTTTCGGTTTCGGAACGAGAGAATGCGGGCTCAAATCCCGGAAAGGGAATTACACTTTTTGGCGCTCTAGTTCCTCGAAACTGAGTGCTTATCAATTTGCCCAAATGTCTGTAATTTTTATTTAAGATGCAGTTTCACCATTAAAATCCATCGATATCATTTTCAACTCCAACAAGCTAATACTTTCGGAGATATGATTTTTCTAAATTTCAATAATGAATCGTACGTACTTCTATGTTTTCAAAGAATGCTATAATTATTCTATCTAAGCTTTATTATATGATCTGTGTTCATACTCGTACATTTCATCCTGTTTAATAAGAAAGAGTCAAATTCATTTCAGCTATTTTAATTTGATTTCTTCCAAGGTGCAGTTCTCATTCTCAGATTGCTCATTTAATCTTGATAAATAAACTATTATTTGAATTGAAATTCCTTTATGATGCAGTTCTATCATAAGAATCCATTGATATAATTCCCAACTCTGAGAAACCAATACTTTCAGAGATATAATTTGTCTGTTTGAACTAGAGCGCCAGAAAGCTCCTGTCCACAGGGCTTGAACCCATTTTCTTTCCATATTTTCCTTGGTTTCTTGGTTGTGCTGTCCTGCAGAAAACGTGTCGGCAGATACCAGCAGAATTTTTTTTTTCTCTGCTCCTTTTGCAGTATTACCCGTTAAAGGTATTTTAATATTTTAACATACTTCTCCGCACTATTCTTCTTTCTATACTATATTGTTATTACGAAAAAATTTCAATTCCGAAACCGTTTGGCTGATTATGCCTATAACAAACATAACCGTCGTATTCGGATTCACTACACTGAAAATTTCAAGTCGCTAACTGTTTACGTTCGAAAGTTATCGTGGCAACGGACAAAATCGAATTTGACGTCGAATTCTTCATCGGTCAGTCAAACCTAAATATTTGAGACATTTTCTTCACAAAATTCAAAAATTAGAGACATTTGTGCAAAATCATAGCACGCAATTAATTCCCTAGAACATGCACGCAAAAAGGGTTGATCAAAAAACCCCATCAATGACAAAATCATCCTCACTAACAAAAGATCTATGCATTTCTGCCACGAAATGTTGTCATTAAAAAAATTGGTTCAAGCCCTGTGGACAAGAGCTTTGGCGCTCTTGTTCGAACTTTGACAAGATTTGTTGTTATCAAGATTAAATGAGCAATCTGAGAATGAGAACTGCACCATGGTGAAATCAAATTAAAATAGCTAAAATGAATTTGACTCTCTCTTATAGAACAGGATGACATGTACGAGTATGAACACAGATCATATAATAAAGCTTAGATAGAATATTTATAGCATTCTGTGAAAACATAGAAGTACGATTCATTACTGAAATTTCGAAAAATCATCTGGCCTATTTTGCCCAATAACGAATTCAACCGAGATATTTATCTCCCAAACCTACTCTGAAAATTTCAACTGCCTAGCTCAATCTGTTCGACAGTTATTGTAAACAAAAATTTCAAAATTTAAACCTTGTTTTGACACTTCACGGCAATCCGATCGATACAAAACTTTGCATGCGCATAAAGTTCATTATTCTACAATTTGATGCTGAATTCAGATAGATCGAGTAATCGGTTCCGGAAATATTCATAAAAAATATTTTTACTAAAAATATCTCCGAAACCGCTTAGTGGATTTCGTCCGTTAACGAACTCGTCTGAAATATTTACGCTCCAAACCTACCCTGCAAATTTCAATCCTCTAACTCCTTTTGTTCGAGAGTAATCGTGTTAACGGGCAGCCGGACATAATCGATTTCGACCACGGATTCTTGATCAGTGAGTCGATCCAAATCGTTTGAGACTATTTTCAGCCAAAAATTCGAAAATTACAGACATTTGGGCAAATTGATAAGCACTCTGTTCCGAGGAACAAGAGCGCCAAAAACTCAACTATACCCCACCCCTCGTAAGCCTTTTATATTTACATAAGGTTAAGGCCTTTACATTGTTATTTATTTGTTAATTCTGCATATATTTCAACTTTTAAATATTATTTTATCTATATAACATGACCATGTATTAATACACTGTATGTCTAATTTATTATTTATACATTTTAACCTGTACATATTAATTATTTATCTATACTCTTAATTTATTAATTATTATCGTTTCACACAGCTGTTGAAACAAAACTCCTTAGCTATTTATGTAGTTGTGTTGTCAAGTGATTCGTGACTTATTGCATTTTGTTACATTCATTTTTGGCGCTCTTGTTCCTCAGAACAGAGTGCATATCAATTCACCCAAATGTATGTAATTTTCGATTTTTTGGCTGAAAATGGTCTCAAACGTTTTGGTTCGACTCACTGATCCAGAATCGATGGTCAAAATCCGTCAAAGTCCGGCCGTCCGGCTAACCGTTAACACGATAACTCTCGAACGGAATGAGCAGGTAACAGTTAACAGTTGAAATTTTCACAGTAGATTTTGGAGATCAATATCTCGCTTAAGTTTGTTATTGGTCAAAATCAGGTGGTTTCGGAGTTACAAAAGAAAATTGTTTATCACATTACAAATTTCAAATTCTTTTTTTTTAAGATGCATTTTCATCATAAGAATCCATCGATATCATTCTCAACTCTAACAAACTAATACTTTGGGAGATATGATTCTTCAAAATTAATGGTAATTTTATGATTTCATAGAATGCTCTAATTATAATTTGCTGATGTATGTAAATCCAACATATCGGGTGAGTCATAGACCTAAGTTTTGAATTTAATTTTTTATGATACAGTTCTATCATAAGAATCCATTGATGTCATTCCCAACTCTGAGAAACCAATACTTTCGGTGGTATGATTTGTCAAAGTTTAAATAATTACTCGCTAGTAGTTTGGCAAGAGCGCCAAAGCCCCTATCCACAGAGCTTTCCCATATATTTCTTATCCTTCTAACTATGATCTGTGAAAGCAACTCATGAAGTTGTAAGAACACCAATAAACTCCCTCGCTCTAGAGGGTGTATGACAAACTCATCAATTATTCATAAAAAGTTGATTTATTTAAAATCAAAATTGACATAATGGAGCATTTTCTTACAAAATAGATTTTTAATTGCATTACTTATGTATGATTTTACATGAACGCAACCGTGAAAAATATTTATGTGCGTTGGATTCCGCATAATTTGAAGATATATCAGGAAAGGCTTGTGCCGAGCTGATTGATGCAAAGAATTGCTCAGAAAATCCGGTCACGTATGGGTCCGAAAGTGAACACCAATTGACTGTGTGGGTGTGCCAAGATGAACGGAAGATATGAATTTCTATCCTTCGAATGATCGATCTAACGTTTCTCCAAACTAGGAGAAATGAAAGAAAATCTCCTCGAAAGCTCGAACTAAATTGAACCCAGAACCGCTTGAGCAGTCAAGCGGTAATATAATCTAACAGATAATAACGATTCATTATGATGAATTGAAAACACTCCACTTGCACTATGACGTCTTCCAGATCTTTCCGATCAACAACCAAAATGCTTATTCATTGTAAAATTTCAAGGAGGATGAACCGCTTTGAGAGTTTTTACGTAAGAACATAATATGAACGTTATTTCCTTGAATAGCAGAAATTACTATTCTGTGCAACATTTCTGGGAAATTATGTGTTTGTGCATCGTTCTTCTATCGCTAACACTACGATATTACTATACTTAATAACTTACTGCTTTACTCCTAACTGGTACTAAAAACATATTATTTCTGTGCTGTGTCTACATGAACCCACTAATTTAACTACTTATCAACTTATTCGCCGTTTATTAAAAGCTATTTTTCCACTGACCGTAAAATATTGCGTTAAAAAGGTTCACCTTAACAAAACTGAAGCAATGAGCAATGAGCATTGAAAATTGTGTGCATAGAACTGCAACCTCCCTTACCAAGATGCATAGCATAACATTATATGTATTATATGCATCTATTCCCTTACCAATATCACGTCTCTAAGGCCGTAGTCGACGATATTTGTGCTTCCCGCGACATATCAAAATAATTTTTGAATGCAATGACCTCACGGTGGGGTCCACTACCCTATCCTCGAATTGCGGCAGTGACACCTCACATTGTCCTAGTGCCCCTTGACCAGAAAAGTGTGAAGACCACTCGGACCACTGCTCTAAGGTATTTATTCACTATTTTCTATGTCACTCGTACTCAGTGGAGGTGGAGCTTGAACCACCTTATCCCGATATTTGACATCGATTAAATAATACCATGTTGTCTATGATTATTATACCTCCCAAGATAATTGGCGCTCTAGTTCCTCGGAACTGAGTGCTTATCAATTTGCCCAAATGTCTGTAATTTTCGAATTTTTCGATGAAAATGGTCTTAAACGATTTGGTTCGACTCACTGATCAAGAATCCGTGGTCGAAATTCATTCTGTCCGGCCGTCCGGCCGGCCGGTCCGGCCGTAGGCACGATAACTCTCGAACGGAATGAGCTAGACAGTTGAAATTTTCAGAGTATGTTTGGGGGATAAATATCTCGGCTAAGTTCGTTATTGGGCAAAATCGGACAGATGGTTTCGGAGTAACAAAAAAAAATTTTTTTTTTTACAGAACAAATTCCAAATTAATTTTTTTTCAATAAGCAGTTTTACCATAAAAATCCATTCATATCATTTTTAACTCTAACAAACTAATACTTTCGGTGATATGATTTTTCAAAATTTCAATGATAGAATTATTCTGTGGCTATTCTATGAATTGTTATAATGTCAACTTTGACGTTGTCTCATTGTAATTCATTCCAGTAATGGTATCAATATGAGAATTAGAATATTATCATACTTTTGTTGGTTGATATTTTCATGCCGATGGTCAATCCATATGATGATGGGAATGGTAATTGTAAGTTAATAATATTGAGTTCAGAATATCTCCACTAAAAACAAAACTGGAATTGAGGGTTGAATATCTCGGATGAGTTCGTTGTTGGGTAGAATTCGTCTATTGGTTTTGGATTGATAATTTTTGGCACTCTTGTTGAATTTAATTTCTTCTATGATGTTTGAATTCAATTTCTGCTAAGATGAAGTTCTAAATTTCAATAATGAATCGTACTTCTGTTTTCACAGAATGCTATAATTATTCTATCTAAGCTTTATTATATGATCTGTGTTCATACTCGTACATTTCATCCTGTTCTATAAGAGAGAGTCAAATTCATTTCAGCTATTTTAATTTGGTTTCTTCCATGGTGCAGTTCTCAGATTGCTCATTTAATCTTGATAAATAAACTATTATTTGAATTGAATTTCCTTTATGATGCAGTTCTATCATAAGAATACATTGATATAATTCTCAACTCTGAGAAACCAATACTTTCGGAGATATAATTTGTCTGTTTGAACTAGAGCGCCAGAAAGCTCCTGTCCACAGGGCTTGAACCCATTTTTTTTTTCAGTGATTTTGGCGTTTTCGTTGTTTGTCCCAAGTTCTTGATTTTACTTTACCAAATTCTCCTCAAAAAGTGAATTATTTCTGATCTGATCATAGGATGCTTCAGAGAATTTCAAAATTCATATAATTTTTGATAAATCTCGAAAACTGTAAGTAATATGTATTTCGGTATTAACCTGTTCTTTGGCAATCTAGACTTGAAGAATGAATGAATGAAGAAAATAGAAGGTAGGTACCTATTCATAGTTCCCATTAAAAAAATCAGGACTCTTGAGAACTTTTGAAAGTCGATTTTTAGGCGTATGTTCTGGGAAATATCGCGTTATCATTTTCCCAAATCTCTGTAATTTTCGAATTTTTGGTCGAGAATGGTCGACTAGGTTCAACTCACTGATGAAGAATTCTAGGTCAAATTTGATTCTGTCCGGTCAGCCTTTGCCACGATAGCTTGAGAACGGACAGAGATAGTGACTTGAAATTTTCAGGGTAGGTGGCGCGTCCCAATACAACGGACAAGTTCGATAATGGGCATAATCGGCACAACGGTTTCCGAGTAATAATGTTATTTTCAACTATTACTAATCTGATCAAATTGAAACTTGGTGAGTAGTTGTAGAATACAAACTTAAGGACATTTGTGAAATTTTGTGAAAATCGTAACTGAAAAATTTTTGAAAAATGCTGCAAGCTCTGACGTGAAGTCAGAAGCTTTTGCGCGTATGTTTTATTGCCCATTCTCCTATATTAATCGAATTTACCATGGTGAATTCTATTATCTGTTCTCCCGTATTGGACACTCTTAATCGAATTCGAATTTCGAATTTCGAATTCGAATTTTTGGATGAAAATAGTCTTAAACGGTTTGGTTCAACTCACTGATCAAGAATCCGTGGACAAAATCGATTCTTTCCGACCGGTCTGTCCGGCCAGCCGGCCGTAGACACGATAGTTCTCGAACGGAATGGACAGTTGAAATTTTCAGAGTAGGTTTGGGAGATAAATATCTCACTTAATTTCGTTATTGGGCAAAATCGGCTGGATGGTTTCGGAGTAACGAAAAAAAAAATCATATTTCGAAATGAATGTTTTTTTAAATGCAGTTTCTTCATAAGTATCCATTGATAGTATTTCCAACTCTAACAAATTGCGACCGGATAAGGCCTTTTGGACTGCAGCATTATCGATCCCATCTTGTGTTACCTCTGACGGTTGAGCATCGCTGGCAACGATTACAGTGATGCAGAGAACGTCAACATTGGAATGTAAAATGGCATCAGGTCGTCTTTTCTGATGAATCTCGATTCTCCTTGGGTGCACATGATGACCGAAGAAGGGTTAGACGACGTCGGGGGAAAAGACGTGAACCTCAGTTTGATATTGGGCGTCATGTACACCGGACAGCAGGCATTATGGTATGGGGTTCTATTGCACATGCAAGTCGGTCACCTTTATTCTTTATTCGAGGTAACATGACAGGGCTGCGTTACCTTCAAGAAATAGTGGAGCCATAATGTTCTCCCTTACCTTAACCGGCTCCAGAATCCAATATTTCAGCAAGATAATGCTCGATCTCATGTTGCCAGAGTTAGTTTAAACTTTTTCGAAGCGACCCATGTGAATCTTTTGCCATGGCAGCCCAGATCCTCTGATCTTTCGCCCATAGAGCATGCTGGGGACATCATGGGTAGAAGGCTTGGAAATTTACCCCAGCTCCCACAGACTTTGGTGGCTCTGATACATGAACTGCAGGTAGCTTGGGATAGTATCCCTCAAGAAGAAATACATAGGCCATCTTATTGCATCAATGCCATGACCTGTTGGGGAGTGTATAGATAATCGCGGTGGAACAAACACATTATTAACAAGATTATTAAAAAAAATTGTAAACCCTTCGTTTTTTTTTCTTAAAATTTCAATCATTTACTCCTTGCTATCCTATCTATGTTTCACCGAAAAAAAATTAAAATTTAAACAGCTCTTTCTGGATGTTGCAGTTTCTTTGTCAGTCAGTATGCTTGTCGATCGATCCTCGTATCCCGGAATTATTATATTGCATAGATACGAATCTGCCCTTCATGGAAATTGAATTTTCGCACCGTACATACATCATTCGTCCCATACATAACAATAAATACTTTTCAACATTCAAGTCATAATTTTTCATTCCTACCAACGGGAGGCCGATCTTGACATTAATCCCAGGTACACAACAACTAAGAAATTGCCGGAAATAACCTTAAGTTTTACAGTCAGGACTAACCTCAGCATTTAATATCAAGAGGAAGTTTTCCTCTTCGGTTTTATCCGATCTCCATTCGCATTTCAATCAGGTAGGTACGAATTTATCGGCGATTGTTTTGACATTGGACACGAGGGTCAAGTTCTGCAGATCCGAATTCGGTATCTTCCATCAATCGAGTCTTAAAATAGGATAACCTGAATAAAACAACTCGTTTGATAATTGGAAAATAATCCGATCAATACTTCTTTGGGCATTATCAATTAATGAATCATCGAGAGAAAACCTTGCAAAAAACAGCGAACAATACGATCAACAGTACTATGAACAATACTAATTAGTAGAAAATCGAGAAAAAAACCTTGGGAATGTTCAATTCTTTCGTTATTTCATCACCGATACGAACCGAATAAAAAAAAATTGGTTCAAGCCCTGTGGACAGGAGCTTTGGCACTCTTGTTCAAACTTTGACAAATCATAACTACGAAATTATTGGTCTCTAGGAATTACAAATTAAATTCAAACAGACCGATTCTCCCCAATAACGAACTTATTTAGATATTCATTCCTCAAATCTACTCTGAAAATTATTTTATATCAATTAAAACTTAGACAATATTGCAGTTTTGTTTTTACTGGAGATATTCTGAACCCATGAAATAATATCTCTCATAGGAAAATAAGATGAGATGTAGGAACACAGATCATATAATAATTCTCAGAGTTGAGAATAATATCAATGGATTCTTATGATGAAACTATATCTTGAAAGAAATTGATTTTGAAATTTGTAATGTAATGTAAAAAATTTTTCTTTACTCCGAAACCACCTGGCTGATTTTGCCAAATAACGAACTTACCCGGGATATTTATCTCCCAAACCGACTCTGAAAACTTGAAAACAACTGATGTCTAACTCATTCCGTTCGAGAGTTATCGTGTTAATGGCCTGCGGGACAGAATCGATTTCGACCACGGATCAGCGGGTCGAACCAAAACGTTTGAGACCATTTTCAGCCAAAAATTCGAAAATTAAAGACATTCGGGCAAATTGATAAGCACTTTATTGTTCCAGGGAACAAGAGCGCATAAGAACTAAAGATGGCCAACTTCCGTCTCTATGTCTTATTTTATGTTATTTTGTTTGATAATGCGTATTACCGAAAAGTTAAATACACAGAACTTGCACAAAATACAGAAGTCATCGTCGAAAAAGCTGCGATTTGATGTGTTCATTCTTGTTTCATATTTTATTTTAGTCATATCTGTATAAATCAATCTTTTTGCACTTATTTTGATTATATTTTAATTTGTTTTATTTGCTGTATGAACGCACCATCATTAGTTATACCTACCAGATAATGGGTTCAAGAAATGAATAAATTTTTTTGACCGCAGATAAAATAACTTACAAACGATGTAGTTTTATTTCGTCATCGTCGGCCACCAGTCAGTAGGTAACTATTGTGATAAAATTATTAATTTGATATGTATGTTCATATCAAAGTGAGACCCAGGAAATTGTTTGTTCTAATTAGAAAGGAAGCAATAATAATTATCTAAAGTGGTCGGAAATCGACTCCCAATAAACGACTTACAGGTTTACACCACGAGAATGTTTTTGAAAATTGCTTCTTTTGTGATGTTTTTTATCGTTTTTCACTCTGGTGAGTAAATAATGTTCGAATTATTATTTTTTTGAACTAGATAAATCAGATTATGTACCATATTTTGGTTTCTAACTCTCATATTATCGATTGTATAGCGTAAAATGGGTTCAAGCCCTGTGGACAGGCGCTTTCTGGCGCTCATGTTCAAACAGACAAATTATAGGGGAAAACCGGGAGACTTGCTCAGGTGGGAGAGTTGAACCACCTATCAAAACTCAATTTAAATTTCGCGCTAATGAAACGTCAAGACGGTCATTGGTACAGCACGGGACGCCAATAACCAGCAAGCTGTCATTTTGTACAATGGCCAGTTTGTTTGGCTCTCAGGTTCGAAAAAGTGTATTTGTTACAGCGGAGTAAATTTTATTGATTTATGTTATTTTGAGATTGCGACCGTATTTATAGAGGTACGTATTGTGTGTTATTACTATTGTACTGCCTGATTATTGTAATTTGAGATGTGCTAAGTACTTTTTCGCTAAGATTTATCGTTTTTTCTGTGAGTAAAATGTAATGTCAAAGTAGTACATGCGGGAGACTTGCACCATGGCGAGTGCGGGAGATATGCTCAGTGGTTCATGTCTCCCTCTATATTGTTTGTATGATGATATTTGCAGTTTCATTTAATATATATTGAAATTGGCTGGAAGACTTCGGTCGCATGCTAATATAGTTAATTCTCTCTCTCTCTATATTGAAATTAAATTTTTTTTACTAAATTTAAAAACAATTCGGAAAACTTAACACGCAAGTTCTATATGCATTTTACTTGTTTTTTTCAATGTTCAATCTTATTTTCCCTCACAGGTTAATTGCATGAAAAATGTCTTTTCGACACAAGCCTTTTGAAGCAACACGCAAAAGATAAAAGCATACTGTCACAGAATTGGAAAAAGCTATATATGTGAGATAAAAGAGGATGCATCTTTAAGAAAATCATCTATTAATTATGGAATAGATAAAAAGAAGTAAACTAAGAATTTGAAGGAAAAATAGTCAGTATAAAGAGTCACAAATATTTACTGTTTCTGAAGAAAAACTCCTGGTACGAACTATCTTGCAGTAAAATGCATTACGGTCCAATGTTACGAGGAATGATTTAATAAAAGACCAAAAGATGAATATTAAGAACAGAGTTTTTAGAATAGCGATAGTGAATCAGAAAATAAAAATAATACTAATAAAACTAATAAGAACGTTCAAGAAGGCACTGATAAGAAAGGAAAGAAAATAATAAAAACAAAACAAAATGCTAAACTGAAAGATGACAAAAAAAATATCGTTCCAGTAAAAACTAAAGGAAAGAAAACATTGAAAACTAGACAAGGTTCAAACAGAAATCCCAGAGAAAGAAATCTAGAAAAGGAAAAAAAGATTAAAATGTCAATGATGATAGTGAAACCGAGTGTAAAGACGAAGATGTTTTGCATACGCTGAAATGTTTAATTTTGTTAATAAAATGTTTAATGATTATGTTGATTTTGGAATATTCAAGAATATGTTGAGTTTTGTTTTTTTTTTATAAGAACTGTGTTTCTTCATCATTCAATTTAATTTTGTGATGTTTTGTTTAATATATCAGTGATTTAAGCTGGAAACTGTTTTTATTTTTCCCTTTAAAAAGCAATGTTCAACTCTCCCCAAACTGCGGTTCGAGTGTCCCTACGGCTGGGGAGAGTTGACTCATATCCCATTTTTCATTCAAATAGATATAACATATTTTAGTACAATAATATCGAAAAAGTAATTATGCATAAGTGAGCCTAAATTAATAAGATACTTTATTTTATAATAATTGAGTCACTAAGACTCATTCATAAGAAAATACGTTACTTTGAACAAAAAGCGGTTCAACTCTCCCGGACTTCCCCTATCTCCGAAAGTAGTGGTTTCTCAGAGTTGGGAATTATATCAATGGATTCTTATGAAAGAACTTCATCTTAGCATAAATTGAATTCAAACATCATAGAAGAATTTAAATCCAACAAGAGTGCCAAAACTTATCCATCCAAAACCAATAGACAAATTCTACCCATCAACGAACTCATCCGAGATATTCATTCCTCAATTCTATGATGACCGATAATAAATATTCTTTCCTCAAATCCACTCCAATACACCAATATTCCAGTGTTGTTTTTACTGTGGTTACTTGCTGTGGTTTTGGTTCATTGATTATATATTTGTTGATATAATTAATTTTCTGAGACATAATATACAGCCTGCTCGAGTTTTCAAACCGGGAAATT
This sequence comes from Halyzia sedecimguttata, assembly GCA_937662695.2. Lineage (NCBI taxonomy): Eukaryota > Metazoa > Arthropoda > Insecta > Coleoptera > Coccinellidae > Halyzia > Halyzia sedecimguttata. The sequence continues at coordinate 97,902,679 of OW569412.2, read as the reverse complement.
CAAGCAACGACAAAGAATCGAGAAATAAAATAATACAAGTCTATTCCATGAACTACTAGCTGATCCGGCGAGCTTCATACCGCCCCAGAAGCAAAACAAAAATTGTCCTATAAAATATGTTTGAGAAAATGAATTTCCTTTTTTTTTCGAGAAATTGTCATATTAATAGTTATGCTGCAGAAAAATGGTAGATGAAAAACGTGTTTCATTTTATGAAGGTTATAGAATTATTGTACAACTCAAAGATTCACCCTGTATATAAAAATATTGAAGATATCAACTGTAATAAATTCATCAATTGAATGATGTCGAAATATATTGAGATGGATTTTTTAAATTTTCATTTCACTTTATTGATATTTGATAATACACTTCCATTAAAATACTGTCTAACAGGTGGACAGGGTTTTTCTGCTGAGATTTTTTTCCCTGAGCTCTAGTATCGCATACATCGAATTCTATGGTACCCCGATACACTAACATCTGCCAACACTTTTTGGCACTCTTGTTCCTGGAAACAGAGTGCTTATCACTTTGCCCGAATATCTGTAATTTTCGAATTTTTGGCTGAAAATGGTCTCAAACGTTTTGGTTCGTCTCACTGATCAAGAATACGTGATCAAAATCGATTCCGTCCAGCCGGTGGTTAACACGATAACTCTCGAACGGAGTAAGCAGTTAAAATTTTCAGAGTATGTTTGGGAGATAACGGTTAAGTTCGTTATAGGACAATTTTTTTTACATTGAAATCTCAAATTCAATTTTTTTTAAAGTTCAGGTCCTTCATAAGAATCCATTGATATCATTTCCAACTGTGAGAAACCAATACTTTAAGAGATATAATTTGTCAAAGATTTGAATAATTACTCTTTAGTATTTTGGCAAGAGGGCCAAAGCCCCTGTCCACAGAGCTTTCTCACATTTTTTATTTCCATACACATATTATACTTTATCGTTAGATGGACAAAATGTAATGCTTATATGATTATACCTATATTTTATATTGATAATTATTTTTGAATTTTTAGTTTTTACTCAAAAACGTCTTGCGAAAATAATGGTAGATAACTTTTCCTCAAAAATTAGATGCAGAATAGTTGTTTAAGAAAAGGCAACATCAGAACAATTTTTCCTCGGTAAATAACGTGGTAGCACGAACGCCACTGGCAATATAAAAAATATTATACATTGCAAAACGTGCTTCCTCGATGGTAGATTGCAGCTACAAAATATCTCGTTTGGCAACAATTAATATGTCTGATTTTAAAACAAAGTATTTCCCGAATATAGTCCTATTATTATTCTAGCCTTTTATCGTTTCCCGAATTTTCCGCATTGAGAACTGATCACCTTCAGGTATATCGAAAAGATATCATCGTAAAGGTTATTATAAATTATTATTATTTCAATTTTTGGCGCTCTAGTTCCTCGGAACTGAGTACTTATCAATTTGCCCAAATGTCTGTAATTTTCGAATTTTTCGATGAAAATGGTCTTAAACGATTTGGTTCGACTCACTGATCAAGAATCCGTGGTCGAAATTCATTCTGTCCGGCCGGCCGGTCCGTAGGCACGATAACTCTCGAACGGAATGAGCTAGACAGTTGAAATTTTCAGAGTAGGTTTGGGAGATAAATATCTCGGCTAAGTTCGTGATTGGGCAAAATCGGACAGATGGTTTCGGAGTAACAAAAAAAAATTTTTTATTTACAAAACAAATTCCAAATTAAATTTATTTCAATAAGCAGTTTTATCATAAGAATCCAATTATGTCATTTTTAACTCTAAAAAGCTAATACTTTCGGAGATATGATTTTTCAAAATTTCAATAATAAATCGTATTTTTACGTTTTCACAGAATTATATAATTATTCTTTGTATGAATTGTCATAATGTCTACTTATTTTCCTGAGACATGACATTGTCTAGTTCCTTGCTAATAGTTGGTTCGAGAAACGTCAAAATCGACTTAGAGAGACAAGGGTAAAAAACCGTCAAATAAACCCCCATGTGGCGATTTTATGTCGAAAAGTGAAAATTAAGAATATATGTCCCAGGTAAGTACCGACGTTTTATTCTAATATCGGAAATCGACAAGATCATACGAGGAGCTCGATAGCCGGTTGGTCTAGGCCGACGGGTTTTCGGTTTCGGTTTTTTGATTTGGTTTTCGGTTTCGGAACGAAAGAAGGCGGGCTCAAATCCCGGAAAGAGAATTACACTTTTTGGCGCTCAAGTTCCTCGGAACTGAGTGCTTATCAATTTGCCCAAATGTCTGTAATTTTCATTTAAGATGCAGTTTCACCATTAAAATCCATCGATATCATTTTCAACTCCAACAAGCTAATACTTTCGCAGATATGATTTTTCTAAATTTCAATAATGAATCGTACGTACTTCTATGTTTTCACAGAATGCTATAATTATTCTATCGAAGCTTTATTATATGATCTGTGTTCATACTCGTACATTTCATCCTGTTCTATAAGAAAGAGTCAAATTCATTTCAGCTATTTTAATTTGATTTCTTCCATGGTGCAGTTTTCATTCTCAGATTGCTCATTTAATCTTGATAAATAAACTATTATTTGAATTTAATTTCCTTTATGATGCAGTTCTTTCATAAGAATACATTGATTTAATTCCCAACTCTGAGAAACCAATACTTTCGGAGTCGGAGATATAATTTGTTTGTTTGAACTAGAGCGCCAGAAAGCTCCTGTCCACAGGGCTTGAACCCATTTTTTAATGTACTTAGTGGAAAGCCTTTTTGAACTAAAACTCATTCAAATTTCATATTTATTAATTAAATAATATGTTAATGAGTCAGTGAATGCTGAAATTGAGATTTTTAGTTATACGTATTTCCAGTGGCGGCTCGTCCTAAGAGGCAGATGAGTCATTGCCTCTCCAATAAATTTGAAAAATTACACGTGTCAACCGAATATTTTATTATTTATATTATTTTTCTTCATCATCACTTATTCAGTCACCATTCCACTTCACTCTTCCCATCCATAAGTATTTATAGCATAGCATCTTCCTTGTCTAGCGTTATATTTAACATATAGCATAACGTTAGTTTTTTCATAAATAATAAAAGACATAACGCCCGAAATGTTTATTCTGAGGCATGCCTCTATGTTTTCGTTGGTGAAATTGGATTAGAGAAACGGTCGTAAAATTTCAATCGAAGTATTAGAGTATGATATTTCCCAGAAGTAGGTAGTGTTAGGGAATTATTAGGTAATTTTTCAGTTGGTGGTATTTTGAAGCATTTTAATTCTCATTTTTTGTTGCAGTTTCATCATTATTATGTGCAGACAATTCAATCAAAGGTGTAGTCAACTGCACAAATGGTGATGTTTGTTTTCGCCATGTGGACAACATTACGAGTGTGTATTAAAACAATTTAACGAGTGTCTTTCATTCTGAGAAAGTATTCCGGCACTATCATATTTCTGATTTTAGTATATCATTCTATACAGGTGTCCCACCGACACTGGCGCAGCCAGGGGGGGCTTTGTTACAGCACTCCCCCCTCCCTCCCCCAACTGTCGGAAGGGCACAGTAAATCGGAAAAAGGAACACCTTGTATACGTTTACTTTCGAAAGAGCCCCGCATGAAAACATTGGCTGTCGGTCCAATTGGCTGAAATTTGATTATGTTGTAGAGTATGGGTCGTTTCAAAATTGTTAGGTCAAATGTTTTTCTATGTTTAGTTTCTGGGTAGGATTGACAGCGAAAAAAATTGTTTTTTTAGTCGAAATAAGACAAAGTACTTGCTATTTAATATTTATACTGAACAAATTACAACGAATTAATGAGCTCACATCGTTTCTGACTGAAAATTGGGAATTTAGAAAAAATTATTAATTTTATGTAGGTATAGATGATAGATTGATAGATTTTTTATCATCAAATACAGCGAGTTCAGTTCCTTCGGAATTACATTTCAGAACGCCTGGTATCTAATAAGTGGTGAAATTCATATTAAGCAAATTGGCAGAGTCTCAGAACTGAGAAAAATGCGTATTATCCAATGTTTCTATGATTCTTCCTCATTTTATCTGTTCTGTTTTTTTTTCGGTTAATTCGGAAAATTATTAATGGGCAATGTGATAAAGCAATTCCAATTACTTTGTAACAGATTCCGTTTATGATAGGTACTTAATATTATTTAATAAATTTGCTATGATATCCACATAAAGTTGAAGGCGACTTTTAGAAGAAGGTTCAGGAAATATAGGAATGATGCGGATATGTGTGAGTTTCGTAGACTAAGAAAGCTGGTTAAGGAGCTTATTAAAGCTTCTTATGGAGAATACTTGGAGGATGTTCAGGCGACGATGTCTGATGGCGGAGGCAGTTTTGGTCGTTCATTCACTCAAAGAATAGGACAACGAGAATTCCAGCTGAAATGAGGTATGGTGAGGAAATTCTAAGTGAGCCGCAGACTATAGCCGATGCCTTTGCTGATTATTTCAGGGGTGTTTATGCTACTACCGAGGAGGCATTTATTGGGGATGTACATCCAGCTGTTGAGTTACCGGCTTTTTCTTTTGAGAGCCTTGAGAACGCTGCGATTATCACTGCTATAGGAAGATTAAAGAATAGAATGTCGTCGGGAATTGATGGTATTCCTGGATTCCTCATCAGGGGTTGTTCGGAATCTTTAATATCCCCTTTGAAATTGATATTCAATAGTTCTGTCGTCTCTGGTGTTTATTCTGACTTTTGGAAGAAAGCTAAAGTGTGCCCTATATTTAAATCAGGTAACAGATGTAATGTAGAAAATTACAGGCCGGTATCAATGCTGAGTAATTTTTCAAAGATATTCGAGATAGTCTTATATGGCAGGATCTATTCATCATTACAGTCCTTCATCTCCCCCTATCAGCATGGGTTTGTCCGAAATAGATCAACAGTTACTAATTTGGTAGCGTTTACGCAATATGTCTCAGAGGTTTTAGATAATAATGGGCAAATCGACGTTATTTATACTGACTTTTCCAAGGCCTTCGATAGGGTTGATCATAAGGTGTTGCTTCATAAGTTATCATATCTTGGATTTGATGGTGGTGCGGTCGGGCTCATGAGATCCTATTTGTCGAATCGTTCGCACTTTGTGTCCTATAACGGTTATATTTCGGTAAATTATCATCGTCATCTGGGATTCCACAGGGTTCGAACCTGGGGCCGCTGCTATTTATCTTCTTCATAAACGATCTTCTTGATATTGTTGGTTGCGGGAAACTGTGCTTCGCGGATGATTTGAAAATTTTTACAGCTGTTAGGGGAATCTACGATTGCGTTTACCTCCAGCTTCAGTTGATTATTGTGCAGAATTGGTGTCGCAGAAATAGATTAAGGTTGAATCTTGAAAAGTGTAAGATAATGACATTTTCCAGGAAAACAGAGATAGTCACATATGAGTATAGTTGTGATGGCTCGATTCTTGATAGGTGCAATCTTGTTAGGGATCTGGGGGTGTTGTTCGATTCTGGGCTCTCCTTCATACAGCATATATGTCGTGTTGTTTTGGAGGCTGCTAGGGGATATGGGTTCATTGCCAGGAACTGTAGAGATTTTACGAATATACAATCAAACAAATTGCTATATAATGCATTCGTTCGTTCGAGATTGGAATATGCTAGTATTGTTTGGAATCCCCTTTATGACTGTCATACCAGGAAGCTTGAAAGCATTCAGAGGAAATTTTTGAAATATTTAGTATTTAAAACGGATGGTGTATATCCTCCACGAGGGTCCAATAATGCTTGTTTATGTCGAAGAATGAACTTTTCCAGCCTAGAAGTAAGAAGAAACGTCACCTCCCTAATATTTTTATTTAAATTAATACATGGCGGCATAGATTGTAGTGAAATTCTCAGCAGAGTGAATTTCTATGTTCCTGGCTTCAACTCAAGAAGTGTTTTGGTATTCAAGTGTGAGAGAGCTCGGACTAATATTCTTCGTAAAGCGCCTGTTACGGTGCCACAACTTCAATTTGATATGCAACCAATGTGATATTTTTTCGTGTTCATTGAAAGCCATGGTGGGGTATGCTCTGGAGCACTTATAAGGGTCAGAATCAGAGAGGTGAGCATTTTATGTTTCCAAATATCGGAGAAATTAAGTTTTCTTTTGAAGAAAACTAACAAGTGGAGTCCATTGTGTCATTAGTTATGAACCTTTCCTGTGAAGAGGCACGCACAAAAATATATATTTTAGAAATTATACCTGTCAAGAAGCATTATACCAAGGCCAAAAGTCATTTTGGGAACACTTTTAAAAATTTTTTGCGCGTATGTTCTTGGGAACATCGCGTTATAGTTTTGCCCAAATGTCTGTAACTTTCGAATTTTTTGAAAAAAATGGTCTCAAACGACTAAGTTCGACTCCCCAATTTAGAATTCGAGGTCAAATTTGATTCTGTCCGGCCGGCCGTCCGGCCGTTGCCACGATAACTTGAGAACGAAAAGAGCTAGCGACTTGAAATTTTCAGGGTAGGTGGCGCATCCCAATACGACGGACAAGTTCGTTAATGGGCATAATCGGCCCAGCGGTTTCCGAGTAATAATTTTGTTTTCAACCAATATAAATCCGATCGAATTGAAACTTGGTGAGTAGTTGTAGAATATGACCCTTAGCACGTTTGTGAAATTTTGTGGGAATCGTATTGCTAGAAAATTATTAAAAAATTATTAAAAAATATTTTTGTTGTCACGATAACTTGAGAACGGAAAGAGATAGCGGCTTCAAGTTTTCAGGTTAGGATGTGCACTAGAACGCGACATTTCAGTTTGATTATGAGCATAATCGGCAAAACGGTTTTATAGTTATAGCCATCTGAAATTTTCTGAAGTTTGGTGGTTTTTTGTTCCTCATTAACTCGAAAAATACTGAACCGATTGAATTCAAACATGATTATTAGTTGTAGAATGCCAACGCGGAAATGTTTGCAAAATTTAGTGAGGATAGCATTTGTAGAAAATTTTTAATACTTAAATCATTGAAAATAAAAAAAGAAAATTCTATATATCAGTAACTGATCGTTTGAAATTGCTGAAATTTTGCAAGAGCTTTCATAACCTAACTCTACTGCCAAGTTTCAAGTTTTAATACGATCGGTTAAATATTGTTGGAGATTCGAGCATTCTTGTGCGAGTTCAGTAGATGGGTGACCGTTGCCTCGATAAATTTCGAACGAAAGGAGATAGGGACTTGCAATTTTCAGGGTAGTTTGCGTATCCGAATGGGAGAGTTTAGTTCGTTTTTGGGCATAAATCGGTTTAACGGTTTCCGAGTTATACCCACCTGGAATATTATTTCCTCGATAACTCAAAAAATATAGACTCGATCGAATTGAAGCTTGCCAATTAGTTGTAGAATATCGACTTGAAGACGTGTGTAGAATTTTGTGTGAACCGTATCGCTAGAAAATTAAAAAAAATATTTCTCATGTCACGATAACCTGAGAAAGGAAAGAGATAGCGATTTGAAATTTTCAGGTTAGGTGGTGCATCTGAATGCGACATTTGAGTTTGTTCATGAGCATAATCGGTCAAACGTTTTTGGAGTTATATTCATCTGAAATTTGATTGTTATTTTCGCAATAACTCGAAAAATATAGAACCAATCCAATTCAAACTTAGTTATTAATTGTAGAATGCCAACGCGAAAGTTGTTGCAAAATTTTGTGAGGACCGTAACACTAGAAAATTTTTAAGAAATCATTGAAAAAAATTCTAGATATCAGAAACTATTCATCGGACATGGCTGACATTTTGCGAGAGCCTACAGAACATAATTCTACTACCAAGTTCCAAGTTTGAATACGATAGGATCTATATATTTATATGAAATTTATTCCATTTTTTTAAATATTTAAAACTGTAATTAGATCTTTGAAATACCATTGAATGAAGAAATTCTTGTAAGTTAACAAAATATCTTTATTTGAACAATAAAAATTGGTTCAAGCACTGACGTGAAGTCAGAAGCTTATGCGCGTATGTTCTATTGTCCATTCTTCTGTATTGGACACCCTTAATCGAATTTACCATGGTAAATTATGTTGTCCATTCTCCTGTATTGGACACTCTTAATTCGAATTTACTATGGTAACTTCGAATTATTATTCGAATCTATATCTTTTTAGTGTATAATCAATTTTCTTTACTTTATACTTTTGCCTCAAATTTATTTTATTTTGTTTGTTAATACTGTTCATTTTATATATCTTATGAATTTGTCCTGTAAATGGGTTAACTGTTGGACAATAAAGGCTATTATTATTATTATTAATATTATAAATGAGAACCATATTTCGAGATATTGATCGATGCAGTTCAAAAAGACTATACAGGATGTTCCAACGCATCCTGTATAGTCTTTTTGGAAAAGTCCTGTTTACTCTTGGAGCGAACGCATATATCATTTAAGAATCAGTTTGTAGAATTGCTATTGATGATCGAAGTAATCCATTTCGCCCATTTCAGAACAAGTAACCAAAGGATGTCATACTCCAGCCGTTTGTGAAAATATCCAGGATGGCTCCAAATGTACAACTTGTGACTCCGACTTATGTAACTCAGGAAGCAACGGAATAAATTCACCTATAATATCTCTAGTCATTATGATAGCTTTTAGCATTTCCATCTACTAATAAATTTAAAAATCCAGCATAAGAGTAAAAAAATAATCACACATTATGATTATGACCATTTCCTTCCAGACTTCAATAATCAATATATACCGAGTAAATCTTCATGTAGCTCGTAAAGAATGTGATTCACAATATTATACAGAAGAAAATGCACCAATTGAAATGCCAATAAAAATAAATAATACCTACAAGACTCGAGATATATATATATCGGGTGTCCCAAGGTGAGTGGCCTATTAGATTATTATGGAAACTATTTATGGTAAAGATTTTAAATTTTGTGGATCGATATTTGGCCATGTATGGTACATTTTTAGAACAATTTCACAATTCCAGTGTTGCCGGATGTACGACAATTTGGCAACAACTTTGTTATTTTAAATGGGACATTCGGTATTTCTATTTTTTTTATGATACTCCATAAAATACTGAATCTATTCATTCTACTTTTTCATACCCATCTTTAACGGTTTCTGAGTTATTAATTATTTTTCGAAGTTTTAGATCAAATAGGCGTGTTACGAAAATGACTCTAGTTCGCTCAATATTTGAGATTTGAATCAGAAAATTTAGCAAATCATTAGATATTGATACATGGCCAAATATCGATCCACAAAATTTAAAATCTTTACCATTAATAGTTTCCATAATAATCTAATAGGCCACTCACCTTGGGACACCCGATATATATGAGTATGTCATAATGACATTAAATTACCGGTTCCCTAGAACATGCGCGCAAAACACCCTCCCGGCCGACGAGCAACGAAATTGAAGTGCTTATCTATTTGCCCACATACTGAAATTTTCGAATTTTTGGCTGAAAATGGTCTTAAACGATTAATTATGTTCGACTCACTGATCAAGAATCCGTGGTCGAAATCGATTCTATCCGGACGTTAACACGATAACTCTCGAACGGAATGAGCTAGACTGCTAGACAATTCAAACTTTCAGACTAGGTTTGGGACATAAAAATCTCGATTAAGTTCGTTATTGGGCAAACAAAAAAAAATTTTTTTAGGTACACATTTCGAATTAAATTTTTTAAGATGCAGTGTCCTCATACGAATCCACTGATATTATTCTCAACTCTAAAAAGCTAATACTTTCGGAGATACTATTTTTCAAAACGTTTTCACACAATGCGAATTCTATCTGCCTCTGTTCTAACTGTTTGCTGTAGCTGTTGTTTGGTCCTGTTTGAAAGATAAACGTCATTAATGTAAAACGAAACTGAAAGTGTATTTCCGGAGAGTTTGGTTGTTGTTAGCATGTAAACGATTTGAAATTTGGATTCGCTAAGTTCATTTTTGGTTAGTGTGTCGAAAATGAATGATGCAAGGAAGTCGTGCATAATTTACGAGTCATTCCCTAATTATGAAAGATTTAGAACGGGATTTCCAACTAATGTACAGGTATTAATTCCTTAGTAACACTATTTAAGATTGCCTACATAAGTATTCTGGTTTCAGTTCTCTCTGGACTGATTACATTAGATTTGTTTCATTAATAAACTGGCTATTTAATTTACTCAATTTTTCAGAATGATTCCTCATAGTTTTGAACACTTGTAGCCAAAATTGGACCCTCATATAAAGTTAAGATGCAAAGAGATTTCAATTTCTTTCATGATGTAGTTCTATCATAATAATCCATTGATATCATTCTAAACTCTGAGAAATCAATACTTTCAGAGATATGATTTGTCAAAGATTGGACAAGAGCGCCAAAAGCCCCTGCCACAGGGCTTTCCTCCTTTTTTGGCGCTCTTGTTCCTCGGAACAGAGTGCTTATAAATTTGCCCAAATGCCTGTAATTTTCGAATTTTTGGCTGAAAATGTTATCAAACGATTTGGTTCGACTCACTGATCAAGAATCCGTGGTCGAAATCGATTCTGTCCGGCCGTCCTTCCGTTAACACGATAACTCTCGAACGAAAGGAGTCAGAGGATTGAAATTTGCAGGGTAGGTTTGGAGCGTAAATATCTCGGACAAGTTCGTTAACGGGCGAAATCCATCAAGCGGTTTCGGAGTTATGGCCGTTTTTAGTGAAAACATTTTTCATGAATATTTCCGAAACCGATCACTCGATCTATCTGAAATTTAGCATCAAATTGTAGAATCATGACCTTTAGACGCATGTGAAGTTTTGTATTGATCGGGTTACCGTAAAGTGTAAAAAAAAAAGTTTGAAAATTTTTAAATTTTGTTTCTACCATTACTCTCGAACGGAATGAGCTAGGCAGTTGAAATTTTCAGAGTAGGTTGGGGAAATAAATATCTCGGTTAAGTTAGCTATTGAGCAAAATAGGACAGATGGTTTCGGAGTTACGAAAAAAAAATTTTTTTCAGGATGCAGTTTCACCATAAAAATCCATTGATATCATTTTCAACTCCAACAAGCTAATACTTTCGGAGATATGATTTTTCGAAATTTCAATAATGAATCGTACTTCTATGTTTTCACAGAATGCTATAATTATTCTATCTATATGATTTATTATATGATCTGTGTTCCTACTCGTACCTACATGTCATCCTGTTCTATAAGAGAGAGTTAAATTCATTTCAGCTATTTTAATTTGATTTCTTCCATGGTGCAGTTCTCATTCTCAGATTGCTCATTTAATCTTGATAAATAAACTATTATTTGAATTGAATTTCCTTTATGATGTAGTTCTATCATAAGAATACATAATTCTTGCAAAATTTCATGAGGATCGTACCTTCAGAGAATTTTCAAAAAATCTTTGAAAAATGTCTATATATCAGAAACTATTCCTCCTACATCGCTGAAATTTTGCGAGAGCCTTCATAACATAACTTTACTGCCAAATTCCAAGTTTGGGGGCGTCCATTAATCACGTGATGTTTTTTTAATCATTTTTTGACCCCCCCTTCCCTCTTGGTGATATTTCGTGAGGTTCAAGACTACACCCCCCCCCCTGCCCTATATCACGTGTATTTATTTAATACCAACAAAGAATTTCCATTTCCTTAAAAAATATAATAGGTTGTCAAATATCTCCCTTCCGCCTTTTTGTCTTTTGAATTTCGCGGCTATGTACAAAGCGCTACAGAGCTCGTAACTGGCAATACTATACATAATTTGAAAGGTCTTGACATAACCTACAAAACGACGCTATGCATGATTAGTTTGGATATTGCGTTCAACAGTTATAGACGTGTAAACATGGAGATCACTAACGCCGAAATTCGCGCTATTTTAAAGTTTTCCTTCGTTAAAGGCAAATCTGCTAGAGAAACGTTCCGTGAGATTAATGGTGTTTTGGGGGATGGTACTCTATCAGTTCGAACCGCGGAGGAATGGTTTCGACGATTCAGAGCCGGTGAAAACGACACCATGGATAAGCCAGCCGGCGGAAGACCTGAGACGACAAATACCGATCAAATCATGGAATACATCGAGTTAGACCGGCATGTGGCATCTCGAGACATCGCCCAGGAGATGGGAGTTAGTCACCAAACCATTTTAAACCATCTGTAGAAGGCTGGATACAAAACAAAGCTTGATGTTTGGGTGCCGCATGATTTGACGCAAAAAAACCTTCTGGACCGAATCAACGCCTGCGATATGCTGCTGAAACGGAACGAACTCGACCCATTCTTGAAGCGGAAGGTGACTGGCGACGAAAAATGGATCACATACGACAATATCAAGCAAAACGGTTGTGGTCGAAGGCAGGTGAATCGTCCCAAACAGTGGCCAAGCCGGGATTGACTGCCAGGAAGGTTTTGCTGTGTGTTTGGTGGGATTGGAAGGGAATCATCCACTATGAGCTGCTCCCATATGGCCAGACGCTTAATTCTACCATCTACTGCGAACAACTGGACCGCTTGAAGCAGGCGATCGACCAGAAGAGTCCAGAATTGGCCAACAGGAAGGGTGTAGTGTTCCACCAGGACAACGCCAGACCACACACTTCGTTGATGACTCGTCAGAAGCTACGGGAGCTCGGATGGGAGGTTTTATCACATCCACCATATAGCCCGGACATAGCGCCAAGTGATTACCACCTGTTCCTGTCCATGGCGAACGCCCTTGGTGGTGTAAAGTTGAACTCAAAAGAGGATTGTGAAAAGTAGCTGTCCGAGTTCTTTGCAAATAAGGAGGGGGGCTTCTACAAGGGCGGTATTATGAAGTTGCCGTCTAGATAAAAACAGATTATCGAACAAAACGGCGCATATTTGAACTAAATCCGATCACTGTAACACTTTTTATAAAGCATTGAATAAAGAGCAAAAAAGCGGAAGGGAGATATTTGACAACCTATTATATAAATATAGGCTACAGGTATGAGTATTATCTATTTTTATTATACCAAATAATATACTGGTGTGAGTATGATCAATTTTTATTATAACAAATAAAAACAAACAATAATAATATAAAAAACCTGTTTTGCCTGGCAACGGGGAATCTGCGTCACACTGCAAGCCGCTTAAATCGAGTTTGTACGTGTTTGAAGAAAAAAAATACACGTGATATTATACTTAACCCCCCCTCCCCCTTCGTGATATTTCGTGATATTTTCATGGACCCCCCCTCCCCTTTAGAGCATCGCGTGATTAATGGACGGCCCCTTTGCACAAGATCGGATCTACTTATATTGTTGGAGATCCGAGCAGCCTTGGGTGAGTTCAATAGCTGGATGGGTTACAGTTGCCGTACCCTCGATAACTTTCGTAGATATAGAGATAGGGATTTGCAAATTTCAGGGTAGGTTGCGCATCCGAATGCGAAATTTAAGTTCGTTAATTGGCATAATTGGCCAAATGGTTTTGGAGTAATACTCATCTGAAATTTTGTTGTTATTTTCTCTATAACTCAAAATATACTCTTCTGATCCAATTAAAACTTGTAATTACTCGTAGAATGCCGACCCACTAATTTTCGTGGAATTTCGTGAATATCGTATCCTGGAGTTACTTGAGGCGTAAGTTTTTTCGTATTTCATTTCCAATAGAATACATATGTCAGAATTAAAAATTCTGTAATCAAAGATTCTCTCCTTACTGAAGTAAGTATTTAAAATGGTATGAAATGTATTCATATATTATAAAATCTGAGAAAATAGTATATATTGATGCTAAATTCGTAGTTGACTGTCCAATAGAGGTAACTAGACAATAGAACATGCGCGCAAAAGCTCCTGACTTCACGTCATAGACAACTTCACGTCAGTGGCTACATCATTGTATCACAACACAACCCACTATATCTACCATAGGTAAGATATCTAGATGATATCTACATATCTCTATAGTGGGTTGTGATTGTATATAGGTATTCTTTATACAATGGCTCTTTGGTTCTTCATTCAAAGCAATGGCTACATTGCCTATCGGACTGCCAGCACCATCTTTCGCAACGCGTTTGAATTTAACCCGCAGAATATGCAGTAATCTGTGGAATAAGTGAACACTCATTGATCCGAGATTTAACCACAGATAAAATTGAATATCTATCTTAGATTTGTGTTCTACTACCGAAAAATTAAATTATGCAAATATGCTTTGGTGCGTTCATAACAGCGTGCCATCATTTGGCCAAAACGCCGGCCGGCCGTCCTTTGCCACGATAACTTTCGAATGGGAAGAGATAACGACTTGCAATTTTCAGGGTAGGTTGCTCATCCGATTGCGACGGTTTACTTTGTTGATAGTCATAATCGGCCAAACAGTTCCGAAGTTATATGCCTCATTTTATTTTTCCTACATTATATTTTTAGTGTTCTGTGGGCTCTGTGCATCTGTGCTCTATGTTATCTATGGCTCTGTGGCATCACAGAGATATTTGTTGCGCAAAAATCTCAGATAGGTGAAATGTTAAATTCTGGAGCTGGAGGATAAATAATATTAATCTGTGTGCAAATTATTTAATTAATAATCATTTTCATTGATTTGATTCATTTGTAAGATGAGTGGACGTGGCTGAGTGGTTCAATTTCAGACATTTGATGCCTAGATATCCTGAATCAGCGTAATGTTTATGTATCTAATGGATTTAAAACATTGTTCAAAGCAAATGTTTGCACATCAATGGCTATTTTCGAGAAAGAAACTATTAATAAGGTATTGCTAGATGATACGGAACCTTTGACATGCACTATTGAAAACTGGAAAAGCGTGGACGGACATACTGTAAGATAAAACAATAGAGAATGTTTCTTAATAATCATAATTTCCATAATAATTAGGAGTTCATCATCAAAGTACATAGGGGACCATTTTCTGACGAAACCTGGAGGATATCCAAACGATATAATGATTTCTATAAACTTCACACCTATTTACAATCTTCAGGGCTGCAATTATCTTTTCCACCAAAGAAACTCATTGGCAACTTTGACCCTGATTTCATTAATCAAAGGCTGAAGGGTTTACAGGTGAACTGAATATTAGTGAAAATTGTTACTTTGGTTAACAAGATTTTTTTTTTTAGAAATATCTAAACTTAATCCTTATGAATCCAATACTAGTGTCTTCACTACCAGCTAGGTCTTTCATAGATCCTGCCAACTATTGTCAGCCATTTAGTGGTAAGATATTATCTTTCTTATGCACTATATAATATGGATTTGCTTCTCTAATTTGTGTTGCCTCAGTTTAAATCAATTCATGAGATAACTCCATCATAATGTTAATAGACTTGTTTTGGTTCGCAGTAGGGACAGTTCCGAATCGGTTCTAAAGAGTGGGACAA
This sequence comes from Halyzia sedecimguttata, assembly GCA_937662695.2. Lineage (NCBI taxonomy): Eukaryota > Metazoa > Arthropoda > Insecta > Coleoptera > Coccinellidae > Halyzia > Halyzia sedecimguttata. The sequence goes on along the minus strand of OW569412.2, from coordinate 97,887,277 downwards.
ACGTAGCATGTGACCTTTCACACAGGTCCAATTACAATAAACGACTGTGTGACTACTTTGAACGGTTCTAGGACAGTCCAAATTCCAAACCAAAGCAAGCCTAATATAATCCAATAAGATTATGCATGCAAAAATCTGGACATTCATCAAGAAATCTGTCAATCAATTTGTTGCTTTCCTACATAAGCTAAGGCTAGTTTTAGATGGCGAAGAAATTCATGAATTTCTTCGTGAAGTTCTTCATAGAGAACTTCACGAAATCAGAACTTGTTCTATTTTATCAATAAGTTTTGCGTGAAGTCAGGGGTAACAACATCTGTTTCATCCCATAAATTATCGGAAAAGCTTTAAAACATGAACCGTAGGTCGTTCAGGTTGTTATTTGGAAGTTTTAGTTGTGTTCTGTGGTAGAAAACAGGTGAAGTTCTGAATCGAGCTTCAGTTGTTTTTGTTGTCGTTCTGATATTTGCTAGTTTAGAAGTTTACAGTCGGTATTACTGTTATGTGACATTTATCTCCAAGAATTTCTTTGACTGTGTAAAACCACACACTTCATGAAAAAATTCGTGAATAAATTCAAGGTCAACTTCGCAAAGAAATTCATGAATTTCTTTACCGTGTAAAACTAGCTTACCATGTCATGATTACATGAAATTGCTCACAAAAGGAGGTAAACCGCCGTATTCACAGAGCATTCAATCTCCGTTAAGTCCTAACTGAGGTCCTCAGTTAAGGATAAATAAGAATCGCAACCTCGGTTTAAGTGAAAATTAACGTGAAACAGGCCTGTTTCAGCACCGTTGCATAGGTAAACTGAGGTTGCGATTCTTATTTGTCCTTAACTGAGGTTATGGGCGAAATCGATAAATCGGTTTCGGAGTTATGGCCAATTTTAGTAAACACATTTTTTATGAAATTATTATAATTAATATATCCGAAACCGATCACTCGATCTATCTGAAATTTAGCATCAAATTGTAGAATCATGACCTTTATACGCATGTGAAGTTTTGTATTGACCAGGTTACCGAAAAGTGTCAAAAAAAACAATTTGGAAATTTCAAAAAATTTTTCTACAATAACTCTCGAACGGAATGAGCTAGGCAGTTGAAATTTTCAGAGTAGGTTAGGCAGATGAATATCTTGGTTAAGTTCGTTATTGGGCAAAATAGGCCAGATGGTTTCGGAGTAACGAAAAAAAAAATTTTTTTTAAGTAAAAAATTTCAAATTCAATCCATTGATATCATTTTCAACTCCAACAAGCTAATACTTTCGGAGATATGAATTTTCGAAATTTCAATAATGAATCGTACTTCTATGTTTTCACAGAATGTTATAATTATTCTATCTAAGCTTTATTATATGATCTGTGTTCATACTCGTACATGTCATCCTGTTCTATAAGAGAGAGTCAAATTCATTTCAGCTATTTTAATTTGATTTCTTCCATGGTGCAGTTCTCATTCTCAGATTGCTCATTTGATCTTGATAAATAAACTATTATTTGAATTGAATTTCCTTTATGATGCAGTTCTATCATAAGAATACATTGATATAATTCCCAACTCTGAGAAACCAATACTTTCGGAGATATAATTTGTCTGTTTGAACTAGAGCGCCAGAAAGCTCCTGTCCACAGGGCTTGAACCAATTTTTATATTGTTGAATATTCAGTAATGAAGGCTGATAGCGGTATTGACATGAATATGAAGTGTGGATGGTCAATATTGCCTGTCTTAGAATTGATACTACAAGCTGCATAATTTATCTATATGAAGTACACACTGAAATATGAAAGTTATGAGATATTATTATTATAATAATAATGTTCATTAAAAAACCCGCATAAAAACTCAAACAGATTCGATATATTTCCATTAACAAACATGTATAAACTCACAAATGTACGAAGCACTTGTCCGTGGCAAATATACATAGTAATAATAATAATGATTAATCAAATAATCTTTCGAATGTGAAGGTGAGTACTATGATGTTAAAACATTTTGGATTTGGAACTGCATCATAAACGAGAGCGCCAAAAATTAAATTCAAAACGTAGGACTATTACTGACCTCGTATGTTGGGTTTACATTCATCAGCATAATATAATTAGATCATTCTATGGAATCGAAAAATTACGATTAATTATTGAAATTTTGAAAAATCATATCTCCGAAAGTATTAGTTTGTTAGAATTGAGAATGATAAAAATGGATTCTTATGATGAAACTGCATCTTAAAAAAATTGAATTTGAAATTTGTAATGTAAAAAGAAATTTTGTTTTCGTTACTCCGAATAACGAACTTAACCGATATATTTATCTCCCAAGCCTACTCTGAATATTTCAACTGTCTAGTTCATTCCGTTCGAGAGTTATCATGTTAACGGCCGCGGGACATAATCGATTTTGACCACGGATTCTTGATCAGCGAGTCGAACCAAAACGTTTGAGACCATTTTAGGCCAAAAATTCGAAAATAACAGACATTTGCGCAAATTGATAAGCACTCTGGTCCTTTGGAACAAGAGCGCCAAATATATTAAAATATAAATCTGGTACTTGGCTGTAAAATTAGGTTTTGAAGGCTGTCGCTTTTAGCGATATCTGACGGATAGTTTCTGTAATTTCTCATATTTTAAAATACGAACTTCACGAAATTTTGAATTAAGTCCTTGCGTTTCGGTATTTTCCAACAAACTAATGAGTTTTAATTCGATCAAATCAGTATTTTCTGAGTTATTGGGAAAACATAATTTCAGATGGCTCTAACACCGAAACCATTTTTGCCCAATTTTTGTTTAAATCATTTATTAATTAATTCCTGAAAAAAATTCAATATTAACCAAACCGTCTATAAACAGCGCATATAGCACTGGTATCGAGACAAATCAATTAACAATTAGTGTATTTAAAAATGACCACCAAAACGAAAAAAAGGATCTAAATACAAGAAAATGATCAAACAGAATAAAAAATTAATACTTCTCAACTTAACCTATTTGATAAACTTAAGATTGATTCACAAACAAAGAAAGGAAGAAAGAAAATTACGAAATTACTTGAGCTTCAAAGAAGTACTAGATTTCAATTGGATCGGATCCTCATTTTCGGAAATATCGGGAAAGTAAAATGCGAAATTTCAGCGGAATCCGACAAATAGTTTCTGAAATAATTTTCGAAGAAAGTTATCTGGCCGGCCGGACAGAATGGAATTAGGCCTCGAACTTAATCGTTTGAGATCATTTCCGACAAAAAATTCCAAAATTTTAGACATGCGCGCAAAATTCAATCATTTCTTGAAATTGGGACCATATTTGATTAATTCGAAAAATGTTTTCTTTTATTTTTCGCAATCCATGGCTCATTTGGATATCATATACATTGTCTGAATGAAATATTTCGGAATATTTGTGTTTTCGATTAATAATGTTGTTGCATAACATCGTTTTTTGGTTCATAATTATTTGCTTCTTGAGGTCATCACAGCTTATCAGGTAACATAGTCTGAGATCAAAACAAATAGCGAAATTTTGCGGCGTATGAAAGTCAGAATTAACATCTGGAATATTACTCCAATTATATTATAAAATATATTCGGATTATTCAAATATATCGCACATCTGTAAATAGACTTTAATTTCAAATAAAATCTCGCAGCACGGTTCTATAATTTTGCCCAAATGACTGCAATTTTCGTATTTTTAGTCGAAAATGGTCTTAAACTTTTTGGTTCGACTCGCTGATGAATAATCCGTGGTCAAATCAAATTATGTTCGTCGGAAGCTCGATTACTCTCGAACGAAATGAGTTATAGAGTTGCAGGGTAGGTTTGGAGTCCAAATGCGCGGGTTGAGTTCGTTTATGAGCAATATCCGGCCAGTGACTTCGGAGTTTAGTCATTGGAAATTGCGTTTCCCTATAACTCGAAAAATGCCAATCTGATCGAATGAACGTCGCTCAAGGTTTTCCGTATCACAGAGGGTTGGAGTTCGTAAGGATTTCCCTAGGTGGCGCTGGTTAGATTTTCTTTCTTGTAGTTCGCAACAATAGGGCTTAGGTTTCCTAGAACTCCTTCGTTTCATATTCAGTGGTAAAGTTCCGCTGATCTTTGGTAACAACAATGAATCCAGTACGTATCTGCCCTGAATGACACTTTCCTCTTTGGGGGAACACTGAGCAATGAAGTGGCTAGTCCGGATCTCGAGGGAAATTTTCAGAGTAAGTTTGGGAGATGAATATCTCGGTGAAGTTCGTTATTGGGCAAAATGGGCCAGGTGGCTTTGGAGAAAAAAAAACATTTTTACGTTACAAATTTTAAATTGATTTTTTTAAGATGCAGTTTCATCATAAGAATCCATTGATATTATTCTCAACTCTATTAAACTAACACTTTCGGAGATATGATTTTTCAAAATTTCAATAATTATTCTGAATTCTATATGATTTCATAGAATACTCTAATTATAATTTGCTGATGTATGCAAATTCAACATGAGATGAGTTATAGATGTACATTTAGATTTTATTACGTAAATTCTTGAAAATTGAGGCACAGAAGCCAAATTGAAAAAGTGGGAAAGCTCTGTGGACAAGAGCTTTGGCGCTCTTGTCTTTGACAAATAATAACTCCGAATGTTGGTTTGTCAGAGGTGGGAATGATATCAATGGATTCTTATTTAATTTAGTTTATTTTATGATGCAGTTTTATCACAAGAATCCATTGTTATCATTCCCAATTCTGAGAAACCAATACTTTCGGAGATATGATTTGTCAGAGTTTGTAAATTGAATTTTTTTTATGATGCAGTTTTATCACAAGAATCCATTGATATCATTCCCAATTCTGAGATACCAATACTTCCGGAGATATGATTTGTCACAGTTTTTTTCTGATTTTTCTCCCCTCAACTCTGAAAAATGTCTATAACATAAAATATTTTAATTGTTTTGAAATTGCTTCTGCGTTCAAAACACTAGATATTCATCAGAAGCAACATTTAGAACAAATTTGCCCAATAAACAGTAACGAAACAACGCCAACGATTAAATAACTTTTTATAACGTTTCAAACCTAAATCAGACTCCTCCATCGGATGATAAGCGAATATCTTCAGAATGATTTGTTGTTGAATATTATTCTGAAAATTGTGTTCACAAGTTCAGCCAAATATGGTCAATTAGAATTGAGCAATTTGAAAAATTGTCATTAGTGTTGTTTTGTTACTGTTTATTAGGGAACATTGTTCCAAATATTGCTTCGGACAAATATTTAGTGTTTTTCACTCTGAAGCAATTTCAAGACAATTAAAATATTTTGTTTTATAGATATATTTCAGAGAGTAAACCCAGAAAAAAACATTGAATGATCATTTAATGTACCTCCTAAAATATCAAAAGCTCAAATGTTCAAAGAAGGCCTGGTTGTTGCTGATGAATGCTGGAAGATAGCAAATCAGCCATGCACATTGTCTCAGAATGGACAGCAAGCAGTTAATAGAATCAGGTTTGAAACCTTCGGCAAAATCATCCTAGAACAAGTCGAACTGAAGGACCTTTCCTTGAGCAACATAGTCGGCTTCATAAACAAGCTGCATCTTTCGGTGGAAGGGCACGATATCATCCATTCACATCAAATCATCATCCCGATTCTATTTGACCGTTTGTTGTTTTCAGAAATTGCACTACAGCATGTATCTTTGGCTCTAAGAGGAGAAGTAGGATGGGAGGTGGTAACGCCTCTAACGGAAATCGGTTGGCGAATCAGAAAACATTATTACCATCTCAAAAATAAAAATATTCCCAATAGAGAGTTCTGGGGTAGCTGGACAGATTTTGGACCTGATAAGTATTTAGATGATAAGGACATGCATAGTTTCTTCAAGAGTCTAGCACAAATTCAGGTTTGTAAATAAATGAAGTAATCATCACCATTCAATGATAATCATACCTATTCTATTTGCGTATTGCTATAAGCATTGCTATTCAAGTCATATTGCTATCCTCCTACTTTATTTAACAATTTTATCCCACCAATATTGCCAACAAGTAGTTCAAAATTCATTGATTTGAGAGCTGACAACACTGTATTTCATGACTTTAATTTGAAATAGAAGAAGAATTTAACCTTACTTGATAAACATTTCATCCGTTTTTCGGTGCGAAAAACTAACTATGATATTTATGAAACTAACAAGATGGAGTTATTGCTAAATTTGAAGGAAATACACCGAATATTGGTAACCACTACCATGACCGAAAAATTGAAGAATTGCAAACACCTAAACAAATATTAAATCTCAATTTTTTTCTTTCAACAGTTTGACTTCGAATGCACACTTCTAAGTGGAACGGAAGAGTATGTTTCTTAGTTTTCTCCTGAACAAATTACCTCAGTTTTTCAATTAAATCAAGAGAAGTCATCTTTCTGCTAAGTCTGAATTAATAGTTTGTTTAATTTTTTCATTCAGTCAGTCTTCGAATGCATATCTCTAACTTAAAAAAAGCAGTATCTTCCCATGTTTGCTCATGAACAAATAAATAAATGAATAAAATTCCCTCAGCTCTTCGATTAAATCAAAAGCATCAATCATATTATTAAGGCTGAATCGTTTGTGAACCTTTCTGTTTACAAATAAAAGAGATTGTTAGTGTCAGAACTAAGTCTTAGAAATTTCCTTAAAATTAAGTATTTTAAAGTACCTTTAACAAATATAAACAATTATATTTATTAAAGGACCTACCTATTTTCAATATTTTAGAATTCTTGGAAGAAAAAATTGGTTCAAGCCCTGTGGACAGGAGCTTTCTGGCGCTCTAGTTCAAACAGACAAATAATATCTCCGAAAGTATTGGTTTCTCAGAGTTGGGAATTATATCAATGTATTCTTATGATAGAACTGCATCATAAAGGATTTTCAATTCGAATAATAGTTTATTTATCAAGATTAAATGAGCAATCTGAGAATGAGAACTGCACCATGGAAGAAATCAAATTAAAATAGCTGAAATGAATTTGACTCTCTCTTATAGAACAGGATGAAATGTACGAGTATGAACACAGATCATATAATAAAGCTTAGATAGAATAATTATAGCATTCTGTGAAAACATAGAAGTACGATTCATTATTGAAATTTAGAAAAATCATATCTCCGAAAGTATTAGCTTGTTGGAGTTGAAAATGATATCGATGGATTTGAATGGTGAAACTGCATCTTAAATAAATATTGAATTTGAAATTTGTTGCTTAAAAAAAAATTTTTTTTTTCGTTACTCCGAAACCATTTGGCCTATTTTGACCAATAACGAACTCAACCGAGATATTCATCTCCCTAACCTACTGTGAAAATTTCAACTGCCTAGCTCATTCCGTTCGAGAGTTATTGTAGAAAAAAAATTTTAAAATTTTGAAATTTTTTTTTGACACTTTGCGGTAACCTGGTCAATACAAAACTTCACATGCGTATAAAGGTCATGATTCTGCAATTTGATGCTAAATTTCAGATAGATCGAGTGATCGGTTTCGGAAATATTCATAAAAAATGTGTTTTACTAAAATCGGCCATAACTCCGAAACCGCTTGATGGATTTCGCCCATTAACGAATTTGTCCGAGATAAGTACGCTCCAAATCCACCTTGCAAAGTTCAATCCTCTAACTCCTTTCGTTCGAGAGTTATCGTGCCTACGGCCGGACCGACCGGACAGATACGATTTCGACCTCGGATTCTTGATCAGTGAGTTGAACCAAATCGTTTGAGACCATTTTCAGCCAAAAATTCGAAAATCACAGACATTTGGGCAAATTGATAAGCACTCAGTTCCGAGGAACTAGAGCGCCAAAAAATTGGTTCTCTGCCATATTTTAAATCCTGTTATCCTCTTAGCAAGTACTATTATGACGTTGCTGAGATAGCAATATGTTACTAAAAATGACAGATCACATTGCGCAAAATCGATGATCAGAATATCAATATTTTGAATCTTGCTGTGGAAGCAATATCTTTTTCTTAGCAATATTGCTATGCGTAAACATAATAGGTCTGATTATTCGTTAATTTTTCAGCATCCTTTTATACATCCAATCGAGATGTGTTTGTGTAACGATGTTGGAGGTTTAGTGATAAGACTTTCCCATAAAGATGGAACATTGAGAGATCTTTTGTGCAATTCGAAACCAAAGCAATCTTTCCTGAAGAAATACGGGAATCCCAAGGGACACAAACCTTTAGAAACCAGTCAAATAGCTTTGTATGGTAGGCAGATTTTAGAAGCGTTGAAATTTTTGCATGATAAGGGCATTCCTTACGGTAAGTAATAATTCTCAAAAGATAATTGAGTAATGACAAATGACATGTTGCCAGGTCACTTACATACAGGCAATGTAATCATAGAGAATAATAGAGTTAGACTGCTGGACATAGAGAATGGAGTACTTGGAGTGCCATCTTTCTATAGGCCATATTTTATGCAGCATAGAAAGATAAGTAGCTTGGAAGCTATTGACGTTTACTGTTTTGGACATACATTATATGAGATGACTTTTGGCGCACCTTTGCATGAAAGCATTGTAGATAACTTTCCAGATTGCACCCCATCTATAAGTGAGTATCAAAGTAGATCAATTCATACAACTTAATAACTATATAAGTACAGAAGGAAAACCCAAAAGGGATTACCACAAGGATCTGTTTTGGGTCCTCTGTCCTACATATAATGTTTTATATAAATCATTCCTCATTTTTGGGAAAAATAGTCCACAGTGAGAAAATTAATTCTAGATAAATGAGCATGGTAGAGAAGAAGACATTGATACCCTTATTGTCAAAAGTTCAAACATGCTGAATAACCACAATGACAGTTTAAATTGATGCCTTTGTTTTAGAATCAGTATTAGAATCGATCTTATCCTTTGAAGCATGTAAATCGGGCTTACCTTCCATAGAGGATTTGCTGAATCAACAGTTTTTCGCTTCGGTAGTCACAAATATTACAAATACAGAAAAAATATCTTTCAAATTGTCTAACTCGACCAAAGAAAAGTTGAAGCTTGTTAGGAATCAAGTAGAGAATCGGTTGAAAGATGAGCAAAAGATGGTTAGGAGTCAGAAGCGTCTAGTCAAAGTACAAGAAATGATGAGTTCGGAGGAAGAAAAGAAGAAGCAGAGACATAAACATAGACAGGAACAAAAGTTCTTGGCCAAAGAACAACAGAAGAAGCAGGAAAAACTGAGACAACAGTCTGTTGAGGGAGAAAAAGCAGATAGTGTAAACAGTAGTACTGCAACTTCAGTAGGCACAGCAACACCTCCTTCGAGAACAAGTGAGTGTTGATGGTTTAAGTTATTATTATTTATTTGTTTTAAATCGAAAATCAAACCTTTGTTACTTTCAATGATATTTTGCACTATTTTTATAATAATAATCGCAGTTAGCAAACAGCAATTTTTAATTTTACTAAAAAGAATTAATATCTGGTGAAAATATCAATTTTTGTGATACGATTTCGTGTTCATATCTGAGGTCTAATTGCATTACGACTTCGTTGTGCAAGATTAGATCTTCTGACGCTGCATTGTGAATATCACTGGAAAACCAATCACACAATTCAAAATTACATAAGACAGCGGTCACACAGACACTGACAACCGCCAACCAAAAACCAAATTCATAAGGTGACCTAGCTCGGCTCACACGGAATATTTCTTGATGAAAATCAATATGTATATATTTCACTGTGTGTCTTTTAGGGGAATATTTGTTGATGGTTAATCTCAATAAATATTTCACCATGTCTCGTTTTTGATTGATGGTCATCAATATACATTGAAAGTTGCTGTGTGACTGCTGCCTAATGAACCAATTATCGACGCGCACACAATAACAAATGATCATTCTAGTCCTCGTTTTGTTTCTGTCATGTATCAGAGATGGCGTTGTACAAAGATTTGAGTTTAGTTCATACATTTTTTCACAAACTTGAATGATTTCATACTCCTACTGGTAATAATTTTTGTTTCATATTAATTTTTGTTTTAGGTTCACATGTACCTTCTCCTCCTCCTCCTCCGCCACCTCCTCCACCTATGTTAGCCAATGGTGACGTTCCTCAAGTTTTAGAACCTCCAATGCCTCCTGCAGTACACTCCAATAATGAAAGATCTGCTTTATTGGGTGCCATATGCAACTTCAACAAATCGTCTTTGCGTAAATCGCAAACAAAAAAATAATATACTGAATTAATATTTCTACTTATATATTTTATTAATTGTGATATCTTCCTATCTATTTACATTATGTAGATGATTATATGTAAAAATTATGTGTATTTTTATTGTGAAACAAGAATCATTAAGTGTAATATAATTCTGTATTATAAGTTTTTTGTTTTTTTTTCATGTTTGCTGAAAATTCTGCCAACACATGCATTTAAAAAATTGTCTATGCGTTGTTCGCTTATTGAGTTGACGTTGGTGGTCATTTTTGAAGGGCCCTTATTTCAAAACTATGCTGAACTCTTTCCAACATACTTATTAATTTATTAACGGTGCTAACTTTTTACAAAAATAATCTTATTCTAGCAAGTCAGGAACTTATTCCGTTTCAGTCCAATGATGCTGTAAAACACAGGTCTGCATTCAGGTACTTATTACCATTATCCAGCATTCTGTTGATGGGTGCATTGAGGCCGTAACTGGTCCTACAATAAGGTATGGCAAACAAGTTCTCTAAGTGTGCCCTCTGAAATAGTATGTAGAAAGCTATCTGATTCCAGATCACTACAGTGAATGTTGTTGTTTAAACAGTAAAATAAGGTCGCCAAATGACCGTCTTCTCTCCAACCAAACTCTGAACGCATTGCAGAGGCCAAAAAATCAATGCTCCTTATTGATTTTTTATGGAAAATATGTTCTGAAACCTCTTGATGTTTTTAATATCACAATTAACGAATGGTGACCAAGTTAGAGACCCATATTCAAGAATGGGTCTACAAAAAGAAATAGACATGAAATGTCTGAAAAATCTCTTGAATCACATCTTACGAATCCAGCCACCTTAGGCTCGTCTTCAAGCACAATACCAAGATCCTTCCCTACACTAACTCGCTTGATAAGTTGTTTTCCGACAGAATAATGGAAGTGGACTGTATTGCTAGCTTTTGAAAAAGATATGCATTTATTTATGTTTACATCCAATAACCGATCAGAGAACCAGGTTCCTTTTTCAAAACCTATCCTTTTAAATTTTGATATATATTAATACTTAAAACTGCATTCAATCAAGATTACAGGACGGAGAAGAACTTCATTATTTATACACAAAATCATATATTGCCTCTTTGTCAGGGATGTGGTTGAATTTATACTACTTTCAACTATTAAACTTTTATATTACTACACATATTAGAAGCATAACTTCTTAAGCTTTACCTCTGTAATTTTTTAAATTAACACAAATATAGATTGGAACACTTAACATTGATGCTACAATAGCAACCATATGAACGGCCTTATGAGCGATGCCAACCCTAGCCATAGGGGGCGAGGTGAGTGTGTGGTAATTGTTTATTTGGCCAAGATTCCTTGTGGCAACTCTTGTTAAGGACAACATGGCTACAACAAAAGTGTTTTGTTATTAATGAAAAATCTGATTAGAATTTACAGTTACCTGAAGTACTTCGATTTACAACTAGAAATTCAATAAAGAACGATTAGGTAACTGATGTTATAAAATCAGTCTGATGCACAGACAGTGTTGCCAGGCCTCAGAATTATTTGGCAGGAGAAAGAATTTCAAAAAGCAGGAGATTTGGTAGAAAAAGCAGGAGATTCGAAAATATGACCATACAAATTCTTTTCGCACAAAAAAATGTGTGAATATGTTAACAAAACACATTAAATATTCAATAAAAGCTACATGAACATTAATAACAGCAAAAACCAGAAATTTAAGTCCGAATCATAGAATAAAACGTTTCTTTATTCTATGGTTCGAAATGAGCAGTTGTCTAAACAAAGGTGTATGAACTCGTTTTTTGACAGATAAAAACTTGAGAAACAGAATTTTGACAGAAATCTATTCAGAATGACAAAACAATCCCTTCTAACTTATGAAAAACGTTACCTACAAGATATAAAATGTATATATCATATTCATGGAATATAAAATAGGTATTAAAATACCTGATCTTGGAACTGTTGTTAAAAGCAGGAGAATTTTGAGTGAAAGCAGGAGAGCAGGAGATTCGGAGTGAAAGCAGGAGATCTCCTGCTAAAGCAGGAGTATTGGCCACACTGTGCACAGATAACCAAGTCTGATTTCAAGTGTCACTGTCATATGTCAAATTACAACAATTTGTGATCTATGCACAGAATATTTCTGGTATTGAAAAGTCCAAAGCGGTTTTTAGCGTATGACCATTTCATATAAATCTCAATGACGTAATGAATTCTGTGCACGAGTATCTTCCACTATATTTCGACAGATTTAAAAATATGATTATACGAGAAATATAAATGCGTTCAATATGTTCCACCTTATGTTTTACTTACTACCTTAGGAGAGAAATATCTATAATGTATTACACTAATCTATTTATTGTATTTCCCATAGGCGTCGGGAATATTTCTTGTCCGATAAAATTCAAGAAGACATTAAACAACTATATTATGAATGGTGAACCGTTCAATTCAAGGGCTATTGTAGAAAATCGCAGTAATTTGTATTAACTATTTCTGGAAAATTAATAGCTAGAGCGGTAACCCATCCAGGTACTGAATTCGGCCAGGGCTGCTTGGCATCCAGGAAAAAAAATATATTTCATATATCCGATCGAGTTTAAATCCAGAACTAGGCTGTGAAATATGGTTGACACAAATCCTTAGTGGATTCTTAAATTATTCTTCCTATTTTGATTGGAAACAGCTATAAATAAAGACATTTATTATGATTATGATTATAGTGGTGGAGCGTCGAAAATTATATCATTACTTAATTGAATTCCTTTTAATCTTATTCAAAACCAATGTCATAGTGTGAATATTGCGTTTGACTAAAAAAATTTCAAGCTGCCATTTTTTTCCAGAAGAACTGATGTACATCCCATCCAACGTTTCATTTTATCTGTAGGGCTTAAAATAATAACAAATACACCAAAAAAATGGAATTAAATATAACGAAATGAAAGTAAATTTCAAATTAATTACATTTTATAGAAAATATTTATATAATTATAGAGGAAAATTTTAACTCAAAATTCAATACTTATTATTAATTATTTTATTTTTCCAACACTTTTAATTTGACAGGTATTCCCCGTGCTACAACTGCCGCCTTGTTACAGTTGTGTTTCATCTTATTTTTTGCCAAACATAATGCTTTCAGTAGATCGGGATCATTGGAGATTTCATTTGAACAATCAATCTTTTCTTTTTCACCAATGGTAACTGAAAAATTGTAACATTTAATATTTGTGAGTTTTACCATTGTAAATGAGTCGGATCCGGTTATAACGAGCTCGGCGGTTCTAGAAAAAATGCTCGTTATAAGCGAACGCCCGTATTAAACGAGTTAAACTCATTTGCATTGCATCAGATAGGCGGCAGTCTGTACCTTCAGAATTTGCTCTTTAAACCAAACTCTCTTTATAAGTGGTACTCGTTATAAACGGACCCGACTGTATAATCTTTATAGCAGACTTTATAATAATTATTATATTTTCCACAGATGCGTAATAACATCTAACGGTTTATGCTATATGTATAGTTAAATATATTTTAATTACCAACGCCTTTATCTATCCATTCTTTTTCATTAATAAGTTGCCATGGTGGTTTTTCCATATTTGGTATCCATGTACTCAAAAGATTTGAAGTTAAGACATCAGTATCTATATCAGTTACAACCCAAAGCATACCAATCAGACACGGGCTGAAATCCAATAAAATGAGTAAAACAAGGTACCTGCCAACAATTAGGTCAGGGGCTGGCGTGATGGTCAATTGCCCCTTCCAAGAATTCTGGTAAGTGTTATATAACTAGTGTAAACTGTGGAAATTGGACTTAACGATAAAATATGCAATATTTTTGTTGGTGAGAGTAATATGAGAGTTTAAAAGCTCAACCAGCCATAAACATTTCTAGAAGAAATGAAACTAACCAACCAGCTAATGAGTACATTTGACTGATACCATACATCTCCACTGCTGGACCTTGCTCGACCAACTGAGTACTACCACATCCAAAGAGAAAGACCACTGAATCAATCTTCTCTTTATGAATCTTTTCAGAAGAACAGTACTGAGCTCCAGATCCATGGCCGCTATAACTGAATAACAGCAAAATCAGCAGAAAAATAATCACATAATTAAAGGATAATTGAAATTAATGATAATCAGTGACAGTTCTTGAAAAAATTATGTTAATATAGAACACACGTGTTTATGTCTGACGGATCAAATTTTTACCTACCAGAAAATGTCTGTAGAAGTAAGTGCATCTATGAATTCCTTAGAAGTAGGTGTTTTACCAGCTAAACCTTTCCATTCTGGTAGCCAGTATTCAAAAAAAGTCCTGAGTCTCTTCTCCATAAGTTGTAGATCTAAGCCAGGATTCAAAATAAACTTTCCACCACCGGAGTCAGATATTATTTTGTAGCCATCAACGATGGAGTCCTCATGAGCTTTATAAATCGAATACAGTAAATGGAGGGAAGACATTCTCGAAGATGGTTCACCGTTCAGAGTAGAAATCATTTCCCAAGGAAAAGAATCCAAGGCCTGTAATTGCAAGTAGAATAATTTTCAAAGAGAAGTAATCAGATTTGATTAGATTATATGATCGTTGCGCCTTGAAGAAGCCCTTCTGCACCAATCGGTTCATTGATTCACATAACCTACAATCTTCGAAGAATATTCCTAGCAAAATCAAGGAATAGCTAGTTTTCGTTATTTTTATGAAATCTACATACTTCATCAACTATAAGAATCACAGGATGTCTTTCAGTTTTCTGATTACTGATTGAGTGTTTTTTCCAAAAGCTTTTCCAAGAGTTTTTGAGGTTTTTACCAGGAAAGCAATACTCTAGAATTGTAGTGTTACATTTATCTGTTGCACAATCATCTGGGGAGGTAGTGACAATGTGTTTCACCGATTGTATTAATATATCCTGAACTTTCTTCGATGGAGTCTCGAGTGACCTGAAGTAAATATGAAAATATTTCTTAAAATCTTAGAAATGCTCACAGGATAGATTTACCTTTCCTTTAAGAACTTCTTCAAAAGTTCCTGTATCTCAATTTCTACAGCCTCATCTATATACTTCCCTAGGAACAAGCATTTCCATTCACCAAGCCAAGACTCTTCAATTTCTCGTAATAAACACTGGAAACAACAGAAAGTAAATGAGGAGAAGATTTTTAACCATTATGTATAGACATCATAGACCTAATATTAGGATATTAGGTCTATGATAGACATCAGAATTTTACCTCTAATACTTCCTCCATTTCTAATCTTCTCTTGTGATATATTTTTCTACTCTTCATACTCATTATTTCTGTAACTTTTTTATAAGGAATTGAATAAATCTCTTTCAAATTATTTTTCAGCTTCTTCATATCTCCTCTAATCGAGTAGGCATTTCCCCTTGGTAAAGTTACGCAGTATGGAATTGCGTCCTTTTTTCCACAATTGAGTACTGTTATATGAACACCGTTCAATGTGAGATCATCTGAATTTATTGCAAATATTTCTTTGCTAGAAAATTGAGGAGTTAGTTGTATCACAGTCCACTCTGAAATAAAAACAAATACGATCATGTAAATATTTATATCCACTGTTCAAATTGTAGGTTTCCTTAACGGTTATCATTCCTAGTGCCAAAACATGCTCCATTGTTAAAAAAAAGGTAAGTGCAATATCAAAAACCTTTTGGTAATTCCACTAGTCTTTGCAGTAAGATATCCGTTTCTGATGTATCACATGAGAATATATTTAAATGATCTTTCTTCAATGTAGGATTAGCAGGTTTCTCTTCATATGATTTCGCATGGCATTCGATTTCAGCTCTTAATCTAAGTCCTGGTGTATGGGACTCAACCAAATGGAGAATCATTTTAAGTTCTTCATCAGGTTTGTCTAATAACGTTTGGGCCTTGAAACGAAGTACTTCTGCAATAATGGATAATGTTGATTAAAGTGTAAATTGATTAGCTACATCCAATCGTTACTTTGAATTATTGGTCCTGGTAAATGTGTAATATTTTGTAATTCCTCCAAGACTTTACGAATCTCGTCCTCGTAGTCTCCACTTAAGTTTTCCATTTTTAAATGTTGAACCTTTTAATTAGTGTTATTCTGAGATTGTAAGTAATTTTCATTATATATTTAAATTCTAAAAATTGATTTCATTCCAATTGAAATTCAAATCTTTCACAAAGTATTT
The DNA here is from genome assembly GCA_937662695.2 of Halyzia sedecimguttata. Classification (NCBI taxonomy): domain Eukaryota; kingdom Metazoa; phylum Arthropoda; class Insecta; order Coleoptera; family Coccinellidae; genus Halyzia; species Halyzia sedecimguttata. The sequence continues at coordinate 97,870,828 of OW569412.2, read as the reverse complement.
TTAGGTACGCAACGGTAAACGGATAAATAAATGTCTTAGACCATAGAATAGTAATTTTGAGATTCAAATTGCAAAGTCATAATGATTGTTGTTTATTATTTTAATGATGAATAAATTAAATAATTTTATATCCTCAAACTTTATTATAATCAAAATCATAGGCATATTTCAGCAGAACCAGCGACAAACAAATTTTCAGAAACATCTATTCAATATTCGAAATTTGCTGGTTGTTCCCGCTACAAAAAATTGTCCGGCAAAAAATTTTATAACATCGTTAGTTGTCTTGTCATCAATCATCATCTTGTTCTGGACATTTAAGGGTAGACTTCAGTTTTTTTCGCCATTTAACAATGTTGCATGCGACATAAGTTGGGAATGCTACAACAGCACCGATCATTAAAGAGCAATGCAAAATCTGTTCAAGAAAAGTTATTCTCGTTAGAGCGCCAGCTGCTTGTGTTGCACAATATCTCTGATATTTCAGTTTTCGAAAATTAGATATTCCTGAACCCAAATGGCGCATTTTCAAATTCTACTCTAGTTGGAGTTTGACACTTTTTCGCTTCAAGCACAGATTACAGTTAATCTGTGCTTCAAGTCATCGCACATAGAAACTGAATGATTTTTTTGTTATAATGATGCATAGAACTCTATACTATGTAACGTTAAGCGGCCCATACACGCTCAATATTATTGTGCAATGCGGGTTGCACAATATATTGAGGTGGCCCCTAGACGGTCAATATTATTGTACAATATCTTGGTTTGTCAAACATTTCTATCGTATGGAGGTGATATTGATGGTTGAGGAATATATTGCGCTATTGCGCAACGTTTCAATATCGCCCACACACGATCAATTATATTGCAGAAACATATAATATTGTACAATAATATTGAACGTGTATGGGCTGCATAATGGACGGTCCACACGCTACGTTTTGCACTACAGCACAACCTTTTGCCTGCACAGTTCAACACGTTGCAAGTAAAACATTGCGTGTTGATATATAGGGAAATTACCCAGCTTTGAAAACGGCATGGAGACGTTGCAGTTGCAGCGTAAACTGAGTTAGAGAGCATAGATATCCGTGAACCATTGCGGATTTGTCGCTGCATGTAGACGGTAACTGTAGTAACAGCATGCCAAACTTGACAAGAGTAGTGTAAAACCTCCCCCATTACGATATCACTTAAAACTGTGCGAAATATACAGATATCTCTGCTTCGTGTGGACCAGCCTTAATGTTGGTCCAAACGCTCCGTTTTACACAACCTCATGGTGGAAGAATACATGGTGGGCTACAAACGAAGCTTATTTTCGTCCGTGCCAGCAGCGCATGACTTCGCTCGAGGAGCAAAGTAGTGCAACTTAAACGTTCCCAACGATTCAATGATGAGCCTTGTCGCTCAATGTGACGTCAGGCTGGGAGCGTATGTGGGTATAGAGATGCGCAAGAATACACCTTGTATTCTTACACCATGCACAACCTTTTGTCTGCGCAGTCTCAAGACGGAATGAAAACGTAGCAATTTTTAGTGCGTCCACACGATGCAAAGATATCTGTATATTTCGCAGAGTTTTAGTGATATCGTCATGGATAGTGATGTGAAATACTCGAGTTTTTAAGTAAGGGAAAAATATCCTGGAAAAATGTCCGAAACTTTCCCCCAAGGTCGAACATTTTGAGTATTTAAGTATTTACGGACATTGCGGAAAAATATGACAATCGTCACATGTTAAGTTAAAATATCAGGACAATTTGAGTCATTTGAAGAAAATTTTCATGGTCAATTGGAAATAACAAATAACTTATCATTGAATGAGTTATTATCGTGTTATTTTATTGAGTATCAGAGATAAAGGACAGGAGCCAGGTTCTGAATTAAGAATTAATATTATTAGACAAATCGATTTAATTGGACTGTTAAATAATAAAAATAGACTTGTTCAAAAAAACATTTTATAATTTCCCAATTGGTTCACAGATCTTTAAGAATCTTCGATCCAAGTAGAAAAAAATGAACTTCTTTAAAAATTTTTGTATAATTGCCATCTCAGATCGTTAAGCCAAGTAGAAAAGAAGAATAAATATCGGACAAAAATGAAAATTGTCAAACAATTCTTTAGTAGAAAAGAAATTTATGATATTTATCCAGACATTTTAGATAATGTCGATAAATACTAAAAAACTCTAAATGTCGACTGTTTTTAGATGTAATGATAATTTTCGGACATTTTTCAGTATTTATCAGAGGAGTATTTAAGACATTTTCCAAACTCACAACACTAGTTTGAACTAGAGCGCCAGAAAGCTCCTGTCCACAGGGCTTGACACAGAATATACCTTAGAAGAAGTGCAAGCTCCAAACAAATTGTATGGCAACAAAAAATAGCGCACCCTGGTGTCCGGGTGCTGTATTATTTGTTTGGCGCGAAATTTGAACACTAAAATAGGCGGGAAATTTGAACCACTCTTCCATGTTTCTAGATTATTCTTTATGAATTTGAATAATTCGTATCAATTTAAATTTTACCATTCAAAGCTCATTATTTTGAATGGTAAAATTCAATTGATAACTTTCATTAAGACCATTGATTGAAAAAAAATGAATACAAACACAAATTCTAATTATGCTTTATTGCAAAATTGAATATAAATAAACAAAATAATTTACATATTCTTTTACAAATTAATAGTGTATTACTTAAAAATTTAAATAACAATGCTCTAACAAATTATAAATTTAAATAGATTTTCCCTAATGTATAATAGGTACTTTATAAACGAAAACCAGATATCAAGAAATACACAAATCATAAATGTTCATCGCTATCAAGTTTCGAAATGAATAATACATATAACCAATTCAAAAATGATTACAGACACAAACTGTATGTTTTATTATGAAATAAAAGATAAATAAGCAACCAAGAATTCATTGGTTATTGAATAATGTGGTAAGAAATAATTGTATTCTTTAATAATTGAATTTGAATGTGAATTGATTGAGAGTTCTTCAGAAAGTTTTTGAACATTCAAGGAGCTACATCGTGGTTCCGAGAATGATTTATTGCAAACTGAAGTAAAAAATGTATGAGGTGATGCATGCTTAACGAGTTTACTTGTTCTGCTATTAACAAAATCAGTATCATTGAAATGATCCTCACATAAATAATGAAATTTGAGCAAATGATGGAATCTTTAATCTAACAAATGTTCCTCCTTTTAGAAAGCTAAATTTCTTCCTGCAGCAATTTGAAAAACTGTTTTCCTCATCCTACAAAATATCCATTCTAGCAATCTGGATACTTACAAGAATAAACCTGTCTCGGAGTCGACATATTAATTTCAATAATTAAAGATGATTATGAAAAAAGCTTAGCTGTTCAACTAGAATGCTGCTACCCCAACGTCTATGTTATTTGTTGCTTCGATTCCTCTCTTCCCTGGCAACAATTTCTGTAAAGATGTATGATGTTTAAAATGAATGTGCGGACAATTTCAGTGCAAATTTATACTTACATGAATACTTTTCTTCAAAAATCAGTAAATGCACCGAGCACTTCTTGAAGTGTCGCCTCCATTTCTCGGCTTCCCTGGCCTGGACACGATTTCTAAACAGCTGTGAAGATGTATGATGGTTTGTAGCTTATAATGAATGTATGAATCGGCATTTTTAGTGCAAATTTATACTTACATCAATAAATAATTCGGAAATCGATAAATATAGCTGGCGGTCGAATTGACAAATGAAAATTGTCAATTATCCAGTATCCTGTCAAACGAAACCACAAGAGCAAATCTTTCACACTATTTATCACCTTATTGTGCCTCTAATAAGGATTATATTTGCATCTACTTGCTGTCACAGTCGCGCCTCTGGTGTTCGGGTGCAGAACTACTAGATTGCTTCCAGATTTTGGTCATAGTTATCCATTTTTTGAAACGTATTCGCGATTCAAGGGTAGGTTCAGGGTTGCCAACTCAGTAGAATTTCTACTAGTTCTGGTGGATTGGTGGAGCCATCTAGTGGGCAAATATCCTATCTAGTAGTTAGTGGAATTTCTGGTAGAAAAAGAGATCCCGCTTCCCAATGTCGCACAACAAAAAAAAAACTAGAAATAGGTGGCGCTAACTGAAAATTAACGGAATCAGAATTTTGTCCTCAGTTAGGCCTAGGCGGGATAAATAAGAATCTCAACCTCAGTTAACGTATGTAACGGTGGTGTAACAGGCTTGTTTCACCTTAATATTCACGTTAACTGAGGTTGCGATTCTTATTTATCCTTAACTGAGGACCTCAGTTAGGACTTAACGGAGATTGAATGCTTTCTGAATACGGCGGATTATATTTTTCATTTATTTGAGACTGAAATTTAACTGTCATTTATGTCACTGATGTGAAGATCTCTTATTAAGATTTATCATAAGTATTTGTACCTACCAAATATAAAGCTCATATTCAAAGTATTATTTTTTATAACTTTGTTACCCAATGATTAAGAATTTTCCTATTTTAGTATTTCCTTTTAAAATCTCAATGTTCTATTTTTTATTATTTTATTATAAATATATATAAATAATAAGTGTATATTAGATTTGTGATATTTTGTGTTCGTTCTGAAGTTATATATATTGTTTGTTGCGTTTTTGTTATTTTTGTGCTTTTATCAAATAAATATAGTTCTATATATTCTCATTACTGATTTCATAGTTCATAATTTCCCGCGCTTACGATGGCGCAGTGGGTCATTTCATGAATCTAGTGGATTTCTGGCGGAATCTGCGCCGGGAATAGTGGGTTATGAATTCCAATCGTTGGCAACTCTAGGTAGGTTGCGCCCTCTATAAACATTAAGTTTCAGGAAGCTTCCTGTGTGGGTATAATAAGTGTAAATACAAGGATATTTGTTTAGTTTTCACATTTTATTTAGGGAAAAATGATGGGCTAAGATGAAAATAGTGTTTTCCTCAGTCTGAGCGAATATTTTAGAGATTTAGATTCCGTTCCCAATAGTAGAAATATATTGGAAGGTGAGTTCATAAAAATTATTGAATATTTTCATTGACTAAACATTTTAGGAGAAGCAGTTTTAAATGCTGGCCACTTAATACTATGTGGAAATTTGGGAAAAAACATGGTATACCAAAAACATTTGCAGAGTTTTAGAAGTTTTTGGTTGGTGTTTACAAACATCGGCCCTCTCAGCACATCCACATGAAATTAGAGGAAAAATTCTCGTAAGTGAAGGAGCAGCCATAATATCTGCATTCAACTCTTGGTGCAAGGCTGGTTTAGGAAGAAGATGTAAACACATCTCAGCTCTTTTTTTATATTGCATCAGGTTGTATAAATTCGATGCATTTTATGTCTGAATCAGGACTTGCAATTTGAGAATAATATATACACAATATAATTTTTAGATATTTTGCTTTTCCTTGTGTTTTTTGTTTCAGGACTGACCTCCTCAAGCGCTTGTGGAAAAATAAAAAAAATGAGACGAGCACCAAATATAAAGCCGTTCCCCCCCTGAGAACACTTCTTTTACTGTCATACATATGCTTTATTGTTAAACGAATTGATCTTGATTCAAAAGAATATATAATATCAATTTGAATGAATACAGTCAAATAGGATTGTATCAGCTAATGATACAACATGCGAGTGTTTACATAGGTACTTACTCACATACTTACATTACTGGAGATATAAGAGCCGCTCAGAGGAAAAGTGGTATAACTCCATTTGTGATTTGTTGGGAATTTAAGGTTTTACCTTTCAATGGATTCAAAAAATCAAGGCTTTTCGTTGAGAGGTAAAACATCAACAGGCTCTAACTTGGTCACAAAATTGTTTCAACTTATACCATTCATTCAGGGAATGAAATACAATCGTAGGTACCAAAATATGAGTATCAACTCAACAATTCGAAATTTGTGAGTTATACCAGTTTTCCTCTGATTGGCTCATAAGTACTTTGACATTGAATATCTTATACTCTGTTTCGTTTCTTTATTTATGTATATATTAATGTATAAATTAAATATGTGTGACGTTCCATGAAACTTTCATTAACTTATCCTGAAGGTCTTAAATAATACCTTGATAAAATTATGTAGGTACAAGGTGGTAAGGGTGAGGTTTTTCAAAGCACTACAATGCGATTCAGATAATATAATGTGAAATTTCAAATGAGCAATAAATACATTTGGGCAATATTGACGTATTATGGAGCAATACAAAATAATAAATAGAAAGAAAAGTACATTAGGCCTCAAAAATAAAAAAACTACGTTTAGAAACGATCTTCGGAAACAAATAGGGTTTGATAAGTTCACCACAGCACAACATAATTGTCATTTACTACGTTTACATGCACCTTCTCGATCCGTTTTGAACCAATGCGCATGTTTTGATGCGAATTAGATGAAATATGGTTTGAGAGTTTATATGCCTTATCTGAAACTAGTTTTCTGTAATTCGGCTTTATTCTAAGCTCGCGTAGCCAACATGGGAAGATTGAAAAAAATTAAAAATGGAAATTAAGAAAAGAAAATCATTCTAAATATCTTAAAAAATGATGAAGAACACCATAATTTCGCAAGGAATTAACCTTTTCTGGGTGGTTACAAGTGATTGAAAGAGCAAATCGTGAAAATGAATCCAGAAAATTGGCAGAAAATGATTAAAGATAATAGAAAAAGTTACCTCGAACAATATATTATAACATTTTTATCTCAAGAGATTTATTTCGATATTCCAGCTTAGGAATTACGATTAACGTAACCCCAAAGCAGGTTCGTTAGATTATCAGATTTGTCAAACTAATAAATTTGGTGTTGGTAATTCTGAAATTTGTTTCTCTTAAAACTACTCTCAATGCGTATTTGGTGTATACATGCACATTAAATCGGTTTGGGAAATCTCAATCCACCTTTTCAAATCGCATTTACTAATTCGCATTTGAGTAGTCAATTCGAATTGAAAAAACGTTTACATGCGTTTTCAATGCGCATTACGGAATACGCATTGGCTTAAAACGGTTCGAGAGGATGCATGTAAACGTAGTAATTATTTCCACTACTTTGGGAACCAGATTCCATGTCAGATCAGGGGCTCTATTCTGAACTTCACTCGTTTTCGACCACTCGTAACGAAAACGAACGGTGGTAATTGCGAACGATAGTTTATATTGCTATTCTCATGTGCCCTTCGTAATGACCGATGACTTAAACGAATTCGTGTCGTCTGAAGACTTGGCAACATAGTAACATTTGAAATTTGAATGTGTTTATGTACATGTTATTGGCGCGCTTCTTCATAAATCAAAACGATAATTTATTGTTTGTTGAACTTGAATGATTTATTTGGTTTTTTCTGTTTGCTTCGATAAGAAAAAAGTAATTCTAAATTTCCTAAAATGTAAGTCTCAGTTATTAAGCGGGAAATTTACTACAGAATTTTCTTCGGAATGCCTATGAAAGAGGAACTGAGTACAATGTTAAATAGTATTCCTGGACCAAAAAAAAGAATGGAAAACTTGGAGAAAGTTTTGCAATATAATATTGAAAGATTTTTACAACGATTAAGGGTTATTTCACCTCTTTAGACAGGTCTTGGGTCAAGAGTTTGTATCGAATACTTTGTTTTCTGAAAGTTTTATTCCACTGAAATTGTCGAATGATTTTCTGTTTATTGTTGTGATATATTTTTTTAGAATGAAATACATTTTCTTCAAATAGAAATCGATATCTATTTATTTATAGTGTGTCTTTTACAATTCTACGAAAAGCTAAACGTATAATTATATTCCTCAGAATTCTTCACGAAATCAGCTCTGGTTTTTCTATTCCAAACTGGATTTTTGTTGTATAGGCATTATTTTTTGTTTACTGTGATATATTCTTTAGTAGGTATTGGTTATTGAATACTTTTATTTCTGATTCTTTTATTCTACATAGACACAGTGAGATATTTTTTTGTTGTTCGATGTTGTGATTACTTAGAACTTCATATTGAATATTTTTTTTGAAGTTGGATTCTACTAAGGCATTGTTGATAAATATCAATACCTACCTTTGCCTTTACCTACTATTCAATTCCGCCAATGTTTGTGGGAATCTAACAAATCTATTCAATATTTCTGGTTTATTTAAAACATCGACAATTTGGAATATGATAATAATTCTGACAATTTAATTATTTTTACTGAATATATTTGTATATTACACCGTAAAAATACCAACAACAGATTTGAGGTTACAAAATGTGTAGAGGCTTGCATAATCAACTGAATGCGAGTGGAATTCTTCCGAAAACGAGTGCTAAATAGCACTCGTTTAGAATTTCGAGCGCTCGTGTCACCAAATCATATCATCTGTCAGTTGAGAATAGCAAAACGAGTGAACGTTCGTGATGATTTCGAAAACGAATGATAATCGTTCGCAATGTCGACCTCAGAATAGGGCCCCTGAACACTTTATCCCTGTTGGCCAAACTATTACATCCATAAACACAACAAAACACTTTTGATTTGGACATTTGAAGTAATTTATCATTAACCTCAATAGTCTAATATATAAAAGAAATGCAGAAAAATAAATTTTAAACAAGATGCATAGAATAACAAGGTGTGGACACTCCCTACTAATTCCTGCTAAAATTTTCGGCCGAAAAACGGACCAAGAACTGTCAAATCACGTACTTTATGTACTACTTCACTTTATTAACGATGGTGCCGCTAGGTTCGATTTCGAAGATTCTGACAAGCGACAAAGTTCACTTTTCACCGTTGCTAGTTCGTAAATTCAAATTAAAAGAATATAATGAAGCAGTTTATTGAAAAATCAATCCATTTTTTGATTAATCAGATATCTGTTCGGAGATAATATGTAAACCACATTGGTTTGGAACAGAAATTTCATCTTGCCAAGACATAATGAGGTCAAATAAGGGATTTATCAGTAAAGGAGTTTCTTTGGAACATTTTGAATGGAACTGTAAATGAAGAAATCTGTGAAATCATTATTTTTCCATTACGAAAGATCACATCCAACGTCATTAGAGTACAAGCATTTAATTTATGTATTTTGAAATACATTGAATGATACAGAATTTTCTGTAATACCTCTACATACAATATCTTTCGATATCATATTATTATTCAAATGTAGTAATTCCTTTATCATGTAAGGCTCTTTTAAATTGAGCATTTTACTTATTATATTATATGTATAATTTGAAATTTCATCAAAACATTCTCATGTATACAGCATTTTTTCAGTCACCCAATACCCCTTGACAACTTTTCATGTTCTCAGCAATTAGATTGCTGAATATAGATATTTAATTCGATAGCTATTATTCAGAACTAAGTATATACTGATGAAATATCGAAAAATGATTCATTAAATTGATAAACTAACCAAATAGAGGGTAGTGTACTACGTTTCAATCTTTTATTCAATATATACATATATTCGCTAGAAAAATATTTTGAACAAACAAATGTTCTAATTTTCGATACCCTACCTCTAGCACAAGCCAGTTGCCATTCTTGTCGTTTAACAATATCCTTGAAACAAATAATATTATAGGTAGTATAAGAGCGCCAAAAAGAATGACGCCTTAGGAAAGCTATTCAAATTGATGAAATCACACTGTGTGGTTGCTCTGAACTTTGTTCTCTGCTAGTCCTTTCATCGTTCACAAATAATATTGTTAGTTTTCATAACATGGCATTTCATTCCTTCTCAATATATAACTGAATTGTATAATGAATATAATTATTAATCAATAGAGTTATATCTTAATTTCAACTGTTAAAACAGTTTATGTTCATCAACCGGCAAGATTATAGTAAATCAACAAGTCTTACGTTCTCCTATGTTGATTTATTAACAATTAACGGTATCAGCGATCTTTCAATATTATTAATATTAAAATTAATAACTATCTTGATACTAGGAATCTGCCCCTGATCCGGTAAGAATATACAATTGTTAAAAAAATATATTCGCATAAAAACGAAGTATTTTCGAAATGAAAATAGTATTTGATTAAAATGGTTCTGGATACTCGTTCAGAGTTCACACAGCTAACATTTGACTTACTTTCGGCGCGGCAAACGACTTTCCACAAGAAACTGGAATAAGCAAATTTTCAAATTTAATTTGACATGTCGGTAATTTTGTCCATAAAATTTCTACTGCCGGCATCTATCGGCGAAAATTGAAGTAAAACAAAATCCTTGTATTTTGACAGTATTTGGACCGCAAATCGGCCCAAAATATGTCAAAGAGTGTCTTCACCATGTATTCTATGCATCTATATTTTAAACATTCAATCCTCACAAACAACAGTTAATGCGTTAAGAAATATACCACAGAACATATAATATACCATCTCAAAGCAAAACAAACTCCATTACCCATACACGACGCTTCAAAATTCGCCACCAGGTGGCTAGGAGATCGACTTGAATCGCCAATAACGGGCATGGGTATTGCTATGCTATCCATGATTATTCGTTGTGTGGTTTTCTGTGATAACAGGTTTACAAATAACCAGTTATTTAAATAACTAGTTATCTGTGCAAATAACGCAAGAGCTGTCAAGCTGTCATCTGTCATTTTAGTTTTCATTTTCATTTCAATACTTGATAGTTGCTTTTAGGATTAACGTCCATTCTCCAATATAATATTTCAAAAATTTTCGTAAAATGGCCGGTAAAATTTTAGCGATTAAGGATCAGGTAGAAGCTTCGCTCCACGATACAACCAAACCGTGGACGAAATGTTTCGAAGAAGCAGAAAAAAAATCTGGTGTAGATAGACTATACATCTTTGTAGGTAAGTATGCACTTTGGACAGGTGCTGCTTTTATTCAAATACATCTTTATGAAGAAGAATTATTTTTGCGCGATTATTTGTATTAAAGGGGATGCTCTAAAGATAATAAAGATATTACAGTACTAAATCAAAATCATGAACAAGTCTTAATTAGTTATTCATAAAATGAATCCAAAGTGTACACATGTAGTTACTAGACTGTGTATGTACCATCCCTAATGATTTTTGCGTTAAATTTTGTTTGCCTACATACTATCATTTCATGGCGATAGTCAGATTTCTACAAGTAAACAAATACTATTAACCAAGGCTTTGCTAATATTAGGTCTATGGGATCGAGGAAAAACTCAAAATATGTATAGATAATGGAGATTGGAGTTATGATTTTTCTTTTGGGTTACCACATAAATCTTTTTGATTGAAGATATATCAAAGTTTGAAGAAGATGATCAGAATTGTTATGTAACTGTATAAAATCATTTTTTCCAGGTTTGATTGGAATCGTAGGAGCCTGGTTGGTGTTTGGATTTGCTGCTCAATTAGTTTGTAATTTTGTCGGTTTCATATACCCAGCATATGCTTCAATGAAAGCTTTGGAGTCTAAAAATAAAGACGATGATACCAAGTGGTTGACCTACTGGGTGGTGTTTGCCTGCTTCTCTGTAATAGAATTTTTTTCAGATTTCATTGTTGGTTGGTTCCCCTTATACTGGCTAATCAAGGTATGAATTTTTTTTTTAAATTTCTAGAATTGATTTGGGTGATTTTTGTGTTGACGATTTCCGATTCGTAGTATCTTTTCAAATCATTTTTTATCCATAACTTTATTCAAAGGAAAACTTACCCGGAAGGCTTGATAAAATCTTCGTTATAAAACAGGAAATCGTTATCATTCAAGGAAGTATAGCAATAATTCACATGATAAAATGAAATTTGTAGACGTTAATACCTGATAATATTTCAAATAATTGAATAATGAGTATTCAAGTTTACCTCTAATTAATCTTGAAAATCACAGAAAATAAAACTTTATGTCCAGAAATATTTACGGGTCTTGTTCTGTTATATGTAAAGAAAAGGTTGATTAATGGTATCAGTACAATATTCGTTTCTTTCTTCATTAGTCTTTGTTTATACATTTATTATTATCATAAATGTTTAGATCTGGAAAAAGCCATATAGCGTTTAATCACCAAAAGGAAATTACATGACCAGGAAACTTGCAATATTGTTTGATTTCAAGGTCCTTACATAAAGACCTTCGTTCCATTTGATTTGTGGATGATGATATTTGACAGATTCACATGATTTCAAATTCAAATCGTCAAGTGATATATTTACTGATAATTACTATACAGGTGCGATTAAGGTTAATGGTAGGTGGTAAGTCTAACATTTACAGCAGAGAACAGGACATTTTGAAAATTTCATTTCATGGGTACTTAGTTCCGCTCTTCAGTGCTCTATGGATCTAAAATACGTTTCGACAATGCGGCGTTGCCGCTTATATTGAAAACTCTCAACTTTGATATTTTAAATGATGGATATAATTGAGAAATTCTGAAAGCTCGAAAAGCGCCTAATACAAGTGGGACATATTATAAAACCAAAAAATTGGTTCAAGCACTGACGTGAAGTCAGATGCTTTTGCGCGTATGTTCATTCTTCTGTATTGGACACCCTTAATCGAATTTACCATTGTAAATTATGTTGTCCATTCTCATGTATTGGACACTCTTAATTCGAATTTGTGGTGTCCAATACAGAAGAATGGACAATAGAACATACGCGCAAAAGCTCCTGACTTCACGCCAGTGCTTGAACCAATTTTTTTTTCGTAATTTTTTTCAAATTTTCTAGGGGAACGGTTCTTTTAAAATTTTAAACACTTCTTTGTGTTGATTTTCTACTACTAGTTACCAAGCTTCAATTCGATCGAATCTTTATTTTTTGAGTTATCAAGGAAATATTTCAGGTGGGTATAACTCGAAAACCGTTAAACCGATTATGCCCAAAAATGAACTTAACTCTCCCATTCGGATACGCAACCTACCCCTAAAATTGCAAGTCCCTATCTCCTTTTGTTCGAAAGTTATCGAGGCAACGGTCACCCATCTACTGAACTCACACAAGGCTGCTCGAACCTCCAACAATATTTAACCGATCGTGTTAAAACTTGAAACTTGGCAGTAGAGTTAGGTTCTAAAGGGTCTTGCAAAATTTCAGCAATTTCAGACGAATAGTTACTGATATATAGAATTTTTTTTTGCAATTTTCAATGATTTTTTAAAAATTTTCTACAGATACTATCCTCACGAAATTTTGCAAGAATTTTCGCGTTGGTATTCTACAACTTATAACCATGTTTGAATTCAATCGGTTTTGTATTTTTCGAGTTAATGAGGAACAAAAGATAACCAAATTTCAGATGGCTATAACTCTAAAACCGTTCGGCCGATAATGCTTATAAACGAACTCAAATGTCGCATTCAGGTGCACAACCTAACCTGAAATCTTTAAGCCGCTATCTCTTTCCGTTCTCAAGTTATCGTGACAACAAAAATATTTTTTAATAATTTTCTAGCGATACGATTCTCACAAAATTTCACAAACGTACTTAGGTTTATATTCTACAACTATCCACCAAGTTTCAATTCGATCGGATCTATATTGGTTGAAAACATAATTATTACTCGGAAACCATTGGGCCGATTATGCCCATTAACGAACTTGTCCGTCGTATTGAGATGCGCCACCTACCCTGAAAATTTCAAGTCGCTAGCTCTCCGTTCTCAAGTTATCGTGGCAACGGCCGGACAGATTCAAATTTGACCTCGAATTCTTCATTGGGGAGTCGAACCGAATCGTTTGAGACCATTTTCGTAAAAAAATTCGAAAGTTACAGACATTTGGGCAAAATGATAACGCGATGTTCCCCAGAACATACGCGCAAAAATGTCACACAATCCATGTTGGCTAAGGTATTAGTAACTCTGTGAAATATACTCATAACACTCATGTTTAGTGAATAGGGATGCTCACTCTGTGTGTGCAATGATTGTTATCGAATATTTGGGTTTGGCACATTGAGATATATTTCAATCTTGAATGTCAATTGTAGTTTTCTTACCATGTAGAATGTTATTAAAGAAATTAATATACAGGGTGTTATCATCCTGAATATCAGTATTTTAGGAAAGTAATCTATGAGTTATTTGAAGTCAAAAAGTTCATATAAACCTAGGTTCCTTCCGCTTTATTTCTGATACGCAGGGTGTTAAAATTTGATTGATATTTTTTTAACATTATTAACTAATATAAGATAGTTGTCAGAAATTGCGATTAGTTTCCTAGTTTTCTTATTTCAATAAAAATTGTACAAAATCATATATCGGTAAAATTACATTATTTTTTGTTGTATGTTTGGAACAAGTGCCTACCTACAAGTAGCTTCATATTTTCCTATTTGAAACAACTTCAAAACATAGCCCCAATCTCATAAAATGCTTCCTAAGTCCGCAGTGCCTTATGAGGAAACCAGTGATTAAGTGCAGCGTGTTTCTACTGAGGTCCATATATTTCCTGGATCTGACAGTGTCAAAGTTCTAGAGGAACATTTTGGAGTGATACATTCCTTGGAGAGATCCCCAGAGTAATCTCTTTCAGTTTCTTCTTTCATCCAAAATTCACTTTTGTAGGTGTATCTACCTACCCCACAGTAGGTTCTGGGCCAATAAAAGTGGTTCATACTCCTTTCTTGGAAAGTTTGTTGGTCTCCTCATTTCCTTTAATTCCTGAGTGACCAGGAACCCAGATTAAGGAAACCCTGTTGTTCTTGCCTACTTCATTATGTTTTCTCTGGCACTCCCATATAAGCTTAGACTCGATAAGACGGGAGCTCAGAGCTTTAATAGCAGCCTGACTGTCAGAATCGATTGTTACATCACACCCCTGATAGTTTCTTTCTAGGTTCATTTCCACGCATCTTTTGATTTAGAGTATTTCTGCCTGAAAGACTCTAGGATAGAAGCATAGTGATTTATTTATTTATTTCGTCATTGAAGATAGAAACTGGATAACCCCCATTTCACGATAAAAAAAATACATAGTTAACATAATCGATACCTTATGTAATTATATTATACAATATTCTGAGAATGGCTTCATGGGCCATTTTGTCTAATCACTAGATGAAGGGGTGTGATCAAAATATCTAATATAGTCCTGAAGTTATTCGAGATAATCAATTTTACAAAACAAATTTTAACACCCTGTATATTAGAAATGTAAGGAAAACGGACCTTTGTTTATGGGTGCTTGTTGACTTAAAATCATGCATAGATTAATCTTCTTAAATACTGACAGTCAATGCGAAAAAAAAATACAGAAATGAATATACATAGGTATTGATATTAGTTCCTGACACAAGAACAGGTGTAATGAAGCTCATTGCATTACTGCAAAGGTAAATAGCAGATATGTACTGAGGATACAATCAAAATATCATAGAAAGGGTTTTCTTATAGTTTTACCAATATTTCCCAGGATTGACCTAAACATTTCCACAAAAAGTAGATCAACATCAGAAATTCAGATGTACTGAACAGAGTTTTATAAACTAATCAATGAAATTGATTTTAAACTGATTCTCCTTTAGAACTTCAAAAACTGCATCTTCAGTCATACAGAAAGATGTGTTCAAGTATGGTGAATACTGCCTGCTATTTGTTCAGTGCCATTTCAATTAACTTTATTAAGGTGGTTGTTTTCGTAAATCTAACAGAAAATAAACATTTTTGTTAGTTTTAATCAAATCAAAATTAACATCTCTAACTCAATTTATGATGTTACTTTACCTTTTTAAATTGCTACTAAATACACTTTTTATTCTTCTTCTATTTCAGTCTGTATTTCATTGTTAATTGAAATTAACCTTTTTGTAATATTATAATTGCTTCTATTTTTAACCACTGCAAAATAATTTCAATTTCAGTGTTCCCTCTTCGTTTGGCTCATGGCACCAGGATCTTTCAACGGTTCAATCTTCATTTATACTAGATTTATTAGGTCTTCTTTTCTCAAGCATCAAAAATCTGTCGATCAAGCCATTGACAAATTGGTACATGCAGGTAATAGTTTCGATTTCTGTTCAACGGGTCAATAATTTTCTGAGACAGGCAACAAATGCCAAGGTTTTATAGTACTTGCGAAAAAAAATGTTTAGATTCATTGAAGTTAGATTTTCATTCAAATTGAATAATAATAAGACTTTTTTTCTTGTTTTCAGTTGTGGATTAACTACATATCATGATGATGGTATCAAAGCAAACAATTTATTCGTTGCTGTGAATTTGAGTAACAATTTGGTAACTTTAACAGAGTCATTAAACTATCATGCTAAAGCTTATCATTATTCTAATTTGAATGGATTGAGAAAATCATTTGTTGTCTTCCCAAAACATTTGTCTGCTTCAATTAATAATATTAATTAATTTAAAAGTAATCTTTTAAATGCTTGCCTTGTTACTCTGGCTTTTCTTCTAAAAAGTGCATTCTTTTCCAGGTGCCGAAGGTCTCTCTAAACTTGAGAAAAAAGGCAATTAATTCGATAAAACCACCTTAAAATTTCAAATCTGATATCATCACTATGATGAAAAATATTGTGGACTGTTTCCCAGAGTATTCAGAATTCAATCATGTTACTTTTTTACATTAGTTTCATTCTCTTATATATGCTTTACATCATATCATTCTGGGAATGATGAGTTAATATGAAAAGTGGCACAAATATTGTATAAAGCAAAGCAGTATTTACACATTTCGAATGGAAATTTTTAATGAATGTTTAAGATGATCTAATTGGAGCTGGTTATATTTCTACACCAATCTTTGTATTTTTGTCGTACTCATTCTCAGTTTTTATTGCTGTACCATTGTGAAATATACTTTTACCTGTTCATTGTTGAGAAATCCTGATTTAATGTTTGTTTTCCTACCGTCTTCCTGTAAAATAATGAGCGCAGGTGGCTAGAATCCCTGGATAGAACAGAAAGTGATAATCATAAACCACACTTGTTCGATGGGATTTAAAACTAGTGAACGCGGTGGCCACGGCAAAACATTCACGCTTCCTTTGTCCATAGTTCAACAAGCAATATGGGAATGGCCATCTAGATAAGGCACTAGTCAAGAAACTACCGTTAATTGTGGGGTGCCGCAGCGCCCGGTACTTGGACCGCTTTTGTTCCTTTTGTACGTTAACGAACTATTTGCTGTGTACCTTGATGCCGGGATTATTACATTCGTAGACGATACAGCAGTTCTCATAAGAGCTGATAGTGGTGTGATTTGAATATAAAGTCACAGAAGATATTTTAAGGAATCATGGAATTTTTTGCACTGAAAAATGTTAAAATCAATATGGACAAAATGACTTCCAAAGTACGATAAGCTAAAAATGGAGTTTAAGGACTATTGACTCTACTAATGAAATTAAATACTTAGTAGTGATATTGGACTAACATTTGAGATAGTCACCACATTCTGAACCTGAATTATGTTATAACAAAAGTTAGAAGTTTGATCGGAAAATTCAATTATCTACAGGAAAAAATTACATTTCCTTGGAAGTTCGAGGTGGCAGCAAAACCACTCTAAAAAATTCTTAAGTTTATGTGAAGTCAGAAGCTTTTGCGCGTATGTTCCATTGTCTGTTCGTGCCTCATACAATGTCGATCGAGCTGAAACTAGGTGCTCGATTGTATGTGTAGCAAGGGCTGGACAGAATTGATTGTGAATTTTTCATCAGGAGTTGAACCTTATCGACCATTTTCGCCAAAAAATTCTAAAATTACAGACATTTGGCCCAATGACAGCAAGTATTTTCGTATAAGATGCGCACAAAAATGGGGTCAACACATGTATCCAGTTTCTTAACTTGATTAATTTGAAAATTGTCATTTTTATGAGCAGTTTAAAGAGAACAATCATGTTTAAAATGGTCCAGAATAGTATTTATCAAATCTATACTAACAATAAATTTTCTTTTATTTGTAGTGTCTGTTTCTTTTCTGGATGATGATCCCAATAGAAACCAATGGTGCTGCAATAATATACAGCAATATTATCCATCCATATGTGGTACCTAAAATAATAAAATCTGAATGAATTGCTTCAAGAATTATCCAACTACCATTTCACATCTTCGAAGAATAGAATAATGTAATTCAATTATCTATTGAAATAAAATATACATCTTTAAAAGTTGCTTAATAAATTCTGCAATCAACTAACTTGCTAACTATCGTATATAGATTACATACAATGCTATAACTGGCAGAAATTCACATTGTCCTATTGCAAGGTAACATGACTGTTACGCTACCCTTGTGTTCCGGCACCACTGGCCGCAGTAAGTAATTTCGGAACGCTCTTTAGTGACAGAAAGCATCGCCAGTGAATTTCAGAAATATCTGACGATCCAATTTACTGCTTACTACTGTTCAGAAATATCGGAAACACGGCATATACTTGTCCAAGACTTGTCACAGAACGGAATATTATCCACTTCTTTTCGGCTATGAATTGTTAGGTTGTAGGTTGTGATATTACACTTAATTAATTCTTTATTTTTGAAGATAATATATTTACATAAATATTATGTGAATTCACCTACTGAAAGACCTCAATCAATTAAATATCATCATTTCTAACTATTTTGTTCTTCTTTGACCCCATCTTCTGATTTAGCAGCTTCTACTTGATTCCTTCTATTTCTCCAAGCTGACATATATGTTCTAGGATGAATCGGAAAAAATCCTGATAGCCCTAAAATGAATACTTGTACACTATATTTCCATTCTTTGTTCACGCTTGTATCTACTTTTGTCAAAAATGTATTGGTAACTACAATTCCCCGTTAATTTAAACTAGCGTATCTACTGAAAACTTTGTTTCAGATAAATCGATATTTTAACTTAATTATCATCATTCTACTTAACAACGTCCATATTTGTAAAATATTTTATAAGGTTTTGGAAATTTCAGACATATCAATGAGATCGTGGTACATAGTTTGAACAGTATAAGTTGCTTTCGAAGATATTTTCACATACACCCTTTTGAATTAATAGGGCAGTACATCATATATGTATGAAGAACATACCCAATAGCTCTTCTACCGGTCTAGATACCGAAGCACCATTTCCAATCCAATATTTAATTCTCTCAAAATTCAACGCACACAATTTCTCATCATATTCATTAGGTATTGGATCATAGGTGCCTATCTGTTCTATTACTGGGTCTTGTTGATCCCTTTTAACCTATAAAAATGGAGTTCTTTCAGAATGATAGACATACTTTTAGTATTTATACAAGTTTATCTACTATAAGGCCTCACTTCTGTGACAACGATGTGAAAAAAGGGTCTATTAGTACATCCTTTCTTAGCAAACCTAATAACTTTTGCTGTGTGGGCCAAGTATTGTCCTGTGCCACTGGCCGGTATCAACATCTTGAATAATTAAAAATACAAGAGGAAATTGCTATTTTCTTTGGAGTAAAATAAGTTTTCAAGTCGAATAACCAAAGAACTGAAAGAAGAAACCGAAAACATAACCTTCAAAGAGAATCTAAGCACCACAGAACACTAAGTACATTTTATGATCACTGACAGTATCTATAATCTATGGACAGTCTGTAATCACAGATTAATCTGTGCTGTCGAATAAACCATATTAGAAAATTTTATATTAGTTTCGTAGTCAAAGCAGAAAAAATGTCATAAAATTGATAAAGGAAAAATATATATTAACAAATGATTTATTATATGTATATTCCCTTTGATGAGAAAGTTTCAACAGGTAATGTTTCTACATGTAATTTCACATCAGGAGAAGAAGAATTTCATCAACATCGTGGGCAGTTCGAAATTCCTGCGGTGTTGCTAGAATGTAATAAAAATCGTATTTCATGAATATCCGCTCTTTCTAAAAATTGTAGACTTATGATATGAACAAAGATGTAGATATATTTTATAATACGAAAGACGCAAATTTTCACATAAAATATGATATCGCTCTGAAGGCACTTTCATTTAATAACGGGACAAAAAGTATCTTAAAATTTGAAACTTTTCTTCATAATTTCAAAACACGATAAAATAGGTACTATTCTGCCGATGATATTCATTTTGAAGAATAAAGATTGATCATTTTGAGAATGATTAGATTATTTTCGTGAATCCATCCGTGAAGCTATGTTACTTTTATTTTGGTATGGCTGGCTATTGAAATATGTTATTCATTAGTATTAATTCCGTTAACTACTATTGTTAATAATCTCCAGTGGCAATTTTCATTTCAAGCTTCAATTTTTCAGATTAGTGAATTTCAGTCTTCTATAATTAAATGGACAAAAGCCAAATAAAATTGATATTTAGCGCACAACACAAAGGCGTTGCCTTGTTTTGCCATCAGGGTTTTAAATTTGGCAAACCAGCAACCAGCCTAACTCGGCAGCCGCCATTTACCATAGAGGGTCACGTGATCAATGCGTTGTGGTTTACTGATTACAATTTACTACTAAAATTAAAAAGGTATGCTTTTCGTTCACGTACCCCTTCGTATTAGATACATTTAGTGCCTAAATTGTGTAAGGTAGTATTGCAATTCTTCATATATGTAGAGTTGATGGTATTTTTCTGATGTTGAAACTTCAATAGGTTTTACAAACGTACATTTCGATGTCAATAAATACTTGCCTTCGTAGAAGCTTGGAATGGCGTCCCTCCACATGGTATCCTTCTTACTTTCCAGAGAACAATTCATGAACGCTGATGGTAGCGAGTCATACATATTTGATATTATAATTTAATAAATCTACGAATCTTACTTGAAAATTAATTTTCAGTATGATTCAATCCATTTTGTTTACCAGTGTTGCCGTTGTATTGAATCCATTTTCGTTTTAATTAGCCGGAAAACGATTTGTTTATTTTGTTGAAAATTCTTGATGAACTATTGTTTAGTTTGACATTTTGTATAATTCACAAATTTTGAAATTTTACAGTACAACATAACGAATATTACCGAGTAACCGTCTATTATATTATATTATCATGTATTGGAAGTTCAACATCTTTAATAAATCTTTTCAATTTTATATATGATTTGTTGTCGATTTGCTATGAATTGATATGGGAAAATGAGAACAAATTATTTTAGTGATGAGTAATATACCATAATGGGATTCTCTGTGTAAAGTCATTAGTCTTCATATTTACTGAAAATATGACATTCATTGTTTATCATTAAGTTGTCATTTTACTGTATCATTTTAAATAAGAGAAAATTTTAACCAATTGAATCCTTCAATTTCAGATAGCTTGTATATAGTATTTTGTACATAGTGTACAAAAAATGAGTTCGAGCAATCGAACCTCTTCCAAAGGAGGAAAAAACAAAAATGAAAAAATTGTTAAAGCAGACAAAATCGACACAGGTGAATTTACTATTCTAATAATTTGAATATCAGTATTTCAAAACCCCAAATTCTTTAGGTAAACCCCTTGGGGAAAAACTTGTGAAGGAAACCCCCAAATCTGAGGACCTTAAATCTAAGGTACAACGCTTGATAGAAATGACTCAACGTTCGGAGGAAGAGGTTTGTCTGGCTCTTCACGATTGCAATGATGATTTACAACAAGCTGTAAACATGCTCTTTGAAACAATGACTGAGGTAAGTTTGGAATTTACGACGATTTAATAGAGGATTCCATTAATTCAATTCAATGTTGCCAATACTTGTTTCGGGCCCAAAATGTCTGACATATTAGTTGAATTTAAGCGAACAACCGGAACAGTGCGGTTAAGACCAATCCCTTGCTATTATAACCGATCGGTTATTTTTAGCAAGGGATTGGTCTTAACCGCACTGTTCCAGTTATTCGTTTAAATTCGTCTTTTGTAGGCCTTTATTGATATAATTCAAAGTCAAAACGGACATAATTTTCAATTTTAAGAATTTCTAAGTGTTCCCGAATATATAAAACAGAATATTAATGTTGATATGAACAAAAATACTAAATCCTAGGGGGATTTGGTTTATATACGTTTGTCAAACCTATGAAATCTGCTATTTTATAGTCATGTCATATATTCGGTACGTTTTATTCAATCGTTTTATGAAAGATATAATATTTATTGATTTGTTTTTTCTGATAGTCAAACAAAACTACGTGTTTTCTGCATAAAACGTGCCGAAATATGTGATATTTATGATGATAAAATGACAGGTTGACGAAGTTACAATATTCAAATCCCCTAGGATGTTCTATATTTTTCTTATCAACATTAATATTCTGTTTTATATGTTCAGGAACACTCAGAAATACTTAACATTGAAAGTTATGTCCTTTTGACTTTGAATTATATCAATAAAGGTCTACAAAATGACAGACATTTTGGGCCCGAAACTAGAAGTAGCAACATTGAATTGAATTAATGGAATCCTCTATTTGGACTTCTATTAGATTTTGTTCATGAACATTTGTTTAATTCAGAGTCAATGGTCTGTGAAAAAGAAAAAAAGTCGTCAACCAAGTAGCAAACAGGATAAACAGACAAACGATGAAACTGCTAACACTGACGAGTGGAATGAAAATCAAGGATCTGATCATAGGGATCAGCCTCGCAGTAAAAGTGGTGGACCTAATTATCGACGCGGAGGGGATGGCGGTAGTCGAGGTTGGCGTGGACGAGAAAAACAGGTAAGTTCAACGTAATATGGGAATATTGTGCGAATTATTTTTCTTAGACACAATCAGACCTATTCTGTTTGCGTATTGCTTTAAACATTGCTATTCAAGTCATATTACTATCCTACTAATTTTTAACAATATGGCTGTTCGTACTGTTATAGCAATGTTGGTTACCAATTTTCTCCTAGCAATATTGCTATCAAGTTAGTCAAAATTCATTGATTTTAGAGCTGACAACACTGTATTTCATGACTTTAATGTGAATTAGAAGAAGAATTTAACCTTAATTGATAAACATTTCGTCCGTTTTTCGGTGGTTATTCGTAATTCCTAACCAAATATTTAAATGTCACGAAAGCAAAAAACGAACTATTTTATTTATGAAACTAACAAGATGGAGTTATTGATCAATTAAGAAAACACATCAAATATTGGTAACCGCTACCATGACCGAAAAATTGAAGACTTGCAAACACCCAAACAAATATTCAATTTTAATTTTTTCCTGTGTTCAGTCAGACTTCGAATGCACAAGTTAAACGGAACAGTATGTCTCCTAGTTTCCTCCTGAACAAATTCCCTCAGTTCTTCAATTGAATCAAAAGAAGTAATCTTCGTAGTAAGGCTGAATTAATGGTTTATTTAATTTTTTTCATCCAGTCAGTCAGTCTTCGCATGCATATCTATAACTTAAAAGAAGCAGTATATCTCATAGTTTGCTCATGAACAAATCAATGAATGAATAAAATACCCTCAGCTCTTCAATGAAATCAAAGGCAGTCATCTTTTTACTAAGGCTGAATTAATAGTTTATTTAATTTATTTCATCCAGTTGGTCAGTCTTCGAAGGCATATCTCTAACTTAAAAGAAACGGTATCTATCCTAGTTTGCTCATGAACTAATAAATATATGAATAAAATTCTCTCAGCCTTTTATTATTGAGGTTGAATAGTTTATGAACTTTTCTGTTTACAAATAGAAGGGATTGTTAGTGTCAGGCCTGAGTCTTAGCAATTTCCTTGAAATTAAGTATTTTTAAGTACCTTTAATAAATATATATACGATTATGTATATCTATATTTATCAAAGTACATACCTACCTATTCTCAATATTTTCGATTTCTTGGAAGAAAAAAGTGGTTCTCAGCCATATTCCAAATCTTGATATAAGAGCATAACTATTTTGAGGTTGCTGAGATAGCAATGTGGATAACAATATGTTTCTAAAAATGACAGATCATATTGCTCAAAATCGATGATCAGAATAGCAATATTTCAGATCTTGCTGTGGAAGCAATATCTTTTTCTTAGCAATATTGCTATGCGCAAACAGAATAGGTCTGAATTTTGCAGGACCAATGGATTGGTACCAATCCCCACTCTTATGAAATTAATATTTTAGAAGATATGAAGTTTTGAAATATCAATTCTGTTGTGTAATTTCTTATCTTTATCTTAGTGACAAACTCAGATTTTATACAGTTTTGCAAGATCCATTATTACCAATCTCCACTCTAGGAAACTTATATTTTAGAAGATATAAATTGTTGATAAATTTCCATTTTATGGCGAGCTTATTCCTCAGAACAGCGCCTATCGTTAACAGAAATGTCTTTATTGTTTTTCATACATAATTTCTGAATTAGATTCTTTGTGTATCATATCATGAAATATTTAGCACTGACCTAAACTAAGCTAACGGATAACTCAACTTAACCTGACCTAATTAGAATGTAATTACTAGTCTTTTCCAATTTATTATAATTTGAATTAAAATCTGAGTTCGTCACTCGACAGTTTATTATATGAAAAAATGGTGAACCAAAGTTAGGTAGCTCTTGGTAAATCGTAGAAGTGTTTTTGATAGATAAGGTACTATTCATGTAAAAAGTAACAAGGTGACTAGATCTCCGGCTCGGTCTATCCCCTTAGCTTGAAGCACTTATAATTCAATTCAAATTTGTCAACTTGAACAAGCGCGCCAAAAAGTAGTGACTTCACGTCTTTGCTTTTTTATATTTTTTTTAGATAATTTGTCAAATTTCTTAAGATTTATTTCTGTTGAAACAGATTCAGTGAACTCACCTAATTCGGTGTTTGGATCCACAAATGGAACGTACTTCGAAATTCCCTCCATTCACTTTTATAAAGTCTCCAGGTTTTCCATGAAATTTTTACACATTTCACCGTGTATATTTTGAAAATGTTAGGTTATGATCATTTTCCTGTCAGATAAATACGCAACGTTGTCCTCTCTACATAGAGGTCGTAGTGATGACGTATTTTTCACAATGTGAATTTTCTTGGGAAAAATAAGGAATTTGAGAAGATATTATGTGAAATCAACAATTCCAAAGACCTGGCGACTGTTGAAGAAAAAGTTTCCTCTGTTGTTACTATGGAAATATTTCACGAATATAAACTGGTCGGAAGATTCAGGTATGCTAGATTCTTGTACGGAAATCAAGAATCAAGTGTTGAAGTTTTAATGAAAAATAACGGATACAGTAGTCCGTTACTTTGTGATAGTTCATTTGAAAAAAGAATAAAAGTACCTGAATAACCCGGCACGAAAACTTCTAAACGAACAGGCGTATCTATGGAATTACCCACTTTTCGAAATTCTCAAGAAATAAGCCTACAGAAGACATTGTTGCACAACTTGAAATACACCAGTGTCAAAATGTACTAGTACTAGGAAACTCAAGTCACAGTTAAACCCAAATAAAATATAGTGATAGGATAGGAAACTAAGTAATTTCATTGGAGAGTTCAACATGTCCTAAGACAGAATGAAGTTTTCCTATTGCAGATTTCAGTTCTGTATAGCACTTCCTGATACTTTGTTTCTGCTTGTTCAAAACTGCTTTCGGCATTTTCAATTTCAAAGCGAAGAGTTCTTTATTATTTGAACATAATGATCTGTGATAATATCTTGTCTAAGATGGAACATTATGTTGATTGTTTATAGTAGAAATTGGCAACGTCTCAAAGTTTTGACATAGACGATATTTCAGAAGTGCCAACGTGCCTTAGTTTTAGTTACAAAAACGTGATATACCTAAATCATGGCCAACCAGGAGACTTTATTAAAGTGAATGATATTATTTTGATTTCTGTATCAGGGCCTCGTAACAGTTATTTCGGCTGATTTGAGGACTGAAATAAATTGTTGAAAACAAATTTGTGCACAATTGGATACACATTTCTATTATAGGAAAATGAGCGTAATCTCGATCCAGATGGCAGGAACGACTTTGGGAGAGAACGTAGGGGTAGGCCGGGCGGTTCAGGCGGTGGTCGAGGCGGTGGCAGAGGGGGTCGTGGTGGAGGGCGTGGTAGATACCCACCAAGGGGGGGAAACAGAAATAACTCCTACAACAGACCCATCGACACGTGGGACAACAACAATCCCAACACCTGGGATAACAACACGGTACCCAACACGAACCCAGGTTAGTAGATGAAGATATTATATGTGAATAGATTTTGTAGTAGTAGTAGTAGTTAGTAGTAGTAGCGTTTATTTAGCAACCTTCTGCTATACATAGTTATAACAAAAAATTTACATCATTAAACTACAACAAATACATAAAAGCAAAATCAAAAATTATCCTTAACATATTTGGCTATATTTCTTCTAAATTCCCTGTAGTTTTCCATAGCATGAATGTGTTACAGTTACAACAAACTGCCACAGTTTGTTGTAACTGATCAGGCCATTGTAAAACATGCATTTTTGGGTACCAGTCTTTTTTACAGCTGGCACATATATGTTACCTGCTGTCCTAGTGTTATGCTCATGGACTTATTTAGCTGAATTAATTTTTTTAGCAAGGTAAGATGGCAACATATTGTGAAGCATTTTATAAACAAATAATATATTATTGAAAATAAGCCTCTGATTCACGCTCATGAAACCCAAACATTCCAGCATATCCTGTAACCTCGTATATTTGCTGACTTTCAGTATTATTCTCATAGCCCTGTTTTGTTGTACCTGCAGTTCTTTCTTCAAGGTTTCGTTACAAAATAGAGTATCGTTGAGCAATATTTGAAATGAGGAGCTATGATTGTCTTAAAAACTGTCAATCTTGCATACACTTATATGCAACAGCTTATTCGATTGAAAAAACTAATTTTTTACTTACTTTATCTATAATTTTTTCTAAAAAATTTAATGCTTGTGGCTTTTACTTGATGCAAATCCATATTAACTCAATGAAAAATTATATACGATTTACACTTATTTATTCAATATTGTGACGCGTTTCGTCGACACAGCGACTTCATCAGACTACATCATACTAAATTCTTAACAAGTTATTATCTCCCTATACCTAGATGACATGGACACAGAATCATTTAAAACTAATTACATGAGAAACTTATTTAAAAACAATTACATAATAGACTTATTTAAAACTAATTACATGAGATTTCACTGCTGGTTTCTTTGTACACATTAACAATAATTCATTCCTAATGCTTTTATAAATTGATTCTCTATTTGAATAGATTGAGTAACGGTGAAAAATTTAGATCTAATTGTTCATTAACTAAATTACCCGTATGTTTTTCCCTATTTATTTCGACCATTTCCCAGTAATCGAGTTGCGCACCTTTATTCAAATTGTGTAGAATTTTGAAATCCGGGTTGAACTTATGTCCTTCTGCTAATAAATGATTCGAATAATTTGAATTAATTTTGTTGTTTTTGTAGCTGTGATGATGTTCCTTTATTCTTATGCCAAAATTTCTACCAGTTTTTCCTATATATGATTTGTCACAACTCCCGCAATTTAATTGATAAACACCGGATTTATCTTCTTTATTCCTTTTCGATTTATTGTTCTTTATGAGTTTGGAAAGGTTATTATTTGTCCGGAATGAGATATTCACCTGTTGGTTTTGAAGAAACCTTTTAAGTTGTTGACTCGGTGTACCAAAATATGTTAAGCTATTGAATATTTTTTTTATATATATATATATATATATTATATATATATATATATATAATAAAAAAAAAAAAATATTCAATAGCTTAACATATTTTGGTACACCGAGTCAACAACTTAAACGGTTTCTTCAAAACCAACTGGTTCAAAACCTTTTAAGTTGTTGACTCGGTGTACCAAAATATGTTAAGCTATTGAATATATTTTTTTTTTTATTATATATATATATATATATATATAAAAAAATATTCAATAGCTTAACATATTTTGGTACACCGAGTCAACAACTTAAAAGGTTTCTTCAAAACCAACAGGTGAATATCTCATTCCGGACAAATAATAACCTTTCCAAACTCATAAAGAACAATAAATCGAAAAGGAATAAAGAAGATAAATCCGGTGTTTATCAATTAAATTGCGGGAGTTGTGACAAATCATATATAGGAAAAACTGGTAGAAATTTTGGCATAAGAATAAAG
This sequence comes from Halyzia sedecimguttata, assembly GCA_937662695.2. NCBI lineage: Eukaryota > Metazoa > Arthropoda > Insecta > Coleoptera > Coccinellidae > Halyzia > Halyzia sedecimguttata. Next base: position 97,842,770 of record OW569412.2, on the reverse strand, counting down.
GAACATCATCACAGCTACAAAAACAACAAAATTAATTCAAATTATTCGAATCATTTATTAGCAGAAGGACATAAGTTCAACCCGGATTTCAAAATTCTACACAATTTGAATAAAGGTGCGCAACTCGATTACTGGGAAATGGTCGAAATAAATAGGGAAAAACATACGGGTAATCTAGTTAATGAACAATTAGATCTAAATTTTTCACCGTTACTCAATCTATTCAAATAGAGAATCAATTTATAAAAGCATTAGGAATGAATTATTGTTAATGTGTACAAAGAAACCAGCAGTGAAATCTCATGTAATTAGTTTTAAATAAGTCTATTATGTAATTGTTTTTAAATAAGTTTCTCATGTAATTAGTTTTAAATGATTCTGTGTCCATGTCATCTAGGTATAGGGAGATAATAACTTGTTAAGAATTTAGTATGATGTAGTCTGATGAAGTCGCTGTGTCGACGAAACGCGTCACAATATTGAATAAATAAGTGTAAATCGTATATAATTTTTCATTGAGTTATAATTTTTTCTATGTGTTTATCAAATTTCAATTTACTATCAATTATCTAACCAAGATATTTGTACTCGCTCACGAAGTTGAGTTTCTCATCCAACAATATTAACTTATCAGGTATCCTTTCCGTGTCAACCTTAGTTCCCAAGACCATAACATTTGTTTTTTTAGTGTTCACTACCAAGTTTTCTGTTAGCCATTTTTCAAAATTCGTGAGTTGTATTTGCATCTTAGCCATGACTTCCTCCAAAAAATCACCATACACCGAAATGACCATATCATCATCAAACAAGTTCACCAAAACATCCCTCTCAAAGCAAGATACAATGTCATTTATGTACGCCATGAACAGTAATGGACCCAATACGGATTCCTGAGGAACCCCATGGTTAACACCTAATCTATTTGATAATACTTCATCAATCTTAACCTGCTGAGTTCGGTGGTCCAGATGATCTTTAAACCATTTAATGGGTTCATCCACAACACCGTACTTTCCTAGCTTTAATAATTATCTATCTCTATTTATGGTGTTGAAGGCTCTTTTGAAATCCACAAACACCACCAACACAGTCTTATTTATCTCAACTAACTCCTTCCATCTAGTCACAACCAGCTGAATTGCTGTCTCACATGAGTGGCTACCCCTGAAGCCAGACTGGTTTTTTATCAATATGTTATTGCTTTCCAAATGTGACATTAACTGTTTCTTTACGTGAATCTCCAATATCTTCTCAAGAAGAGGCAAGGTATTAATTGGCCTGTATTCTTCACATTTCCTAGTATTTGGGACTTTGGGTACCGGTATAATTATCGCATTTTCCCACATTTGGGGAATCTTACTTTCCTCTATTGATTTATTTATGATTTTAACAATCTGTTCTCAGAGGTTGCTTCCTCCCACTCTAACAATGTTTCCATCTATAAAGTCTGATGAACTTTTCTTCAAGTTCTTCATGATATCTATAACATCTTGTTGTTTTATTTTTCTGAGCCTGGACAAGGTAAAAGTCTGTTCCATTCCCTCCCTGTGGTCATTTCTGGTGGATAACTTCCTGCTGTCATTTGTCCGAACTAAATCCTTAACACTTTTTATGAAAAATTCATTGAAGTACCTGGCCATGGATTCTTTATCAGTTACGTCCTTGCTGTCGAAATAGATGTTTCCAAACTTTCGTCCTTTCGATTTCTTGTTTCCCATTACCTCTTGAATACCCATCCACATCTTTTTTGTGGGTGTAGAGCACGACGTAAATACTTAAACTTATAGTTGAGGAGACCTGGGATGATTTCCCAGGAACGGAAGCATGGACTACTGAGGAATATACAGGTAGTCTGGCCGATACTAAGATCTTCACGCCCAGTGCGGCCATCAAGATGGAAGATCATATGGAGAACCAACATGAAGGCCCCCTGGATACGGCGAGCCAACAGCTTAGTCAGACGTTGCAGATAAATCAACAGGGTGGACAGATGCCTTCTCAGAGTCCCGTTCCTATGGTCGGAACGTTGAATGCTGCGCAAACCAAATACTTGAACCAGTTAACGCAACAAAACAGCGACAACTACAGCAAGTGAGTAGCAGCAGTATTTGCAGCTATAAGACATGCTGACGTCCATTTCTATGTTATACAGGGTCTTTATGAATGATCGCAACTAAAAGATGCACGGTGAAATATTCCTAGGCTAGCCAGAATCACGAGGGAATATTTGTTGATGGTTAAAATCGGCGAATATTTACAAAGATCCTATATAACATAGAATTTGACAGTACAAGGTCATTTGGCGCTCTAGTTCCTCGGAACTGAGTGCTTATCAATTTGTCCAAATGTCTGTAATTTTCGAATTTTTGGATGAAAATGGTCTTAAACGATTTGGTTCGACTCACTGATCAATACTCTCGAACGGAAGGAGCTAGACTGTTGAAATTTTCAGAGTAGGTTTGGGAGATAAATATCTCGGCTGAGTTCGTTATTGGGCAAAATCGGACAGATGGTTTCGTGGTCACAAAAAAAAATAATTTTTTTTTATACATAACAAAATGTGACAATTCTTGAATTTCACAAAATAACTATCAACAAAATAATTCTAAAGATTTTCATTAAAAGTCTGACGAATGACTGAATGAGTCTGATATAGACTCCGAAACGTTACGATATAGTTGTTACTTCGTTGATGTTGTTTCGTTGTTGTTTGTTAGGCAACATTGTTAAAATTGATTGCTTCTGACAAATATCTTGTGTTTCTTACGCAGAAGCAAATCACAAAATTATTTTTTTTATTTTATCGATATTTTTCAGAGTTTGGGAGAGAAAACACAGAAAAAACCTTTCAATAATGAGTGTACCTCCCACAGTATCCTTTAATGATTACTTATAACAAATTCCAAATTAAATTTTTTTAAATATGCAGTTTTACCATAAGAATAATAATAATAATAATAATAATAATAATTTATCCACTGATATAATTTTTAACTCTAACAAGCTAATACTTTCGGAGATATGATTTTTCAAAATTTCAATAATAAATCGTATTTCTACGTTTTCACAGAATGATATAATTATTCTATCTATGAATTGTTATAATGTCAACTTATCTTCCTGAGACATGACATTGTCTAATTCATTTCAACAATCGTAGAATTATGAGAATTATAATATAATATCATACTTTTTGTTGGTTGATATTTTCATGCCGATGGTCAATCCATATGATGATGGGAATGGTAATGGTAAGTTCATAATATTGGGTTCAGAATATCTCCAGTGAAAACAAAACTGGAATATTGGTGTATTGGAGTGGATTTGAGTAAAGAATATATATTATCGTTCATCATAGAATTGAGGAATGAATATCTCTGATGAGTTTGTTGTTGGGTTTTGGAATGATAATTTTTGGCACTGTTGAATTTAAATTCTTCTATGATGTTTGAATACAATTTCTGCTAAGTTCTTTCATAAGAATCCATTGATATAATTCCCAACTCTTACCAATACCTTTGAAGATGTGATTTGTCAAAGATTGAACAAGAGTGCCAAAGCTCCTGTCCACAGAGCTTGAACCAATTTTTGATACTATAAACTATTGAAATTTATGGTTACAAGAGATGCGATGCGATTGGCTTCATGCAGGCTTCAATAGAAATACGCAAAACTAAAAAAGTTCATGAAGATAAAGACAGATGTAAAAATTAAACCTAAAAGGTCAAGTTTGAATTTCAATATGAAGGGTTTTCCAATAAGAGGTGTTATTTTGAATAGCCCGCTATTTCGGTAGATGTCACTTTTGAAGCTGTCATTTTTTGACATTTGACAAGTAGAAACTACGCCATTCATAAAAATGGAACGATACACGCTTCAAAAACGCATTGAAATTATTAAAATTTACTATAAAAATGGTGAAAATTTGGCAGAGACGGTTCGTAAAATCGAACATTTTTGGGTCGTCGTGAAGCACCTTGTCGGACCGCAATAAAGAAATCGGTGGAAAAATTCGAGCTGTTGGGACAAGTTAGTTATGTGAAGAATAAAACCCGTGCACGTCGCTCAAGACCAGCCGAGAATATTGCTGCTGTAGCCGAAAGTGTTGAAGAAAACCCAGGTTTGTCCATTCCTCGCCGTTCTTTGGAATTAGGCATTCCACAAACGTCATTACACCGTATTTTGCATAAAGATTTGGGTTTTAAGGCTTATAAAGATCAGTTAACACAAGAACTGAAGCCGGCCGATCATCAACAACGTCGTGTCTTTGCTGATTGGGTCGTTGAAATGCATGAAAATGATCCGGAATTCCATTGAAAAATCGTCTTGAGTGATGAGGCCTATTTCCACCTCGGTGGCTTCGTCAACAAGCAAAATTGTCGCATCTGGGGCTCGGAAAACCCAAGAGTTATTGTTGAAAAGCCTCTCTATCCTCAACGTGTGACTGTTTGGTGCGGTTTATGGTCCGGCGGAGTCATTGGACCTTACTTTTTCGAAAATGAGGTGGAGTAACAGTTAAGGTGAATGGATTGCGCTATCGAGAGATGATTAATGATTTGTTATGGCCGGAATTGGAAGGTATTGATCTGGACAACGTTTACTTTCAACAAGATGGCGCTACGTGCCACACAAGCAACGAAACCATTGATCTATTGCGGGAAAAGTTTCCGGGCCGTGGTATCTCTCGAAGAGGTGATCACAATTGGCTACCGAGATCTTGTGATTTAACACCTTGCGACTTCTTCCTTTGGGGCCACGTGAAAGAGAAGGTCTACGCCAATAGCCCAGCGTCAATTCAACACCTCACAGATGGAATTCGTGAGGCTATCGAGGACCATATCCTTTTAATGAAATTTTCCATAACCAAATCGCAAAGTGGCTGCCCTATGCCACTTTGCGATTTGGTTATGGAAAATTTCATTAAAAGGATATGGTCCTGTAAGCGTGGTCGTGGTGGTCATTTGCCTGATGTTATTTTCCGCTATTAACGGCATAGCTTCTTCTTTATAATGAAATAAACATCCGATCATTTATATTGAAAAAAGGCATTTTTCTTTGAATATCAAAATAACACCTCTTATCGGATAACACTTTAGAACCCGGAAGACTTTCATTTATTTCCACATGGAATAGCCATAAGGCACATATTTCAGATACCTAATTTTATCATTGCCCTTTATATACATACAAAATTTCAGCAGACTAAGGTTTTGAAGATTTCTTTATAAAATTATTTTTCGCTTTTCTGATGTTACGATACCCATCAAATATATAAACAAAAAAGTGGGAAAGCCCTGTGGACAGGAGCTTTGGCGCTCTTGTTCAAACTTTGACAAATCATATCTCCGAAAGTATTGGTTTCTCAGAGTTGGAAATTATATCAATGGATTCTTATAATAGAACTGCATCATAAAAGAAACTAAATTAACATTAGATAACGAACTTATCTGAGATATTCATTCCTCAAATCTACTACTCTGAAAATTATATTATTTCAATTCAAATTTTTAACGTTTTAAATAACGAACTTAACCGAGATATTTATGTCCCGAAGCTACTCTGAAAATTTCAACTATCTAGCTCATTCCGTTCGAGAGTTATCGTGTTAACGGTCGGACCGGCCGGACAGAATCGATTTTGACCACAAATTCTTGATCAGTGAGTCGAACCAAATCGTTTAAGACCATTTTCATCCAAAAATTCGAAAATTACCGACATTTGGCAAATTGATAAGCACGAGGAACAATAGCGCCAAGAACAAGTTTAAGAACACGTGGATTTCAGGTTTATTTTTCCTTTTTTCAGCATTCAGACTTTCCAGTCTCAAACTTTCGAAAATCCCTCTCAACAATACAATCCTGGATCTTCAACGGTGTCTTCTCAGGGCTTCAACAGTACCCAAACTTACGGTGCACAGCCACCTAATACTTATGTCAATAATAAATACCCCGTCACGAGTAACTATGGGACAACTTCTGAATCTGTTCCTTCACAGCAACCTCTGCGGACCAAAACTCAAAGGGCAAGGGTGCCGCCACCTTCAAAGGTACGTGTTGAATTGTTTCCTTTCTATTTATTTTTTATAGCCCAAAAAGATTCTAAATTATATAAAGGCGGGTTTATACAGCAAATAAAATAAGAAATAAATTAAAATGAAGTAAGAAAACTCCGAAAGAAACAAGCTATGAAATTATAACAGAAGAAGAATATTTCCAAGTTTTGAACCAAGGTAAAAGCACCACACCCGGCTACGACAACATATCCCGAAAGATATTGAGAAAGCTAGACCCTTTAGTTCATTCCAGCATAATGAACATATACAACTTTCCTGAAGAACGGAAAAGAGGATTAATTATTACAATTCCTAAAGCTAAAGCTGACCAGTCCAATATAGAAAATTACAGACCCATAACATTGCTACCAATTTTGGGAAAAAATTTTGAAAAATTCTTGGGTAATAGAATTCAGTCAACAATAGGAGACTCCATACCGGCTTATCAATTTGGATTCAAAGCAAAAACATCGACAGTCCACCCCCTGGTGATTTTGACTTCAAACACACAATGCACAAGAAAGATAGGGAAAAAAACTGCAGCACTGGACGTCAAGAAAGCATTTGATACCATCTGGCATGCCGGTTTGCTGTATAAATTACATCAATTACACTGCTCAACATATATAATAAGGCTGATTAATCAATTTTTAATAAAAAGGCGATTACAAGTCAAGGTTAAAAACGATATTTCTGAGGAATTTTTACCATCACAAGGATTACCGCAGGGCTCACCACTTTCTCCTACACTTTACAATGTATGCAGCTACGACATATACAATCATAATTACGAAACAGCAAACCATTTCAACAAAAAAGCATACATACTACAATTTGCAGACAACACGACCCTTCTTACTCATGACAGTACCACAAAAAAGTGTGTAGCACAATTACAAGAACTGACAAACAGTACCATAAAATGGATGAAAAAATGGAGGATTCAACCCAATCCGGCAAAAACCAAGTTGATTTTGTTCAATCACAAAATTAGAACAGACTCACCAACGATAAAATTGGCAGATGACCGAATAATACCATCACAATAATGCAGGTACTTGGGAATACAAGTAGACAACAAACTTAAGTTCAAAACCCATATAAAACATCAAAAGAAATCAGCCATTGTAAGGGCAGGTCACTTCAGGTCATTAACGTACAGGAACACAGGTATAAGCATGAAAACAGCAAGTAGATACAGCATGATCTGCAGACCAATACTTGAGTATGCTCAAACATCATTCATTAACATCGCCCAAACACAGCTCAAGAACATTGCAACTGCAGAAAGAATTTGTCTCAGAAAAATTACAAAACTGAGAAATCCAAACAACCCTCTTTACAACCCTTCCAAGGAACTATTATACCAGACTACAAAAATAGAACCGATACTTACAAGAATGCAAAGACTCTGCAAGAAATTCATTAAGAAAGAAAGCAATAGATCCATCATCAATCCTCTCGTCCACTCTTACCAAGAAGAAGCAGCTAAAACAAAACTACCAACTTTGCCACTTGCACAATATCTCCAAACTCTTTAAAACAAACACACATTGTAATCATAATGTATTATATGGGTAATTCTCACGAAATCCCGAAATTTGGTCATTAAAATTTTTTTTTTTAGTATGTCATTTATTTGGAAAAATTACAATCTACTCATATTGGTATTAAGTAATTTTGATGTAAGTTACAACATGAAAGTGAAATGTCCAGTGACATTTCTACTTATTCTGCACTAGTCTAGTGGTGCTGTGGGAGATCTTCAGGCCATGATTTTTTGAGTCTTCTGATGTTTGGTCCTCCTGCGTACAGATTCTGGATAAGATCGTTAGAGTGTCCCTGTAGTCGTTCTTGGTATTTAGCAGAGGCGGTTTTGATGACATCAGTTACGTATGGGATTTCGAGATCTTCATGTAATCTTTGGTTTCTAACGTACCATGGTGCGTTAGCTATTGTTCGAAGAGTTTTTGATTGGAATCTCTGAATTATTTTAATTCTCGTTGGTTTCGCACAACCCCATAATTGTACGCCGTATGACCATATCGGTTTTAAAATTGCTTTGTACACTGTCATTTTGTTTTGGATGGATAGTTTTGATTTTTTTCCGATTAACCAGTACATTTTTTTGAGTTTGATGTCAAGATGTTTTCTTTTTGCTAATATATGTTTTTCCCATGTGAGCCGTTGATCTAGGTGCATGCCTAGGTATTTTACTTCCTTTTTGGTAGGTATTGCTTTTCCATTTAAAGTTACTTTGGGGCAAGTGCTGGTTCTTGTTGTGAATATGACTTGGACTGATTTGGTCTGGTTTATGGTTAACCTCCATGTTTTGTACCAGTTGTCAAGTTTGTTTAGGTGATCTTGAATGTTTTTGGAGGTGGCCAAGGGGTCGTCATCTGAGGACAGTATAGCTACATCAACAGCAAATGCAGCAGTGATTGTATTCGGAGTTTCGGGCAGGTCAGCTGTGTAAAGTAGGTACAGGAAAGGCCCTAGGACACTTCCTTGTGGTACGCCAGATTTGAGGGAAAAGTATCCTGATGTTTCATCATTGTATTTGACGGAGCACTTTCTATCGGAGAGGTAGGACTTCAGTAAAAGGTAATAGTTGTTATTAAGGTTTCTTTTTATTTTATAAAGCAAACCTGAATGCCAAACTTTGTCGAATGCCTGGGAGATATCCAGAAATACGCCGTTGCAATAGCATTTATTTTCAAGAGAGTTGGCTATTTCATTAACTATTCTGTGGGCTTGGTTAATTGTTGACATTTTTTGCCGAAATCCAAATTGGTAATCAGGAAGAAGGATGTTCGTTTCATGGTCCTCTTGAATTCTTTTTAGTAGCAGTCTCTCAAATATTTTTCCTGGTATTGACAGAAGGCTAATTGGTCTATATGACGCTGGTTCGTGTAGTGGCTTGCCATCTTTGTGTATCATAACCATGTGGGCATATTTCCATAATATGGGAAAGTAACTTAGATTTAGCATTCTATTGTAAATGGTGGTTAGGAACACTATTGCTTTTTTTGGTAGCCTTTTGAGGATCTGTGCAGTTATCAAATCATAACCAGGGGCTTTGTTGTTTTTTAGTTTGCGTATTTCAGCTTTCACTTCTTTGGGAGTTATTGGTTTGATTGGTAACGATAATTGGCATGATGCTTCTAAAAACTCTTTGACATCGATTGTTAGCCCTGGTGTTCCTTCAGGTTCTACAAATACCTTAGACAGATGTGAAGCAAAGGCATCCGCCTTTTCTTTGCTTGATCGTGCCCAACCATTGTTTGTTCTTATCGGGCTGATATGTGGTGTTGGTCTTTTAAATTTTATTGTGGCATTCCATAGGCTGTGATCTGCTGTAGTCAAGCTCTCTGTGTAGGCTTCGAACGACGCATTTTGGACATCTCTTTGTGCTGCCGAGAGAACCCGAGTTAATCTTCTATACTGATGGAGATCGTTGATGTTTCGTGACCGTTGCCAAATTCGCCTTGCCCTTCTTTTTTCAGATATAAGTTGTCGTATGTGGAGAGGAGTGCTTAAATAATTTGATACTTCTTGTGGGTTCAAGGGAGTAGCATGCCAAGCTGCTTGTTGAATCGTACTGGTGAAATGTTCCACTGCTTCATCTAATTGAGTTGGGTCTTTAATACTCATGTTGCTCAGGTTTTCAGTAATATAGTTGCTGAAGTGTTCCCATTTTGTATGTTTTGAGGCTAATTTGGGTGGAAGCTTTGTTTGTATGGGTATACTGTTTAGGCTAACAACAACAGGCGTGTGATCAAATGTTAAATCATAATGTGATTCCAATAGGCAATTTTGTGTTGGGATACCGTTCGTTACAAAAAAATCAAGAAGGTCAGGTAGCTTTCTTGGGTCTGTTGGCCAGTATGTGGGCTCTCCGTTTGAAAGGTGTTCATAATGTTTGTCAGTCATAGCCCGGTGTAGGTTACGCCCCTTGGTTGTTGTAAGTCTGGAGCCCCAATTTGTATTCTTGGCATTCCAGTCACCGCCCACAATGAATCGGCTTCCAAGAGTGCTGAAGAATTCCTTATACGTGTCCGTTGAGATTGTATGTCGTGGTGGACAGTATACTGATGTTACGCATAGATTTCCGTTGTTGGTTTTGATCTTAACAGTCGTAGCCTGAATGGCGTCCGTTTGAAATTTTTCTAGTTCGTGATGGGATATGCATTTTTTTATTATTATAGCTGATCCTCCATGAGCAGTTCCATCAGGATGAATTGTGTGGTAGACTGTGTAGAATGGAATAGTAAATACTGTTCGACTGGTGAAGTGTGTCTCAGAGATCAGTAGGATGTCCACCTTGTTGAGATCTAGGAATGTTTGGATCTCTTGTTTGCGATTCATCAGACCGTTGGCATTCCATGTTGCAATTCGGAGAATATTATTAGCCATTATGGGTTCATTTTGCTTACAAGGGTAGTGAGTAGATTCAACATTATGGTGTTCTGGTTCAGTAGTTGTGTAAACAGGCTTTTGAATTCATCAAGAAATGCTGATAACTCCTGGTTAAGGTTGGAAGGTGTCTGTTCCTGATTTTTATTAGTTGTCGCTTCAGCATAGGTTCGTGGAATTTGTGTTTGTGGTATTTGGTTGTTTGATGGTGTTTGAGTTTTTGGCGGAAGGCTTGAGGTATTAATTTGTGGGCGAATGGTGTTTCTGGGATGGCTTTTCTGTACAAGGTCTTTATATACTTGGCAACCCCTATAGTTGGCCGGATGATTACCGTTGCACAAGACGCATTTTGCTGGTGTATTTTTCTGTTTTTGGCAAATTTTTGTGTCGTGTTGTTCTCCGCATTTTACGCAGTTGTAAGGTCTATAACAGTATGCTTTGGAGTGGCCGTATCCCTGGCATCTCATACATTGTATCAATCCTCGCTTCTTTCTTGGTGGTTCTATGTTGACTCTGGTTCTATTTATAAATTGAATATCATAAACAGTTTTGTTGTTAGGTTGGGGCTCAAGATCAACGAAAAACATATGCAATGGTTCTCTTGTTGCTCTATGTTTCACATTTATTATGTTACGAACATTGTGTCCAGCTTCGTGAAGTTCGTTTTTGATTTCCTCAATCGGAACTGTGTGATGAATGTTCCTAATGACCACTCTATATGCTCGTTCTTCGCGTATTTGGTAAGTGTGGTGGATTATTTCTTCCTTTCTCAGGTGTGCAGATAGTTTTCTGTAGGTGTCTACTGTGTGCGCGCTTATTTTAATTTTGTCGTTTGCTAGCACTCTTGTGTGAAATGAGTCTTTCTCTATTATCTGTGTGAAGCTATTCAACATTGCCTTATAGTCAGCAACGTCGTAGATAAAAATCGGTGGTGGAGTTGGCATTTTGTTTTCGTTGTTGGCTTGTTTCTTTTCATTTCCGTTGATATTATCGTTTTGGTCGCTAGTTGATGTTGTTGCTAGCGGTGAGAATCTGTTATTTGTTGGTGTTGTGGGCGGACTAGGAGTTTGGGTGGCTGATCTCTTGCGTTTTTTCCTCACCTGCCAGGTATTTTTGCTGTTTGTTTCCATGCTTTCGTCAAGATGTGAATGTATTTGTTGCAGTGATAAATTCCTTGAATATCCTTGATTTATTTCGCTTGATGGGAAACCTCGAAACGGGTCGCTTATTTGGTCATCAGACATTTCTTGTAGGTGTGTGGAACACTTTATATTTATCTGTTATCGTCCGGCACGCGCCAGATCTGGTAAAAACATCACAACAATATGTTCGCTTTTCAGATTAGAGTTTATTATCGGAATATTATTGTCTTTTCTCACTTTGTTTCGCGAAAACTTTGAACTGTTTTATTTTTTCACTTAATTCAGAATTTTTGGCAAGCTAGCTCGATCAATCCGGGTTTTTAACGCCCGGAGTCGGTGGCTGATTGCTGTCGTATTCAAAATATTCGAAAACGAATGCTATAATAATCGACGCGTCCGCATGAGTTGAACACACGTTGATCACTGGTCATTAAAATAGACAAATAATATTGAAAAGGATTCGTATTAATATTCTATTGAATTTTGTGGTACTGATGTAGCAAGATTATAATTATATAGCGGTCCCCAGAATAAACGTGTTTTGGGTGGATTATGAGGATTTAAAAAAAAATTGAAAATGAGGGGATGAAGACTAAGTGAGGCAATGAGAAAATTGTTCAATTTTAAATTACCTTTCAATTGAGTAATCAACTATTAGTTTTTAACATTAGAAGGAACATAAAATCACAAGGTTATTGTAGATCAACTAAATTATTTCCATTTAACCTAACTTCAATCATTATTTTGCACTAAATCAAAGTGGCAGTATAAAAATGAACAAAAACAAAATATATTCACTTAAAAATTAACTTAGTTGTCATTTTACCAATGGATTAAAGTTCTGTTGTACTATTTAATCTTAACAACATTAACAAAACAATAGCTGTTTTATGCAAAATTAATAAAATAATGAAAATTAGTTATACTTAATTAGAAATCTACCAACAAAAAGTACTTTTCTTATCTATTCATTCTCAAAGTTAATAAAACAGTCTCATCTCAGTTACATATTTTAGTATATTTCCTTGACAGCTAACATCCCTTTTTGATTAATGTTGGTGGCCTGATCTTCTGGTGAATACCATTCCAGGCATATAACTGTTCATCCTTGATTATTGGCCATCTCCAAGAATTGGTTCCTCTTTTCATACACTTTACTAAAGCACCGCCTGGACAAAGTTTTTCGTCCCAATTTATTAGGACATGATCACCTTTATTATAAGTGTGATACAAATAACATCATTTGATGAATGTCCGACTTGGTTCGTGTTTGTGTTGTATTACGCATTGTTTATTCAATGCAAATATTCGAAGATTATCAGCAAAAACAAATAGGCAAATTTTCACTTATACTATATTTTCTTGGCCATAATTGACTGCACAAAAATATTACAGCGGTGAATTAAAGAATAAACTGAAGCAAATGTTCGAAAAAGCAAGTTGACATTGGTGAAAATTACTACTTCATAAATCATCATTCCCTCACTAGAAATTTATATGAGGGAATGATGAAACAAAGAATAATAAAAAAAAACTCACGATATAAACTCACTATTAAAAAGTTGTTTTGTATAAAATGATAACTCCCATAAGTCTACTTCTCTATGTAATTAATAACGAATAAAGTATTTTACTTTTTGTTTTTCCTGGATGTGAGGGAATGACCTTAAAAAATGCAATTCAAACAAAATATCCTATTATTTCTTTTTCAACGCAAAGTCTAACACGCTGTCGTTAAATTCACCATAATGGTGAGTTGACAGGACTGCCACCTATCAAAAACTCATAGTAGCGTTCCTGTTGGATTAACAATGCGATCAAAATTCGATTATCGGTAACAATGTGAGGGAATGATTTATTTTTATGGGACACGTGTATATTCTCTATTTTTCCATACAGTTTTTAGTATATAATCCAAATTAAAATTTTTTTCATTAATCTATCATATTTTTAATCGAAAAGTCTCCAAAGTAGACTTTTATTATTTTTTCTTGTTTGTTTGATAATATAAAAGTAATCAAACGTGTAGCTTGGGACATAGTGAGGGAATGATATTACGGACTAAATATTGGTGTATTTATTCTTATGTATGTATTTGGTTCCGAAATAATAAGTGAAATTTCTAGTGTCGATTACTTATATTACAAGAAAATTTTGATATCCGTTATAGGGTTGTTAGATTTTCGATAAAACTTAAAGGACAAGAATTTCGGTATTTCGTGAGAATTACCCATATACAGAAATACTATTGTAACTGGCAGTAAGACTTCGGTCGTTAGCCGATTGATCATGTATCAATAAAGTTTATTATTATTAAAATAAGAGAGTTGAACATGCACATTTCTATGAGAGCGTTTATACACTAAATAAGAATAAGAATTAAAGTTGGCCAACTCTCATCTATATTTCTTATTTTGTTTGGTAAATGACAGTGCGCATGCTCAAAGAGTGAAATTCATAAAACTTGCTTAACATTGTCAAAAAGCTGCGATTTGATTGTTCATTCTTATTTCTTATTTTGTTTTAGATCATCTGTATAAACGGATCCTTGTAACCCTTAATTCTTATTTTATTTTAATTTGTTTCTAATTTTATCTTATTTGCTGTATAAACCCGCCTTAACGGGTTCTTGAATATATACTTCATTCACATTTATAAAGTCTCCCGGTTGGCCATGAAATTTTGAAACATTTCACCGTGTATATTTTGAAAATGTTAGGTTATGCTCATTTTCCTGTCAGATAACTATGCAACGTTGTCCTCTCTACAAGTCGTAGTAATTACGTATTTTTCTCAATGTGAATTTTCTTGGGAAAAAAATGAATTTGAGAAGATATTATGTGAATTCAACAATTCCAAAGACCTGGCGACTGTTGAAGAAAATTATCCATCTGTTACTTTGGAAATATTTCACGAGAAGAAACTGGTTGGCAGATTCAGTTATGCTATGTGCTTGTACGGAAATGAAGAATCAAGTGTTGAAATTTTAATGAAAAATAATTGATACAGTAGTCCGTTTCTTTATGATAGTTCATTTGAAAAAAGAATAAAAGTACCTGAATAACCCGGCAGGAAAACTTCTAAACGGACAGACGTATACTGCATTCACATTTATAAAGTCTCCCGGTTGCCCATGAAATTTTGACACATTTCACAGTGTATATTTTGAAAATGTTAGGTTATGCTCATTTTCCTGTCAGATAACTATGCAACGTTGTCCTTCCTACATAGAAGTAGTAGTAATTACGAATTTTTCACAATGTGAATTTTCATGGGAAAAATAATTAAATTGAGAAGATATTAGTGAATTACACAATTCCAAAAGACCTGGCGACTGATGAAGAAATTTTTTCATCTGTTACTATGGCATTATTTCACGTATATAAACTGATTTGAATACTCAGTTATGCTATTTTCTTTTACGGAAATCAAGAATCAAGTGTTGAAATTATAATGAAAAATAATGGATACAGTAGTCCGTTACTTCGTGATAGTTCATTTGAAAAAAGAATAAAAGTACCTGAATAACCCGGCAGGAAAACTTCTAAACGAACAGACGTACCTATGGAGTTCCCCACTTTTCGGAATTGTCAATATATAAGCCTACATTAATAATAAGTAATTTCATTGGAGAGTCCTAAGAAAGAATGGAGTTTTCCTATTGCAGATTATTCGAAGATAATGATCTGCGATAATATCTTGTCTAAGAGGAACATTATGTTGATTGTTTAGAGTAGACATTGGCAACGTCTCAGAGAATTGTTTTGACCTTGACAATATTTCAGAAGTGCCAACCTGCCTTTGTTTTAGTTA
Organism: Halyzia sedecimguttata; assembly: GCA_937662695.2. Lineage (NCBI taxonomy): Eukaryota > Metazoa > Arthropoda > Insecta > Coleoptera > Coccinellidae > Halyzia > Halyzia sedecimguttata. The sequence continues at coordinate 97,827,347 of OW569412.2, read as the reverse complement.
CAAAAACGTGATAGACCTAAATCATGGCCAACCGGGAGACTTTATAAAAGTGAATGGGGTATATCTATGGAATTTCCCACTTTTCGAAATTCTCAAGAAATAAGCCTACAGAAGACATTTAAATACCTTGTTGCACAACTTGAAATACACCAGTTTCAAAATGTAGTATTACTACGAAACCAGAGTCACTGTTAAACCCTAATGAAATATAGTGATATAGGATAGGAAACTAAGTAATTTCATTCAAGAGTTCAACATGTCATAAGACAGAATGAAGTTTTCCTATTGCAGATTTCAGTTCTGTATAGCACTTCCTGACACTTTGTCTCTGCTTCTTCAAAACTGCTTTTGGCATTTTCAATTTCAAAGCGAAGAGTTCTTTATTATTCGAAGATAATGATCTGTGATAATATCTTGTCTAAGATGGAATATTATGTTGATCGTTTAGAGTAGAAATTGGCAACGTCTCAGAGAATTGTTTTGACATTGACGATATTTCAGGAGTGACAACCTGCCTTAGTTTCAGTTACAAAAACGTGACAGACCTAAATCATGGCCAACCGGGAGACTTTATAAAAGTGAATACATGCAGTTTAACCAAAATGTCTTCGTTCCATGAAGAACCAAAAGATAGCATAATTAGAAAATACTCAGCAGACTAGAAAAAAATATTTAAAACAAGTTTGCAAATATATATTGCATTTTGATAGAACAAATGATTTGGTTTTTTTTTTAACAAAATTAAAACTCTGCATTCTTACAAAGGATGTTACCAACACTGTTCAATTATCTCTCACGTACTTGGATTTTTTTTATGTTAACAACAATATTCAATCATCTCTCACGAACTTAGAACTTTTTTTATTTATTTTTTACATTTTTAATTTTGATCAGATTCCGTCGAGTGCGGTGGAAATGCCCGGAGATCTGAACAGTAGCATAGGGTACTTGGACGTACAGTTTGGTGCAATGGACTTCATGTCGGATAGTAGTTCCTTTGATGGCGTGGTTGAACAGAAATACGGTACCACAAACAACTCTTCTATGGAAAATGCCGTACCGACACAGACTGCAAATTTGGATCTCAGCAACTCTAATCAAAACTCGAATTTAGATGCATACTCACCGAAAGCCAATGCACAAAGCAGTATTAGCTCAGCTTTAACTCAAAATGTAAGTACCAAACTCAGGTGAAAAAATCGGCAGGACACTTCATGTAGTCGATATATTCGATAAATTCCAAAGATTTGTAACTACTGAAATTGATGGATGTTGGATATTCTTTTATCAAGAAGGCCACATTTCAAATGAATCAATGAACATTAATAGAACACTTTTGATTTCTACTATACAGGGTGAGTTTTTAAGTTGTACGTTAATTTTAACCATGGATTCCTCTCATCAAATGAAACACCTTTTTCATTTACCATTTTTCCATATTCGGCTTAGGTAAAAAGTTCTAAGCGTTTGAAGTTTTTACAATGTGCAGAACCAAACCTTAAAACTGTTTTAAGTGTAGAACACAGAAAAACTTACTGGATTCAATATCGCATAATTATATGAAAGCTTTATCTTTTGATGCTCGAAATTGTCTGAGAAATCTTATTTACTCACTGTTCCGCCGTATTCACAAAGCATTCAATCTCCGTTAAGTCCTAACTGAGGTCCTCAGTTAAGGATAAATATAAATCGCAACGTCAGTTAACGTGAGAATTAACGTGAAACAGGCCTGTTTCAATACCGTTAAATACGTTAACTGGGTTGTGATTCAAATTTTTCCTTAACTGAGGACCTCAGTTAAGACTTAACGGAGTTTGAATGCTTTGTGAATACGGCGGTCTGTCTTATAAAATGGTTTTAAATTATCTTTATGCTGCATTTTCGAAAAAAAACTTCCTGAATATTAAAACTGATTCCTACTTGATTTTCATTGAATATCCACTATAAGATTATCCACAATATCGTCTTCGCCTATTTTCACATTCCAAGAGACGACCTCGTATAGACACAGTAATCGATTTTTAGCGACGTTACCGCTTAATACCGGTATCAAACGGTTATAATTTTTACATTTTAGCGAGAGTGGTTACAAGCGGTAACGGAAGTTCCCCTCCAAAGCTGTCATATTGACATTTGATACCGGTATCAAAATTTATAACCGGGTCCATGAGGTGGGTTACTAGCGGTTGACATCTGTTGAAAGTTTGAAATTGTCAAAAGTATTGAAAGTTTGAAACTGTTGAAAGCAATTAAAACGGCTGATGCAAAGGAAAGCGTGGAATTTTTTTAATATACTCTAAACAACCAAGGAGTGGGGATTACTTCGTCATTACAGACCGCCAAATAGCGAATCTTATATTACACGGTAATAGATTGAAGGCTATCTGGCTTGGATATATACCACAAAAAGACTAGAAGACTACGTTCTTGTTGTACTGGTTAGTACCCACCTCTTTACTTTTTCTTAATTAGGTGGTGAGAATCATTTTCTATAATTTCATCAAACAAATTTAATTATGGAAGGTTTCTTTTTTCATTCGAAACAATTGAAAAAACACAAATTCAGTATATATTTCAAGCCAGATATCTCCTAGGTCTAGCCTGAAGTGCATTATCCATAATTTGAATAGTGCTATCAGTACTGGGAAGTGGGACTATTATTTGGATGTAATACACTGTTGAGAAATTCCAATAAGACACAATAATTCTCGTTAGTGAATAGCATTTCGTCAAATAAATTCAACATTTGCATGTAATTCATGTTAATTGTTTATCAAACGTTAGAATAAGTAAGGTTTGCATAATAAAAAGTAAACAAATATTACTACTAGTACTACGGTTAACCGTTGACGTTTTAGTGAAAACACATACAACCTTTCGCGGTCATGTGGTGGGGGAACAAATTTTGACATTGATGACAAACCGTTGTTAATAACCGGGTTATAAGCGGTATCCTCGCTAAAAAATGATTATTATAATAATATTTTGTTATACTGTGACAGAAGCAGGCACAGAAATGTAATGTGTATTTAGAATATTAGGTTAGCCACAGAATATATCGAAGGTCTAACCTTTGAATATAACGTCCATTGTTATTTATGTTTATTGTTTGGATAATTCTGTAGATCCAGATTAAGAACTTTTCAACATCTTTTTTCTTGTGCCGAATCTGGAAAAATGGTAAATGAGAAAAGTGTTTTCTTTGATGCGATGAATCTATGGTTAAAATTACAGTACAACTTAAAGACTCACCCTGTATATAATATTCTTAGATCAAGAAAATCCATACAATTTTCAACGATTTTCTGCATTTGGATTTGTCCTGATAACTCTTAAATTAAATTTTTCTTATTACACAAGAGAAAGACAGGTACTTTAGTGGGAATTTTCATTTATGTCAGAACTGGGAGGTTAACTATGATTATAACGTGAAATCGAGGAGAAAATAAAATTACCTGTCCAGGAATACAGGTATAAACATGCGAGCATGTACAGAAAATTATAAAGAAAGCGATGTCAGATCGGGAAAAGCCGTTAAATTTGCAAATATCTGTAATTTTTTGCCAAAAATGGTCTCAAACGATTAGGTTCGACTCACTGATGAAGAATTCGAGGTCAAAATCGATTCTACCCGGACGGCCGGCCGGCCGTTCGTTGCTACGATAACTATTTCACAAAAAACTGGTCAGATTCCGCTGAAATTCCGCATAAACCATTATACAGTCGAGTACCGGATTTACTACAGATTCTTAATCAGCAAGTCTAATTGAATCTTTTGAAACCATTACCAAAAATTGGAAAATTACAGATTTTTGGTTAAAATGAGAGTGCCTTGCTACATACCCATTAACAAAGATATTCTTGACACTGCCCTCGAAATCTTGAAAACAACCAAAGATGTTTGTTCCATCCTCTTTTATTATTCGAAATCTTTTTCAGTTGCCTAGTGTAGAGAACATTCCAACATCGGATCATGTTAGCGGGGCTGGCAGTTACTCTGTGGCATCAAGGACATCTGCCCCCAACTCTGTGGCACAATCTTCAACCTCCCAGGCAGTATTGGATATGGGCAAACAAACTGACGGCCATTCCTACACGCAAAATTCGACCTACAATTCTTACCAATCTAAATCATATAACTCGACATATAATGCCAGTCAGGTTCGTACTAATTTAACAGGAATTCAAGAAAACTTGGTAACATAGCCAATAGGCCGATAGGTTGTTTGATTCATTTCAAGGTCATGGACCTTTTACTCAAGGCCAATAGCCGAGGAAATCCAGTAAGCTAATACAATATTGGCCTCGTGTAAATACAGATAATCCACTGCATTCGATTGTCCCATCAACTGTTCTCAAGATGATGGAATAATTTAAAATTTTTCGGAGCCAATATCTTTCCCCACCACTCGGACGGTGTATTGGCTTCGTGTAATCGAGCGTTTGAAGCCAGTAATGGGGTGGGCTTTGAACGAGTCGCCTGGTTACAACACACATGATTTTATTTGGGATAACTCAGGATTTGAACAATGGTTCTAACAAAGTGAACTTCGAATTGATACAAAACCGAAAAAAGTCTTTGTTGTAACTTCTACGATTTACAAATTATCTTTGTCTCGTGGTTAAATGAAATGAATGCATGAATCCACCATCGTCTTTTAACGTGTATTTCCTCATGTGGCATATCCAGAATTTCGATAAGTTCACAAACTTTTATCGCCATTGGATGAACGGAATATCAGGGTATAAAATATGATCAGGCAAAATAAACAGTCATTGATTTTTATACAAGACTTCTTATTGACAAGTACACATCATGATTTGGTATAAGTTTTATGTTTATCTAAACCACCTTTAGTAGACCCACTCAAACATAAAATTTCATCATGATCAGTCAAGCCCATTTTGAGTTCCTATTAGCCGCGTGCAGCGCCACCTACGGGGATCAATTGTGTATTTAAACCTCCTTGAGACCCACTCAAACACGCGCACAAAATTTCAACAACATTGTCTATGTCATTGACTATGTCCTATGTCTAGTCCTATGAACCGATTGCAGCGCCACCTACCGGTTCAGTTATCTGCTGCTGGCTGAACACCTGAACGTCAGTAGTCTGGCAACTCTAAAATTGACAAATATCGAGTGAATTATTAGAAAAAGAATGTATTAAAATAAAAATAGTGGGGTTTTTACGTTTTTCCGGGCAATTTTTCCAATTTTTCTCTTCATAGTTACGAGCTTACCAACACATTAATAAAACTATCCAGTTGTTTGTGCAGGATATTTCAAAAATGGTGGCCCTGTTTCTTGAACACTAAAATATAAGCGGAACGTCATCCTCATTTAAGATACAGGGTGATGTAAAAAATTGTGTATTCATGAATACAGGAAATTTAGAATACTCGCAACTGATTGAACATTTCATGGTAGTAGTCAAGTTTATTTTAATTTTCTTCTTGTGATTGTTTAATTATTAACTTCAGCATTACTCAGTTCATTTATAAATTTTAAATTAAAATATTCCAAAAACCGTAAGAATTACTGAGTTTTACCTTTTACCTCTTTTGTAAAATTGAATGATTTTTAAGTTCACATGAAATTTGGATTAGAAACTCTAACCACAAAAAGGTCTACTACAGCTCCCAAAACATATTCATACAAAATTTCATTATATGTATATGAAATGTTGCCAGTAGTTTCGGCATAATCGAAAGAAATGTATATAACATTTTTTTACAACTTAATTTTTAGTCTTCTACCTATCCTATCAAAGAGGCCTCCTTTTTTTGAAAAACCCTATTCATAGAGGCAAAATCCACACCAAGGTTTTTATTAAAAATTTCCTCTAATTTTTTTTCACATTTCAACCAAATTTTTATATTATTGTTCTCAGAAAACATTTGTTTCTATATTTTCACATGAAGAGAAAAGTGGTCTGTCTATCCTAGCAGGGAGGCCACCTCTTTGAAACACCCTGTATATTTTCGATTTAATTAGTTATTGGTATCTATACACGCATCTATCTGAATTACTACTTGTCCAATATGTAATTGACGAATGCAGATCCTTACTTAATATACTTGAGATTATCACAAATCTCACACCCCTTCATCTAGATATGGACAAAATGGCCCATGAAGCCATTCACAGAATATCTAGGGAAGGAACAGGTAATGAGAGTATTAAAAACCAGAAGTCCTCTCTTAGGCCGACCTCATACTTCTCTGAATTCATATTCTTAAATTCATAATCTGAATTCTGGAAGCTTGCAAAATCTAGAAATTAATACTCTGAAAAAACCAGAATGTGTGAGGAGAATAGTGAATTAGTATGCAATTCGGTGCTTTCTGAATTAATAATACAGTAGAATCTCAGTAATCCGGCACCATTAAAAACCAGAGTGTGCCGGATTATTGGAATGTTCGGATTACTGGGTTGTATAGAAAAAACATAATGTGTAAATAAAAGTTTTTTTATGACTGTAACATATCTCACAATGATATCGAGTTAACTAAATAATCTTCAATTGAGGTCTGTTTTTGTGCAAGTCGTAATCCTTGTTTGAAAACCTTTTCTCGCATGTTTCGATGAATTATAACATCTTAAGCAGGTGAGCTGTTTTCTTCAGCCCATGTTATGCAGGTATTGAAACAATGAAATGCTGTATCTGTATTCTGATAAATTTTGTAACCAATAGGCAATAGGTAGATCATCTTCAGGATCCCATTTTTCTAATTCTCGTGATACAACATTCACTGTAGTTCATAGCTTTTTCCATGTTGAGTGGCGAGGGAGGCGCGGGTGGAGTGTGCCGGATTATTGGACGTGTCGGTCTATTGAAGTGCCGGATTAGTGAGATTCTACTGTATTAATTCAGAGTGACATTCCGGACGTATGAGTCTGGCCTTAGCATCGAAAAGAACTTCACTACAATGCTAGGTAGGAATAAAGACTTGGACAAGGAATCCATCAACCAAGTTCTTGAATTAAATGCCGTTAAATGGTACACAGACGGTTCAAAAACCAATATAGGAGCTGGCGCTGGATTATATGAGGCAGACACCAAATGCTCACTATCGCTAGGCTCCTAGACGAGCGTCTTTCAGGCAGATGTATTTGCAATAGAAATATGCGTGGAAATGAACATAGAAAGAAACTATCAGAGATGTGATATAGCAATCCACTCTGACAGTTAAGCTGCTATTAGAGCTCGGTGCTGCCATGTTATCGAGTCCAAGCTAATATGGGAGTGCCAAAGAAAACTCAATGAAGTAGGCAAGAACAATAGGGTCTCCTTGGTCTGGGTTCATGGTCACGCAGGAATTAAAGGAAATGAGGAGGCCAACACACTTGCCAAGAAAGGAACACAAACTCCCTTTATTGGCCTGGAACCCTACTGTGGGGTTGGTAGATACACCTACAAAAGTGAATTTCGGATTAAAGAAGCAGGGCGGCCTTAGGAAGCATATTATGAGATTAGGGCTAGCAAAAACTGACAAGTGCAGATTCTGTTGGGAGGAGGATGAAACTCCTGATCACCTCATTAATGCCTCGCCACCTCAAACCAACGCAAGGAATGCTTTGGGTAAGAAATCTGCAGAGTTCATTAGAACTCTGGCACTGTAAAGCAAGCTGTAGATGGTGATGACATCAACAGTTCTGACGGGGGGGCACAATAGACCTTAAGGTTGCAGTGCAACGTTACCCCCTACAACAATATACAGTATATACTTAATATACAGGGTGTCCCAAGTTCGAGTGCCTATTAGACGTTTCTGGAGAACAGGACATATTTGAAATCTGATAATTTGGGATTATGATATCCCTTGAAATTCTCTACAGAGCTAAAATATTTTCGAAGACCAAGCACTTCCGGTTACACAGGGAGTGAAAATAAAATTTTTTCAAGTTCCGCATTCCTGGTATGATCAAGTATCTAAAGCTGAATACATTTCTGTTACAACCATTGTATTCATTCGAATAGTTTTCAAAATATCGAAAAAAACCGGAAAAAAAGTCAAATATGTTTAGTCAGTATTATGTTCATTATCCTTATTTCAAACATCCTGAGCGTGAACCGTTTTTACAACATCGAAGAGGAACAATGTGGAAAGGTCATGCATCTTTTGAATTTTAGAAATATCATCACAGGGTGATTCAAATTTTGTGTCGAAAATTGTGATCAAAAATTAACCATAACTCCTGTTTTTCAAATTAGAACCCTATTTTTTTATGATTGCGTTGGATTCTGCGGTGAAAAATAATTATAGTTTTCTAACATGATTATGCTCTTAAATTCAAAATTTCTGAGTTTTTTTTAAATTTAGGAGCATAATCATGTTAGAAAACTATCATTATTTTTCACCGCATAATCCAACGCAATCATAAAGAAATAGGGTTCTAGTTTGAAAAACAGAAGTTATGGCCAATTTTTTATCACAATTTTTTGACACAAAATTTGAAACACCCTGTGATGATATTTCTGAAATTCAAAAGATGCATGACTTTTCCACATTCTTCCTCTTCGATGTTGCAAAAACGGTTCACGCTCAGGATGTTTGAAATAAGAATAATGAACATAATACTGACTAAACATATTTGACTTTTTTTCCGGTATTTTTCGATATTTTGAAAACTATTCGAATGAATATAATGGTTTTAACAGAAATGTATTCAGCATTGAATACTTGATCATACCAGGAATGCAAAACTTGAAAAAAAAAATTTCATCAAATTTATTTTCACTCCTTGTATAACCGAAAGTGTGCTTGGGCTTCGAAAATATTTTAGCTCTCTAGAGAATTTCAAGCGATATCATAATCCCAATTTTCAGATTTCAAATATGTCCAGTTCTCCAGAAACGTCTAATAGGCACTCGAACTTGGGACACCCTGTATTATTGAATTTGATATTGGATATCTCCGGTATTTTTCAATACAAGCAATTTTGTTGAGTTCTTTATCTTGTAGAGCTATTAACCCACGCATGGAACCGTTCTGAATTGATCTCCTTTTTGGCGCTCTTGTTTTTCAGTCTAGTTGATAGTTTCAAGAACCAGATTTTCATATTTCAGACAACTGCGAGTTCCTACCAACCAACTAATAGTTATGTAAATAGCCAAACCGGATCCTACAGTACTCCTAGTGGGAACGCCTATCAAAATTCCTATTCTTCAGCTACTTCTTACCAGTCTAGTAATAATTCAGCAGCGTTTCCTTCCATCACGCAAGCGAACTCCTACTCGGGGACGAATCAATCCTATTCGCAGAATGCTAGTCAGTCCGTTTATGGTGCTAATACAGGTTCGTTTCTCTTTACACTTACTACATTAAACTAATTATAGAACAACCCTGATTAGGACTTTTTATTCAAATACAGGAGTATACATTATTAAATGGTTTCTTTTTGGATTTTCTCTCCCAAACTCTGAAAAATATTTATAAAATAAAAAAATTTTTATTTTGTGATTTGCTTCTGCGTAAAAAACACAAGAGATTTGTTAGAAGCAATCAATCGAACAATGTTGCCTAACAAACAATAACGAAACAACATCAACTCTGAAACAACTGTATTGTAACATTTCGGAGTCTGTATCAGACTCCTTCGTCAGACACTTAACGAAAATCTTCAGAATTATTTTTTTGTTGATTGCTATTCTCGAATTTCAGAATAGCAACCAACAAAAAATAATTCTGAAGATTTTCGTTGAGTGTCTGACGAAGGAGTCTGATATAGACTCCAAAATGTTGCGATATAAAATACTCCATTCACTTTTACAGAGTCTCCCGGTTGGCCATGATTCAGGTTTATCACGTTTTTGTAACTAAAACTGAGGCAGGTTGGCACTCCTGAAATGTCGTCATTGGCCGCGTTGGGCAGAACCAACAGTTGAGGAACAGTTGTCACATTTCTATGATTTTTCTGCCGAACGGTACGCTCACTGTGGAACATGTTGAGTAGCGGTCGTCATTTTAAGGAGCGAAGATTTTTTCCGCTCAACATCGGTAACATGTTGTAAGTTTGACAGTTGTGACATTTATTTTAAAAATAAGGAGGGAAAAAATGGATACTGGATATATATTTTCGACGGAAAGAATTACCTGCACTTCGGGACATTCTAAAATGGTCTTTGAACAATTTCTCTGTTTTCATCTTCCAATAAAGGCAGAGGTTGAGCCAATAATTTAATAAGTTCACTTCTTATGATGGCCGTAATATTATCATCTTCGAAGAGTAATGAAATGATATTTGGATTTATGATTGAATATTTAATTTTGTGACAGGCAATCAAAGAAAATTCGAATCACCCAACCTTAACTTCAAACATCTGTGATTTGCTGACAGAAGAAGCCGTCCGTTCGGCAGAACACGATACCGCTACCTACCGGTAGTGTAGCGGTTCATGCTACTGATCTTTCTGCCGAACGCGACCAATGTCAAAACAATTCTCCGAGACATTGCCAAATGTCAATTTCTACTCTCAACATAAGTCGAATTTAAGCGAGTAATCGGAACAGAGCGGTTAAGACCAATCGTTTGCTATTATAACCGATCGGTTATGTTTAGCAAGAGATTGGTCTTAACCGCTCTGTTCCGATTACTCGCTTAAATTCGACCATTATATTCCATTAGACAAGACATTATCACAGAACATTATCTTCGAATAATAAAGAACTCTTCGCTTTCAAATTGAAAATGCCGAAATTAGTTTTGAAGAAGCAAAGATAAAGTATCAGGAAGTGCTTTACAGAACTGATATCTGCAATAGGGAAAACTTCATTCTGTCTTAGGACATGTTGAACTCCCGAATGAAATTACTTAGTTTCCTATCACTATATTTTATTAAGATTTAACAGTAACTCGGGTTTCGTAGTACTACTACATTTTGAAACTGGTGTAATTCAAGTTGTGCAACAAGGTGTTTAAATGTCTTCTGCAGGCTTATTTCTTGAGAATTTCGAAAAGTGGGGAATTCCATAGGTACGTCTGTTCGTTAAGAAGTTTTCCTGCCGGGTTATTCAGGTACTTTTATTCTTTTTTCAAATGAACTATCACAAATTAACGGACTACTCTATCCATTATTTTTCATTCAATACTTTTGATTCTTCATTTCCGTACAAGGAAATAGCATAACTGAATCTTCCAACCAGTTTATATGTGTGTGATATTTCCTTATAACAGAGGATAAAATTTCTTCAGCAGTCGCCAGGTCTTTGGAATCGTTGAATTCACATAATATCTTCTCAAATTCATTACTTTTCCGAAGTAAATTAACATTGTGAAAAATACGTAATTACTATGACCTCTACGTAGAGAGGGCAGCGTTGCGTAGTTATCTGACAGGAAAATTACTATAACCTAACATTTTCAAAATATACACGGTGAAATGTGTCAAACTTTCATGGCCAACCGGAAGACTTTATAAAAGTGAATGAAGAATAGTTGTTTCACTGTTGATGTTGTTTCACTATTGTTTGTTAGGCAACATTGTTCGAATGATTGCACAAAATATTAAATTTTTAGATATTTTTCAGAGTTTGGGATAGAAAACCCAGAAAGAAATCTTTTAATAATGAATATACTTCCCACAATATCCTTCAATGATTACAGGAGTATACAATATCATTCTTCTTATACAGGGTGTCCCAAAAAGTATGAATATACCAGAGAATTGGTGAAAATTCCTTGTGTAATTTTTTTGTTGAAGTCCTGAAAAAATTCGAAAACTTGGAATTTTCAAAGATTCAATATTCAATAATTGTTATTTATGGCGCAATGGTATCAAATCTGACCTAATGTGTTTTTGCGACGGTAAGGTACACAACTCAGCCAATTCAGAAGAAAAAACATCTACCATTATCTCAATGATTCATCTCTCTGTGACCATTTATGACTTGTAAGTCGTGGATCGTGAAAAATTACAAATAAAATTCAGCTACACGGGGTATAGCTCATTCGACTAGCCCACGGGTTGGTCTACCTCTGGACTTATCCGTACTTTCTGGGACACCCTGTATATTGAATTTTTTGTTTTGAAAATCGATGAACGTTCATGTTGACTTATCATCGATTCCGAATGTATCTTTCGTATCTACAACCGATATTTTTGATTTTAGTGAAAATTTTTTTTAGGCTTGAACAACAGTTCATCCTATGGAAACACTTCCTCAACAAACCAGTACAATAATTACAGTTCGGCAGCGAATAAGCTGAAAGATACAGTATACGATGGCACGAACGCGGTTAGTAGTTCCCAAACCACACCGGCTACCAGTATTGTAACATCTTCAGCGACACATTCTCTCTCACAAAGTACCGTATCTTCTAGCAAAACAACCACTACCTTAGGTTAGTTGGTGCTCACATGATACAAGGGTTGCCTTTTATATTTCGGGAATGAAGAACAAAAATTTACAAAATTTTTAAATGTCAACGGTATTAAAATGTGAATGTTAGTACAAAGACATCAAATAGTGTGTACTGTGTACCTTCATAATTAGTTTTCATGCCAAAATCTACTTCTATTTGTTCTTAAATCAAAATTGAATAACCAGTGTTATTCGCAAGATTTCTGTATGTCGTAGATAATTTGTGTTATGCGTCATTACATGCCCGATTTAGGGTTATGTTATTATTTGTGACCGATTTCGTCACAATGATTGCCCAACACTTTTATATTCATTAATTATTTCGAAAATATACAATTTTGTTATAAAAATTTGATTCTAGTTTGTTGAGTAAGTTTCAGTGATTCTGTTTCAACATAAATAAATCTTATGAAATTTGCCAAAGCATCTAGAGGAATGCGAGAGTGTAATGTTTATTTATCCATAAGAAATGCATGGGGAATTCAGTGGTCGGATGCACGGGAGGATCCTAATTTGATTTCAATATAGAATCAGGAAATCTTCCATTTCTTTTCACCTGGAGTAGTCCCCAAAAATCTCCATAAGGAATGTGGAGTAGTATATACGTTATTTAGAAGCTTAAGGCAGTCCAGTTGTAGTAATATCTTACAGGCGGGTTAAAGAGTGTTCTAGTTGGCTATACAGGGTGTCTTAAAAACGGAATGGTACTGGGCATTACAAGCAAACTAACTTACAAGAAGTTGCGAAATTGTGTTGACTTGCAAGCCCTCTCAATGGGGTGGGCACCTCCTTAACATAATTTTTTTAATCACTTCATATCCTCTTCCTTGGGACATCCTGTATATATTATAGCGACAAAAGGCTGTCTTATGGAAGCACCAAGATCTCTAATTTCCGAAATATAAAAGACAACCCCTTCTACCCAGTTTTAGGAGTTCCCGTTCGAACCTAGCATTGATTAAATATTGTTTTTTTAGCAGCTAAAAATTCGAGTAATGTTGTCTCGAATATGCCACCAGGTGTGGCGCCACCTGTGATGAGTACTCCGTACAACATGGTTCAAGTACCGTATTACCAACAACCTCTTTATTCGTATGAAGAGATGCAACTATTGCAGCAGAGGCTACCACATATGGTATGTATGCTGTACACAAATGCTTCTTTTTTTTTTTTATTTGCTCTCCTCTTTGAAAAAATTTAAGTTGAATTAGCGAATTCAGGATGTGTAGAATTGAATTACAATTGGGAACTTCCAAGACTCTGGTGGCGGGATTCGGCAACTAACCAAGCTAGTAATGAGCCAACGTATTGCACGTGTTCGAGTTTAATTGCTCAGTATTCGTCAATAAACTTTTGTTTGAAAGAAAAATTCAAGTTGAAATAGTGAATATTATCCTGCCTAGTATGTCTTCGACCAGAAACGACTATTGTTGTGTGCCTCAATGCAATTCATGGGCGAAAAAAATGCAAAAATTAATAGGTTAGAGTTTTCACTTCTTACCTCCGGAAAACCAAATATATATATTGGAAATGCGTTAGAAGGATAACTAATAGACCGAAGAGTACTTAACCTGGAACTACATCAACATAATCTTCAAACTGAGGACAAGGAGGTACCTCGAAAGAGAAAGGAATGTGTAGATGACGTTTGCTGTGCAGAAAAACCTCAGTCAGAAGAAAAAATAAGCATCACCAGCACTCTTGAGTTAGTTAAACAGCAATAATAATGTTAGTAGTAGACTTGTTTGTGTACATTGTTACCAGACCACTTAATACTTGTGATGTTAGTGTTATGCTTGATACATCCGATATAAACCTCCCTACTTTGAGTGATATCTTTAACAGTGACAGTGCTTTGAAAAGTTTCACAGATATAAACAATTTTAATATTTTCAATTGAAAAGATGATCATCAAAACTGTTGGAAACAAAACAAAAAATTTATTATACCTCAAACATTACACTTATTGTTAATAATTCTTTTCACATAATATATGTATCATATTTTGAAAAAATCATTTCAATTATTGGTAACTGTTTTACAAAAGCTTTATCAGGTTCAATTTGACACTATAACCTAATAAATAAACTAGAACATCATGCACCTGAACTTTAATTAATACATCAGTAATATGTTTACACCTCCTCCGTGCTCCGACTTTACAAGAATATACCATATCTTCTATTTTAAGTTTACCATTCTCCACATTAATGGGCCATCAATTTTATGTGGTACTGAATTAAGGGCACTACTTTGTAAACATAAAGAACAAATGTCTATAAAACTGGGACCACAATTTGTTTTGTCACACATGATTACATGATCTACATTTAGAAACTCTTCTCCTTCTACAAGGACTCTAGAATTAGAAGTTGAAGCTCCTATGTACTCCAGAAATTCTAATAAACTGAGTCCCTTCCTAATCATTCGCAAATAGTAACTGAAAGAACTTTTAAATATAATGTAAGTTTGACAAACATATATGAATATACTTACTGGTTGTAGTCTTTGTATCAATCAAGTGCCATAAAATTAGTTATATAATGATCAACATTTAAATATATATCACACAGTAATCGAACAATGATCTCAAGTCAATTATAATTTATATTTTCCATAAAAATTTCGGTCAAACTTCGTAGACTGACCTGCCCAACACGAGATTGTTTACATTTATTACTAGCTTGGTTAGTTGCCGAATCCCGCCACCAGAGTCTTGGAAGTTCCCAATAGATTTCCATATATGATATTTTCATCATTGATATTCACTGATTCGTTAGAATATAGATTCGAGAATTAGTTGTATTTTGCATGACAATGATTTGCTTGACTAGATAACGAAAAAATGGACCAAATTGTAGACAACATTATCTTCTCTTTATATTGATTCTGATATTTCGAATGAAATTACAATTTAGCCTAAAAGAATTCAATTTGGAGGTTCATTCCCTTTACGAAAGCATTGAAGTATGATTTTCTTCGTGAATTTTGTTTATCAACTCCATAAATTAGGAAAATTAAAGAATTATTGTTGTATGAAGCTGTGATGACAACAAAGATTTTATTAACGATATAGGTACACTTGCTTCAGTCATTATCTAATTCACATTCACAGTCATTTTTCTTGGCTTCATCTTGACATCTTTCCTTCCAACTTATGTTCTTCGTGCCAGTTTCTCCAAAAAAAGAATCCCACATCAAATTTCCATAAAGGGAAACTAATGATCCCAAAGAAGCTCCGATAGCGAAAACTGTGACATCCTTCACTAACGTTTCTATACCATGAGGCATTTTGTCTTGATCAAACTGAAAATTTAATCATAAATTGAATGAAGTAAATGATTTTTGACAAGTTTGACAACTGGCTGTATTATTTTCATAGACATAGAATAACATGGACTGGCCCTCACGTAACTTTATCACACAGTTAGTTGCGGAATACATTAGAGAGAGAGGTGTTATGAAGGATAGAATTATGGCGATTTCCATTGACCCGCTCGGAGCACTCGAAATCGATCTCATCTGTCATGCATCTGTCCAATTGAACCGAAAATATCTGTCAAATATGACAGTGTGACAGCTCCGAGTGGTATAAAAACAATGGGATTTTATACCGTGGGCCAATACACAAAATGGAAATATTGGGTACATTGGAAAATCCCGATTTTTTTAAGGGGAATATTGATTATTTTGAATGAGTATCGAAAAAGCTGAATTAATTACAGTAAGGAAATTTATGAGAAATATTTTCAGATTATAAGTATAATAATATTCAGAAACGAGTCTCTGATTTAAATGAAAATATTTTGCCTTTAACTATTCTGTCTACAAATCACCAAAACACATACACAATACACGAAACCAAACAATACAGTAATACAAGAAATGTCAAAGGATAAAGGAAACCAATGTTTTGTATTCTGTGATTTTGCCAATCGCCAAATTATATGAATATATTCTTAACTGTGGTTTGCCTTTAACTATTCTGTCTTTTTTCAATGCTGATATCAATGGTCTCTTTCTCACAACCAGTCCATGTTATTTTATGTCTATGATTATTTTCAATACTCTGTGATTTTTTTGATATTTGTTATTTTTTGCGGAAGTCATACAAGGTTTTTAAGATTAGGCTGATTTGTTAAATGATGTAGAACTTCTCTAAACACACCATTTCTTCAAAACTTGCAAAGTTTTAAATTAACAAAGTTCAAAAACTAATAAAATGCGTCTTTCTCTCAATCAAAATATATATTTCAAAATGTCGGATTTTCACTAAGTTATATTAATTTTTTCATTGATTTGTTGATTTAAAAGACATTGGAAACTTCAAAATAAACTCAATTCAAAAGATCAAGGAAGAGGAAACTGTATGACGTCACTGCGCGAATGATTTTGATTGGTTGAGGCCCTGTTACCTGATAAAACTAACGAGGCAAATGATGGATTCAAAATTACAGAGAATATGATATAAATTAAAAGAAATATTGAGGTCGTTTTTCAATATTGCTGTTTACAACCTGATATTCTATATTACCTTAGTTTTAATGGCGCAAAGTTATTATTTAACGTGAAATGTATGAATTTCTTGGATAAATGAAGTAGTTTGGATTCAGTTGATATTCTTCGTACTTTACATGTCCAAGGGTAAGTTTGCTGCAATAGTAGCATAACTAAAGGCGGGTTTATACAGAAAATAAAATAAGAAACAAATCAAAATAAAATAAGAAAGTTGACATGAACATATCAATGATATGATGCCTTTATATATGAAATAAGATAAAAAAAAGTGGGAAAGCCCTGTGGACAGTAGCTCTTGTCCAATCTTTGACAAATCATATTTCCGAAAGTATTGGTTTCTCAGAGTTGGGAATTATATCAATGGATTATTATGATAGAACTACATCATGAAAGGAATTAAAATCCCTTTGCATCTTATCTTTATATGACGATCCAATTTTGGCTACAAGTGTTTCAAAACTTTCAGGAGTCATTCTGAAAATTTGAGTAAATGAAATAGCCAGTTTTATTTATGAAACAAATCTAATGTAAACAGTCCAGAGAGAACTCAAACCAGAATACTTATGCAGGAAATCTTAAATAGTGTTACTAAGGAATAACTACCTGTACATTAGTTGGAAATCCCGTTCTAAATCTTCCATAATTAGAGAACGACTCGTAAAATACGCTCGATTACCTTGCATCATTCATTTTCGACTCACTAATCAAAAAACTCTGCCTACAAACTTAGCGAATCCAAATTTCAAATTGTCTACATGCTTATACATTAACCAAACTCCACAAATACACTTTCAGTTTCGTTTGACATTAATTACGTTTATCTTTCAAACTGGACCAAACGGTAGCTAACGCAAACAGATAGAACACAGACAGATAGAATTCGCATTATGTGAAAACATAGAATTTCGTTGTATTATTGAAATTTTGAAAAATCATATATCCGAAAGTATTAGCTTTTTAGAGTTGAGAATAATATCAGTGCATTCTTATGATGAAACTGCATCTTGAAAAAATTGAATTCAAAATTTTTACTGTAAAAAAAATTTTTTTTGTTACTCCGAAACCATCCTGTCGATTTTGCCCAATAACGAACTTAACCGAGATATTTATGTCCCAAACCTACTCTGAAAATTTCAACTGTCTAGATCATTCCGTTCGAGAGTTATCGTGTTAACGGACGGATGGCCGGACATAATCGATTTCGACCACGGATTCTTGATCAGTGAGTCGAACCAAATCGTTTGAGTCCATTTTCAGCCAAAAATTCGAAAATTACAGACATTTGGGCAAATTAATAAGCACTCTGTTCCGAGGAACAAGAGCGCCAATAAGAAATGAGAATAAGAACTAGGGATGGCCAACATTCATAATTATTTCTTATTTTGTTTGGAACTTGCATAAAATTGTCAAAAAGTTGTGATTTGATTGGTTCATTCTTATCTCTTATGTTGTTTTAGATCATCTGTATAAACCAATCCTTTTAGCCTTTAGTTCTTATTTTTTTAATTATTCTAATTTGTTTCTTTTTTATTCTTTATTTTATTTTATTTGCCGTATAAACCCGCCTTGAATTATATACATTTTTGTGGCCAGTGCTAGCCCTTAGATTTTTGAACATATGCATTTCTACTTCGTCATATTTTTAGTATTTATTGATATATTTTAGTTTTAATTGATATATTATAAAATTATTTCACCATTAGTGAACTAATTTCAGCCAATATTGATGGTGTTCATTGTAAAATAAATCGAATAGTAAAACTCAATTTTTATCTTGAACGCCTGGAAAACACTACAAAAGTAACTACACTCCTGTCCACTACAGTTTTTGTCGTCTTACATATGTTTTGGAAACAAAGTTTCCATCTTCAAAGACTTCGTCTTTGAAGATGGAACTTTAGGTATCGAACTTTGTTTCCGAAACATATGCCAGTTTACAAAAACTGTAATGGACAAGAGTGTAGTTACTTTGGTAGTGTTCATAATAAGTCCACAGTGAACTCAAACTAGAAAACGACTGAAAAGTTTCTTAAAGATACAAAAGGCGTCACATGTTTGTAAATAATTGCAATTGTCAATCAAAATAATGTTTGGCTATCTATATATTGTTTTTATATCCAATTATCCCTGTTCCCGGGCATTTTCAGTTTCTTCAGCAAGCATCTTTTTATCTGAACAATCATTTTTTTTAAATTTAGATACATCCACAGGCAGTTATTTGTACATTAAAATAGATATTCTATTTAATTTTTAAGTTTCCTCAAAATATCCTGCATGAATTTTCTATAGTTACTTATGTTTTTGGAATCTAAATTTATGAACTCCTCAATGAATTCTTGAAATATGTGATTATTTTCTACAAGAACGAATCAATTGATGATTCTGAATGTTGGACTATGGTTTACTTCTTGTATGGTATGATGGGCATTTCCAGTAGTTTAAAATATGCACTTGGTCATTTTTAAAATAATTCATTAAATGAAATATTTGATAAACAGATTCAATATCCCACCTAAATTGAAGATTTTATTTATTTTATCGGGTACGTCGATGTATAACCAATCAAAATCAATCACGCACTGACGTCACACGGTTTAGCTGATTTTCGTTTTTTTTTTCATTTATTTAATTTCTTCAAAAGATAACAATATCCATAATGTGCATATCAAGTGACATGTATTCTCTAACAGTCCGTAACAACCATTATCACAACTAAATAGATACATTTAGTGAAAAGAATATTCTGAGAGAAGAGATCACATTTGTACACTATAAGACTTTATTAAATAAATAACAGAGTAAAAATCATTACAAGACTGACATTTTTTCTCAAGATATCTGTGAAAGCTCATTTAAACTCTACAAAAGTAAATTTTCTCTTGCTTACTATAGTTTTTGACGTCTGACATATGTTTCGGAAAGTTTCCATCTTCAAAGCCGAAGCGTTACTAAACCATTCTATCAATTTCTACACTCAAGTATGGGTTAACATTATACCCTTAGTCATAAACCGATTAGTGGGAATAATGAGTTGTTGATAAGGGTTAGATCATTATTGAGTAAAATATCTTTTCTCTTATACATTTCGATCCCTTCAAGTGTTCCTAAGTACAATTTATTGGAATTTTCCAAAAATTTGACTTAATTTTCTGAAATTGAGTTTCCAGTTGTTAAAATATGATTTGCAACAGCAGATTTATTGATGTTCTTGTTCCGACTGTGTCCCGTATGCTCTTTATACCGTGTGAGAATGTTTCTGGTTGTTTGCCCAACGTAGCACTTATTGCAATCTAAACATTTCATGTCATAAATAACCGATTTCAACATGTCCGGAGTTTTATCGAATGTATTTTCTATAAGTTGTTTAATTTTTGTGGAAGTTTTGAAAGCCAGTTTTATAAATCTTTTTTAAAATATTCTGGAGTTTTATGTTTGTTTTCGGATGGAACGTGAAAGCGTGGAAACCTTTTACCGTTTTTATTTCTTTCGTTAGGGTTATGTTACTTAAGAGATTTTTATTTTATCTTTGTTGATAATTTTCCGAACTAGTTGATGACTATACCCGTTTCTTTCGGCCATTTGGAAAATTTTATTTCTTTTTTGAATTTTACATTGCTTAGCGGAATATTAAATGACCGGTTGATGAGGAAACGTAAGCTGGCCGTTCCAATGAATTGTAGTTAGGAACACTTGAAGGGATCGAAATGTACAAGAGAAAAGATATTTTACTCAATAATGATCTAACCTCTATTAACAACTCATTATCCTCACTAGTCGGTTTATGATCAAGAGTATAATGTCAACCCATACTTCAGTGTAAAAATTGATAGCATGCTTAACAGAATAACTAGTTATAGCATGCTTAACAGAAGCACTAGTTGCCTTTTTGTCATTTAATAATTCTTTATCAATTTGCAGAACAAAAATTTTAATGTTAATGTTAATTTTTTGTCCGTCTAAGCTACCAAAGATTAGGTTATTAGTGACCTTTCTGGATT
The DNA here is from genome assembly GCA_937662695.2 of Halyzia sedecimguttata. Lineage (NCBI taxonomy): Eukaryota > Metazoa > Arthropoda > Insecta > Coleoptera > Coccinellidae > Halyzia > Halyzia sedecimguttata. The sequence continues at coordinate 97,806,462 of OW569412.2, read as the reverse complement.
GCGACCAATATAATCTTTTGTGCGAAATCATGTGAGCGTATTGAACGCTTTCTTACTGAGATATGAGTGATATAATATATTAATAAAATACTATTGCTACTATCTTGAAAGGCTAGAATAGGATAAATCCTTATGGTAATCAGTAGAGATTTGACATGATGAAAGGTATGCACTATGAGATATAGTGGATCTGTATGAAAAATGGCAGGGATAGAGAGTAGGCTGTCCCTGGGAATTTCTATGGAAAACTATAATCTATGATGCTTGGACCATCTGATAACAAATCAATACTGTCACTTCTCACCGACTAAGGGTATAATGTCAACCCATACTTGAGTGTAGAAATTGATAGCATGCTTTAGTAACGCCTCGTCTTTGAAGATGGAAACTACGCTTCCGAAACATATGTCAGACTTCAAAAACTGTGTTGGACAAGAGTGTACTTACTTTTGTAATGTTAATTATAAGTCCACTGTGAAGTCAAACTAGAATATAGTTCATTTAAAGGCTTGTATTCATTGGAAATATTGAATGTCCCTGTGCCCCCAAATACCCTTCTAACACTTAGAGAAATCCTGTACTTATCCATAACTAAATTGATATTACCTCAAACATCTGTTTTCCTCATGCTTCAATGCTTGCTTATCATTTCTGTAACAATATTGCTGTAGTTTTTCATTTTTGTGTTGAATAAACTTTAATACAATTAACAGACCTTTAAAACATGACCAGTCATTCACTTGCGATACCGATAAGTTTATTCAACACGAAATACATCACTTCACTCATCCATTATCAAAATGACATCCCGATTTTGCCTTATAGTCTAGTCAACCAGTGTTTTTAGCTCAAAATTTTTGCGTATTCTTCGAAAATTATGATTGAGGTGTCATTCGATTCGGAATGGTATGTAGATAGTTTTCGAGAAAATGCTAAGGCCGCTCGCAAAAATTGCAATAGTTATAAACAATTAAGGGGGTTTGGTTTTTCGCCAATATCTCAAAAACTATCTGGTATAATTCAAATTTGAAAAAAGATTCAAGAAAAGGAGGAAATTTCCAAAAAAAAAAGGCCCCAACTCCCGGAACAAGGACCAATATTTATAATTTTCCCAATGGGTTGGAAATACTCCCGAAAACGGGTACTCCGGCTTGCGTAAGCCTAGTCCCCTTCGGACCTTTCATGAATAAATATTATTTATACTTGTTAAATATGAAAATAAAAAATTGAAAAAATTCAGCCGTCTGCAGGATAGATAAATGAACAATAATCCATGGTCCAAAAATTTATATCGCGACTTTTCAATTAGTTATCCATTAGTTAATTAACAATTAATTGTAGCACGAACATTAACATCGCAAGTGCAATAATTGTTTAACTATTGATCTGAGAATTATTTCCTTTCCTGGAGCTATTTTTCAAAGTTCTCGGAATAGATTTCCGTTGGAAAATTTAAAAAAATTTTAATTTTCGTTTTACTATTAAAAAATTACTTAATTGAAAAATTATAAAGCTTCAATTATGTTTCAAAAGAAAATTTTAAATTACCTCATAAAAAACGCATTGGATGACAATTATTTAAACAATAGGAGATAATAATTATTAAAAATCATTTTTAAGTAGTTTCTGATCATAGAAAAACGGATCAATAGTATAATATTATAAATTGAAACTTTATAATTTTTCACTCAAGTTAACTGTTCATAACAAAACGAAAATTAACCATTTTTAAAATCGGAAATCTATTCCGAGAACTTTGAAAAATAGCTCCGCGAAAGGAAAAAAATTCTCAGATTAGTAGTTCAACAATTATCGTACTTGCAATGTCAATGTTCGTGCTACAAAAAATTGTTAATTGAGTAATGGTTAACTAATTGAAAAATCGTGATAAACATTTTTGGACCACGTATTATTGTTCATTGATCTATCCTCAGGCGCCTGAATTTTTAATTTTTTAATTTTCATATTTAATAGGTTTAAATAATATTTATTCATCAAAGGAACGAAGGGAGCGAGGCGTGCGCAGGTCAGAGTACCCGTTTTCGGGCGTATTTTCAACCCTCTAGGAACATTATAAATATTGGTCATACAGTTCCGGCAGTTCAGACTTTTTTTTAGGAAATTTCCACCTCTATTCGAATCTTTTTTCAAATTTGATTTATCTCAAATAGTTTTTGAGATATTGGCGAACACCTAAACCTCCTTCTTTTTTTTTCACTTTATTGTTTATAACTATTGCAATTTTTACGAGCATTTTCTCAAAAACTATCTACATGCCATTCCGAATCGAATGACACCCCAATCATAATTTTCGGAGAATACGCCTAAAAAGCACATCGTCGTTGCGCCTTCAAAGTGCGACATGTGAATTTTGATAAATTGTGCATTCATACACTTTGCGTGTTTGCAGGAGCATATTTTCGCTTTCGTACTTGTCGCTTTTCGATCAAATCCAACTGGAACCGAAACTAGTGTGATTATCACATGGCAGCTTTTAACGAAATATCCATCTTGCGCAGTTCTTAATCGAAATATACACTTAACGCATTTGCACAATATATGCACATGTCGCGTTTTGAAGGCGCAACGACGACATGTTGACTAGACTATTAGTTTCTACATTTTTAACAATTAACGCTTCTTTACCCGCTAATGTAAAACCTCAAGCTTAAATGTCATTCGATTTAAGACGCAAAAGTAGAAAACTGGGAATTGTTTCAATTGTCACATATCGGATGGTCGTTTTGATTGAATGTTAAGAGTGAGTTTATACCGATCCAGACCACCCCCTTCTATGACATGAGTTACCAGACGCCGACAACACTGGCAACGGTGCGGGACGCCACCCTTGGCAATGTGGGTTACTCCATGTCCGACGGACGTTTCACCAGAGGCGACAACAATGCCTCCCCGGTACCGTCGACCTTGAGCCAGCAGACTAGTACGCAGGCGGGACATCAGGCGCAACCCATCTTGGCAGGCACGGCCGCTCCGCCATACTTCTTCGCCGCTACACACTTCAACACGATTCCAAATTATCCGTTTTATGTGAGTAGTTATTTTTCTTCTTCATAGATAGGTTAGTCATAGAGAAAGAGAAGGAATGGGGATTCCCATGTTAATCGATGGTGCACAAAATTGTGGAATCCCGCCCCAAAGAGCGCATGGGTGGCGATTTGTGGAACTAATACTCGTCAATTTAACCGCGCTTTTCAATGGGGAATTTTCCTTCAGTCGAAAGCGAAGTATTGTTTATGAAATATCTTGTAATGTTGCATTTCAAACTTACAGTTTCAACCCTTTTCCTAAAAATGGGTTCGAGCCCTGTGGACAGGAGCTTTCTGGCGCTCTAGTTCAAACAGACAAATTATATCTCCGAAAGTATTGTTTTCTCAGAGTTGGGAATTATATCAATGGATTCTTATGATAGAACTGCATCATAAAGGAAATTCAATTCAAATAATAGTTTATTTATCAAGATTAAATGAGCAATCTGAGAATGTGATCTGCACCATGGAACAAATCAAATTAAAATACCTCAAATGAATTTTACTCTCTCTTATAGAACAGGATGACATGTACGAGTATGAACACAGATCATATAATAAAGCTTAGATAGAATAATTATAACATTCTGTGAAAACATAGAAGTACGATTCATTATTGAAATTTCGAAAAATCATATCTCCGAAAGTATTAGCTTGTTGGAGTCGAAAATGATATCAATGGATTTTTCATGGTGAAACTGCATCTTAAATAAAAATTGAATTTAAAATTTGTTACTTAAAAAAAACTCTTTTTTTTCGTTACTCCGAAACCATCTTTTGCCAAATATGGAACTTAACCGAGATATTCATCTCCCTAACCTACTCTGAAAATTTCAACTGCCTAGCTCATTCCGTTCGAGTTATTGTAGAAAATTTTTTTTTTACACTTTGCGGTAATCTGGTCAATACAAAACTTCACATGCGTATAAAGGTCATGATTCTACAATTTGAGGCTGAATTTCAGATAGATCGAGTGATCGGTTTCGGAAATATTCATAAAAAATGTTTTTACTAAAATTGGCCATAGCTCCGAAACCGCTTTATGAATTTCGCCCATTAACGAACTTGTCCGAGATATTTACGCACCAAACCCACCTTGCAAATTTCAATCCTCTAACTCCTTTCGTTCGAGAGTTATCGTGCCTACGGCCGGCCGGCCGGACAGAATCGATTTCGACCTCGGATTCTTGATCAGTGAGTCGAACCAAACCGTATGAGACCATTTTCAGCCAAAAACTCGAAAATTACAGACATTTGGGCAAATTGATAAGCACTCAGTTCCGAGGAACTAGAGCGCCAAAAAGCCCTTTCCATAACCTAACCTTGTGGAATGGGTTGTTGCAACTTACACTCAGTGTATAGTTTTCACAACTCGAAATATCTAAGGAAAGTATCATCGAAATGTCTAGTCTAGAGCAAGCCTGGAGACAATCATAGCAGATTGTCCATTTATTCCTGATATTTGAATAGATATAGGCTGACGAACAAATTATTTTAATAGTTCAAAATATATTGATAAAATACAATCCTCTTTTCATAATTTGATAGTTCTTACCACTAACACAGTCTTGTATATATTCAAAAATTTAAGACGCGTAACCTTGTTTTCCAACACAAAGTATTTTCAAAGTTAGAATTATATAAATAAACTAGAACACAAATAAATATGACGTCTCTTATAGGCCGGGTGGGTTTCACGAAGCTTCGACTAGCTTAAGTGTGAATTTAATTCGGTGGTTGCATCAAAAATGAACTGGAAATTGACATAGAATCACCCTGATTTGGCAATTAAGAGCTGTCAAAGCTTTGTGAAACCCACCGTAACAGTTGGGAATGATATCTGAATGTCTGAATGATATTCTTATGATAAAACTGCATCATAAACTAGCGAGTAATTATTCAAACTTTGATAAATCATATATTCGAAAATCTTAGTTTCCAAGAGTTGGCAATGATATCAATGGATTCTAATGATAGAACTGCATTAAAAAAATAAATTCTAAACGTGAGTTTATGACTTACCTCATGTGTTGGATTTACATACATAAACAAATTATAATTGGAGCATTTTATGAAATCATTAAATTACGATTAGTTATTGAGATTTTGAAAAATCATATCTCCGAAAGTGTTAGTTTGTTAGTGTTGAGAATGATATCAATGGATCAATAATCTTAAAATAAATGAAATTGAAATTTTTAATGTAAACAAAAATTTTATTATTGACCTTTCTGCATTGCAATCAATATAAACTTTTGTGCGAAATCATTTGAGCGTATTGAATGCTTTTTTACTGAAATATGAGAGGTATAATATCATAATAACTTACTACTTCTATCTTGATAGGCTAGAATTGGATCAATTCTTATGGTAATCAGTAGAGATTTGACATGATGAAAGGTTGGTGTTAGAGATATAGTGGATCTGTATGAAAAATGGCAGGGGTAGAGAGTAGGCTATCCTTGGGAATTTCTATGGAAAACTATAATCTATGAAGCTTTGACCATCTGATAACAAATCAATACTGTCACTTCTCACAGATTTTTTGTCACATCTAAATTTCAGATTCAATATTAATTCACATGTTCTAAAACGATTGACAATGGAACTATAACTTTCAGGTTTATTTTACTCTGACTAAAATCGAGTGTTAGCTGGGAATATTCGTTAGGGTGGGTCAAAAAAATCGATTATTTTTTTTACAAGTGACAGGGAAAAATGGGTTGCTAAACACCTTAAAAAAATTCTCACCAAGCATAAGCTCTCAATTTTAATAGGAGGATCCTCCGCATCGCAGTTTTTTATTTTTTTCTCAGTCCAATAGAAAAAAATTCATACCTCATCATTTATCGATTGAACAGAAAAATGTTCCAAGAGAATTTTTTAGGAAATTTGATGCTCTACAAAAAAGGTATCTTATATTTTTTCCTTAAACCTCACCAACTGAAAGATTTTCAGGCTGGTTTTCCTGTCACGCTGACGGTCGGCGCTGACGGTCAGCGCTGATCCTTTTAGTATCGCGCTGATCACAAAAAGAAATAGAAGGATGCTATTGTCTCTGGCTCACTGAATGTGGAGGCTTGTCGGCGCCAGCTAGTCAGCGGCGCCGACGCGTCGGCGCGTATATAGCTCAGCGCTGACGGCCGTCAGCGCTGCGTGACTCGAAAACGCTACCTATAGCTACATACATATTGACTCATCAGCGCCGACCGTCAGCGTGACAGGAAAACCAGCCTAAGGATTATTTTTGATTATTTTAAGACAAATTTCATTTTTGTTTTGAATTTTATAACTCGACAATAAATGACTTTTACAAAATGCGAAATACAAATTTTTGTTGGAAATTAACTGCTCTATAAAAATGGTTTCTTATGTTTTGGCGATGCAATTAACCGTTCAAAAGATATTCATCATCAAACTTTCATGGGTACGGATTTTAAACGTTTTTGATTATATATTCGAAAAATTTCAATTTAATTTATAAATTTCATATGAATTTAATTTCTTGTCATCGATTTAAGTATTGAAAGGTTTTTTTCTGGGTTTTCTCTCCCAAACTCTGAAAAATATCTATAAAATAAAAAAATTATTATTTTGTGAATTGCTTCTGCGTAAGAAACGCAAGATATTTGTCAGAAGCAATCAATTGAACAATGTTGCCTAACAAACAACAACGCAACAACATCAACGAAGAAACAACTATACTATAACGTTTCGGAGTCTATATCAGACTCCTTCGTCGGACGCTTAATGAAAATCTTTAGAATTATTTTGTTGATAGTTATTGTGAAATTCAAGAATTGTCACATTGACAATGTGACTCACTGATCAAGAATCCGTGGTTGAAATCGATTGTGTCCGACCGGCCGGTCTTCCGTTAACACGATGACTCTCGAACGGAATGAGCTAGACAGTTGAAATTTTCAGAGTAGATTTAGGAGATAGATATCTCGATTGAGTTCGTTATTGGGCAAAATAGGCACTGATGGTTTCGGAGTAACGAAAAAAAAAATTTTGTTTACATTACAAATTTCAAATTCAATTTTTTTTAAGATGCAATTTCACCATAAGAATCGATATCATTTTCAACTCATACTTCTATGTTTACACAGAATGCGGTATTATTATTCTATCTATGAATTATTATATGATCTGTGCTCTTACATGTCATCTTGTTTTCCTATGAGAGATACATGTCATAATTATTTCGGGTTTGTTATTCTTGATATAAAATACACCTCCCGTTTTAGAAAACAAAGTATGATTGAATGCAAAATGACCAATGAAATAACCTCAGCTGTCGTAGAATTATGAGGATGATATGATATTATACTTTTAAGGTGATAATATAATGCCCATGAATAATCCATATGATGATGAAAATATATACTTTGGTAAGGTACATGATCAAATGGGGTTCAGAATATCTCCAGTAAAAAAAAATGCAATATTGGTTAGGTTTTAATTGATATAATATAATTTTCAGAGTAGATTTAAGGAATGAATATCTCGGATAAGTTCGTTATTGTGGAGAATCGGTCTGTTTGAATTTAATTTCTTTCATGATGCAGTTCTATCGTAAGAATCCATTTATATAATTCCCAGAGATCAATAATTTCGGAGATATAATTTGTCAAAATTTGAACAAGAGCGCCAAAACTCCTGTCCACACGGCTTGAACCTTTTTTTAGTAAATAAAATTTAAGAGTAATACATATATTTTTTCTGTTTCATCCGCCAAATGTGACACATAACGATAATTAGTGCAAAAACATTTTGTTTTTGTTACAAAGTGTTTACACTCATATCGGTCAGTTCCAAAGGTTGACTGAGTGCATTTTGAACAATTGCGCTAAATATACCAAGAGGTGGTTAATTAAAACTAAAATTGACCTGTCCGAGCGTTTTGCTTGATAACATTCAATTACGTAGGTATTTATGAATTTTGTTCCTTACTTTATACATATACATACTGTATATTCTTCAGTATCTTGATAGGCTAGAATTGGATAAATCCAAATGATTGGACATGATGAAGTCTGTAGCTTGAGATATAGTGGATCTGTATGAAAAATGGCAGGGATAGAGAGTAGGCTGTCCCTGGGAATTTCTATGGAAAACTATAATCTATGATGCTTGTCCATCTGATAACAAATCAATACTGTCACTTCCCACCGATTTTTTGTCGCAGTAAAATTTCAGTTCGATATCGATGATTTCAGCAATTGCCGGCCGTAACCAACGCGCATGGGACGAACAGCAATTCGCAGTATGCTAAACCAGGAGGCTACAGTTCGGGCTACGGGGCATACGATGCGCTGAGTCAGACACAAGACTACGGCAAAGGAGCTTATGTTGGAAATACGCAAGGGCAGAAGGCGACAAGCGGTACTGCCTCTTCCACGGGCTCAACTGGTAACGATCTGACGGCGATGTATGGTAAATCTCACACGGCTCTGGGAAAAGTCAATGTAAGTATACTGCTTGATGTAAATAATGATGGGAAATTCGACCACAAACAATTCCTTGAGCTCTTTGTCCAACAGGACTATATCTGGCTTTATGGCGTGGATCTGCCGAGCTGTTGAAATAGCATAGTGCCAGTAGATGCAAGCTCTGTCATTTTCAACATCTACTTCAATCTCCAGAGTTCCATATGGTTGCACTGGTTCGTTGTCTATACGATAAACCTCTCTCGGGTGGAAGTATAGAATTCAAAGTGCCGCATTGTGTCTTTCTACATTTCCTGATGGAGCATGGACTCTCCAAGCAGACAGGATGTACATAACAGTTTCCTGCTGGCTGTGGCATGCTCTGCACGTTGTTGGAGTGCCCACTCTGATAGTGTTCTTATACCTTCGAGTAGTGTCTTCAGTTGTGCTCGTCTTATCTCTCTGCCAACTCTTCTTTTGTCCGTTGGCGCGATAGGTGCTCCTGCTAGCTCATGATCTATGGATATGCCAATTATACTGAGCTTCCCTAAAGCTCTCTGACCAGCCTTAAATAGGAAAGCTCCTTGGTTCCTAACTTGATGATGAGCTACCATTTTGAGGAGCGGGTCTTCACTTCTCAACATTCTTAATTGCCATTTCCAACGTTTGTTGATGGTGTTGGTATTGCAAACCCCTCCGGAAGGTATACTCTTTTTATCAAGCAATTGGTATGCAGCCTACAGTTCATGTTCATCACATTACGTGTGGATCTGACGAACTCCGAGAATTTCATTCACTATCCAGTTAACTACCCCAAAAGAGTAGGTGACTATCGGTACTACCAAGCTGTTCGTAGCAGACACTGTATTGTTCCCGGACTGTTGTGACTTCCATATATCTCTGATCTTCTTTTTGTACCTAGCTGTTAAGGCATCTTTAATTTGGGCTGTCTCCAGCGCGCCTCTTTTCATTTCAAGAAATTTGTAACTTTCTCTTTGAGGTGTCGAATGCTTATTCCCCCTTCTAGTTCGATGGCTTCTCCTTTTTCTTCAGTTCTTCCTTTGCTTAGATGAAAAACAGCACATTTGTCCAAACCGAATGACAATCCTATTGCTGAGGTGTATTCGGCAACAATATTCAGTAGTTGTTGTAGTGCTGCCTTGGAAGGAGCATACAGTTTTAATTCGTCCATGTACAGGGTGATTCACTTATCTTGGTAACCCCAATTTTCTCGGAAACGGACGAATATTTTTTCATTCTGTAAACTGCGTTTTGTACAAGTCAATGTTGACTTGAGATGCGCGTAAAATTTGGCGTAAATAATAAAGATGGCTGGCGTCGCGGCGCCGTCAATTTTTTTTCCCAGGAACATACCTTTTTTATTATACCATTCCAAAGATGATTCAATTCTAAATTTCATTTCCAGATACCTTTTTTTCCCATTTCAAACCGTTAGCGATCTACGGGGTGTTTTATGTTAATTCTATTCCATTTTTTTTTCTGTATTGTGACAAAATGCCCTGATTTGGAGACATATATTATTTTGTTTCTTAAATTCAAAAATGCTTCGTAACAAACTATAACTCTTTTATTATATTCAGTAAATAATATATTTTAATAACAATGAACAATTGTTTTAATGACAAACTAATCAGTTTAAGTCATATGTTCTATATGCATACCATTATGATCCATACATCAATTATATCTTTTCCTTATTTCATTATAAGTAACTTTTGCCAGAATATTAGGGTTTACATCGGCGCATGCGTTTGTTATTCTTACTTTTAAATGGTCTAAATTACTAGAATAAGTTCTGTATACCATATTTAACATCAGGGTGCCCCAAAGAAAGTAATCCATGGGCGTTAGGACCGGTGATCTTGGGGGATATCTGAACCAAAATCATATCTATGTCTCCAAATCAAAGCATATTGTCACAATACAGAAAAAAAATGGAATAGAATTTACATAAAACACACTGTAGATCGCGAACGGATTGAAATGGGAAAAAAATGGTAACTGGAAATAAAATTTAGAATTGAATAATCTTTCGAATGGCATAATAAAAAAGGTATGTTCCTGGGAAAAAAAAATTGACTGCGCCGCGACGCCAGCCATCTTTATTTTTTGCGCCAAATTTTACGCTCATTTCAAGTCAACATTGACTTCTACAAAACGCCGTTTACAGAATGAAAAAATATTCGTCCGTTTCCGAGAAAATTGGGGTTATCAAGATAAGTGAATCACCCTGTACAGGAGATGCGAGACCAGATGTTCTCTTCTGCCTGATGGCCCGGCATTGTACCCTATTTTGCTTGCCCTCAACTCAGTTGTTAATGGAAGAAGTGTATGTGTATGCAGAACAATAACGGACTTAGCGAGTCTCCTCACCCATTCGGTATAAGTGGTCCGACCTGTGGATCGAACGGCGAACTTAGTTTTCCATAGCGCCATAATGTTATCCATCACATGGACGATGTTAGGGTGGATTTTGAGCATCTCTAGCAGCTGTATTATCAAACTGTGAAGGCAATTTATTTTTATTATTATATGATGAAACGATGACGAGACTGAGGGGTGTGGAAACTTTTAAGGCCGGTTTGAAGCAAGTATTTTGTTTCTTGCCAAGTGTCTTTTAGGTTCAAGCATTCCCGCAGATGATTTGGCATTCTGATTAAATTCCGCTCATTTGATAGCGTAACATTTAAATATCCGATATTTTCTCAAACTTTTCCTTTTTCAGTCGTATGAGAAGCAAGGTTTCCACTCTGGTACCCCACCACCTTTCACGGGAACCTTGCATGGCAGTCAAAATGCGGGGCTGGCACCCAGCGGCACTGGCTATGCTCCACCTGTCTACATACCAGCGATGCCCCCACATCAGCAGCATCATTCAACTCAGTTGATGCATCAACCATTACACCAGGTAAATGATCGACAAATCGTGAATGATTAGTTTGCCAATGAATCAATTGCACTCCACAAATGAACAGGTTATCAAAAAATGAATATGTTAATCAGCCCTATTCTGTAACTCGGATAGAAATGAACGCATCGGATCGTAATCTGACAAATCGGAATGTTTCTCTTCTATCGCGTCCAATTATGGTATTATATAACCAATGTAGAAGACGCTGCAGAATCGGAATTCTTATTTCTATTCGACGCTCTTGGAAGTAGCCGGCAACGTTGCATGTGCACGCAAATCTCGCCCTTAATAACCACAGTCATTTATCAGTTTGTTTATTTTGGGTAACTAAACCTAGCAAATTTCATGAAGATATGCAGTTTACTTTCATGAATTTTAGTAGAAAACAATAACACGCTGTTTCTGGCGGAACAAGCGCGTAAAAAGAAAAGAAAGGGAGTTTTTTTTTAATAAAAAGCGAAGTCTATAAATTTTCAATTTATCCCGTGGAATTTAAAAACAGAAAGAAATTACAATCCTCCAATAGCTTCAAATGATTCGGCAGTCTTCAGAATTGATTGTTCAAAGTGAGAACTGACTTCATTTATGAAATCGGCAGCAATTGTTTAAGGTAAACGGTAAAGCTTCCTAAATATTTCTTCTGGGATTTCAAAAAGATTACTAACTGGTATCCCTAAGTTCACGACGTTCCATTCTGAACATTTTCTGTTCGATTTTTTTTTCTATCGCCGAACGTAATTCATAGATGATATCCATGTTTTTCACACTGATTAATCGACACTTGTTTTAAAATAGTTCCTTCTTCTGGCGAAACACCTATTAAACTTTTCCGTATTTACAAACGCTAAATTGAATTCGTCGATTTCATATGTCAAAGTACGGCGACGGCGTATGCTCCCGCTCATGGTTCCGATCTCGGAAAGCGATTCCGATATGGTTTAGGCAGTAGAGAGCAATTCTATTCGATTTCGATTTCAGATCTCGATAATAGAATTCGAGTTGAGTTACAGAATACCAATTTAAAGCGATTCCGATTTGACCGGTGTATTCCTATTCGATGCATACCATCTCTATTCGATTTGAAGTACAGAATAGGGCTGAATGTTTGTTCCGGTCACATTATAATGGTGTACAGGCTCTTATTTTCATGTTCAAATTTTGAGTCGAACGATCGAAAATGGAACTACAACTTTTAGGTTTATTTTACTCTGACTAAAATCGAGTGTAAGATGGGAAAATTCAGATATATCAAATACTTTGTATAATATTTTGATCGTTGATATTTTGAAAATATTTATGTATTTCTAATTTTTCTTCTGTTGCGTCATTCAAGAGAATACGATGGATAGTTGATAAAAGCAGTGTTTGAAGACTTAAGGTGGCACCGACTATATTCATTTTGTCATTTCTCCTCAAACAAGAAACATTAAGTTTCAGATGACTTACAATTTCATGGTTTCCAAGTATACCTTGACTACTTCCACAGCATGGGGTCCAGTTTTGTCATGTAGCAAAATCGCTTCGAAGCTCTCTTTGTATCGCAACCGTCTTTCTTTCAATATTCGGTACAATTCCATTAATTTCGTTGCTCCTTTTCCCCCTTTCAATTACTCGTAACACACAGAGCTGATCCCTTTAAATACTAGCATGGCCTTGGACTGTCAAGTTGGAAGCATGGCCCGGAAATCCTCGATGATTTTTTTTGCGCTTGCCTCCCAACCCCGTTCTAATAAATAAAAATAGAACTAATGCCTTTGAGGCATCTTGTAATTGCTTATTGAATCAGTGCCAATATTCGTGCCAATTCTCAAGCGATGTTGTGTCATGAATTGCTGCAATATCCACTGTATTCTGAAGATTTGCACCCTTGTGATTTCCCTTATTCCCGAATATGATAAAATAGTAGGGTGTAAACATTTCCGTCAGATGAGAAAAGGTGGTTACAAGTAAATTTTGCATAGTCCAACAATACCTTTTTTTTTTTTTTTTTATGAAGATTGTCGCCAAGTGTAAAGAGGTGAATGGATGTTTTGTAGGAATCAATAAATGAAAACCCAAGTATAATCTCCTGTCCCATACCAGCAACTTAATTGTTGTCAAATGTATTCTATTTTAGTCCTGGATTGTGCTTTGGAAGAACTAAATCCATTATGAAAATCTTTTGAATGCTGCAAGCAATTATTTAAGATTCATCCTGCGTAATCTATTTTCTCTTTCATATATCAAATTGGCGGAATATTCTATTATTATTACATTAAGTAAAGGGTTTTCCAATAAGAGGTGTTATATTGATATTCAAAGAAAAATGCCATTTTTCAATATAAATGATTGGATGTTTATTTCATTATAAAGAAGAAGCTATGCCGTTAATAGTGGAAAATAACATCAGGCAATTGACCACCACGACCACGCTTACAGGGCCATATCCTTTTAATGAAATTTTCCATAACCAAATCGCAAAGTGGCTGCCCTATGTCCTCGATAGCCTCAGGAATTCCATCTTTGAGGTCTTGAATCGACGCTGGGCTATTGGCGTAGACCTTCTCTTTCACGTGGCCCCAAAGGAAGAAGTCGCAAGGTGTTAAATCACAAGATCTCAGTGGCCAATTGATATCACCTCTTCGAGAGATAACACGGTCCGGAAACTTTTCCCGCAAAAGATCAATGGATTCGTTGCTTGTGTGGCACGTAGCGCCGTCTTGTTGAAAGTAAACGTTGTCCAGATCTATACCATCCAATTCCGGCCATAAAAAAATCATTAAGCATCTCTCGATAGTGCAATCCATTCACCGTAACTGTTGCTCCAGCCTCATTTTCGAAAATGTAAGGTCCAATGACTCCGCCGGACCATAAACCGCACCAAACAGTCACACGTTGGGGATAGAGAGGCTTTTCAACAATAACTCTTGGGTTTTCGGGGCCCCAGATGCGACAATTTTGCTTGTTGACGAAGCCACCGAGGTGGAAATGGGCCTCATCACTCAAGATGATTTTTCGATGGAATTCCGGACCATTTTCATGCATTTCAACGACCCAATCAGCAAAGACACGACGTTGTTGATGATCGGCCGGCTTGAGTTCTTGTGTTAACTGAACTTTATAAGCCTTAAGACCCTCTTTATGCAAAATACGGTGTAATGACGTTTGTGGAATGCCTAATTCCAAAGAACGACGAGGAATGGAAAAACCTGGGTTTTCTTCAACACTTTCAGCACTTTCCTACAGCAGTAATATTCTCCGCTGTTCTTGAGCGACTTGCACGGGTTTTATTCTTCACATAACTAACTTGTCCCAACAGCTCGAATTTTTCCACCAATTTCTTTATTGCGGTGCTTCACGACGACCCAAAAATGTTCGAGTTTTACGAACCGTCTCTGCCAAATTTTCACCATTTTTATAGTGAATTTTAATAATTTCATTGCGTTCTTGAAGCGTGTATCGTTCCATTTTTATTAATGGCGTAGTTTCTACTTGTCAAATGTCAAAAAATGACAGCTACCGAAATAGCGCGCTATTCAAAATAACACCTCTTATTGGAAAACCCTTTATCTTTCACTTCAATTCAAATATTTCTATTTTGCATGGTTTTATTTTGCATGTGCATGGTTCTTTACGAAATAAGGATTGATTATGTCTGCAACTGGCATACAAATTTTGAAATGAACATAATGAAAAATTATTATAGCTAAAAAAAATATGATGCCAATTGAGAAATATAAAAGAGGTTGAATATTTATTATTTAAAATACAACACATTGAGAGGCATGTAACTTGGTTATTGAGGTAATGTTTTGCTTGTAGATGGATGTCAGGCACCAAGGCCGACGTGTGGTAAGTCGCACTTCGACCCACATGCTTTTGTTTTGCTGTTCAGTTGCTCTTTATGTTAATTTTGCTTTTAATATGAATGAGCCCTCTTGTAAATAACAAATGTCACATAATAGTGTTCATACAAATTTTTCAATTATTTATAGACACATTAAGCTTTCATTGGTTGGAATTTCAAGGAATTGCATTAATAACTTTTTCCTTTCACCAAAAATTATTATTTAGAAAAAAAATGCTTTTGAAATTTCAACACTTTTTTGTTATAATGACTTAACAACCATCTGCATATAACTTTTATCAACGAAAATGGATAGGCTCTGAAGCTTCCAGTCTCTGAATACATTTCTGAAACGTGTTTGATGTAAATTCATAAAAACTAAATTTTGAACTGGTGTTTACTTGATGAAAATCTTTTATAATGGTGGATGATTATAATGAATTATTTGAATTTTTACTTATTTATCTTAAATATGTATAGGAATTGTTTCGCTACAACAGTAGCTTCTTCTGATAGATTACATATTTACAATACGTTCCGTAAATCAACTTGGTTGTTGCGGTTACTACCATAGACAAGAAATAATACTACTTTTCCGTTCCGTTAATATAAAATGTTCGGTTGGTTCCTGAAATATAGGTTATGTACGGAGCTTGGTTCCTGAGAAAGTGGTAGATTTTCAGGCACCAGAACAACCAACGAATTTCTTTGGTAACATCGGTTTGTTATTGTTTGGATGTCAAAAGTTTTCTGTGGTCTTATGTTTCAACTGGTTTTAGATTATATTCAAAAACTACAAATTTTTGTTGCAATTATATTGGATAATAGATTCTTTAATTGAATTAGATTAGATATTATTGTTCCACTTCAAGTTAACTGATGTCACAAATAATCAACAAAAATTAACCTTTAAACTCAAACCACTGACAGAAAGACTGACAGATGACAGTCTCACCAGAGTAGTTACCGGTCCTGAAAAAATTGGTTACTTCAGTTGATTTACGGAACGTATTGTTAATAACAATTCACACTGTAATATATCTGAAGAAGCTACTGGTTCAGCGAAATAATTATTATATTCAAAATCAATTCGTTAAAATTCGAAAAATTCTATAAAAATTAAAATATTTCCAGAGAAAAAATATTTGATCCTTTTTTCATGCTATCAAAATTTTGCTGACCATACTAAATGTTGCTATACCTTTACCTCAACGACCGCCAAGGGATATATTGAATATTGTGAGATATATTTACTCATTATTAAAAGGTTTCCTTCTGGATTTTCTCTCCCAAACACTGAAAAATATCTATAAAATAAAAATTAATTATTTTGTGATTTGCTTCTTCGTTGATGTTGTTTCGTTGTTGTTTGTTAGGCAACATTGTTCAATTGATTGCTTCTGACAATGTTTCTTACGCAGAAGCAAATCACAAAATAATTAATTTTTATTTTATAGATATTTTTCAGAATTTGGGAGAGAAAACCGAGAAAGAATCCTTTTAATAATGAGTATACCTCCCACAGTATCCTTTAATGATTACTTATATATTTACTCGCCTTAATATACCTAATTATAAAAATGACGAAAGTGTAGGATATAACCTCACTTACTCATATTTACCTGCAAAGATTGAGTTATGATTTCTAATTTATGTATGAGTATTAAGAATTCTAGTATAAAATCAAACATTTTATACTAGAACAAAAAATAATTCTATCTTCTAAATTAAGACAGATGTTGGACAGATATTGAGTTCTCATTAGTCGCTTGTAGAAACATTTTTACAGTTTACTAATAATCAGATTTGTATTCAGGTGATCAAATTAATTATGTACTTTTAAAACACAAGATCTGCATTATCCCTTGGTGTTCATTACGATAAGGTTTACTGAATGCCTACGTTTGAAGAGTTCCATGAGTGCATGTAGATTCTAAAAATATTAATTTGCTAATTTGATTATTCAATTTCAAAACAGATACAGTATGGAAGATAATCATTGTATAGTTTTAGGCTAGAATAATAGTTTGAAATGCTTTCAGCTAACGTTTTTTTCCTTTGCAGGACACGAGTAACAATAGCGGACAGCGTTCGCAAACGTCTAACCAAGCAAAGGCTTCTGGTAAACAATACACAGGATCTTATTGGAATCAATCCTAAGCCGTCTATTGGACTGCTCAAACTTCTTCGCCCTTATCTCTCTTCAGTAATTTTTATTTTTAGCCTTTCATTTATATTATAATTTAATTAGCGTAATCATATTTTATAGGTGAGACAAGTGGTAAATTATTCCCAATTTGTATTTATTTTATTTAGTTTTCGTTTTGGTTGTTGCTTACTATTATGACTATGTAAAATATACAAAAACTTAATATGATATATTTTTACAAGAAGTCGGTTTTCCTTTCACGTCTTTTTAGTGAGTGTATTATATACTGTCCTTAGTTTTAGAATAAAAATTTTAATTTTTTTTCACACAGTGCAATGTTATGCAGAAAATCAAACCAAATTCTCTTACACTTGGCCAGTTACGAAATTTGTCAATATTTTTGTACTTTAAATTAAAAAAAATTACTAATTTGAACGTGTTAATCTATCAAATTAGTCTGTTTTTTTTTCATACAGAATATAAGGCGAAGGTTTTGGGTAGTAATGAAGCTGCGATAATTAGAAGTCAATTTACAGTGTTCTATGAACATATTCTAAATTTCATTGTACATACAGTTTGATGATTTGTTTCCATTTCATCCAAATGATCATAGTTGTATAGAAAATTACACCAAGTAAATTGACTTGGCTAAAACCGCAGTCGTTGGACTGACCTCTTGGCACTTTGCTGTCTTTGGAGAGACCTTGTCAGACGGCACGTTAAGGGTCGCAGAGCGTCCGTGGAAGACCAGTAAAGTAGCCCAGAGATTTATTTTAAATTTTGTTAGGTAGATTTATTATTAACTAAATTATCTTGTGTACCTACTTATGCTCTTTGTATAAATAATCACTGTGTAGACAGACACTGTATATGTGTAATTTTGTTTTTGTATTTGCTGAACCATATGGAAATACACAAAGAAAGCATTCAATCTTAATAATCTAGTTTTATTTATCTCTATTTATTGAAATATCGAAGTTGACTAGCTAACTGTTAATAACTAAAAGGCATGGCGAAATCTAGAAAACAAAACTACCATTGGACATTCGAAGAACGTTACTTCTCAATGTAAATTTGCTTATGAATATACCATCATCGAGCTATATAATTTTCAGAAACACCTTATTTTCGTTTTGATTTATTTGACTCTTTTTGCGCGTATGTTCTGGGGAACATCGCGTTATAGTTTTGCCCAAATGTCTGTAACTTTCGAATTTTTTGACGAAAATGGTCTCAAACGATTAAGTTCGACTCCCCAATGAAGAATTCGATGTCAAATTTGATTCTGTCCGTCCGGCCGTCCGGCCGTTGCCACGATAACTTGAGAACGAAAAGAGCTAGCGACTTGAAATTTTCAGGGTAGGTGGCGCATCCCAATACGACGGACAAGTTCGTTAATGGGCATAATCGGCCCAGTGGTTTCCGAGTAATAATTTTGTTTTTAACCAATATGAATCCGATCGAATTGAAACTTGGTGAGTAGTTGTAGAATATGAACCTAAGCACGTTTGTGAAATTTTGTGCGAATCGTATGGCTACAAAATTATTAAAAAATTATTAAAAAATATTTTTGTTGTCACGATAACTTGAGAACTGAAAGAGATAGCGGCCTCAAGTTTTCAGGTTAAGATTTACACCACAACGCGACATTTCAGTTTGATTATGAGCCTAATCGGCCAAACGGTTTTAGAGTTATAGCCATCTGAAATTTTATGAAATTTTGTGGTTTTTGTTCCTCATTAACTCGAAAAATACTGAACCGATTGAATTCAAACATGGTTATTAGTTGTAGAATGCCAATGCGGAAACGTTTGCAAAATTTGGTGAGGATAGCATTTGTAGAAAATTTTAAATAAATCTTTGAAAATAAAAAAAAAAAGTTCTATATATCAGTAACTAATCGTTCGAAATTGCTGAAATTTTGCAAGAACCTTCATAACCTAACTATACTGACAATTTTCAAGTTTTAATACGATCGGTTAAATATTGTTGGAGATTCGAGCATTCTTGTGTGAGTTCAGTAGATGGGTGACCGTTGCCTCGATAACTTTCGAACGAAAGGAGATAGGGACTTGCAATTTTCAGGGAAGGTTGCGTATCCGAAAGGGAGAGTTGAGTTCAATTTTGGGCATAATCGGTCAAACGGTTTCCGAGTTATACCCATCTGGAATATTGTTTCCTTGATAACTCAAAAAATAAATATTCGATCGAATTGAAGTTTGGTAACTAGTAGTAGAAAATCAACATAAAGACGTGTATAAAATTTTGTGAGAACCGTACCCCTAGAAAATTTGAAAAAAACGACGAGAAAAAAAATTTTAAGAACCGTACCCCTAGAAAATTTCAAAAAAATCACGAAAAAAAAAATTGGTTCAAGCACTGACGTGAAGTCAGAAGCTTTTGCGCGTATGTTCTATTGTCCATTCTTTTGTATTGGACACCCTTAATCGAATTTACCATGGTAAATTCGATTAAGGGTGTCCAATACAAAAGAATGGACAATAGAACATACGCGCAAAAGCTTCTGACTTCACGTCAGTGCTTGAACCAATTTTTATCTATTCACGAGATACTATAATTAAACGGTTTCTTTCCGGGTTTCCTCCCCCAAACTGAAAAATATCTTAAAATAAAAAATGTATTATTTTGTGAATTGCTTCTGCGAAAGAAACGCAAGATATTTGTTAGAAGCAATCAACTATTACGTAACGTTTCGGTGTCTATATCAGACAACACTACGAAAATCTTCGGAATTATTTTTTGTCGATAAATTCACTCCTACAATAAAATGTCTATTTGAGCATCGCATTTATATCACTTTGACATCGATAAAAAAGCTGCATCGTTTTTTACAGCGATAAAACACTCTCCAGCTCGAAATCAAGCCGTACTGGCTCGTTTCCTAGCAACATAACAATATGGCTACCATAAAATTAAATTCGTGAAATTATCTAGCTAAAAATCACTCGAGCATTTTTTTAAGATCGGATAAACTTCTATTTTGTAAACTCAAACTAGATTGCTTTCAAGCAATTTAAACTCGAACAAACGAAACTTATAAAAACTCTCCAGCTTCGCTGTCGAGTTTTTATCAGTTCGTTTGTTCTCGTTAAATTTCTAAGCAATCTAGTTTTCGTAAAAAATAAAAGTTTATCCGATAAAAAAAAAGCTCTTGTGCTTTTACGTATGATAACTATTCTGAACTTCGAATTTCAGAATGAACTTCGTTAATTTTTTTTTAGGCAACATTGTTTGATATATTTCTTCTGACAAATATCTTGTGTTTCTTACGCAGAAGCAATTCACAACATAATAATTTTTTTATATTATAGATATTTCTCAGAGTTTGTGAGAGAAAACCCAGAAAGAAAGCATTTAATAGTGTATATACCTCCCACAGCATCCTTTAATGATTTCACGAAATACTGGCTGAACCTTCCAGCCGTCTTTTTGCGCGCTTGTTTCGTTAGGAACAAGGTGCTATCACTTTGTACATCTGTATTTTTGGAATTTTTTGCCGAAAATGGTCTCAAACGATTGGGTCGACTGGATGATGAATAATCCGGGATTAAATCCAATTCTGTCCGTCCGGCCGTAAGCTCTATTACTCTCGATCGAAATGAGTTAAGGGATATTTCCTCGAGCTAACCACAACGGTGTAGGATTGTTTAATTAGCTTGTTTACAACAAGAAATTCTAATTGCTAATCAACTGGAAGATCATATTACCATTTCATGTTAATTATGTGTGCGTGCAAGCCAGTTGAGGGTAAATAGTGTAGTGTCCATAACGTGGTCCTGGAGCCAATTTTGAAATTCAAGCTGCCCCTCGGGCATTTTTCGTTATGCGCAGGAGTATGCCAAAAGTGATTCAGCTGCTTGACTTTTCGTCTACAGGAGGGGTTTTTAGCTGGAGGATACAATTCCTCCATAGAGTCCCTTTGAGAGGACTCTATGCGCATGCGTGGATTGAAGCTGCGATATCTCTTGATGAGCCACTATAGTTCTGGAGAATCGGAGTTTTGTGTGAAGTGTGTGATTTCGAGAGGACTTTCATCCATGAGTGCTCATGCGCAGAAGAGAAGTGGCAGTTTTTAGGTCATGGGTTGCATGGGACAATTCTGTGCGAGTGCATGTCAATTTCGTGGAAATAGCGTTGTTTCCGAGTGAAGTGTTTGTACTGTGGCCCTATAGGACCAGTTTTGAAATTCTCGCTTCTCCTTCGAATTTTTTGCCGGAAATGGTATCAAACAATTGAGTTCGACTCACTGATAAGTCTCCGAGGTCAAATTCAATTCTGTCCGACCGATCGTTTGCACGATAATTCGAACGAAATTCAAAAAATATTTCGCTTGAATTTCCGAAACCTGTTTTTTTGAAGTTCAGGCTATGTTGTCTATGATGCTACCACAGACTACAGAAATCTGTGATGCTACCCTTTCCGGGCATTTTTCGTTATGCGCATGGGCAGATGAAGTTTTTGTGTTTTGAGGTGCAGGACACTATTCCTCCATAGAATCCCCATGGCAATGTCCGCGCACGCGTGGATTGAAGCTCCTATATACCAGCTGCGATGGTGTTGAAGAATCAGAGATTTGTGTGAGGACTTTCAGCCACGAGTAGATTGCGCATGCGCAGAGGAGAAGTGGCCCTTTTTGGGTTATATGTGTTATAGCGGTCATGGATTTGGTGCTGAGCTGATATTGAGGTTTTAAAAGAAAATCCAAGGCAATTCTGTGAACGGACAAGTCAGTTTCGAGGAAATAACGTTTTTTTCGAGTTGAACTATCTGTACCGTGGCCTGGGCCCAATTTATAAATATATTACTACTATATTAGGAAGATCTATATAAAATTACATTCGGATTTCAAGAATAGGCGAAGAAATTTTGTCTCTAATTCAAAATTCATGTAACCCCTTTTGTGCATTTTTCGTTTCGCGCATGAGCAGACAAGTGATTTAACTGCTGGGGTTTTCGTCTGAGAGGATTGGGTTTTTGAGAGCAGAATCCCCTCGGAACAGTCTGCGCATGCGTGGATTGAAGCTGCAATATAATTATCCTGAACCAATTCTATTGAAGAATCAGAGTTTTGACCGAGGAGTGAGATTTTGAGGTGACTTTAAGCCCCTGGGGTTAATTTGATCTGAATTTTTTAGGTTAATGGGTAAATGACACCAAAATTTCAGATGGGTATAACTCCGAAGCCGTTTGACATATTATGCCCAATAACGAACTTAACGGTCGCATTCGTATGCGTAACCTATCTCTTTCCGTTCGATAGTAATCGTGGCAATGGCCGGCGACAGATTCGAATTTGATCTGAAATTGTTCATCAGTCCAACCTAAATGCTTGATATATATATATATATATCATATAATATATATATATATATATAATAATATTTGGCAAATTCGAAAAGCTCTGCAATCACAGTGTGAATTATTTAAATATTGCGGAATTCAGAAAATATAAATAAAATTCTGATAACAAAAAGAGATACTTTATTATAACAGTCTTATGAAACATTATTATGGTAGAATTTTAAAAGCATAATATATTTTTTCTCTTAGTTCTAATGACAGAATACGAAAAAAGAAACCCTGCATTCATAATATTTATCAATATGATTTTATAATTTAAAGCTTCAATATACATTTTGAATTAAATACATTCGACATGAAGTAGGACATAAAAAAGTGTTCTACAAATAACATCCAGAAAAAAATACACCCATGTTCATTTTGAATTCAGGTTATGAAAAATTTCAAAGTTTTTTATCGACCACTACAAGAAGATCCTTAATGACAGAGCTTAATAATTTTACATTAGTTGAAGAGCTGGGTTGCTTTTTCTTACTATCTTCAGAACTACTAATAGTACTGTTATCACTATCACTTTTCGATGTAGTAGACTTTGCTTGCTGAGAGTCTTCTGTTTTTACTTCTCTCGATGTACTTGGTAAGGGTTCATCGATCTTTTTGGGGCTATCTTTAGTCTCTGAAAAATGGTACGAAAGCTTGTTGAATGTTATCATCTAGTTAGAAAATTTTTAATCTAGAATATTCAAGTAATATGGTCGCTTGTTCAATATAGGAAAATTATTACACTACAGATGTGTGTATAAATGGTTCTAATGGAAAAACGTTTTCAATCTCTAGTATCACATGTGAATATATTGTATATTGTTGTAGTAGGTAACGTTGCACTGCAACCTTAAGATCTATTGTGCCCGCCCGTCAGAGATGTCGATGTCATCACCATCTACAGCTCGCCTTCCAGTTCCAGAGTTCTGATGAACTCCAGTATCTGGGATGGCTTCAAGGAGGCTACGTCTTCGCTCCTGCAGATTTCTTGCCCAAAGCCTTCCTTGCGTTGGTTTGAGATGGCGAGGCTTTCCGTAATCAGGTGATCAGGAGTTTCATCCATTCTCCATTTGGTCATTCCGGGGAGAGATCTCCAGAAAATACCTCTTTCAGTTTCTTTTTTCATCCGAAATTCACTTTTGTAGGTGTATCTACCAACCCCACAGTAGGATTCCGGTCCAATAAAGGGGGTTTGTGCTCCTTTCTTGGCAAGTGTGTTGACCTCCCCATTTCCTTAAATTCCCGCGTGTTCAGGAACCCAGACCAAGGAGACCTGTTGTTTCTTGCCTACTTCATTGAGTTTTCTTCGGCACTCCGATATTAGCTTGGACTCGATAACAACAGCTCAGAGCTTTACTAGCAGCTTGACTGTCAGAGTGGATCGCTCTATCACATCTCTGATAGTTTCTTTCTAGGTTCATTTCCACACATCTTTCTATTGTAAGTACTTCTGCCTGAAAGACGCTCGGATAGGAGCCTAGCGATAGTGAGCATTTGGTGCATGCCCCATAAACACCAGCGCCAGCTCCTGTAGTAGTTTTTGAACCCTCTGTGTGTTTTTGCCTACCCAATACGTGATTATAGGTCTCACATTCATGACATACATCCATCGCAGTATCTTAGGGTTGCAGCCCCAAGTCCTCCCGGCTAGATTCCTGCACGCCATTAAAGCCTTTATAGCTTTGCTAGCAGAGGTTTGGTCTCCTGACTCATAATAATACTATCTAGTGTTACTCCTAGATATTTAACTTCAGACTTCCATTCAAAAGAGGGATCTCACAGCTGGAAGTTTCCTTCTCCAAGTGAACAGAAGCACTGTGGCCCACATGTGAATACTTCGTGATGATTTTCAAGAAAAATCCAGCAGTCAAATAGATTTGACATTTAGGTTAGAAATTTGAATATTTTAAAATTTCACAGAGGGAGATCTGAGTTACCATATTTCTGCAATTTCAACAATCCTCCTGTACTAAAAAGGTCACAAAAGGGATAATTCATCAAATATTGTTCCAATCAATTGAAAATTCAAAATAGATATTTCAGAATATTGGATTCCCACGTAATTCATATTCGATTTTTGTTTAGTTAATCTCCGAATATACGCATAAAGCTCACCTTTAGCTTGCAGTTTTCCCAATTCTTCAGTCACTCTAGTTTGCAACTGCTTCAATGTGGATTTCAACAATGGCGGTGGAACAGCTTCAGGACTGTTATACACTAATATTAGAGCTCTCAGATCACCAGAAAGTCTCTCTGCTGTTTTTTGTATGTCCATCGAAGAAACCTGTTCGCTCAAAGTAACTACAGTGTTATCAATCATTGTCAAAGTTTGCTCTGTTAAAACATGTTCGGAGATCTGTGAAAAATGATATTATATCACTTAGGACCCTATGATAATGCTTGAATTTTTTACATTTGTTCATGCAACTGCAACTGATGGCTATTACGCAAAAAGTTATTAGTCGTTTCCAGGCTTACCTTGGGAAAGAGGGCTACTAAGAAATTATATATAACATCTATCGTTAGGGATATTCGTTCATCCAGCAAAATAGCATCAACGTAATCTATTAAATAATTGCTAGTTGTTAAGGTGGTGATATATTTTGGATCTAGATGCTGAAAAGATAAAAAATTATATACGTTATAATCAAGAAAGGCTCGAAAATACTCACAGGTGTGTTTAATATGTCAAGCCACAACTTGGGAAAGAAAGTATAATGTAATGGTGCAGCTTCGAATCCCACAACAGCACTCAAGTTAACTAACGACTCAGTGACAGAGTCATTGTTGACTGCCAGTCGGAATAGCACGTCAATGAATTCATGATATGGAGTATAGAATTTGTCCAGAGCTTCATCATATTCGGCG
Organism: Halyzia sedecimguttata; assembly: GCA_937662695.2. Lineage (NCBI taxonomy): Eukaryota > Metazoa > Arthropoda > Insecta > Coleoptera > Coccinellidae > Halyzia > Halyzia sedecimguttata. Next base: position 97,780,844 of record OW569412.2, on the reverse strand, counting down.
TCAATACCCTTAAAGAAAGAAACAAAATTAGGGACAATCGTAACATTGATAGTTCAATTTGTCAAGATCTGGCACAATAATGGGGTATTACAATCTTTTGATTATACTGAAAGATTGAGGGATCAAGTAAATGTCATGTTATGTGGTATCCAACGACAACAAACATTTTTGAAGGTCCAAGGACAGCAACATTGAATACATTGTGTCCAAGATAAAGATGGGATAACATTAGGAAAGGGTAGGAGATACATGGTCGGTTATGAGAGGAAAGTTATGGTTTTTTGGCGCTCTAGTTCCTCGGAACAGAGTGCTTTTCAATTTGCCCAAATGTCTGTAATTTTCGAATTTTTGGCTGAAAATGGTATCAAACGATTTGGTTCGACTCACTGATCAAGAATCCGAGGTCGAAATCGATTCTGTCCGGCCGGCCGTAGGCACGATAACTCTCGAAGGAAAAGAGTTAGAGGATTGAAATTTGCAAAGTGGGTTTGGAGCGTAAATATCTCGGACAAGTTCGTGAATGGGCGAAATCCATCAAGCGGTTTCGGAGTTATGGCCGATTTTAGTAAAACACATTTTTTATGAATATTTCCGAAACCGATCACTCGATCTATCTGAAATTTAGCATCAAATTAAAGAATCATGACCTTTATACGCATGTGAATTTTTGTAGTGTCAAAAAAAATTTCTACAATAACTCTCGAACGGAATGAGCTAGGCAGTTGAAATTTTCAGAGTAGGTTAGGGAGATGAATATCTAGGTTGAGTTCGTTATTGGGCAAAATAGGCCAGAAGGTTTCGGAGTAACGAAAAAAAAATTTTTTTTTTAAGCAACAAATTTCAAATTCAATTTTCATTTAAGATGCAGTTTCACCATTAAAATCCATCGATATCATTTTCAACTCCAACAAGCTAATACTTTCGAAGACATGATTTTTCTAAATTTCCATAATGAATCGTACGTACTTCTATGTTTTCACAGAATGCTATAATTATTCTATCTAAGCTTTATTATATGATCTGTGTTCATACTAGTACATTTCATCCTGTTCTATAAGAGAGAGTCAAATTCATTTCAGCTATTTTAATTTGATTTCTTCCATGGTGCAGTTCTCATTCTCAGATTGCTCATTTAATCTTGATAAATAAACTATTATTTGAATTGAATTTCCTTTATGATGCAGTTCTATCATAAGAATACATTGATATAATTCCCAACTCTGAGAAACCAATACTTTCGGAGATATAATTTGTCTGTTTGAACAAGAGCGCCAGAAAGCTACTGTCCACAGGACTTGAACCCATTTTTTATACCTAATAATATGTAGTTTCGAAAGTTTCAAAATTCCGGCTAGTTCCAGAGATATCTGAAAAAACCATTTTCCTGGCTTAATTTGAAACTGAATTTTGAAATAAATTGAAAATTTACATGGTCATTTTTTCGTTCCCTCCAATTGTCTAACATCTGTCAGACAAATGGGTCTGAAAGCCCATTTGTCCATTATCGTTTCTACTTAAAACGATGGAGAAGGTAGTGGACAACTACATAAGAACGGACAATCTGGATCAGCTGACTAAAGTCATCCAGAGAACTCTGGACAACCAAGGTATCGCAATGTGCGCATTCCTGGATATAGCCTTACTTTCATTCAACTAACTGGTTACTGTTTGCGTTTGCTGTCGTTTGGTCCAGTTTGAAAGATAAACTTCATTAATGTCAAACGGAATTGAAAGTGTATTTCTGAGCAGTTTGGTTGATGTACACACGTAAACAATTTGAAATTTCTATTCGCTAAGCTCATAGCCAGAGTTTTTTAGCTACTGAGTCGAAAATGAATAGTGCAAGGAAGTCGAGCATAATTTACGAGTCATTTATGGAGGTTTTATAAAGGGATTTCCAACTAATGTACAGGTAGTTATTCCCTAGTAACAATATTTAAGATTTCCTACATAAGTATTCTGGTTTGAGTTCTCTCTGGACTGATTACATTTGATTTGTTTCATAAATAAAACAGGCTATTTCATTTACTTATTTTTTCAGAATGACTTCTGATAGTTTTAAAACACTATGATGAGAGCAAACATATATCCGAGAATGTTTGCTTGTTTGACGTAAACAGATCGCAACCAGGTTGTTTCAGGTAGCAAACAACCACAAATGAAAGTATAAGTAAAATGCTAAAAAATGTAAACAGTTAGCTAGTTTGCAATCGAAAGGGAGGCTTATATTTGGGGCCTTTGACAACACAAAGGCTGTTAAAGAAGAACTTGAAAGGAGAGGAGTGCATAAAATCATTATAAAATGGATGTATGAGCTGTTGTCGACGAGGATAGCCGAAACACAGGTGGGTAATGAGACCACTTCAGTCAAAGCCACTCTCGGAACACCTCAAGGGGGAGTAACGTCTCTGCTTCTCTGGAGCCTAGTAGTTGACGGGCTCCTCCACAAGTTAACGGAGCTTGGTTTCGGATGCATAGGCTATGCCGATGACATAGTCCAAATAGACAGAGGTAAATTTGAGGGCACCTGGTGTGACTTACCACAGGAGGGCCTTAGAATTATCGAGGAATGGTGGTTGTCAGTGGGGCTGAGCATAAACCCGAACAAGACCACAGTGATTCTGTTTACTCGAAGAAGGAAACCAGCTGTGAGATCCCTCTTTTTGCGCTCGTGTTCCGCAAGGAACAGCATGCTATCATTTCGTCACAATGTCTGTATTTTTCGATTTTTTTTTTCGAAAATGGTCTCAAACGATTGGGTTCGACTCCCTGATGAAGAATTCGAGGTCAAATTCAATTCTGTCCGTCCGGTCCGGTCGGCCGGCCGTTAGCACGATAACTCTCGAACGGAACGACTTAGAGCGTTGAAACTTGCAGGGTAGTTTTGTAGCGTAAATATCACGGACAAGTTCGTTAACGGGCGAAATCCACCGAGCGGTTTCGGAGTTAAGGCCGTTTTTAGTCAAAACGTTTTTTATGAATATTTCCGGAACCGATCACTCGATCTTTCTGAAATTCAGCCTCAAATTGTAGAATCATGACCTTTATATGCCTGCGAAGTTTGTAATGGCCGGACCTAAAGTGGCAAAAAAAAATTTCAAAAATTTTAAAATTTTGTTTTCACGATAACTCGAAAAATACTGATCTGATTAAATTGAAACTCAGTAGTTAGATGCACAAGACCAATGCAAACACTTTTGCAAAATTTCGTGAAGATCACGTGACACGAAAAAAATCAAAATTTTACTTCTATTTTGCGGAATACTCTGCTTAAAATGCCGAAACCTATTTTTTTGAGGTTCATGCTGCCCTTTCCGGGCATTTTTCGTTGTGTGCATGCGCAGATGAGAAGTCATTTAACTGCTGTAGTTTTCGTCAGAGAGGATTGGGGTTTTGGGGTAGCGGATGCTATTCCTCCATAGAATCCAGATCCCTGATGAGGGTCTGCGCATGCGTAGATTAAAGATGCGATATCTCCCGAACCACTAGTGTTGGAGAATCGGAGTTTTTTTGTAAGGTGTGTTCTTTTGATAGGACTTTTAGCCGCGAGATTGCGCATGCGCAGAATGGAAGTGACTGTTTTTGAATTGGATGGGTTATGTTGGGAGTGCTGAGTCGATATTGTGAGGTTTTAAGAGAATATTCATAGCAATTCAGTGCAAGGACAAGTCAGTTTGGGGGATGTAGCGTTGTTTCCGAGTTAAAGTGTTCGTACCGTGGCCCTGGGGCTAATTTTGAAGTTGATGTTACACCTTACAGGCATTTTTCGTTATGCGCATGAGCAGACCATCAGTGATTTAACTGCTGGTGCTTTCGTCAGAGAGGATTGGGGTTTTGGGGTGGCGGATGCTATTCCTCCATAAAATCCCCTGTTGAGGGTCTGCGCATGCGTGGATTAAATATGTGATATCTCCTGAACCACTAGTGTTGGAGAATCGGAGTTTTTTGTAAGGTGTGTGATTTTGAGAGGACTTTTAGCCGCAAGTAGATTGCGCATGCGCAGAAGAGAAGTGACTGTTTTTGGGTTGTATGGGTTACGTTGGGAGTGCTGAGCCGATATTGCTTGGTTTCAAAAGAATATTCATGGCAATTCTGTGCAAGGACAAGTCAGTTTGGGGGATGTAGCGTTGTTTCCGAGTTGAAGTGTCCGTATCGTGGCCCTGGGGCAAATTTTGAAATTGATGTTACCCCTTACGGGCATTTTTCGTTATGCGCATGAGCAGAAGTGATCAGTGATTTAACTGCTGGTGTTTTCGTCAGAGAGGATTGGGGTTTTGGGGTGGCGGATGTTACTCCTTCATAGAATCCCCTGGTAAGGGTCTGCGCATGCGTGGATTAAAGATGCGATATCTCCTGAACCACTGGTGTTGGATAATCGGAGTTTTTTGTAAGGTGTGTGATTTTGGGAGGACTTTCAGCCGCAAGTAGATTGCGCATGCGCAGAAGAGAAGTGACCGTTTTTGGGTTGTATGGGTTATGTCGGGAGTGCTGAGCCAATATTGTGAGGTTTTAAAAGAATATTCACGGCAATTCAGTGCACGGACAATTCAGTTTGGGGGATGTAGCGTTGTTTCCAAATTGAAGTGTTCGTACCGTGGCCCTGGGGCTTATTTTGAAATCGATGTTACCCCTTACGGGCATTTTTCGTTATGCGCATGAGCAGACCATCAGTGATATAACTGCTGGTGTTTTCGTCAGAGAGGATTGGGATTTTGGGGTGGCGGATGCTATTCCTCCATAGAATCCACTGGTGAGGGTCTGCGCATGCGTGGATTAAAGATGCAATATCTCCTGAACCACTAGTGTTGGAGAATCGGAGTTTTTTGTAAGGTGTGTGATTTTGGGAGGACTTGCAACCACAAGTAGATTGCGCATGCGCAGAAGAGAAGTAACTGTTTTTGGGTTGTATGGGTTATGTTGGGAGTGCTGAGTCGATATTGTGAGGTTTTGAAAGAATATTCATGGCAATTCAGGACAAGTCAGTTTGGGGGATGTAGCGTTGTTTCCGAGTTAAAGTGTCCGTACCGTGGCCCTGGGGCTAATTTCGAAATTGATGTTACCCCTTACGGGCATTTTTCGTTATGCGCATGAGCAGACCATCAGTGATTCAACTGCTGGTGCTTTCGTCAGAGAGGATTGGGGTTTTGGGGTGGCGGATGCTATTCCTCTATAGAATCCCTTGATGAGGGTCTGCGCATGCGTGGATTCAAGAAGCGATATCTCCTGAACCACTAGTGTTGGAGAATCGGAGTTTTTTTGTGAGGGGTGTAATTTTGGGAGGACTTACAGCCACGAGTATTTTTATTATTATTATTATTATTAATACAATAAGAGTAGAGGAATGAACCTATATATACTCAATTTATATAAAGAAAAAAGTTGATTGAAGTGAATAAATGATAAATAACTACATCCACAGGATAAACAAGCAATATGAAATAAAACATAATTATAGTCGATCATAGGCATTCTTGAAGGCGTTGGTACTAGTAGCGTCGACTATGTTATCAGGCAAACGATTCCAATGATGAAACACTCTATTGGGTAAAAACTGCTGTCGTTGGGATGTTCGAAAAGTCTCCCTACTGAGCATCATGTATATTGCGCATGCGCAGACGAGAAGTGAATGGTTTTGGGTTGTTTGGGTTATGTTCGGAGTAATGAGCCGATATCGTGAGGTTTTAAAAGAATATTCATGTCAATTCAGTGCACGGACACAAGTCAGTTTGGGGGGAAATAGCGTTGTTTCCGAGATGAAATGTCTGTATGGTAGCCCTGAGGCGAATTTATAAATAACTATATTCGGTAGATCTATATTAAAATACGTTCGGATTTGGAGAAGAGGCAATTGCGTTCCTAACGGAGGTCCCACAACCGCCATTTTTTTTCGATCTACGGTAAAGCTAACAGCCAAACTGAATTGATAGCTATATTTGTTAAAGGAACTTGAAAAAAAAAAAAAAAAAAACACTGACGTGAAGTCAGTACTCTTTGGCGCGCGTGTTCACGGTGGGTAATTTGAATTGAATGATGAGTACTTCAAGCTCAGTGGATAGAGCGAGCCGAAGATCTACCCAAAGGATAGTGGACACCATTCACTGTCGGTTCAAAAATTAACAGTGCTGTATCTAAGCTGCCATCAGGATAGAGTATCAAAGTCGGAAAAGAACACAACTGACTCTCCTTAGTCGCACAAGCTCCTAGAAGATTTGGGAGGGTCAGTATAATCCTAATCATTTTTATAGCACGCGCGCAAAAGCAGATTGACTAAACAATTAAAGAAAAAGTGTAAAAAGTCAATCTGCCTTGGCGCGCGTGCTATAAAAATGATTAGGATTATACTGACCCTCCCAAATCTTCTAGGAGCTTGTGCGACAAGGAGAGTCAGTTGTGTTCTTTTCCAACTTTGTTACTCTATCCTGATGGCAGCTTAGATACAGCACTGTTAATTTTTGAACCGACAGTGAATGGTGTCCACTATCCTTTGGGTAGATCTTCGGCTCGCTCTATCCACTGAGCTTGAAGTACTCATCATTCAATTCAAATTAGCCACCGTGAACACGCGCGCCAAAGAGTACTGACTTCACGTCAGTGCTTTTTTTTTGTACGGAGATATTATAGAATGGTCTGAAGTTTAACATCTAGGGGTAACATTAGATAGGCATATTAAAATCACTGCTAGGAAAGTAATAAAGGCTTTAATGGCGTGCAGGAATCTAGCCAGTCAGACTTTGGGCTGCAACCCTAAGATACTGCGATGGATGTACGTCTCGATTGTGAGACACATAATCATGTATGGAGCAGTAGTCTGGTATACAAAAATAAGCCAGAATAGAACGAGGAAAACCCTTGACGAAGTACAAAGGTTGGCCTGTGTGTGTATCACTGGAGCTATGGAAACCTGTCCTACCAGGGCACTTGAGATTACCACAAATCTCTCACCACTTCACCTAGTGATAGACAAAATGGCCCATGAAGCCATTCTCAGAATAACTAGGAAAGGAACAGGTAATGAAAGTATTAAAAACCAGAATGCCTGGTCCTATCTTACCAGGTACATTAGCCAATCTTCCTAGCAAGATGCATAGAATAACAAGGTGTGGACACTCCCTACTAATTCCTACTAAAATTTTCGGCCGAAAAACGGACCAAGAACTGTCAAATCACGTACTTTATGTACTACTTCACTTTATTAACGATGGTGCCGCTAGGGTCGATTTCGAAGATTCTGACAAGCGAATAAATGAAAACTGACAAGCGACAAAGTTCACTTTTCACCGTTGCTAGTTCGTAAATTCAAATTAAAAGAATATAATGAAGCAGTTTATTGGAAAATCAATCCATTTTTTGATTAATCAGATATCTGTTCGGAGATAATATGTAAACCACATTGGTTTGGAACAGAAATTTCACCTTGCCAAGACATAATGAGGTCAAATAAGGGATTTATCAGTAAAGGAGTTTCTTTGGAACATTTTGAATGGAACTGTAAATGAAGAAATCTGTGAAATCATTATTTTTCCATTACGAAAGATCACATCCAACGTCATTAGAGTACAAGCATTTAATTTATGTATTTTGAAATACATTGAATGATACAGAATTTTCTGTAATACCTCTACATACAATATCTTTCGATATCATATTATTATTCAAATGTAGTAATTCCTTTATCATGTAAGGCTCTTTTAAATTGAGCATTTTACTTATTATATTATATGTATAATTTGAAATTTCATCAAAACATTCTCATGTATACAGCATTTTTTCAGTCACCCAATACCCCTTGACAACTTTTCATGTTCTCAGCAATTAGATTGCTGAATATAGATATTTAATTCGATAGCTATTATTCAGAACTAAGTATATACTGATGAAATATCGAAAAATGATTCATTAAATTGATAAACTAACCAAATAGAGGGTAGTGTACTACGTTTCAATCTTTTATTCAATATACATATATTCGCTAGAAAAATATTTTGAACAAACAAATGTTCTAATTTTCGATACCCTACCTCTAGCACAAGCCAGTTGCCATTCTTGTCGTTTAACAATATCCTTGAAACAAATAATATTATAGTATAAGAGCGCCAAAAAGAATGACGCCTTAGGAAAGCTATTCAAATTGATGAAATCACACTGTGTGGTTGCTCTGAACTTTGTTCTCTGCTAGTCCTTTCATCGTTCACAAATAATATTGTTAGTTTTCATAACATGGCATTTCATTCCTTCTCAATATATAACTGAATTGTATAATGAATATAATTATTAATCAATAGAGTTATATCTTAATTTCAACTGTTAAAACAGTTTATGTTCATCAACCGGCAAGATTATAGTAAATCAACAAGTCTTAACGTTTTCCTATGTTGATTTATTAACAATTAACGGTATCAGCGATCTTTCAATATTATTAATATTAAAATTAATAACTATCTTGATACTAGAAATCTGCCCCTGATCCGGTAAGAATATACAATTATTGTTAAAAAAATATATTCGCATATAAACGAAATATTTTCGAAATGAAAATAGTATTTGATTAAAATGGTTCTGGATACTCGTTCAGAGTTCACACAGCAAACATTTGACTTACTTTCGGCGCGGCAAACGACTTTCCACAAGAAACTGGAATAAGCAAAGATTCAAATTTAATCTGACATGTCGGTAATTTTGTCCATAAAATTTCTACTGCCGGCATCTATCGGCGAAAATTGAAGTAAAACAAAATCCTTGTATTTTGACAGTATTTGGACCGCAAATCGGCCGAAAATATGTCAAAGAGTGTCTTCACCATGTATTCTATGCATCTATCTTCCTAGTGACAAAATGATTAAGAAAGTAAGCATCAAATAGGACTTCAATACGATGTTTGATAGGGAAAAAGACTGGGACAGGGTATCCACCACCCAAGTTCTTAAAGGAAATGCCATTAAATGGTACACAGACGGTTCAAAAACCACTAAAGGAGCTGGCGCTGGTGTATATGGGCCAGGCACCAAATGCTCACTATCGCTAGGCTCCTATCCGTGCGTTTTTCAGACAGAAGTATTTGCAATCGAAAGATGCGTGGAAATGAATCAAGAAAGAAACTATCAGATATGTGATATAGCAATCCACTCTGACAGTTAAGCTGCTATTAAAGCTCTGAGCTCCCATGTTATCGAGTCCAAGCTAATATGGGAGTGCCGAAGAAAACTCAATGACGTAGGCAAGAACAACAGAGTCTCCTTGGTCTGGGTTCCTGGTCACGCGGGAAGTAAACGAAATCAGGAGGCCAACACACTTGCCGAGAAAGGAGCACAAACCCCTGTGATTATATTATTTTCTAAGCAAAGGTAACACCGTTTAATTTTGGAACTTAAAATATGTTAAAGCAGATCAGTTGTAAAGGATTGAAATGCTTCTAAAATCAGTAGACATAACTTCTACAGAATTTTAATATATAATTCCGTCGAGACATACCTATAGTTTCTGATGTATAATTAGAAAATAATGGTCATTCGTTTGAACACATTTTGTAATTAATAATACAAATACAAAAATTAGCAATGTTATCCTTCTTCTTCATCTTATTTTAAGCCTGGGGCTTGTAATAATAAGCAATCTCAATTATAAAAAATGCAACATTCCAAAAATTCGTGTTACAACTATTTTAAATTATCGATAAAAAAAAATTGATGGATTGCGCGTTATTGACTGTAACCTGTAAACACTTCCACCAAGAGATTTTTTTTAAAGCAATTGGACTACTTGACGCCATACTTCCAGCCCTATTCTGTAACTTCAAATCGAATAGAGATGGTATGCATCGAATAGAAATACACCGGTCAAATCGGAATCGCTTCAAATTGTTATTCTGTAACTCAACTCGAATTCTATTATCGAGATCTGAAATAGAAATCGAATAGAATTGCTCTCTATCGCCTAAACCATATCGGAATCGTTTTACGAGATCGGAACCATTTAGCATTTGTAAATACGGAAAAGTTTAATGGGTGTTTTGCCAGAAGAAGGAACTAATTTAAAACAAGTGTTGATTAATCAGAGTGAAAAACATGGATATCATATATTAATTACGTTCGGCGATAGAAGAAAAAATCGAACAGAAAATGTTCAGAATGGAAAGTCGCGAACTTAGGGATACCAGTTAGTAACCTTTTGAAATCCCAGAAGAAATTTTTAGAAAGCTTTACCGTTTACCTTAAACAATTGCTGTCGATTTCATAAATGAACTCAGTTCTCACTTTGAACAACCAATTCTGACGACTGCCTAATCATTTGAAGCTATTGGAGGGATACGGGATAAATTGAAAATTTATTCACTTCGCTTTTTATTAAAAAAAAACTCCCTTTCTTTTCTTTTTGCGCGCTTGCTCCGCCAGAAGCAGCGTGCTATTGTTTTCTACTAAAATCCATGAAAGTAAACTGCATATCTTTATGAAATTTGCTAGGTTAAGTTACCCAAAATAAACAAACTGATAAATGACTGTGGTTATTAAGGGCGAGATTTGCGTGCACATGCAACATTGCCGGCTACTTCCAAGAGCGTCGAATAGAAATAAGAATTGCGATTCTGCAGCGTCTTCTACATTGGTTATATAATACCAAAATTGGACGCGATAGAAGAGATACATTCCGATTTGTCAGATTACGATCCTATTTGTTCATTTCTACCCGAGTTACAGAATAGGGCTGAATGTGAAGAATTTGTTCACAAATAAAGCCAGGAAAAAATAAAACGATTTTTGCATAATTTAGAGCTTTTTCGGATACCTCAGGAACAATCACAATCATAGAACAAGTTGTTCAGAGGTTTTGATCACGAAGAAAATACTTTAATATAAATCAAAGTTGGTCATTTTGTATATACTAACCCTGCTACATTCAAGCTGATTATGGGGCACAGTCATTTGTATCATTGGCCGGAGTGGTCTGGCACCTCCTTTACCGGCAACAACAGGTATCGAATGACCCCTTCTTGGAAAATACGGACCTAGAGGTACAGCATCCTGATTGTCTTGAAATGCCGAATGACAGTGTGATAACAGGGGCACCAATATTGTCAAGGCATCAGAGGGCATGATAAGAACGAATTCCTTCAAAACATCTGTGCAAATAAAGGAGAATTCAATAAATAGGTCATACAAAAAAAGGGAATACTTACCAATACATAAAGTTCTTAGTTCTGAAGGGTTGTAGGTATTAAGTAGAGTGGCCAATTTACTAATAACTTCTATCCAGTCTTTGCTAGCTAGTAAAATTCCTCTAGCATCTTTGCAATCCCTATATGTTCTAATACACCTAATCAAGTCTTGCATTATAGACAATATGTCTAGTAAATCTCCCGAGACGTGACATGCTGTGGCTTCGTGCAACATTACGTGTAAATTTTGAAAACTCTAAAAATTAAGGTATAACAATATTTTATGAGAAAAGTGTTTGCTGCTATAATTACTTCAAAAACAATCTGGAGTCCTCTGTTATAAACCACATATAGTTTATCGTCGTTAGATTCCAGAAGGATTTTGAAAGCCGAAATTAGGGTTCCCCAGCTGGTCCTGCCATCTAAACACTGCAGATAGGTCATTAAAGTATTCCTCCTAAAACTACAAATTTCTCGTTGTTCAGCCTCTGTTGTTTCGGGATGTTTGAACACCATCAATTGCATCAGTTTGAACAGCTCATCAACTGCCTGAATGTAAAAAAAACTTTAATATGCCTATCCAAAATCTAGACTCAATGTTGAAGATGAAATATATAGGGTGAGTTTTTGAGTGACTTCTTAATTAAGGAGCAATTTTATCTACCCTGACATGAAACCAATAACAATGGTAATTAATTCACAACTTGCGAAACTGACTGAAATTTTCGCAGGAGCTCCAATAGTTTAACGATTATCTTACTACTTTAGGCCTTGAGGCACATTCGGTTATGGAGGAAGTGAAATGTGTTGAAATTGTCATTAAAGTTATGGGTGAGTTACCATTGGATTTCTTCCAGCTTTTGTTTTATTTAAGATGTGGTCAAATACCTCAGCGAATAATTTACATAGATAAGAAAAGGTAAAAGACGAGAGAATAACAATTATGTATATTCAAAATATCGTACGGTCAATCCATATAAGTTGAAATAAAAGCTCAGAATTTTAAATATACAAAGCCTAAAATATTATCTCTCAGTAAACTCAAATGAAATGTCCATAACAACTTAAAATCAATGCTACACAACATCAATATAACTTTAGAGCTGCTTTTCACATTTCCCAAAAGAAAGCTAGAACACAGCAACTAGATCACCCCTATTTGTTGGTGTTCAGATTTTTAACAAACTACCGCATGAGATAAAAATTATTTCAAGCACTGACGCGAGGACAGGAGCTTTTGCGCGCAGGTTCTATGGTCTACTCGCCTCTATTGGTCACTCTACTACGAATTTAGCATCGATATATACCGTTTTCTCAGCTCTAAAAATATATGAATACATTTTGTACTATTTTAATGACAGACTTCAGTAGAGAATACTTTATGATCACAGAATTTTTAATTGTCACATATACTCCATTCACTTTATAAAGTCTCCCAGTTGGCCATGATTTAGGTCTATCACGTTTTTGTAACTAAAACAATGGCAGGTTGGCACTTCTGAAATATCGTCAATGTCAAAACAATTCTCTGAGACGTTGCCAATTTCTACTCTGAACAATCAATATAATGATCCTTCTCAGACAAAATATTATCACAGATCATTATCTTCGAATAATAAAGAGCTCTTCACTTTGAAAGTGAAAATGCCAAAAGCAGTTTTGAAGAGACAAAGTATGAGGAAGTAATATACAGAACTGAAATCTGCAAGAGGAAAACTTCATTATGTCTTTGGACATGTTGAATTCTCCTTAGTTTCCTATCCTATCACTATATTTTATTAAGGTTTAACAGTGACTCGGGTTTTGTGGAACTACTACATTTTGATACTGGTGTATTTCATGTTCTGCAACAAGGTATTTACTTGTCTTCTGTAGGCTTATATCTTGACAATTTCGAAAAGTGGGGAATTACATGGCTACGTCCGTTTGTTTAGAAGTTTTCCTGCCGGGATATTCAGATACTTTCATTCTTTTTTCAAATGAACTATCACGAAGTAACGGACTACTGTATCCATTATTTTACATTAACATTTCAGCACTTGATTCTTGATTTCCGTACAAGAAAATAGCATAACTGAATCTTCCAATCAGTTTATATACCGTAACCGGGGGTTACTCTGAACGCAAGGGGTTACATTGAACAGATACGTTGTAAAATCAAAAATCCTCATAGCGGGCTTAGTTCACAAGCTAGCGACCTCTAGTTGGTACTCAACATTCAATTATTACATGTAGACGACGCTGCGATCGCGAAACGTTGTCAGGTTGGCTAACCTGAGCCGCTGCGCACCTTTTTATCGGAATGGTGAAATCAGCTGTTCTGAGAACAATCCTCAAACCTCCTCTGCCACAGTGATCGTGTTCTGAAATACCGTTTCAGGTAAGTTATATATTTGTTATCAATCTATTGGCAGCATTTTCTTTTTTGTTTCATATCTCTAACTCATTTCGTTGATTTTATATGGCTAATCGAGTAAAAAACAGGAACTTTGAGGGGTTACTTTGAAAATCGCGCTTTCGTCTATTTTTTGTTCATTAGGAGGAAGCCAACATGCCGCAAACTTATATTCGCAAGTTGGGAGCTCGGATGTACCGAAATTATTCACCAGAAATCCTTGCCAAGGCAGTAGAAAAGTGTTTAGCTGGAAAATCAACGATCAGGGCTGCTTCTACTGAGTGAGTTTTTTTTTTCTGTTTATGTAGGTACCTACTAGAACACAATCAAATCCATTGTTGTTCCTAATTACGAATATTTTCTTGTTTTAGATTCAACATTCCCACTGGAAATATTTGCATGTACAGTGGCGGAAACCGAAATGTGAACGATTTTTTTTTCTATTGTAAATATGGCTCCATCCATGTATATCTATGGCTATATCGCGCCCTCGTTGACAACAAAAACGTCAGAATTTATTGAGGTAATTTCAAATAAACGGAAATAATTATAAAATGCCCCGACATTTGAACTATGGTGAGAAAATGTGGGCAATTGCTAAACTGGAGGAGAATTGGTCGCTAAATGCGACAGCAGATGCCTTAAATGTCAGTAAAACTTGTATTTTCAACTTGAAGCGACGCTGTCAGGAAGGGAGCATTCAACGTCCGATTAGAGTTGGAATAGAAGAATATTGGATCGAAATGAAGACAATGCGCTTATCAATTATATTAAGGAGCATCCATTCGCAACTGCTGTTGAAGCGTGTCAGTTCACTGATTTCCCTGGATCCGTAAGAACAGCGCGAAATAGAATCAAGGAAGGTAACTTAAAAAACATTCTGCAGCAAAGAAGGCATTCTAAACAGAAGACCATAAAATGAAGAGATTGTGGTTCGCAAATGATTATTTAAATATGGATGACAATTTTTGGAGCACCGTAGTGTTTTCTGATGAAAAAACTTTTCAATCGTGCAGCAGTGGACAACTTCGAGTTTATAGACCCGAACCCGCATCTATGGAACAGGTGTCTGCTGGAAAATAGATGGGAGCTTAACAGGCGAACATTATCAAGAAATATTAGAAAATGTAATAATACCTTCGGTTACACAGGTGTTCCCTGAAAACTTTATATTTCAGCATGATAATTCTCCTATCCACATTTCGAATATAGTAAGACAATGGATGCAGGAAAAAAATATAATCGTTTTACCTTGGCCTGCAAGAAGTCCGGACATGAACCCTATGGAAAATATTTGGGAGCATATGGTAAAATTAATGTATACTCGAAATTTCAGACCAGCAAATGCCCAAGAATTATGGGAATCCATAGAAAATGTTTGGGAACATATATCTGATACGTATGATACAAGATCATTAGTTTTATCAATGAGGAGTCGCCTGGAAGCTGTTATAGCAGCAAATGGTGCTGCTATAAAATATTGATTATGTTGTTGCATCAATGGATATAAAATATTCAATCTCGTTGACTCGTTTTCATTCAGAGTTTAAATCAAGGATCGGCAACTGGTGGACCACGGTCCGTATTCGGACCGCAAGAAATCGAAACCTGTTCCTCCACAAATTTGAACTTATACCGATTCATAAAATAATGTGAAAACAATATTAAACAGATAAATATATGCCAGTGCTATGTTTGTCAATGTTTCTAGTATTTTACAAGAAATACAGCGATCGAAACTTAGTCTAGATACGTAATTGTTATTATTATTGTAATCCTGGACGTCGCAGCAATTTACCCAAATTATTCGGGCTCCACTTCAAATTACTTGCCGACCCCTGGTTTAAATGAACCTGCGAAGCGTTTGGGTTTGACACTTTCATGTACTAGCAATGCAAAACCACAGAATATAGCTATTCTGTGTCAAAGCCACATCTAATCAACTAAAAATAGCCAAATAAGCTCTGTAGAGTCGTTCACTTTTCGGTTTCCGGCACTGTACATGAAGGCGGCGAAGGCAAACGCAGCAGCTGCTAACCTCTCAATTGTAGCGAAATCGCCAGGACGTCCAACCGTATTTTCGGCTAAAGAGGAAAAACTTCTGTGCGCGCACATAGTGGCAGTTGGTATCTACGGCTTCCCATGCTCCTTGAGAGATGTAAATGTTTTCAATAAAGTTATAATTTTTGTAATTATTTGAGCATTCTTGAGTGAGCTCAGCGAAACAAAAACTGAATTTACAATTTTAGGAGCATTTCGATTAAAAAATAAACATTGCCAGGGGTTCACGAGCTAAACCGTGAAGGAAAACCTCATTATCAGGCGACATTATCCTTTTAAAAACTCATACTTGCATATTCAAGGGGTTTCTATGAACAGGGCGCCCAAAACTGGCGTTTTCTACGGTAAACGCACTCTTGTTCAAAGTAACCCCTTCTAAAGGGGTTAATTCTGAACAAAAAAAATATGCCCCCACCAACTTCTATTGAAGATAATGGAGTCGTACAAACAGGAAATTGAAGCTGAGATGATAAGCCATCGATTGGTTAAAAAATGTAACAAATATCTGCAGAAGTGTTTGCGCTGCAGTGAAATTGATGCAAAACTTGTTCAAAGTAACCCCCGGCTACGGTACGTGAAATATTTCCATAGTAACAAAAGATGAAAAATTTTCTTCAACAGTCGCCAGGTCTTTGGAATTGTTGAATTCACTAATATCTTCTCAAATTAATTATTTTTCCCAAGAAAATTCACATTGTAAAAAATACGTAATTACTACGACTTCTATATAGAGAGGACAACGTTGCGTGGTTATCTGACAGGAAAATGAGCATAACCTAACATTTTCAAAATATACACTGTGAAATGTGTCAACATTTCATGGCCAACCGGGAGACTTTATAAATGTGAATGGAGTATATTATGTATTCTATTGGAATTGAAATACGGAAAAACTTACGTCTAAAGTACGTTATTCACGAAATTCCGCGAAAATTAGTGGATCGGCATGCTACAAGTAATCTCCGAGTGTTAATTGAATCCGATTTGTACATTTAGAGTAGTAGTATGTAGCAAATAACAACAAAACTTCAGATGAGTTTAACTTCAAAACAATTTGGCCGATTATGCCAATTAGCGAACTTAAATGTCGCATTTTACACACGTCTTTATGTCGATATTCTACAAATAGTTACCAAGCTTCAATTTGATCGGGTCTGTATTTTTTGGGTTATCGAGAAAATAATAGTCCAGACGGGTATAACTCCGAAACCGTTGGGTCGATTATGGCCAACAACGAACTCAACTATCCCATTATGATGCGCAACCTACCCAAAAAATTGCAAGTAACCATTCCTTTTCGAAAGTTATCGAGGCTACGGTCACCCATCAAGCTACTGAACTCACCAAAGGCTGCTCGGATCTTGAACAACATAAATCCGATCGTGTTCAAACTTGGAACTTGGTAGTAGAGTTAGGTTTTGAAGGTTCTCGCAAAATTTTGGCGATGTCGGACGAATAGTTTCTGATATATAGAAATTTTTACAATGATTTTGTTTAAATTTTCCAGTGATACGATCCTCAAGACATTTTGCGTTGGCATTCTATAACTAATAACTATGTTTGAATTGGATCGGATACATATTTTTTGAGTGATATAACAACCAAATTTCAGATGCGTATAACTCCTTTAACTCCGTTAACCGTTTGGCCGATTATGCCTATTAACAATCTAAAATGTCACATTCAGATGCACAACCTACGCTAAAAATTTAAGTAAGTCGCTATCTCTTTTCGTTCTCTGGTTATCGTGACATAAATAATTTTTTTAATTTTCTAGTGATACGATTCTCACAAAATTTCACAAACGTCTTTGTGTCAATATTCTACAACTACCAATTCAATCGGATCTGTATTGGTTGATGACAAAATTATTACTAGGAAACCGTTGGGCCGATTATGCCCATTAACGAACTTAATCGTTCGAGACCATTATCGGTAAAAAATTCGAAAATTACAGACAGTTGGGCAAAATGTTAGCGCGATGTACCTCAGAACATACTCGCAAAAAGGAGAGAAAATTAAAAATGTTTGTTAATAAGTCCAAAAATTTTTTTATGAACTGTTGATCGGATGTTACTATATTACAATATTTTTGTTATTTTTAATGTGAATAAAATATTTTGACTTAGCAAACTAAGGCTTGATTGTTCTTGAGCATATTGTGTGTTAATTTTCCTTTTGTGTGATTCGTCTACTCTAATCGTTTATATTGATTTGTAACATTGAATAAATAAAATAATATTAGAAAATGGTTCACACCGTTGTTAATAAATCAACAATTTCAGAGCGTTCTGCCAATAAGGTCTTGAAATATGATTGTATAATTTTTATACTTATGCACACAGAAATCAAATTAACAAACATGGGATTATACAATTATTATTATAACAATTATACGAATCCATTTCGAGATCCTATTTGCAGGACACTCTGAACTTGTTGATTTATAAATAAAATAAAAAAATAAAACGGTCGCGAGGAGGTAGACAAAAAAATTTTTTTTCCAGTCTTCGGCAAATATTTGTTAATCACCTGCGGATATTGTGTTGGATGCGGAGTAATATTTTTGAATGCCCATTGCAGATTTTGATGCTGGGCCAAATGTCTAGTGAACACCCTCGATTGTTGGCACATCATTCTGAGTATACCGTAATAGGCTGGTAGCATAGCTCTGTTATACATAATAATTTCTTGGTCGTCATGATCGGCCCTACAACATTTTAATTCAATCAGACGTTCATTAACCATTAAACTTACTTACAGAATATAGTTGAATGCTATATTTTTGGTCACATGTGCATTTTGTAGCATGAGTTGAACGTTTTCCGGACAATCGGTGCACACGTGATTCCAAAAGGCCAGTAGTGCTTGTTTATTGTGATATGCGGGTATGGAAGGTTCTGATAGTTTTGGATGGAATAAATGCCAAAGCTGAATAAAATACTGGCCGAACTGAAAAAAATGGGACATATTAAAATGGTTTCGATCGAAAAGAATGCCAAGTAAATTACATGTTTCGATCACTTTGTTATTATAAAACAACTCAAATTCATTAAGTATCAGGTCCTATGGTCCATGGAAGCAAAATTCCCCTAAAATTATCAACGGATTCTAGGTATCGAAAGTTTTAAAAAATATCCCCACTGCCTTGTCGGTGTATTACCTACATGAGTCCATTTTCCTAGTAGGAATAGGCCCTTGGCTAGGTTCCTGGAACTCAGGGTCGTGTCGTCGCCCCCCATAGTGAGGTCTACCATTGTGTGTGCCCGAAGAGGGGGATAGCCGAGCCCTCTCTAGCGGGTGAGTCAGCTCTTTCATTCCTTTCAACCCCTGTGTGCCCCGGCACCCACCTGAACTCAACGTGGTTTCTGGCAGCCAAGGTTTCCAGGTGCTGTAGGCATTCCAGCACATGCCTGGAGTTAATTCTCCAGCTGGCTATTGCCTAAAGTGCTGCCTGACTGACCGAGAGAATACGAATGTTCCTATTGGAACAACCCATACGATTATTCTTCACGACACACGTCGTGATGGCTACCACTTCCGTCTGGAATATACACTCCAGCTCCAGGGCATCCATGTAGCTCACTGCGCGGTCTTTTTTTCCCCTCCGCGGGGGGCTTAAGTCCCAGCTTGAAGGAAGAATCCAATTTGTGAGTTACTGGACTCCAATTGCTCATTATGTTCAGTATCAGGTGACTAATAAGTCCCCCAATCCCATCGCGTTCGTATGACCGTTTCTCCAGACACCGTTTAGCTGCAGCCTGTAGGCCCCCAGCCTCGCTGCGGCTCTAACCAGAAGGTGAAGGCGAGGGAGTCCCACGAGAACCTCCATAGTCGCAGTTGGAGTTCTTTTCATTGCTCCAGTAACACAAAGCAAGGCCAGTCTCTGAACTTTCTCCAGCTCTTTCCCTTGGTAATCTTTGCTGAGAGTTTTGCGTTCCAGGCTAACTTGGTATCAAACATAACGACCAGGTAGCGTACCTCATCAGCCAGGTTTAGCTGCACACCAATGAGTTCGTGCGCTTTAATTCCCTCCAAATTCCTTTTGAGTGTGAACGGTGAAGTAATTGTTTTTGAGGGGTTAACCATGGGGTTTACCCTCTAGCACCTGCTTTGTACCACTTTCATAGCCTGGAGAGTTAACTCCGAGACTACCCTTGGAATCTTTCACCCGATTAATATGCAGATATCATCTGCATAACCCTGGGTGTAGAATCCGCTGTTATTCAGTTCCACCAAGACCCCGCCCAACACAAGGTTCCATTCCATAGCAGCGGGGAAATGAATCCCCCTGAGCCGTGCACCTAGGCGCAGTAACTCTTAAGGTTTCCCCGCACATCGACGCTTGTGCCTGTCGGCCATGCAGTGTGGAGATCTTGAAGATTATAACTTATTAGACAAACATTAATTCCGTATTTGTGACGCTTTCTTTGGAACAAACCGAGAAGTTATCATCCGGGGTAATATACAGGGTGTAACTAAAAAGTTCCGAAAAAATGTAAGAGGTGATCTCTAAAGATAACGCCATTCAAGCAATATTTAAAATCTTTCTTAAAAACCAAAAACTGAATGAAATTAATCAAACATTATATGCGAGTGAGAAGGCACCTTATGTTTGCAAGGGGTAGAAAAAGCTACCCCTAAAATTAGTTTCGCAAAAAAATGTTTTCCTTATTCATATTATACCACTTAAAAATTAATTTTATACAGGGTGAGTCTTTGACCACTGCATTAATTTTAACCAAAAATTCTTCTCATCAAATGAAACACTTTTTTCTTTTACCATTTTTCCAGATTCGGCTCAGGTAAAAAGTTACAAGCGTTTAAAGGTTTCACAATGTGCTAATACACTCCCGCATATAAATTATCTATGACATTGTTGGCGGACGAGAATAAGGCATGGTAACGTGGTTTACAGCTTGATTCGGAATTCCAACGCTCAGGGACGGATCCATAAAAGTAGTGAAATTTCTGGAGTTTTCCATTTTAAAACATTCACCCACGGTTTCTGAAAGGCTGATCAACACAAATGTTAACTAATCAGTGATCAATCTCTTGTTAACCCTAATCTGAGTTGCGCAAAGCGCGAAAACTCGGACTGATTTGACTTGACATTAACGGTTCTGTTAACTTTGACCAGCCTTTCAGAAACCGAGTGTATATGAAGAATATCTCGAAAACGGTGCGTTTAAGGAGAAATGATGAAGAATAATATAATGTTCTAAAACGATGGAATATTCTTGAAATGACTCAAGAAAAACTTTATATGCTTTCTTTATGCTAATTTCATTTAGTTTTATGAATCCACGAGTCCATAACTAGAAAACCAGTAGAAGTAGAAAATAACTAATATTTGGAAAATATGTATCATAGTTATAGGAAATTTTACGCCAACATTCATTTTATTCGAAAGAAGGATGTCAAAGCTACAAAATAAAAACTGATTTTTTTTCAAAATTTCAACAGCCTGTATCTTTTTACCTGAGCTGCATTTGGAAAAATGTTAAATGAAAAAAGTGTTTCATTTCATTAGAGGAATCTTTGGTTAAAATTAATGCAGTGGTCAAAGACTCACCCTGTATATCTTGTTTCACTCTGAACAAATAAGTTCTCCTGTAGTTTCTTGATAATATTCACGGTTTTTGAGAAAAAATAAATTATCAACAGGTACATACTTAAGTTGTATAATATGCTGGAATTATTTTCGGACTTAAATTTGTCCAGTAAGCCGATATCATGTCGATATTTTTATTGAGAACTGGTACATATATTAAATTAATGTAGCAAAACAAAGAATTACAAAATTTTCAAAAATTAAATGATATCATATTAGATGTTGACAGTGGCGTCCTTCAGCCGTTTACACCCTCTACTTCAACACCCTAGATTTCATTGAACTTGATGCTATAGACCACATTAGTTAGGTTAGGTGGGAATTTTTAATTACGACCCATCTGTGGATCCAGCATTAAATTCCCCATGCATTTCTTATGGACCTAAAATGTACGCGAATCTCTCGCCTGCCTTTATATGCTTTGACTAATTTCTTAAGGTTTATTTCTATTGAAACAGATTCAGTGAACCTTTCTCAACAATCTAGAATCAAGTTTTCATAACAAAATTGGATATTTCCAAAATAATTAGTGAAAATAAAAGTGTTGAGCAAATTCGATTGACGTATGTCTTAGCTCACTCGAAATCAGTCAAAAATAATAACATAACCCCTGGTTTTCCTATCACGCTGACGGTCAGCGCGTAGCTTGTCAGCGTTGATCGGTCAGCTCAATGAATACATTGAATGGCGCGTCGGCGCCAGCTAGTCAGCGGCGCCGACGCGCCGGCGCGTACGGGCGCGTATAGCTCAGCGCTGACGGCCGTCAGCGCTGGTGGGTCTGCGTGACTCGAATACGCTACCTATAGCTACATACATATTGACCCATCAGCGCCGACCGTCAGCGTGATAGGAAAACCAGCCTTAATCGGCCGTGTAATGACACGAAACAAAAGTCATCTACGACATACGGAAATCTTTCGAACTACGATGGTTTCAATTTTGATTTAAGGATAAATAGAAGTAGAATTTGACGTGGAAAGAACATGAGAACATGCACTAAAGATGAAGGTACCCAATATTTGATGTCTCTGTACTAACATTCTCTTTTAAACCGGGTGGTTTCATATATAAGTTGAACCTCCATAAGACTTCCATGTTAAAAAATTTGAATATGGATCTACCGCCAAGAAAATGATTCTCAGTAATCATTAAAGGATACTGTGGGAGGTATACTCATTTTTAAAAGGTTTCTTTCTGGGTTTTCTCCCCCAAACTCTGAAAATTCTCGAATTTCAGAATAACTATCAACAAAATAATTCTGAAGATTTCGCTAAAGAGTCTGATATAGACTCCGAAACGTTACGATAGTTGTTTCTTCGTTGATGTTGTTTCGTTGTTGTTTGTTAGGCAACATTTATCGATTGATTGCTTCTGACAAATATCTTGTGTTTCTTACGCAGAAGCAAATCACAAAATAATAATTTTTTTATTTTATAGATATTTTTCAGAGTTTGGGAGAGAAAACCCAGAAAGAAACCTTTTAATAAGAAGAGAGATAGGGTTTTTTTGCTGAGGTTTTTTCCCTAAGCTCTAGTATCATATATCAAATTATATGGTACCCCGTTACACTAACCTCTGCTAACACTTTTTTCATACACATGCTTTATTGTTAGATGAAAAATTAATTGTAATGCTCAAGTTCAAAAGAATATATATATATATATATATATATATATATAAGAATGATTCTAACCTAACTTATGTGGTCTATACCAATGAAGATTCACTATGTTCATTAAATCCAGTCTATTTTCAGTGGAGAAGCATAAATTAAAAAATCACTTACCAACAATTTTTCAGTACGACCAATACAACAATACATAAGGAGGGCAAAATACGTTGTCAGTTTCATGGTACCATGTTGCTGCATATCAGTGTAATGTTTTGCCGCTGATAATAACCTCAAAAGGCCCGTGTAAATCTGATGTAAAACAACTTGTGCTTCGGGTGTCAGCTGTGCCTCCCTTTGGAGTCTGTGATGTGTTGCTCGAAATCCTTGGCGAAAAGGCGTACTTGGAACTAGCGAAACCAACAAATATCCGGCAGCTAGAACAATAATTACCGAGTTTATATCTGAAATACCCAGGATGTGGATCTTTCCAGCTCATTACAGTGTCCAATGAACATTCGACACATGCTTGCCTATGTCTATGCCTTTATTCGAGGATTCTAACACTATCTGGGATACTAGTTCAGGGCCGGATTCAATAATGCAGTTTAATTTCTGAAATTCATCGGAGAATATCCCGAAAGCGGTGCATTTTACGAGAAATGATGAAGATTAATTAATTTTCTTAAATGAAAGTTATGTAGTTAAGATAAACTTAATCTACAGGGGTTTGACCCTGCCACTTACCATTTCTGACCCTCTGGTTGTTGTGTGCGATCAAGAAATGCTCTAACCAAGAATCCATCGAACCCAACACCCATTGGTGTACTAATCTATTTCTTGTTACTTGTAAGGCTAACCAGTCCAATGCAGAGTACGGACAACTCTCTGCTGCCTCCCACACTTTTTGAAGCACCAACTGCGTGAAACACGGTTGGTTCGAAGAAGCACTAGTTGCTATAGAAGTATTTTCGGTTAGTAACGTCAATATTTTGAAGAATGGCTGGCAGGTCTGTAAAAAATATCAAATGTTATTTCGTCCCTTGTCTCCTTATACACTGCCCAAAACTTTGACAATGGTCTGCGTTCAATCAGTGAAAGATTATAAAGAATAGGCTGTGAAGGTTTTAGGAAAATATACTCAATGGCATAAGAATTGTTACACAGAAAAAATAATTTCTTCAACTTCATTTATTGGCAATGCGGTATACCCTTATTACACTATGCCTTTTTCATGTCTATATTTGCGCCTATTTTCATGGCTATTTGTTGATTGAATTTCCCCCCGAATGAGTGGCACTATTACACCGCGCTTTATTCGCGCTTGTTTCAGGCAGTAATTTTAGAGCTGCAAACATTGAAGAAATTCACATATTTACCTACCTCAAGTTCTTGTTTTGTTTGTATATTTTTAAAGCAATACCATAGTGTTTTAAGAATGTACGAATAAACGTTTAATATGCTACTACATAGAGTGCAAATTCACATACAGAAAAAAGACACTGTAATTCCAGAAAACATTTCTCCAAAAACGAAATTAATTATTACTTTGCGATACTAGGCTACTGGTGAAAACTTCGTATCACTCGGGGCCATCACAGATTATCTGGCCCTCGTAAGTTTAGTTTACGTCCTCAGAGTAATAAACATACATTTATTATTGAATTTACGAAGGCTGCGATTCAAAGGATAAACTAGGTTATGTTAAGACGTCAAGTCAGACAGATAAATATTGTGTTGGTAGACATGACATTTCGACAAAAAGGCTTGAAATCCCCACGTTTCAGGGAGAACAAATAGATCCAGTTCTATTTATTTTCAAACCTGAAACAGTCTACAAAATAGTCCCGGGCGCTTGCGTATTTCTTCGAAATTTTAGGCGCAGTCAGTCAGGTGACAAATAGGCACGAAAAAGGCATAGTGTAATAGGGATATCAGTCTTACATCACAAATTAAACGATATCATTTGCGAGAAACTTTATGAACATGTAATGAGTATAGCTCCCTAGTTCCCTACCCCTCACTAACTAAAGAAGTCCTACTACTAAGTAGGAGTAAGCTGAGGGCAGTAACTGGCCTACTAACCGGACACTACCCTGAGAAAGCACCTGCACAACATGAGGATTCTCCGAGAAGACCCTATTTGTAGGAGATGTGGGGACGCAGACGAAACTGCCTCACTTGTCATATACATATCGACGGCTAAAGTGCAGGACATCGTATCATTATTTTGAGCAAATATGCAGGAGAGACAAAAGACAAGTAAAAACAAGTACGCACGTGCAATTTTTTCGAATTCACTACCTCAGTCAATATACCTGTATACATGTTTATTGAATTACAGGTAGTGAATTCGAAAAAAATTACCCTGCATACTTGTTTTTTGTCTCTCCTGCATATTTGCTCATAATAATGATACGAGGTCCTGCACTTTAGCCGTCGATATATTGTATTTGTATATTGTTGTAGGGGGTAACGTTGCACTGCGACCTTAAGGTCTATTGTGCCCACCCGTGAGAGCTGTAGATGTCATCACCATCTACAGCTCGTCTTCCAGTTCCAGAGTTCTGATGAACTCCAGTATCTGGGATGGCTTCAAGGAGGCTACGTCTTCGCTCCTGCAGATTTGTTGCGTCGGTTTGAGATGGCGAGGCATTCCGTTATCAAGTGATCAGTAGTTTCATACTCCTCCCAACAGAATCTGCACTAGTCCGTTTCTGCCAGCCCTAATCTCATCATATGCTTCCTAAGGCCGCAGTGCCCTGTGAGGAAACCAGTGAGGAGGTGCAGAGTGTTCTTACTGATGTCCAAGTATTTCTTGGATCTGACAGTATCAAAGTTCCAGAGGAATTTTTTGGAGTGATACATTCCGGGGAGAGATATCCAGAAAATACCTCTTTCAGTTTCTTCTTTCATCCGAAATTCATTTTTGTAGGTATATCTACCAAACCCAGAGTAAGGTTCCGGGCCAATAAAAGGGGTTCGTGCTCCTTTCTTGGCAAGTGTGTGGGCCTCCTCATTTCCTTCAATTCCCGCGTGACCAGGAGCCCAGACCAAGGAGAGCCTATGGTCCTTGCCTACTTCATTGAGTTTTCTTCGGCACTCCCTTATTAGCTTGGACTCGATAACATGGGAACTCAGAGCTTTAATAGCAGCTGGAGTGGATCACATCTCTGATAGTTTCTTTCTAGGTTCATTTCCACGCATCTTTCTGTTGCAAGTACTTCTGCCTGAAAGATGCTCAGATAGAAGCCTAGCGATGGTGAGCATTTGGTGCCTGGCCCATATACTCCAGCGTCAGCTCCTGTGGTGGTTTTTGAACCGTCTGTGGACCATTTAATGGCATTTCTTTTAAGAACTTGGGGGTTGGATTCCCTGTTCCAGTCTTTTCCTACCGAGCATCGTAGTGAAGTCTTACTGGACTGTCCAGCCCACACACGATGCAGACTTCACTACTGAGTGCCAGAAACCGTGCGAGGAACCTAGTCAAGGGCCTAAACCTACTTGCTATGAAAATGGACCTTATGTTAGTAATACACCGACAAGGCAGTGGGGACGTTACATGAGACCCATATAATATCAACGATGCAGGACTTAGCTCGGTTAAGTAAACCTGAGCTGCAGGGGATCGACTATGGCAGCGAGCAACCCAAGTTCAAGGGGATCAACCATGAGATCCTGTCAGCTAATGGGGGACAGACTGAGGTGCAATAAGCCTCTACTATAGGCTGCAGCACGAGCTACTCGCTAAATCGGCATCGGTCTAGCACAAACAAATAAACAAGACCCCTAGCTAAAATCCTGTATACGTCTGGGCGTTCGATGGAATTCAAATCCGATGAACGAGGTGGCCACGGAAACCATTAACAGCTGCTTATTGGAGAAAATCCATAGTTCGACTAGCAATACGAGGAAGTACGTTGTCTCGTTAAAAAAAACATTGTGAAAGCATTGTCGTGAGGTCAGTCTGCTTTGCCGCGCTTGTTTAAATTCATAGCCATAGAGGTTTATCCATCGCGGTACTGAGTTCGTACCCCTTATAAGTTATTCTAAACTACTTCTAAAATCACTGAGTATAGATACATGTAAAATATTGCATCGCAGTTTTTGGCGCTCTAGTTCCTCGGAACTGAGTGCTTATCAATTTGCCCAAATGTCTGTAATTTTCGAATTTTTGGCTGAAAATGGTCTCAAACGATTTGGTTCGACTCACTGATCAAGAATCCGAGGTCGAAATCGATTCTGTCCGGCCGGCCGTAGGCACGATAACTCTCGAACTAAAGGAGTTAGAGGATTGAAATTTGCAAGGTGGGTTTGGAGCGTAAATATCTCGGACAAGTTCGTTAATGGGCGAAATCCATAAAGCGGTTTCGGAGTTATGGCCAATTTTAGTAAAAACATTTTTTATGAATATTTCCGAAACCGATCACTCGATCTATCTGAAATTTAGCATCAAATTGTAGAATCATGACCTTTATACGCATGTGAAGTTTTGTATTGACCAGGTTACCGCAAAGTGTAAAAAAAAAATTTGAAAATTCTAAAAAATTTTTTCTACAATAACTCTCGAACGGAATGAGCTAGGCAGTTGAAATTTTCAGAGTAGGTTAGGGAGATAAATATCTCGGTTAAGTTCGTTATTGGGCATAATAGGCCAGATGGTTTCGGAGTAACGAAAAAATGAACTTTTTTTTAAGTAACAAATTTCAAATTCAATTTTTATTTAAGATGCAGTTTCACCATAAAAATCCATTGATATCATTTTCAACTCCAACAAGTTAATACTTTCGGAGATATGATTTTTCGAAATTTCAATAATGAATCGTACTTCTATGTTTTCCCAGAATGTTATAATTATTCTATCTAAGCTTTATTATATGATCTGTGTTCATACTCGTTCATGTCATCCTGTTCTATAAGAGAGAGTCAAATTCATTTAAGGTATTTTAATTTGATTTCTTCCATGGTGCAGTTCTCATTCTCAGATTGCTCATTTAATCTTGATAAATAAACTATTATTTGAATTGAATTTCCTATATGATGCAGTTCTATCATAAGAATACATTGATATAATTCCCAACTCTGAGAAACCAATACTTTCGGAGATATAATTTGTCTGTTTGGACTAGAGCGCCAGAAAGCTCCTGTCCACAGGGCTTGAACCCATTTTTATTATTTAAAGCACCTTATATAAATGCGTCAGTGACATAATACTACAAATCAGCCGCAGTGTCCAACGAAATAGCGAGATATAAAAATACGTACAGAAAACATAAAACTTGGTTATTCATGCATAGGAGTAAAAAAAATTATTGACTCACCTCTGAATGACGTGAAATAGCTTGAGAAATCATAGATATTATAGATTGAGCTAGTGAATTATTATTTCGACTAAGAGAATGGACAAGATTTCTCGTTTGATGAAGATTTATATTATCCTTTATTTGTTGGTATAGAAACGGAAAGCCCTGAAAAACAGCATGTTACTGTAAAGATTGTTTAAATTATAATTTGACCCATTTACCTTGCCTGTTGCTACAGCTTCATAATCGCTATCGCTCAAGTTTATTTTCATATTAGAGTCTCTACTTTTTTCAACCAAAGAAGCGATCAAAGTTATCATTTTATCTAAAGACGCAGGCTTATATTTATCGGTTGGGAGAGCGATCATTTCCTCTTCTTCTTCACCTTCACTTACGTCAACCTACAAATATAATTGATTACCAGTTTATAAGAATAATATCATACAATAGAGAGAAAAACACAAAGAAAAAATCAGAAAATTCTCTAACTATAGTAGCTTTCTATTTGACGCTGTATCACTTCCAAAGTGATGCGAAATCAGTGGATCTGTGTTCTATTTGACAATGTTGTGATTTTGAATTGATGCGCATCACTTCCAACTAATGTTGCTCCTGGTGGAATCAGTGTCATTGGTCAAGTAATGCGAAAAAGTCCTTCTATTTGTCAAATTCACATCAGTTCGAAGTGAAGAAATTCGGAAATTAATCAGTCAAATAGAAAGCTAGGAATAAAACAAAATAAATCGAACATATCATGATATCAGGAAATCGGGTTTCACAAAGCTTTGA
The DNA here is from genome assembly GCA_937662695.2 of Halyzia sedecimguttata. Taxonomy (NCBI): domain Eukaryota; kingdom Metazoa; phylum Arthropoda; class Insecta; order Coleoptera; family Coccinellidae; genus Halyzia; species Halyzia sedecimguttata. The sequence goes on along the minus strand of OW569412.2, from coordinate 97,751,924 downwards.
TTAGCTAGATTAAATTCGATGGTTGCATTAAAACTGGGAATTGACATAGAATGACAATGATTCAGCAAAGTTTCGTGAAACCCACCTGCTATACTCCATTCACTTTTATAGTCTCCCGGTTGGCCATGAAAGTTTGACACATTTCACCATGTATATTTTGAAAATGTTAGGTTATAGTAATTTTCCTGTCAGATAACTACGCAACGTTGCCCTCTCTACATAGAGGTCGTGCTAATTACGCATTTTCAAAATGTGAATTTACTTCGAAAAAATAATTAATTTGAGAAGATATTATGTGAATTCACCAATTCCAAAGAATTGGCGACTGTTGAAGAAAATGTTTCCTCTGTTGATACTGGAAGTATTTCACATATATAAACTGATTGGAAGATTCAGTTATGCTATTTTCTTGTACGGAAATCAAGAATGAAGTGTTGAAATTTTAATGAATAATAATGGATAGAGTAGTCCGTTACTTTGTGATAGTTCATTCGAAAAAAGAATAAAAGTACCTGAATAACCTGGCAGGATAAATTCTAAACGAACAAACGTATCTATGGAATTCTCCACTTTTCAAAATTCCCAAGAAATAAGCCTACAGAAGACATTTAAATACGTTGTTGCACAACTTGAAATACACCAGTTTCAAAATGTAGTAGTACTACGAAACCCGAGTCACTGTTAAACCTTAATAAAATATAGCAATGGGATAGGAAACTAAGTAATTTCATTTGAGAGTTCAACATGCCCTGAGACAGAATGAAGTTTTCCTATTGCAGATTTCAGTTCTGTATAGATACTCTGTCTCTGCTTCTTCAAAACTGCTTTCGGCATTTTCAATTTCAAAGCGAAGAGTTCTTTATTGTTCGAAGATAATGGTCTGTGATAATTTCTTGTCCAAGATGGAACATTATGTTGAGAGTAGAAATTGGCAACGTCTCGGAGAATTGTTTTGACACTGACGATATTTCAGAAGTGCCAACCTGTCTCAGTTTTAGTTACAAAAACGTGATATTCCTAAATCATGGCCAACCGGGAGACTTTCTAAAAGTGAATGGAGTATAGGTGCATTTTCATGTTTGCACTCGACGCTAGCGACAAATGCGGTCACGTGTTACGTTTTGGAATGGAACCATAGATTCTGTGATGGAATGCCATCGGAAATGAAACGTCTAGCGTCAACAAAGAGCGTCAAGCGATAAAGTATTACAATCAGCCCTATTCTGTAACTTCAAATCGAATAGAGATGGTATGCATCGAATAGAAATACACCGGTCGAATCAGAATCGCTTCAAATTGGTATTCTCTGTAACTCAACTTGAATTCTATTATCGAGATCTGAAATAGAAATTGAATAGAATTCCTCTCTACCGCCTAAACCATATCGGAATCGCTTTACGAGATCGGAACCATGAGCGGGAGCATGCGCCGTCGCCGTATTTTGACATATGAAATCGACGAATTCAATTTAGCGTTTGTAAATACGGAAAAGTTTAATAGGTGTTTTGCCATAAGAAGGAACTATTTTAAAACAAGTATCGATTAATCAGTGTGAAAAACATGGATATCATCTATGAATTACGTTCGGCGATAGAAGAAAAAATCGAACTGAAAATGTTCAGAATGGAACGTCGTGAACTTAGGGATACCAGATAGTAATCCTTTTGAATTCGCAGAAGAAATATTTAGGAAGCTTTACCGTTTACCTTAAACAATTGCTGTCGATTTCATAAATGAAGTAAAATTTCACTTTGAACAACCAATTCTGACGACTGCCGAATCATTTGAAGCTTTTGGAGAATTGTAATTTCTTTCTGTTTTTAAATTCCACGGGATAAATTGAAAATTTATTCACTTCGCTTTTTATTAAAAAAAAAACCTCCCTTTCTTTTCTTTTTACGCGCTTGTTCCGCCAGAAACAGTGTGTTATTGTTTTCTACTAAAATTCATGAAAGTAAACTGCATATCTTTATGAAATTTGCTAGGTTAAGTTACCCAAAATAAACAAACTGATAAATGTCAGTGGTTATTAAGGGCGAGATTTGCGTGCACATGCAACGTTGCCGGCTACTTCCAAGAGCGTCGAATAGAAATAAGAATTCCGATTCTGCAGCGTCTTCTACATTGGTTATAGAATACCAAAATTGGACGCGATAGAAGAGAAACATTCCAATTTGTCAGATTACGATCCGATGCGTTCATTTCTATCCGAGTTACAGAATAGGGCTGAATATTTAGCTTTGACTTTTGACGCAACTTGTTGACGCCCTATTTCAGATGGCGTTCCATCACAGAATCTGTGGTTCCATTCTAAATTGTTGTTAAATTACGAATTGTGGTTTATATTTTCTGAGATATCGAGGTTCATTATTCTCAAATATATGTCCCCTGAAAATGACTGGAAAGGAAAATTATGAAAGAATTTTTACATACGAAATCATTTGCTTTCTGGCCCAAATAGAAATTCACTGTTGTACTGATAGCGCCAACTGCAAGGAGAAATTTGCACTCTTCCTCTCCCATCTTGCTGAACTCATACAGAAAACCGAAATATTCAGTTAGGTGTTTGAGGTGGGCTTTAGCGCCGTGCTCCATCTGAAAATCAGGAAATTTCTATGATATCCAATCAGAATATCGAGCACCAAGAAGTATCTTACAAGTGACAACAAGGTTTTGATGAATCTTGTTATACAAGACGCATTTCCTATCTTCGTAGATTCAACATTGTCTCTCTGATCTTCTGAAACATCTTGGTCTATTTGCAGATAGAGTGATGAGTGTGTGGGTCTGATGGTAAAAAGGTGTATGTTAATAATAATCAATATATGCATCTACAGGGTGTTTCACCAAAGCCCACTATAGAGATAGCCTGGAACACAGTCTGACAACGCCGCAATTTATAGTCTCTTAGAGGCATACTTCTTCAATGCGGTAGCGCTGGATATCCTGTATATTTCCAATTTAAAACTCTAGTGAACTAATTGAATAGGATTTCTTGCTTGGAATCCCTGGATGAATAGACAATATGAGATCCTACTTTTTCAATAAATTGAATAACTACATTTCATTCTGCACAATATTATTGAGATCAAGTTGAAATAGAAACCTAGGTAGTTGTTATTCAATTCATTGTTCAGCAAGAACCACGAGAAGGTGTAGGGTTAACTATTGGCAAAAAAATTATAAACTTGAATGAAATTCTCAAAACAAAAATATATTCCCAAACATAACTATTATATAAGACTAATAAGGTAGGCTAATGAAAATTGTGATAATCATCTTAGAGTTTGTCTTGTTTTAGTTCTTAATATGATGATGAGTTTCTGCTATCTACAAATGTTTCTGTTTATTTTCCATTCGGTGGGCAATAACATTGAAATTAGTATTTTCTACAAAATTTTTGCGAAAACAGAACAAAGTGAATTTAGAATGATTTGCAAGTGTAAACCACAACTACAAGTCACTGTGATTTCAGAATATCATTTCAATGCTACAAAGAGTAAATTCACATAAAATTATTTTTTGATCTGAACTGTGTAAAAATGTTGATAAAACAAATTGATAAATTCCGAATCTCTATCCCCATTAATTATATTAATGTAGCGGGAAATCAGATTAGTAAGTTCAGACCATCTGCTCGGGGTAAGATCGTAAGGAAGAATCTATTTCAAATCACTGAACATTCTTAATGATAATGAATAATTCAAGATGAATAAGGTCCTTATTGATTTCAACCGAAGCATCTATAGATGCAGACTTTTGGAAATTGAATACATATAAAAATAAATAGATTATTTGAGCTTCTTGATCTTCCATCCAGATGTATCAATTTTTGTTGAAAAATTATTAGAAAGGTCATCAAAATCTTTTATAAAATTGGAAGAAATGAAAGTTCTATTTCACTCATATTTCTAGTCCATCTTGTTATCTATAGTGTCAACTATCAACTGAAATGTACTCATCTCGAAGTAGAAATAATCCAAAGGAAATTTCACTATTTACACACTGCAGTTTAATCACGGAACATATAAATATCAAATATCCGACCATATTTATCACTGCATTGCATTAATTCACATTTGACACCGTTATACACAAAAATACCACGAAATGCCTGCGAAAAACCATAATGGTTAACTCCAGAATCAGAATTAATCGTCCATTTACAATAACAACGTTCGACTGAATCGCCTGGCGTACGACTCAGAGCGGTGTTGCCATTTTATCATCTTCCAGGCTAGTAGATATAAGGGGCTGTGGTTTCACTAATGATTGCACAGGCTTTCAGTGCAGATGCAGGGCATTTTGGTGAGTCTAAATCAGTATTCGAAATATGTCCTACCTATATTCGTTTAAGAGATACAGGCTGTTTTATGTATTTTATCAAAAACTTTCAATCGGCATAACTCTTGAACGCCTGCATGGATCTTCATGAAAATTTCAGGGAATGAGTATCGGCCTATGCCTAATATTCGCTCATAATTACCTGTTGATAGCGCAGGTACGAACTGAGAAAATGATTTTCTTTATTCCACATCTTTTAAAACACCCTGTACATCAAATTTTCAAGAAGTGATATCTTTCTCAGAATCTACAATAAGTACTCTTTCAAACAAGCCTATGGGCAATAATGGCACACTTCGTATCAATATTTTATGAACCATTGAATATTTGTAAATTTTCAATTTATAATAAACACGGACTTGTGAATCTCCGAATAATGCGTTGATTCATATTGAATCGACTAAAATTCTCAGTAACATCACATAATTATAGTGCTGTATCTTATTCTATCCAATACATGCATTTAGGATTTCCACATTTGATTACCTATGTACCTGAAAATAGAATCGATAGAAATACTCATTTTCAAATGATTCATCTTTGAAAATTCGTCTTTCGAATAATTAAAAAACATATGTTAGCATAATTGAAGATTTTATGCCACACAACCGAAAACTCGAATTATATGTATATTCCGAAATGTGAGCAAAGTGAGAAAAATCACAGAAGTTTGTTCCGAAATTGATTTATCTCGGCATTTTCCCAGAAGATTCTTGTATTTCGGTACAGATCATAAGTTCCCTCAGATCTCTTACTTCATGTTCTGTACCGAAATATAAGATCTTATAAGAAAATGGTGGGAGAAAACAATTTCGGAACAAGCTTCTGAAATGTTTCTCACTTCGCTCACATTTCGGAATACACATTAAGTATGAAGGAATAGACCACAATAGTTAGGTTAGAATCATTCTATTGGCAGGAGATCCATATTAGAATTTTTTAACATGGAAGTTCAACTTTGAGATGAAACCACCCTATTTAAAAGAGAATGTTAGTACAGAGAAATCATCATTAGTGCATGTTTTCATGTTCTTTCCACATAAAAATCTATTTTTGTTTATCCTTAAATCAAAATTGAAACCAGTGTAGTTCGAAAGATTTCCGTATGTCGTGGATGACTTCTGTTGTGCGTCATTACAAGGCCGATTTAGGGTTATGTTATTATTTTTGACTGATTTTGAGTGAGCTAAGACATACGTCAATCGAATTTGGTGAACATTTTTATCATCATCATCATCATCAATCGACCAATCGCGTCCACTGCTGGACATAGGTCTCCCGTAGTTTCTTCCATTCTTGCCGATCCTGCGCTGCCTCTATCCAGTTGGTCTTTATCCTTTTGATATCATCTGTCCATCTGGTTGGTGGACGGCCTCTACTTCTGTATGCGTCTTGACGCGGTCTCCACTCAAGTATCCTCTTTGTCCAGCGATTGTCCGAAAGTCGCGCCACATGACCGGCCCAGTTCCATTTTAAGGTTGTTATGCGGGTAACTGCGTCCGTCACTCCGGATCTCTCCCTTAATGTTATATTTGGGATCCTGTCTCTTAGCGACACACCCAACATCGACCTCTCCATTTTTCTCTGCGCGATACTTATTCTATTTGTAGTGTTCTTTGTTAGGGTAAGCGTTTCGGCCCCGTATGTAAGCACAGGCAACACGCACTGGTCGAGTACTTTCCTTTTTAGGCATAATGGAATGTCTGATTTAAAGATATTGCGCAGCTTTCCAAAGGCCGCCCATGTTAGGCCTATTCTTCTCGATATTTCACGAGTTTGGTTGTCTCTACCAATAGAGATTTCATGACCAAGGTATTTATAAGAGCTTACTTGCTCTATGCTTACTGCGTATATCTTGAGTGCTTCACTCATAACAAGGTTTGTCATGTATTGAGTTTTGCTAGTGTTGATTTTGAGTCCAACAGAGTTCGATGCCTCCCCGAGCCTGTGTAGCATCTGCTTTGCTTCGTCCATACCATCAGCGATAATTAAAATATCGTCGGCGAATCTCAGATGGTTTAGTTTTTCGCCATCTATGTTTATGCCCATATCACCAAAGTTGGCCTGTTTGAACATATATTCCAGGAGGTTTGTGAATAATTTTGGCGATATGACATCTCCCTGGCGTACACCTCGTGCAACATCAAAGTCCTGTGAATCATCCTGCAGCCTAACACAAGCTTTTGCTCTTTGGTACACGTGTTTGATGACCTCTATATATCTATGATCGATACGGCACTGAGCAAGGGCTTGCAGCATTTTATGTAATTCTACTGTGTCGAACGCCTTTTCGTAGTCGACGAAAATTATGCAGAGGGGTTTATTATACTCGATGCATTTCTCGATAAGAGACTTGACTACTTGTAGATGGTCATTTGTGCCAAATCCGGCTCGAAAGCCAGCTTGCTCTCGGGGTTGGTATAGGTCGAATTTATTTGTTAACCTCTTGCCAATGATTCTCATAAATAGCTTATACATATGCGACAGTAAACTAATGGGTCTGTAATTCTGCAGATTGGTGATGTCTCCCTTCTTATGCAGCATTATAATTATTGCCCGATCCCATTGGGAAGGTGTTGTCCCAGTTTGTAGGCAACCATCAAATAACTTGCATAATGCACTTAATAACGTAGTTCCACCGAGTTTTAGGGACTCGACTGCTACGCCGTCGTCGCCAATTGCTTTATTGTTTTTCATATCATTTTTATATTTATTTATATTTTTATATTTATTAATTATTTTGGAAATATACAATTTTGTCATGAAAACTTGATTCTAGATTGTTGAGAAAGGTTCACTGAAACTATTACAACCGAAATAAACCCTAAGAAATTAGCCAAAGTATCTAAAAACAGACGAGAACTCTAGTGCTTTTAATCTATCGGCAGCTTCCTGAATATCAAATATAGGATAAATTACATAATTTTTGGAGACGAAATCAGATACGAAATGATTTTGAGAAATTTCTTAAAAAGCAGTGACGTGCAGTAAGGAGCTTTTGCGCGAATGTTTTATTGTCTATAGACCAAATTAGTTCGGTTAGAATCAATCCCTTGGCGGGAAACCCATATTCAAAATTTTTAACATGGAAGTTCCACTTTGAGATGAAACCAACCTATTTAAAAGAGAATGTTGGTACAGACATCAAGTATTGGGTACCTTCATCATCAGTGCATGTTTTCATGTTCTTTCCACATCAAATTCTACTTCTATTTATCCTTAAATCAAAATTGAAACCAGTGTAGTTCGAAAGATTTCCGTATGTAGTAGATGAATTCTGTTGTGCGTCATTACGAGGCCGATTTAGGGTTATGTTATTATTTTTGACTGATTTCGAATGAGCTAAGAGATACGTCAATCGAATTTGGTGAACACTTTTATATTCATTAATTATTTTCGAAATATACAAATTTGTTATGAGAACTTGATTCTAGATTGTTGAGAAAGTTTCACTGAATCGATTTCAACCTAAATAAACCTTAAGAAACTAGTCAAAGTATCTAAAAACAAGCGATAAATTCCAGTAAATTTTAGGTCTATAAGAAATGCATGGGGAATTCAGTGCTCGGATCCACGGATGGATCGTAATTCAAATTTCCCGCCTAACCTAACTAATGTGGTCTCTTGTTGCGAGGGTTTTGGTTCCTTAGACCGATATGGGTTGAATTCAGGGTTGTGCTCGAATATTAACTCCACGGAATAGAGTAGAGTTTTTGAAGGTTTGACAAGATTTACTCTGGAGTATACTCTGACATTGACAGAAGGTGCCAATATCGGAATATAGGTTATGTTGGTTTAAGAAAGAACCTATTATTATTGTTTTCTTCACATATATGTAACTCTAATCATAAATATATATTGTGGGCAGTATTAAAACTATTAAATTACCTCACAGAACATTCATAAAACAGTGGGGCAAAGATACGAGATTTTCCGTCCCATGAGTTACGTCAATTTTGACAGGAGTAAAATGAACTCCGAGTTGAATACTCCGACTTTTCGAACGACAGTCATAGAGTAAAATTTACTCAACTCTACTGTTTTCGGACACAATTTGGTAAATATTACTATAAGGAGTTAATATTCGAACGCAACCCAGAGTATAAGAAAATCTTCCGTGATCTTTCACATAGCATTGATAATAAATGATTAATAAAATCTGAAGCTACTGGCTACAGATCGATTGAAGCTGCATGTGAGGAGATAAATAATCGACCAGAAAGGCTAATAAAAGCTGCAACACATTCAATACAAAGAGTTTTCGAAGATAAATAATTCGAGAATGAGAGTTTCTATCATTTGAATCATGTTTTTGAACATAGCAGTATTTTTTTGAAGAACTCTTTTGGGTAATCTGAAGTCGAAACCCTGAATTTGTGTATTGGGTGGAATAAGATGCACCACAATGTTGAATTCATGATACTGAGAAATTCAATTTATTCCATACTAGCTGCCCGCCCCGACTTCGCACGGTTGAAATGCTGATACTATATATTCTACAGAATTTCTTTATATACAACGTTCACAGCATTTTTGTCGTTAGACAATACAAACATATTTTCTTTAGAGGTTACTCTTGAAAGAGCGACATATAATTGGCCATGTGAAAAACACTTAACGCTCAAATATAAGCCTGAAGCGTTGAAAGTTGGACCCTGCGATTTATTAATGGTCATTGCAAAATATATCATTAGCGGAAATTGTAGGCGTTTAAATTGGATCAGTACATCCGATGGTATCAGAGGAATTCGGGGGATCAATACATCTATCCTGGCTGAGGCGAGCCTCGCGCTCTACAGATGATTCTCGGGCTCTCTGTATTCGATTTCTATCCCTATCCCGGCTCCCGGTCGGTACCACCGCATGTCCCTGCATTTTATATCTGCAATATCTTCGAAAATAATCATTTAAATTACATGCTGTAAATGGCCATATTGATCAATATTAAATGCACAATGCATTTAAGGTACTTAATTGGATAGGGATCAATGCTGTATCGCTTAAAATAGCTTCGTAATCAAGCCATTATTACTCGCAGAATGTAAAGGATAAAAAATGGTTATTGTGGGTTATCCTTAAGAGATAGACATATACCATTGCGGACTTTTTTGTAGACCATTGTAAGGTGTACCATACTGTACTACATTATTTTGATCTATCTCGTAGGGTTCAACCAGCGTTTGCATTGTAAGAGCAAAAACATGTGTTTATTTACGACATCACATTAGAAACCTCTGAAATTATCAGTGTTTCTCCAATATATTATGCATGTATTATACATGTAAAAATTCCTATTAAATCACTCTATCTATTAAAAAAAAACGCATCAAAATCCTCCACTTAGTTTCAAAGATCTAAGCATACATAGGAACAAACAGACAGCGGGAAGCGACTTTATTTTATAATATGTATGGATGTATTAACGCATTATTCGGAGGCACACAGGTACGTTTTAATTATGAATTGAAAATTCCAGATATTCAATGGTTCATAAAATATTGATGCGAATTGTGCCATTATTCCCAATAGGCTTGTATGAACGAGTATTTATTGTAGATTCTGAGAAAATTTTCATTTTTTGAAAATTTGATGTACAGGGTGTTTTACAAGATATGGAACGATTAAAATAATTTTCTCAGTCCGTACCTGCGCTATCAACATGATATTATGAGCGAATATTAGCATTGGCCTATACCCATTCCCTGAAATTGAATGAAGAACCGTACAGGCGAAGAGTTATACCGATTGAAAGTTTTTGATAAAATATATAAAACATCCTGTATCTCTTAAACGAATATAGTTAGGACATATTTCTAACACTGATTTAGACTCACCAAAATGTCCTACATCTGCACTGTAAGCCTGTACAATCATTCGTGAATCACCCTGTATATAATATACAGGTTGTTGTCCAAGATATTGTAAACAGGAGGTAGGATATTGAGATTATTCGGAGTATACCCTACATAACTTTAATTTTAATAATGATTATCTTAGTAAAGTGCAATATTTCCTGCTTACGTTTTACACCTAAATATACATCCTATACAACGATTTCTCAGGAGAAAAAGATTATCATTATAGAGGCATACTCACTTGAGTCTTTGTATCACGTGGATACACAGTCTTTGGTACATTTGCCTCACCATTTGATTCGGGCATTTCAATAATACTTGTACTGGCCACCATGTATCTTTGGACATGTGGTCTAAGAACCAAACGCACGCTTCTTGGCAAGCATTGAATTGTTTTGTCACTAGTTCTACCCACTGGACCATAGTTGGCTAAATAGAAATTAAACCTCGTTCGTGATTAGTATTTTGGAAAAAGCAAGCAAAAAAATTTGAAGGGTCATATAATTGATATTTGGTAGAGTTATTTCTTTTTAGATAAAACAAGGTTCGAAATGAGGGTTTTATTTTTTCAGAAAATTTCTTTTTAAATGAAGACCAGTTTAGCGATTAAAAATACAATACGTCGCATCTTCAGGTCGAGGACTGAAAACAGTAAAAAGAACTATTCGTAACGAAGTAGATTGGACATATTATGAATTTTTATTTTATTTTATGGCACATACCAGCTCTTTATTGTTATTATTTGTCAACTTTTGTTTTTACAGTGTAAGTAATTGTTCAGTCTCTTTGGTGTTGTTCATTTTTTATCGTAAGCGTGCTGTCCTAATCGGATAGTTCTTTTTACAATCAAAATTACCACAAGTTATCCATAACTGAGGGTACTGTAATTATTTGAAACTATTTTCGGTTCAAAATTAGAAAAATACAGACACTTGGACGAAATAACATAATAACAATTAAAAAGATAATTAGACATCAGTTCAACTTACTTTTTCTTTGGCATGAATGAATGTTTCAATGAAGAAAGAAGTAGATAACTGCGTCGCTTTCTGAGTTATGTTAGGTTCTATTGGCAATATTGTCTGAGGTATATAGCCGCATATTTGCCACATAAAGCTGAAAAATGTAATCAATGATCAGATACTATCGATTAAGGTATTTGCATTAATTGCTGACTCAACTGATTATTTGTACAATTTATGAGGTGTGTGAATAATGAGACATTTTTTCCTATGACATATAAGGTTTAGTAAAAAGAAATCCATTTTTTTGCATGAAAATGAAGGCCTTAATTACCAGTTAGAATGATCCGATTTAGATCCAATATGCGCCGTTTTGTTCTAAATGTTGTCATTTTGGAGGTAATATCATTGTGTCTATCTCATAGAAGCCCTTGTCCCTATTGGCAAAAAATTGAGACAATTTTCCCCAGCAAAATTGTTCACTGTGGACAGGAACAGATGGTAATCACTTGGTGCCAGGTCTGGACTATAAGGTGGATGCATTAGAACCTCCCAACCAAGGCCCCAGAGGTTCTGGCGGGTCACTATAGATGTATGTGGCCTGGCGTTGTCCTTATGGAACACAATTCCTCTCCTATTGGCCAAAGCTGACCCCTTCTGGGCGATTGCTTCCTTCAGACGGTCCAATTGTTGACAGTACAGTTCTGAGTTAACAGTTGTGCCGTAGGGGAGCAGCTCATAGTAGATAATTCCTTGCCGATCCCAACAAACACAGCATAACCTTTCGTCAATCCTAACTTGGACACCGTTTCCGCAGGTTCACCGCGTTTCTACCACGACCGTTTTTGCTTGACGTTGTCGTAAGTGGTCACCAGTCACCAACCGCTTCAGAAATGGGTCAATTTTTTTGCGATTCAGCATCGTTCCGCAGATGGAAATTCAGTAAATGAGGTTTTTTTTACGATAACTCGTGTGGCACCTATACATCGAGCTTCTTTTGGAGTCCAGCCTTATTCAAATGTTTCCAAATGGTTTTTTGTGCAACCCTTAGCTCTTGGGCGATCAAAACAGTGCTTACATGGCGGTCGGACTCGACAATGTCCATGGTTTTATCGACATTTTCGACAATTGGCCTTCCAGTGCGTGGTGCATCTATGACATCGAAATTACCGGAACGGATTCGACGAAACCAAAATTGCGCATGATTGGCTGTTACAGTATCAGGACCATTAACACTATTTACATTTTCAGCCACCTGGCTTGCATTTTCGCCTTTATCGAAGAAAAACTGTAAAATATTGCGTAATTTCTCTTTGCTACTGTCCATCTTTGACGCACGTTCAAACTAAACTGAGTCAAAGGATCATAAAACTGTCACTAAAGTTTCTAACGCCATCCAGTGGAACCCGATCAGACTTATACAACGCGAGATAAATATATAACATTTGAACAACTTTAAAATTCAATATCTTCTTCCTGCATATCATTGATCAGCGATTTGACGCGTAGTGGCAAAACGGTTTCGTAGAGCTAGATCCTTGAAGCGCGCCTATTTTCACGTTCTGTAACTGCAGGAACGCACCGGTCTCATTATTCGATTCACACACCTCGTAACGTCTAAAAGATCCATTTCTATACGAATATAGATCCCTAGAAAAGCTTAACCCGGTGAAAAAGCATAAACTTACTTGAAGTACGTATGTTCAAATATATTTTTATCTTGGATAAAATGCATATTATCCTGCCAGATCCAATTTTCTAGTTCCTTACTCAATTCCATAGTAGGTGTGGTGGGCGTATTGGTAGCCGGTGTTGCACTAGTGCTTGAGGCTTGTATATATAAATTTTCATTAGATTCTAAAGTAGAGGATGCAGATTCTGCACTATCACAATTTATCACAGGACACTGTTCATAAAAAAGCATGTAGGCGCTATTCGATTTTTCGAAGCTGAAGTCCATAAACTTGTCAGTCACACTATCATATGTTTTGCTCTGAAATAAACAAAAGTATCAATTAATTAATGATAATAAGTATCCCTTCATTTCAAAATAATATCATAAAAATACATTCTAATGAAATGATTAATTTGACTCGGAACCCCTCTAGAAACAAAAACACGACTGATAGATACTCAGTTTGCAAATTTATAATAAATTAGTAACACTACTACTTGCACTTCTCAACAGAAGTGTGACTTTTTGACTATTCCGACTATTTTTTCTATAATTTAGCAACGCTGTCACAAGAATCATTGATTTTATCAGATAGCCGGACAACCATCTTTTGAAAGCACACACCACTTGCGACCCAGTACGTGAATACTCATGTCTAAAATATGTACAATACGAGTATTGCCTTATATTTGTTCATACATTGAATTCTATGGTACCCCATTATAGTAACCTCTGCTGATATTTTTCATACAGATGCTTTATTGTTAGATGCACAAAATGTAATATACAGAGTGATCCCAAATTAGACCTGAACCTTGGAAGTGTTAGTACGACTCAATTGCTGTTGTTCGAGCCATATCTATTGATAACCGAAAAAAAACAGTTTCTGTCATATTTTTGAGTTCTGGTGATTTTTAAAAGATATCTCACCTTAGCTAATTTTTCGTCAATTTTTTCTACATTGACCAAATTTGGTTATAATTTCGGTTTTTTTTTATCAGAAAAGGATATGATATGTATGAAAAAAGCAAAACTATGCTGTATAAGATGTTGAAAAAGAATTAGTATGATTTTAAATTTGGTAAGTGAATAAAAAAAAATCAATTTCTAATATCAATTTGCCTGCAACTGTCGAATTCCACAATTTATGTATTATTATTATTATTATTATTAAAACAGTGATTAGAGTTGAGGCTAGGCCTATAAACTCCCTGAAAAAATACAAAAATCCAAAAAAAACATGTCGCACAGGACTGCTTGAAGAGCGAGAAAAAACAGATTATCGAGAAAAAAAAAAAACTAAACAAAAACATTCCTTCCACTCAAACACCATCTGTCATAATTGTTTTTAAATGAGTTCACCGACACTGAGTCAACCACCACAGGAGGCAACGCGTTCCACACTCCGAATATCCGATTAGATAAAAAGTGCTGCCTTTGCACTGACTTGAAGTTCTCCTTGCGGAGTTTGTAAGCATGGCCTCGCAAACGACGGTCTGAGTTCAAAGTGAACAGGTCACACAGGCTAACACCAAAAAGACCATTCATAGCCCGATAAGCGGTAATGAGGTCACCACGAGTCCTCCGGTCCACGAAAGTAGGTATGTTCATTATGGAGAGTCTTTCAATATATGACGGGCGCGAGACCCCATACGGGAGGCGTGTTGCACGGCGCTGGAGACCCTCCAACAATGACACATCGCGGCACAACGTCGGACTCCAAACAGGTCCGGCGAACTCAATGATGGGCCGCACATAAGTTCGGTATATAGCCGCACATGTCAAAGGATCACATCTGCCAAATGCTTTCTGGATCAGGAATAAGGATCTCTTTGCTTTGTTGACCACATGAAGAATGTGATCGGACCAACTCAAGTTATCCGTCACCACAACACCCAAATCACAATGGCTGCCAGATACAGGGATGACAACTCCGTTGAGATGGTAACTCTGTCGCGGATTCCGGGCACCCATGTGTAGAACGACGCACTTCTCAACGCTGAGTGGCAGCTGCCAGTCCTTACACCACCGCGAGATGGAGTCGAGGTCCTTCTGTATAGTAGAGGCACAACTGGAGGGGCTGAATATCTTGGTGTCATCAGCGAATTGTGAACAGTGAGAGCCAACATGGCGTGGCAAATCCGAAATATATAGCAGAAAAAGAACTGGACCCAACACAGAACCCTGTGGTACTCCACTCAACACGGCTCTCGAGGAGGAGACAGAATCACCAACACGGACCTTAAAGGTGCGGTCTGAAAGAAAAGCCCTTATCCACGAGAGAAGGTGGCCACGAACTCCGATATGATCGAGCTTGTATAAGAGACGCCTATGAGGCACGCGGTCGAAGGCTCTGGCAAAATCGAGGTAGATTACATCAACCGGGTCACCTCTGTCTAGAGACATTGACCAGAAGTTGACGCATTCAAGGAGGTTTGTGATGACCGAGCGCCCCGGGAGGAAGCCGTGTTGGCAGTTGGGTATTATGCCGTGCTCGAATGAAAATTGAAGAACTTCATCCAATATAACCCTCTCACAAATCTTTGCTATGACCGGGACCAGGCTGATAGGGCGATAATTGTCAGCATAACGCTTATCTCCCTTCTTGAAAATTGGCGTTACACGCGCACTCCGCCAAGAGGAAGGGAGGTAGGATGTTTCAAAAGACCGAGTGAAGATCAGAGAGAGCGGGAGTGCCAGAGAATGAGCACATTCCCTAAGTAGCCTGGCAGAAAATCCGTCAGTTCCAGGTGCAGACTGCACGTCTAAGGAAGAGAGTTTGGCCTCTACAATGGACGGAGAAAAAATTATGTCCTTGAGTTCGACGGACAAACGAGGGGCCACTAACGCGGGGGGTGGACCAGTTTCATGAGTGAAAGATGACAAAAAAGAATCGGCCAAAACGTTCGCAGACTCCTCCAGGCTTGAGCACGGTTTGTTGTCCCTGTCATAAACCAATGGAGCCTCAACCTTGGTGTTCAATGTTGACCTTACGTATTTAAAAAAACCCTTACGATCATTAGATCGCAACAGCTTCAGTTCGTAGTCCCTTTTTGCTTTAGCGATGATAGACGATAAGGAATTTGAGAAACTCCTATGAATATCATAGTCTGTTCGTTGTTTTCTACGAGTGTAGCGCTGCCACAATGATTTCTTATGCCGAATCAACCTGATTATATTTGCGTCGATCCATGGTTTTGAAAGAATGGAGGGGATTTTTCTAATTGATGTGCATTCGTCAACCAAGCCCTGCTCAACACCTGAGACAGTATCGGTATCATTGACCAGCACCAAGTCTAGGAGTGAAGGAGTCTGAAGATTGCGAAAACGAGTTGGAAAATCCACTAACTGAGTCAAGTTGTTATCACGGATTGTGTCAACCAGAATGGCGGAAGTTGAGTTGTAGACTTTAGAGGATAAGGGCCAAATGACATCTGGCATGTTAAAATCGCCAGCTATGTATAGATTTATTTTGTTCGTGGATAAACTGCCAAGTAAATCGGCAAGCGTACCATCGGATATGCTGGGACGTGGTCGGTAGATGCAACCAATAGTGAAACAGCAGGAATCCTTTCTGTAGAGATCAATAAACAAACAATCTATTCCTGTCAGATTGGGTGTTGAAGGCCGGAGTGAGAAGGAGTTAGAAACAGTATCAGATACATAAATACATACACCACCGTAACCAACCGTGGTTGTGCTATCATTCCTATAGATGGAATAGCCCGGCAATGCCACCAAGCCATCCGGGATTCCAGGATGAAGCCAGGATTCGGCTATGAGAACGAAAGTCGGATGGTAAGATCCAACAAAGGCTGTCAGCTCAAGGTACTTGGATTGCAGAGACTGTGCATTCGTGAAGACGATAGACCATTCACAAGGCTCATTTAGTTTTTTGACCGATTAATATGTGTTTTCTTAGTGATAATAGGAGTACCAGATTGATATTTTATGTCGATATTTGATTCTCCTGCACTTGTCCTTCGCTTGAGCTCTTCACGCAAAGTGCGGAGTTCCCTGATTTGCATAGGTGTCTTATCGTCCGAGATGTTAAAATGTCGCCAGTCAGATTTATTTTTTATCATTGTTTTATTCTTCAGAACCGTAGTAACAACCATCGGGTTAGAAAATGAAACTTTCAAAATTCTAGGACGATCAGTAGAAGGGGCCCCAATTCTTGCAACTGAGATTCGGTGTGAGTTCGCATCTGGAGCCACACAATCAAGAACCCTCGAAACTACAGAGACATCTCCACTGGAATCCGCCTCGGGTACACCACGGATCAAAATATTGTGAGACCTTCGAAGACGATCAAGAAGTTCGGACGGTTGAAGTTGTGGGCTAAGACCTGCCCCAGAGGAGCACTCGGACTTTTCAAATCCAGACAGCCTTTGATTAGTAGAATCTACGGCCTCTTTTAGGGACCTGTGACTATCAGCCAAGAGATCAACCCTGGAGGAACAGGAGGCAATATCTAGACCATGTTGATCGATGGTTAGAGAATGAGTGGCCAGAGTATCGTTGTTGCGAAGTATATCGGTAGAATGCTTCTCCAGTATAGATTTACACTCCGAAAGTTCAGTCTGAAGCATTTGTTGATTAGTCTTAATGATAGAAATATCGGCAGATATTCCATCCAACTTCATCATGAGCAAAGTAAATTGGTCATAGCTCAGAGGAGCCGAGGTAGATTGCTGAGGATCGACCTGCGCCGACGAGGAGGAAGTTTTATTACGGAGAGTTCGACCTTCCATTTTTAATTCTATGATACGTAAACTGCAGATATTTTTTTTTTCTTAGGAAGGGAATAGGATATCACAAAGTTCACCTTCTTGGACCGATAAGAAGGGCTTAAATATAGACAGGGTAGGCCACGGAAGAGAAAAGGTAAGCAACAAAGGCAAGGAAAAGAAAGAATGCCGGGAGGAGGTAATCTGCAATACGTAAAATCGCGTAACAACGCGGACAGAATTCTGCAATCGAGTGCAACGCACCCCCCAAGCGTTAAGTGAGGTACTGAGACAAGCGACAAGCGAGGCGACTGAGGCGAGAGAACTACAATCAACGTTCGATGCACAGGTGGGATTGGTGGGGTGATCGACTCGACCGAAGTGCGCACTAATGTAAACAAAGAGTGAACTCCAGTTAAGAAAAAAATAAAAACAAAGTATAAACCACAGGAATAGGGCAAACTAATTGAAAATTTCGTACCTTGAATCCTCAATACCGTCACACAAGGAAACTGACAATGAAAAACACAAATATTCGCAGAGAAAAATCTTCTATTTTAGGAGCCACTTCCAATACGTGTTGCATGCAACGCATTCTTTGGAACGAATGCCAAGATTATTTTAAAAACTTACCTTATTCCTTCTTTATTCTCTAAAAAAAATTCGTTAGAATGCATTCATTAGTTTCGTTTCAGCAGATGTTTTATAAACAATTTTTTGGCATAACAAATAGTTATTGTGTAATCAAAAGGCAGCGAGAGTAAATTTCAGGCGGGAAGTAACAACTGAAGCAATTAGAAAGAGGACACGTGCTTGTATACGGAATGGTTGTGGTCATTTCGAACATAATTTATGAATAATATTTTCTAATGAAATTCTGAGTTTAGTTGCAAAAAAAATTATTTAATTCGTTATTTTTCTTTTTTTGCTTCCTTTATCCCATTCCAGGTCATACTAATTATTTTTTGGCGCTCTTGTTCCTCGGAACAGAGTGCTTATCAAATTGCCCAAATGTCTTTAATTTTCGAATTTTTGGCTGAACATGGTCTTAAACGATTTGGTTCCACTCACTGATCAAGAATCCGTGGTCGAAATCGATTCTGTCCGACCGGCCGTCCGTCCTTCAACACGATAACTCTCTAACGAAAGGAGTTAGAGGATTGAAATTTTCAGGGTAGGTTTGGAGCGTAAATATCCCGGACGAGTTCGTTAACGGGCGAAATCCACCAAGGAGTTATGGAGTTATGGCCGATTTTAGTAAAAACATTTTTTATGAATATTTCCGAAACCGATTTTCCTATGAGTGATAAATGTCAAAATTATTTCTGGTTCGTTATTCTTCATATAAAATAAACCTCCTGTTCTATACAACAAAAGTATGATTGAATGCAAAATGACCAATGAAATAACCTCAGCTATTTTAGAATTATGAGGATAATATGATATTATACCTTTAAGGTGATAATATAATGCCCGTGGATAATCCATATGATGAATATATTCTTTGGTAAGATACATAATCAAATTGGTTTCAGAATATCTCCAGTAAAATCAAACTGCAGTATTGTTTAAGATTTAATTGATATAATATAATTTTCAGAGTAGATTTGAGGAATGAATATCTCGGATAAGTTCGTAATTGGGGAACTTCGGTCTGTTTGAATTTAATTTCATTCATGATGCAGTTCTATCGTAAGAATCCATTTATATCATTCCCAGAGACCAATAATTTCGGAGATATGATTTGTCAAAGTTTGAACAAGAGCGTCAAAGGTCCTGTCCACAGGGCTTGAACCAATTTTTAACATCTAATACAGCATGGTTTTCCTTTTTTAACTAAGAAAAAATTGACGAAAAATGAACTAAGATGAGAAAACTTTTAAAAATCACAAGAACTCAAATATCTCAGAAACTGGATTTTCGGTTATCAATAAATATGGCTCGAACAACAGCAAATGATCCATACCTCCAATATTCACGTCTAATTTGGAATCCCCCGTATATATATATCAGTTCATCATAAAAAATAGTATATCCAACTTACCGTTACTTCACCCCCGAAGCATTCTGCAGCAATCTGATTGGGATCAAAGGGTTTCACCTCGGCATCGTTGAAAAGGAACCATTTATCTCTGGAGCCAGGGCTGCGATCTTTAATAAAACTATAATAATGACCACCATCAGCAGTCCCTGTATGCACTGTCACGCCTATGAGATCGTACTCGTATTGCTCAGGTTCGTGGTCAGTTTGTTTAGCTTTTTCTTCTGAAAATGAAATGGATTACTGAATATAATGCATCAAATAGGTATAATGGGTGTTTCCAAAGTACAGTATAGGTAACTTTGCTGTATAAAATATGTCTTCGTTGCGGAAATACAGGAAATACATAAAAAATTTACAATTTTTTTAATATTTCCATAACTAACTACTTAGACTTAGACATTTCAATAAAATTTTTCAAGTTTTTTTCTATAGGAGGCGAAAGCCTTTATACATAACCCAACACGTCACAGATTAGTTGAATTTGTCGAGAGCTGTAGAACACTGATGAAGACCAGAAGTCTGAAACGCGTCTGCTCTTGCTCTCGCCAAATCAATGAAATTTACCGTGGTAAATTCGAATTAAGAGTGTCCAATACGGGAGAAGGGACAACATAATTTGCCATGGTAAATTCGATAAAGGATGTCCAATGCAGGAGAATGGACAATAGAACATACGCGCAAAAGCTCCTGACTTCACGTCAGTGCTTGAACCAATTTTTTTTGTAATTGTTTGCAAATTTTCTAGGGGTAGGTACGGTCCTTACAAATTTTTTTTTTCGTAATTTTTTTTAAATTTCCTAGGGGTACGGTTCTTACAAAATTTCAAACACGTCTTTATGTTGATTTTCTACTACTAGTTACCAAGCTTCAATTCGATCGAATCTTTATTTTTTGAGTTATCGAGGAAATAATATTCCAGGTGGGTATAACTCGGAAACCGTTAGACCGATTATGCCCAAAAACGAACATAACTCTCCAATTCGGATACGCAACCTACCCTGAAAATTGCAAGTCCCTATCTCCTTTCGTTCGAAAGTTATCGAGGCAACGGTCACCCATCTATTGAACTCACACAAGGCTGCTCGAATCTCCAACAATATTTAACCGATCGTGTTAAAACTTGAAACTTGGCAGTAGAGTTAGGTTCTAAAGGCTCTTGCAAACTTTCAGCAATTTCAGAGGAATAGTTTCTGATATATAGAATTTTTTTTTCAATTTTCAATGATTTCTACAAATACTATCCTCACGAAATTTTGCAAGAATTTTCGAGTTGGCATTCTACAACTAAATGTTTGAATTCAATCGGTTTTTTTCGAGTTAATGAGGAACAAAAAACAACCAAATTTCAGATGGCTATAACTCTAAAACCGATTATGCTTATAAACAAACTCAAATGTCGCATTCAGATGCACAACCTAACCTGAAATCTTGAAGCCGCTATCTCTTTCCATTCTCAGGTTATCGTGACATCAAAAATATTTTTTAATAATTTTCTAGCGATACGATTCTCACAAAATTTCACAAACGTGCTTAGGTTTATATTCTACAACTATTCACTAAGTTTCAATTCGATCGGATCTATATTGGTTGAAAACAAAAGTATTACTAGGAAACCATTGGGCCGATTATGCCCATTAACGAACTTGTCCGTCGTATTGAGATGCGCCACCTACCCTGAAAATTTCAAGTCCTTAGCTCTTTCCGTTCTCAAGTTATCGTGGCAACGGCCGGCCGGACAGAATCAAATTTAACCTCGAATTCTTCATTGGGGAGTCGAACCAAATCGTTTGAGACCATTTTCGTAAAAAAATTCGAAAGTTACAGACATTTGGGCAAAATGATAACGCGATGTTCCCCAGAACATACGCGCAAAAATTGTAAGAAATTGTTGATAAAATCTACAGATTGATAGATCAATTATTTCAAGTTGACGCAATCCTCATCGATCACAGTAAAATGTAGAAAAGACTGACCTTTATATTGATGTGGCATCAATTCTTTCTCTGTATATCCTGCCATAGTCAATCGCATAGGAAAAGAGAAATGCGTATTAACTTTTTCTTTAAGCATTGTCAGCATATTAAAAGTATACCTCATGGTATTAAAACATAAAATATTGGGTAATTTTTTGAAACAAGCCCTGAAAAACAACATAATATATAAGAAGAATAGGATGAGAATTCGAAAAAAACCTTTTTTCTGCCCTAACTTTTTTTCCACATTGAGAACAAGTATACATGTTATCTCCTTCTAATGTATCTTTAACAGTGACCTCGTCTAATGATTCATATAAATTTCTCATATCGGCTACCTGACAGCGGACAGTGTAAAATTCTTCCAATGTACAACTAACATGATCACAATCCTGCAAAAATATTTAAAAGTTTTTGGTTAGTTTCAAGTATTTAAAGCTATTACTTTAACCAACTTAAGAAATCTATTAAGTGCAAATGAAGCAATACAAATTGAACATACCAAACTGACAACATTATTGCTTATTATACCACAGAAAAGTTTTTTGATTACGCTCTTCAACTCAGGGGTCATTTCTTCGAGCTTGCTAACTAAATCAATAAAAAATTCAGCCATGTCTTTTTGCTCGGCTGTATTTAAAGGCTGATGATCCATCGTATAAACCTTGCAGAAACTTCTAGGATTGTAAGCTTTTCTTTCACTTTCCTAAAAGAAAAAAATTTTGTGAATTATGTTTTATCGCATCTTTTCAAAGGGCATCCCACAATGAACAGGTAATCAATAGTTTACACATTTTTGGTGTTGCGCTGGGAAAGTTAAACTGTTACGATAGTTCAATCTTATTATTATAATATTTAAGGCAACGATAAAATGAGATGGTGAGTTGGTACACCTGGGTTGACCAGATTGCCTTCTTCTTAAACCGAATCATATTTAAAATATTGACAATGTTATCATAGCAGGCTTCGAATGGGAATCACCACCCAACTTCATAAAAGAAATGCCATTAAATGGTACACAGATGGTTCAAAAACCACTACAGGAGCTGGCGCTGGAGTATATTTGGCCAGGCACCAAATGCTCACTATCGCTATGCTCCTATTGAGCATCTTCCAGGCAGAAATACTCGCAATCGAAAGATGTGTGGAAATGAACCTAGAAAGAAGCTATGAGAGATGTGATATAGCAATCCACTCTGACAGTCAAGCTGCTATTAAAGCTGCCATGTTATCGAGTCCAAGGTAATATGGGAGTGCCGAAGAAAACTCAATAGGTGCATATGGTAATTACATCACTGAGCCGATAAGATCGAGCGGATTTTATGATCACGTGATTTTCGAGTCTTTCGACCGTCTAAGAATATCCAAACGCGATTGTTTATTCTGAGTTTGAAATTCTAACCTAAATATACTGCTTCCGTCATATTAAAATTTCAAAAATATGAAAAATGAATTATATTATTCAATCTATTGCATATAGGGAAGAGATAGTATACTCGATAGGCATTCAGAATATGAGGAAATCAACCATGAAGAAAAAATATGGTATTTTGCCGAAGATACCGCTATAAGATTTACAGATAATCAATTTAGGCATCATTTTCGAATAACTCCGGTCGCCTTTTTTTAATAAAATTGCATAAGGTTCATGAAGATAACGTGCCGAGAGGCCATCCTGAAGTCACAATGGAGAAGCAATTAATGATTTGCGTGTGGTACCTTGCTAACTTAGAATCATGTTTAAAAAAAAACATACGTTCTTCCATATGTATTTTCATATAACAGAAATGTTTTCTGTTGTTCCTTGACAAATTTCGCATTCATAAATCATTCTCAAATTTTTTTGAGTATTCATTTCGTTGAACGTTTGACGGTTATATTGACATTGAAATTGAAAATAGTTGATAGCTCGATCCGCTCCACCGATTTGCTCGGAGCTTTTCGAGTGACGTCCGAGCAATCGCTGAGGTAATAACCATACACCATTTTGATCACTCAGTGTACTCGATTTGTAAATAACAAACACGATTGAGCGATCAGAGCGCTCAGATGTATTTAACAAATGCACGTATAGAATTAGACAAGAACAATAGGGTCTCCTTGGTCTGGGTTCCTGGTCACGTAGGAATTAAAGGAAATGAGGAGGCCAACACACTTGCCAAGAAAGGAGCACAAACCCCCTTTATTGGCCTGGAACCCTACTGTGGGGTTGGTAGATACACCTACAAAAGTGAATTTCAGATGAAAGAAGAAACAGAAAGAGGTATTTTCTGGAGATCTCTCCCTGGAATATATCACTCCAAGAAATTCCTCCGGAACTTTGATACTGGCAGATCCAAGAAATACTTGGACCTCAGATTCTGTTGGGAGGAGGATGAAACCAAAGCAAGGAATGTTTTGGGCAACAAATCTGCAGGAGCGAAGACGTAGCCTCCTTGAAGCCATCCCAGACACTGGAGTTCATCAGAACTCTGGAACTGGAAGGCGAGCTGTAGATGGTGATGACATCGACAGCTCTGATGGCACAATAGACCTCAAGGTCGCAGTGCAACGTTACTCTCTATAACAATACACATGCTTCAAATATAGTAATTCTATTCAGAAAAATCAAGTTGAAGGTATTTTATAATATATTATCACTGGCAGAAAGACGCAAGTCGATAGCCATTTTCTCACTCGCAATAAATCTATTCTCTCTCTCTATAATATTAATATAAATTATATAGATATGTTATTAAGATATTTATGCAAAAATCGGCCTATGTAAAACCTTGGATGTCAGATGGGCAGATAACTTTAATGAAAAGACAGTACATATTATCGAAAAAATTGCTTCATAAATTTTCAACAGAACAAAATCTTAAAATTATCACAATTTCGAGCATAACTGGAACAATACAAATGATATAAAAAGGATGTATTGGTCGACCGTGAATGCTCAAATATTCTGGGGACACCCTGTACATGACAACAAGCTACTCACCAAGAGATAGGCAAACATTCGTTGTAATTCTTTTAGAGTATTTTCATGCTTTGCCTGTTCTGTGTCTGCTGCTAAGATAGATGCCCTCGCTTGTGGCATCATGTAAAGATGCTGCATGCAAGATGCCATGTAACATGTAGCCCCGAGATTGGTAAGTCCCACGTAACCACACTCGGACCTTCCATCTTCATGAGGCCAATAATCCCATGGATATGGGGAATGTGGACCTGAATGATTTGGACATAAGTGAACATGTCGATTGCAGATTTACAATGAGACTCAATATAACATTCGAAGTCAAGTCAGGTATTTATCTGTTTATTTCACTCTTACACGAAATTTCTTTAAACCATACAGGGTACATACAGTTGTACATTAATAGTACCCATGGATTCTTCTCACCGAGCAAAACACTTTATTCCTTTACTATTTTCCAGATTCGGCTCCGACAGAAAGTTGCAAGCGTTTAAATATTTCACAATGTGCTAATATACTCCTGCACTCTGTTCAACCATTCATCATAGAAAACTGTTACTGAAATCAATTGTAACGGGTCTTTCATTAAGAGCGCCCCATTTTGTTTTGAAAATAAAACACATTATTTATTTGAAAATTATCGAAATTTTTATTTCATTATAAACTACAATGAATACCATTTGAAACAAAAAATCATTCAAATGTCCACTACGGAAACGCTGGCAGGAATGAAGTCGTTGAACCCAATTTTCCATGACTCTCTCAACAATTACTTGTTCAATATTGATCTGTAAACCGTCTAAATTTGCTGGACTATTGCTGTAAACCAGTGACTTAATGTAACCCCATAGGAAGAAGTCCAATGGAGTTAAAACACAGGAACGTTGCGGACAATTTATCGGTCCATTTCTTGAAATAATCGAATTACCGAATTTTAGTTTCAATAAAGTCATATGACCAGTGGCACCGTCTTGTTGAGACCACATGTTCTGCAAATCAAGACGAACCAATTCAGGCCATAAGAAATCAGTCAACATTGAACGATAACGATTTCCATTGACAGTTACAGCTTCGTTAAAAAAATGGGTTCAAGCCCTGTGGACAGGAGCTTTCTGGCGCTCTAGTTCAAACAGACAAATTATATCTCCGAAAGTATTGGTTTCTCTGAGTTGGGAATTATATCAATGTATACATATGATAGAGCTGCATCATATAGGAAATTCAATTCAAATAATAGTTTATTTATCAAGATTAAATGAGCAATCATGAGAATGAGAACTGCACCATGGAAGAAATCGAATTAAATCTGGCCAATTTTGCCCAATAACGAACTTAACCGAGATATTCATCTCCCTAACCTACTCTGAAAATTTCAACTACCTAGCTCATTCCGTTCGAGAGTTATTGTGGAAAAACTTTTTTTAAATTTTCAAATTTTTTTTTTTACACTTTGCGGTAATCTGGTCAATACAAAACTTCACATGCGTATAAAGGTCATGATTCTACAATTTGATGCTAAATTTCAGATAGATCGAACGAACTTGTCCGAGATATTTACGCTCCAAAACCACCTTGCAATTTTCAATCCGCTAACTCCTTTCGTTCGAGAGTTATCGTGCCTACGGCCGGTCGGACAGAATCGATTTCGCACTCGGATTCTTGATCAGTGAGTCGAACCAAATCGTTTGAGACCATTTTCAGCCAAAAATTCCAAAATTACAGACACTTGGGTAAATTGATAAGCACTCTGTTCCGAGGAACTAGAGCGCCAAAAAAGTTTCGTATGACAATTGCCCAAAACAGGTTTAAAGTACCTACAAATAGTAGGTATTCCATAAAACATGTATGAAAGAAGATGAGTAATAATATGAAAGAAGATGAGTAATAAATAAAAAATTACCTTGTAATCGATCAAAAATTTCCTGATCTACGTAACCAAATTTTCTCCTCTCTCGAACTACAGAATTATGCTTTCAATATTTACGTAATATTTTCAAACATTTTCGGGTGAGGTCCCCGTTGCATCGCTAAAATACGAGTATTTCAACCCCAATATTTTTGAAGTTACAATATTCCCTTCTGTCAAGTTGACATTATGACAATTCATACATAGAATAATTATATCAATGTGTGAAATACGATTTACATTGAAATTTTGAAGAATCATATCCCCGAAAGTATTAGCTTGTTAGAGTTAAAAATGATATGAATGAATTCTTAGGATAAAACTTCTTATTAAAAAAAATTTAATTTGGAATTTGTTTCGTAAAAAAAAATTTTTTTTTTGTTACTCCGAAACCATCTGTCCGATTTTGCCCAATAACGAACTTAGCCGAGATATTTATCCCCCAAACCTACTCTGAAAATTTCAACTCTCTAGCTCATTCCGTTCGAGAGTTATCGTGCCTACGGCCGGCCGGACAGAATGAATTTCGACCACGGATTCTTGATCAGTGAGTCGAACCAAATCGTTTAAGACCATTTTCATCGAAATATTCGAAAATTACAGACATTTGGGCAAATTGATAAGCACTCAGTTCCGAGGAACTAGAGCGCCAAAAAGACTCCTCCAGCATAAAATCCGCACCAAACAGTAAGTTTATCAGGATGTAATGGCAGTTCTTGATATTCTTCAGGTTCATCACCACTCCAGATACGGCAATTCTGCTTGTTAACATAACTGTTCATCCAGAAATGAGCTTCATCGCTGAGAAGGATTTTCTTATGAAAATCTGCATCATTTCCGATTTTTTCTGAGCACCAATTACTGAATACACGACGCTTTAAATGATCAGTTGGTTTGAGCTCTTGGGTTAAAACAATTTTGTATGGATGTAATCCAAGGTCTTTTCGAGAAATCGATAAATTTGTTTCAAACTTCTTCACTAAACGTTCAATTGTTCTTTTATCCGGACGATTATAACGACCACAAATTGAAGTTAAAGCACGTAAACTAAGAGTAACAGATCGCAATTCTTCATAATATTTAGATTATTTGCAAGCCTTGTTGAAGCGTGTACCTTTCCATGATTAAGTGGTAGACATTGATAAATACAACTGTCAATGTCACATTTAAAAAATGGCTACCGAGTGTGAGTAATGTGAATTTGAAAAAAATGGAGCGTTCCCATTGAAAGACCTGTTAAAACAACAAAAATACTCAATCATCTGATGCTTGAAATTCAATGAAATTGTTTGATAAAACTCATTTACTCACTCAATTCGTATAATGCATCCTTAAATAATATTCCACTATTGGAACACTGAACTTCAACTAATTTTCGTTCAACATGCATTAATTTTGTTTCCACAGATTACACATAATTTGAGCATCGCCCATTCTTGAAGTATTAAGCGGATCTGATTTTAAAACATTCAACGTTGAAATCTCAAAAACGATGCGTTTTAGGAGAAATGATGAGGAATAATCTACTTTCCTATAATGATTCAAAATTCGAGATAAACTTAATCTGTTTACTAATTTATAAGACCATTAATAAGTTGGCTCCCTCATACTTAAATACTTAACAAAGAGGAATGAAATGACAGAATATAATTTGAGGAACGCAGAAGATTTTCACATAGAAAGATGTAGAACTGTTGCATTTCAGAGATCAACATTTAACTTGGGCCTTAGTAAATATAACGACTTACCAACATCAGTAAAGAAGGCACCTACGTTAAAAATGTTTAAAAGACTTCTGAGAACAAAATTTGTTTAATGTAATTTTGTTTTTTTCACAAATCTTTAGAGTTGTAAAATAGTTTTACTTGAACTAAATAAAGCTTATTTATTGATTTATTTATAATTACTTATGCTAATTATATTTAGTTTTATGAATCCGTGAGTCTATAACTAGGAAACCAGTGGAGATAGGATAAAACTGCTGATTGGAGAATATTTCATAGCTAAAGAAACCTTCACATCAACATTCATTCAATTCCGAATAAGCTACAAAAGAAAAACTGATTTTTGTCTGCAATTTCAGCAGCCTGTATATTTTTACCAGAGTCGAATCTGGAAACATGGTAAATGAAAAAAGTGTTCTAGAGGAATCTATATTAATTTAGAATTTAAAGACTCACCCTGTACATTATATGATTTTTTTATGAAGATTATGTTTTTTTTCAATAAATTCTTTGATTTCCTTTCAAAAAAGAGTCCCTTCTGTAGAATATCGATGCAAAAATTGTGAAAAATGTTATCATTTTTGTAGAATTGATTCATAAGTTTCCGATCGGAATCTACATACAAAATCGATCTTTTTTGAGGAATTGGACATCCCTACTTAACTGACAGAGGAAACTCAGCCATACCAGTCTGAAATTGAATTTTCTTCCCGAGGATCTTCACAAAAAACATGCATTCAAGTTATTTACCTGGTTGGTGTTGTTTTAACAATTTTCCATGCAGAACGGCGTAATTCTCAGGAGATCCCTTAACAAACTCGACCAACAGATCAAATGCTGCCGTTCGCGCCCTGGCAGATTTGCACTTTGGTACATGTCTCAACTTAGGACTAGGCAAAGCAAATAGAAATTCAAACACCTGAAACCAGAACATTTGAACTAATTACTCATGATATGATAGTTTTACCATAGCCTCCTATATACAAGCCTGGCACATTATTAAATGGCAACATGACAATGAGGCATTTCCACATACACCTGAATATCTCATAATGATAACAATACCTCATTAAGTAGCTCCTGTCCAGCTTTACATGTTTGGAAAGGGGGCTTATATCTTATGAGGTTGGCTAAAAGATTCAGCAGACCAATAAGACCATCGTCATCGATAGTCCTATGTCTGGTTTCTAGGAATTCCCTGTTCAATACTGATTTTGCTATGCTTGTGCATAAACTATTTATGTCTATTATACAATTTTGGGGATCTTCAATGCTTTCTTTGATCAAGTCTTCGGGTATGCTGTCAATGAGCCGCGAGACCAACCAGAAGTAATCTCTACACGCAGGGCCATAAGGTTCCTTGCCATCTTCAGCAACTTGCATCTGAAATAACAACTGGATTAAGAAGATGCTGCAAACGCTGCATTATATATATCCTTAAGATTACTCCACGACTATTATATTTTTGGGTAAATGTTACTATAGCAACAAATGATGAATTATCACGGTTGAAAATTTCACGATAAGACAAACCAACATCTCGGTAGGCAACAACTCCTGTCAAGGTCGCCAACATGGGGAAAATTTTGACGTGTTTGAACTCAAGGCAATAATCAAAAATATAGATATTAGTCAGTTCACATAATTTTGTTTTCGCAAAT
This sequence comes from Halyzia sedecimguttata, assembly GCA_937662695.2. Taxonomy (NCBI): domain Eukaryota; kingdom Metazoa; phylum Arthropoda; class Insecta; order Coleoptera; family Coccinellidae; genus Halyzia; species Halyzia sedecimguttata. Next base: position 97,722,091 of record OW569412.2, on the reverse strand, counting down.
AAATAGCAAAGATGAAACTTTCAACAGTGTTACCATAGCATGCTTCAAATACAGCCATCTTTAGATACAAGCCTGGAGCATGGTTAATGATGGTAGAGATACGAAATGAAAATGTATTCCTCCCTGTAACAGCAATAGACCTAATATAATATGATATTAGGGTAACAGCAATTGAACAATTATTATTCATCTTCAAGAAATGAAAATTATGTTAACTGTTTAAACGTTTTCCGAAAAATGAAGGGCTGAAGAATTTATAGGTTAAGGCTACATTCTGTCCGGCCGTCCGTTAACACGATAACTCTCGAACGGAATGAGCTATGAGATATGATTTGTCAAAGTTTGCACAAGAACTCCAAAGCTCCTGTCCACAGGTCTTTCCCACATTTTTGGCGCTCTTGTTCCTCGGAACAGAGTGCTTATCAATTTTCCCGAATGTCTGTAATTTTCGAATTTTTGGCTGAAAATGGTCTTAAACGATTTGGTCCGACTCACTGATCAAGAATCCGTGGTCGAAATCGATCGAATTTATAGGTTAAGGCTACATTCTGTCCGGCCGTCCGTTGACACGATAACTCTCGAACGGAATGAGCTAGACAGTTGAAATTTTCAGAGTAGGTTTGGGACATAAATATCTCGGCTCCAAAACCCCCCCTGCCCCCTGGCTACGCCCTTGTTCTCAACTCAAAGAAGGTAATACTTCCGGAGATATGATTTTTCAAAATTTCAATAATACGTACTTCTACGTTTTCACAGAATGTGAATTCTACCTGTCTGTGTTCTATCTGTTTGCGGTAGCTGTCGTTTGGTCCAGTTTAAAAGATAAACATCATTAATGTCAAACGAAACTGAAAGTGTACTTCTGAAGAGTTTTAGATGTAGGCATGTTAACAAATTGAAATTTGGATTCGTTAAGTTCATAGGCAGAGATTTTTGTTTAGTGAGTCGAAAATGAATGATGCAAGGAAGTCGAGCATAATTTACGAGTCATTCTCTAATTATGGAAGATTTAGAACGGGATATCCAACTAATGTAGAGGTAGTTATTCCTTATTAACACTATTTTAGATTTCCTACGTAAGTATTCTGGTTTAGGTGTCTCTGGACTGATTATATTAGATTTGTTTCATAAATAAAACTGGCTATTCCATTTACTCAATTTTTCAGAATGACTCCTGATAGTTTTGAAACACTTGTAGCCAAGATTGGCAGAGGATAAGAGGCAAAGGGGTTTTAATCCATTGATATCATTTCCAACCAATACTTTCGGAGATACGATTTGTCAAAGTTGAAGACAAGAGCGTCAAAGCTCCTGCCCACAGGGTTTCCCCACTTTTTTCTTCTACCTCTAACCACTGACCAAATGTAAAGGGTTTTCCAATAAGAGGTGTTATTTTGATATTCAAAGAAAAATGCCATTTTTCAATATGAATGATCGGATGTTTATTTCATTATAAAGAAGAAGCTATGCCGTTAATAGTGGAAAATAACATCAGGCAAATGACCACCACGACCACGCTTACAGGACCATATCCTTTTAATGAAATTTTCCATAACCAAATCGCAAAGTGGCTGCCCTATGTCCTCGATAGCCTCACGAATTTCATCTTTGCGGTCTTGAATCGACGCTGGGCTATTGGCGTAGACCTTCTCTTTCACGTGGCCCCAAAGGAAGAAGTTGCAAGGTGTTAAATCACAAGATCTTGGTGGCCAATTGTGATCACCTCTTCGAGAGATAACACGGTCCGGAAACTTTTCCCGCAAAAGATCAATGGTTTCGTTGCTTGTGTGGCACGTAGCGCCGTCTTGTTGAAAGTAAACGTTGTCCAGATCAATACTATCCAATTCCGGCCATAAAAAAATCATTAATCATCTCTCGACAGCGCAATCCATTCACCGTAACTGTTGTTCCAGCCTCAATTTCGAAAAAGTAAGGTCCAATGACTCCGCCGGACCATAAACCGCACCAAACAGTCACACGTTGAGGATAGAGAGGCTTTTTAACAATAACTCTTGGGTTTTCCGAGCCCCAGATGCGACAATTTTGCTCTTGACGAAGCCACCGAGGTGGAAATGGACCTCATCACTCAAGATGCATTTCAACGACCCAATCAACAAAGACAGGACGTTGTTGATGATCGGCCGGCTTCAGTTCTTGTGTTAACTGAACTTTATAAGCCTTAAGACCCATGCCTTTATGCAAAATACGGTGTAATGACGTTTGTGGAATGCGTAATTCCAAAGAACGACGAGGAATGGACAAACCTGGGTTTTCTTCAACACTTTCGGCAACAGCAGTAATATTCTCGGCTGTTCTTGAGCGACGTGCACGGGTTTTATTCTTCACATAACTAACTTGTCCCAACAGCTCGAATTTTTCCACCAATTTCTTTATTGCGGTCCGACAAGGTGCTTCACGACAATCCAAAAATGTTCGAGTTTTACGAACCGTCTCTGCCAAATTTTCACCATTTTTATAGTGAATTTTAACAATTTCAATGCGTTCTTGCAGCGTGTATCGTTCCTTTTTTATTAATGGCGAAGTTTCTACTTGTCAACAGTCAAAAAATGACAGCTTCAAAAGTGACATCTACCGAAATAGCGGGCTATTCAAAATAACACCTCTTATTGGAAAACCCTTTATTTGCTATCAGTTTTTAATTTCAGGGAAATACATCTGATTGCTTATCCATGGAGACTAAATGCTCAATTTCAACAAAAATTACCTCATTTCTAGTAGGCCTCATATTCTCAGCATTTTCCAGATAAAGTAAGAGTTTCACTAACATAGGTGCTACCAAAGTGTATTCTGTATCATTCGATGTCGCAGAAATACCTAGACACAATCTATATATAGCAGAACATGCCTCCCTCCTCACTGCTGGTTCCGGATCCTCCAAAACCTGCAAATACAAATCAAATTATGCCAAATGATCGTATTTCCAACGGTTAAGTATTCACCAATCTTTTCAACCATATAGAGAAATTAGGCATTGCAAAGAGAGCCTCTTGCGATTCTTCGCTGGAGTGTAGCCAAGATACCAAAAGACCCAAGGCGTAATGAACAACTTGAGCTCTGCCCCAGAGTCCCGTTTTATACTGGTTTAGATCCTTTGGCAAAGACGCCTCCTCCAGAATACTGGTCAGTTGTGGTAAAGTAGTTTTAACGTCCATCATACTGATCATTGCCTAAAATGTAATACTTATTGTAACTCACAATCGGTGTATATTTTTCACAACTAGGACTACCCACAGAATCATTGAACCGTTAGGAGCCAGAATGAACATGTGTTTCGGACTAAATTGGTCCTAATCAGCATCCTGTAGCTCTGAAAGTCCAACTGAACCAGGCCCCATATCTGCCATCACATAGGATCGAACTGAGTTATGAAAAACGCAAACGCCATCTGTGCGGGAAGATATGAAACACAGTGTTCACCTATGTAAGACAGCCATGAAATCATATCATCCAAGAATATGATAAAAATGTTTTTAAATATATAAAAGCACTCACTTCATTTAGATTAGGGATAATAATTTTATCTGTTCTAGCTTGTTTCATTTCAGAAGACCACTGTTCAACACCTAATTGGTACAAGGTCTTCAATAAAGACGCCAAACAATCTTGTTGCCATTCACAACCGTCTCCTCCATCTCTCTGAAGAACACCTACAAATAAATAAATTCAATCAAATTTGTCAGCGCCAGATAATATGAATATACTCCATTCACTTTAATAAAGTCTCCCGGTTGGCCATGAAATTTTGACACATTTCACCGTGTATATTTTGAAAATGTTAGGTTATGCTCATTTTCCTATCAGATAACTATGCAACGTTGTCCTCTCTACATAGAAATCGTAGTAATTACGTATTTTTCACAATGTGCATAATGAATTTAACGAACTTTCGAATAATATTTCAAGTAAAAATTTAAAATTAGGCGATTTTGACATAAAATCAACTTGCAATCAATCCTTTTTTCTCTGTAGAACTAATGTAGAGGAACTTTCTCAAATAATCTCTTCTCTTGGGAACTCCTCTTCAACTGGCCCAAGTAAAATATCAAATATTATACTGAAAAAATTTTCGAATCATTTTCTCGACCCTTTAACTTTTATTTTTAATAATATTATTGAAGATGGTGTTTATCCGAATGCTTTCAAGAGAGCCTATGTTGTACCCATCTATAAAGGAGGTCCAAATACTGACATAAATAATTATCGTCCCATATCCTTAACTTCTAGCCTTTCTAAAGTTTGCGAAAAAATTGTTAAAAGGCGTATTACTAAATATTTCGTTGATAATAATTTGTTAAGCCGAAATCAGTTCGGTTTTATCGAGGGCAAATCCACTAGTGATGCAATAATGAAGGTAGTGGGTCAGTTGTATAAAGCAGTTGACGATTGCACTCCAACTATTGCTACCCTGTTAGATTTAACGAAAGCGTTCGATTTGGTGCCACATTTGCGTTTATTAGAGAAGCTAGATAAACAGTTCGGTATTAGGGGTAATGCTTTAAAATTGTTAAAAAGTTATTTAACAGATAGGGAACAAGCAGTCAAAATCAAGGATATTATTAGCGAAGAACGGACTGTTAAAAGAGGAGTGCCCCAAGGTACAGTACTTGGGCCGCTTCTTTTTTTGTGCTACATTAATGACTTTCTTAGCCTTAAAAATATTGGTAAAATTACGGCCTACGCTGATGACACTGTTTTAGTTTTTGAAGATAAAAATTGGGATATACTCAGGAATAAGGTGTCATTTGGCCTTTTCTTAGCTAAGAAATGGATGAACATTAATGGTCTACTTCTTAATGAAGCAAAAACGGTAATAATCCCTTTCGCCAAACGTAAAAAAAGTTTACCTTCATATAATACAATTACTACACATTTCAGTTGTGACTTCTATGTTTCTTCTACGAATGTTTCTACATGCACGTGTAACTCTGGTATTTTACTTTTGCAAAATCAGGCTAAATATCTTGGGATAATAATGGATTCCTTTTTAAGTTGGTCTTACCAAATTGATAACTTGTGCAAAAAACTAAGATATTTAGTGTATGTCTTCAGAAATTTATCAAATATTACAGATATAGATTCCTTGAAAATTATCTATTATGGACTTGTAAATTCTATCCTACAGTATGGTTGTCTCGGTTGGGGTGGAGTTTTTGATACTAATCTAAAGCCGCTTGATACTCTTCATAGGAAAATAATTAAAATCATATATAAAAAACCATCCGATTTTCCTACAGGAGAGTTGTTTCAGATTAGTTCCTTTTTGAATATTAGACAGATATATGTTAAGACACTTTTAATAAATTGGTATACGAAAAAAATTTACACATATGCGTTACCTCATAGTTATTTCACAAGAAATTATATCAACAATAGTGCCTATTCTTTTAGAACAAATTCTAGATTAGGGGAGAGATACTTTTTGAATTACATTCATATATTTGTGAATTTAATCGATATCAGTATTAGAAACCTGGAACGTGTTAGTGTTTTTAAAAAACATACTGTTGAATGGATTAAACTTAACTATGATCAAATTAATAATTTATTTTCTCATTAATCAGGAGGAAATTATCATTGTAATTCTCGCTCTGTATTGCTTTTCTGGACCGTTGCCGTTTGGGGGGATTAAAGAATCTTGAGAGAGATTAATAGACTTGCTTTGTTTCGGTGTGTTACATCCTTAGTTTGTGAGTCATTAATTTTGTTATTTTTTGAGCCACACACAAGAATTTCTTCTGTGGCAAGATAAAATATATTAATTGTATGTGTATTTTGGTACCTAATAAAAAAATTTTAATTTTCAATTTCAATTTCAATTTGAGAAGATATTATGTAAATTCAACAATTCCAAAGACCTGGCGACTGTTGAAGAACATTTTTCCTCTGTTGTTACTATGACAATATTTCACGTATATAAACTGTTGGAAGATTCAGTTATCCTATTTTCTTGTACGGAAATATAGAATCAATTGTTGAAATTTTAATGAAAAATAATGGATACAGTAATCAGTTACTTTGTGATAGTTTATTTGAAAAAATTGGTTCAAGCCCTGTGGACAGGAGCTTTTTCGCGCTATTGTTCAAACAGACAAATTATATCTCCGAAAGTATTGGTTTCTCAGAGTTGGGAATTATATCAATGGATTCCTATGATAGAAATGCATCATGAAAGAAATTATATTTTAAAAAAGTGTCGTTAAAAAAAATGCTTCAAAAATTATCTTATAAAAAAGAGCAATCTACAATGCTTCAATGCCTTAATGCTTCAAAAATTGTCATTAAATTTATTTATTAAGATTAAATAAGCAATCTGCAATGATTCAACCTCGTGGAATGGGATGTTGCAACTTACACTCGGTGCATAGTTTTCACAACTCGAAATACCTAAGGAAAGTATCATAGAAATGTCTAGAGCAAGGCTGGAGACAATCATAGGAGATTGTCCATTTATTCCTGACATTTGAGTAGGTAGTGGATAACAAGCAAATTATTTTAATAGTTCAAAATATATTAATAACATACTATCCTCTTTTCATAATTTAAAATTTAATAGTTCATACCACTAACACATCCTTTTCTGTATTATGAACCTCAACTCAAGAAAAAACGATTGATACACAAATGTAGATCCATATTTCAGTATTTTTTTTGCCAGCAACATTATGAAAGTACTGTATATAGGAACATGTCTCACTACTTAAGGAAGTAAAAGGTAATATTAACCTCAGTGGTCAACGAGCAGTAATTTCTTTTGATGATACCATTATGTTCTTATTTCCTATTGCCTCCATAAACTACATCAAAACCGTTTTGTATATATTCACAAATTGAACGATCTCTAATAGCCTAGAAAAGATGACATTTATGAATAGTGATCACAGACAGATTCTGTTTTCACATTCTGTGAATACATAGAACTTACGATGTATTATTGAGTCCGAAAGTATTAGCTTGTTAGAGTTGAAAATGATAACAATGAATTCTTATGATGAAACTGAATCTTAAAAAAATTTGAATTCAAAAGTTGTAATGTAAAAAAAAAATATTTTTTTTCGTTACTACAAAACTATTAGACCGATTTTGCCCAATAAGGAGAATAACCGAGATATTTATCCCTCAAACCTACTCTGAAAATTTCAACTGTCTAGCTCATTCCGCTCGAGAGTTATCGTGTTAACGGCCGGACAGAATCGATTTCGACCACGGATTCTTGATCAGTGAGTGAAACCAAATCGTTCAAGACAATTTTCAGCCAAAAATTCGAAAATTACAGACATTTGGGCAAATTGATAAGCACTCTGTTCCGAGGAACAAGAACGCCAAAAAGAATAAAAGTACCTGAATAACCTGGCAGGAAAACTTCTAAACATAATAATAATAATAATAATAATATAGTTTATTTGTGGCATAAACATTAATCGCAGAGGCTCGTGCCTGTACGCGATAAACAATTTACAATTATAATATTACAGTAGCCAATATGTTAAATTAACTGTTTCTATGAACATACAATAACTAAATCAAAAATTTGTTCAGTATACCCACACAGAGGAAAAAAAAAAAAAAAACTTTTTTTCGAATAATGAGATCAGTATCTTATAATTTACAAAAGACTTGTGCTTTCTCCATCCAACCCGTATGAGCAAGTATAATTAGGAATACATCGAATTAGGTATGTTTCATTTTTTACTGGGGATTGATTAACATATGGAAATACCGCCTTCCCCTCTCCTTCACCCAGATTTTAACTTCATTTTTCCGTTTCTTGGCATTCTTTATTTCTTTTATTTATTTGGGCATTATGTTATAGATTCGTGGGGCGAGGTAAATGTAACATCTCTGACCTATCGTCTTTTTCGTCTTTGGAACTCTGACGTGAGTGGACCTTGTTCTCGTTCTATAATGACATTCATTCACTTGGAGTTTAATTTTTTTGGAGCCGATTGCAATAAGCATCTGGAAGACAAATAACTGATGAGGATTCATTATTTTTGAGACTGCATACAGTTCATCTGATGGAGACAAGAGTGGTTTTCCGTGGATAACTCGAAGCAACCATTTCTGGATGACCTCGACTCTTCTCATGTAACAGTGATATGCTCCACCCCAGGCTAGTATTCCATAATTTATATGAGATTGACAGAGGGAGGTATATATTATAATCAATTGTTTTACATCCAGGTATTGTTTGAGGTATCTGAACTTCGAAAGAAGGCGCCTTAGTTTCCCCACCAAAACGTCTATATGTTTGTCCCATTTCAAATTTCTGTCAATTGTTATACCCAGATATTTCACATACTCAGCTTCAGGGACTGATGTGTTGCTGTCGATTTCCAAATTTCCCATATTTGGAAGTCCCGTTTCATAAGATGCAAATGGTAGGTATTTTGTTTTTTTCAAATTCATTGTTAATTTATTCATCCTAAACCTCTGCATTACATTGTGAAGATCTTTTTCAGCTATGGATTTTAGGTTTTCCCAAGAACTATCCTCATATAATATTGCAGTATCGTCTGCGAAGCTGATGACTTTGCCTCTCATATTCATATATAGTAGACTATTTATGTATATAATAAACAGAATTGGTCCTAATACTGTTCCTTGAGGTATCCCATATTCAACTGATCTTTTTCCACTAATATGATCGATAAACGAACACAAGTACCTATGCACTTCCCCACTTTTCGAAATTCTCAAGAAATAAGCCTACAGAAGACATTTAAATATCTTTTTGCACAACTTGAAATACACCAGTTTCAAAATGAAGTAGTACTACGAAACCCGTCACTGTTAAACCTTCATAAAATATAGTGATAGGAAACTAAGTAATTTCATTCGAAAGTCAACATGTCCTAAGGCAGAATGAAGTTTTCCTATTGCAGATTTCAGTTCTGTATAGCACTTCCTGATACTTTGTCTCTGCTTCTTCAAAAGTGCTCTCGGCATTTTCAATTTCAGAGCGAAGAGTCCTTTATTATACGAAGATGATTTGTGATAATATCTTGTTTAAGATGGAAGATTATGTTGATTGTTGAGAGTAGAAATTGGCAACGTCTCAGATAATTGTTTTGACATTCACGATATTTCAGAAGTGCCAACCTGCCTTAGTTTTAGTTACAAAAACGTGATAGACCTAAATCATGGCCAAACGGGAGACTATTGATAAATTTCAGCAGTGTTCTATGTTTCGTTGGTGTTGTTTCATTACTGTTTACTAGGCAACATTGTTCTATAATATAGAAATATGGATCATGCGGAGTAATATATATATATATATAGCAGAAACACGTGTCGGCAGGTACCAGCAAAATTACTTTGAATCTGCTCCTTTTGCGGAATTACCCGTTAAACCTCTCCATTGTTCTATAATTTGCTTCTGACGAATATCTTGTGTTTCTGAAGTAGAAGCAATTTCCAAACAATTAATCAATTTTTTTTATAGATATTTTTCAGAGTTTGGGAGAGAAAATCCAGAAAAAAAGAACTGAATGCTGAAGGCACCTCCCAAAGTATCCTTTAATGATAAGTTGAATTTTTTCACTACATAATTCCAAAGATATAACAGATGATGAACTTGTTATAATTTTGTTGGGGTTTCTCGATCGCATACAATCTTTTCAAATATAACTTGTATTTCGAAATAAATAAATAATTTACTCACCGCTCTTGAAAATGTCGAACAAATGCCTCAGACCTCCGTGCTGTATAAACTTTTTACACCAGGAGTTCTGATTATCATCATTTTCCTTGTTTTTAAGATGCGGACCCTTAACGCTGAGAGATTCGATGATATAAAGCGAGTACATCAACTTCTGTGCACTGGACGGATTCAGCAACTCGTTGAGAGGTATGTCCAACTTCAGAAATCCGCTAAGAAGCATCGGGCTTGTAGGCAACAAGCTTAAAATGTCCCATACTCTTCTACTGAGCACTTGACCTTTTGTATGTGGAACGTGTCTCTGAAGAAAAGAAATTAAATACTACTGAGGCTGGAATCAATTACTTTTTCCTAAGAGGGTTGGTCTATAAAGGACTTTTTATGATCAGGTGGTACTTTAACGTACAAATAAAGGCTGCTATAATAGGATGGATCGACGGTAATAGTATATTATTTCATAAGGAGGAGAAGTGTCACTTTTCATGGCGAGCTTGATATGAGGTTATTGAAAGAGAGCCATGAAAAGTCACTCTACTCCGAATTAAATATGTTATTTTATTTTCAAACGTTTTGAAATTCATAAAAATCTGAATATCCACTTTTGGATTGATTTACATTTACGCACATAATTCTATCCATTTACGATAGTTTTTTCTAAGGAAGAGTTTGAACGTTTTCTCTTCGAAGCACCGGATGATTCATATTTAGGATTAAAAGTAACTATCATATTTGAAGTAATTTTAATTTTGTATTTTGATTAGAAAATGAAAACTACAGATATCGAGGACAAGGGAAATATTATAATAGTCAATATTCCTGATAGTAAAACGTGAAAAGTTCGAACATTCACAGTTATTAGGGAGAATAATCTAAATATTCATCGGAGATACACTGCGTTAAGACCAAACGATTTTGTTGAAAAAAGATTTTTTTTAAATATGAATCTGGAAAATGCTACAGAGCTGTGATGGGAATGCATAGTATAGGAAATGTTCCAGGAAAGGTTGCCACTTTTTTGCAAGTGAATTATCCAAACGAATACACAGGTCATTCATTGAGGCGAACTTCTGCTACACTACTTATAGATGGAGGAGCCAACATTGAGTCTTTGAAACGACACGGAGGTTGGAAGTCAAGTAGTGCAGCAGAAGACTACATTGAGGATTCGCTGTGAAATAAGAATGAGATTAGCGGGTTTGATATTGAGTGTCAAAGAATTCCCTGAAACTTGCAACTCAGATTACTCTATTGAGGCATCAGCTTTTGAACAAAATCCGAGACAGAATCCTACCAGTTCATTATTACATGGTTTTAATTTTCAAAATGCAACATTGACCAATTGTTCAATGTAACTTTAACGATTAAAAATGACGTTTGAATTAGAGAATTTTTTGTTCATGGTAACCAATCTCTTGGCGGAGAAGAACTTTTCGATGATCCTCTCAATCGAAAAATTAAGTTATTATTGTACGTTCGAAGATAAACATTAATAACAAATCTATGATGTACAAAATGCAGTTTTCTTTAATAAAATATGTCATTTGATCAATTATAATTAAGCATGGAAGTTAATGTCTGCCATGACTCCTTAAGTGTACAACCTAAGACTCACCCTGTATAAACTGACTTATATTTTACCTAACATGAATAATTATGGTAACCCATAAAAAATACTCACTCCTCCTTTGATTTGAGTTTTCATGGAGCTCAAAGTGTGCATCAATGCAAAAAGTTGTTCGAAATAACTTGGCTGTAACAATAATAGCGCAGGTATGGATTCTCTCGGAGGAGGAGGTTGCATAGAAGGAGAGTCCATAAATTCTTTCTTCTTCATATTTCTTGAGACACCGATCGAAATATATATCATCTGAAACAATCATGCATAACACCATATAGATTTAATTAATTCGAAAGAGAGTAATTTCAAAAGATGTGTATATATTATTTCTTTTTGATTTATTGTCAAAACTCGTACCTGATTATCCTTGAAACCCATTTCCCCAAGAGTTTTTTCATCGCAATCAATGGTCAACTCTTGACCTTGAGTGATTATCCTGATCCAAGTCTCCCCGCTTCTCACCGCTTGATTATTCTCAGAATCTTGGTTCTTCATTTGCGAAAGACTTTCACACCAATTCACAATTTCGGCCCTCAGCTCGGCAACATAATCAAAGCTCGATAAATCTAAAAAACATCTTTCTGTCGAACTACCCGATTGTATAACTAGCCTGATTGGACTGCCAGATTTATCTCCCAAATTAGCCGAATGACTGCCGATTCCTTTCCCCTCCAAGGCCCATTTTCGCAAATGGTAAGCATATCTGTGTTAATAAATGAAAATTGTGTTACATTGTTTATTCTTTGCTGTCTAGTATTTTTGTTTTAAAATACTCTATGTACTATATAGCAAGATATTTTAAAGTCTTTGAATTTGATTTTTTTTTGTTAAAATTGTTAGTATCTACCTAATTCATGAATTGAATTTATTATTTTTCCTGTGAATTTCGTCTGTTAATATCAAATTCTCGTTACTTTTTATTAATAGTTACGATAATAAATATTTTAAATTCATACAGTACCTATGCATTGTTTTTTACTATTTTCTGATTTATTCATTTCTCTTAATACTGTTTTGGTTGCAAAATTTACCAGATTGTTTTTCTGTTTACCAAATAAATGAATAAATAATACACCTCAGAACACTTTGCACAAGTTAGAGGGTCATTCTTCTTACACACTATCGATTAAGACAGATAGAACATTTTTTCCTACAGCAGGAGGCGAACTCGCAACTGAATACAATTTCCAATAATTACAAGCCGAGTGTCGTAACCACTGCACTCACTCTATTGCTGCAGAATATCAAATCACAAATATTACTGTAGGATTTCAATAAGGATTGAATTTCCACTTAGACATAGTTAGAATTAGAATTATATTTAAAGGGGGCGAACGACGCACTATCGACACATCAGACGTTCTCTGGGCTCTCGGGCGCCCCAAACCCATTAGTATATCGGTAGTGATCTTAGACAGATCCCAAAGATCATGTACCACCCGATAGGTGATGAAGAATTTAATACCAAACACCGATCCTCTGGCGTCTCCAAGAAAGTCAGGGTTAACGAAATAACTGTATCTCAAAGGGCTCTCATAAATTTTGGGTCAACGTTAACAACGGCTATAATAGCCTTAAACCGTGGGATCGTTCCCGTGGAATTCTATTGGTCTAAGGCGGGGTATTTTCACCCAAGGAATCGTCAATAGTTACACCACAGTGCGAAAGGGGGGGGGGGGGAGATAAAGACAGTAGGCACCTAGGGAATCAAGTTTTGATGATGTATACGAGGAAGACGGACCTCAGTAGAATTTAAACGTTTAGAGGAATAAGAGTTTTTATCCCATATACTTGAACGATTTTGTTGTAATAGTAAATTCTATCGAAGTTGTAAATAGTTTAATGATTTATAATACTGTAAATAAAGTGTGTAAATATCAGAAAAAGAGTTTTGAAAACCAAAGACGCGAAAGACGAAATGCTAGGAGCTTAATTCAATCAAGCCCTAGGCGATTGATACAAAAATTCTACATTACCTTCTTTTAAATGCATCCAAATGACTTTTCATCAAAAGTAGAGCTCTTTGAATGCGCAATAGGGGTGGTTCTTCAGCACCAGCCCCCGAAGAAGAAATCAAATCTTCAGTAGCTGCCTTCAAATGAGTCATACACTGCCTCATGAATTGTCCTTCGTGTTGTAAATTATGACCCATGTAGTAGCTGTTGATATATTGCATTGCTGCCATGCTCACATCTGAAAAACAGAATATCAACCTAATTCATGAACCATTAAGTGTTACCTTCAATTAAGTTTCAATAATAAATTTTAATAAATTCGTAACGTTATTATGTTTTCGACCCATATTCTTTTCTAATAACCTAACCGACAAATCTATCATAATTAATTTGTTAGATGTAACAGTTTTGCATATAATTCACTTTAAATTCCTAAAGTACTAATTGCATCATCCTTTACATTAGATGATTTGTCTTTTTACAATAGGAATAGAGAATACATTGTATACATGCAGACAGTTTAATTCGAGTGTTGATTGTTCAGTTAATATGCAATATTGAAGTTTTCAAGAAGTCCGTTATTGAGTTCAATTTTTAGAATAGTTAGCTTTTAATCCAGCATATAATAGAAATTGGAGAAACGGAAGATACAACAATGGACCCAGCACAGAGCCCTGTGTCACACCGATACTAACACTTGCTTCTGTACAAATCTCACCTTATCCCTTAACTTCATGCTAAGAGAGGTTAATTTTTTCTCACCTGTATTAGTAGCTCTCAAAGCTATTTTCCACATGTGATCCATGCCCACATTGTGGCCATTCTTGGTGCAGTCACTACCCTTAACCATTAAAAAGTTGTTCAGGCTGCAGAGATGTTGGAATAGACTCAGACATATCATGCTGTATTTTTCTAGAGGTAAACTTGGTAGATGGTGGATATATAAGCGTCTAAGAGCGTCAACTTTCAACGCATGAAGTTCGTTGGTTTTGGTTTGAGATAACAGCCAACTAAAGAGTTCATCGGAGCATTCTGAATCGTGTGCGAGACATTCCCATAAAGTATCAACTTGTTCAATACTAAGCCTGAATGGAGAAAAAAGACGAGGTGAAAAAATTGTTATTCTGCAAATTTCAGGAGTGTTCATCAATTCACTGCACGGAAAATTTTAAACAAATTCGACTTGTCTGAGCAAAACAGGAAAAATATGTATACGAATGATTAACTTCCTGTTTAATGAACGAATTTGCAAATGAAATGGGGATATTAATATACTCCATTCACTTTTATAAAGTCTCCTGGTTGGACATGAAATTTTGACATTTCACCGTGTATATTTTGAAAATGTTAGGTTATGCTAATTTTCCTGTCAGATAACTAACGCAACATTGTCCTCTCTACATAGAAGTCGTAGTAACTAAGTATTTTTCACAATGTGAATTTTCCCGGGAAAAATAATGAGTTTGAGAAAATATTATGTGAATTCAACGGACCTGGCGACAGTTGAAGAACATTTTTCATCTGTTGTTACTATGGAAATATTTCACGTATATAAACTGGTTGGAAGATTCAGTTAGGCTATTTTCTTGTACGGAAATCAAGAATCAAGTGTCGAAATTATAATGAAAAATAATGGAAACAGTAGTCCGTTACTTTCTGATAGTTCATTTGAAAAAAAAAGTACCTGAATAACCCGCCAGGAGAACTTCTAAAAGAACAGACATACCTATGGAATTCCCCACTTTTCGAAATTCTCAATAAATAAGCCTACAGAAGACATTTAAATACCTTGTTGCACAACTTGAAATACACCAGTTTCAAAATGTAGTAGTACTACAAAACCCGAGTGACTGTTAAACCTTAATCAAATATAGTGATAGGATAGGAAACTAAGTGATGTCCTCAGACAGAATGAAGTTTTCCTATTGCAGATTTCAGTTCTGTACAGCACTTCCCGATACTTTGTCTCTGCTTCTTCAAAACAGCTCTCGGCATTTTAAATTTGAAAGCGAAGAGTTCTTTATTATTAGAAGATAATGATCTGTGATATCTTGTCTAAGATAGAACATTATGTTGATTGCTTAGAGTAGAAATTGGCAACGTCTCAGAGAATTGTTTTGACATTGACGATATTTCAGGAGTGTCAACCTGCCTTAGTTTTAGTTAAGAAAACGTTATAGACCTAAACCATGGCCAACCGGGATACTTTATAAAAGTGAATGGAGTATGCATAATATTTTGAATGCGTTACTTACTTGAATGAGCTGGGTGACACAACAGGTGAAAAAACTGCCGATAAAAAATGCAGCCTCACTTGAATCTGCATTAGATGCGAGTACAATGGCAGAGAATTCACGGGATTAGATGTATAAACCCTCAGATCGTTGAAAAAATGTTTCATCATATGATGTTGCTTTTCCGCCCAATGTGTCACGTTATGCATATCCATGCCTCTGAACGAAGTTAATAATTTTGGGAGCATTCGCAAAGAAACAAGTATGGAACTGAAAATAAGGTACATTCGTAAGAAAGATCAGCAAAGAATATTTCAAATGAAAAAAATGTATTGACCTTGAGAAGGTTCGAGCTGATTTCCAACAGATGGCGTTGACAGTTGACTGGGCGTATAAATTGAGATGTGACACATCTAAAGAAGAAGGTCATAGCAACGTCTATCAAATTTGTTGTGAACTGTTCAGTAATGTTTATGGCAAATCACCATGGAAGGTTTTAGCGTTTGAATGATGTGCGCAAATCATTAAATATACTGACTGTCAAAGAAACTGCAACACCCAGAAGGAGTTGTTTAAATTTTAATTTATTTTTGGTAAAACATAGATAGTATAGCAAGGAGTAAATGATTGAAATTTGAAAATAAAAACGAAGGGTTTACAATTTTTTTTAATAAATTTGTTAATAATGTGTTTGTCCACCGCGATTATCTATACACTCCCCAACACGTCTTGGCATTGATGCAATAAGATGGTCTATTTCTTCTTGAGGGATACTATCCTAAGCTACCTGTAGTTCATGTATCAGAGCCGGTTAATTTGCAGTTTAACGCCCCCTCACCGATTTTCAAAATATTCTGTATATAGTATCTGATGTTGTTATACCACAGTTTCAATTTTAGCACTGGCAAATGAGTATTTTTCGAGAAAATTCAAAATGAAAATTGAAAATTAGAATTGTAAAATATCTAGGAACAGCTTAGAAATATCAAAATTATAATTGTCATGTTGATAGATTTATTGAAAATATAAAATTATGAAGTAGTTTATGGGAGAGAAACCGAGGTAACGGAAAAATAAATGAAATTATGTCAAAGTGCCCAAGAGAAGAATATTAAAGGCTCCAAAAGAAATATAGAGTTGAAATTGGTATCAAGTTAAAGAGGATATTATTCCAGACAAAACAATACAAGAAGAAACAAGTTATATAGAGATATCTCAGTTTTTTGAAAGGGAGAAGATTTTAAGACAGAAATTGAAGGAGGATACAAGGATTTCATTAGATTAAAGGGAGAAAATAAGATAGAAAACGCAAGAAAGAAATTGAAGGATGATTCAAGGAAAATATTAGGTTAGTTAAAGATACTAGAATCATATTAGGTTCAATATATATATATATGCGTGCTAAATCTATCCAAATGTGTTTTTGTAGCAACCGGTTTTGTCCATTCATCTGTATTATGATAGACACTCAGAAACGTAAGCCCAAACTGGCAGCCATCTTAGTTTTAACTGTTTCCAGGCCCGGCTTTAGAGACGCATTTCGTTTTTCATTATTTCGAAAAAAAATTGTATCGTGAAGTGAATTTTGATGATTTTAAATAGTGGCAAAGTAGTCCATTTGCTGGAATCTAAACGGGAGGGGAAGTGAACGAGAGTGCTGGGAGGGGTAATATATTCAATACGATGAATTTTTTATTTCAAAAATTTACTACAAATTTCAATTTTCCTCATAAATTTTACCATTTTTCTCATTTTATTAGCCAAAAATTTGAAAACTCTAAGCTATCCTATTGAATTTATTACCCCACCCAGTACCCCAATTCACTCCCCATACCGTTAGATTGCTCCAAAATAACTGATTTGCCACTATTGAAAATGATCAAAAATCACTGTACAATGCATATTTTCTTCGAAAAACTCAAAAAAGTCGAAATTTACAAGGGGGCGGTAAACTGCAAAATTACCCCAAAGTCCATGGGGGCTGGGGTAAATTTCCAAGCCTTCTACCCAAACATGCTCTATGGGCGACAGATCGGGGGATCTGGGCGGCCAGGGCAAAAGATTCACATGGGTCGATTCAAAAAAGTTTAAACTAACTCTGGCAACATGAGGTCGAGGATTATCTTGCTGAAATATTGGTTTCTCGAGCCGGTTAAGGTAAGGGAGAATATATGGCACCACTATTTCTTGAAGTTAACGCAGCGCTGTCATGTTACCTCGAATAAATACAAAAGGTGACCCACTTGCATGTGCAATAGCACCCCATACCATAACGCCTACTGTCCGGTGTACATGACGCTCAATATCAAACTGAGGTTCACGTCTTTCTCCCCGACGTCGTCTAACCCTTCTTCGGCCATCATGTGCACCCAAGGAGAATCGAGATTCATCAGAAAAGACGAGCTGATGACATTCCACATTCCAATGTTGACGTTCTCTGCACCACAGTAATCGTTGCCGGCGATGCTCAACCGTCAGAGGTAACACAAGATGGGGTCGATAATGCTGCAGTCCAAAAGACGGTAAACCGTTCGGACAGTTACAGGATGGCCTTGTTCTCCTAACCACTCATCAGCCAAAGATAAAGTTGTCGCAAATCGGTCTCTAATAGCCATAGGTCTTAGACGTCGATCTTGAACTTCATTTGTGCCCCTTCGACGCCCGGTGCCTACTCTTCTTCGATTTTGGGCATTATCAAACCACGCTTGACAACATCTCATAACAGTAGTTGGATTTCCGTTCGTACGACCTCTTTCAAATTCACTTAGCTGGCGATAAATTCCGCGACTTTGGATCTCCTCGAACAGTTGTTGTAAAATTTAAAAAAAATTGCATAAAACGACTACAATATGTAAGTACCAAAAAATGTTTACATGAAAAAACCTTCACGATTTTTTTCTCCAAATTTTAATCATTTACACCTTGCTATACTATATGTTTTACCAAAAAAATTCAAAATTTGAACAGCTGCTTCTGGGTGTTGAAGTTTCTTTGTCAGTTAGTGTATTAGCAACATGTTGCACGACAAGCGAAACCTTGGTAATGGAAATCAGCGAGAACATATTCAAGATCCTAATATTTTTCTGTAGTGTCCTAATTACTCACCTATGGTTCTCCAAGTTTTTCAAGCATCCTTCAATAAATTTCATTCGAATATCTTTGTCAGGGGTGTAGCAAATCAAGTTACATAATGTTTTCTCTGCTTCTAATGCCAGCCCTTCACCTAACTGACCCTTAAAGAAATATATAGGGTTACTTATTTTTCCTCTCAATGATAAATGCCAGAAGAGAAATAAGGACACCTAGTAATCATGGAGGGAAGAACAATTTCGCAATTCCTTTTTTCTGGCTCACCTTGTAGAAATTAATTTCCAAATCTATGTATGATGAATAGAAGACTTGAAAGATCTTTTAAATGAGTTATCACATGAAGAAAGTTTGTATTTAAAAGTGGGAAAGTTCTGTAGACAGGGGCTTTGGCGCTATTGTCAAACTACTAGCGAGTGATTATTCAAACTTTGACAAATCATATCTCCAAAAGTACTGGTTTCTCAGAGTTGGGAATTATATTAATGGATTCTTGTGATGGAACTGCACCATAAAAAAATTGAATTCAAAACGTAGGTCTATGACTCGCCTCATATTTTGGATTCACATACATCAGCAAATTATACTTAGATCATTCTATGAAATCATAAAATTATGATTAATTATTGAAATTTTGAAAAATCATATCCCCGAAAGTATTAGTTTGTTAGAGTTGAGACTGATATCAATGGATTCTTATGAAGAAACTGCATCTTAAAAAAAATGGGTTCAAGCTCTGTGGACAGGAGCTTTCTGGCGCTCTAGTTCAAACAGATAAATTATATCTCCGAAAGTATTGGTTTCTCAGAGTTGGGAATTATATCAATATATTCTTATGATAGAACTGCATCATAAAGGAAATTCAATTCAAATAATAGTTTATTTATCGAGATTAAATGAGCAATCTGAGAATGAGAACTGCACCATGGAAGAAATCAAATTAAAATAGCTGAATTGAATTTGACTTTCTCTTATAGAACAGGATGACATGTACGAGTATGAACACAGATCATATAATAAAGCTTAGATAGAATAATTATAACATTCTGTGAAAACATAGAAGTACGATTCATTATCGAAATTTCGAAGAATCATATCTCCGAAAGTATTAGCTTGTTGAAGTTGAAAATGATATCAATGGATTTTTATGGTGAAACTGCATCTTAAATAAAAATTGAATTTGAAATTTGTTACCTAAAAAAAAATTTTTTTTTCGTTACTCTGAAACCATCTGGCCAATTTTACCCAATAACGAACTTGACCGAGATATTCATCTCCCTAACCTACTCTGAAAATTTCAACTGCCTAGCTCATTCCGTTCGAGAGTTATTGTAGATTTTTTTTTTATTTTCAAATTTTTTTTTGACACTTTGCGGTAACCTGGTCAATACTAAACTTCACATGCGTATAAAGATCATGATTCTATAATTTGATGCTAAATTTCAGATAGATCGAGTGATCGGTTTCGGAAATATTCATAAAAAATGTTTTTACTAAAATTGACCATAGCTCCGAAACCGCTTTATGGATGTCGCCCATTACTTGTCCGAGATGTTTACGCTCCAAACCCACCTTGTAAATTTCAGTCCTCTAACTCCATTCGTTCGAGAGTTATCGTGCTTACGGCCGGCCGGACAGAATAGATTTCTACCTCGGATTCTTGATCAGTGAGTCGAACCAAATCGTTTGAGACCATTTTCAGCCAAAAATTCGAAAATTACAGACATTTGGGCAAATTGATAAGCACTCAGTTCCGAGGAACTAGAGCGCCAAAAATAGAATTTGAAGTGTAAACAAAAAATATTTCTTTTCGTTATTTCGAATCAATAACTTTACCGAGATATTTATCTCCCAAATCTACTCTGAAAATTTCAACTGTCTAGCTCATTCCGTTCGAGAGTTATCATGTTAACGGACGGCCGGCCGGCCGGACAGAATCGATTCGGTCCACGGATTCTTGATCAGTCAGTCGAACCAAAATGTTTGAGACCATTTTCTAACAAAAATTCTAAAATTACAGACAATTGGGCAGATTGACTGTTCAGAGGAACAAGAGCGCCAAAAACATCGATGACAAATTGAAAAAAAGCGACTTCCGCTATGGGAACGGAACCCGTTCCGTTTGAAGGATCTTGCAAAATTCTCAACTCTACGCATTTCTTTCGAGAGTTATCGTGCTTTAGACTGATAGTATTGGATTTGACCGCAGATTATTTATGAGTAAGTAGAACCCAATCGATTGAGACCATTATCAGCCAAACATTCCAAAAATACAGACATTTGGGCAAATCGATAGGCGCTCAGTTCCGGGGAAGAAGCGCCTCAAAAACGTGGTTTGTGGTTGCAGGATGCACTTGTAAGCATAATTTATTAATTCAGTATAGCAAAAGATGTAAATACTTCGGAATTGTGAGATTGCATGAAATTTAGTTCAAGAAGTCTTCATCTGTGAAAAAGCATCAAAATCCTTTTAGGCGAGATGTTCTATGAACAGAGTGCCTATCAATTCGTCCAAATATCTGTAATTTTCGAATATTTGGCCGAGAATGGTCTTGAACGATTAGTTTCGTTTCGACTCACTGTCAACATTTTTTTCTCAAAATAAATTTTTGGTCGGCCTAACTTCGTTCGCTGATGTGAGAAATAAATATTCGCTAATAATCCATACAATACTTCATAATTTGTCTTTGAAAGTAGAAAATGGATCTTAAATTGCTGATCATTGAAATTCTGTATAGCGACTTCAAAAAAATTCTCCGTTTTGACCAGTTCATTAATCGACTCTTCATCACTTTGAATCAAAGATATAGTAGCATCAGTAACACTCACAACTGCTACTATTGCTACTTCCTTGTTATCCATACTTTTCACGTCTTTTGTAACCGACAGTAAACATATCATACATCATGATGACTTATCATACTTCATGATGTTTTAACGTTTTCTCGTAGAGCGCTCCTTTATTCGAGATGTCGAAAATAATAATGATTTTTTAGCGAGGATACCGCTTATAACCCGGTTATTAACAACGGTTTGTCATCAATGTCAAAAGTTTATCCCCCACCCCATAATTGCAAAATGTTACTGAGGTTGTCAGTGTTGTCACTAAAACGTAAACGGTTAATCTTCGTGAATATTTGTTTACTTTTTATTAAGCAAACCTTACTTATTCTAACGTTTGATGAACAATTAACATGCTACCACAAACGCAGCACTGTTTGTTTTTGACCCAACAGTTAAATTATGTATTTGAATAGACACCATACGCCACACAGCACTATTCATTTTCGAACCAATAGTGGATGAATGTATTTGAATGGGAACTTAAGCTACCGCAAACACAGAACCGTTCATTTTTGAACCAACAGTGAATGTATGTATGTGAGTTGAAACTAATCGTTTGATACCATTCTCGGACAAAAAGTGTACCAGGTTTTTTTGGACGCTTGTTTTTACTGTCGGATTTGAATCCTTGGAAATATTTTTTTTCCTGGAGCTAAGCAGTTTTGGGCAAGTTCAGTACCTGAATGGGTGACAGCTCTGCCTATAAATTTGGACAGCGCGCCAAAGCTCCTGTCGACAGGGCTTTCCCCCTTTTTCAACTTACAATTTTATCATCTTGTAGAAGATCCCAAAGTAAGGTGTTTCCAGGCAGACAAACATTGTCAGCCTTGAAATTTGAAGACAAGCATGGATCTACTCGTATCGGTGACTTATCAGGTGACGATTGATTGGACATGGCTTTCATTTGTACCTGTATATCGAAAAATATTTGTATTGGTTTTGCAACATGACAAACAAATAGATTATTATTAGTAAAGGATATTTTGTGTTTCCAAAATGTGTGTCAGACATGCTTGTAGGCCAAAGTATAGTTAAAGAAAATGATTTCATCCATATTTAACAACTAAGATGACTGCTAGTAATTGCTAGGGAGCATTAACTCACATGGACTGCTAGCTGTACCAATTCTTCTTCACAACCAGAATCTTCCCCGTCAAAATCTGCCATATTTTTCTCACTCTTGTTGCTCATACGGGAAGAATAACTTCCGTCATTATCTCCTTCCATTTCAGCCTCTTCTCCACTTAACATTTCAAGGATATGTCTACAAATTACAATTAAAAATCAATGGTCTTAAAGGATTTAATTTGGCTTGCTGATTCCGAAAATGGAAGTATTTACATTTTTCTAGTTTGTATTTCTACTACTAGATTCTTCTAGTAACAATCTATGGTTTGTCTGTGGTATTCGCAGTTCTCTATGAATGATTGATGACAACTGTCAGATATAGTATATTACGCACCGAGGGAGAAAAGTAGGACATTCACGCCCGCGAATTTTTTTCTTCTCCATCTAATTCACTTTCATCAGAGTTAATCAAATCCATTTTTTATTATATTTTTCGGTATTCACTGAAATAATTAACCTTTTTTTGACTCAGCTGTCATCAACTTGAGATATAAACACGCTGTTGCTAGGTAACCGGGAGATAAAGTAAAGTACCCGCATGCGCACATTTGCCATCTCACCGGGAGAGAATCGGGTACTTTTGTCCCGTGTGACAGGGACTAAAAGTGAACTTTTCATCCCGGAGGAGAAAAAAATCATTTTTCAAGGTTGCGTTAGAATATTAACTCCATACAGTATTATTTACTGATGCTGTATTCCGTTTTGTGATCATCTCAGAAAGTAAAAAATCTTCACGAACATTTTGGTGGGATTCCCTAGATCTGCTCATGATAGTCAGAGTCTTCATCTTACATTCTGCTCACTTCATTTTGAAGTTTTATGTTATTGTTTTGTCATAAGTTTTGGCTGAGTGATGGATAAAGCTGCGGCATATATTTTCCAAGAAATTCTTTTATCAAGCAGTTCATCTTCTATGAATCATCGGAGGAGAATGGAAGAGCTCCCTTAGATCAGTATATTAATAATTGAACATTGAACCCTTAGCTTGAACTTCTAGCAATTGTCACATAAAAAAAATCTTCACGAACATTTTGGTGGGATTCCCTAGATCTGCTCATGATAGTCAGAGTCTTCTAGACTCTGACAAAGAATAGAATATATAATGGAATGTTCCAGAAATATATTTTTTTTAATTATCATCTTGTTAGAGATATGGCATATTCTTAGAGAAAGTGGCTAATGACTCCTTAAGACATGTTCTTCTAGAACCGTTTAATCCTCAATCTGATACATTACTATGGGCGCGTTCCACTAAGGTCCCACAACGCTCACACTCACGACCGCAGTTCTTCCCGTTCCACATACGTTTGACTAGCTCGTGGGTATTTCGATTATCCTATCAAGTGGAACGGGCTCATGGGTTTGATCGAAGTAGAGCGGTGACGTTTGACAATCAAAGTGTTAATTTAAATTTAATGTTTCCAATTCGTCATTTTTTGTTTCAATATTAAATAGGTAATCATTATGAACTTCATTAATCAACGTTTTCTATTTTTGAACAGGATAATGAAACAATAAATATAAATGATTTGATTGTTTATTTAAAAAGCATTTTATTCATACATAAAAAAAATTGCAGCGTGTTTATTGCATACTGATTCTTCAGAACAGAATACCTCAGTACCTACTATAAAAGGATCAGTGGTATCTTAACCGTTAGCATGATTTTTGCGCGCGTGTTCCGCAAGGAACAGCGTGCTATAATTTCATCGCAATGTCTGTATTTTTCGAATTTGTTTGCGAAAATGGTCTCAAACGATTGGGTTCGACTCCCTGATGAAGAATTCGAGGTCAAATTCAATTCTGTCCGTCCGGTCCGGCCGGCCGGCCGTTAGCACGATAACTCTCGAACGGAGCGAGTTAGAGCGTTGAAATTTGCAGGGCATGTTTGGAGCGTAAATATCTCGGACAAGTTCGTTAATGGGCAAATCCATCGAGCCGTTTCGGAGTTACGGCCATTTTTAGTTAAATCGTTTTTCGAGAATATTTCCGAAACTGATCACTCGATCTATCTGAAATTTAGCATCAAATTGTATAATCATGACCTTTATATGCCTGCGAAGTCTCATATTGATCGGATGGCTGTAAACTAGAAAAAAAAAATGTTAAATATTTGAAAATGAAATTGAAATTTTGTTTTCACTATAATTCGAAAAAAAACTGATCCGATTGAGTTGAAGCTCGGTACTTATATGCGAAGTATCAACGAAAACACTTATGCAAAATTTCGTGGGGTAGCATGAGTAGAAAAAATTAAAAAAAATTTAACTATTAGCGGAATATTTTGCTGGAAATTCCGAAACCAAATATCGGAATGAGTTCAGTTTTGGCACTTCGGTGACCAATAATGACCTCTTGGGGTGTGCAAAATTTCACTGCGGACAGACCACTAGGAGCCTCAAAAAAAATTTTATAATTTTGAACTTCGAAACTGGACAAATTATATTTCATTTCGAATTCCAACATGGAATATCTCCAACATCTGGTGATTTCGTTCCGACGTATTCTTTGCGCGTTTATCTGAATGAATGCGATATGTACGAGGGCAACTGATTAAAATATGGACTACCTACTAGCATGGCCATTGAATTAATGCGTAAACGATGTGTGGAATTTTAAATTGGTTTTCAAAATTAGTCTGAACGGTGAGCGACTGGGGGTGTAACTGCCTCTTTTGGGCATTTTTTGTAATTCGCATAAGCAGACGAGAAATAATTTAACTGCTCGAGTTTTCTTCTGAGAAGATTGGGGTCTTGGGGTGGAGGATGCTATTCCTCCATAGAATCCCCCGGTGCCGGTCTGCGCATGCGTGGATTCAAGATGCGATATCTCCTGAACCACTAGTGTTGGAGAATCGCAGTTTTTTGTGACTGACAGGATGGCCATAAAGTGGCAAAACAAAAATTAAAAAATTTTAAAATTTTGTTTCCACGATATCTCGTAAAATACTGATCTGATTGAATAGAAACTCAGTAGTTAGATGCAAAAAACCAAAGCGAGCACTTCCACAAAATTTCGAGAAGATCACGTGACGTGAAAAAATTCAAAATATTACTCTATTTTGCTTGTAATTCCGAAACCTATTTATTTAACTGCTGTAGTTTTCGTCAGAGAGGATTGGGGTTCTTGGGGTGGCGGATGCTATTACTCCATAGAATCCCCTGGAGAGGGTCTGCGCATGCGTGGATAAGGGATGCGATATCTCCTGAACCACTAGTGTTGGAGAATCGGAGTTTTTTGTAAGGTGTGTGATTTTGAGAGGCCTTTCAGCCGCGAGTAGATTGCGCATGCGCAGAAGAGAAGTGACTGGTTTTGGGTTATGTTGGGGGTGCTGAGCGATATTGTGAGGTTTTAAAAAAATATTTATGGCAATTCAGTGCAAGGACAAGTCAGTTTGGGGGATGTAGCGTTGTTTCCGAGTTGAAGTGTCCGTACCGTGGTCCTGGGGCTAATTTTGAAATTGATGTTATCCCTTACCGGCATTTTTCGTTATGCGCATGAGCAGAACATCAGTGCTTTAACTGCTGGTGTTTTCGTCAGATAGGATTGAGGTTTTGGGTTGGCGGATGCTTTTCCTCCATAGAATCCCCTGAGTTTTTTGTAAGGTGTGTGATTTTGGGATTACTTTCAGCCGCGAGTAGATTGCGCATGGGCAGAAGAGAAGTGATTTTGGTTGTACGGGTTATGTCGGGAGTGCTGAGCCAATATTGTGAGGTTTTAAAAGGATGTTCATGGCAATTTAGTGTAAGGATAATTCAGTTTGGGGGTTGTAGCGTTGTTACCGAGTTAAAGTGTCCATACCGTGGCCCTGGGGCTAATTTTGAAATCGATGTTACCCCTTACGGGCATTTTTCGATATGCGCATGAGCAGACCATCAGTGATTTAACTGCTGGTGTTTTCGTCAAAGTGCATTGGGGTTTTGGGGTGGCGGATGCTATTCTTCCATAAAATCCCCTGGTGAGGGTCTGCGCATGCATGGATTCAAGAAGCGATATCTCCTGATCCACTAGTGTTGGATAATCGGAGTTTTTTGTGAGGTGTGTAATTTTGGGAGGACTTGCAGCCACGAGTATACCTATTGCGCATGCGCAGACGAGAAGTGAATGGTTTTGGGTTGTATGGGTTATGTTGGGAGTAATGAGCCGATATTGTGAGGTTTTAAAAGAATATTCATGCACGGACACAAGTCAGTTTGGGGGAAATAGCGTTGTTTCCGAGTTGAAATGTCTGTACGGTGGCCCTGAGGCGAATTTATAAATAACTATATTCGGTAGATCTATATTAAAATACGTTCGGATTTGGAGAAGAGGTAATTGCGTTCCTAACGGAGGTCCCATAACCGCAATTTTTTTCGATCTATGGTAGAGCTAACAGCCAAACTGTATCGATAGCTATATTTGTTAAAGGAACTTGAAAAAAAAAGCACTGACGTGAAGTCAGTACTCTTTGGCGCGCGTGTTCACGGTGGCTAATTTGAATTGAATGAAGAGTACTTCAAGCTCAGTGGATAGAGCGAGCCGAAGATCTACCCAAAAGGTAGTACTCATCACTCAATTCAAATTAGCCACCGTGAACACGCTCGCCAAAGAGTACTGACTTCACGTCAGTCCTTTTATTTTTCTCAAATTTATCTAATCGTTTGTTAGTTTCGCAATAATTTTTTGATCTAGCGCAACCTTCAATACCTTCACAACATTGGCATAATCTGAAAAATTTGTTCAAGCATCACTGACGTGAAGTCAGGAAATTTTGCGCGTATGTTCTATTGTCCATTGGCCAATGGACAATACATACGCGCAAAAGCTCCTGACTTCACGTCAGTGCTTGAACCAAATTTGTTAAAATTTTCTAGGGGTACGTTTCTTACAGAATTTTAAACTCGTCTTTATATCGATATTCTACAAATTTAGTTACCCACCAAGCTTCAATTCGATCGAGTCTACATTTTTTGAGTTATTTTGAGTAAAGAAGGTTATGAACTTCATGATGTATTTTAACAGCTAATTAAATTGCAAAATAATCAAATATCGCAAAAGATTACACTCAAGTCCGAGTTCTCGAGTTAATCCGATCACTTTCCAAAAAGCCCTAATGTTATTGTTTTGGTCGCCATCATGAATATTCGTAAACACTCACTTCGACCCGCCACAAGACGTGGGTCTCGGAAAGCTAGCCGCGGTCGAAAACAATGACGTCATCTATGACGTATTCGACATGCCCACAACGACGGCGATCGTCATGTGGAACGACTCTACGAACGTTTTGGACGTTGCGATCGCCTAGTGGAACACGCCCTATGTTTCAGGGAAACATGAGTTATCAATCAGATAAAATGGAACCACTATCTTGTTCTCAGTAAAACTAGAATCGTTGTCGAACATACTTTCATCATTCTCAGATCGAGATGGAAAATATTGAAATTTATAAATTATAACTCGATAGAGAAAGCTATTATGATAATTTCCATATGCTGTGTACTACATAATTTTTTTGATGTCCATCAAGATGTATGGAGTTTTTTTGAATATGATGTATTTGAGTCTAGCCTGAATTAGCAAGTGATACAGAAAGGGACGAAATAGTGCAGAGTTACAATTGCTAATGTGTTATGGCAAAACCATACCCAATGAATATCGTGTATGAATTTACTGAATAAATTCATGGCTTGATTTGAATCTAATAATGAGGATGAATAATATACTATCAAGAAGCCGATAAAACATAAATGTACACTATATTTGGTAGAGTGTTTTACTTAGAAGCCATTGGCCCCAAGTTCAATCCTGAGGTTAAAATAAAATATCCCATTGCAAGTCTTTTATCAGTGTATTGACTAAATTCTGAAAATATCACATAATTCATAATATCATATATTCATATCACATAATATATTTGGAAATAAAGAATCTCGGAAAAGTATAAACATATTTCCTAAACCCTATTATACTACTACTGTAGTCTCATTTATGCTATGACATTTTTCGACGAGGAGTGATATTACTATGTTCTTCAAACATATCCATCATCTGAGCCTATCCCTTTGGATTTGAACCAATTCACGAAGAACATCAGTTCTTTTAATTGCCTGCGGTCGTACACTTCTCCTGCTTTGAATATATTCCCTTCTAATCTGTCAGATGACACGGACTCAACTGAATATGTACCTGTAACTGATGTAGATCCCTGATTCTCAATCAATGAAGAATTTACTGTAGATCTTGTAGGAATATCTTCATTAGCAGCGTTATCAGTTATGACACCAGGCTGGCATTTGTGTTTGTCCTAAAGAATTTCATTCATTTCATCAAAATATTTGAGAACTCTTAAACGCCCCATTCCTGTTTTTTTTTACACATTCCTATATTTTGTATAGGTCGATTGCAAGGAATAAAACTTTTGTTGGACCTTTTCTTGACCGACCTTTCCTTCTCTTATAAAATTCCCCTTCTGGCTCATTTCTCAGTCGAGTTCAGACCAGAGGTCTTTCTTTGCTGTCTTCTTATCATCAAACGTATTTCTCTGATTTAAACAGAGAGACAAAAGTAAAACAGTTGCCAGTTCATCCTCTTCAGTGGGACACTTCGAGCTTTTCCTTGTAATCGATCAAAAATTGCCTGATCCACGTTCACCAAATTTTCTCTTCTTTCGAACTATACAGAATTATGCTTTCAATATTTACGTAATATTTTCAAACATTCCTGGGTGTGAGGTCCCCGTTGCATCGCCAAAATACGAGTATTTCAACACCAACATAATATTTTTGAAGTTATAATATTCCCTTCCGTCAGTCCCGTCATTAAGTGAGAGAACTGAGCATGATGAAAAGCAGTCTCACTTCTCTCAGATCTCTTACTTCATGTTCCGTTCTGAAATGTAAGACTTTTCTGAGAAAAACTAATTTCGGAACAAACAACTGAGATTTTTCTCACTTCGCTCACATTTCGGCATACACTTTAAATAGCGTTCGAAAAGTTTTATAAATTTTACTCTTAAGTCGAATTTAAGCGGGTAACCGGAACAGAGCGGTTAAGACCAATCTCTTGCTAAACATAACTGATCGGTTATAATAGCAAGGGATTGGTCTAAGCCGCACTGTTCCGGTTATTCGCTCAAATTCGACTTTAGACTGCCTTTCAAAAATATCAGATAGCTGAGTTAATTTAACTCCACAAAATTGACATAACTCACGGGACGGAAAATCTCTTATTTTTGTTTTATGAAGAGTATATTATATGTCGTATGAGTACTCAAGTTGAGTAATAGTTTTAATATTGCTCACAATAATATTTATTATTAGAGTTGCTTATACCAACATAACCTATTCTGATATCAGGATCTTCTGTCACTCAAAATTAAATTGAAAACTGGAACTGTTCGAATATTACATGAAGAGTGGTCAACTCCGAAAATTCAACAAACCTTCAAAAACTGTACTCT
Source organism: Halyzia sedecimguttata (assembly GCA_937662695.2). NCBI lineage: Eukaryota > Metazoa > Arthropoda > Insecta > Coleoptera > Coccinellidae > Halyzia > Halyzia sedecimguttata. The sequence goes on along the minus strand of OW569412.2, from coordinate 97,692,108 downwards.
ACTCGGTGTAGTTAATATTCAACCGCAACCCAATTTGAATTCTAATTCGAAGTTTTTCTAGGAACAATTTCAGTTTTGAAACTGTAACCTGCGTATACTTGTCAAATACCTTTTAGAGCCCACGGCGAAAGAATGTGGATCCATATTTGATCCACGATTCTCCATCATCATAACGGCCTCTTTACCCATCTCACTACAAGATGAGCTGTCTTCCATATATGCCTGCGGTTTAAGATTCCTAAGACAAAAAAACATAATTAAATTTCGTACTTTTGGAGTTAGTTCATAAACTTACGTTTCCACGATATTTTCCATTTCATTAGGCAGCATAACTGAATTATTCCTTTTTAATTGTTCTGGAATTTCTTGATGAATTTCAATGTCAATGTCACTTGACGCTTCAGCACCAGTCATGTCCAGTATTCTTTCGGCATTATCTTCAATAAAATATGTAGCAAAATAAGAGGATATATGTAATCATACAATACAAAAGTGGGAACGCTCTGTGGACAGGAGCTTTGGCGCTCTTGTCAAACCACTAGCCAGTAATTATTCAAACTTTGACAAATCATATCTCCAAAAGTATTGGTTTCTCAGAGTTGGGAATGAGAACAATCGATTCTTATGTCCAGACTGCATCATAAAAAATTAAATTCAAAACGTAGGTCTATGACTCACCTCATGTAGGATTTACATACATCAGCAAATTATAATTAGGCGGAGGTTACACAGTCAATCTGGACTGTCAGTCCATCAGTCTACCTCACCTCATGTAGGATTTACATACATCAGCAAATTATAATTAGGCGGAGGTTACACAGTCAATCTGGACTGTCAGTCCATCAGTCTACGCGTATACAATCAGTTTCCCGTCAATCTGAGATCAATTCATGATTGATGTCAAACTGAACTGATGCCAGATTGACCTCTTGCATTGTATGAAATCATAAAATTACGATTAATTATTAAAATTTTGAAAAATCATATCTCCGAATGTATTAGTTTTTTGAGAATTATATCAATGGATTTTTATGATGAAACTGCATCGAATTCTATCTGTCAAACGGAACTGAAAGTGTATTTCTGGAGAGTTTGGTTGAAGTAAGCGTGTAAATAATTAGAAATTTGGATTTGCTAAGTTCATAGGCCGAGTTTTTTGGTTAGCGACTCGAAAATGAATGATGCAACGATATCGAGCATAATTTACGAGTCATTCTCTAATTATGAAAGATTTAGAACGGGATTTTCAACTAAGGTACAGGTAGTTATTCCTTAGTAACACTATTTAATATTTCCTACATAAGTATTCTGGTCTGACTTCTCTCTGGACTGATTACATTAGATTTGTTTCAAAAATAAAACAGGTAGCCAAAATTGAACCGTCATATAAAGATCAGATGCAAAGGGATTTTAATTTCTTTCATTATGTAGTTCGATCATAATAATCCATTGATATCATTCCCAACTCTGAGAAACCAATAATTTCGGAGATATGTTTTGTCAATTGATTCGATTGGACAAGAGCGCCAAAGCTCCTGTCCATAGGGCTTTTTTGTTATTATTTTAATAAGCTATCAAGGAATTGCATGACATCATTTCTTGTACCAAAGGGTGATCCAAATAATTTTTTAAAGTGAATTATAGGCAACACTGTCTCATGCAAGAAATAAATCTTATATATAAAATTCTCGTGTCACAATGTTCGTTCCCGTACTCCTCCGAAATGGCTTGACCGATTCTCATGAAATTTTGTGAGCATATCGAGTAGTTCTGAGAATCAGCCAACATCTATTTTTCATACCCCTAAGTTATAAGGGTTGTTCACCCTTAAACATTTTTTTTTTAATTTTGGACAAAATTTTCTGTTTTTATTTTTTTATGAGGTAGCATTACAAAATACATACAACCCTAAATTTTCACCCTTCTATCACCAACCCCTATTTTTTAATAGTCATTTTAGTAATTAATCATTTTTCATCCCGCTCGATAACTGATCAATTATCACTTGGTAAGTTATCCCAGAGAAAGAGCTAATTAAAACTAAGTCGCCGTATTTTTTGTGAATGTTTTTCACTCTATTTCGATTAAAATTTCCCTGAGCTTATGGCAAAGCTAAAATTTTTGTACAAAAAAAATAATTATTTTTATTAAAGTATCAAGGCAGTTTATTCCTGCTATACTTAGTGCTAGATTTTTTAAAATTTCCGCGTCTTTCTGGATCAACACTCATTTGCCAGACTATACCGGTGTCACGTCCCAGTAAACAGCACGGAGTAGGGATGAGAACGAAGTCGGTCTCCTGTCTTTCTCACCTTTTCTCACTTTTCTTAACCAGATACGTTTGAGTGGGTAGTTCGTATTCGCAATCGAACCCGGTAGGTGGCACCGAAATCTGGTTCTAGGTATTTTTTAGAATTACGTGTTTGAGTGGGTCCCTGGATAACTTGGAAATTCAACTGTCCCGGTAGGAGGCGCTGCAATCGGGTTCTAGGTTTTTTTTTAAGATTTTTCGCATTTGGAAATGAAATTGCAACCGCAATAACCGATTTGGCGCAGGCAAAGTTGCGTGGGTCAGCTAGTTATAAATATAAGTTTTGTAGTTTAGGACTATTACAAAACAACATTGGACATTTAACACAACAATGATATAAAATTGTTCAATTTTACTATCAATTCCGTGGCTCCATTTCTTTTGTTTTAATATGTTTAAGAGAATAAATATTTGTCTGTAAAAATTGGCCGATATTTTCAAGTCACCCTAATTTTGTATATTATTTTACTAATTGAACTTACCATAAATAGAGGTCAGGTTAGAAGATGAAGGTGGATAAACACCATGCTCCTCACAGACTTGACTTCTAGAAAGATTCTTGTCGGGCAAACCTAAAACTATTTGTTTCACATGACTGTGATCGGACTACACAAAATAAATATTGGAAATGGATTTCGAAAATGCACCTTTTTGCTTTTTAACTCGGGTTTTTCTCAATATCTTCCTCCGTTTTCTCAATTTGATGGATTCATCCTCATCACCTTCTTCCTGAGAGCTGCTACTTCGGCCGCCACCACTGACAACATGACTGAGAGGCTCCGGTATTACGATATTCAAAGCAGTCATTAATTTTTTCCTCACGGCCCTAAAATATACCAATTATGAAAAAAATACAGGAAATCATGACAAATACATTTACAATTCTTGTTGTCTTTTGTGACTTTTCGCTTTTGCAACTAGAGATTTCTTTGTTTTCTCCGAGATTCCTCTTTTGATAGGTATACCTGAAACATACGGTGTTAAAGCCTTCCGCACTCTCAGTAGACCTCAACTTACCATCTAATTCTGGATCTGAGCTGCTAGCAATACAACGGGGTCTTCTTCTCAAATGCTTCCTAGGTATTTTACACGGGGGTGGAGCTGTACCATCGGGGGTATCTTCCTCGATATCAACACCCCCGAAGTACTCACTATCTGACTTATGACTTTCAGACTGACCTGTACTGTCACCCTGCATCCGAAAGTATTTTTAATTACTTCGTATTGAATCAAAATATAAGATGAAAACAAACGCAGGGAATGATCTTTTTTCGGCGTTTTTGGCGCTCTAGTTCCTCGGAACTGAGTGCATATCAATTTGCCCAAATGTCTGTAATTTTCGAATTTTTCGATGAAAATGGTCTTAAACGATTTGGTTCGACTCACTGATCAAGAATCCGTAGTCGAAATTCATTCTGTCCGGCCGGCCGTAGGCACGATAACTCTCGAACGGAATGAGCTAGACAGTTGAAATTTTCAGAGTAGTTTTGGGAGATAAAAATCTCGGCTAAGTTCGTTATTGGGCAAAATCGGACAGATGGTTTAGGAGTAACAAAAAAAAAATTTTTTTTTACAAGGCAAATTCCAAATTAAATTGTTTTCAATAAGCTGTTTTACCATAAGAATCCAATGATATCATTTTTAACTCTAACAAGCTAATACTTTCGGAGATATGATTTTTCAAAATTTCAATAATAAATCGTATTTCAACGCTGTCACAGAATTATATTATTCTATGTATGAATTGTAATAATGTCAAATTATGTTCCTGAGACATGACATTATCTAATCAATCGAAGAATTGTGAGCGAAGTGAGAAAAATCTCAGTTGTTTGCTCCGAAATTAGGTTTTCTCAGAAAATTCTTACATTTCGGAACGGAACATGAAGTAAGAGATCTGAGATTAGTGAGACTGCTCTTCATCCATAGACATAGATATAACTCTCGAACGGAATGAGGTAGGTGGTTGTAATTTTCAGAGTAGTTTAGGGAGATGAATATCTCGGTTAAGTTCGCTATTGGGCAAAATTGGCCAGATTTAATTTGATTTCTTCCATGGTGCAGTTCAGATTCTCATGATTGCTCATTTAATCTTGATAAATAAAATATTATTTGAATTGAATTTCCTTTAGGATGCAGTTCTATCATATGAATACATTGATATAATTCCCAAGTCTGAGAAACCAATACTTTCGGAGATATAATTTGTCTGTTTGAACTAGAGCGCCAGAAAGCTCCTGTCCACAGGGCTTGAACCCATTTTTTTGCCAAATACCGAACTTAACCGATATGTTTATCTCCTAAACAGAGACATAATCGATTTTGACCACGGATTCTTGATAAGTGTGTCGAACCAAATCCTTTAAGATCATTTTCAGCCAACAATGCGAAAATTACAAACATTTGGCCAAATTGATAAGCACTCTGTTCCGAGAAACAAGAGCGCCAGAAAGAACGATGCTAGGTAGGAAGAAAGACTGAGACAGGGAATCCACCACCCAAGTTCTTAAAAAAATTGAAATTAAATGGTACACAGCTGGCGCTGGAGTATATGAGACAGACACCAAATGCTCACTATCACTAGGCTCCTATCGGAGCGTCTTTTAGGCAAAAATACTTGCAATGGAAAGAAGCATGGAAATGAACCTAGAAAGAATCTATCAGAGGTATGATATAGCAATCCATTCTGACAGACAAATTGCTATTAAAGCTCTTAGTTCCCATGTTATCGAGTCTAAGGTAATATGGGAGTGCCGAAGAAAACTTAATGATGTAGGCAAGAACAACAGAGTCAGCTTGGTATGGGTTTCTAGTAACTTAGGAATTAAAGGAAATGAGGAAGCCAATACACTTGCCAAGAAAGTAGCACCAACCCCTTTTATTGGCCCAGAACCCTACTGTGGGGTAGGTAGATACACCTACAAAAGTGAATTTCGGTATAAAAAAGAAACTGAAAGAGGTATACTCTAGAGAACTCTTCCAGGAATGTATCACTCTAAAAAGTTCCTTCTGAACTTTTACACTGTCAGATCTATGAAGTATATGGATCTCAGTAAAAACACGCTGCACCTCCTTACTGGTTTCCTCACAGGGCACTACTGTCTTAGGAAGCATATGATGAGCTTAGGGCTAGCAGAAACTGACGAGTGCAGATTCTGTGGGGAGGAGGATGAAACTCCTGATCACCTGATTACAGAATGCCCTGCCATCTCAAACCAACGCAGGTATGCTTTGGTCAAGAAATCTACAGGAGCGAAGACGTAGCCTCCTTGAAGCCATCCCAGATACTGGAGTTCATCAGAACTCTGGAACTGAAAGGCGAGCTGTAAATGGTGGTGACATCAACAGCTCTGATGGGGGGGCATGATAGACCTTAAGATTGCAGTGTATATTTACCCCCTACAACAATATACTATAATAATAAAAAGTACTAATTGGAGAAACATGAGTATGACCTAAAAAGCCCAACTATCTAATTGAGGAATGAAGTTTTTTAAATGGGATTTTAAGTTTAGAATATCCTTACTTCGAGAATGACCAATACTCAATTGTATTAGCCAAGATAACATTGTCAAGGTAGTTCTAGGACCATCCCAGATTATACGCCAGGCACTTTCATTCTTCAGATTTAGATACACACTTATGAATCAGCCAACTTTGTACTCATAATAACCAGAACCAAACTCACATGTTCCTCCTCAGAGTTGCTTCCATCCAAACTGACGCTGTTCTCGGAGGAAGTAGCACATTTATAAGATGTAATACCTGCGTTTTCCGCCGCCAAATTTATAAGACCGCTTTCTTGTATAGTTGTACCTCCTCGAGTCCAAACAGCCTTAATCAAGACAGAAGCAAGGAACAGGGTCTGTAAAAGAGATAAAGTTATAAATTTCCCTCTATAAAATTCCAACCAATTACTTAAATAATAATAGTAATAATTAGAAGCCAAAAAAAATGGGGAATTCTCACAATAACATCAACAGAGCCGAATTGGAAGCCAACCAGATAATGAGCATGAGGTCTGACGTATCTATAACCAAAACCTACCGTATCGGCTTTCCCAGCAAAGACGATCATACTATATCTGGGACCCTACTGCTTGAAGGTCCCTGTTGGTCCACAGATGGCTCTGTTATACCCAAGGGGTGGGAGAGGGGATCAGTAGTTGCAATATTGCTAATGGACATTCCATCAGCCTGATTCCACGGGACTCATTGCACCCAGACAGGCCTGTGACATCTCTCTCAAAGCAGCAGGGAGGGAGAACAACAGATGGTTTGGCCAAAAGGTCCAAACTCTGGAGCAGCATATCTGGTCTCAGATATGGCCAGACGATGGCTCAAACTCTCTAGGTCAGACCTGACAATTTTTAACAGCTGTGTATATGGGACACTGTGGCCTCTGAAAACACCTAAGTTGGTTGAGGACTCTAACGGCCGTTCCCAATATTCAATCTATCTACTGTTTTACCTAACTTGAGATAGAAAACTCTCCGCCGTATTCACAAAGCATTCAATCTCCGTTAAGCCCTAAATGAGGTTCTCAGTTAAGGATAAATTGGGGATAATAAGGGACAATAAGGGGTAAAGGTGGTAAAACAGGCCTGTTTCACCACCGTTAAATACGTTAACTGAGGTTGCGATTCATATTCATCCTTAACTGAGGACCTCAGTTAGGACTTAACAGAGATTCAAACACTTAACAATGCTTTGTGAATACGGCGGTATATCTATCTACCTCTTTACCATCCCAATAAACCTACCCATAATAGGTCATCCTATCTTAGGTTGCTAGGTAATATAACATTCCCGACCACGGGGTGGTGGTGGACAAGGTAACTGTTGGAGTGGGGTACGCTGTGTTGTAGCTGGGGACCCTTCGGCTCACGGCGTGCTACCTGTCGCCCAACATTGACCAGAAAAATTTTGAGGATAAGGTAGACGAGATATTCTCGTTGATAGATTGGAGAGGGCAAGAGGTGCTGGTGGGGGACATCAATGCGAAGTCCACTGCGTGGGGAGCACCAAGGGCTGACGCGAGGGTTCTATACGTCGAGAGCAGAGTGGCCCAATTGGGTCTGACGTCCTCAGGGGACGGTTCACCCACGTTCGTCAGGGGAGCCGCGCCACACATATCAACGTCACTCTGAGCTCAGCGAGCGTGGGGCATAGAGTGGAGGAGTGGTCGATAAGGCATAGTAACCCGCTGACATACCACGGTGTCATAGAGTTTGATATCAGTGGGTATCGGCGGAGAAGGGACAAAGAGGATAGAAAGTGTGTGTTCTCTGAAGAGAGATTCATGGAGGAATGGGGCAAGGCGGATTTTTCCTGTTCTGCAGGAGATCTATGGAAAAATATGTGAGGTGGTAAAGGCTGCTACCTCCCAGGTTGCGGGTTCCTCCGCCAGAACACCATACTGGTGGACCAGGGAGGTGGCGGAGGCAAGGGAAAGATTTACGACGGCTAGGAGGAAATACGTCAGAAGGATAAGACTGAATGAGGGCGTAGCGGAAGAAGAAAGGGAAGTACTCAAGGATACTAGGAGGGATCTGAAAAAGTCAATCAGAAAGGCAAAGCATAATGCATGGAATGACCTCCTGCGGGAGGTAGACGAAGACGTCTGGGGGCAAGGCTACAAGATCGTCACAAGGCATCTGAAGAGGGCTAAGGCCCCCTTCAAACTGCCTGAAGAGAAAATTAAAAGGATAGTAGAGACGCTCTTCCCGGTGGACACGGAGAAACGGGAGATCCCACCGCCTGCTCCCGAGTCCTACGATGAGATTGGGACGAGGGAGGTAGAAGATGCGATCGGGAAGTTAAAGAGAAAAAAGGCACCGGGACTTGATGGGATACCGGTAGATGACTTAGTAAAACTGGGAGCAGATAATTTGGAGGCCCTAATGAGTCTGTTTCAGCACTGGTGGAACTCTAAAGAAGTTTCCTAGCGAGTGGAAACAGGTGAGACTGGTCCTGATCCCCAAGATAGGGAAGGACCCGGAGGACCCGTCAGCGTACCGACCGATATGCCTCACAAGCTGTATGACAGGATTATCCTTAACCGGCTTAATGCGGAGATAGAGCCCCGAGGAGCCCTGTCTAGCAGCCAGAGAGGACAGGTCGACTACCAGAGCCGTGAGGGAGGTGATTGGCTGGGTCGAGGAGGCAGCGAAAAGATTCGTCGTTATAGTCCTCATCGACGTCAAGAACGCCTTCAACACGGCTAGATGGGGAAGGATTATGACGGCTCTGAGACGCGCAGGGGTGTCAGAGGGAATTATGGACGTCATCGGCTGATACTTTTCAGAGAGGTGGGTGAGGATTGCTTCGGTGAGCCACCCTTGTACAATGGGGGTGCCGCAGGGCTCGGTCCGACTCTCTGGAACATTATGTACGATGGAGTGCTCAGGCTGAGGTTTCCAGTAGGAGTAAAACCGATCGCCTATGCAGATGACCTAGCTCCGATGGTTAGAGCTAATTCGATCGAAGACCTACAAAGGGGCGTTGATGAATCCCTCGAAAAGGTGGATGCATTCACAAGGGAAAACGGTTTAGAAATTGCCGTTGGTAAAACGGAGGTTGGTCTTCTGAAGGGACGGATGGAAAAATATAGAAGGAAAATAACGGCAGCGCAGAAGGCGGGTGCTAAGGAGCCTCTTCGGGGATAACCTGACTTGTCAGGGAATTGTGGAAGAGATGCTAGACAATGAGAGCAAATCGAAAGATGGGCGAGGAGGTGGAGTTTGATTGGTAGGCACTGTATTGTGAGTCCAACACTCTCTAGGGCAACTTCCTAGAGGAACATGCGTTTCTCCACCTCTTAAAAAAAAAAAGGTAATATCAAATGGTTATCACTAGTAACCTTTATCTTGATCCGCTCGTATAAGTGGCCTACTGGCCTATCTGCAAATTGCCGGAGATTACACAGACTTATCCAAATTTGTGGGACGGGTGCTACAGATAGAGAACCGGTTACCATCGACAGAAGATAGCTATCTATCGTTCCTTAGAGATTGTTTATTGAGAAGGGGAAATGCAGACTTTGCCTAGAGGACGACGAGTCTATCCAGCACATTATATGTAATTGCCCAGTCGGGAACAGGATTAGATTTGAGGAACTGGGAGTCCACAAGGTGAGACTGAGGGAACTGAAAAAACTCTCACCCACTGTGCACACCTCCCTTATAAGAAGGCTTGAGATTTTAGGTGAAGTATGGATTTAGGTTGCCTGACACAACACATATCATAAATTATTCTTTCAATTTTACATTTATTTACCTGCTCAGTATGATCTTTCGGTTCCAACTTCGTTAAAAGGTTATAAAGATGAAGTGTAGGTGCAGCTGGTAGATGCTTCACTAATCCAGGTAACAAATCGTGAACTGGTTTCGCACAATGTTTCAGCTGAGCAGCGGCCCAAATAACATCCATGTGGGCGCATGTAATCCTACCTTCCATAGCAAGAAAGTTCAGGATAATATGACTTTGTTTGATAACCTGGATAACAAAATTGTGTAAGCGAAAATATCCTCTGGAAGTAGTGCTTTTGGTGATATGTATGTGTTGATGCATGACAGATTTCAAACTATTGTTTAATAATTAATGTGGAATACAGAAGATCCAATGACACTATGGGTCAGAGCTGTATAAGTCTTAGAAAATAGATTCAAATGGAAAATTGAACGAGTCTTTGAGATATCAAACCAACTTGAAACGGTAAATCAAAATAAAATTTTCCAATAAAAAATGCTTTCAAATCATAAATATGATAAGTGAAATAGTTTAACAATAAACATTTTAACATTTAAATTTTCTAAGAGTCCTTATAACATCTCCTGCTGCTTTCTTCAATGTAATTAGAAATAGCCCGTATATTTTATTTTGTATTTTATAGCATATTTTTAAATGCAAACAATGTAAAGTACCGTTTCATTTAGTATTTCAGGATAGATAAAAATACCTTTTTTTTAAAGAATCAAAAACAGTATTATATTGTGAAACTTATGCCAACCGTCATCTTCACTTTTATAATTCTCAAGATGTTTCACCAAGTGATTAGCTAAGTTAAGTTATTGATCTGCGAACCCATCCTTCCTCAAGTATGAGTTTCGTGATCATGGCGAACTTTTCTGCTTGAAAAACATTTGCACTTCTGTAGTGTGTAGATTTTGGTTATGCAGTTTGACATATCTACAGGGTGTCCCAGAAATCAACGATAAGCCGGTAACGGGCGATAGGCCAAGTCATACCAGTTATCAGAAAAATATAAAAAAAAATCTTTGTCATGTACTTTTCAAATTATAGGTATTAGAAAAAAGAAGAAAAACTGACATCCTGTGATGATCTTTCAAGTCCTGTGTCTACAAATATTAATTTTTCGTCAGTTTTTTTTCAGTAATGTAATCATGAATAACCCTTCTGTAAATTACAGTGAAAATTAAAATATAATTGCCTCAGTTTTAAATGAAATGTTGGATTTTTGCCCAACATTAAATTCAAAATAATTACATCATCTAACTTTAACCGACTGTACTGTAAAAAAATGGGTTCAAGCCCTGTGGACAGGAGCTTTCTGGCGCTCTAGTTCAAACAGACAAATTATATCTCCGAAAGTATTGGTTTCTCAGAGTTGGGAATTATATCAATGTGTTCTTATGATAGAACTGCATAGAAAGGAAATTCAATTCAAATAATAGTTTATTTATCAAGATTAAATGAGCAATCTGAGAATGAGAACTCCACCATGGCAGAAACCAAATAAAATAGCTGAAATGAATTTGACTCTCTCTTATAGAACAGGATGAAAAGTACGAGTACGAACACAGATCATATAATAAAGCTTAGATAGAATAATTATAGCATTCTGTGAAAACAAAGAAGTATGATTCATTATTGAAATTTAGAACTTCATCTTAGCAGAAATTGAATTCAAACATCATAGAAGAATTCAATTTCAACAAGAGTGCCAAAAATTATCAATCCAAAACCAATAGACGAATTCTACCCAACAACGAACTCATCCGAGATATTCATTCCTCAAGTCTATGATGAACGATAAGATAATATATATCTTTCCTCAAATCTACTCCAATACACCAATATTCCAGTTTTGTTTTTAGTGGAGATATTCTGCACTCAATATTATTAACTTACCATTCCCATCATCATATGGATTGACCATCGGCATGAAAATATCAACCAACAAAAAGTATGATATTATATTATAATTCTCATATTTATAGGATTGCTGGAATGAATGACAATGTTATTAACTTACCATTACCATTCCCATCATCATATGGATTGACCATCGGCATGAAAATCTCAACCAACAAAAAGTATGATATTATATGAGGAGTAGCTTTTCAAAACGCATTATATCCAATTTGGGCGAAATTGAGTTTGAAGCGGATTCAGAAATGTTTTCTGTTGCTTTATAGCCCTATGTAAACAAAATCTTCCAAATGGCATTATGTCCCTCTGTAATTCAAATCCAAAGTATGTAAGCCGCATCGAAATGAATTATGTTTACGTTTGCATTTTTAAAAGAAATCAAATATAACCAAAAACATGTTTTATCGATTTGCTCATGTTAATTAGGTTACAGGCCAACACTTACTGTGCAGACTGTTTTCTCTAAATGTATAAAAAATCGCAACAAACAGCATTATTTTCAATTTCAACCACATCAAAAGCATTAAGTCCAAACGTTTTTTACATTTTCTGTGTATATCTGATCAATATTGATTTAAATGAGTTTAGTATTACCTTTAGATGTAAATTTCTATCAAACAAACTCGACATACTCAATTTATAAGCCAGGGAGGAAGAAAAAATCGTTTTTCGTTGATTCCCAATAAAATGGTTTTTGGACTTAATACGTTTTGATAAGTTGCTCCTCATATTATGATTCTCATATTGATAACTGGAATGAATGACAATGAGACAACATCAAAGTTGACATTATAACAATTCATAGAATAGCCACAGAATAATTCTATCAATGAAATTTTGAAAAATCATATCTCCGAAAGTATTAGCTTGTTAGAGTTAAAAATGATATGAATGGATTCTTATGATAAAACTTCTTATTAAAAAAAATTTAATTTGGAATTTGTTTCGTAAACAAAAAATTTTTTTTTTGTTACTCCGAAACCATCTGTCCGATTTTGCCCAATAACGAACTTAGCCGAGATATTTATCCCCCAAACCTACTCTGAAAATTTCAACTCTCTAGCTCATTCCGTTCGAGAGTTATCGTGCCTACGGCCGGACCGGCCGGCCGGACAGAATGAGTTTCGACCACGGATTCTTGATCAGTGAGTCAAACCAAATCGTTTAAGACCATTTTCATCGAAATATTCGAAAATTACAGACATTTGGGCAAATTGATAAGCACTCAGTTCCGAGGAACTAGAGCGCCAAAAAATGTACTACACTATTTTGGCAAGTAACATCAAAAGATGGCGCATTTAGTCTGGATTCCAAAATGGTATGATACTTGCTAGATTACTTCTTAGTTGAGGAAAATAATAATGTTTTTTTAAATGGAACCGGATTTCAGGCCAATTCTGTTTAATTATTGGAAATGGAGCCTAGGCATCTTAAAGTCCACAATTTACAAGTAAAGTTTGATTTAAACAGTAGGCGGAGAGTGACGTTATTTTGCCTAGTAAGAGTGAGTAAGTGGTGACGCTAAGTGTGAGCGAGATAGATAGTGACGCTACTTTTATGCGAGAGTGAGAAGAAATAAAAGGTGCAAGTTTGAAATAAAATTCAGACATTGGATTTTTTCAGTTGACTTTAATTTAATTAGATTTATAAGAAATTACAGCAAATGTTCAAATTGTTGGCCTTCAGCTGCAGTGCAAGCTCTACATCTTCTTAAAAATGATCGCGTAATAAGACGGGTGTAACTTCTTGAGTTAATGAATTCAGCAGCTTCTGTAATTCTTTGGCGCAGCTCGGCTAAACGTTGAATGGGCTTAAAGTACACTTTTTCCGTTATCGTTCCCCAGTGAAAGAAATCTATGGGGTTTAAATCGGATGAACGGGCAGGCCACGAAATTCGTCTCACTCTCGCATAAAAGTAGCGTCACTATCTATCTCGCTCACACTTAGCGTCACCATCTGTCTCACTCTTACTAGGCAAAATAACGTCAATCTCCGTCTACCGTTTAAATAACATTACTTATAAATTGTAGACTTAAAGATGCCTAGGCTCCATTTCCAATAATTAAACAGAATTGGCCTGAAATCCGGTTCCATTTAAAAAAACATTATTATTTTCCTCAACTAAGAAGTAATCTAGCAAGTATCATACCATTTTGGAATCCAGACTAAATGCGCCATCTTTTGATGTTACTCGCCAAAATAGTGTTGTACATTTTTTTTACAGTACAGTCGGTTAAAGTTGGATGATGTAATTATTTTGAATTTAATGTTGGGCAAGTTATGTTTTAATTTTGAACTGTAATTTACAGAAGGGTTATTCATGATTACATTACAGAAAAAAGACCGACGAAAAATTAAAATTTGTAGACACAGGACTTGAAAGATCATCACAGGATGTCAGTTTTTCCTTTTTTTTTCTAATACCTTTAATTTGAAAAGTACATGACAAAGATTTTTTTTATATTTTTCTGATAACTGTTATGAATTGGCCTATCGCCCGTTACCGGCTTATCGTTGATTTCTGGGGCACCCTGTATAACTGTTGGTTCACAGATCGCTCCCTTACCACCAAGGGGTTCTAACGAGACCACAGTAATTCTGTTTACTTGGAGAAGGAAGCTTCTTGAACGGAGATATTATAGAATGGAAGTCTGAAGTTAAATATCTAGGGGTAACACTAGATAGTAAACTTCTGTGGAATAGGCATGTTGAAATCACTGCTAGTAAAGCAATAAGGGCTCTAATGGCAAGCAGAAATCTAACCAGTAAGATTCGGGGCTGCAACCCTAAGATACTTGCGATGGATATACGTCATGATTGTAAGACCCATAATCACATATGGGGCAGTAGTCTGGTACACAAAAACAAGCCATAATAGCACCAGGAAAACCCTCGACAAGGTACAAAGGCTGGCCTGTGTATCACTGGAGCTATGGGAACCTGTCCTACCAGGGCACTTGAGATTATCACAAATCTCACACCACTTCATCTAGTGAAAGACAAAAAGGACTATGAAGCTATTCTCAGAATATCTAGGAAAGGAACAGGTAATGAGACTATTAAAAACCAGAAAGCCTGGTTTACTCTTACTAGGTACATTTCATCAGGCGATCTTCCTATTGACAAAATGATTAAGAAAGTAAGCATCGAAAAGAACTGCACTACACCTCCTCACTGGTTTCCCCACATGGCACTGCGGCCTTAGGAAGCATATGATGAGATTAAGGCTAGCAGAAACTGACGAGTACAGATTCTGTGGGGAGGAGGATGAAACTTGTGATCATCTGATAACGGAATGCCTCGCCATCTCAAACCAACGCAAAGGAATGCTTTGGGCAAGAAATCTGCAGGAGCGAAGACATAGCCTCCTTGAAGCCATCCCAGATAGTGGTGTTCATCAGAACTCTGGAACTGGAAGGCGAGTTGTAGATAGTGACGACATCGACAGCTCTGATGGGGGAGGGGGGGGAAATAGACCTTAAGGTCGCAGTGCAACGTTACCCCCTACAACAATATGCAACCAAGAGGTGGGAGCAGGGATCAGTGGTTGCATCATTTAGATTAAGTCAGGCTTTTTACGTTTGCGACTTTCTTTCAAGCTGAAATTTACGCCATTAACCACAACACCAAGCTCATACTTGAGAAACTATCAATAACTTGGCTAATCACTTGCTGAAGCATTGCTTAGCGTAGCGTACTTGTACTGCAAACGGTCCTTATGCAGCTAGCTTACTCAACGGATCCAAGTAATCAATGGAAAATACTGAAATTTTGATTCAAACTAAAACTAAAATCCATAATACCTCAGCTTCAAATTCAGCCCTGAGTCCTCATGACATGCCTATCAGTATTATGCAACGATACAATATTTAATCTCACCGAACTTTTTTTTAAGCAAAAGTACAAAATGATCATCAGTATCAAATAAATTAATAGGTTGGTTGACGACAAAACTAGCCATTCCATCTTGACGTTTTGCAAAAGAAATATTTAAAGGGTAATACCTCCACATGTAAATTGGGTCCGAATAAGTGGGAAATGATATTATTTGCTATAAGCCAATCTGCCATATGCCTTGGTGCAGCTTCAGCCTCGGGCATAGCTTCTCCCACACAAATTTCAGCCAAAACACCGATCTGGTTGTTTATCTGGGTAATGCCTGCCAACCTCATAGTTAAAGTGCTCGATGTGAAATATTTGAAGGCTAAATCTAAACCATCAACATCAAACGCCACAGGATTGTCGAGAGGGTCTTTGATAGCATTCCACATAAAATCTTGAAAATAAAATTGGATCATTAATTTCATTCAAGCAAACTTGGTGAACATAACATACCTGCCATACTTTTTATAGTTGGAGTCCTCAGGTCTCGATCAGATAATTTACACATATATCGCAAAACACAAGATCGTAAGGGAACCAGCATAGTTACCATACTCTTATAGTTCAACCATAGTTTTAAATTACACA
Organism: Halyzia sedecimguttata; assembly: GCA_937662695.2. Taxonomy (NCBI): domain Eukaryota; kingdom Metazoa; phylum Arthropoda; class Insecta; order Coleoptera; family Coccinellidae; genus Halyzia; species Halyzia sedecimguttata. Next base: position 97,676,154 of record OW569412.2, on the reverse strand, counting down.
CTGAAATGAAAAACATTGTTGAACATATGCCCAAAGCAAACATATGGATTATATGGAAATTAAAGTTGATGTTTTCATAACTGTTGCTTCGTGAAAGCATTCCATGCTATAATTTTTTTAGTGGTGGTACTATCCAACTTAATATTTCTATGAACCAGAACTTAATTCTGATATCTTCGGAATAAGAGATTAGACTTCATAATACACTGCTGTTATAGTTGCTGCCTATTATGTTAAACTGCGAATTTTCAATATTGATTTAATTCAATTTCAATGGCCAATGATAAATTCATCAGTATAACATACATGCACAAACCATAACTATTGGCGCCCAACATGGGGCTCATTCAATGATGTGAACCTCTCTAATATAACTTTGAATACATTAAATATACTCCATTCACTTTTATAAAGTCTCCCGGTAAGCCATGAAAGTTTGGCACATTTCATCGTGTATCTTTTGAAAATGTTAGGTTATGGTAATTTTCCTGTCAGATAACTACGCAACGTTGTCCTCTCTACATAGAAGTCGTAGTAATTACGTATTTTTCACAATGTGAATTTAATTCAGAAAAATTATGAATTTCAAGATATGTGAATTCAACAATTCAAGACCTGGCGACTGTTGAAGAAAATTTTTCTTCTGTTTTTACTGGAAATATTTCACGTATATAAACGTTCAAAATGTAGTAGTACTACGAAAGCAGAGTCACCTTAATAAAGTATATAGTGATGGGAAACTAAGTAATTCCATTCGTGAGTTCAACATGTTCTGAGACAGAATGAAGTTTTCCTATTTCAGATTTCAGTTCTGTATAGCACTTCCTGATACATTGTCTCTGCTTCTTCAAAACTACTTTCGGCATTCTCAATTTCAAAGCAAAGAGGCTTTTATTATTCGAAGATAATGATCTGTGATAATATCTTGTATAAGATGGAACATTATGTTGAGAGTAGAAATCGGCAACGTCTTTAGAATTGTTTTGACATTGACGATATTTCAGAAATGCCAACCTGCCTCTGTTTTAGTTACAAAAACGTGATAGACCTAAATCATGGCCAACCGGAAGACTTTATAAAAGTGAACGGAGTATAGATACAAACTCACCAACTGAAATCATCGCATGTGCAGTAGTTACTGGCAGCAGATCTGGAGTTAACATTGTAAAACAACTAGTCATAGATAAAAGACCGCCAATCTTACAAAACCAGCTAACATTCTTCAGCAGATATATTGGAATTTCTGAATCGTGCATATCACAGAATAAATTCAGATTCTGTAGCTCCTGCTGAGTGATCTCATCAATCTTCGTTTGAATTGTGTGTTTGTAAGCGACATAGAGAGGGAAATTGAGCAGAAATATTTTGGAAATCAGATTAAGCAATTTGTCTGTATCCTGGATTTCTTCATCGTTTCCTTTATCTTCAGTCTCTTGTTTTGTAGTAGTCGATTCTGAACCTTTGTCTGCCAGAGCTTTGCAACAGTATACTGCTTGATAAATCAATCCTTGAGTGACATAGCTGAATCTTTCCAGATTTTTGGGATCTCTGTAGCAACACATGCATTGTCTAGAAATCAAAGAAAATTTCAGGACGAAAAACCGAACAGCATGCATTTATATGTACAACATGTATGAAGAGAAATACAAATTTCACTTGAATACAGTTTTGTTTATATATAACCATAACTCAATAGGAGTTCCCAAATATTTTACTATCATTCAATGGATATGACTTTGAATTGTAATCATCTTTGAATGAAATAATAGAAAACGTGTTATGTTTGTTTAATGATATTTTTATTTGGTGCTATTTTCATTACTAAATAATTCGAAATAAATTTTTACTTTGCAACAATGCTTGGACAAACTTATGAACTGAAATATAAAATTCCACTTCTCATATATCTAGTTTGTACTACTACTCATATATCTAGTTCATTGAATTCAATTGCCCTTTTCTGTTTCATGTCAACCGAATAACCAATTCCAACATTTCTCCTTATTTTCAACTATATTGAATGAAATTAATGGTGGAAGTAAATGATGAACTGCTGTCAACAAAAACTGTAGGTCTTTTGAACGTTGCCAAGTATTATGAAGAAATTAATCTAAAAACTTGGATCTTGTTGATTTGCCTCACACTTATATTCAGATCTGATAATTACTAGAACACATATGAAGGCAATGAAGAGTAAAGAGCGTGCCGATATTCCAAATTCATAACAAATAGAATATAAAATATACCTTGTGGTCCAAGCCTGAACATATGAATTGACTATTTCTATATCTTTTGAACACAAGAGTGGAAGATCATTGGCTTCCCTGCAGACTTTTGTTTCATCTGAAAGAAATAGATAGTAAAAGAATATCAGAGGCTTAAAAGTCAAAAATATTAATCAATTCAGTCTTTCAGGACCTTTAAACGACTGAAAAACTTACAAGAAACAAGAAGCTGTATGAAATCGGAACATGTATCACACATGATTTTAATTTTTGTATACTACTATATACCCATCATTACGTTTTATTTTGAATATCACACACCAATTGTAAATTTCTTTCTTTCAAATCGGAACAATCAGATGGCAACAATTAATGACATATAAGTTAAACATCCACCATTTTGAATTGAAAACTCATAGACAATGACAATTAAATGACAGTTTGTATTGGTTGAAATAGTTCTATTGATTTGTGAATATATGCCTAAACCCTTGGCGAGTTCCAGAAATATTTTCAATATAAATCACAAGTCGAAATGTACGATAGCTTTGTCTGTCCTACGCTTTTTTGGCCATATTGGCTGGATTTACTTCATACTTTTTTAGATTCTTCAATGTTTAATGTCTACTTCATTGACATTGACATATATTATGTCGCTCTCTGTTGTGCAGTAGCTGAATTAATTCAAAGGATTCTAATTAATTCAAAGGACTCTAACGAACTGTCACGATAAGCGGTTGGTAGGATTACAAAGTGAAACAGCTATTTAATGAATAGCTGGGATATAAAATAAATATAAATTCCTGGGATATAAATATTTTGGACGAATCAACAGACAGAAAATAATTATTGCTACAAACTCAACTTATTCAATCACCGTCATAGACCAAGGTCGATAATTTTTGAAACAGAAAAAAAAAATAGTAGGATGAATTCCATTCGAAAAGAAAGAGAATATAACAAAAATGAAAGGAAATAGTTATTTATGTACCAAGGACGAGAAACTGTCTATTATAGTCGAGTCTGCAAATTGATATCCGAGGCGAAGCCGAGGATAGCAAGCAGGTGAGACAATAAGCAGTTTTTCGCCGAGGTGCATATTACATTTTTTCGTTGACCTCCACATATTTTTAAGAATTTCACAATAGCAAATGACACATATATATGTACTTATGTTTGTATTGATCCGTATTCATAGTGACGACAGCACTGACAGTTATTCTTACAGGCACTTATGTTTGTATTGTACCGTATCATTCCGTATTCATAGTGACCACAGCGGACGCCAACTACCAGCCTTCAATAATGGTTGATTTTACGGTCGTTTGTAAGGGTAAAAAACGGCAAAACTACAAGTCCTATGGAAAAAGTTGAATGGCAAAGTTATAGGTAATAAAAAGATCTACAACTATTGTATTTACACTTTTTGGCGATCTTGTTCCTCGGAACAGAGTGCTTATCAATTTTTCCAAATGTCTGTAATTTTCGAATTTTTGGCTGAAAATGATGGTCTTAAACGATTTGGTTCGGCTCACTGATCAAGAATCCGTGGTCGAAATCGATTCGGTCCGGCCGGCCGTCCGCCCGGACGTTAACACGATAACTCTCGAACGAAAGAAGTTGGAGGATTGAAATTTGCAGGGTAGGTTTGGAGCGTAAATATCCCGGACAAGTTTGTTAACAGGCGAAATCCACCAAGCGGTTTCGGAGTTATGGCCGTTTTTAGTAAAAACATTTCTTATGAATATTTCCGGAACCGATCATTCGATCTACCTGAAATTTAGCATCAAATTGTAGAATAACGACCTTAATATGCATGCGAAGTATTGTATTGATCAGGTTGCCGTAAAGTGTCGAAAATTTAAAAAAAAAAATTTACAATTTTTTTCTACAATAACTAACAATAACAGAATGAGCTAGGCAGTTGAAATTTTCAGAGTAGGTTTGGGAGATAAATATCTTGGTTAAGATCGTTATTGGGCTAAAGAGCCCAATAGCTAGCGACTTGAAATTTTCAGGGTGGGTGGCGCATCCTAATACGACGGACAAGTTCGTTAATGGGCATAATCGGCACAGTGGTTTCCGAGTAATAATTTTGTTTTCAACCAATATAAATCCGATCGAATTGAAACTTGGTGAGTAGTTGTAGAATACGAACCTAAGCACGTTTGTGAAATTTTGTGCGAATCGTATGGCTAGGAAATTTAAAAAAAATTAAAAAAATATATTTGTGTTCACGATAACTTGAGAACGGAGATAGCAGCTTGAAGTTTTCAGGTTAGGATGTGCACAGAAACGCGACATTTCAGTTTATTTATGAGCATAATCGGCCAAACGGTTTTAGAGTTATAGCCATCTGAAATTTGGTTGTTTTTTGTTCCTCATTAACTCGAAAAATACTAAACCGATTGAATTCAAACATAGTAATTAGTTGTAGAATGCCAACGCGAAAATTCTTGCAAAATTTCGTGAGGATAGTATTTGTAAATAATTTTAAAAAAATCATTGAAAATTGAAAAAAAAAATTCTATAATCAGTAACTATTCGTTCGAAATTGCTGAAATTTTGCATTCATAACCTAACTGTACTGCCAAGTTTCAAGTTTTAACACGATTGGTTGAATATTGTTGGAGATTCGAGCATTCTTGTGTGAGTTCAGTAGATGGGTGACCATTGCCTCGATAACTTTCGAACGAAAGGAGATAGGGACTTGCAATTTTCAGGGTAGGTTACGTATCCGAAGGGAGAGTTAAGTTCGTTTTTGGGCATAATCGGTCAAACGGTTTCCGAGTTATACCCACCTAAAATATTATTTCCTTGATAACTCAAAGAATAAATATTCGATCGAATTGAAGCTTGGTAACTAGTAGTAGAAAATCATCATAAAGACGTGTTTAAAATTTTGTAAGAGCCGTACCCCTAGAAAATTTGAAAAAAATGACGAAAAAAAAATTTTTAAGAACCGCACCCCTAGAAAATTTCAAAAAAATCACGAAAAAAAAATTGGTTCAAGCACTGACGTGAAGTCAGAAGCTTATGCGCGTATGTTCTATTGTCCATCCTTCTGTATTGGACACCCTTAATCGAATTCACCATGGTAAATTCGATTAAGGGTGTCCAATACACTTCACGTCAGTGCTTGGACCATTTTTTTTATTTTAAGCTCCATTATGAATGTTCATTATCGCAAGCAATAAATAGATTTTTCTATGAATGTAATAAAAAAGTACTTAATAACCTTTTTTATAAAGTGTGCTTTTATTAGATTGCTATTATTTTTCATTATACCTACCTATTCGAGAATTAAAACCCGATATTTGATTTTTTTGATTATTTTTATGGTGTACTCACATTATAAATGGTGCTTCAATTATAATTGACGGTCCGTAGATTGATATTAATCTATAAATAGTTGAAGTGTGAATACGGTAGATATATTTGAATACAGAATTGAGAAGCAGTATTTCTATCACCCAGAAAAATGAAATTATTTTCTTTTTATCTCGTTTTCATTTTGGTAGTGCTAACCACTTTGCAGATGGCAGTCAGGTGAGTACTAATTTTCAACAAAGTTTTCCTGAAAGTGTTTGTCAAAGTTGATCCAAAAATCATGCTTCTTGCCAAAATAATTATCTAAAGAATTCGGATCCGATCACAAGAAGAGTTAGGGGAAGAAATTAATATCGCAAACAATCAACTTAAAAATATTTTTCCGTCGACCTCCCAATAAAAGCTCTGTAAAACGTTCACAAATTCATGCATTAATGACCCATTTTAATGCACGATTTCTTTTTATTTCAATGCATGATTGTCATGGCCAAACGAACATAGAGTATTCAGAAGTAATATGAGTAACGTCACAACTCGACTGATATTTCATTTTGGCGCTCCAGTTCCTCGGAACTGAGTGCTTATCAATTTGCCCAAATGTCTGTAATTTTCGAATATTTCGATGAAAATGGTCTTAAACGATTTGGTTCGACTCACTGATCAAGAATCCGTGGTCGAAATTCATTCTGTCCGGCCGGTCCGGCCGGCCGGCCGTAGGCACGATAACTCTCTAACGGAATGAGCTAGACAGTTGAAATTTTCAGAGTAGGTTTGGGAGATAAATATCTCGGCTAAGTTCATTACTGGGCAAAATCGGACAGATGGTTCCGGTGTAACAAAAAAAAATTTTTTTTTTACAAAACAAATTCCAAATTAAATTTTTTTCAATAAGCAGTTTTACCATAAGAATCCAATGATATCATTTTTAACTCCAACAAGCTAATACTTTCGGAGATATGATTTTTCAAAATTTCAATAATAAATCGTATTTCACAGAATGATATAATTATTCTATGTATGAATTGTCATAATGTCAACTTATTTTCCTGAGACATGACATAAACTAATCAATCGAAGAATTATGAGAATAAAGTGTATTCCGAAATGTGAGCGAAGTGAGAAAAATCCAGTTGTTTGCTCCGAAATTAGTTTTTCTCAGAAAAGTCTTACATTTCGGAACGGAACATGAAGTAAGATATCTGAGAGTAGTGAGACTGCTTTTCATCCATAGACATAGAATGCAAATAGAATGTAAATATTGAAAGCATAATTCTGTAGTTCGAGAGAGGTGAAAATTTGGTGAACGTAGATCAGGAAATTTTTGATCGATTACAAGGTAATTTTTCATTATTACTCCTCTTTAATACATGTTTTATGAAAAATCTACTATTTGTAGGTTCTTTAAACCTGTTTTGGGCAATTGTCATACGAAACTTGTTGGCACTCTAGTTCCTCGGAACTGAGTGCTTATCAATTTGCCCAAATGTCTGTAATTTTCGAATTTTTCGATGAAAATGGTCTTAAACGATTTGGTTCGACTTACTGATCAAGAATCCGAGGTCAATATCGATTCTGTCCGGCCGGCCGGCCGTAGGCACGATAACTCTCGAACGAAAGGAGTTAGCGGATTGAAATTTGCAAGGTGAGTTTGGAGCGTAAATATCTCGGAAGAGCTCGTTAATGGGAGAAATCCATCAAGCGGTTTCGGAGTTATCGCCGATTTTAGTAAAAATATTTTTTATGAATATTTCCGAAACCGATCACTCGATCTATCTGAAATTTAGCATCAAATTGTAGAATCATGACGTTTATACGCATGTGAAGTTTTGTATTGACCAGATTACCGCAAAGTGTCAAAAAAAATTTTGAAAATTTAAAAAAAGTTTTTCTACAATAACTCTCGAACGGAATGAGCTAGGTAGTTGAAATTTTCAGAGTAGGTTAGGGAGATGAATATCTCGGTTAAGTTCGTTATTGGGCAACATTGGCCAGATTTAATTCGATTTCTTCCATGGTGCAGTTCTCATTCTCAGATTGCTCATTTATTCTTGATAAATAAACTATTATTTGAATTGAATTTTCTTTATGATGCAGTTCTATGATAAGAATACATTGATACAAGGGCGTAGCCAGGAACTAATTTCGGGGGGGGTTTTGAAAGAGGAATTAATTTCGGGGGGGGGGGTTTTGGGGGTTTAACGGTCACTTTCTGCAGCAAAAAAATTTTTTTTAAGAGAAAAAATAACATTTCGGGGGGGGTTTGAACCCACAAAACCCCCCCCCTGGCTACGCCCTTGCATTGATATAATTCCCAACTCTGAGAAACCAATACTTTCGGAGATATAATTTGTTTGTTTGAACTAGAGCACCAGAAAGCTCCTGTCCACAGGGCATGAACCCATTTTTCAAACAGACAAATTATATCTCCGAAAGTATTGTTTATGTATGAGGCCTGTGACTCTCACTCTTCAATCACAGAATGGTCGCGTATTTATCTCTGGTTCCATTGTTATTCCACAGAGAAAAGAAATAATGAAACAAATCCAAACATAATCGATCTGTCAAATTACGAGTAATATAGCTGCTTTCAATCTTAATCTTAATCAATGGTCTCGAACATTAACACGCTCGCTCCGCTCACGTGTTAAAATATCTCGACCATTAATCGCTATCATTAATAAACTAGTTGATTAAATAACTATTTCGACTTTTAAAGACTTGGATTTCACTAACCTCTTTGAATTACAGTGCAGAGGAAGAGGAAGATGACATATATACTATGAGAACACCACCTAAAAAAGCATCAATCTTATTTGATTGATTAATTAATTTGAATTTAAAAACAATGTAATATAATTCATATATGTACTTGCAATAAATTGTTTCATATTTTTCATTATCTTGAGTTTGAATCAAGAAAACCTACATATAACTTATATTTAAGATTTATTTGTGGAAAAGGAGGATTTAAAGGGGACAGGCTAAAGGAGGTAATTACAACTCCCTCACTAAATCGAGGTAAGGACAAGTAATTCATAATAGTAGGCCGATTGGCCGATATAATTTGGTCGGAAATTTTTCATATTTTGGTCCAAAACTGGTCTCAATCGATTCTATTTGACTTGCTGATGAAGAAACCGAGATCAAATTCAATTTTGACCGTGAATGGACAAAATCCATCAATTGGTTTCGGAGATATCCATATTTGAATTTTTCGTTCTGGGGTGCATCGCGTTATCATTTTGCCCAAATATCTGTAGTTTTAGAATTTTTTGCCGAAAATGGTCTCAAACGACTGAGTTCGACTCCCCGATGAATAATTCGAGGTCAAATTTTATTCTGTCCGGCCGGCCGTTGAAACGATAACTTGAGAACGAAAAGAGATAGCGACTTGAAATTTTTGGGTAGGTGGCGCAACCAGATACGATCACAGAGTACTGTGATCGTTAATATCAATTTGATGATCCCTGTTCAGTGTTCATACATATCACACAGAATATACTCTAGGCACAGTATAAGAATATATTCTATACTGTGCTCTAGGTAAGGTATATTCTGTGTGTCGTCATTGTCATATATTAGTGTTCTGTGATTGTTATAGAAGGTATTGTCTATGTGCACAGATAAAAGAGATTTCAAACTGAGTATTATGTCATATTTATTTCTAGTTCTATTCAAAATTCTTTATACAAAATACCTCCTGTTCTAGAAATTAAAGTATGATTGAATGCAAAATGAACAATGAAACAACCTCAGCTATCATGGCTAGCTCTTGGATAATCCATATATGATGATGGAAATATATACTTTGTAAGTTAATAAAATTGGGTTCAGAATATCTCCAGTAAAAACAAAACTGGAATATTGACTAAGTTTCAATTGATATAATACAATTTTCAGAGTAGATTTAAGGAATGAATATCTCGGATAACTTCGTTATTGGGTAGAAACGGTGTTGGTTTCGGATTAATTATTTTTGGTATTGTTGTTTTTTTTTAAATGACAATTTTTGAAGCATTAAAGCATCGAAGCATTTCAGATTGCTCATTTAATCTTGATAAATAAACTATTATTTGAATATAATTTCCTGCAGTTCTATCATAAGAATCCATTGATATCATTTCCAACTCTGAGAAACCAATACTTTCGGAGGTATGATTTGTCAAAGTTAGAACAAGAGCGCCAAAGCTCCAGTCCATAGGGCTTTCCCACATTTTTAAATACTCTATTTTGGTGTTTTCACTTCTTTAATCAAATATTTAATTACTATGAAATCAAACTGACTATAAAATACTTAATAGCAATATCAAAAGTTATTGTCTGTAGTTTAAATCCAAACTCTGTACAAAGCTGTCCGGAAAATAAAGCAAATAATTCTATTGCTTCAAAATTTCTTTCATATATTATATTTCTTATTATTCTTATATTATATTTCTTAATATCATGCGTAGGTAAACAAGACTGTTATCTTGTATTTCTTTTCTTTTAGACTGAACAATAATTGATGAAAGTTGCAAAATGCATAATCTCAAGTTAAAGAAATGCACGTTCAAAGTGCAACCCTGCTAAGCAACATACCAGCGCCAATATACTATGTAAAAGTCAAATGAAATAAATTCATTATCTTGGTTACTGCACATATTTATGGCAAATTCAGAAACAGACCAATTTTAATTTGTCATTCTTCTTGGTAAAAACGCGGACCCTACCGTCAACCCCCTTCGACTGACAGGTACAACCCCCTATTTTCCAAATAGGAAGTATGGGCTTGTGATACATCGTTCGAAAGGTAGCATCATTCTCTATTCAGAAATGCTAATAAGTTTGTAGTTTATAAATTGTCTCACTTGTGTTTGAATTTCATTAACTTCAATTTCGGGTAATGGTTCGATTAATGGGAATGCACAAGATAACAATTTTACAAATGATTGATTGCGGAGATAACACCCGAACACAAAAAGAAGTAAGTCGCTTGTTTCATGAGAAATTTCCGAATTTGCCGCCTGTAACCCAAGGAACAATAGATAAAATAGAGAAGCAGTTTCGCGAGTTTAGGCATATAAGATGGATTCAAAAAGCAGCTGCTAAGGGTGCTAATACACTGTGTGATGATGTAAAATTAGATGCGACGCTTGACTCTGAAGAAAAGCCATATAAATCAAGTAGAAATGCCTACACAACATTCAATGTCAGCCATACATCTATTCTAAACATATTAAAACAGACGATTTTGATAGTAGAACTTATTTTTGTGAACAAATGATGGACATGTTGGATGATAATATTATCCAATTAGTAGATGTTTTATTTTCTGATGAGCGCACTTTTTCTCAACGGCCATATTAATCGTCAAAATTGCCGCTACTGGTCTACCGAAAATCCTCACAGGATGAGAGAGGAACACAGGCAATTCCCTCAAAAGGTTAATGCTTGGACAGGAAACGTTCGAAGTCATATCATTGAGGGCACTACTTCAAAATTATGTCAACTTTGACAAATTTATATGCTGTTCAAGAAAATCCTCAAGTTTCACTGAATACGAAATGGTACCAACAGGATGGAGCACCATCAGATTACCACAACCCACTATATCTGCTAACGTGGAAGATGATAAAATGGCAACACAGCTCTGAGTCGTATGCCAGGCGATTCAGTCGAACGTTTGTTATTGTAATGGATGATTACTTCTGATTCTGGAGTTAACCATTATTGTTTTTCGCGGGCATTTCATGGTATTTTTGTGTATAACGGTGTCAAATGTGAATTAATGCAATGCAGTGATAAATATGGTCGGATATTTGATATTTATATGTTCTGTGTTTGAACTGCAGTGTGTAAATAGTGACATTTCCTTTGGATTATTTCTACTTGGATATGAGTACATTTCAGTTGAGACTATAGACAACAAGATGGACTAGAAATATGAGTGAAATAAAACTTTCATTTCTTCCGATTTTATAAAACATTTTGATGACCTTTCTAATACTTTTTCAACAAAAATTGATACATCTGGATGGGAGATTAAGAAACTCAAAGAATCTATTTATTTTCATATATGTATTCAATTTCCAGAAGTCTGCATCTGTAGATGCTTCAGTTGAAATCAATTAGGACCTTATTCATCTTGTTCAGATGATTTCCTGCAGTGATTGAAATGGATTATTCCTTTCGATCTTACCCCGAGCAGATGGTCTCAACTTAAGTACTAATCAGCTTTCCCGCTACAGAAATATAATCAATGGGGATTCAGATTCGGAATTTATCAATTTGTTTTATCAACATTTTTACACAGTTCAGATCAAAAAAATTATTTTATGTGAATTTACTCTTTGTAGCATTGAAATGATATTCTGAATTCACAGAGACTTGTAGTTGTGGTTTAGATCCGTAAATCATTTTAAATTCAATTTGTTCTGTTTTCACAAATTTACTTTTGAAAACTTTTGTAGAAAATACAAATTGCAATGTTATTGTCCACCAAATGGAAAATAAACAGAAACATTTGTAGATAGCAGAAAATCACCATTATAGTATAAGAACCAAAACAAGACAAACCAAGGGCGTCGCCATATATTTTTATTTTGAGAATTGCATTCAAGTTTATAATTTTTTTGCCAATAGTTAACCCTACACCTTCTCGTGGTTCTTGCTGAAGAATTAATTGAATAACAACTGTCTCGGTTTCTATTTCAACTTGATCTCAATAATTTTGTGCAGAATGTAATGCAGTTATTCAATTTATTGAAAAAGTAGAGTCTCATATTGTTTATTCATCCAGGGATTCCAAGCAAGAAAACATATTGAATGAGTTCACTAGATAAGAGATAAGAGTTTTAAACTGGAAATATACGATATCCAGCGCTACCGCATTGAAGAAGTATGAATGCCTCTAAGAGACGATTAATTGCGGCGTTGTCAGACTGTGTTCCAGGGTATCTCTATAGTGGGCTGTGACATTACTTACGCAATGCCCGGCAGTACCTAGACGCAATATGTATTTCCAAATCGGTGGATAGGAAGGCGAGGAACGGTCGAATGGCAAGCACAATCCCCTGATCTTGAGCCATTAGATTTCTTTTTATGGGGATATGTGACGAATGACGATCATTGTGTAGGAAACTAAACCCCTTGATTTGAATGAACTAAAAGATCGAATATCGCTTGCGTTTTGGTCGATCACTCCTACAGAGAAGTATTTTTGAGAGATGAGACTTTTGAAAGGTTATGTATTATTTTTAATTTGTTCGTTTCCTCCTCTTGTCTTTTCATTTTTCAGGTTGAGTTTCGGGTAGGGTAAATGCGCCAGTAAGCCGGCCACCGCCTATAGTCGGCCACAAGAGCGTTAATTTTATAATAACTTCGATCGCACATTAGAAATGAGTAATTATCCGTTATTTTGCCAATCTGTTAGGTTTTCGCGACTTGTTTATCAAGATGGGATTCTCCTAGATCAGACCTAGCTCCCGTAATTCCCGCGCAAAGTTAGCATGTTCAACAGTTTGATGGTTAAAGTGCGAGTGCAAGATGTGAGTAATATCCATAGTGAAATTTTTAAGGTAAGTTGAAATTTATTACTGTTTTGCCACTGCGTTTTATATCTTATTAGATGATCAAATATACTTCTAAATTATCAACATTTCATTCAAACACGCCAAATTCTAAAGATTGGTTTATAATTAGCATGGCCGGTTACCGGCATAATGATCTACCATGGTAGCTAGTAGTCGGCCTCATCGGCCGACTACTGGTGCACCCTATTCATCTTATGTCCGTCCTTATTAAGCTCATCCATTAACATATCTTTTCTCCTCTTTCTTCATTGTGTAGTTTAAATTTACGCGAGATGTATGACCAGTAGTCGGCCATAGGTAGAGTAAACGAAATTGAAGTTATACCAAGTTGCATTTGGTGGCCGACTACTAGAACAGGTATTAACAGCTCATTGAGCCAATAGTCGGCCATAAGATTTCAAACCTGCATCAGCATCATTTTTCTGCTATAAATTTGAAATTATTGATTTCAGATAATGCCCAACCAAGCGAAACGAAAGTTTCATCAATACTCCGATGAGAATTTGCAAAAGGCTTTTGAAGAAATAAAGGATGGAGCCAAAATAAGGCAAACATGTCGAAAGTACTCAGTACCACGAGGAACAGTACAGGACCGACTCAAGGGACGGGTCGCCAATACATCAGGACGAATGGGCCCAGACCCATACCTGAGTTCGGAAAACGAGCAAAAAATAGTTGACTGGATAATACACATAGTTAAATGTGGATTTCCAATAAAAAAACAGGAACTATTATCCACAGTTCAAAAAATTGTGTTGGATGGAAAGATCAAAACTCCATTTAAAGACGGAAAACGAATGCTATTTCGGCGATGGCCCTTATATATAAATAAGGATCAAGAAAAACAGAAGAAAGAAAATATGAGGAAAAGAAGAATCGGAAAGAAAGAAGATTAAACAATTATTGGAAAATTAAAAAAAAAGAAAAACCAAAGAAAACACTGCATTATCTCAAGAAGTTCCTCAGAAGAAACAAAAGTGTGCTGCTTGTGATGACGACTTGGATAGTGATGCAGAAGACAAAGGAGACAAAAATGTTGGCTGTGACTCGTTTCCAAGATGGTTTCATTTGAACTGTACAAAATTGTCAGGTCAGGCATATGATGACGTCAGACTTTTAGATTTCTGTTGCGATTTATTGCTCTAAGGATTAATCTATTTTAACCACCAATATTTTTTGTTGGTTTTCATTTATTTTCTTTTTTGAACCTTTATGTATATAGATTTAACTTAAGAATAGTATTTGTTTTTGTTCGTATATTCAATTTATTTATTTATTTGTTTTTGTTCGTATATTCAGATTATTTATGTTTTATTACCAAGCAATGGTTTTTTTACCAAATATTATTTTTTATCAATTTTTTATTTTTATTTTGTTATTATTCTCCTCTTGATCCGAACATAGCTGTGATAATCGTCCTTATTATTGAATAAAATATTTCCTAGTTGTTTTGATAAAAATTATTTTGTTTTTCCCTATATTCTTTATGTTGATATCATTTAATTCGGTCCTGGTAAAAATATAGTCTTATTTGGTGCGGCCGACAACTGGCATTACCCTGGCCGACTATGGGGTGGCATACGGCTGACTACTAGCAAAACTGCCATTTCTTCAAAGAATAATTTAAAAAAATAGTGGATTGGACTCGAAGTGTCCTTTGTTTTCCTCATTTTTTTCTTTGATATGCATGCTTTAAGAATGTTAAGGTAAAAACAGTTCAGCCCAAGACATATCTATGGTATTCATTGTGAAAGTACAATGTACTCAAAAAAGGCCGACTACTGGCACATTCACCCTACCTTGGAGAAACCTATCCGTTTTTTGACGAGGGAATCCACATTGAAGAAATATATCCCCATCAATATTTTTAAATTTCAGCAAATTTTGTAAACAATAGTTACAAATCACCACACTCACGGGGAGAAAGGTTTTTTTGCTGAGGTTTTTCCCTAAGCTCTTGTATCATACGTCGAATTGTATGGTACCCCGTTACACCAACCTCTGCTAACACATATACAGCTCTCAGTCAAAAGAATATATATATATACTCCTGCGATGTTGGTTGAATAAGGTTGGACATTTTTATTTTAGGTTAGGATGTTGCCAAGGCGTTCGCGGTGAACACTTTAAACAAGAGCCTACTCTATTAATAGAGTAGGCTATGTTTAAACATCTAATTCATTAACATTCATAATTTTTGGCGCTCTAGTTCCTCGGAACTGAGTGCTTATCAATTTGCCCAAATGTCTGTAATTTTCGAATTTTTCGATGAAAATGGTCTTAAACGATTTGGTTCGACTCACTGATCAAGAATCCGTGGTCGAAATTCATTCTGTCACGCCGTCCGGCCGGTCCGGCCAGCCGTAGGCACGATAACTCTCGAACGGAATGAGCTAGACAGTTGAAATTTTCAGAGTAGGTTTGGGAGATAAATATCTCGGCTAAGTTCGTTATTGGGCAAAATCGGACAGGTGGTTTCGGAGTAACAAAAAAAAAAATTTTTTTTTACAAGGCAAATTCCAAATTAAATTTTTTTCAATAAGCTGTTTTACCATAAGAATCCAATGATATCATTTTCAACTCTAACAAGCTAATACTTTCGGAGATATGATTTTTCAAAATTTCAATAATAAATCGTATTTCAACGTTGTCACAGAGTGATATTATTCTATGTATGAATTGTCATAATATCAAATGATGTTCCTGATACATGACATCTAATCAATCGAAGAATTGTGAGCGAAGTGAGAAAAATCTCAGTTGTTTGCTCCGAAATTAGGTAACATGACGTAAGAGATCTGAGAGTAGTGAGACTGCTTTTAATCCATAGACATAGATATAACTCTCGAAAGGAATGAGGTAGGTAGTTGAAATTTTCAGAGTAGTTTAGGGAGATGAATATCTCGGTTAAGTTCGTTATTGGGCAAAATTGGCCAGATTTAATTTGATTTCTTCCATGGTGCAGTTCTCATTCTCATGATTGCTCATTTAATCTTGATAAATAAACTATTATTTGAATTGAATTTCCTTTAGGATGCAGTTCTATCATATGAATACATTGATATAATTCCCAACTCTGAGAAACCAATACTTTCGGAGATATAATTTGTCTGTTTGAACTGGAGCGCCAGAAAGCTCCTGTCCACAGGGCTTGAACCCATTTTTTTGCTACATGTTGTATTATATTTTAGTTTCAGATAATCAAATTTCACTAAATACTTGATTTTTTTTTCTAATTTGGTTTATGCAATAAAAATGAAAGTGATGACATTTCTGAACAGATAATGACGAGACCTTTCAAACGATGTATCACAAGCCTATACTTCCTATATGAGAAATTGGGGGATGGAAGATTTATCATTTGTGTGAAATATGCAGCGGTTTTCGAATTTTGAGAACAACCTGTATAATGCCGTAGTAGTACCAATATGCTTTTATGATATGTATAACTCATTTATAGTTAATTGAAAATTTTCATACAATATTGGTTTTGTTATTGAAATATAGACTAATTGGATGATACCAGTAATATACTAGGCACATAAAATTTTATGATGTTCCATTAAAATATAAAAGGAATATTCTTTTGAGACACTTTCACGGTCATAATCAAAGAGCGAAATGAAATACGGTATATTAGGCCTTGTTGCAGTATTCTTGTATGTCATATCTGTAGTTAAAGCGTAAGTATTGAAATTTTCGATTGATGAATTTCGAGGCCTGAATAAAATTTTTAGTTATTTTATACTCAGAATGAATAATTTCTCCAGCTTGATTTATGCGCGCATGTTCTGGGGAAACATAATCCGAACCAATTCAAGCATGGTAATTAGTTGTAGACTGCCGACGCGAAAATTTCGTGAAGAAGGTATCTCTAAAAACTAAAAAAATCATTGAAAAAATTCTATAAATCAGAAACTACTCGTCCGACATCGCTGAAATTTTGCGAGAGCCTTCAAAACCTAACTCTACTGTCAGGTCCAAGTTTGAACACGACCAGATCTATATTGTTGGAGATCCGAGCAGCCTTGAGTGAGTTCAGTAGCTGTATGGGTGACCGTTGCCCCGATAACTTTCGAACGAAAAGACATAGGGACTTGTGATTTTCAGGGTAGATTGCGCGTGTGAGTGGGAGGAGAGTTAAGTACGTTGTTGGGCATAATCGGCCCAACGGTTTCGGAGTTATACCCATCTGGAATATAATTTTATCGAAACCCTAAAAAAGTACAGACCTGATCGAATTTAAACTTGGTAACTAGTTGTAGAATAAGGACATAAAGAAGTGTGTGAAATTTTGTGAGGACCGTACCACTGGAAAATTGAAAAAAATACGAAAAAATATTATGTATCTCACGATAACTTGAGAACGGAATGAGATAGCGACATGCAATTTTCAGGGTAGGTTGCGCATCCGAATGCGACATATAAGTTTGGCATAATCGGCCCAACGGTTTCCGAGTGATAATTTTGTTTTCAACCAATACAAATCCGATCGAATTGAAACTTGGTGAGTAGTTGTAGAATACCTAAGGACGTTTGTGAAATTTTGTGAGAATCGTATCACTAGAAATTAAAAAAAATATATAGGTATTATTTATGTCACGATAACCTGAGAACGGAAAGACATTTGCGTTTGTCTATAGGCATAATCGGCCAAACGGTTTTGAAGTTATACCCATCTGAAATTTGGTTGTTATTTCGTCAATAACTCGAAAAATACAAAACCGATCTAATTCAAACATGGTTATTAGTTGTAAAATGCCAACGCGAAAATTCTTGCGAAATTTCGTGACACTAGAAAATTAAAAAAAAATTATTGAAAATGATTGAAAAAATTCTATATATCAGAAACTATTGCTCTGACATCGCTGAAAGATTGCAAGAGCCTTCAGAGCCTAACTCTACTGACAAGTTTCAAGTTTGAACTAGATCGGATCCATATTGTTGGAGATCCGAGCAGCCTTGTGTGAGTTCAGTAGCTGATGGGTGACCGTTGCCTCGATAACATTCGAACGAAAGGGGATAGGAACTTGCAATTTTCGGGGTAGGTTGCGCATCCGAATGGGAGAGTTAAGTTCGTTTTTGGGCATAATCGGTCCAACGGTTTTGGAGTTATACCCACCTGGAATATTATTTTCTCGATTACTCCAAAAATATAGACTCGATCGAATTGAAGCTTGCTTACTAGTTGTAGAATATCGACATAATGACGTGTGTAAAATTTAAAAAATTTTGTGCGAACCGTAACCCTAGAAAATTTCAAAAAAATTACGAAAAAAAAATGGTTCAAGCACTGATGTGAAGTCTGGAGCTTTTGCGCGTATGTTCTATTGTCGATTCTCCTGTATTGGACACTCTTAATCGGATTTACATCAGGAGAATGGAAAATAGAACATCCGCGTAAAAGCTCCTGACTTCACGTCAGCGCTTGAACCAATTTTTTTATTGGTCAACTGCAACCTACGTTAAAAAATAGTGTATTTTTATAACACACAATTGAAAAAATAGCTCCACGAAAGGAAAATATTCTCAGATTAATAGTTTAACAATTATCGTACTTGCAATGTTAATGTCGTGCTACAAAAAATTGTTTATTAACTAATGCATAACTAATTGAAAAATCGCGATAAATATTTTTGGACCACGGATTATTGTTCATTGATCTATCCTACAGGCGCCTGAATTTTTGCAATTTTTTATTTTCATATTTAATAAGTTTAAATAATATTTATTCATCAAAGCTACAAAGGGGGCGAGGCTTGCGCAGGCCAGAGTACCCTGCGTATTTTCAACCCCCTAGGAAAATTATGAATAGGGCTCCTATAGTTCCGGCAGTTGGGACTTTTTTTTAGCAAATTTCTCGTCTATTAGAATCTTTTTTCAAATTTGAATTATCTCGAATAGTTTTTGAGATATTGGCGAAAACCTAAACCTTCTTCTTTTTTTCACTTAATTGTTTATAACTATTGCAATTTTTGCGAGCGGCCTTAGCATTTTATCAAAAACTATCTACATGCCATTGCGAATCAAATGACACCTGAATCATAATTTTCGGACAATACGAAAACATTTTGACCTAAAATGCACTTGTTAATAATAATAATAAGTTTATTTCCCAACATTTACAAAATAATTTTTTTTGGTTACATAATAGATTCAATCAGGTGTAGAAAATAAACGTTTGTCACAGAAGAAGACTAGCTACTTGTATGTGACATGTTGACTAGACTAATAGTATTAAGAAATACTGGTAGGTAGCAAAATTGTTTTAATGAGAACGAAATGTCAATATTTCATTACATTTTATATCATAAATATCTCTCCATTAAAAGTTTTTTACAGATTGGATGAAAACATGTATATATTATGTTAAGTACATAGTTTCATGATTCATTGATCTCTTGAAATAAGTATAAATAAAAGATAATAGATTCGAGTTTATCATCATTAAAAGGCAAAATAAACTTGATCGTTCTATGGCTTAAAGCGTAAGTATTAAAGTTCAAGAGTGTAAATTTACAATTATGGTGATACATTCTTCATTATTTCTCGCGTATTTCATGTTGTAAGCTGTGTGATTTTTTTAAGTATAAGTGATAATCATTGATTGAAAAATAATAAATAAAATACACAATCTATATGGAAGTATTTCTCCTTATAAATTCCCAAAGATCTTAGGTATAAGGACAGGAAACACCCTTGAACTGGAAACGATGATGTATCAGATTTCAAAGATTATATCTGAAGATTCAATGGGAATTTATGAAGGAGGATCGAATTAGTAATATGAAGTGAACATCATGTGGCTAATACTACATTATTTTTCAGTTTTAGCATATAACGAAAAAACATTAAACACTACAACTACGTTACAAAAACCTTAAAATTTATTATCAGAACCAAAGCTCTGTAAATCCCCATGATCGGTCAATAACAAATCGTAATTTGTGAAGAAATTTTAAATTGAGTTTACGCTGTTGGATTATCCTAGAAAAAAAAATTGGTTCAAGCCCTGTGGACAGGAGCTTTTTGGCGCTCTTGTTCAAACAGACAAATTATATCTCCGAAAGTATTGGTTTCTCAGAGTTGGGAATTATATCAATGGATTCTTATGATAGACATGCATCAAGAAAGAAATTAAATTTAAAAAAAGTGTCATTTGAAAAAATGCTTCAAAAATTATCTTATAAAATGAAAGAGCTATCTACAATGCTTAAATGCCTAAGACCTTCAAAAATTGCCATTAAATTTATTTATTAAGATTAAATGAGCAATCTGCAATGATTCAACCTCGTGGAATGGGTTGTTGCAACTTACACTCGGTGCATAGTTTTCACAACTCGAAATACCTAAGGAAAGTATCATCGAAATGTCTAGAGCAAGGCTGTAGACAATCATAGCAGATTGGCCATTTATTCCTGATATTTGAGTAGGTAGTGGATTACGAACAAATTATTTCAATAGTTCAAAATATATTGATAAAATACTATCCTCTTTTCATAATTTAAAATTTAATAGTTCATACCACTAACACATTCTTTTCTGTATTATGAGCCTTAACTCAAGAAAAAATAATTGCCACACAAATGTAGATCCATATTTCAGTATAAGTAAAAGCTAATATTAACCTCAGTGGTCAACGGACACTAATTTCTTTTGATGATTCCATTATGTTCTTCTTTCCTATTGCCTCCATAAACTACATCAAAACAGTCTTGTATATATTCACAAATTCAAGAATCGAATACTTTCCAAGAGAAAATAACAACTATGAATTGGTAATCTCTAATAGCTAGAAAAGATGACATTTATGAATAGTGATCACAGAAGATTATGTGTTCACATTCTGTGAATACATAGAACTTATGATGTATCATTGAAACTTTGAAACATCATATCTCCGGAAGTATTAGCTTGTTAGAGTTGAAAATGATAACAATGGATTCTTATGATAAAACTGCATTTAAAAAAATTTGAATTCAAAAGTTGTTACGTAAAAAAAAATATTTTTTTTCGCTACTCCGAAACTATAAGACTGATTTTGCCCAATAACGAACTTAACCGAGATATTTATCCCTTAAGCCTACTCTGAAAATTTCAACTGTCTAGCTCATTCCGTTCGAAAGTTATCGTGTTAACGGCCGGCCGGACGGACGGCCGGATAGAATCGATTTCGGACACGGATTCTTGATCAGTGAGTCAAACCAAATCGTTCAAGACCATTTTCAGCCAAAAATTCGAAAATTACAGACATTTGGGCAAATTGATAAGCACTCTGTTCCGAGGAACAAGAGCGCCAAAAATCGTGTCAAAAATGTGTGAAATGCAGATAATATTGAAGCTGAAGATGAAGTGTACAAAATAATTCAGGAGATATTGCAAGATTACAAAACTTATATTTCTCAATAACCAATTGACGAATTCGTATGAATAATAATAACTGTGACGCACAATTTAAAAAAAAATTACAAAAATTGGTAAATAACGAACAGAGATAATCGTTAACAGAGACAATCATGAATATGTTTTAAATTGCGATCCTGATTTTTAAATTGCTAAAATTATTGAAAATTTTAATGGAATGTTTAAGAAAAAAAAATTCAGATGGGATAATATTTCTAACGTTCTCATTTTGGCTGTTATCTGTATTTTTTGTCTGTTTATGCAGTAGAATGTCCATTTTATATTATTTTTAAGTTAGAACTATTATAAAATGTTTTTTATTCGAGATGATGAGTATTTTTTACGCGAAATCTTTAAAAATTTCCATTATATTTTTACTGAAAGAATCCGATTTTTCAGAAATCATGTGGTACCTAATGAAATTTTAGAGGATTCTCCTGTTGGAAGATCTGCTTTTAGAATTGGAAAATGATGATGGAAAATACTGAATTAAAATAAATCGATAATGGAAAGTCCAGATGTTTTTTTACCTCGTTTTGGAATATCTTCCCCTAAAAACATCACAGTTGTTCCATATATTCAAATAACGTTTTGAATGCCAAAATTTTTATGATTTAAGAGGAAATGAAATATTTAAACGAGAGTAGTGTCAATTCAATGATAATACAGGGTGAGTCTTAAAGTTATACATTAATTTTAACTATAGATTCCTCTCACCAAATAAAACAGCTTTTTCATTTACCATTTTTGGCGCTCTAGTTCCTCGGAACTGAGTGCTTATCAATTTGCCCAAATGTCTGTAATTTTGGAATCTTTCGATGAAAATGGTCTTAAACGATTTGGTTCGACTCACTGATCAAGAATCCGTGGTCGAAATTCATTCTGTCCGGCCGGCCGTAAGCACGATAACTCTCGAACGGAATGAGCTAGAGAGTTGAAATTTTCAGAGTAGGTTTGGGGGATGAATATCTCGGCAAAGTTCGTTATTGGGCAAAATCGGACAGATGGTTTCGGAGTAACAAAAAAAAATTTTTTTTTTACGAAACAAATTCCAAATCAAATTATTTTTAATAAGCAGTTTTATCATAAGAATCCATTCATATCATTTTCAACTCTAACAAGCTAATACTTTCGGAGATATGATTTTTTAATTCCAAATTCGGTACAGGTAAAAAGTTATGAGCATTTAAAGATTTCACAATGTGCTAATACACTCCTGTATATAAATTATACATGAAATTAGTGGTTGACGAGAAAAAGGTACGGTAACGTGATTTACAACTTGATTCGGGATTCCGACGGTCAGGGGCGGATCCATAAAAGTAGTGAAATTTCTGGAGTTTCCCATTTTATAACATTCAAGGAAGAATATCTCGAAAACGGTGCATTTAAGGAGAAATGATGAAGAATAATTTAATGTTCTAAAATGATTGAATATTCTTGAAATGAGCCAATAAAAACTTTATCTGCTTTCTTTATGCTCATTTCGTTTAGTTTTATAAATCCACGAGTCTATAACTAGAAAACCAGAAATAGTAGCATAGTTATAGGAACTTCACACCAACATTCATTTTATTCGGAAAAAGGATGTCAAAGCTACAAAATAAAAAATAATTTTTTTTCGAAATTTTAACAGCCTGTATCTTTTTACCTGAGCCGAATTTGGAAAAATGGTATATAAAAAGAGTGTTTCATTTGATGATAAGAATCTACGGTTATTAATGATTAATGCAAATCTTAAAGACTCACCCTGTGTATTTCTTACAATCAAACATGTATATTTAGATGTACTGTCACAGAAAAATAACAATTTATTATTATTATTATTATTATATTAATTAACTAAATACGTACCTTGGATGGATTCTTATAATGTATTTGTCCGAAATTTTCATACTGGGTGTTTTTCTTTTAACGTCAATTGCAACTTGCTGTTTTTTACGCCAATCGTATAATTTCATTTAATTGTGTTAAAAAATATACTTTCGAGGCATACACATTGAAAATAAACCATTACTATACAGGATGTTCAATATATCACGTCACAATTGTACACAATTGAAGTGATTTGTGCCACAAACAAAGCATTAACTAAATATAAATAGGTACCTTGGATGGATTTTCATAATGTAACAATTTTGTTTTTCCTCTGATGTGCGGACATGGCGCATGGGCAATTATACGTCGCGTGTTCACACATCGGAAAACCGTCATCTTTGTTTATTTACGCACCACAAAACAAAACAAAAAATATAGTTTATCAGAAAGCTTAAATTGATTGAGTGACTGTATCATAACTGTGTGTGTCTGTCAATATCAAATTGAAACCTTATAAATAGCCAGTATTTCAGGAAAACTTTGTTTTGTAAGTAAGCAACATCATGTGCATTTAATCGAAAATAATAATAAAACTTCATTCATACCGAGCATTTTTTTTTATTAAGTTAGGCGGTACGAAGTTCGCCGGGCCAGCTAGTATATTATAGAAGCTGAGAAAACGGTATATCGGGTGTCCCAAGGTGAGTGGCCTATTAGATTATTATGGAAACTATTATTATTATTATTATTATAACTGACAATTATAATTCAAAAGCAGTGACATATACCAGATCAATATCTAATGATTTACTAAATTTTCTGATTCAAATCTCAAATATTGAGCGAACTAGAGTCATTTTCGTAACACGCCTATTTGATCTAAAACTTCGAAAAATAATTAATAACTCAGAAACCGTTAAAGATGGGTATGAAAAAGTAGAATGAATAGATTCAGTATTTTATGGAGTATCATAAAAAAAATAGAAATACCGAATGTCCCATTTAAAATAACAAAGTTGTTGCCAAATTGTCGTACATCCGGCAACACTGGAATTGTGAAATTATTCTAAAAATGTACCTACATGGCCAAATATCGATCCACAAAATTTAAAATCTTTACCATAAATAGTTTCCATAATAATCTAATAGGCCACTCACCTTGGGACACCCGATATATCGATTCTAAATTCGATTGAGATTGTCCAATAGACGTGAGCAGACAATAGATTTTTTTAAATTTTCTAGTGATACGATCCTCATGAAATTTGGTTTCTAAGTTTCAATTCGATCGGATCTGTATTGTTTGAAACTAACATTCAAATCCGAAGCTATTTGGCCGCTTATGCCTAATAACGAACTTAACCGTCGCATTGGGATGCGCAACCTATCCTAAAAATTTGCGTTCGAAAGTTATCGTGGCAACAGACGGCCGGACAGAATCGAATTTCACCTCGAATTCTTCATCAGTGAGTCGAACCAAATCGTTTATTTGTTTAAATTCCTGATTCCCAGTATTTCCCACTAATACAACTTTTATTTGAAAATAGATACGCACTTTCCTTAGAGTGTTTGCATTTATCTTGTATATGAATTGTATAATCCATAAAATCTTTTTTAGCAGTACAAATGCGGCTGAACTTACAGAAGAACCTATTGGAAAAAGGACCAAGATAATATTCAAGCCGAAACTATTTGGGAAATGAATTAACCAATAAAACTATTTGACAAACGTATTTCTGTTTAATTTCCTGTGATTTAATCAGCGCTTATTAATTGTATGATTGGTTGGACAAACCTATTCAATTCTCAGATTTTTTTTTAGAAGCACTCACGTGTTAGGAGCTTTATCGCTCTCGTTCATTCCATGATCAATACAATTTCACTGAAATACTGAAAAATGTATGGTTATTATAGATCCGTTATATCTAGATATTAAAATTTTTCAACTATGCATATGCTCGAAAATATTTAGAAATATGAGTTTGAGTAGAAACAAATATCCATTGAACATTCTCTTCGATGTGTGTGTTTTTGACTAGTGGCCTTGAGATATCAGTGATATCGGAGGAGATTCTTCTTGAAGAGATCCATGCGGCTACAGAAAAGTATATTTGTGAGAGGGGACTTGTCAAAGGTTATGTATTATTTTGAATTTGTTAATTTTTGCGCGTATGTTCTGGGAACATCGCGTTATCATTTTGCCCAAATGTCTGTAACGTTCGAATTTTTCGACGAAAATGGTCTCAAACAATTTGGTTCGACTTCCCGATGAAGAATTTGAGGTCAAATTTAATTCTGTCCGGCCGGCCGTCCGGCTGTTGCCACGATAACTTGAGATCGGAAAGAGCTAGCAACTTGAAATTTTCAGGGTAGGTGGCGTATCCCAATACGACGGACAAGTTCGTTAATGGGCATTATCAGCTCAATGGTTTCCGAGTAGGTAATAACTTTGTTTTCAACCAATATTAATCCGATCGAATTGAAACTTGGTGAGTAGTTGTAGAATATAAACCTAAGCACGTTCGTGGAATTTTGTAACAATCGTATCGCTAGAAAAATTTAAAAGAATTATTAAGAAATATTTTTTAATACGCGATAACCTGAGAACGGAAAGAAAAAGCGATTTGAAATTTCCAGGTTAGGTTGTACATCTGAATGCGACATTTGAGTTTGTTTATAAGCATAATCAGCCAAAGGGTTTTGGAGTATTACCCATCTGAAATGTGGTTGTTATTTCCTCAATAACTCAAAAATATAGAAACGATCCAATTCAAACATGGTTATTAGTTGTAGAAAGCCAACGCAAAACTTCCTGCAAAATTTCGTGAGGACCGTATCACTAGAAAATTTTTAGAAAATCATTGAAAATTATTGAAAAAAAATCTATATATCAAAACCTATTCATCCAATATCGCTGAAATTTTGCGAGAGCCTTCAGAATCTAACTCGACTACCAAGTTCTAAGTGAACACGATCGGATACATATTGTTGGAGATTCAAGCAGCCTTGTGTGAGTTCAGTAGATGGATGGGCGACCATAACCTCGATAACATTCGAACGAAAGCAGGTAGGGACTTGGAATTTTCAGGGTATGTTGCGTATACGAATGGGAGAGTTAAGTTCGTTTACGGGCATAATCGGTCTAACGGTTCCGGAGTTATACCCACCTGGAATATTATTTCCTCGATAACTCAAAAAATATAAACTCGATCGAACTGAAGCTTGGTAACTAGTTGTAGAATATCGATATAAAGACGTGTTTGAAATTTTGTAAGAACCATACCCCTAGAAAATTAAAAAAAAATTACGAAAAAGAAATTTTTGTAAGAACCGTAACCCAAGAAAATTTCAAAAAAATTACGAAAAAAAATTAGTTCACCATGGTAAATTTGATTAAGAGTTTCAAATACAGAAGAATGGACAATAGAACATATGCGCAAGAGCTCCTGACTTCACGTCAGTGCTTGAACCAATTTTTTTCTCTTCTTGTTTTTTCATTTTTCAGGTTGGAGAAACCTCTCCGTTTTTTGACGAATGAATCCATATTGAAGAAAGAAATGTCCGACAATATTTAAAATTTCAGCTAATTTTTTAAAAAAATTCTATTTTTACAAATCACAACACTCACGGTGAGACAGGGTTTTTTGCTGAGGTTTTTCCCTAAGCTCTTGTATCATACGTCGCATTGTATGGTACCCCGTTACACCAACCTCTGCTACACCAACCACTGCTTTCACTTATCAAATTTTTATGCATTTTTGAAGGATTTTTGTTGCACTCTGTGCCATCCCCATCAACTCTCTACATTTTTTGAATAGGGAAAGTGGGTCCTGTGGTACTTTTTTCGCAAGGTCTTTGTATCTTCTTTACAGGCGTGCAGAAATTTTCAAGAAAACATTTTTCTTCTTTGGAAAATAGTTCAAAGAGATTTTCAGTATGTGCACTTTGTCATGGCTCATTTACTTTGAGACGATGGTACCTGATGAAATTTGTCACCGAATGAAAGTCGACCATTACAGTTTTGTTCATGCACAACTTTCAACCCCCTCTCGCTCCCCCCATGTTTTTCTCCATTAAAGGATTCGTAGGGGTTGAAAGTTGTGCATGAAAAAAGCTGTAATGGTCGACTTTCATTCGGTGACAAATTTCATCAGGTACCGTAATCTCAAAGTAAATGAGCCATGACAAAGTGCACATACTGAAAACCTCTTTGAACAAACTATTTTTCAAAAAAAAAGAAAATTTTTTTCTTGAAAATATTAACCAAAGATTCCTCTCATCAAATGAAACACTTTTTTCATTTAACATTTTTCCAAATTCAGCTCAGGTAAAAAGATACAGGCTGTTGAAATTTTGTACAAAAATCAGTTTTTATTTTGTAGCTTTGACATCCTTTTTTCGAATAAAATGAATGTTGGCGTAAAGTTTCCTATAACTATGATACATATTTTCCAAATATTAGTTATTTTCTACTTCTACTGGTTAAATTCTTCATCATTTCTCCTTAAACGCACCGTTTTCGAGATATTCTTCATTGAATGTTTTAAAATGGAAAACTGCAGAAATTTAACTACTTTTATGGATCCGTCCCTGAGCGTTGGAATTCCGAATCAGGCTGTAAACCACGTTACCATGCCTTATTCTCGTCCGCCAACAATATCATAGATAATTTATATGCGGGAGTGTATTAGCACATTGTGAAATCTTTAAACGCTTGTAACTTTTTACCTGAGCCAAATCTGGAAAAGTGGTAAAAGAAAAAATTGTTTCGTTTGATGAGAGGAATCTTTGGTTAAAATTAATGCAGTGGTCAGAGACTCACCCTGTATATGTATATTACCTATTGATATTCATTTCGAATGGCGTTCCATGTTTCGTTCCAGCCCCTACTGAACATTTCAATAAAGCTTGGTTAGGAGACATATTTTGCGCCAGACTTCGATCGGATCGACGTGAAGTGAGGTACTTGGGAGCATGGTTGCCATGTTGCATTATTGAAAATACCCCCAAAGATGCCAAATTTTCTCCAAAATCGTCATATTTTTCAAAAAATCCCCCAATTTATGTTTGTTTATTGGGAGCTCTACTAAATACTGATAATAATAATGATAATTAGTATCGTGCAGAGCATGCCACAGCCAGCAGGAAACTGTAATGCAATTTCTGTCTGCTTGCAGAGTCCATGCTCCAACAGGATATGTGGAAAGACACAATGCAGCACTTCGAGTTCTCTACTTCCATCTGGGAGAGGTTTATGCTATAGACAACCAACCAGTGCTACCATATGTGCCTCTGGAGATTGAAGCAGTTGTTGAAAATGACAAAGCTCGCATCTACTGGAACTATGCGATTCCAACAACTCGGCAGATCCACGCCATAAAGCCAGATATACTCTTGCTCGACAAAGAATTGAAGGAATTGTTTGTCGTCGAATTTTACTCCCCCTCAGAAAATAATGTGGTGATGAAAGAAGAACAGAAGAAGGAAAAATACAAGGATTTAATGTTCGAACTGGGCAGCCTGTATCCAGGGCATAAGGTTAGAATGGTCGTACTAATCATAGGATGCCTAGGCGGAATGAGAGCTAATTACGTGACCGAATTGAAGATTATTCCGGCCTACAAACCTCTGGACGAGGATTTAGCGCACAGAATGCAGAAAGCGGTGTTGCTCGGGTCACTTCGAGTCATCAGGTCCCATCAACTATGAAGGCCGCTTCCAGCTCATCTCTTTTGTTAGGGAACGCTACAAGGGCAGGACGAAGAACTACTACAATGAACGAGCGAGAGGTTTTTTAGTGAGTAACCAATCAACAACTGGAGTCTCACACTCCAGAGAGAAGCGGACCCTCTCAGGGCGGGCCTATAAAAGGTCGAATTAAACTTAATTTGAAAAAGCTGAAAATACTTTAGCGTCTAATACTGATATCAATACACAAAATATCATCACCTAAATGTTTAATTACCTTTCAAATCTGGGTGCCTAAAAATGTGGAGATTATTGATCAATATCTAAGAGCATATCTAGGGCAAAACTATTTTCTGGAAAAGTTTGATACCTATTAACATTGAATATTTTCAACATCCCTTCGGTGGGCTTAAAGGCAGCACATCCAATTTTCATCGAATGAAATTGTACTCTCAAAATAGCTTCTGTGGTGGATATTGATAATCGATTTCTTAGTTTATCCTTAATAATATCGACTTAAGAAAAATCACTCTCTGCACTGGCATTCGAGACAGGGAGGAATAAAAGCGATAAAATTATATAATATATTAATTATAATGTATACAGTATTTTAATAAAAATAAGTAGAACAGTGAAAAAACCGACGAAATGTATAAATTGAAATCTCAAAACCACCAAACACCGTTAGCGATCGCAATAAACAAAATAAAAATTGGTTCAAGCCCTGTGAACAGGAGCTTTGGCGCTCTTTTTCAAACTTTGACACATTAAATATCCGAAAGAATTGGTTTCTCATATATTCTTATGATAGAACTGCACCATCAAAGAAATCAAATTAAAATAGCTGAAATAAATTTGACTCTCTCTTATAGAATAGGATGACATGTATGTAGATAAGATAATTATAGCCTTCTGTGAAAACATAGAAGTACGATTAATTATTGAAATTTCGAAAAATCTTATCTCCGAAAGTATTAGCTTGCTAGAGTTGAAAATGATATCAATGGATTTTTATTGTGAAACTGCATATTAAAAAGAATTGACTTTGAAATGTTAAAAAATTTTTTTTTCTTTCGTTACTCCGGAACCATCTGGCCTATTTTGCCCAATAACGAACTCAACCGAGATATCTATCTCCCAAACCAACTCAGAAAATTTAAACTGCCTAGCTCATTCTGTTCGAGAGTTATTGTAGAAACAAAATTTGAAAATTAAAAAAATTATTTTACACTTTATGGCAACCCGATCAATACAAATTTCGCAAAATTCTGTATCCCGGAAACTATCCGTCAGATATCTATATTGGTGAAGATATTGTCGAAATATAGAAATATTCCAACGATCGAGATGTACTGGTCCACTGGATTAATCTGGACAAACTAAGTTGTCAACAGTTTTTGATTTTTGACGTGCCTGGAGTGAATTCAATGAATCATAGAAAGGATAAGAAGTCTGCCTATGTTCATATTTATATCCGAGCGGCCGACCGAAGTTAAATTTGACAATTCGATAAGTCAAGAGCATGGCAAAATTCGATTACATATAGGTTGAAGAACATATTTGAATATATATTGCCAGTTATCCAAAGCAATTTAATTTCCGAAGAAATTCACATAATATAAATTCGTTAAGTAAAATCACACTTATATGGCTTATTCATTTATTCTTCGATAATTTTTCAATACGAAAGAAACATTGTCAGTTTCTAGGAGGTTGGAAAACGGATAGTTAGATGCTTCTATATCGATTTTTATGTCACAACGATTGGACTGATTTGTTTCATAGAGATTACTCTCGGAATACACTATTGAACATTAACCCCTGCTATATAGTGTGTTTTTTATCTCATTGTACAACATTGGTAGTCTGAAGGAGTCTGAAGAAGTATTGAATTTGTAACATATTTGATTTGAAGTCGGTTAAGAAACAGTTTCTTCTCTTATGAAGATAATGTTGAAAATATACCATAAATTCCATCATAAGCAACAAATTTTATATTACGTATATTACCGTTTTATTGCCAATAAGATGATGAAAAATCCAACCATTAAATGATTCAAATTCAATAACGTTTCATTTATAGGCATTATAAAAGGAGGATGTCGTTCGAAGAGGATATTAGAATCATTTGGAAGCTCCAAAAATGAATTTCAACTTCTTGTGGCTTGTAGCAGCTTTGATGTCTGTCATTTTTGTAGCAGACGCGTAAGTACCTTTTTCCAAAATAATATCTTCTAATATATAAAATTTCCCTGTCACAATGTTAGTTACCGTACTCCTCCGAAACGGCTCTACCGATTTTTACCAAATTTTATATGCGTATTCAGTAGGTCTGAGAATCGGCTACTATCTATTTTTAATACCCCTAAGTAATAAGGGTTGTTCTCCCTTAATTTTTTTTTTTATTTTTGGTCGAAATTTTTTGGTTTTTTTTTATAATGTGACATTACAAACTACATACAACCCTAAATTTTCACCCTTCCCATCACCAACCCCTATTTTTTTTAATAGTCATTTTAGTAATCAATAATTTTTCATCTCGCTCGATAACTGATCAATTGTTACATGGTAAGTTTTCCCAGAGAAAAAGCTAATTAAAACCAAGTCGCCGTATTTTTTGTAAATGTTTTTCACTCTATTTCGATTAAAATTTCCCTGAGCTTATGGCAAAGCTAAATTTTTTTTACAAAAAAAAATAATTATTTTTATTAAAGTATCAAGGCAGTTTATTCCTGCTATACTAAGTGCTAGATTTTTTAAAATTTCCGCGTCTTTCTAGATCAACACTCGTTTGCCAGACTATACCGGTGTCACGTCCCAGTAAACAGCACGGAGTAGGGATGAGAACGAAGCCGGTCTCCTGTCTTTCTCACCTTTTCTCACTTTTCTTAACCAGATACGTTTGAGTGGGTAGTTCGTATTCGCAATTGAACCCGGTAGGTCTAGGTATTTTTTAGAATTACGTGTTTGAGTGGGTCCCTGGATAACTTGTAAAATCAATTGTCGCGGTAGGAGGCACTGCAATCGGGTTATAGGTTTTTTTTTAGATTTTTCGCATTTGGAAATGAAATTGCAACCGTAATAACCGATTTGGCGCAGGCGAAGTTGCGTGGGTCAGCTAGTAATATATATAAATACAATATTGTGGTACAGTCGAGTCGTATTTATTCATGTGTAATTGTCTAAACATAGGATACTTTTACCATTCCATTAGTCTAGTCAACAAGTGCTTTTTAGGTCAAAATTTTTGCGTATTCTCCGAAAATTATGATTGAGGTGTCATTCGATTTGGAATGGCATGTAGATAGTTTTTGAGAAAATACTAAGGTCACTCCCAAAAATAGCAATAGTAATAAACAATTAAGTGAAAAAAAAATGGTTCAAGCCCTGTGGACAGGAGCTTTGGCGCTCTTGTTCAAACATTGACAAATCATTTCTCCGAAAATATTGCTTTCTCAGAGTTGAGAATGTTATCAATGGATTCTTATGATAGAACTGCATCATAAAGGAAATTCCATTCAAGAAATAGATTATTCATCAAGATCAAATGAGCAATCTTCAATGCCTTAATGATTCAAAAATTATCATTAGAAATAATAAGGAAAGTATCATCGAAATGTCTAGAACAAGTCTGGAGACAATCATAGCAGATTGTCCATTTATTCCTGATATTTGAGTAGGTAGAGGCAGACGAACAAATTTTTTTAATAGTTCAAAATATATTAATAAAATACAATCCTCTTTTCATAATTTAATAGTTCATACCACTAACACAATCATTCTTTATTATGAATCTTAACTTAAGAAGAAATATTTGATACACAAATGTAGATCCATATTTCAGCATATTTTGGCTATCAACATTATGAAAATACTGTATATAGGAACATGTCTTACTACTTAAGGAAGTAAAAGGTAATATTAACCTCAGTGGTCAACGAACAGTATTTTTTTTTGATGATTCCATTATGTTCTTCCTTCCTATTGCCTTCATAAACTACATCATTAAAATGATCCAATTCTAAATCTTCTGAAACATCATCCCGGATTTATACGTAAATTATTCAATATGCAACCAGTCAATATTATTTTCGGTTTCAAAACAGTCTTGTATATATTCACAAATTCAAGAATCGGATACTTATTTTGCAGCAGAAAATATTTTCGAACTACGAATTGACATGTCTCTAATAGCTAGATAAGATGACATTTATGAACAGCCAACACAGACAGATAGAATTCGCATTCTGTACATAGAACTACGATGTATTATTGAATTTTGAAAAATCATTTCTCCGAAAGTATTATATTGTTGGAGTCAATGGATTCTCATGATAAAACTGCATCTTAAAAAAAATTGAATTAAAAAGTTATAATGTAAAAAAATTTTTTTTTGTTACTCCGAAACCATCAGGCTGATTTTACCCAATAACGAACTTAACCGAGATATATATCCCTCAAAGCTACTCTGAAAATTTCAACTGTATAGCTCATTCCGTTCGAGATTTATCGTGTTAACGGACGGACGGACGGATAGAATCGATTTTGACCATGAATTCTTGATCAGTGAGTCAAACCGAATCGTTTAAGACCATTTTCAGCCAAAAATTCGAAAATTACAGACATTTGGGCAAATTGATAAGCACTCTGTTCCGAGGAACAAGAGCGCCAAAAGGAAGGAGGTTTAGGTTTTCGCCAATATCTCAGAAACTATTCAAGATAATTCAAATTTGAAGAAAGATTCAAATAGAGGGGGAAATTTCGTAGCAAAAGTCTTTACTGCCGGAGCCGTAGGACCAATATTTATAATTTTCCTAGTGGGTTGAATACCTTTCGTACCTGTGATGAATAAATATTATTTAAACTTATTAAATATAAAAATAAAAGATTGAAAAATTCAGGCGTCTGCAAGATAGATCAATGAATAATAATCCGCAGTCCAAAAATATTTATCGCGATGTTTCAATTAGTTATCCATTTGTTAATTAACAATTTTTTGTAGCACGAACATTAACATTGCAAGTGCGATAATTGTTAAACTATTAATCTGAATTTTTTTCCTTTAGTGCAGCTATTCTTCAAAGGTCTTTGAATAGATTCCTACTGGAAAATTTTGAAAATTATTAATTTTTGTTTTGTTATGAACAATTTAGTTGAGTGAAAAATTATAAAGCTTCATTTTATATTATTACTATTGATCCCTTTTCTTATGATCAGAAACTACTTAAAAATGATTTTTAATAATAATAGTATAATTATATACTATTGTTTAAAAAATTGTTATAAACCAATGCGTTGTTTATGAGATAATTTGAAATTTTCTTTTGAAAACAGAATTGAAGCTTTATAATTTTTCACTTAAGTAAATTGTTAATAGCAAAACGAAAATTAATGGTCCATTTTTTTGTGATTTTTCTGTATTTCCCTAATATCTTCTACGATAATGATCCGATCACGTTAAAATCTAGAACTTTTGTCGTTTTTGAGGAACAACGTTTGTTAAAAAAATTGGTTCAAGCACTGACGTGAAGTCAGAAGCTTTTGCGCGTATGTTCTCTTGTCCAATCTCCTGTATTGGACACTCTTATATTCGATTTTACCATGGTAAATTCTCTTAATCGAATTTACGCGCAAAAGCTTCTGACTTCACGTCACTGCTTGAACCAATTTTTTTTTCAAAGATTTTTTTAAATTTTCTGTTGCTACGATCCTCACGAAATTTTGCAGGAATTTTCGCGTTGGCATTCTACAACTAATAACTAAGTATGTTTGAATTAGATCGGATTTGCATTTTTTAAGTTATTGAGAAAATAATAACCTAATTTCAGATTGATATAACTCCAAATCCATTTGGCGATTATGCTAGTTGACGAACTTAAACGTCACATTCAGATGCGCAATCTACCCTGAAAACGGCAAGTCGCTATTTCTTTTCGTTCCCAAGGAATCATGAGATACATAAAATTTTTTCGTAATGTTTATCTAATTTTCTAGTGTTACGGTCCTCAAAGAATTTTACACACGTCTCCATGTCGATATTATATGACTAGTTACCAAGATTCAATTCGATCGAGTCTATATTTTTTGAGTTATCGAGGAAATAATATTCCAGATGGGTATAACTCTGAAACCGTTGGGCCGATTTTGGCCAACATCGAACTCTCATTCAGATGTGCAACCTATCCTGAAACTGAAAACTTCGAAACCGTTCGACCGATTATGCTCAAAAACGATATTAACCCTCCCATTCGGATGCGCAACCTACCCTGAACATGGCAAGTCCCTATCTCCTTTCGTTCGAGAGTTATCGAGGCAACGGTCACCCATCCAGCTACTGAACTCACACAAGAATGCTCGGATCTCCAACAATATAGATCCAATCATGTTCAAACTTGAAATTTGGTAATATAAAAAGGTTCTGAAGGCTCTCGCAAAATTTCAGCGATGTCGGACGAATAGTTTCTGATATATAGAATTTTTTTCACTAATTTTCTATGATTTTTTTTAAATTTTCTAGTGATACGATCCTCACAAAATTTTGCAAGAATTTTTGAGTTGCCATTTTACGACTAATAACCATGTTTGAATTGGATCCGTTTTGTATTTTTCGAGTTATTGAGGAAATAACAAGCAAATTTCAGATGGGTATAACTCCAAAAAAGTTTTGCCGATTATGCCTATGGACAAACTCAAATGGCGCATTCAGATTCTCAACCTAACATGAATATTTCAAGTCGCTATCTTTTTCCGTTCTTAGGTTATCGTGACGTAACATTTTCTAGCAATACTATTCTTACAAAATTTCAGAAACGTTCTAAGGTTTATATTCTACAACTACTCACCAAGTTTCAATTCGATCGGATTAGTATTGGTTGTAGACAAAATATTACTCGGAAACCATTGGGCCGATTATGCCCATTAAGGCACTGTTGTATTGGGATGCGCCACCTACCCTGAAAATTTCAAGTCGCTATCTATTTCCGTTCTCAAACCGCTTGGTGGATTTGGCCCGTTAACGAATCAATCTGAGATATTTACGCTCCAAGCCCACCTTGCAAATTTAAATCCTCTAATTCCTTTCGTTCGAGAGTTATCGTGCTCACGGCCGGACAAAATCGCTTTTGACCACGAATTCTTGATCAGTGAGTCGAACCAAATCGTTTATGATCATTTTCATTCAAAAATTCGAAAATTACAATGGTTTGCATAGAGCTTACTTTTCAAAAAACCCCAAAGAAAAGAGAATAGTCCAAACAAGTTAAATCACAACTTCTTGGCGGCCAGTTTTGTCCTCCGAAACGAGAAATTACTCGACCTGAAAACTTGGTTTGTAACAAAGTCATTGTATGTCGTACCTCTGTTAAAACATTCTTCAAGAATCGTTTGGACAGGAATTTCTCCAGTGTATGGAACATGGGAGTAG
This sequence comes from Halyzia sedecimguttata, assembly GCA_937662695.2. NCBI lineage: Eukaryota > Metazoa > Arthropoda > Insecta > Coleoptera > Coccinellidae > Halyzia > Halyzia sedecimguttata. The sequence goes on along the minus strand of OW569412.2, from coordinate 97,639,696 downwards.
GACTCAGGCAGTCAAGGCTTCTCATTAAGAAACCATCGTCAAAGTCTGAAGTAAAGAAACTTATTTCACTCGAAAGAAGAGAATTGAGCCTGGTGACTGGATTACTAACTGGTCACCAGTTCAACAAACATCTGAATAGGATGGGATTGGCCGATAGCGCTCTGTGTCGCTGGTGCAAGAGCATGGAAGAAACAGCTGAACATATTCTGTTCGACTGTAACAACCTTAAGGAATTGAGGGTCATACACCTAGGCAACCCAACACCTACGATTCCTACGGTGAGAGGGACTTCTCCTTTTAAGCTCGCGGCATTCCTGTCAGCGTGCTTTTTGGACGGAGTCTCACGAGTTTGGCAAGCGGGAGAACAATGGGCCTGAAGGCCTCAGTTCAGCCTGGGACGGCACCGCGGTAGAAGAAGAAGAAGAAGTCATTGTTTCCCTCGGGGTGTGACAGGTAGCGCCATCCTGTTGGACCACATTTCATTTAAGTCCATTCCGTCTTATTCTTACCAAAAAAAAGTCTGTCAACATGGCCCGGTAACGATGACCGTCGACAGTCACAGCGGCACCTTCATCATTTTGAAAAAAGTAAAAATGGGTGTTCACTATTAACAACCGTTCTTCCAAGCCATAACACACCATTTTCGTAATTGTCTATGTTTTAATTAAACAAACAACAAATATGATATCAATGGATTCTTATGATGAAACTGCATTTAAAAAAAAATTGAATTTGAAATTTGTAATATAAAAAAATATTTTTTTCGTTACTCCAAAATTATCAGGCCGATTTTGCCCAGTAGCAAACTTAACCGATATATTTATATTCTCTCAAACCAACTCTACGAGTTAAAGACTCGCACTGTATATTATAAACAAATGGTCGAAAATCGTTGATGGTTCTAATTTAACACCAAGTAATAATTTTGTGTCAATCGTTATCGAAGAGAAATTATTTTCTCATCATTGTGTCCCACCGGCGATGCTGAGTGACCATTCGACAATGCAATAAATATAATAATATTTTGAATCGATTAATTATCTTTAAATAATGTGGTCAATATTTTTCAGAAAACCAACTGAAGATGAAGAAACTTTGGGAAGATCAAAGACCATGATACCACGAAAATATTATTATGTCTGAATAAATTGGATAATATTTGAATATATTTTTTGAGTTATCGAGGAAAAAATATTCCTTGTGGGTATAACTCCGAAACCGTTGGAACGATTATGCCCGAAATCGAACTTATCTCTCACATTCAGATGCGCAACCTACCCTGAAAATTGCCTATCTCCTTGCGTTCCACAGTTATCGAGGCAACGGTCACCCATCCAGCTACTGAACTCACACAAGGCTGCTCATATCTCCAACAATATAGATCCGATCGTGTTCAAACTTGGAACTAGGTTCTGAAGGCTCTCTCAAAATTACAGCGAGGTCGGACGAATAGTTTCTGATATATAGAATGTTTTTCAATGATTTTTTGAAAATTTTCTAGTGATACGATCCTCACAAAATTTCGCAAGAATTTTTGCGTTTGCATTTTACAACTAATAACCATGTTTGAATTGGATCAGTTTTGTATATTTTCGAGTTATTTAGGAAATAACAACCGAAATTGGGATGAGTATAACTCCATAACCGTTTGGCCGATTATTCCTACAGACAAACTCAAATGTCGTATTCAGAAGCACAACATAAACTGAAAATTCCAAGTCACTATCTCTTTCCGTTCTCAGGTTATCGTGACAAAATTTCACAAACGTCTTTAGGTTTGTATTCTACAACTACTCACCAAGTTTCTATTCGATCGGATTTGTATTAGTAGAAAACAAAATTATTACTCGAAAACCATTGTATTGGGCCGATTATGCCCATTAACGAACTTGTCCGTCGTATTGGGATGCGCCACCTACCCTGAAAATTTCAAGTCGCTTTCTCTTTCCGTTCTCAAGTTATCGTGGCAACGGACGGACCGAATCTGACCTCGAATTCTGGATCAGTCGACTCCCTGATCAAGAATAGTTTGAGCTTGAGTTTCGGCAAAAAATTCGAAAATTACAGATATTTGGGAGAATGTTCCCCAGAACATATGCGCAAAAATATATTGTTTCAGAAAGTTGATATTTTGATTTATCCCAACTTCTAGCTGTTGTTATAAATTTTGTTTGGAGAAGCTGACTAGAACTACACGGAATTTTTCTATGTACCTACTCATTTTATGCGAAAATAGTAAAGGATATCATACATAGATATATTAATTTCTTTATTTCAATATTCCGGGATACCTTATAAACTGAATAGTAACTGAAATTTTCAAGTATATTTCTTCCATATTTTAATTCAGTATTTCTTTTTCAGGCAAGAACCTGAATCTGATCCAGAAGGAAAAGCACGAATTATGATTCGTACTTAGGGCAAACATGTACTGACAGAAAGTGTTATGGAAGTAGCTATTCCGATAAATAAATGAGTTGATCCCTATTTGAAGTTTCTCATTCCCAACTAGATTTTTGCACGCTCGCTATCATTTTGCCCAAAAGTCTGTAATTTTCGAATTTTGAACCATCTCAAACGATTCCATCTGATTTCTTGGTTAAGAATCCGTAATCAAATTCGATTCTGTACATGAAAAGTGGGAAATCTCGGTGGACAGGAGCTTGGCGCTCTTATATTCAAACTTTGACAAATCATATCTCCGAAAGTATTGATATCTCAGAGTTGGGAATGATATCAATTGATTCTTGTGATAAAACTGCATTAAAAAAGAAATTAAATTCGAATAATAGTATATTTATCAAGATTAAATAAGCAATCTGCGATGATTTAACCTCGTTGAATGGGTTGTTGCAACTTAAACTCGGTGCATAGTTTTCACATCTCGAAATACCTAAGGAAAATATCATCGAAATGTCTAGAGTAGGGCTGGAGACAATTATAGCAGATTGTCCATTTATTCCTGACATTTGAGTAGGTAAGGATAGGCTGACGAACAAATTATTTTAATAGTTCAAAATATATCAATAAATACAATCCTCTTTTCATAATTTTATAGTTCATTCAACATATTCATTGCTAGCAACATTATGAAAATACTGTCTATGTTAGGAACATGTCTCACTACTTAAGGAAGTAAAAGGTTATATTAACCTCGGTGGTCAACGAACAGTAATTTATTTTTATGATTCCATTATGTTGTTCTTTCCTATTGGCTTCATAAACTACATCACTAAAATGATCCAATTCTAAATCTTCTGAAACATCATCCCCAATATTTATACATAAATTATTCAATATGCAATAAGTCAATATTAATTTTGGTATCAAAACAGTCTTGTATATATTCACAAATTAAATATTCGGAACCTTGTTTTCAAACAAAATATTTTCAAAGTACCAATTATATAAACAAACTAGAACACAAATGAATTTGACATGTATCTTATAGGTAGATAAGATGACATAAATGAACAGTGAACAAAGATAGAACACAGACAGATAGAATTCGCATTCTGTGAAAACATAGGAGTACGATGTATTATTGAAATTTTGAAAAATCTTAGCTCCGGAAGTATTAGCTTGTTAGAATTGAAATTCTTATAATGAGACTGCCTCTCGAAAAAAATTGAATTTGAAATTAGTAATGTAAAAAAAAATTCAGGGAAGAATCGATTTCGACCACGGATTCTTGATCGCTCAGTTGAACCAAATCGTTTAAGACCATTTTCATCCAAAAATTACAGACATTTGGGCAAATTGATAAGCACTCTGTCCCGAGGAACAGCCGAAAAGATAACTTTTGAAATAAGAAACTAGGAATTCGCAGGGAAGGATATTCATTCGAAATTTTCCCAATATTTCCAAAACAACGAATTCGATCGAGTTGAAAATTGGTAATCAGCTGCACAGTAACAATTTCTAGGTTCATGTGAAATGTAATGAGAATCGTAATGCTAGAAGTAGAAATAATAAGAAAACTTCAATATCTCGGAAACTTATTGCCAGAATTAGCTGAGATTTTCTATGTGCACAAAGGGTACTAATGAGATTAATTATCTGACATATCAGCGTTATAAGATATGTCAAGTTTCACAGGGGACGCCCTATATGTAAAGTGTCAAAGGGGACGCCCGGACATTCTAGAACTTGTAAGTTGTAACGGACATGTTAGATTATTAAAGTACAGATAATAAAGTTGATTTCTAATCATGATGAGTATCATTATAACAATGGCTATCCTTGTTGAAAAGGAATGGAGGATTTCCAGGTTCACATCTTAATAAAATTTGGCATTCATATAATTACAGATATCTGCAGTTTTAGATCGTTTTATGTTGGTGAAGCTGGTCGTCATCGCCCATTTGAATTTTATTTTCTTGAAAGAATGGATCTCTTTTTACCATAATTTTCAGTGATGCACGGTGTTAGGTACCTACATACTGTGTAATAGATATATTTTTTAATATTTCGGATGCAAGATAGGAGAAATGAAAATATTCTGGAAGAAACGAAATAGTGATATGCTATCCGATCCACCAAAGTTCGTAAAACTTCTTAAATAATTTAATGTTTTCCCGGTTCTAAGTTCTTCGCATCTTCATACTTCCCCCTCTTTCAGAAATAATATGGGTTTAAACTATTACATATTTCAGATTTTATGTAGAGCCATCTATCGGAATGAAAGAGAGTATAAAATCCGTATTCAGAAGTTTCTTCACTGGAACTAAATATTGAGTAGGTAGTGTAGGTATAGATGGAGCTACTTCATCCAATTCCACTGCATGATCCATTAGGTATTGGTATTCATTTAAATACAGTGAGTGTCAAAATTATGGAATATTGGATTTATTGTCTCTCTTTTCAGGAATAGTGAAAAATGGTTTGATGCCATATAAATTAATTTTTTAAGGAACATTTTCCTGTAATTCTTATTATTCTACCATTGCTCTTACCAAGCAGTGACGCCATCGATATTGTTTTGTAATTGTAAGCCCTTGTTTTGTTTCTTGCTATGTACCTTATTTCATGCACTTCTGAATTCAGTATGCAAATTTAACGGCATTTGGGTCAATAATTCTCGAGGTATTAATTTTTTTAAATTTAAAATTAATAATTAATTGATATTTAAATTAAGTCTTCATCAAATAAACACTTTTTAATTACAAAAAAGTTGCTTGTATTGCTACTGAAACTCACCAAAAATATTTTAGACCATCTGGATCTCTTGTATGTTCTCCTAGTACCTACTTTCCTACATTGAATATTGCAAATCGTTGAAATTGGTAGTCGTATCTGAATTTAATTCGAATTAGTTCATTCTTATTGAACTACTGTCAAAAACTAAAATAAAAATGCAGGAGGAGGTATCCAGGAAAATGCATTCAAAATTTTCCATGAATATATTACTCATGACAGGTGATAGAGAAGAACCCATTTTTATTCCAAAATTTTGTCGATAGAAATCATCTCTGTTGCCCAAATCGATTCTATCCGGCCGTTCGTTAACATGATAACTCTCGAACGGAATGAGCTACGTATCTCGGTTAAATTCGTTATTGGGCAAAATCAGCCGGATGGTTTCAGAGTAACAAAAAAATTTTTTTTTTTACATTACAAATTTCGAATTCAATTTTTTCAGGATGCAGTTTCATCATAAGAATCCGCTGATGTTATTCTCAACTCTAACGGGCTAATACCTTCGGAAATATGATTTTTCAAAATTTCAATAATACATCGTACTTCTATGTTTTCACAGAATGCGAATTCTATCTGTCTGTGTTTTATCTGTTGCGGTAGCTGTCGTTTGGTCCAGTTTTAATGATAAACGTCATTAATGTCAAACGAAACTGGAAGTGTATTTCTGGAGAGTTTGGTTGATGTGAGCATGTAAACCATTTGAAATTGGATTCGCTAAGTTCATAGGCAGAATTTTTTGGTTAGTGAGTCGAAAATGAATGATGCAAGGAAGTCGAGCATAATTTACGAGTCATTCTCTAATTATGGAAGATTTAGAACGGGATTTCCAACTAATGTAGAGGTAGTTATTCCTTATTAACACTATTTTAGATTTCCTACGTAAGTATTCTGGTTTAGGTGTCTCTGGACTGATTATATTAGATTTGTTTCATAAATAAAACTGGCTATTTCATTTACTCAATTTTTCAGATTAACTCGTGATAGTTTTGTAGCAAAAATTGGGCCGTCATACAAAGATAAGATGCAAAGGGATTTCAATGTCTTTTATGATGTAGCTCTATCCTAGTAATCCATTGATATCATTCCCAATTCTGAGAAACCAATACTCTCGGAGATATGATTGATTGATGAGATTGAACAAGAGCGCCAAAGCTCCTGTCCACAAGACTTTCCCACTTTTCTTTCTATAATTGTCAATTCTGGGCCAATCGATATCAGTGTCTACCAGCTGCTTGTCTGATGTCATCCAGCCATCTTTTCTGGGGTCTGCCCACACTTTTTCGGATGCAAGGAAATGGGCACATACAATAACTGTAAGGTGGATACCATGGGAAAACTGATACATTACTATAGGAGGGCCTTAGGTTTATCGAGCAGTGGTGCTTGTCAGTGGGGCTCAGCATAAACCCGAATAAAACAACAGTGATTCTGTTTACTCGGAGAAGGCAACTTCCCTCTTTTTGAATGGAGATATTACAGAAGTCTGAAGTTAATCATCTAGGGGTAACACTGGATAGTAAACTTCTGTGGAATAGGCATGTTGACATCACTGCCAGTAAAGCAACAAAGGATTTAATGGCGTGCAGGAATCTAGCCGGTAAAACTTGGGGCTGCAACCCTAAGATACTGCGATGGATGTACGTCATGATTGTGAGACCCATAATCACATATGGGCAATAGTCTGGTACTCAAACACAAGCCAGAATAGTACGAGGAAAACCCTCGACAAAGTACAAAGGCTGGCCTGTGTGTGTATCACTGGAGCTATGGGAACCAGTCCTACCAGGGCACTTGAGATTTTTATTATTATTATTATTATTAACAGAAGGATAGAGTCGAGGCCTTAGCCTATTGTAACTTAATTAACAATTAATAAAGAAACAAGTGCTTACAAAAGAGATAAAAAAAAACATACTAAACTTAATAGATTTCCAAACAAATATAAAACAAACGAAGCATGCAGAAACCACTGGTTCACAACATCACTGCTGCGGAAGCCGAACTCTCAACACATCATACCTGTTCTTGAAGGAGTTAACACTAGTCGCATTCACTACATCCACCGGCAAGCCATTCCACACATTGAAAATTCTATTCGAGAGAAAACCTTGTCGGACCGATGTCCGAAACCTCTCCTTAGCAAGCTTCAAACTGTGACCGCGAAGATTAATATTTGTGTTCAACACAAACATATCCGACAGATTAAGATTAAGATTATAGCAAATCACACACCACTTCATCTAGTGATAGAGAAAATGGCCCATGAAGTAATTCTCAGAATATCTAGGAAAGGAACAGGTAAAGAGAGTATTAAAATCCAGAAAGCCCGGTCCTGTCTTACGAGGTACATTTCATCAGCCAATCTTCATAGTGACGAAATGATTAAGAAAGTAACCATCGAAAAGAACTTCACTACGATGCTTGGTAGGAAAAAAGACCGGGACAGGGAATCCACCACCCAAGTTTTTAAAAGAAATGCCATTAAATGGTACACAGACGGTTCGAAAACCACTACAGGAGCTGGCACTGAAGTATATGGACCAGGCACCAAATGCTCACTATCGCTAGGTTCCTACCTGAGCATCTTTCAGGCAGAAGTACTTGCAATGGAATGATGAGTGGAAATGAACCTATAAAGAAACTATCAGAGTTGTGATATAGTAATCCACTGTGACAGTCAAGCTGCAATTAAAGCTTGTTTAGTCTAGTCAACAAGTGCTATTTGGACCAACTTTTTTCAGCAGTCTCCGAAAATTATGTATGAGGTGTCATTCGATTCGGAATGGCATCTAGATGATTTTTGAAAAAAATGAAGTTCCGCTTGCAAAAATTGTAAAAGTTATTAACAATTAACTAAAAAAAAAAAAGGGGTATTAGTTTTTTGTAAATATCTCAAAAACTAATGAAGATTTTTCAAATCTGAAAAAAGATACAAAAAGAAGAGGAAATTTCCTAAAAAAAGTTTTGACTCCCGAAACTGTACGATAAATATTTATAATTTTTCCAGAGGGATGAAAATAAGGCCGAAAATGGGTACTCTGGCTTGGAGAAGCCACGTCCACTTCGGGCACTTCAACAATAAACATTTTTTAAACATAGTAAATATGAAAAAAAAAAATTTAAAAAATTCAGGCAGCAACTGAATAGATGAATGAATAATAATCCGCTTGAACAAAATTTTCATAATAATTTTTCATTTAGTTATTCAATAGTTAATTAATAACTTTTTTCTGCTTGCACATTAACATTTTAAGTGTGATAATTGCTAAACTATAAGTTTTAGATTTTTTTCCTCTCTTGGAGCAATTCTTCAAAGGCTTAAGAATAGAATCCCGTTGGGAAAATAAAAAAAAAATTATTTTTCAATTTTTTATTAATAATTTTCGTTGTTGCAAAATTAAAAACTTTAAATAATCATCGAACAAAATTTTTTTTTTTAATATTATTAACGATCCGTTTTTATGTTATTAGAAACTGCATAGAAATAATTTTTTCAAATTTTTATCTCTAATTGTTTAAAAAATTGTTATAAACAAATGCGTTGTTTATAAGATAATTGAAATTTTTTTTTGTAATTTCAATCTTTGATACAAATAATGATTTTTAAAAGAAAAATTGTTCCTTAAAAAAAAATTTTTATTGCTTAAAAACGCATTTTTTAATTAACAATTATTTTCTCCCACTTCTAATTAATATTAAGGAACGGTATTTTTTTTTAAAATCATTATTTATTTTTCTTTTCGATATAAAAAAAAAATTCATTTTATTTATTTTTTCATTGTTTATGCAATAAACAATTTGTTATAAACAAATTAAGTTTTACCTTTTATTTTTTTTTCTATTCTTCTTTCTGTCACAAAAGCAGAAATGCATAAAAACTGATCGTTAATAATATTAAAAAAAAAAATTGGTTCGATGATTAATTTGAGTTTTTAATTTTGCAACAACGAAAATTATTAATAAAAAATTGAAAAATAAACATTTTTTAATTTTCCCAACGGGATTCTATTCTTAAGCCTTTGAAGAATTGCTCCAAGAGAGGAAAAAAATCTAAAACTTATAGTTTAGCAATTATCACACTTGCAATGTTAATGTGCAAGCAGAAAAAATTAATTAATTAACTATTGAATAACTAAATGAAAAATTATTATAAAAATTTTGTTCGAGCAGATTATTATTCATTCATCTATTCAGTTGCTGCCTGCATTTTTTCAATTTTGTATTTTCATATTTACTATGTTTAAAAAATGTTTATTGTTGAAGTGCCCGAAGTGGACGTGGCTTCTCCAAGCCAGAGTACCCGTTTTCGGCCGTATTTTCATCCCTCTGGAAAAATTATAAATATTTATCGTACAGTTTCAGGAGTCAAATCTGTTTTTAGGAAATTTCCTCCTCTTTTTGAATCTTTTTTCAGATTTGAAAAATCTTTATCAGTTTTTGAGATATTTACAAAAAACTAAAACCCCTTTTTTGTTTTGAGTTAATTGTTAATAACTTTCACAATTTTTGCAAGCGGAACTTCATTTTTTTTAAAATCATCTAGATGCCATTCCGAATCCAATGACACCTCATACATAATTTTTGGAGACTGCTGAAAAAAGTTGGTCCAAATAGCACTTGTTGACTAGTCTATGTTACCATGTTATCGAATCCAAGTTAATATGGGAGTGCCGAAGAAACCTCAATGAATTAGGCAAGAACAACAGGGTCTCCTTGGTGTGGGTTCTGGTCACGCGGGAATAATAGGAAATAAGGAGGCCATCACACATGCCAAGATAGGAGCACAAACCCCCTTTATTGACCCAGAACCTTACTGTGAGGCTGGTAGATACACCTACAAAAGTGAATTCCGGATGAAAGAAGAAACTGAAAGAGGTATTTTCTGGAGATCTCTCCCCGGAATGTATCACTCCAAGAAATTCCTCAGGAACTTTGATACTGTCAGATCCAAGAAATACTTGGACCTCAGTAAGAACACACTGGCTTCCTCACAGGGCACTGCGGCCTTAGGAAGCATATAATGATATTAGGGCTAGCAGAAACTGACGAGTGCAGATTCTATTGGGAGGAGGATGAAACTCCCGATCACCTGATAACGGAATGCCTCGCCATCTCAAACCAACGCAAGGAATGCTTTGGGAAAGTAATCCACAGGAGCGAAGAAGTAGCCTCCTTGAAGCCATCCCAGATACTGGAGTTCATCAGAACTCTGGAACTGGAAGGCGAGCTGTAGATGGTAATGACATTGACAGCTCTGACGGGGGGGCACAATAGACCTTAAGGTCGCACTGCAACGTTACCCCCTATAACAATATACAATATATGGGAAAACTGAAGAAGTATATATACTTCTGAGGAATATCTAGGGTCTAATGCAGAAGCAATTCCAAAATAATTACATTCTTTATTTTATGGATATTTTTCAGAGTTTGGAAGAAAAAACCCAGAAAGGAACCATTTAGTACTGAACTGCATCTCTGTAAAAATGAAGCTCGGATAGGGAGTAATACTTAAACACTGTTCAGGGATTCTCCTGCAGTATACTCCCATAATTTCCCGACTTCATACTCCGGAACGAATCTCCTGAACTTCCACACGGAAACAATCTAAAAAAGTCATTAGAATGCAACAAGCGGACGCTTGATAGCGATATAAATATAACATTTGTAACCGACAGCTCGGATATCAAAGCCGTAAAGTTCGAAAAGTAAAACTTCACAATACTTTGATAATAAAACCGAAATAACTTCCATGAATTCTGGAGTTTTCGGACCGTATAAACCATCGCAGGGGCTTTTACACCGGTTGCTTTCAGAGTTTAGCAACTCTGGTATTCCGCATAGTTCTCATGAAGTCCCTAGGATTCGTTTTGCGGTAGTTTTGTGGCGAAATGATGGTGAGAAGGATCCAAATTAAAGTTTGCTTCAAGCTGGACGTATTTCAAAGTTTATTATAACGTTTTTACTCATTTAATGATGTCTGTCCGAATACCTGGAGCTTAAAGATTATACAGGGTCTCCATAAATGATTGTATAACATCGCAGTTGGTTTTGGATTTTCATTTGTCACTACTCACTTCTTGTGTAATAATGCTGGAGCCATTCATAAACCAACTAGTTGACGAACAGGTACAGTTGGAATATTTTCAACAAGATGGAGCAACATCCTACACTACTTCTGCAAATCTAAGCTAAAGGGTTTTCCAATAAGAGGTGTTATTTTGAATAGCCCGCTATTTCGGTAGATGTCACTTTTGAAGCTGTCATTTTTTGACATTTGACAAGTAGAAACTACGCCATTAATAAACATGGAACGATACACGCTTCATGAACGCATTGAAATTATTAAAATTCACTATAAAAATGGGTTCAAGCCCTGTGGACAGGAGCTTTCTGGCGCTCTAGTTCAAACAGGCAAATTATATCTCCGAAAGTATTGGTTTCTCAGAGTTGGGAATTATATCAATGTATTCATATGATAGAACTGCATCATAAAGGAAATTCAATTTAAATAATAGTTTATTTATCAAGATTAAATGAGCAATTGAATACGATAGTACGATTTTTCGTGAAAAGCAGCAAGTTGCGATGGACGTTAAAAGAAAAACACCCTGTATAGAGGTTTCTAAAAAATACATTATAAGAATCCATCCAAGATTCATATTTAGATAACGGTTTGTTTGTGTCAAAAATCAAATCAATCGCGTAATATTGTGCCGATAGAAAAAGAACATCCTGTATAGTAATGGTTTATTTTCAACGATAAGAGCTTCGGAAACAAGATTAAATGAGCAATCATGAGAATGATAACTGCACCATGGAAGAAATCAAATTAAATCTGGCCAATTTTGCCCAATAACGAACTTAACCGAGATATTCATCTCCCTAAACTACTCTGAAAATTTCAACTACCTACCTTATTCCGTTCGAGAGTTATATCTATGTCTATGGATGAAAAGCAGTCTCACTACTCTCAGATCTCTTACTTCATGTTCCGTTCCGAAATTTAAGAATTTTCTGAGAAAACATAATTTCGGAGCAAACAACTGAGATTTTTCTCACTTCGCTGACAATTCTTCGATTGATTATAAAATGTCATGTCTGAGGAACATCATTTGACATTATGACAATTCATACATAGATTAATATCATTCTGTGACAACGTTGAAATACGATTTACATTGAAATTTTGAAAAATCATATCTCCGAAAGTATTAGCTTGTTAGAGTTAAAAATGATATGAATGGATTCTTATGATAAAACTGCTTATTAAAAAAAATTTAATTTGGAATTTGTTTTGTAAAAAAAAAATTTTTTTTTTATTACTCCGAAACCATCTGTCCGATTTTGCCCAGTAACGAACTTAGCCGAGATATTCAACCCCCAAACCTACTCTGAAAATTTCAACTCTCTAGCTCATTCCGTTCGAGAGTTATCGTGCCTACGGCCGGACCGGCCGGACAGAATGAATTTCGACCACGGATTCTTGATCAGTGAGTCGAACCAAATCGTTTAAGACCATTTTCATCGAAATATTCGAAAATTACAGACATTTGGGCAAATTGATAAGCACTCAGTTCCGAGGAACTAGAGCGCCAAAAATGGTGAAAATTTGGCAGAGACGGTTCGAAAAACTCGAACATTTTTGGGTCGTCGTGAAGCACCTTGTCGGACCGCAATAAAGAAATTGGTGGAAAAATTCGAGCTGTTGGGACAAATTAGTTATGTGAAGAATAAAACCCGTGCACGTCACTCAAGAACAGCCGAGAATATTGCTGCTGTAGCCGAAAGTGTTGAAGAAAACCCAGGTTTGTCCATTCATCGTCGTTCTTTGGAATTAGGCATTCCACAAACGTCATTACACCGTAATTCGCATAAAGACTTGGGTCTTAAGGCTTATAAAGTTCAGTTAACACAAGAACTCAAGCCGGCCGATCATCAGCAACGTCGTGTCTTTGCTGATTGGGTCGTTGAAATTCATGAAAATGATCCGGAATTCCATCGAAAAACCATCTTGAGTATGAGGCCCATTTCCACCTCGGTGGCTTCGTCAACAAGCAAAATTATCGCATCTGGGGCTCGGAAAACCCAAGAATTATTGTTGAAAAGCCTCTCTATCCTCAACGTGTGACTGTTTGGTGCGGTTTATGGTCCGGCGGAGTCATTGGACCTTACTTTTTCGAAAATGAGGCTGGAGCAACAGTTACGGTGAATGGATTGCGCTATCGAGAGATGATTAATGATTTTTTATGGCCGGAATTGGATGGTATTGATCTGGACAACGTTTACTTTCAACAACAAGACGCTACGAGCCACACAAGCAACGAAACCATTTATCTTTTGCGGGAAAAGTTTCCGGACCGTGTTATCTCTCGAAGAGGTGATCACAATTGGCCACCGAGATCTCGCGATTTAACACCGACTTCTTTCTTCGGGGCCACGTGAAAGAGAAGGTCTACGCCAATAGCCCAGCGTCTATTCAAGACCTCAAAGATTGAATTCGTGAGGCTATCGAGGACATAGGGCAGCCACTTTGCGATTTGGTTATGGAAAATTTCATTAAAAGGATATGGTCCTGTAAGCGTGGTCGTGGTGGTCATTTGCCTGATGTTATTTTCCACTATTAACGGCATAGCTTCTTCTTTATAATGAAATAAACATCCGATCATTTATATTAAAAAATGGCATTTTTCTTTGAATATCAAAATAACACCTCTTATCGGAAAACCCTTTATTTGCAGGAGTTCTATGACGACCGTATAATTAGTCGAGGACTCCAACCTTACTTTCCAATACACTCTCCAAACTTGTCTCCCCTAGACTTGAGCATTTTTACATGTCTGAAAGATGAGGTTTTCAAAAGAAAATACGACAATATTGAGGACCTCAAATCATCAATAACAATCTGCTGCTAAAAATAACAAGAATTTATTAATGCCTTGCGAATAATGGAGCACATTTTGAACATTTGATGTGAATACATTGTTAGAATTATTACAAATGGCCAAACTCCCAAACTGGGAGATATCTCACAGTTATTCAATGTATTTAGTCCATTTGTATTGATTTATTACCTGCATTCGAACATTAAAATTAGTTCAACAGTATACATTCAGTTATCAGTTCACACACGTCTTTATGTCGATATTCCACAACTAGATACCAAGTTTCAATTCGATTGGGTTTGTATTAGTTGAGTTATCGAGGAATAGTATATTCTAAAACAAGTTGCAGAATGGGCTGATATTCAAACACGAATGCGAAATTCGAAAAAGAGCGACGAAGGAGCGAGTTTTCGTACGCATGAGTGTTGGAATTGCCTTCTATTCTGCAACGAGTATTAGACGATATTTTCTCTATTTCAGGCGAGTTTTGTAAAATACTGTTGAAATTTAATGAAAAAATGGGTTCAAGCCCTGTGGACAGGAGCTTTCTGGCGCTCTAGTTCAAACAGACAAATTATATCTCCGAAAGTATTGGTTTCTCAGAGTTGGGAATTATATCAATGTATTCATATAATAGAACTGCATCCTAAAGGAAATTCAATTCAAATAATAGTTTATTTATCAAGATTAAATGAGCAATCATGAGAATGAGAAAAGCACCATGGAAGAAATCAAATTAAATTTTGCCAATTTTGCCCAATAACGAACTTAACCGAGATATTCATCTCCCTAAACTACTCTGAAAATTTCAACTACCTACCTCATTCCGTTCGAGAGTTATATCTATGTCTATGGATGAAAAGCAGTCTCACTACTCTCAGATCTCTTACTTCATGTTCAGTTCCGAAATGTAAGAATTTTCTGAGAAAAACTAATTTGGGAGCAAACAACTGAGATTTTTGTCACTTCGCTCACAATTCTTCGACTGATTAGATAATGTCTCAGGAACATCATTTGACATTATGACAATTCATATTCATACATAGAATAATATCATTCTGTGACAACGTTGAAATACGATTTATTATTGAAATTTTGAAAAATCATATCTCCGAAAGTATTAGCTTGTTAGAGTTGAAAATGATATGAATGGATTCTTATGATAAAACTGCTTATTAAAAAAAATTTGATTTGGAATTTGTTTCGTAAAAAAAAATTTTATTTTTGTTACTCCGAAACCATCTGTCCGATTTTGCCCAATAACGAACTCAGCCGAGATATTCATCCCCCAAACCTACTCTGAAAATTTCAACTCTCTAGCTCATTCCGTTCGAGAGTTATCGTGCTTACGGCCGGCCGGCCAGCCGGCCGGACCGGTAGGACAGAATGAATTCCGACCACGGATTCTTGATCAGTGAGTCGAACCAAATCGTTTAAGACCATTTTCATCGAAATATTCCAAAATTACAGACATTTGGGCAAATTGATAAGCACTCAGTTCCGAGGAACTAGAGCGCCAAAAATAGGATTATAATACATCCTAGTGACCTTTGTATTGTATCTTGACAGTTGGTGTGACTGTTTCGAAAGTTGACAGATCACGGAATTCTAATTGTACATGAATGATTCAAAATTATCAAGATTATCATCAGTACCATATTTTTTGATGAAAATAAAACCTTCACTCTCAACAATTATTTCACCTTATCCAGATTATCTTATATTGACAATAATTGACGTGTGTTGAAATTTGATAGGATCGAATGTCAGTGCTGACTACCACAAAACGAAAAATATAACTAGAAACAATGCGGGAATGAGCTCATTCCAGCACTGTTTTTAGTGCTGGAATAAACTAATTACGATACTGAAATAGAGAAACAATATTCCAGGTGGGTATAACTATGAAACCGTTGGGCCGATTATGCCCGACAACGAACTGAATTCTCCCATTCGGATGCGCAACCGAGCCTTAAAATTTCAACTACCTACCTCTTTTCGTTCGAAAGTTATCGAGGCAACGGTCACTCATCCAGCTACTGAACATATCCAAGGCTCAGATCTCTTCAAAAATATACATGCGATCGTGTTCAAACTTGGAACTTGGCAGTAGAGTCAGGCGAATAGTTATATAATTTTTTTTTAATGCTATTCAATTATTTAAAAAAAATCTTTTAATGATACGATTCTCGCGAAATTTTGCACAAATTTTCGAGACAGCATTTTACAACTAGTAACCAAGTTTGAATTGGATTGGTTCTGTGGTTTTCCAGTTATTGAGGAAATAAAAGCCTACCTTAAATATTGCAAGTTGCTATCTTTTCCCATTCTCAGGTTATCGTGACGTAAATAATATTTTTTAATAATTCTTTTGAAGTTTTCTAGTGGCACGATTCTCACAAAATTTCACAAACACAACTTGCTACCAAGTTTCAATTCGATCGGATCTGTATTGGTTGATTTCAAAATTATTACTCAGAAACCGTTGGGCGGATTATGCCCATTAACGAACTTGTCCGTCGTATTTGGATGCAACACCTACCCTGAAAATTTCAAGTCACTATCTCTCTCTGTTCTCCAGTTATCGTGGCAACGGCCAGTCGGACAGAATCAAATTTGACCTCGAATTCTTTATCAGTGAGTCGAACCTACTCGTTTTGGACCATTCTCGGCAAAAAATTCGAAAATTACAGACATTTGGGCAGAATGATAACGCGATGTTCCCCCGTACATACGCGCCAAACTTAAAGCATATATTCACAAAGAAATACACAAAATGTTGTATGACATTTTTAGAACACCATTTATTTAATCTCAACTATTGAGAACGAGGGAATCTTATGAGAACCGTTAATACATCACTTCCAGAGCTCAGATCGGAAATAAAGGCCTAACACTAGAACGTCAGCAGTGCCTTATCGTTTGACCACAGAAAACTATAAATCCGTTGGCGTACAGAATCAAAACGATGAATTTACCATACTGAAATAACCTCTATAATATATTGAAACATTAACTGGGGCATAACAAGAGGGATTCATTATTAATTTTTGGCGCTCTTGTTCCTCGGAACAGAGTGCTTATCAATTTGCCCAAATGTCTGCAATTTTCGAATTTTTGGCTGAAAAGGGTCTTAAACGATTTGGTTCGACTCATTGATCAAGAATCCGTGGCCGGCCGTTAACACGATAACTCTCGAACGGAATGAGCTAGACAGTTGAAATTTTCAGAGTAGATTTGAGGGATAAATATCTCGGGTAAGTTCGTTAGTGGGCAAAATCAGTCTGATAGTTTCGGAGTAACGAAAAAAAAGTTTTTTTTACAATACAACTTTTGAATTCAAATTTCTTCAAGATGCAGTTTCATCATAAGAATCCATTGTTATCATTTTCAACTCTAACAAGCTAATAATTTCGGAGATATGATGTTTTAAAGATTCAATAATACATCGTAAGTTCTATGTAATCACAGAATGTGAACACAGAATCTGTCTGTGTGACTATTCATAAATGTCATCTTTTCTAGCTATTAGAGACTGTCAATTCGTATATTTTCTCTTGGAAAATCAAGTATTCGATTCTTGAATTTGTGAATATATACAAGACTGTTTTGATGTAGTTTATGGAGGCAATAGGAAAGAAGAACATAATGGAATCATCAAAAGAAATTATGGCTCGTTGACCACTGAGGTTAATATTATCTTTTACTTCCTTAAGTAGTGGTAGTGAGACATGTTCCTATATACAGTATTTTCATAATGTTGCTAGCAAAAAAAAACTGGAATATGGATCTACATTTGTGTGTCAATTATTTTTTCTTGATTTAAGGTTCATAATACAGAAAAGAATGTGTTAGTGGTATGGACTATTAAATTTCAAATTATGAAAAGAGTATAGTATTTTATTAATATATTTTGAACTATTAAAATAATTTGTTCGTTATCCACTACCTACTCAAATATCAGGAATAAATGGACAATCTGCTATGATTATCTCCAGTCTTGCTCTAGACATTTCGATGGTACTTTCCTTAGGTATTTCGAGTTGTGAAAACTATGTACCGAGTGTGAGTTGCAACAACCCATTCCACTATGTTGAAGCATTGTAGATTGCTCTTTTTTTAAAAGATAATTTTTGAAGCATTTTTCTTCAACGACACTTTTTTCAAAATTTAATTTCTTTCATGATGTAGTTCTATCATAGGAATTCATTGATATAATTCCCAACTCAGAGAAACCAATACTTTCGGAGGTATAATTTGTCTGTTTGAACAAGAGCTCCAAAAAGCTCCTGTTCACAGGTCTTGAACCAATTTTTTTATTTAACGGGTATTATCAGGTATTGAGACACCTTGTCATTCTATACATCATGGTTAAAGCGGTAGACTTCGGAACTAAAATATGAGTTCATCTAAAGAATTAGATTTCTGTCTCGTGTCCAACCGCTCTTCAAAGTATCACTTCATTATACGCAGAGGGAGCATATTTTCCCATAAAGCTGTTAACTATACATGAGCAAGGCTGCTACTGTATCTATACAAGTAAGAGGCTCACCAGAATGTAATCCCCTATCTTATTAGTAGAGGTGGATTTGGAGAAAATCACCTCAGACATTTCCCTCTGTACATACTGCAGTGATTACTCCAATGAGTATCGAATCTGTGCAAGCTGAACAAGCAGCTTTATTGGAAGCAGGTGGAAGTCGGTTCATTATCCAGACCGATCGGTGTTGCAATCAAGGCTTATTTCATTAACTATCGTTGTTAATCAGACTCCCTTGTAACAAGATAGACTGTCTTCCGCAAACAGACCCTAATTATTATCAGGTCTAAAGGTAGGTATGCAGTTACACCTATATCAATATAAATTAGCTTAGTGCCCTCTGCCATATGGCTTATAATGTGCATGGATGACAAAAGATGGAGGTGCTGCTTCTCGTAGTGGGCTATAATATTGACCTACATAGTAAAGGTTGATCCAATAATAAGCGTTTCAGTATTTTGAAGGGGAATAAAGGCAAAACTGTTATATGTGACAAATAAAATATAGTAAAACATGAATTAAAAGTGGAAAAACTCTGTGTGCAGTGGCTTTGGTGGTCTGGTCAAACTAATAGCGAGTAATTATTCAAACTTTGACAAATCTTATCTCCGAAAGTATAGGTTTCTCATGATGGGTTTCACGAAGCTCCGGTAACCTTAATTGTGGATTTAATTCGGTTTTTGAATAAAAAATGAACTGGAAATTGACATATAATCACAATGATTTGGCAATTAAGACCTGTCAAAGCTTTTTGAAACCCACCGTAAGAGTTGGGAATGATATCAATGGATTCTTATGATAGAACTGTATCATAAAAAATGTGTAAGTCTATGACAAATTTTGCAAAATTTGTGCTCCGGCATTCTACAACTAATTACCAAGTTTCAATTCGATCGGACCTGTATTTTTTGAGTTATTGAGAAAAAACAACAAATTTCAGATCCAAAAGTCAATATTTAAGTTTGTTTTTACTCGAGCTATTCTAAACCCATTCTGATAAACCTGCTTAAGAAGTATAATATAATATTATGAACGAGATTATGAACCTAATAATTCTAATATAGCTGAAATGAATTTGACTCCCTTTCATAAGAAAACAAGATGACATGTACGAGTATGAACACAGATCATATAATAATTCATAGATAGGATAATAATAACATTCTGTGAAAACATAGAAGTACGATTTGTTATTGAAATTTTGAAAAATCATATCTCCGAAAGTATCAGCTTGTTTGAGTTGAAAATGATACCAGGGGATTTTCAAGGTGAAACTGCATTAAAAAAAAATGAATTTGAAATTTGTAATGTAAAATAAAGAAAATAGTTTTTATCAGTCCGGACCTGCGCTATCAACAAGTAATTATGAGCGAATATTAGGTATATGCCTATACTCACTCTTCATGAAGATCCATGCAGGCGTTCAAGAGTTATGCCGATTGAATGTTTTTAATGAAATACATAAAACATCCTGTATCTCTCAAACGAATAAAGTTAGGACATATTTCGAACACTGATTTAGACCCATCAAAATACATCTTCACTGAAATCATGTACAATCATTCGTGAAACACCCCTCCTTCATCAATATTGAAAACTATTGATGATCCTTGGATCCTCATCCTACCGCCATCTTGTGTTCTCTAGAAATTAACTGAGTTCCGTTTCTCAACTTATGTGTTATATTATTCCCGGGAGAAAACCGGACCTCGGACGTATAACAATGGAATTATGAGGTTATATTAGGTTCGCCAGTTCCTGCGGATTGTCCTTCTATTATGTTCCACGCTAAGATAATCGATGTGGCCCTTTGATATAGCTTAATTGTTTTCACTTAGATATACTGCCCTGAAACTTATACAAGCTTTATTTCATACCTTTCATGACGGTTAATACCGCTTCGGACGACTAATGCTCGGTCAAATCTTTAGGCCATGAGAGGGAGTTAGTTATTCCATCCCCTTGCTCTACTTAACCTTCGTCACAACTTAATATAATAATTGCACTCGTTTGCATGGATATCAATGAATAAAATCATTATAAAATGGATGTATGAGCTGTTGTTGACGAGGATATCCGAGACACTTGTGGACAATGAGACCACTTCTGTCAAAGCCACTCGTGGAACACCTCAAGGGGGAGTAACATATTCCCTTCTTTGGAGCCTAGTAGTGGACGAGCTCCTCCACAGTCTAACAGAGATCGGCTTCGGATGTATAGGCTATGCCGATGACATAGTTCTTATACTCAGAGGTAAATTTGAGGGCACCTTGTGTGACTTACTACAGGAGGGCCTTAGAATTATTGAGCAGTGGTGGTTGTCAGTGGGGCTGAGCATAAACCCGAACAAGACCACAGTGATTCTGCTTATTCGGAGAAGGAGACTTCCAGCTGTGAGATCACTCTTTTTGAACGGAGATATTATAGAATGGAAGTCTGAAGTTGAATATCTAAGAGCCGACACCAACGGGTCGACCGGGATATGTTTGACGCGATCGGAATCCCATCGGCAATTTATCGATCTGTCATTCAGGGCGTTGCTTTAACCTTGTAGTCTTATGATCACAAAATAAAATTCATTCAAGCCAGAAATTCATCGAAGTGCATAATATTTTATTCCAAACCTTACTTCCAACATACAATTATGTTGAATACAAGAACGACATCAATGCAAAATGAGGAAGGGAAAAAGCTCTACCACTCACCACCAATTTTCAATGGCAAAATCGAATTAAGTTATGATATCTGCGATCTACCATATACACTACTCTATTCTATGATCTTACTGGTTAGAAAATAATGATCAAGGGCGTTATCTTCACTCGAACTATTACATATAACCAGTATAGTATATCATGTCTATGCTTATATGATAGACGCATAGAATAACATTATATGCATCTGGCATATGACAAACGAATTCATTTTTTAAAACTAGACGTCATACTCGTTTGCGATTTGGAGCGTACGATTTGGAACGAACGATTCACGCGATCGGAGTGCAGGAAGTATACCGACATATCGCGGGTCGCTAACGTCATGGTCATGGAGTTAAGTGTGTGTATTTATATTGATTAGGGCCATTGTTTTTTGTATAAATGGCCCATACCTTCTATGTTTAATTATAAGTAGATACCTACCTGAAGAGTCTAGGGAAAAAAATTCGCTCAGTTAGAAGGCAAATTATCAAAAAATAAGGAATTTAATGAAGATTCTCGCTTACATCAACCTCAATTACCGTTTTCCCTCTACCTTTCAGATACATACAAGTACTTTATAAGTTGTAAGGTATTGATAAATAATCTGTAAAATATACCCATAAATTCTTCTTTTTATTCTATCTAATTTATGGTGTAACTGTCACTACTGTTGTGCACAGTTTACAAGGAAGGTAGCACTTCTCATGTAATATTCTGCGGCCGTAACCAACCAAGTAAGGAAGTAATGTTATGTGGAATGTAAATATTACGCGCTTCGATGAATTTCCGGCATGAATTCATTTTATTCTGTGATTATAAGACTGAACGATAAAGCAACGCCCTAAGTTGTGTTCGAAAATTAACTCCACGGAGTAGAGTAGAGTTTTTGAAGGTTTGGCAGATTTACTCTAGAGTTACTCTGACACTGACACTGATACTGACAGAAGGTGCCAATATCGGAAAATAGGTTATGTTGGTTTAAGAAAGATCCTATTATTATTGTTTTCTTCACATATATGTTACTCTAATCATAAATATATATTGTGAGCAGTATAAAAACTATTAAATTACATCACAAAACATTCATAAAACAGTTAGACAAAGAGACTAGATTTTCCTTCCCATGAGTTATGTCAATTTTGACAGGAGTAAAATGAACTCCGAGTCGAACACTCCGACTTTTCGGACGACAGTCACAGAGTAAAATTTACTCAACCTTTCAGTTTTCGAACGCAATGGAATAAATATTACTCTACGGAGTTAATTTTCGAACAGAACCCTGAATGACAGATCGATACATGGCCGATGCGATTCTAATCGCGTCAAATATATCCCATTCAACCCGTGTGCGTCGGCTCTAAGGGTGACGCCAGATCGTAAATTTCTGTGGAATAGGCATTTTGAAATCACTGCTAGCAAAGCAATAGAGGCTTTAATGGCATGCAGGAATCTAGCCGGTAAGACTTGGGGCTGCAACCCTAAGATACTGCGGTGGATGTACGTCATGATTGTGAGACCCATAATTAAAAATGGGGCAGTAGTCTGGTATACAAAAATAAGCCAGAATAGCAAGAGGAAAAACCTCGACAATGTACAAAGGCTGGACTGTGTTTGTATCACTGGAGGTATGGGAACCTGTCCACCAGGGCACTTGAGATTCCCACAAATCTCGCACCACCTCATCTAGTGATAGACAAAATGGCTCATGAAGCTATTCTCAGGATATCTAGGAAAGGAACAGGAGCTTTCTGGCGCTCTAGTTCAAACAGACAAATTATATCTCCGAAAGTATTAGTTTCTCTGAGTTGGGACTTATATCAATGTATACATATGATAGAGCTGCATCATAAAGGAAATTCAATTCAAATAATAGTTTATTTATCAAGATTAAATGAGCAATCATGAGAATGAGAACTGCACCATGGAAGAAATCGAATTAAATCTGGCCAATTTTGCCCAATAACGAACTTAACCGAGATACTCATCTCCCTAACCTACTCTGAAAATTTCAACTACCTAGCTCATTCCGTTCGAGAGTTATTGTGGAAAAACTTTTTTTAAATTTTCAAATTTTTTTTTTACACTTTGCGGTAATCTGGTCAATACAAAACTTCACATGCGTATAAAGGTCATGATTCTACAATTTGATGCTAAATTTCAGATAGATCGAACGAACTTGTCCGAGATATTTACGCTCCAAAACCACCTTGCAATTTTCAATCCGCTAACTCCTTTCGTTCGAGAGTTATCGTGCCTACGGCCGGTCGGCAGGCCGGACAGAATCGATTTCGCACTCGGATTCTTGATCAGTGAGTCGAACCAAATCGTTTGAGACCATTTTCAGCCAAAAATTTCAAAATTACATACACTTGGGCAAATTGATAAGCACACTGTTCCGAGGAACTAGAGCGCCAAAAAAACAAGTTTCGTATGACAATTGCCCAAAACAGGTTTAAAGTACCTACAAATAGTAGGTTTTCCATAAAACAAATATGAAAGAAGATAAGTAATAATAAAAAATTACCTTGTAATCGATCAAAAATTTCCTGATCTACGTTCACCAAACTACAGAATAATGCTTTCAATATTTACGTAATATTTTCAAACATTTTCGGGTGAGGTCCCCGTTGCATCGCTAAAATACGAGTATTTCAACCCCAATATTTTTGAAGTTACAATATTCCCTTCTGTCAAGTTGACATTATGAGAATTCATACATAGAATAATAATTATATCAATCTGTGAAATACGATTTACATTGAAATTTAAAAAAATCATATCTCCGAAAGTATTAGCTTGTTAGAGTTGAAAATGATATGAATGGATTCTTATGATAAAACTGCTTATTAAAAAAAATTTAATTTGGAATTTGTTTCGTAAAAAAAAATTTTTTTTTTGTTACTCCGAAACCATCTGTCCGATTTTGCCCAATAACGAACTTAGCCGAGATATTCATCCCCCAAACCTACTCTGGAAATTTCAACTCCCTAGCTCATTCCGTTCGAGAGTTATCGTGCTTACGGCCGGACAGAATGAATTTCGACCACGGATTCTTGATCAGTGACAACCGGACAGAATCAAATTTGACCTCGAAGTCTTCATTGGGGAGTCGAACCAAATCGTTTAAGACCATTTTCATCGAAATATTCCAAAATTACAGACATTTGGGCAAATTGATAAGCACTCAGTTCCGAGGAACTAGAGCGCCAAAAACTAGAAAGCCTGGTCCTCTCTTACTAGGAACATGTCATCAGCCAATATTCCTAGTGACGAAATGATTAAGAAAGCATCGAACAGAACTTCACTTCGAAGCTCGGTAGGAAAAAAGACTGGGACAGGGAATCCACCACCCAAGTTGCAACGATATAGCCCGTCTATGGATAAATCAAGTGGACGATCCGCCTCTGTTTTGATCGTTGCGTGAATTACAACGCATTGAACACTACCGGGAGCCTGCGCGTGAACCAGAGCGTCGGCATCTTCATGTTTCATGAAATAAGGCTGAAACTCCGGAAAGTTCTTCTTGCGTTCCCGAAGATTTCAATATAACAGCATTTGTATCGTTAGATTTACGAGTTGAAACACCTTCATAACACTCAACTTTGTCCTATCTTTATTATTGATACAAGTAACTCAAATGACAACGGTCCTTCCAGTGTTCCTACATCCTATAGCAAATTTAGACAGATTATTACAGATCAATATTGAACGAGTAATTGCTAACATACGACCTGATTTGTGTCAGTGAGTCATGAAAAATAGGGTTCAAAGACTTCATTCCTGCCAGCGTTTTCGTGGTGAACATTTAAATTACATTTAATTTCATAACTAATGGTATTCATTGCCCTTTTTAATGAAATGAAAATTTCATTAAAATTTTCAAATAAGTAGTTTATTTTATTTATAAAACAAAATGGGTTGCCCTTAATGAAAGTCCCGTTAGTATATTGCGTGATATTGTTAAGAAACAGATTAAGATATTGCATATCAAAAAGTTGTTCTCGATATCAATTCGTGAAAACCCCATTGTCTTATTCAATAAAATGGCATGTCATTTCATTATGGAAATATTATTTGGGCGGATACATGAGGCAGAGAAAAATATGAATTCGTGTTTCGTTTAACTCTGGCCTCCCTTGATTGACCATTAGAGAGAGCAAATTGAAAATTTGATGCCTTGTTATAAAAGTTCTCGTTTTTCAGATTCTATTTCATTCTCATTTTATGCCTCGATACAGCTGATAACACCTTTATGGAGTTGAATATTAATGAAATCCTTCATAGGAAAACGTCCGACTTTCCAGATAATTTGAAATTCATGAAGAAACTTTTGTTGTTTATTTTTGGTAGGTAGAATGCTGTGCGAAAATGAGATATGGTTTTCCCCCGGGAATATTCACTGCCTACGAGAACTTAGGAAAGAAATGAATTTTGAATCGGAAATTTCGAAATTTGCATGGATTATCTTTAGTTATACAAGCACGAAATTCCGAGCACGCAATGTTGCTGGCTTGAAGTTATTATTTTATCGTATGTACCAGCTGAGGCTGTCTATATATTTTCTGTGAGATTTATAGTGCTCTTCTTCCTCGGAACAGAGTGCTTATCAATTTGCCCAAATGTCTGTTATTTTCGAATTTTTGGCGTGAAATGGTACTAAACATCTCAGTTCTACTCAAGAATCCGTGGTAAAAATTGATCTGCCCAGCCGTCCGTCCGGCCGTCCGGTAACGATAACTCTCGAACGGAATGAGCTAGACAGTTGAAATTTTCAGATTAGGTTTGGGAGATCTGGACCAATTAGCTTTCTATTTTGCAGCCTTTCTTGCTACTTAGGGGTTGTGTTTCTAGATGTATATTGTATATATAAATTTAATGTCATCTCGACACGACAGCATGGCTTTGTGAAGGACAGAAATGTCGAAACTGCCACATTTGAACTTATCAATGAAATTTTAGTTACCATGGAACAAGGTGAGGTACCCATGGAACTATTGTTGGATCTGACCAAGGCATTTGATTGTGTGGATCATGGAAAACTGCTACATATTCTTGAGGAGTATGGGATAAGAGACAACCAGCTAAAATTAATGAAGAGCTATCTGTCATCCAGGAGGTAGATGGCTGTTGTCGAAGTGGATGGTGAACTGTTGAAGTCGGACGAGAGAGAGACCACTATGGGGGTTCCGCAGGGAAGTATTCCAGGACCTATACTTTTCATTGTCTACATTAATGGATTACCAAAGGCAAGAGTTCCAATAAAGTATAAGATGGATATGTTTGCTGACGATACCAACTACTTGCTCAAATCCCCTTGCGTTGCAACAGCTATTGAAGATTCTAAAAAAGTACTGAAGTCTGTGGGCGACTGGTTGTGTAGTCACAATCTCATTTTGAATATCGATAAGACACAATGTTTATTCTTCTATAGTGAAAGATCCAAACTGCACTTTCCTTTGTCAATGAATTTTACTGGTAAAGATGTCAAGGTTAGTGAAAGTGTTACTTTTCTGGGAATTGTAGTCGATAGACACCTGAAATGGGGACCTTATACTGAACGTCTTAGAGGTAGACTCAATTATATATGCTACATGCTCTTTATGTTAAAGAAGCAAGTAGATTTTGATATCCTTAAGATGGTATATTGCGCCAGCTTTCAGTCAGTTCTGTCATATGGAATAATCCATTTTCACTCTGTATGTCCAGTATATGTAATCTTATGGGATCAATAAATTATTATTATTATGTATATTGTATATTGTTGTAGGGGGTAACGTTGCACTGCGACCTTAAGGTCTACTGTACCCCCCCGTCAGAGCTGTCAATGTCATTACCATCTACAGCTCGCCTTCCAGTTCCAGAGTTCTGATGAACTCCAGTATCTGGGATGGCTTCAAGGAGGCTACGTCATCGCCCCTGCAGATTTCTTGCCCAAAGCATTCCTTGCGTTGGTTTGAGATGGCGAGGCATTCCGTTATCTGGTGATCAGGAGTTTCATCCTCCTCCCAACAGAATCTGCACTCGTCAGTTTCTGCTAGCCCTAATCTCATCATATGCTCCCTAACTCCCTAAGGCCGAAGTGCATTGTGAGGAAGCCAGTGAGGAAGGAGGTGCAGCGTGTTCTTATTGAGGTCCAAGTATTTCTTGGATCTGACAGTATCAAAGTTCCGGTGGAATTTCTTGGAGTGATACATTCCGGGGAGAGATCTCCAGAAAATACCTCTTTCAGTTTCTTCTTTCTTTCGGAATTCACTTTTGTAGGTGTATGTACCAACGCCACAGTAGGGTTCCGGGCCAATAAAGGGGATTTGTGCTCCTTTCTTGGCAAGTGTGTTGGCCCCCTCATTTCCTATGATTCCCGCGTGAACAGACCAAGGAGACCCTGTTGTTCTTACCTACTTCATTGAGTTTTCTTCGGCACTCCCATAGTAGCTTGGATTCGATAACATGGGAGCTCAGAGCTTTAATAGCAGCTTGACTGTCAGAGTGGATTGTTATATCACATCTCTGATAGTTTCTTTCTAGGTTCATTTCCACGCATCTTTCAATTGCAAGTACTTATGCCTGAAAGATGCTCGGATAGGAGCCTAGGGATACAGCGCATTTGGTGCCTGGCCCATATAATCCAGCGCCAGCTCCTATATTGGTTTTTGAACCGTCTGTGTACCATTTAATGGCATTCTTTTTAAGAACTGGGATAGTGGATTCCCTGTCCCAGTCCCTTTTCCTACCGAGCATCGTAGTGAAGTTCTTTTCGATGCTTATACTTTCTTAATCATTTCGTCACTAGGAAGATTGGCTGATGAAATGTACCTAGTAAGAGAGGACCAGGCTTTCTGGATTTATCTAGATGTAACATCATTCTGATCAATCTGTTCTGTCGACCGAGTAACTGCCGATATAAGCGGTCCCCCTCTTAATAGCCAACATCTTCGGGTGGAGGAGCTAGTAAGAGGAAAGGGCACTTCCTTGCCCTAGGAGGGAGAAATCACTCCTAAAGGCGAATGAACCAGAAATGGCCAAAGGCATGGGAATGCAGAAAGCAAAGAGAAACTACTGCTAAAGACCTACATGGTATCTCTATCATGATGTTCAAGACTAAATATACATCCGGAGTTTCAAGTTCCCCGATCGGATCTCCGGGGGGGACGGTTTTGAAGTATAAATGTACAAAGAGGCTCAACGTACGATCGAATATTGAGATAGCTACCTGGAATGTTCGGACTTTGGCGCAGTCCGGAAAGGTACACAATGTCATTAAAGAAATGGAAAGACTCAATATAAATATACTTGGAATTAGCGAAATGAGATGGCCAGGTTACAACTTCTGTGACATCAATGAACACAGAGTCTACTACTCAGGAACTTCAAATGGGAAACACGAGCATGGAGTAGGAGTTATAATGAATAAAACAATTGCTAAATATGTCACAAACTTTATACCTATATCTGACAGAATTATGTTACTACAAATCCAAGCAACCCCAGCCAATATCAATATAATTCAAGTTTACACACCAACCTCTCAACACGACGAAGAAGAAGTAAAAGCATTCTACCACCAAGGAGAGAAGTACTGAAATCATTGCCCAAACTAGAACTAATAATGGTAATGGGAGACTGGAATGCAAAAATAGGGAAAGGCAAAGCGACCGACATCATAGGACCGCACGGACTTGGAGAGAGAAATGAAAGAGGTGACTTACTGAACTTATTTGCGGAAGAGCAAGAATTAGTAATAACAAACACGCGGTTCGAACTTCCAAATAGACGACTATATACTTGGAAAGCACCTGGAGACACCAACAAAGGCATAACAAGAAATCAGATAGACTATATACTGGTGAACAAGAGATTTCGAAATAGTTGTAAGTCAGTGAAAACCTACCCAGGAGCTGATATACAGTCAGATCATAACCCCCTTGTTGGCGTATTCAAAGTAAAATTGAAAAACTTAAAGAAGAAAAAAGTTATAAAGCATGATCTGAGAAAAATGAAAGAATCATTAATAAAAGAACAAGTCCAAACCCGCTTAAACAACGAAATTAAATCAATTGCCAACGTCAGTTACGAAGAGCAACTGAGTAACCTCAGTAGCACTATAGAAACTATTAAAGATGATTTACTGCAACCTAATAACACGAAAAAGAGATCTTGGATGACTGAT
This sequence comes from Halyzia sedecimguttata, assembly GCA_937662695.2. Classification (NCBI taxonomy): domain Eukaryota; kingdom Metazoa; phylum Arthropoda; class Insecta; order Coleoptera; family Coccinellidae; genus Halyzia; species Halyzia sedecimguttata. Next base: position 97,610,207 of record OW569412.2, on the reverse strand, counting down.
GAAATCTTGCAGTTAATGGAGGAAAGACGGAAAAAAAAAAAGATGACAGCATAAAGTACATTGAAATAAACAGAATAATAAAAAGGAAAATCAGAGAAGCTAAAGAAGAAGACGTGAAGGATATATGTACGGAAATTGAGACACTACAAGCCAAACACGATAACTTCAACGTTCATAAAAAAGTCAAGGAGATGACGGGGACACACAGAAGCAGGCAAATAATGACCTTAACCAACAACGAAGGTAATATAATTATCGACAAAGATGATGTGAAAAGGGCATGGTCAAAATACATCCAAAAACTGTTCCATGACACAAGACCGGAACCTCCAGAGCTGGTTGATGGTACGGGACCATATATATTAGTCGATGAGGTTGGCGCGTCAATAAAAACCATGAAAGAGGGAAGATCTCCAGGACCCGACAATATAAATACAGAGTTCTTAAAACTTATGGACGAGGACAGTTTGAAATGGATAACACATGTATTTAATAATATATATACATGTGGAAAAATTCCCCATGAGTGGCTCAAATCTGAATTTATTACCCTACCAAAGAAACCAGGAGCTAAGAAGTGTGAGGATTATAGAACAATAAGTCTCATGAGTCACCTTCTGAAACTGTTCCTTAAAGTCATCCACAGGAGCATCTATAGAATATGCGAGGATCAAATATCGCCTACGCAGTTTGGCTTCCGAAACGCAGTGGGTACAAGGGAGGCTATATACTCTATCCAAGTATTATTCCAAAGGTGCAGAGACCTGAATTGTACAATATATGCATGTTTTATTGATTACCAGAAGGCCTTCGATAGAGTGCAACATCAAAAAATGATAGAAATCTTGAAAAATGCGGGATTGGATGGAAAAGATATAGCGATAATAACCGACCTTTACTGGAATCAAACTGCTGTAGGTAGTAAGAATCGGGAATGAAACCACAGAAGAAAATAAAATATTAAGGGGTGTAAGGCAAGGTTGTGTTCTCTCTTCATTGCTGTTCAACATGTATTCAGAATGCATATTTAGAGAAGCCTTGGATGATGTTGAACTGGGGCTCCTTCTGAACGGAAAAATAATCAACAACATACGTTACGCAGACGATACGGTCGTTTTCGCTGACAGCCTAGAAGGACTACAAGAACTCATGAACAAAATTTCACATAGCAGTCAACTGTACGGACTGGATATGAATGTTAATAAGACAAAATTTATGATCATAAGCAAAGAAATAATAAACAACTGCCAACTTACAATTAATCGAACATCAATAGAACGAGTGAGTAGCTTTACTTACCTGGGAACTAAGGTCAACGAACAATGGGATCACTCTCAAGAAGTAAGAGTTCGAATTGAAAAGGCAAGGTATACCTTTAACAAAATGAGAAATATGTTCACAAGCCATCACATATTATTGAACACCAAGATAAGACTCCTTCGTTGTTATGTGTTCTCTGTTCTTTTTTACGGTGTGGAAGCATGGACACTGACCGAGGCGGCAATGAAAAAACTGGAATCATTTGAAATGTGGCTACATCGCAGAATATTAAAAATACCTTGGACAGATCATGTGACTAACTGCGAAGTTCTCAGGAGGATGGGCAAAGAAAAAGAAGTGGTCAACACTGTGAAAATTCGAAAACTCCAATACTTAGGACACATAATGAGAAATGAGAGCAGGTTCCATCTATTGCAGTCTATCCTGCAAGGAAAAGTACTGGGAAAGCGTGGTGTTGGTAGAAGACGAATGTCATGGTTGAAAAACCTAAGAACCTGGTTTGGAATGAACACTACCGAACTGTTTCGGGCAGCAGTAAATAAAGTTAGAATAGCATGTATGATAGCCAACATCCGGAACGGATAGGAATTGTTAGAATAAGAACATCATTCAAAACACAACACCTTCTCCTGAAGTCAGACAAGGATCGAATTCAATCAACCCCTAATCACAAAATCCCAACGATTCCAACAGTAATAACAGTATTCGATTTTCATGCAAAATGACTTGTCGACGGGTCAGGAAGAATCCAACAATCAAAACAGAATTGTCGAAAATTGCGCGAGAAAGAAAATCGCAGCAGCGGCGGAAACGAGCGAAAGATGGCCCCGGTAGAGACAAAAGACCCCATGAATATTCACAGATTTCTTATCGGCGCTAATTTTCCGATGGGCGCGACGCGGGTTCAAACCCTGCCGAATAACATTCGTTAACGAACATCAATATATACAATTATGCAAATGGATGCAGAACCAACATTTTCGCGGACCGCCTTTGGAATTGAATTCATTAAGAGAACAATACGGATCCAGATAAGAAAGTTCCACGTACTGTCCCGGTGCTCTAAGATCCCGGGATGCTTACACGATCTCGGGCCCTTTCATTTCGTCGTAACACTGTTTACATATCGCTAGCAATATTATACCAGGGTCCGAAGCCTTCAAAAATGGTAAAAAGTGAAAAAAAATATAGTAGAATGAAACACATTGGAAAAGGAAGAGAATATAACAAAAATGATAGGCAAAATAATTTACGGGTGATCTGAGTTCGGGAAGGGGAAGGGGGTGAGTTTTTAAAGGTAAAAAACGGTTTATCTCGATTTTGGGCAAAACTATGTCTTATGGAAAAAGTTGAATGGCAAAGTTGTAGGTAATATAAAGATCTACAACTTTTGTTTTTTACACTTCTTTCACATAACCTCAAAATTGATGTGAAAAATTCAAATAACCACGTTTTTGGTTTTTAATTTTTATCTTTTACAAATTTTTTTTTTTTCACCAAATTTGGTAAAAACTCACCTTCTTATGTCCCAAATATACAGTAATTTTTTGGATTTAAAATATTTTTTTTTTCACCTTAATTTGACTTAATATCGAAAAAGCACCCTAATTTCCAATCAAAAATTCTCACGTCAAAATATCAGCTTTTTTAAAAGATTAAGAGGGCTTCTTGTTCGTTGAAATCTCTACTTTTTGATGCTCTAAAAAAATTGTACATTACTATGGTATATTTTCTCATAAATGCTAAGAAAGTTAATACTTAATAAGTCATCTACAATATTTTGAGAAAGTTTATCATCCTCGGAATCTTTTCTAAATTATATGCGTAGATGTCTATTTGTTGCTATTTTATGATAACTTATATACCTGAGTGACCTACGAAAAATTTCAGCCCATCAAAAGGTATTTCATAGAGAAGTGGGGAAATAACTAGGAGGGTCTGGGCCTTATTGCCCGTTATTTCGTAGAATTTTTGTGAGAAAATTTACCATAGTAATTTATATTTTTTTTAGACCATCAGAAAGTAGAGATTTCAACGAACAAAAAGCTCCGCTACTTTTTTAAAAATGCAGATATTTTGACGTGAGAATTTTTGATTGAAAATTAGGCTGCTTCGATATTAAGTCAAATTAAGGCGAAAAAAATAGTAATTTACGTAACAAGTCCGGAAAATAGGGTTTTTTTGGACGAATAGACAAAATTCTAGGACGAGCGTAAGCGAGTCCTAGAAGTCTATGTCATTTCTTTTTCATATATTTTGATTCTTATTCAAGTTAAACAGAACAAAAAATATAACATGTTAACTAATTTTATATGAACTGTCAGCCGTTTCCTCAGAGCTATGGTAACTTCATTTATCAAAAATATACCTACCATGATTTTCATATTTACAATCACCAAAACGACGTGATTCTTCCGGCCTAGTCCGGGAAGTACGTACTTCCCGGACTAGGCCGGGAAATGCTTCTTTCTCAAAGAAAAAGCGTCCGGGAAGTGGGCACTTCCCGGACGGTTGCCGAAAAAATATTATTAATACAAAAAATTACAGTTTATTTGGGACATAAAAAGGTAAGTTTTTACCAAATATAGTGAAAACATTTTTTTTTTCTAAAAGATAAAAATCAAAAACCAAAAACGTGCTTATTCGAATTTTTCACATGAATTTTGAGGTTATGTGAAAAAAGTGTGACAACAAAATTTGTAGATCTTTTTTTACCTACAATTTTGCAGTTCAACTTTTTTCCGTAGGACTTGTAGATTTGCCGGAAATCGAGATAAACCGTTTTTCTACCCTTAAAAACTCACCCCCTTCCCCTTCACGATCTCAGATCACCCGTAAATTATTTTTCCTATTATTTTTGTTATATTCTCTTCCTTTAACAACGGATTTCATTCAACTATAATTTTTTTTGGTTTCAAAAATTATCGACCCTGGTCTGTACCTACAGGGTGTCAGGAAATGATGAGCAAAACATTAAGGGGTGATATCTAGACCAAAAATAAATGGTACTTCTTCCAATAAAATTGTTTCCAAAATTGATTATTAACGAAGTTACAGGGTGTTCAAGTTGAATTTTATTCACAGTTTGTTTGCTCTACGTTTTATGGAAGGAATATTCCATAGAGTCCGTCGGAATTTTATGGCTACCTATGTATTATTATTATTATGTGTGTATTGCTATGTTTAAGATTGAAAATAAATGAAAAGATTTCGTATTCATCGCATGCAAGTAATGCTATTTTGCGTTTTTCTCGAAAACGGTTAGATTTATCGAAACAAAAGAAGTATACATTTTTTGCGTAAAAAAGTCCAGAGAATGAAAATAATAGGTCAAAATTTGCATACAGTGTAGCACAAAAAAGTTGGGACCATTCAAACAAAAGTATAGGCTCGTATGTGGCGCCCTCTACAAAATGGGAAAAAATGGTTTGCAAATTCGTTTTGTTCATCCCGTGAAAGCTACAAATACGAAATTTCGTCGAAATATCATCAACGTGGCAGAACGTAGAGCAAACAAATTGTGAATAAAATTTAACTTTAACAACCTGTAACTTCGTTAATAATCCTTTTTCAAAAAAATTTTATAGGAAGAGGGAGCATTTATTTTTGGTCTAGAAATCACCCCTGAATTTTTTGCTCATCATTTCCGGACACCCTGTATATACAATTATGCAAATAGTGCAAAACCGAGTGCAGAACCAACATTTTCGCGGACCGCCTCTCGGATTTGAATTCATTAAGAGAACAATACGGATCCAGATAAGAAAGTTCCATGTTCTGTCCCGGTGCTCTAAGATCCCGGGATGCTTACACGATCTCGGGCCCTTTCATTTCATCGTAACACTGTTTACATATCGCCGGCAATATCGCCGGACTCTGGAGATAATTAAACAATGGCCGGGATAACATAGACAATTCTGGAATTTACAATTATCTCACAGGAGCCGGCTGGCGGATACATTCAAGGGCTGCGAACAATAACCGGAGCAATAAGACAGCCGGGGTGTTCATTCACAACTGGTTTAATGATCAATTGATCATAAACTTGATCTCGAATTACCAGATGGACGAAGAGCTTAGCCGTTCAGACTATGGAGGGTAAAGAGACGGAGAACAATCTTCAATGCTTAAAGGAAAAATTATGCAGCGTATTTCATGAATAAGTACTGTAATAGCCCGTGATTTAAATAGCAGTAATCTCTGTTTAATGAAAAAGCTCTTGTTGAAAGGGCGCTGGTTGAGTGGATCAAGGGCTGCAAGTGGATTTCTTGGCTACACTTGGCTTGGTTTTTGGAATGAAGAAGTTGGAAAAGCTCTGTGGCCAGGAGATTTGGCGCGCTTTTATTAGGGCTTCACGAGAGAGCGAGATTTTTCTCGTCTCGTCTCGGAAAAGCGAGACGAGACGAGACGAGACGTTTCCAAAAATATTATAGGCGATACCAAGACCACATACAGCGCAACACGAGAGTCTCGTTTTAGGTCTCGTTAATTTTTTTGTATGAAGTTTTATATACGACTCGACTTTTTTCAACACCCACATAAAACAATTGAATATGAAGAGTTTCCACTATAATTACCAATATATTTTGTCTATATTATATTATACATCGATCGTTCTAGAAATACACTATTTTTAGAAGATTATTAATTCCTTATGGCGATAATAAGGATTATTTTCAAGAACAAATAGAATTCACAACCATAAAAACGGATGCCATTATGAATTCAATACTTAACGAACCACTTTTATTGCCCCTAAATCCCAAGCTTTGAAAATTTCGTCTCTATCTGAACATCTGGAGAAATTTATTCTCTTGTGCTCCTTGTAGTAAAGATGTAAACAATTATTATATACATCTGTGGAACTCCGTATAATAAAACTGGTAAAGAAATGAAGCTATTCAATGTTTCGAAAAGTGTTATGATGAATACGCCAATAACACCCTCAATGATCTACCCACTGGGAAGGTACACTTTGAAAACTATACCAAATCATTTAATTCTATCAAAGAATGTATCGACATCGATAGCCTATTTAAAACATCAACAAAACTTTCGAAATATTGGAAAGCTGAGTTTGAAAAATGTTTGCTGTTAGAAAGGGAAAATAGGAATCAAAATATTTAACAGTGGTGGAGAGTGATGAAAAAGTTCTTCCTACACTTTCCAAGATGGCTGATGATTTATTAATGGCTACATCAGTACCTGTTGAAATATTATTTTCCACCTCAGGTATGATCATGGCAAAAACACGTGCATCATTGAAAAATGTTGTAATGCAAGCGTGATAATGTTTGAATTCTTAGTCATCGAGTGATTTAAAAGTTGAAATTATCAGTGTTTAAAATTAAGAATAATATGTACATGTACAAATATTTTTGTACAAGAGCGTAATAAATATAGCTTTACAAAATTATTCATTATTGTATACCATTTCGTTTATATAGGTACATATTATAATATTTATTATCGTTATGAAGAATTAAGCGAGACGAGACGAGACAACTGATAACCAGACGAGACTTAATTTTTTGGGAATTGGAGAGACTGAGACGAGATTTTTTATACTCTCGCCTACTCTCGTCTCGTGTGAAGCCCTAGCTTCTATGTAATAAACCCGCCCAAGGCTGCTTAGGTCCAGGAAAAAATAATGATTCCATTATTTCCAAGAATTAAATTTTACTGTAAAAATAAGCATCCAAAAAAAAAACTGATCCACTTTTTGGTCGAGCACGGTCTCAAATGATTAGTTTAGGTTCAAATATATACATTCACTGTTGGTTCGAAAATTAACAGTGCTGTGTTTGTGGTGGCGTAAAGATCCATTCGAATACATACTGTGACGACCTCTTCTCCGGAGCAGTATAACTTAATTTCCACAACTAGAGTTAGTTTTTCACGGCGAAGAAATTCATGAATTTCTTCGCGAAGTTCTACATGAATTTATTCATGAAATTCTTCATGAGATGTGTCGTTTTACATGGGCAAAGCAATATTAATACCAACTGTAAACTACTAAAGAAGCAAATATCCAGACGACAACAAAAGCAGCTGTGGCTCAATTTTGAACTTGACTCGTTTTCTACCTCAAAACACAACTAGTACTTCCAAACAACAACCTCAACGACCATCAGTTTATGTTTTAGTGCTTTTCCGATAATTTATGGCATGATTGGCATGAAACATATGTTGGTACCCCTGACTTCAAGCGAAACTTGTTGATAAAATAGAGTTCTAATTTCGTGAAGTTCTTCATGAAGTTTTACGTGAAGAAACTTCACGTCAAGATTATGTTTTACACGGAGAATTTCTTCATGAAGTAACTTCATGAAGAGCTTCGCGAGGAAATTCACGAATTTCTTCGCCGTATAAAACTAACTTAACTCGGGCACCAGTAGCAATGGGTTTTGCAAGGTTGCAACACCTTGATAGAATCGATCACAAAAATCATATTCCCTGGGTAACCTTTAAACAGTTGGAGTAGAGTTCAGTTTGATCTAAGAGACTCTGACACTGCATAATAATAATCAATAAAACTCACACAGCTTATATGTACAACTTTATTTACAATATTCACACAGCTTCCAAATTAGAATAAACAGTTATATACAGTGTCAGAGTAGACAGGTATGAGGAGAAATTAAAACACTAAAAATGTACCAGAAAATGAAAACAGAAATTTAGTGAAGCCGGTGTCCAGAAATAGAACGTCCAACCTGTATATCGATTGGAATGAAAGCAGTGTATATCAATGTGAGTGAAATGTATCAAAATATGATACATACAAAGCAGTGCCCATGAATGTAACTCGATAATGTATAACGGCAAGAATGAACGTTAATATAAGGTCCACCCTGTATATTAATGTGAATGAAATGTGTAAGAGTGATATACAAAGCAGTACTTGTGGATGTTAAACACGGTTTATCTCGATTTCTGGCATAACTACAAGCCCTATGGAAATAAAAGGGGGAAAGCCCTGTGGCAGGAGCTTTGGTGCTCTTGTTCAATTTTTGACAAACCATATCTCCGAAAGTATTGGTTTCTAAGAGTTGGGAATGATATCAATGAATTTTTATGATAGAACTGAACCATAAAAGAAATTAAATTCAAATAATAATTTATTTATCAGGATTAAATGAGCAATCTGAAATTATTTAACCTCGTGAATGGGTTGTGGCAACTAACCCTCGGTGCCTAGTTTTCACAACTATCATCGAAATGTCTAGAGCAAGACTGGAGACAATCATAGCAGATTGTCCATTTATTTCTGATATTTGAATAGGTATAGGCTGACGAACAAATTATTTTAATAGTTCAAAATATATTGATAAAATGCAATCCTCCTTTCGTAATTTAATAGTTCGTACCACTAACACATTCATTCTGTATTATGAACCTGAACCTAAGAAAGAATATTTGATACACAAATGAAGATCAATATTTCAGTATTTTTTTGCTAGCAACATTATGAAAATACTGTGTATGGGAACATGTCTCACTACTTAAGGAAGTAAAACGTAATATTAACCTCGGTGGTCAACGAACACTTATTTCTTTTGATGATTCCATTATGTTGTTCTTTCCTATTGCCTTCATGAACTACATTATTAAAATGATGCAATTCTAAATCTTCTGAAACATAATCCCCAATATTTGCACATAAATTATTCAATATGCAAAAAGTCAGTATTATTTTTGGTATCAAAACAGTCTTGTATATATTCACAAGTTCAAGATGCGGAACCTTGGTTTCCAACACAAAGTACGAATTATATAAATAAACTAGAATATAAATCAATATGACGTCTCTTATAGGTAGATAACATGACATGAATTAATAGTGAACAAAGATAGAACACAGACAGATAGAATTCGCATTCTGTGGAAACATAGAAGTACGATGTAGAACAGAAACAAGAGCGCCAATGAATATGACGTCTTATAGGTAGATATGATGACATGAATGAACAGGGAACACAGATAGAACACACGAACACAGACATATAGAATTCGCATTCTGTGAAAACGATGTGTAAAGTACGATGTATTATTGCAATTTTGAAAAATCATATCTCCGAAAGTATTACCTTGTAAGAGTTGACATCAATGGATTCTCATGATGAACTGCATCTTGAAAAAAATTGAATCCAAAAGTTTTAGAGTAAAAAATTTTTTTTTTTCATTTCTCTGAAACCTTCAGGCCGATTTTGCGCAATAATGAATTTAACCGAGATATTCATCTCGGAAACCTACTCTGAAAATTTCAACTGTCTAGCTCATTCCGTTCGAGTGTAAAGGCTGGTTTATGCTGGCTGGTAACTTTAACTTAATCATATATATAATATATATAGACATTTATTTTTAGTGTTATGCTTTATAATCAGACTAAATAATCCGTTAACTTATTAATTATTATTATTAATAATAAGTAAACGGATTATTCAGTCTCAGTATCAACCATAGCGTTAGAAATCTATGTTTCAATTTTTAAGTTAGGGAATAAGTTAAAGTTACCAGCCAGCATAAACCAGCCTTTATTGTGTCTACTGCCGGACCGACCTGACAGAATAGAACAGAACCAAATCGTTTAAGACCATTTTCAGCCCAAAAAACGAAAATTACAGATATTTTGGCAGATTGAGATGCACTCTGTCTCGAGAAACAATAGCGCCAAAAAGGATATACAGCTTTTAAGGCTGAAAATAAGCTACCTTCGAGCACTACAAAAATAAATGAGAAGAAATTAAAGATTGGGGCATATGTTTCTTCATGACTGGGAATACTAAGAGAGTGAACGCTAGGTTTCATATCTTCCCATGTAGATGGCGTTCGCGATTTTCATATCGTTGAACGTCTGATCTACAGGCTACAGGTTGCTGACGATGGACCAATTACTCCGAAACACTTGTCCAGTATTACTCTAGACATTTGTACGAAACCTTCTGTGGGTATTTCGATTTGTCAAAACTATGCACCGAGTGGAAGTTCCAACAATCCTATCTACGAAGTTGAATCATTGCAGATTACTCATTTATTAGTGATATTTGAATTCGAATATTCATCAAAATTTGTATCGAAAAAAATAATTCTTACAAATTTTCCGTATTTCGGGCTACACTTACAAGAAACATCTGATTGTTTGACTTGTTTATACATATTAGATAAGCATTAATAGATTAGAGTAAAACATCAGCACTCATTCAATATTGCACTATAAATCAGACGCTTATGCGTTTCTTCTCGAAATTAATGTATGAATTTTAAGTTATTCATTATTATAATTATTTATTTCTGTTTTGTGAATTCAACATCGATAAAGGTGCCCAATCGAAGAATCCTGCAGTGATTCATACCGAAAAAACCTGTTTCTAAGACGAAATCCATTTAAAGTTCAAGGATTAGGTCATCCCAAGAAATCTAGAAATAAAATCTGAAACCGAAAGTGTCACTTTTAGATTTCATTCAATAAATTCTTTCTCCATTATGAGCTTAATGAGCTGAATTGATTAAACAAGAATTAATTTACGGGGAACAGTCCAGTCGTTTTTGGAATTATACAAATTTTTACGGATACGGTGGATAAAATTATTAAGACATTTTCTGGAATTGATGAAACGAGTTTAGAGTAATATGCAATTTTGGTGTATACAATTTTTTCTTCAACCTCTATAAAAAATGATACTTTACATGAAAATTTGCTGCTGTAAAATCGACTATTTTTGTAGGTTGGATTTTTCGGCCGCAAAATAACTTTTCTCTATTTCAGTATCGTAATGAGTTCATTACAGCACTAAAAACAGTGCTGTAATGAGCTCATTACCGCATTGTTTCTAGTTATGAGTTTTCTTTTTGTGGTAGGCAGCACTGACATTCGATCCTATCAAATTTCAGCACACGTCAATTGTCACTATAATATAATCTGGATATAGTGGAATAATTGTTGAGTGAAAAAGTTCTATTTTGATTAAGAAATAAGATAGGTACTAGAGATTTCCTAATTTTGAATCATTCATGCTATTAGGAAACTGTTCTGAATCTGATCTCCATGCCCTACGTACGATTCAAATTCAAATTCCGGTATCTGTCAACTTTCTTAACAGTCACACCAACTGCCAAGATACAATACAAAAATCACTAGGATGTGTAATCCGAATTTTTCATGAAATTACAACAGTACTTTACAAAAATTGCCTGAAATAGAGAAAATATCGCCTAATTCTTGTTGCAGAAGGCAATTCCAACATTCCAAATTCGTGTTTGAATAGGAGCCAACTCTGCAAACTTGTTTTAGAATATACTATTTCGTCCGCTATCGTCACTATGAATACGGCATAATAGGGTTCAATACAAACATAAGTGTATGTGAGAATAACTCATTTGCTTTTGTGAAATTATTTAAGAGATAGGGTTTTTTTGCTGAGGTTTTTTCCCTAAGCTCTAGTATCATATATCAAATTATATGGTACCCCGTTACACTAACCTCTGCTAACACTTTTTTCATACACATGCTTTATTGTTAGATGAAAAATTAATTGTAATGCTCAAGTTCAAAAGAATATATATATATTTAAGAGTTCCGAAATTGATAAAAGTATGTAGAGGTCGAGGAAAAAATGTAATATGCACCTCGACGAAAAACTGTCTATTGTCTAGCCTGCTTGCTATCCGAGTCGAAGCCGAGCAGGCACGACAATAATATATAGTTTTCCGTCCTTGGTACATAAATAACGGTTTTTGCATACATCAACTAATTCCCTGTTGAATTTTTTTACCAATAAATCAGAAGAATCGATTATAGATGAATAAATATTCAAACCACCCCCATCATACTCCTGAAATACTGATCGGAGAAAATTGAGTTGGAAATACTCGACATACTTCACGAGGGAGGTGTAATAATTACATATTTACGAACTAAATAAATACATCCTAACGCCCGGAGGGTAACTTTCAGCTCAGACCTTCAAACGCTAGTGATGCATAAAAGATCTTATTTTTCACGAAATAGAAACATGAGAAAAAATTGGTTCAAGCACTGACGTGAAGTCAGAAGCTTTTGAGCGTATGTTCTATTGTCCATTCTTCTGTATTGGACACCCTTAATCGAATTTACCATGGTAAATTATGTTGTCCATTCATTGGACACTTTACCATGGTAAATTCGAATTAAGAGTGTCCAATACAGGAGAATGTACAACATAATTTACCATGGTAAATTCGATTAAGGGTGTCCAATACAGAAGAAAGGAAAATAGAACATACGCGCAAAAGATTTTGCTTGATCAGTGCTTGAACCAATTTTTTTTATGTTTTCACACATCCCTGTCAGCAGATCCACATGAAATTAGAAGAAACATTCTAATTGATCAAGATTCAGCCTTAATACCCACCTTCAGCTATTCTTATAGTACTGGTTTAGTTTTAAAAAAGTACGGTTCTTACAAAATTTGAAACACGTCTTTATGATGATTTTCTACTACTAGTTACCAAGCTTCAATTCGATCGAATATTATTTTTTTGAGTTATCAAGAAAATAATATTCCAGGTGGGTATAACTCGGAAACCGTTCTACTGATTATGCCCAAAAACGAACTCAACTCTCCCTTTCGGATACGCAACCTACCCTAAAAATTGCAAGTCCCTATCTCCTTCCGTTCGAAAGTTATCGAGGCAATGGTCACCCATCTACTGAACTCACACAAGAATGCTCGAATCTCCAACAATATTCAACCGATCGTGTTTAAACTTGAAACTTGGCAGTAGAGTTAGGTTATGAAGGCTCTTGCAAAATTTCAGCAATTTCAAACGAATAGTTACTGATATATAGAATTTTTTTTTTCAATTTTCAATGATTTTTTAAAAATTTTTTACAAATACTATCCTCACGAAATTTTGCAATAATTTTCGCGTTGGAATTCTACAACTAACTACCATGTTTGAATTCAATCGGTTTAGTATTTTTCGAGTTAATGAGGAACAAAAAACAACCAAATTTCAGATGGCTATAACTCTAAAACCGTTTAGCCTATTATGCTCATAAACAAACTGAAATGTCGCGATCTAGTGCACATCCTAACCTGAAAACTTCAAGTCACTATCTCTTTCAGTTCTCAAGTTATCGTGACAACAAAAATATTTTTTAATAATTTTTTAAAAATTTTCTAGCCATACGATTCGCACTAATTTGACAAACGTGCTTAGGATCATATTCTACAACTACTCACTAAGTTTCAATTCGATCGTATCTATATTGGTTGAAAACAAAATTATTACTCGGAAACCACTGGGCCGATTATGCCCATTAACGAACTTGTCCGTCGTATTGAGATGCGCCATTCACCCTGAAAATTTCAAGCCGCTAGCTAGCTCTCTTCGTTCTCAAGTTATCGTGGCAACGGCCGGACGGACTGACGGCCGGACAGAATCAAATTTGACCTCGAATTCTTCATTGGGGAGTCGAACTAAATCGTTTGAGACCATTTTCGTCAAAAAATTCGAAAGTTACAGACATTTGGGCAAAACTATAACGCGATGTTCCCCAGAACATACGCGCAAAAATGTTCCAGAAAATTGGTAAATTTTTGACGTCTACTGAATCAACAGAAATAAGTCAATTTGTTGAAAATGTCAGGAAATGTCAAAAGTGTACCAATTTTCTCTCGAATTTTTTCTTAAATTCTTGTTTGACCTAGTTTGTTATTGTTTGTAATGGTATGGAGATTTTTTTCGCTATTCTTCCTCGGAACAGAGTGCATTTTGCCCAAATGTCTCTAATTTTAAATTTTTTTGATGAAAATGGTCTTAAACGATTTGGTTCGACTCACTGATGAAGAATCCGTGGTCGAAATCGAATTTGTCCGGCCGGCCGGCCGTAGACACGATAACTCTCGAACGCAATTAGCTAGACAGTTGACATTTTCAGAGTTGGTTTGGGTGATGATTATCTCGGTTAAGTTCGTTAACACATTTCAAATTAATTTTTTTATGATGCAGTTTCTAACATAAGAATCCATTGATATCATTTTCAACCCTAACAAGCTAATACTTTCAGAGATATGATTTTTCAAAATTACAATAATAAATCGTACTCCTATGTTTTCACAGATGCTGTAATTATTCAATCTATGAATTATTATATGATCTGTGTGATAATTTACATTTAAGAATGTGAGAAAGCCCTGTGAACAGGAGCTTTGGCGCTCTTATTGAAACTTTAACAAATCATATCTCCGAAAGTATTTATTTCTCAGAGTTGAGAATTATATCAATGGATTCATATGATAAAACTGCATTATAAGGGAAATAAAATTCAAATAATAGTTTATTTACCAAGGTTAAATGGGCAATCTGCAATGCTTCAATGCTTTAATGCTTCAGAAGGTGTAATTTGAATATCAAGATTAAATGAGCAATCTGCAATGCTTTAATGCTTCAAAAGGTATAATTTAAAAAAAAACAACAGTGCCAAAAATGATTAATCCGAAACCACCAGACCGTTTCTACCCAATAACGAACTTATCCGAGATATTTATTTCTCAAATGTACTCTGATAATTATATTACATCAATTGAAACTTAGCCAATATTCCAGTTTTGTTTTTACTGGAGATATTTGAAACCAATTTTTTTCAACTTTCCAAAGTATATATTTCCTTCATCATATATATGGATTATCCAAGAGCTATCTACGATAGCTGAGGTTGTTTCATTGGTCATTTTGCATTAAAGAATTCTTTGTTTTTTAGAACAGGAGGTATTTTATATCAAGAATTTTGGAAAGAACTAGAAATGAATTTGACATCATACTTATTTTGACATGTGTTTTATCTGTCAGACAATATCTTCTATTTCTCTATGAGATGACAATCACAGAACACTAATACAAGACAATGATGATACAAAGAATATACCTTACCTAGGGTATATTCTGTGTGATGACATATATGAACACAGATCATCAAATTTATAGATACAGACGTTAATTTTCGATCACAGCATTCTGTGAAATCATAGATTTTTTTGAAAAATCATTCCTCCGAAAGTTTCAGCTTGCTACAGTTGAAAATAATATCAATGGATTCTCATGGTGAAACTGTACCATAAAAAAATTTATTTGAAATTTGTAATGAAGAAAAATTATGTTTTTGGTTGGTTACTCCGAAACCATCAGGACGATTTTGCCCAAAAACGAACTTAACCGAGATATTTATCTTCCAAACCTATTCTGAAAATTTCAACTGTCTGGCTCATTCCGTTCAATAGTTATCGTGGTTACGTCCTGACGGACGGACGTCCGGACATGATCGATTTCGACAGCGGATTCTTGATCAGTTAGTCGAACCGAATCATTTGAGACCATATTCATCCAAAAATTCGAAAATTACAGACATTTGGACAGATTGATAAGCACTCTGTTCCGAGGAACAAGAGCGCCAAAAAATAAAACATTTTATCACTGCATGATTCCAAAATTATTTCGAACAAATAGTACTGCCTAATCGTGACGTGAAGTCAGGAACTTTGGCGCGCATGTATTCACGACTCACATACCCTCGAGAAATATTGCAAGAATTATCAAGCTGTCGTCTTTGGCGCTCTTGTTTCAACCGAGTACTAGATTTCAATTCTATCGAATCTGTATTTTCAAGAATATTGGGAAAATAAAATACGGCTTGAAGGTTTGTGCCTAATTTCTGCGGAATCTGGCATAGTTTCTGAAATATAATATTTTTGACAAAAATTTTCATTTTATCTTGAAGAAAAATATTTATTTTTTCTAGAAGCAAAATGTCCAGCTGCAAAAGTTTGTGCTTCGGCATTCTTCAACTAATTACCAAGTTTCAATTCCATCGGATCTTATACTTAGCATAATAGTAGAAATATCAATTTTCGGCTTTACCTTAAATTTTTCTTACCTGAATCGGTTTCATCTCAAATTTATTGAGAAGACATGGTTGACTTTTATGTATCCTGAATTTATAGAGCTCCTTTACTATCATTTACGAATAGCTTGTTTTGCATCCTCTTTGGATGCATCGACCTCTAGTGCTTAGATTCTGAATATTTAATGTATGTTATGTATAATAATATATCAAGGATGTCTCTCATCCTAAAATTTCTTTGATATATTTCGATGATTTTCATATATGAATATTCAGCAGACCATCTTACTCGGCAAACGTTCAGGGATGGGCATTGGTATTAATTTCGATTCAGATATTAACATCTGCTACTCTTCATTCATCGTAAATATACCTACGAGTTTGATTTTCATAAACTTGAGTTTATGTTGGTAGCCTTACCTTCGTTTCGAACAATTTCGTAGCAAGGCTGAATTTTGTTACTGGAATGAGCCAGTTTTTGGCGCGCTTGTTCACCCGAAAGAGTGATTGTCAATTTGCTCAAAAGTCTGTTATTTTGGAATTTTTGGCCGAGATTGGTCTCAAACGATTAGTTTCGACTCACTGATGAAGAATCCGAGGTTGAAATTGATTCTGTCCGGCCGTCAGCATGATTAGTATTGAACGCAATGACTTAAAGAGTTGAAATTTGCAGAATAGGTTTGGAGTCCAAATGTGCCGTCTAAGTCGTTGATAGGCAAAATCCGTCGATATGTTTCGGAATTATAACCATTAGAAACTTTGCTTTCTCAATATCTCGAAAAATACGATGTGATCAAATTAAAACATTTTAGCAAAATTTCGTGAGGATCGTATCTATAGGAAATTAAAAAAAAAAACCTTGGAAAATTCTATAAATCAGAAACTTTTCGTCCGACATAGCTGAAATTTTGCGAGAGGCTTCAAAACTTAACTCTGCTGCCAAGTTCCAAGTTTGAACTATCGGATCTAAATTGTTGGAGATCCGAGCAGCCTTGTGTGAGTTCAGTAGCTGGATGGGTGACCGTTGCCTCGATAACTTTCGAACCTAAAGAGATAGGGACTTGCAATTGTCAGGGTAGGTTGCGCAGCCGAATGGGAGAGTTAAGTTGTTGGGCATAATGGGCCTAACGGTTTCGGAGATATACATACCCATTTGTATTATTATTTTCTCGATAACTCAAAAATACAGACTCGATCGAATTGAAACTTGGTAACTAGTAGAATATTGAAATAAGGATCTGTGTGAAATTTCGTGAGGCCCGTACCACTGGAAAATTAAAAAAAAATAACGAAAATATATTATGTATGTATCTCATAATAAATTGAGAATAGAGAGAGATATCGACTTGCAATTTTCAGGGTAGATTGCGCATCCGAATGCAACATTTAAGATCGGTAATTGGCGTAATCGACCAAATAGTTTTGGAGTTATTCTAATGAAATTTTGTTGTTATTTCCTCTATAACTCAAAATATACAAATCTGACCCAATTAAAACTCGGTGATTACTTGTAGAATGCCAACCCACAAATTTTCTCGGAATTTCGAGAATATCGCAGCCTGGAGTTACTTGAGGCGTAAGTTTTTTCGTATTTCAATGTTAATAGAATACATATATCAGAATTAAAAAATCTGTGATCATAGACGATTCTCTCGTTACTGAAGTCTGTCATTAAAATGGTATGAAATGTATTCATATATTATAAAATAGGTATATATTAATGCTAAATTCGATTAAGAGTGTCCATTAGAGGTGAATAGACAATAGAACATACGCGTGAGAGCTACTGACTTCACGTCAGTACTTGGACAAATTTGTTCTATTTTTAAATCTTTCAAGCTCAAAAGTCCATGACAATTGATCCTTCAAGCCTTTCATCACGATCCACCAATTTGTAGTATTTTAACCTGGAAGAAATTATTATTCAAGAAATAGACATATACCTACAACTTCTTAAAGACAGTCAAGATGTCACAAATTCAATTTATATGAAAATGTTGATAAATTCAAAATGCATTCAATGACACCGGCACGGACAAAGAGGTGATGGGGTAGCATTAGGGTGTCACACTTCCTGTTGTTAAACTGTCCTCCGGGTCTTCTGATGGAAGTTAGGGTTGGTTTAAGTCAGAGGTGAGTGTCCTTATTTTGCTAATATTTTAGAGGCCAGTTGAGGTAGAGCAATGAAATTTGATGGTTTGAGTAAGCAGCTCGAGTACTTTGAAACCCTGGCGAAATAAGTTTTTGTAAACCCCACTAAACAAATGGAATGGGCTGGGAGTACTTTCTAAAATAAATGATTGTTTTCCACTGTAAGGTACTAATAATAAATTAGATTCAAAAACTTCAATCTTTTACCTTTCATTTGGTGTATCTCTGACACTTGGGGCTCAAGCGATTACAAATATGTTATCAAAAGAATGTCAGGAGTACACAACATTTTCGATAACGGGGTAGAGCACTACCTACATATCGGCGTTTTCCAGCATCCCATAACCATATTGAAATTTTTTCTCTTGCGAGTGTCGTTAGGGACTATAGCCTCCATATGTTCCAAAAAAGGTTAGTCATCTCACAACTTCCAATTTTCAATGTGATACCCTGTATACTTTGTCATTTTTGAATTCTACGACAAATTTTAAGTTTGTGAGGAGAATTTTTCTTATTTAAGCAGCCATTTTTGTTTATTTTTTAGGACTAGGTCTTCACGCGAGAGCGAAATTTTTCTCGTCTCGTCTCGTAAAAGCGAGACGAGACGATTTCAAAAATATTATAGGCGAGACCACATACAGCGCAGCACGAGTGTCTCGTTTTTGGTCTGGTTAAATTTTTTGTATGAAGTTTTATATACGACTCGACTTTTTTCAACATCTACAGAAAACAATTGAATATAAAGAGTTTCCACTATAATTACCAATATATTTTGTCTATATTATGCATCGATCGTTCTAGAAATACACGATTTTTTAGAAAATTATTAATTCGTTATGACCTTTGCGATAATTGAGATTATTTTTCAAGAAAAAATATAATTGACAACCATAAAAACGGATGCCATTATGAATTTAATATTTAACGGACAACTTTTATTGCCCCTAAATCCCAATGCTTTGAAAATTTTGTCTCTATCTGAACATCTGGAGAAATGGATTCTCTTGTGCTCCTTGTAGTGAGGATGCGAACAATTATTTTATATATCTGTAGAACTACGTATAATAAAAATGGTGAAGAAATGAATCTATTCAATGTTTCGAAAAGTGTTATGAGGAATACGCCGAAAACACCATCAATAATCTACCCACTGGGAAGGTATTCTTTGAAAACTATACCAAATTGTTCAATTCTATTAAAAAATTTATCGACATCGATAGACTATTTAAAACATCAACAAAACTTTCGAAATATTGGAAAGCTGAGTGTTTGAGAATTTTGTGGAATGCTCTCGACTCCTCCAATAAATCAAGTCATTACATTTATTTGGTGTTTTAACTAATTGAGAATCGTTGTCTTTTTCTAAAGAAAACGATATACACATTGCTTGTGACCATAAAGACCAGTCTACAGTTGACAAATTTATTGGGGTTTCGACCACCTAGAAATAGAAAGGATATTTTATATTTTCAAGGGCCTTTTAAGTTTACAATGCTGTAAGGGCCATGTGGTTATAACGGTTTCCCAGTTTTTACGGTTCGAAATATCACTTTCAATATGATTATTTCTTTTAGTTCAAGCAGCCAATAACAAAGCAGTTTTTTTTCACATTGGGCGTTATTCATTTTGAATTCCCAATCGAAGTTGGTTTTTTCCCTCTACAAGGGAGGAACTTGAATATATAGTTTTACTTGCAGTAAATGATGATTTTATATTTAGACGAGACACTAATAAGATTTTCTACAAGACACTATTAAGATTTTCTACGAGACAGTACTCAGATTACATTCATTTCACACACTTGTAACTTTTATCAAATATTCATCGACTTATTGGTATTCATTAATGATTAGTGAACCAGCACCGAAACAAAATACAGTCCACTCTATCGAAAGTGTAAATATATTGTAAATAGATTGTTAACCAAATAGTTTTCAATTTAACCACCCTCAATTTTATCTACACATATCTACACCGGATCATCGAAAATATTTACACATTTTTTGGTCCTTCGAGCCGCAACCTTCGAAGATATCAACATATTTTGTGGTCCTACAAGCCGCAACTTTGACGAGATTTTACACAATTTTTGGTCCAACGAATCAAGATCTTCGAAGTCAACAAAGTTCAAGTGAAAAGTGAGAGTTTCAAGTGAAAAAGCAGATTAAGTGAGAGTTCAAAGGAAAATCAAGGTTTTGATCATCCGAGAATCAGTCAGGCGACTACAAGGGTCATCACGAACTTCTTCTGCTAATCAAGGGAGTACACATCAAAGGAGGTGCTTCGCTGCAGTTTGAGGGTATCCGAGATGATACATTGATCAAGTATATGGATTAAACGTGACACATACAAAACCAGGGATCAGAAGAATTAAAGATCACCGATGAAAGTACTGTGAGTCCATTCCATTAAACCGTTTCCTATTTGAATATTTATTGCCAATATCTGAAATAAATCTGAGTCAACATTTCAGTTATAATACCGCAAATCTATCGTTAGATTTTTGCAATTCTTTAGTGTCTCAATTTACATTACTTTGGTTTTATTTTTGGATTCACGTTGGGTTAGTGGTCCAAATTAAATTCAAAAATTCTCATATTCGTTATTCTAATTAACTATCACAAATTTCTTCTCACGCAATGGCAGAAGAAATGAGTCTTTTGATAAAGAAACGTGGTATTATCAAGAGAAAATTGACGCATTTCATAAAATTCTTAGATCCGATCATATTGAAGCATGAACAAAGTCAGGATATAGATGTGAAACAGTGAATATAATGCCATTCAAGATGAAATTGAATTACATTGCGAAGAGGATAAGCAAGAAGAGCATTCTCTTGATAGGGAAGAATTCACTAATACATATTCACAAGCATTAAGCATATCTGAAACTATTTTGAATTCTTCAGATGAGGTCGTAGTAGGATCATCAAATAGATCAAATTCATCCAAAGAAAAATTGGAAATGAATCAGGACCGACAAGGTCAAAATTACCTCTCAAATATCAAATTACCTACCATTGAATTATCAAAATTCAGTGGTGATAGTACGAATTGGCTTGAGTTCAAAGATACGTATGAGTCGTTAATACATTCAAATTCATCTATCAACAATATTCAAAAATATCATTATCTTAGGGCATCATTACAAGGTGGTGCGTATAAAGTGATTGATTCGATAGAATTTTCTGCAGAAAATTATACAACGGCTTGGGATTTGATATGCAATAGATACAACAACTTCCGTCTTCTAGTGCATAATCACATTAAAGCGATTTTTGAGATGGAACCGATTCAGAAAGAAAATGCCAATTCGTTAAGAAGTCTGAATGATAAGATAATGAAACATCTAAGATCATTAAAGACGTTGAAGGAACCCACGGAATATTGGGATTCCGTTATAATTTTCATAATTGTCTCCAAGTTAGACAGATTCTCTGTAAGAGAATGGGAAAATTATAAAGGTACAAATAATTCTTCTAAACTGTCAGATATGCAAGCATTCATCAAGAATAGAGCTGATATGATGGAAACAGTCGCTGGTACAAGCAATATTAGTGTATCCCATAATCATAAAGGTCCGAAAAGTCCGGAAAATAAGCACCAGATAAAGAAACAGGAAAATAATTATTATTCATTTTTAACAGCCGGTTCTAAATGCAATTATTGCGTTCAGAATCATCTAATTTATTATTGCAAAGACTTTCTCGAATTATCAATAAACAATCGTGTCAAACAGGTACAAAATTTGAAACTGTGCATGAATTGTTTACGGTCAGGTCATATGAGCGATCAATGTAAGGCCTCAACCTGTAGGAAGTGCAATAAAAAGCATAATTCGTTGCTGCATTTCGAAACTAAAGTTCGAAAAGAAAATATGCAGAATTCGATTCGAGAACTGCAAAGAGAGACAGGTACATTAGAAGCTTTTAATCCATCAAGCATTGTTACGTTATGTAATTCTGACCCAATTAAGAATAATGTTTTATTATCCACTGCAGTAGTATCAGTTTTCGATGCTTCCGGAATGAAGCACGACTGTAGAGTGATTTTGGATAGTGGATCGCAGTCAAATTTTATTTCGAATAGAGTACTTAATATTCTGAAATTAAAAGTTAGAAATGCAGACTATTCAATTTCTGGTGTAAATGGTTCTATTTCTAAGATTCAAAAAACCTGCAATGTATTGTTTCAGTCAAAGATTTATCCGAATAATTTCAGAATTGATTGTTTTGTCATCGGACAAATTACAGAAAATCTACCATCTGAAATGATAAATCCGTCTTCATGGAAAATTCCACGGAAATATAGATTAGCTGATCCAAAATTTAACGTACCAGGGCAAATCGACTTATTAATTGGCGCAGGTCTATTTTGGGATCTAATTCTACGTGGTAGCGTACACTTGGGAAAAAATCTACCTCGTCTCAGAAATACAAAGTTAGGTTGGATCGCATCTGGTCCGATTATAAACAATAATAGATTTTCGAAATCTCATTGTTTTTTCATATTATCAAATAACGATAAACCAGTTTCAAAATGTTTGGATTCTGAGGAGTATTCTATTCCATCATCAGAGACAACTGATGATTCAGAATGTGAAAAATTATGCAAAGGGCACACTAGTAGAGAAGGTGATGGTAGACCTGTTGTTAGCATTCCTTTGAAATATAAAAGCAAACTCATAGGCGAATCAAAATCGATAGCATTGAAAAGAGTTATGAGTCTAGAGAGAAATTTTGATCAGAATAGAGGACAATATACAAATTTATGGACAAGAATATAATCTTAGGGCATTTGACAAAAACAAATGAGGTACACCCATTCAAATACCTTTCATCACATCATGTGGTATATGAATCAGAAAGTACAAACGCAAAACATAGGTTAGGATCTTACAATGATCTTCAATTTAAAGGTCCTAGAATACAAAATGAAGTTTTTGAAATTTTATTGAGATCCAGATTACATATTTACATTGCCTATGGAGATAATGAAAATATGTATCGTCGGATATGGGTCTATAAAAATGGCGGACATTTACATAAAATTAAATGGCGTAACTATCAGAATGACAACATCAATCAATATTTTGTAAATACAATGACATATAGAACAAAGTCTGCACAATATTTGGCAACGAGATCTCGCAAAAAACAATTGAAGGCCTATATCTGTTTATTCGTATTTTTCGCAAGTAAATCAATTCATATTGAATTAGTGACAAATTTTACTATTGAAAGGTTCATATCAGCTCTCACGCGTGTCATATCACAAAGGGGTAATCCTTCTATCTTATGGAGTGAGTCTAGAACTAATTTTGTAGGCGCCAACAAAGAACTACAGACTTTTTTGGAATTTATTATAAAAAATTCTCGAAATATTTCAAATTTTTATGTTTTATGGGAGTCAGCCGTGAACAGCGCTGAATTTCATTTGATTAGAGTCACAAAACATACGAATATCACCTACGAAGAGATGTTGACTCTATTAACACAGATTGAGGCAATACTTGATTCTGAACCCTTATTTCCCTTGTCCTCAAGTCCTAATGATGGTTTGGCTATTATACCTGATCACTTTATAATTGGGCGACAATTGACTGCTGTACCTGATCCCAATGTCGAACGCATTCCGAAATTGAAGCGGTCAAGATTTGGTACAAAGCATGGAACATGGGTACCTGAACACTCTTCAACAGAAGCAAATGTGGAGTTCCATATGCAATTCCAGAGAGCCGAAAACACGCGTGATTATCAATTGTGGCAATTTACCTCCTCAACAATGGATTCTGGGGAGAATTCTCAAGGTGCACAAAGGCAAGGATGGTGTAGTGCGTGTAGTGTCAGTGAAAACACCGAAAGTTGTATTGACTCGGTCAATAACGAGAATATGCCCATTGCCTATTGAGACATTACCCTCAATGATTTTTTAGTGTTTTTATTTTTGATGAACAATGATGACCATATTATGTTAATTTCTTCTATTTGCGATTTCACTAGATTTTACTTACATGTTTCAGTGATTTGTCACTATTTTAATTTATGTATTACATACTCATTTCAATTAATTACATATTTATCTATTCAAACAAGAGTTGAACATTAAAGCAAATGTTCAACGGGGGGAGTATGTTTGAGAATTTTGTGGAATGCTCTCGACTCCTCCAATAAATCAAGTCATTACATTTATTTGGTGTTTGAACTAATTGAGAATCGTTGTCGTTTTCTAAAGAAAACGATATACACATTGCTTATGACCATAAAGACCAGTCTACAGTTGACAAATTTATTGGGGTTTCGACCACCTAGAAATAGAAAGGATATTTTATATTTTCAAGGGCCTTTTAAGTTTACAATGCTGTAAGGGCCATGTGGTTATAACGGTTTCCCAGTTTTTACGGTTCGAAATATCACTTTCAATATGATTATTTCTTTTAGTTCAAGCAGCCAATAACAAAGCAGTTTTTTTTCACATTGGGCGTTATTCATTTTGAATTCCCAATCGAAGTTGGTTTTTTCCCTCTACAAGGGAGGAACTTGAATATATAGTTTTACTTGCAGTAAATGATGATTTTATATTTAGACGAGACACTAATAAGATTTTCTACAAGACACTATTAAGATTTTCTACGAGACAGTACTCAGATTACATTCATTTCACACACTTGTAACTTTTATCAAATATTCATCGACTTATTGGTATTCATTAATGATTAGTGAACCAGCACCGAAACAAAATACAGTCCACTCTATCGAAAGTGTAAATATATTGTAAATAGATTGTTAACCAAATAGTTTTCAATTTAACCACCCTCAATTTTATCTACACATATCTACACCGGATCATCGAAAATATTTACACACTGAGTTTGAAGAATATTTGCTGTTAGAAAGAGCAAATAGGAATTAAAATATTTTACACTGGTGGAGAGTTATGAAAAAATTCTTCCTACACTTTCCAAGATGGCCGATGATTTATTAATGGCTACATCCGTACCTATTGAAAGATTATTTTCCACAGCAGGTATGATCATGGCAAAAACACGTACATCATTGAAAAATGATGTGATGCAGGCGTGATTATGTTTGAATTCTTGGTCATCGAGTAATTTAAAAGTTGAAATTATCAGTGTTTAAAATTAAAAATAATATGTACATGTACAAATATTTTTCTATAAGAGCGTAATAAATATAGCATTACAAAATTATTCATTATTGTATACCATTTCGTTTATATATTATAATATTTATTATCATTATTCAGAATTAAGCGAGACGAGACGAGACAACTGATAACGAGACGAGAACGAGACTTAAACGAAACTTAATTGTTTGGGAATTGGCGAGAGCGAGACGAGATTTTTTATACTCTCGCCTACTCTAGTCTCGTGTGAAGCCCTATGTAGGGAAATAGCGGCATTTTAAAGGCTTGTAAAAATAACAAGATACCATGGACACAGAATATTGTTTATTAGCGGAATGCATACGTCTTATGATAACAATTCAATCCTTGTATGAAATATTAGAAAAAATACGAAAATGACAAAGTGTACAGGGTTTCACATTGAAAATTTGATTTGATACACGAAATGAAAGGTGAAAGATCACAGTTTTGCAATCTAATTTATTATTAGAACGTTACCGTGAAAAAATATAATTTATTTTAAAAAGTACTCCCACTCCCTATCAATTGATTTAGTGGGGGTTACAAAAACTTATTTCACCAGGGTTTCAAAGTACTCGAACTGCTTACTCAAGCCGTCGAATTTCAATGCTCTATATCAACTGGTCTCGAGAATATTTGTAAAAGAAGGAAACTCACCCCTGGCTTAAACCATCTCGAACTACCATCAGAAGACCCGAAGGACAGTTTAACAACAGGAAGTGTGAGACCCTAATGGTACCCTATCACCTCCTTGCCCGTGTCGTTGCGACGGCTTCGGACCCTGTATATGTATGTATATACGAGTATATTACAAATTTTGACAATACCTATTGTGTGTGCATCTGTGTTTTTTGGAATTAACTATGAGAATTCACAAAAGGAGTTTTTTTTAACAGTGCTGGATTCCAAAGCTCCCCATTGATAAATAATTAACCAATCGCGAATATCATTTCAGGCACTATCGGCGTACACAACAAACAACCAAAGGTAGTCTTCAGATGTGGGATTAATCTAAAATCAACAAGGTCGAAGTAGTTTGAAATGAGATGACCATTTCGAATTCTTCCATTTGAATTATTAATTCGAAAACCTAAACGCTGATGTCCTTGTTAAAAGGATGTTCGAATATTTTGTGGAGGGGATAAACTATATATTTGAATTTCCTGAAATTTTTTGGACATTCGGTGCACCTCAGCGATGAAGCTTCTAGTGGTGAGTAGATCAGTGATAGTGAAAGAAAAAGAGTTTATTTAGTGAAAGGAATGTGATTGAAAAATTCGGCATGGTTGACTTATTGAATTTGGAGTGTTAGGGATTTTTGTATAATCTCCAAAAAGTCTTATATCGTGAAGCGGAAAGGAATATTCATTACAACCTTGAATTCGGGATGTAAATTGAAAAATTCATGAAAGAACTAACTCGACGTCAGGAGCTTCAATGCGTTCGTATATTGAATGGTAATCACTGGCCGACAAAAATTTTTTTTTTATTATAACATATAGCTGAATAGCATATTTTGGTCAAACGGACGAAATACGAAAATTATAAAAAAAAAAGTTGTGACACATAAGGTTTTCTTGTTACATTTATAGGGTAAAAAGCACCCCAAAAATGATACGCCTCTAGTTTATTGAAAGAAAAAAACATTTTGTCAATGGTTATTCATTTCGTGCGTAAAAATATCTCTTGAGACATTTTGCTTCAAGTAAAAATACAGAACTACTTGAATGTACAGGGTGTCCCAAATTCGATGTCCATTGATGAAATTTTCGAATCTACAAACGTTAGGAGAAAACGAAGGCCACCTTCTCTCGATTTTGAAGACGAATCAAATGCCGAAAACTATATTTCGATATCGCTGATCGTTTTCGAGATACAGGCTGATATCGAATTTTTCCAAAAAAACAATTTGGTCTATAACTTTTTTGTTTATGCAAATGTTTCGATCCAGTAAAAACAAGTTTGTGTTGAATTTTTACACTGATTATCATGCGTCTAATATAATTCATGCATGAAGATTCGTTACAGAGATATAGGTGAATCATGTGATTTTTCTTATGGGACACCCTATATATATTCATTTAGTTTGATCACGTTTTTAATTCTATTTACGAATATATATAATACTTGATAATTTACTCCAACAATTTACATGTTAAAAAAATTTTCTCTAGTTCTCTTTAATTATACAGGGTGGTCCAGATATAACCAAGAAATTTTAACCACGTATTCTACGTCAAAAATAAGCCCTAGTTTGTCATATAAACATATGTCGAGAAATGCTTCCTCTTCGAGATACAGGGTGTTGAAAAAAATGTTTTTCTTTCTTTTACTTCGAACACCTTCTTAAAATTCATAATTGAGTGTGGCTATTAACGCTTATTTTTTTGTAATTATACGTTTCGTTTACAAAGATAGTCTTATTATTATTATGTACCATATCAAATTTTTGCGATTTCCTCATGCATGAGAATGTGTTTAATTTTTTTACTCGGAAACGGTGCCTCGGATGTCAAAAACGCAAGACAATGTATTTGCTCCATATTCAATAAGGATTTCAAGAGTAATTTTTAAGTTGGAAAAACCAGTGTTGTATAATTTTTTTGTCTGAAAATATTCAGTCTCGATACAGTGTAGACGCCACTGGTAGAATAAACAAAAAATTATTCCATTCAAAAAGTGCTCCTTGATCCTTAAAACCTATGTCCCAAATTTATTAGAAATATTTCGAAAAGTGTAAAAGTTATTAATAAAAAACATTTTTTTTTTAATAATTTTTTCAGCCTGTATCTCGGAGAGGAAGCATTTCTCGACATATGTTTGTAGGACATACTAGGGCTTATTTTTGACGTAGAATACGTGGTTAAAATTTCTTGGTTAAGATCTGAACCACCCTGTATATTCATTATTGGATTAATATACGGTCATGCCAATGTATGAGAAGAAAACAAATTGTGTGATTTTATTGATATATGACATTTGCAATGTTTATTAAAATAAAGCGTAAGAAAATTAGAAAAGTAATAACGATTTCAGATCAAAGAGCTATGTTATAGATACTTGTTAATATTATTATCAAAATTAATGAAACAATTAAACACCCTGTGTATCAAAGATGGAGCAAAAAATACGTTTTATGAAAATTTTTTGACTAAGAGTGATGCAAAAATTATTATCCTCCAATATTGACAATCAATTAGAAAAAACCTCTATCTTATGTGTCAAATGAAAATGTGTGTAAATAAGATATTACTGATGAGTTTAAAAATATATGAAAGGAAACGTACGAATATTATTGAATGCAGTTGATCGTTATCATACAGGGTGTCTCAAAATTCACACCACAGCATTCGAATATGTACTCCACAATAATTATTAAAAATAAGACTAAAATAAAGAAAAACTGAATACCGAAAAAAGTCTTTTTCGGGGAATATTGAAAAAAAAAGTTGCATTATGAATTTTTCATTTGATTTGAATAAAAGCAAATAAAAGAAAAAAGTTAGAATATTAATAACAAAGAAACGAAAATATTTTCGTTAATACTCGTACATTTTTGCAACCTATTACAAAATGATTTCGTAAAAACCCATGCTTGAAGTAAAATGTAGAAGAGGAATAACAATCTTAGAACTTCAAGTTTTATTGGAACCTTAATTCAATTATCCGGTGACATGTTTCGGCAGTTCTACTATACTGCCATTCTCAAACCAAGAATCTGAAAAAACTCTAATTGAAAAATCTCACAGACAACCAAGTTCGACTAAAAGCCAAAACATTCTAAAACTGAAGGAATGAAAACTATCTTAAACAGTGTGAGGTTATGTGAAAATGTACAAATAAACAATAAACAAACCAAATTGAAATTGAATTTTAAACTTACAATTGCCGGTTCCTTAGTCATATAATAAATAAAAATCATTAAGTCATTAAGGTAAAAGATTGAGAGGTCAATAGTTAAAATTGCAAACAACGGAATAAAAACTACATATTAAAAACATTCTCCGGATGATCGAGATCGGAAAACCATCATTAATCAGTAGTGACAACTCAAACACAAACAACTAAACACAGATGAACTACTCCAAATCATGTTCTTCTTTCCCTTTGTGGAGTAATAGGCCGAAGTGCCAAATTTGAAAATCTGCTTCTAGTGGGTGCCAATAATTTGTAGGTGTCTTTTATATTGTTCGTCAACATAGCATTCAGAGTTTTGAGCCCACTGTCACTCATATGTTTGAATATTTCGACTTCTTCTAAGATTTCCTGTTTGAACCCAAAATCACAATGATGGATCAATCTTGTATTGGTGTCAATATCAAATTTGTGATCTTCTTCTCTGAGGTGGCAACCAAAAATAGATTTGTTGTTATCGGGGTTTCTGACGCTCGCTAGGTGTTCTTTGGTCCTTGTTCTAATGGACCTTCCACTTCTACCCACATATACAACATTGCAGTCCTGTTCACCGCATTCCAGTCTGTAAATTCCTGGTTTGTCGAGACTATCGATAGGGCTTTTGTTTCTGACGAGGGACCTCTGTAGTGTATCACAGAATACACTACAGAGGTCCCTCGTCAGAAACAAAAGCCCTATCGATAGTCTCGACAAACCAGGAATTTACAGACTGGAATGCGGTGAACAGGACTGCAATGTTGTATATGTGGGTAGAAGTGGAAGGTCCATTAGAACAAGGACCAAAGAACACCTAGCGAGCGTCAGAAACCCCGATAACAACAAATCTATTTTTGGTTGCCACCTCAGAGAAGAAGATCACAAATTTGATATTGACACCAATACAAGATTGATCCATCATTGTGATTTTGGGTTCAAACAGGAAATCTTAGAAGAAGTCGAAATATTCAAACATATGAGTGACAGTGGGCTCAAAACTCTGAATGCTATGTTGACGAACAATATAAAAGACACCTAGAAATTATTGGCACCCACTAGAAGCAGATTTTCAAATTTGGCACTTCGGCCTATTACTCCACAAAGGGAAAGAAGAACATGATTTGGAGTAGTTCATCTGTGTTTAGTTGTTTGTGTTTGAGTTGTCACTACTGATTAA
The DNA here is from genome assembly GCA_937662695.2 of Halyzia sedecimguttata. Taxonomy (NCBI): domain Eukaryota; kingdom Metazoa; phylum Arthropoda; class Insecta; order Coleoptera; family Coccinellidae; genus Halyzia; species Halyzia sedecimguttata. The sequence continues at coordinate 97,579,657 of OW569412.2, read as the reverse complement.
TGATGGTTTTCCGATCTCGATCATCCGGAGAATGTTTTTAATATGTAGTTTTTATTCCGTTGTTTGCAATTTTAACTATTGACCTCTCAATCTTTTACCTTAATGACTTAATGATTTTTGGCGCTCTAGTTCCTCGGAACTGAGTGCTTATCAATTTGCCCAAATGTCTGTAATTTTCGAATATTTCGATGAAAATGGTCTTAAACGATTTGGTTCGACTCACTGATCAAGAATTCGTGGTCGAAATTCATTCTGTCCGGCCGGTCCGGCCAGCCGGTCCGGCCGGTCCGGCCGGTCCGGCCGGCCGTAGGCACGATAACTCTCGAACGGAATGAGCTAGAGAGTTGAAATTTTCAGAGTAGGTTTGGGGGATAAATATCTCGGCTAAGTTCGTTATTGGGCAAAATCGGACAGATGGTTTCGGAGTAACAAAAAAAAATTTTTTTTTTTACGAAACAAATTCCAAATTAAATTTTTTTTAATGAGAGGATTTATCATAAGAATCCATTCATATTATTTTTAACTCTAACAAGCTAATACTTTCGGAGATATGATTTTTCAAAATTTCAATAATAAATCGTATTTCAACGTTGTCACAGAATGATATTATTCTATGTATGAATATGAATTGTCATAATGTCAAATGATGTTCCTGACAGATTATCTAATCAATCGAAGAATTGTGAGCGAAGTGAGAAAAATCTCAGTTGTTTGCTCCGAAATTAGTTTTTCTCAGAAAATTCTTACATTTCGGAACTGAACATGAAGTAAGAGATCTGAGAGTAGTGAGACTGCTTTTCATCCATAGACATAGATATACCTCTCGAACGGAATGAGGTAGGTAGTTGAAATTTTCAGAGTAGTTTAGGGAGATGAATATCTCGGTTAAGTTCGTTATTGGGCAAAATTGGCCAGATTTAATTTGATTTCTTCCATGGTGCTTTTCTCATTCTCATGATTGCTCATTTATTATTTATTATATGACTAAGGAACCGGCAATTGTAAGTTTAAAATTCAATTTCAATTTGGTTTGTTTATTGTTTATTTGTACATTTTCACATAACCTCACACTGTTTAAGATAGTTTTCATTCCTTCAGTTTTAGAATGTTTTGGCTTTTAGTCGAACTTGGTTGTCTGTGAGATTTTTCAATTAGAGTTTTTTCAGATTCTTGGTTTGAGAATGGCAGTATAGTAGAACTGCCGAAACATGTCACCGGATAATTGAATTAAGGTTCCAATAAAACTTGAAGTTCTAAGATTGTTATTCCTCTTCTATTACAAAATGTTATAGGAACAAGATTAAAACGAACTTCATTTAAGTCCCCTACTGCTAAATCCACCAATCTTGATACTTGTTATTATTTATATTTTGTTATCGTCATTGTTATCCTAATAAATGGATAGGACGTGGCATACTAATACCGTGGCCACCCAGGGCTCCAGATCTGACCCAATCGTATTTTTGGTTGTGGGTATACATAAAGGAAGAGGGTTATAGTATTGTTCCTGCAGGAAAGGCTGATTTTATTGCCCTGATTCACGGCTACACTGAAACTTATTTCGATTTTGTTACTTGAAAATTTTGTAATAGGTTGCAAAAATGTATTGGAGGAAATGGTGATCTTTTTGAGGGGTTAACATGACCTAGAATCTCATTTCAAGTCAGCAAAGCAATAACGCCACTTAAAACTTATGTTTGCAGTGCAAATAATTTTTTTTTTATCTTTCTGCAGATCGTTTCATTGGCCACTCTTGCCTTGGCCAAACCACCCGTAAAAAGACAATATGACTTCAACTCTTTCATTCCCCAACTAAGTCAAGATGTGAACCAATTCGGCGCAAGAACTCTCCAAAACGGAGTGAATATAATTGAAAGTCAGTCGGAGAAGACACCAAGCATTCTCATCAATCAAGACTTAAACCAGATCAATGGAGGACTCTTCAATCAAGGTTTATCTTCGTTTACTGGGCCTGAAATCACAAACGTAGGTTCCTCAGGTTTAAACTCCAACGGAATTCTTTCAACTACAACTGCTTCACCCTTACCAGTACCTTTCAACATCCCAACGAGTACTGTCTCTCCTCTTTTCAACTCTGAACTAAGCTCCATCAATTCCGCCGCATCCTTCAATGCTTTACCCATAAATACTGTTGCATCATCTGGACTCTTCGCTCAAAATCTTGGACAATCTGTTACCCCCCTTCCACAACTATCAGGATCTTTCGCTGGGTCGACATTTGATGCTCTAAATATCAACCCCACTGCTCTACCCATTGTCAGTTCAACTGTACTGCCATCCAATCTGCTTCAGTCCAGATATGGGGGAAATATTGCCTTGAATAACTTGCAAGGATTAGATTTGTCCTCATACAAATTCAACAACTTGGATAATTACCAACAGTTTGAAGTAAGAAATAATCAGAAGACTGAAAATACTAAGAGCGTGTTCTTCTATGAAGCACCAGAAGAACCAGAGACCATTCGTCAACGTAAAATCATCCAACTTCCCCCTCAAAAAACCAACTACAAGCTTCTGTTCATTAAAGCTCCAGCCGCTCCAGAACCTCAGCCAATTGAAATTCCCGCACAATCCCTCAATCAAGAGAAGACACGTGTCTATGTTCTGGTCAAGAAACCAGAGACAGAACAGCAAGTCAGGATTGTTGCAGGTCCTACACCTAAGCCAGATAAACCAGAGGTTTTTTACATTAAATACAAAACACGTGAGGAAGCCGAAAAAGCCATCAAAGAAGCCCAAGAAGGTGCTGCTTTAGGTCAGGAATCTATCAGTGTAAATGGTCAGCAGTTGGTTAATTCTATCAAGAATGTAAAATTGTCTGAAAGTGGAGGAAATACTATTGTTAAACAAACGTTTTCCGAAAATTATCCCAGTTCATCTTTGAATTTGTTTGAATCTTCCACTGCACTCCCAATCATCTCCAGCACGTATTCTCCAGGATTGAATTTTGTCTCCCCTTCCAGTGTTTTGCTGAACGATGCTAGATTCAATCAATTTGCTCCATCTTACACTCAGTCTTTGTTGGGAAGTGGAGTATATCCAGGTTCAGGAAACAATATCTTCTCGGCTAGGAACAACATATTTTCAAACGGTAATTTAGGTTTTGGTACTGGCAACTTAGGCTCCTTCCAAAGCTCGACTTTCAGTCCTAACACCTATGCCTCCTCTGGATTCTCTAACTTCCCATCGTTCGTCGATTTGAATCAAAGATCCGGATTCGGTTTCCGGTCAGGTCGAGTGGACAAATCCGAAGAAAACAAATCTTCATCTTCAAGTTCTGCATCATCATCTCTTGCTACGTCAGTTGAAGGTCAACTTGAGGATAAATCAACGACCACCCAGAAGGATGAACCTCTCCAGTTATCTCTTGGTGATTTATCCAGCACATCCAGTCCAGTTTTCACGAATGCTGTTGAATCATCCTCAACCACTGAATCTAGCTATGAAGAATCATCTACCTCATCAGAGTAGATAGAAGAATTTGACTTTCATGAATTTGTAAGATATTAGTTTTAGGCTTATTTTATTGGAAATATATTTTCAGTGATTTTTATTTGTATGCTGTACCTGTTTCATATTAAAGGAATCGAAAATCAGTTTCATTTTAATAACGCATTTCAATTGAATAATAAATTCCAGACGTGAAGTCAGGAATTTTTGTGCGCATGTTTTTGCGCGTATTTTCTGGGGAACATCGCGTTATAGTTTTGCCCAAATGTCTGTAACTTTCGAATTTTTTGAAAAAAATGGTCTCAAACGATTAAGTTCGACTCCCCAATGAAGAATTCGAGGTCAAATTTGATTCTGTCCGGCCGGCCGTCCGGCCGTTGCCACGATAACTTGAGAACGAAAAGAGCTAGCGACTTGAAATTTTCAGGGTGGGTTGCGCATCGCAATACGACGGACAAGTTCGTTAATGGGCATAATCGGCCCAGTGGTTTCCGAGTAATAATTTTGTTTTCAACCAATATAAATCCAATCGAATTGAAACTTGGTGGGTAGTTGTAGAATATGAACCTTAGCCCGTTTGTGAAATTTTGTGCGAATCGTATGGCTAGAAAATTTTAAAAAAATTATTAAAAAATATTTTTTTTGTCACGATAACTTGAGAACGGAATGAGATAGCGGCTTGAAGTTTTCAGGTTAGGATGTGCACCAGAACACGACATTTCAATTTGTTTATGAGCATAATCGGCCAAACGGTTTTAGAGTTATAGCCATCTGAAATTTTCTGGAATTTGGTGGTTTTTTGTTCCTCATTAACTCGAAAAATACTGAACCGATTGAATTCAAACATTGTTATTAGTTGTAGAATGCCATCGCGAAAATGTTTGCAAAATTTGGTGAGGATAGCATTTGTAGAAAATTTTTAATAAATCTTTGAAAATAAAAAAAAAAAATTCTATATATCAGTAACTATTCGTTTGAAATTGCTGAAATTCTGCAAGAGCCTTCATAACCTAACTATACTACCAAGTTTCAAGTTTTAATACGATCGGTTAAATATTGTTGGAGATTCGAGCATTCATGTGTGGGTTCAGTAGATGGGTGACCGTTACCTCGATAACTTTCGAACGAAAGGAGATAGGGACGTGCAATTTTCAGGGTAGGTTGCGTATCCGAAAGGGAGAGTTGGGTTCGTTTTTGGGCATAATCGGTCTAACGGTTTCCGAGTTATACCCACCTGGAATATTATTTCCTTAATAACTCAAAAAATAAATATTCGATCGAATTGGTGCTTGGTAACTAGTAGAAGCAAATCAACATAAAGACGTGTTTAAAATTTCGTAAGAACCGTACCCCTACAAAATTTGAAAAAAATTACGAAAAAAAAATTTTTAAGAACCGTACCCCCAGAAAATTAAAAAAAAAATTGGTTCAAGCACTGACGTGAACTCAGAAGCTTTTGCGCGTATGTTCTATTGTCCATTCTTCTGTATTGGACACCCTTAATCGAATTTACCATGGTAAATTATGTTGTCCATTCTCCTGTACTGGACACTTAATTCGAATTTACCATGGTAAATTCGAATTAAGAGTGTCCAATACAGGAGAATGGACAACATAATTTACCATGGTAAATTCGTTATGTAAATTTGTTATGTAAAAAAAATATTTTTTTTTGTTAATATGAAACCATCCTGCAGAATTCGCCCCATAACGGATTTAGCCGAGATATTTAGGTCCCAAACCTACTCTGAAAATTTCAACTGTCTAGCTCATTCCTTTCGAGAGTTATCCTGTTAACGGCCGGCCGGACAGAATCGATTTTGACCACGGATTTTTTATCAGTGAGTCGAACCATATCCGTTGAGAACATTTTCAGCCAAAAATTCGAGAATTACAGACATTTAGGCAAATTGATAAGCACTCTGTTCCGAGGAAGAAGAGCGCCAAAAACTTATGTTTCTCCCTATACAATGACCAAAGTATCGGTATTTTTTAAGAACCGTACCCCCAGAAAATTAAAAAAAAAATTGGTTCAAGCACTGACGTGAAGTCAGAAGCTTTTGCGCGTATGTTCTATTGTCCATTCTTCTGTATTGGACTCCCTTAATCGAATTTACCATGGTAAATTATGTTGTCCATTCGAACATATAGAACATACGCGCAAAAGCTTCTGACTTCACGTCAGTGCTTGAACCAATTTTTTTTAGTGTCCGACCGAAACTGGTTTTTTAGCCGAAACCGAAACCGAACTTTCGGCCAGGGTCTCAGTTTCGGCCGAAACCGAAACCGAAACCGAAACTTCATATTTCATACTGAAATCTACTGTATTTTTTACAATTTCATTTGCATATACATAAAAACAGTTCAGGAGTGGTGAATAAAATAAAAAGTCAATTTTTTTGAGATCTTTATTTATTATTTTGGTATTACCAAGTTATCAAAATAATCAGTCGAAGTATACAGGGTGATTCGAAATCAGACGTGAACCTTGGAGGAGGTGTTAGTATGGATCATTTGCTGTGGTTTGAGCCATTTTTATTGTTGACCGAAAATCAACAGTTTCCGAGATATTTGAGTTCTGGTTCTGTTGAAAAAGAATTAGTATGATTTGAAAGGAGATGTAAGGAGCAGATAGAGAAAAATAACGAATCCAATATTTTTTTGTTGCAACTAAGCTCAAAATTTCATTAGAAAATGTATTCATAAATAATGTTCCACCATTCCATAAGCAAGCACGTGCCGTCTTTCTGATGTCTTCAGTTGTTATTTCCCGCCTGAAATTTACTCACGCTGTCTTTTGATGCACATTCACCATTTTATATACCGGACATTCGAGAGGCTGCTTATACATAATCTGCTGAAACTAGTTAAGCAATCTAACGAAATCTTTCAGATAATGAAGAAGGAAGTAGATATGTTTTTAAAATAATTTTGGCATACTAAATTGTGAAATTCGAAAGTTGCAGAGAAATTGATACTAGAAATTGATTTTTCATTTTTTCATATGCCACATTTCAAATCACACTAATTCTTTTTCAACATATTATACAGCATAGTTTTGCTTTTTTCGTACATATAATATCCTTTTATGATAAAAATAAACCAAAATTATCATCAAATTTGCTCAGCGTAGAAAAAATTGACGAAATATGAACTAAGTTCAGAAATCTTTTAAAAATCACCCGAACTCCAAAAACTGTTGATTTTCGGTTATGAATGAATATGGATTAAACAACAGCTAATGAGTCATACTAACTCCTCCTCCCAGTTTCACGACTTATTTGGAATCACCCTATGTAATCTAATCAATAATCATTAAAGTGAATTCTCATGATTTCTCAGTCCTAACAAGGATAGATTACAATAACTTGTACGACAATTATGTATACCTACCTACTTATAACTCCTGGCCAAACGACCAGGATAATTCACGAACAATCAAGTTTCGGCCCGTCCGAAAGTTTCGGCCATTTTGGGCCGAAACCGAAACTAAGGCCGAAACTAGGTTTCTTGGCCGAAACTGGCCGAAACCGAAACCGAAACCGAACTTTCGGTCGGTCACTAGTTTTTTTTTATCTATTCACACCTAAGACACGGAAAACTGCATGAACCTTCAAGCCGTATTTTTAGCTCAACACTAAAAAAAGCACTGAACTAAAATTTTAAAATAAATAGAATAGTGAACTTACCAAGCAGAGATTCTAACCCAAATCTCCTGCGCGGCAGGTAAGCACGCTAACGTCTCGGCCATCGAGGTGATGTTCAATTCTGAGATTTAGATAATTTGAAATTTCAGAAGAAGTAAATAAGATTTCTGAATTTTTCTTCCCCAATAATTGCTAAAATACAAAGCTGATCGAGCTTAAGGTTTTTGCGGAATTTCAACTTAATACAACTAATATTACAACTAAAATAACTTTTTTAAATAAAATACATTTTTGCGCACCTGTTTTGGGGAATATCGCGTTATCATTTTGACCAACTCAAACGATTAGGTTCGACTCACTGATGAATAATTCGAGGTCAAATTTCATTATGTCCGGCCGGCCGTCCGTCGCCACGACAACTTGAGAACGGATAAACATAACGACTTGAAATTTTCAATGTAAGTGGCGTGTTGACTTACGACGGACAAGTTCGTTAATGGGAATAATCCGTCCAACGGTTTCCGAGTAATCATTAGGTCATCAACCAATACAGATCCGATCGAATTGAAACTTGGTAACTAGTTGTAGAATACCGACACAAAGATGTTTGTGAAATTTTGTGAGAATCGTATCACTATAAAATTTCAAAAACATTATTGAAAAATATTATTTATGTCACGATAAACCGAGAACGGAAAGAGATAGCGACTTGAAATTTTTAGGGTAGGTTGTGCATCTGAATGCGAAATTTGAATTTGTTAATAGGTATAATCGGCCAAACGGCGTTGGAGTTACACCCCTCTGAAATTTGGTTGTTATTTTCACAATAACTCAAAAAATATGAATCCTCTACAATTCAAGCATGGTTATTAGTGGTAAAATGCCGACGCGAAAATTCTTGCAAAATTTTGTGAGGATCGTATTACTAGAAAATTAAAAAAAAACACATTTTTAGCGCTTTTGTTCCTCGGAACAGAGTGCTTATCAATTTGCCCAAATGTCTGTAATTTTTGGCTGAAAATGATCTCAAACGATTTGGTTCGACTCACTGATCAAGAATCCATGGTCAAAATTGATTCTGTCTGTTAACACGATAACTCTCGAACGGAATGAGCTAGACAGTTGAAATTTTCAGAGTAGGTTTAGGAGATGAATATCTTGGTTAAGTTCGTTATTGGGCAGAATTGGCCAAGTGGTACAAAATTTAAATTCATTTTTTTTAAGATACACTTTCATCATAAGAATCCACTGATGTCATTCTGAACTCTAACAAAATAATACTTTCGGAGATATGATTTCTCAAAATTTCAATAATTATTCTCAATTCTATATGATTTCATAGTATACTCTAATTATAATTTCCCGATGTATATGAATCCAACATGAGATGAGACATGACTTACGTTTTGAATTCAATTACGAAAATTCTTGAGAATTGACGCACAGAAGCCAAATTGAAAAAGTGGAAAAGCCCTGTGGACAGGAGGTTTGGCGCTCTTGTTTAAACTTTGACAAATCATAACTCCGAAAGTATTGGTTTCTCCGAGTTGGGAATGATATCAATGGATTCTTATTTAATTTATTTGATTTTATGATGCAGTTCATAAGATTCCATTGATAACATTCCCAACTCTGAGAAACCAATACTTTCGGAGATATAATTTGTCGAAGTTTGAACAAGAGCGGCAAAGCTCCTGTCCACAGGGCTTTCCCACCTTTTTTATTTACCGTTTTTGGCTCAGATAAAAAGATACAAACTGTTAAAATTGCAGAAAAAAATCAGCTTTTCTCATGTAGCTTTGACATGGATATTCAGAATGAATTGAATTTTGGTGTGAAGTTATGACACATATTCTCCGATAAACAGTTTTTTCCTTCATCCAATGGTTTCCTAGTTATAGGCTCGACGCGGATTCTAGAACTTAAATGGTATTAAATGTATTCATATATTATAAAAGCTGAGAAAACTGTATATTAATATCGATGCTAAATTCAACTAAGAGTGTCCAATAGAGGTGAGTACCTACACAATAAAACATGCGCGCAAAAGCTCCTGACTTCACGTCAGTGTTTGAACCAATTTTTATTTTAACACAGTTATAAAGCAACGTTAAAAACATCTACATGACAGATGGAGAGATCGCCTATGCAAGTTAGCTACCTCTTTGTCATTATTTCATTTATTTCCCTGTGTTTACGTCGAAATTGTCCGTTTGGAAATGCCCTTTCATGAGTTCCACTCGAAATTGTTTCAGAATTAATAACCCATATTCGAACAGCTAGTTTGCAGAAGTGCAGAGCATCAATCTTCGTTTGCATATTTTACCGGCGCCATCATTCACCGGAAATAGTGGCATTAGGTTTGTTCCATATCGCAGCGAACAATAACTATGGTCTTCGTATTTATTCGATAGCAGCGACGACCTGACATTGTATCCATTTTGTCGTGAATTATTTCTACGAACGGTGGAGGAAAACGATCGTGGAAGGAGCCATCGTAGCCGGTAATGAAGGGTACTTTTTAAGAAGTGTCCATATGTGTTCTTCTTTGTGCGCTCGTTCGTGCCGGAGCGCTGTAATTTTGTCCGAATTATTCGATACTTTTTTGCCAAAAATAGTTCCAAACGATCACTGATTAATTATCCGTGTGTCGGTATCGTCATTTATGATTATTTCCGAAACAAATACTGTTACTAAAATATGTTTTTGTCTGAGTTTTCTTTCCCAAACTTAGAAAATATCTATATTATATTATATTAATTAAATATTTATAAATAGAAATAATATTATAAATTGAATGCTTGCGGCTTTTACTTGATGCAAATCCATATTAACTCAATGAAAAATTATATACGATTTACACTATTTGACTTAATTCCATCAGTTGCGAACTGATAGGGAGAGAACCTCACCAGCGGCGACCAGGGCGAAGCCTTTAAAAATGGTAAAAAGTGAAAAAAAAAAGTAGAATGAAACCCATTGGAAAAGGAAGAGAATTTTACAAAAATGATAGAAAAATCATTTACGGGCTATCTGAGTTCGGGAAGGGGAAGGGGTGAGTTTTTAAGGGTAAAAAACGGTCAGTCTCGATTTCCCGCAAAACTACAAGCTCTATGGAAAAAAAAAATTTATATACACTTTTTCACATAACCTCAAAATTTATGTGAAAAATTCAAATAATTTTTTTTTTCACCAAATTTGGTAAAAACTTAACTTTTTATGTCCCAAATACACTGTAATATTTTGGATTCAAATTTTTTTTCCACCTTAATTTGACTTAATATCGAAAAAGCACCCTAATTATCAATCAAAAATTCTCACGTCAAAATATCTGCTTTTTTAAAAAAGTAGCAGAGCTTTTTGTTCGTTGAAATCTCTACTTTCTGATGGTCTAAAAAAATATACATTATTATGGTAAATTTTCTCAGAAAATGCTGAGAAAGTTAATATTTAAAAAGTCATCTACAATATTTTGAGAAATTTTAGAATCAATCATCATCGGAATGTTCTCTAAATTATATGCGTAGATGCCCATTTGTTGCTGTTTTATGTTAACTTATATATCTGAGTGATCTACGAATTTTCAGCCTATCAAAAGGTATTTCAGCCAATCAAAAGGTATTTCATAGAGAAGTGGGGAAGGAACTACGAGGGTCTGGGCCTTATTGCCTGTTATTTCGTAAAATTATCCGAGAAAATTTACCATAGTGTTGTATATTTTTGTTAAGAACATAAGAAAGTAGAGATTCCAACGAACAAAAAGCCCATCTACTTTTTTAAGAAAGGAGATATTTTGATGTGAGAATTTTTGATTGAAAATTAGGATGCTTTTACGATATTAAGTCGAATTAAGGTGAAAAAAAAAATTAAATCCAAAAAATTACAGGTTTCATTCCACTATAATTTTTTTCAACGGATGGAATTAAGTTTCCTAGAACTACTTGGGTTGTTCATTCAGGGTGCTAAGTCACGTTTATGATTGGTAACAACCATGAATCAGCGGTTCGTGTTTGCTCTTGACTGACGCTTTCCTCTTTGGAGGAACAGTGAGCGATGAGGTGACCAAGCTTGGCTCAAGCGGGAGTCTTATTCTCTTCCTCTTCCTTCTTCTTCTTACGACTTATTTAGGTAAAACTAATTACATAATCTTACACTGTTAGATCTATGTAAACATTTACAATAACTCATTCCTACCACTTTTATAAATTAATTCTCAATTTGAATAGATAGAGTAACAGAGAAAAATTCAGATATAATTGTTCATTAACTAAATTGACCGTATATTTTTCTCAATTTATTTCCACCATTTCCCAATAATTGAGTTGCGCATCTTCATTCAAATTGTGTAGAATTTTGAAATCCGGATCAAACTTATGCCCTTCTGCTAATAAATGATTCGAATGAGAATTAGATCATTATTTGTTGAGAATTTAGTATGATGTAGTCAATATCAAATAAAATAGTGTTGATAGTACATAATTTTTCATCGGAAAATTATTATTTTGAAATTGCTTCTGCGAATTCAGAGTTTGGAATAAAATGTTACTAGAAAAGCCTATCAAAACTACTTCAAATATAAATTGTATTGTTGAAAAATAAGTTTCACTTAAAAAGGATAACAATATCAAAATCCTACATGCTGACAAAGGCAACCGTCATTTTGGATTCAAATGAATATCACAATAAACATTTGAATATTGAAATGCTCAGACAGGTCATTATGACATACAAATTTCACTTATTACGTCATTAATTTTTACAGAATGACGTCATAATTTTTTTAATGAATACCCCAATTTTTTTTGCTGTTTTATTATATTACCTAAATTATGGTTTAAAAAAATCTTACCGTAAATAACAATTGTTTTCAGAAAACAACACATTTACTGTGAGAAATAAAAAAGTCGAAAACCTCTGTGGACAGGGGATTTGGCGCTCTTGTTAAACTTCTAGCGAGTAATTATTCAATCTTTGACAAATCATATCTCCGAAGGTATCGGTTTCTCATGGTGGGTTTCAAGAAGCAACGATTAGCTTATTTGTGGATTTAATTCGGTGGTTCGTTCAAAAATGATATGTAAATTGAGATAGAATCACACTGATTTGCCAATTAAGAGCGGTCAAAGCTTTGTGAAATCCACCGTAAGAGTAGCCAATGATATCAATGGATTCTTATAATAGAACTGCATAACACATAAATTAGAGTTACGTCGTTGTTGTTCAGGTATCACCAATTTTGCCCATCCTGTATGGTTATAAAGGTTAGACGAAGGTAACACGGTCATTCTGACATCAGTCAATCATGGATTGATATCAGATTGATGGATTGATGGTATGGATTGATGGAATATTAATGTGTCTCATCGTTCAATCAATCCGCATCAGTCTCATCGTGATCAAGGTCACGGACTGAACTGCTGTGAGATTGATGGCAGATTGACCGTGTAACCTCCGTCTTAGAACCTTGCGATAGTATTTTAAGATTAAATTTCTCATATTGGATCGCATATCACAGAATTACTTTGTACAGGACAATCTTCAGTGATGAAGCTCAATTTACTAAAGATGGTGTGTTTGTTCAATACTCTCAAATCGAATAGTTTATCCGTAGATAACGTTCACAGAAAGTCCATGGAATCATAAACTTTATATCTGTCTCCGTTCGCTATCAAACTGTGTCCCAGGCATTGGTATATTATATTCAATCGGGTAGTATGGATTATCTATATCATGTGAAAACAAATTGATAAGAATTCTTTTCCGAGGAAGAAGAGAGCCAAAAATTGAATTCAAAACAAAGGTCTATGACTCACCTCATATGTTGAATTTATATACATCAGCAAATTATAATCACAGTATTCTACGAAATCATAAAATTACGATCAATTATTGAAATTTTGAAAAATAATATCTCTCAAAGTATTAGTTTGTTAGAGTTTAGAATTATATCAATGGATTCTTATGATGAAATTGCATCCTAAAAAAAATTTAATTCGAAATTTGTGTTTGTAAAACAATTTTTTTTTCGTTACTCTGAAACTACTATGCCGATTTCACCCCATAACGAACTTAAACGAGATATTTATCTCCCAAACCTACTCTGAACATTTCAACTGTCTAGTCTAGGTCATTCCGTTCGACAGTTAACGGATGGACGGCCGGACAGAATCGATTTTGACAACGGATTCTTGATCAGTGAGTCAAACAAAAACGTTTGAGACTATTTTCAGCCATAAATTCGAAAATTACATACATTTGGGAAAATCGATAAGCACTCTGTTCCGAGCAAGAAGATCGCTAAAACGGCCAGTTCAAAATGGTTGACGGAAAGCAATTCGTATTTTGGTTTGAATAAAGATTTTCTTCCATGAAAGTTTAACTTTTATTCCTTACAGGAAATGTGTTGTTTTCTGAAAGAAATTGTTATCTACGGTGGCCATTTTTTGCACCATCATTTAGATAAGTTGAATGAAGCAGCAAAAAAACTTTGATGAATCATAACTCTGAAATTATTGGTTTCTCCGAGTTGGGAATGATATCAATGGATTCTTATGATAGAACTGCATCATGAAATAAAATAAATTAAATAAGAATCCATTGATATCATTACCCACTCTGAGAATCCAATACTTTCGGAGTTATGACTTGTCAAAGTTTGAACAAGAGCGCTCCTGTCCACAGGTGAGGAGCAAGAGCGCCAAAAATTGGGATGGTAAAAAAAATTATGACGTCACTATGACAGTAAAAATGAATGACCTCCTAAAAAAACTTTTGTGCCATAAGGTGGTTAATTAAAAACCAACATTGACCTGTTCGAGCGTTTTGGTTGAAAACACTCGATCACGCAGTTATGAATTTTGCTCCTTACTTTATCCACACACTGTATATCTCACTCTCAGACTATGGACATGTTACTAAACTAATAAAACAAAATGTTCGTCACTCAAATCGATTCCACGAAAACACGAAAGTCCTTTCATTACTTCAAGACCGACATATTCTGTAAACATCAAAGTTAATGAGATTTTTGTAGTCCGCTGAAAGCTGAATGTGGAACTGACCGTACCCATCTCAAACGGGGTAGAAATAACATCGCAAAACGAATCTGATATATCCATGAGGTCGCAACTTCGATTTCCCTCATTTCTGCATAACGTACGGAATAAGTCTCGTTGATATAAATTTTATATGAGTGAGACACATTCTCGGATAGAAAACCATTTCCCTCCCGGATCCTCCCTCTGGTTTTTGCTGAGGGCCGTAGTCGGTGACCCCATTTGCATTTACAACTCCGTTAGTAGAAACTGCAGAAACCCCGACACGACCAAGGCGGTATGTTAAGATTGAAACTCTGTTAAGACTCCCTTTAACTATTTAATAAGATCCCGTAGGGTTGTTACTAACAGCACTAATTCATCTACTATAAATTCACCACATTTTGTGTATGACAGTATACTCTGCAACCCGGTAATGAAGTGGGGCCACCACTCGGACTGGTTCTGCTTTTCCTGAATCCGACCCCCGATGTGCTCGACTGATTCATTTGATCGCAGTTCCTTGTAGGGATGTCCTTATGGCTGAGGGCGTCCCGACAAGACTTGAAATTCCGAATCGACAATAGATTACGAGAATTAATTCCGACTGAAACATTCTATTACAAACTTGAATTTTTGCCAACAGAACGACTATATAAATATTGGTTTAAGTCAGGAGCTTTTGCGCGTATGTTCTATAGTCCATTCTCCAGTATCGGATACTCTTCACTATAATTTATCGAGGTTTAATAGTGACTCGGGTTTCGTAGTAGGTACTACTAAATTTCGAAACTGGTGTATTTCAAGTTGGGAAAAAAGTTATTTAAATATCTTCTGTAGGCTTATTTCTCGAGAATTTCGAAAAGTGGGGAATTCCATAGATACGTCCGTTGGTTTAGAAGTTTTCCTGCCGGGTTATTCAGGTACTTTTATTTTTTTTTCGAATGAACTATCACAAAGTAACGGACTACTGTATCCATTATTTTTCATTAAAATTTCAACACTTAATTCTTGATTTCCGTACAAGAAAATAGCATAACTGAATCTTTCAACCAGTTTATATACGTGAAATTTTTCCATAGTAACAACAGATGAGAAATTTTCTACATCAGTCGCCAGGTCTTTGAAATTGTTGAATTCACATAATATATTCTCAAATTCATTAATTTTCCAAAGAAAATTCATATTGTGAAAAATACGTAATTACTATGACTTCCATGTAGAGAGGACAACGTTGCGTAGTATCTGATAGGAAAATGAGCATAAGCTAACATTTTCAAAATATAAACGGTGAAATCTGTCAAAATTTCATGGCCAACCGGGAGACTTTATAAAAGTGAATGAAGTATAATTTTTGCGCGTATGTTCTGGGGAACATCGCGTTATAGTTTTGCCCAAATGTCTGTAACTTTCGAATTTTTTGAAAAAAATGGTCTCAAACGATTAAGTTCGACTCCCCAATGAAGAATTAGGGGTCAAATTTGATTCTGTCCGTCCGGCCGTCCGGCCGGCCGTTGCCACGATAACTTGAGAACGAAAAGAGCTAGCAACTTGAAATTTTCAGGGTAGGTGGCGCATCCCAATACGACGGACAAGTTCGTTAATGGGCATAATCGGCCCAGTGGTTTCCGAGTAATAATTTTGTTTTCAACCAATATAAATCCGATCGAATTGAAACTTGGTGGGTAGTTGTAGAATATGAACCTAAGCACGTTTGTGAAATTTTGCGCGAATCGTATGGCTAGAAAATTTTAAAAAAATTATTAAAAAATATTTTTGTTGTCACGACAACTTGAGAACGGAATGAGATAGCGGCTTGAATTTATCAGGTTAGGATGTGCACCAGAACGCGACATTTCAGTTTGTTTATGAGCATAATCGGCCAAACGGTTTTAGAGTTATAGCCATCTGAAATTTTCTGAAATTTGGTGGTTTTTTGTTCCTCATTAACTCGAAAAATACTGAACCGACTGAATTCAAACATGGTTATTAGTTGTAGAATGCCAACGCAAAAATGTTTGCAGAATTTGGCGAGGATAGCATTTGTAGAAAATTTTTAATAAATCATTGAAAATAAAAAAAAAAATTCTATATATCAGTAACTATTCGTTTGAAATTGCTGAAATTTTGCAAGAGCCTTCATAATCTAACTCTACTGCCAAGTTTCAAGTTTTAATACGATCGGTTAAATATTGTTGGAGATTCGAGCATTCTTGTGCGAGTTCAGTAGATGGGTGACCGTTGCCTCGATAACTTTCGAACGAAAGGAGATAGGGACTTGCAATTTTCAGGGTGGGTTGCGCATCCGAAAGGGAGAGTTGAGTTCGATTTTGGGCATAATCGGTCTAACGGTTTCCGAGTTATAAACACCTGGAATATTATTTCCTTGATAACTCGAAAAATAAATATTCGATTGAATTGAAGCTTGGTAACTAGTAGTAGAAAATCAACATAAAGACGTGTTTAAAATTTTGTAAGAACCGTACCCCTAGAAATTTTGAAAAAATGACGAAAAAAAAAATTACTCTTAATTCGAATTTACCATGGTAAATTCGAATTAAGTGTCCAATACAGGAGAATGGAACACATAATTTACCATGGTAAATTCGATTAAGGGTGTCCAATACAGAAGAATGGACAATAGAACATTCGCGCAAAAGCTTCTGACTTCACGTCAGTGCTTGAACCAATTTTTTTAACTTTGTTCTATTATAAATCTGCTGCAATCGTGTACAAAAATCAATAGCGTGTGTTGTTTACCTCAGAAAAATCTGAAATCACGAAAAGTCTGTAATGTATACTCTGTGCGTCCGTTTGATCACAGACTACTCTTTGTGTAGGAAGGTAAACAATGATATATTTCGTTTAATTTTATGCATTTGTAACACATATTATACCTGTAAATGTATGGTGTCTGTACTCCTTCTGCGTATGAGCTGTATCCTGTATCACATTCCTCCGTGGGTATACCCAATGTGAAGGGGTAAGTATACTCCATTCACTTTTATAAAGTCTCCCGGTTGGCCATGATTTAGGCCTATCACGTTTTTGTGACTAAAACACAGGCAGGTTGGCACTGCTGAAATATAGTCAAGGTCAAAACAATTCGCCAAGACGTTGCCAATTTCTCCTCTCAACACAATCTTCGAATAATAAAGAACTCTTCGCTTGAAATTTAAAATGCTGAAAGTAGTTTTGAAGAAGCAGAAGTGCTGTACAGAACCGAAATCTGCAATAGGAAAACTTCATTCTGTCTTAGGACATATTGAACTCTCCAACGAAATCACTTAGTTTCCCATCATTAAATTTTATTGAGGTGAGAATGACTTGGGATTCGTAGTACTACTACATTTTAAAACTGGTGTATTTCAAGATTCGAATTTGCCATGGTAAATTCGATTAAGAGTGTCCAATACAGGAGAATGGACAATAGAACATACGAGCAAAAGCTCCTGACTTCACGTCAGTGCATGAATCAATATTTTTTTAGTAATTTTTTAAATATTTTCTAGGGCTACGGTTCTCACAAAATTTTGCGCACGTCATAATGTCGAGATTCTACAAGAATAGTTACCAAGCTTCAATTCAAACATACGTGCAAAAGTGAAAAGACAAGGGGAGAAAAACGAACAATTTAAAAATAATACATAACCCTTCAAAAGTTCCCTCTCACAAATATACTCCTCTGTAGCCGCATGGATCTCTTGAAGAAGAATCGCCTCCGCTAGTTTTCAAAGATCACTCTTGTTCTTGGAAATCCCTTCAATATTTGTTTTCAAAAAGGAAAATGTCGACCCTCTTGGCCTTAGGACTGCCTCTTTTAAAACCAGGTCTGGCTAATCCAAACGATGATTATTCACAACTTCAGATGTTCGAAGATCGCTACAGGACCCAAATGTAGGGCTATCCTTAGACTATATATCAGCGAAAGGAATGCTTTGGACAGGAAACTTGTAGGAGTGAAGACATAATATCCTTGAAGCCTTCCCAGATATTGAGGTTCATTTATACTCTGGAACTGGAGGGCGAGCTGTAGATGGCGTAATGGTGAGAACAGCTCTGTTGGGGGGCACAATAGATCTCAAGGTCGCGGTGCAACGTAACCCCCTTATCAATAATAATAATAATAAATAGACTATATAAGTATTATGTCTATGGGGCTATCATCTCCATTAGATACATGCTTCACTTTCTATTGTGAATCGGCCAGAAAATTTATGTTATAATTAAAAATGTCATGATAACATTCATGGTTTTGAAGGTTCTCGCAAAATTTCAGCGATGTCGGACAACTGCTGATGACATTATAAATTTTTTTCAACGATTTTTTTAAAATTTTCTAATAGTACCATCTTCACGAAATTTTGTGAAAATTTTTACGTCGGCATTCTTAAACTAATTACCATGTTTGAATTGAATCGGCAACGTATTTTTTGGGTTATTGAAGAAATAATAATCAAAAACTCCGAAACCCTTGGGCCGATTATGGCCAACAGCAAACTCAACTCTCCCATTGAGATGTGCAACCTACCCTGAAAATTGCAAGTCCCTAATCTCCTTTCGTTCAAGAGTTATCGAGGCAACGGTCACCAATCCGGCTACTGAACTCACACAAGGCTGCTGGGATCTCCAATAATATAGATCCGATCGTGTTCAAACTTGGAACTTGGTAGTAGAGTTAGGTTCTGAAGGCTCTCCTAAAATTTCAACGATGTCGGACGAACAGATTCTGATATTAGATTTTCAACGATTTTTAAAAATTTTCTAGTGATACGATCCTCACAAAATTTTGTGAGAATTTTTGCGTTGACATTCTACAACCAATAACTATGTTTGAATTGGATTAGCTTTGCATTTTTCGAGTTATTGAGGAAATAACAACCAAATTTTAGATGGGTATAACCCCAAAACCGTTTTGCCGATTATGCCTATAAATCTTTCAAACCACGTGTTTGATTTGTGGAATGGATTGCCTGCAAGTGTTGCGAGTTCGGTTTCTGAGAATGCATTTAAGAACTCATATGATAACTTGGCTCCGTAATCACTAATTTCTAATCTTATTATCTTTCGTTACCACTTAGTTGTTTTCTGTTAATTTTTTCAATGTACCTAATTTGCATCTTTTCTGTTTAAACACTGATACTCGGTTGCACGGCCACAACTTGAAGCTGAGGAAGGAGAGGTTCAGTTCTACTGCGAGGAGAAATTTCATCCCCAACAGAGTTTTTGATTGCTGGAATTCCCTGCCACCCAGTGTTGTGAATGCCCCATCAATAAACACTTTCAAGAACCGTTATGATGGTATCTAATTATGGTTAATTACATCACAAGACCCTTTTTTTTTCCTCCTCAAGATGTTCATTTTTCTGGTTGTTTCGATTTTTGATCACTTTATTTAAACACCCGTACACATGTATTCTTTTAGTACGCAATTGCTTGTATGCCCTGTTGATTATTATTTATATGTATTGGACTTTATAGAACCCATGTTCTCAGTCCAAAATCTGCTGTAATAATAATAATAATAATAATCATAATTTATTGTTCTGCTCTTGAAGTACTTATTCTGTTGAATTTTGTTATTGTGAGTTTATAGGCCTTTGCCTCAACTCTTCTCATTATTTAATAATAATAATAATGAATAAACTCAAATTTCGCATTCAGATAACGCACAACCTAACCTGAAAATTTCAAGTCGCAATCCGTTTCCATTCTTAGGTTATCGCGACATAAATAATATATTTTTATAATTTTTTTTTAATTTTCACGAATGTCCTTAGGTTTGTATTCTACAACTACTCACTAAGTTTCAATTCGATCGGATTAGTATTGATTCAAAACAAAATGATTACTCGGAAACCATTGGTGCGATTATGCCCATTAAACGAAAGAATATTTCAAGTCTTTCCGTTCTCAAGTTATCGTGGCAATGGCCGGCCGGACATAATCAAATTAGACCTCGAATTCTTCATCAGGGAGTCGAACTCAATCGTTTGAGACCATTCTCGGCGAAAAGTTTGAAAATTGAAGACATTTGGGCAAAAGGATAACGCGGTGTTCCCCAGAACATACGCGTAAAAAGGTAATGTTAATAAATAAAAAAACAAGCCCTGTGGACAGGAGCTTTCTGGCGCTCTAGTTCAAACAGACAAATTATATCTCCGAAAGTATTGATTTCTCAGAATTGGGAATTATATCAATGTATTCTTATTATGTATGTAATATGATAGAACTGCATCATAAAGGAAATTCAATTCAAATAATAGTTTATTTATCAAGATTAAATGAGCAATCTGAGAATGAGAACTGCACCATGGAAGAAATCAAATCAAAATAGCTGAACTGAATTTGACTCTCTCTTATAGAACAGGATGAAATGTACGAGTATGAAAACAGATCATATAATAAAGCTAATATAGAATAATTATAGCATTCTGTGAAAACATAGAAGTACGATTCATTATTGAAATTTAGAAAAATCATATCTCCGAAAGTATTAGCTTGTTGGAGTTGAAAATGATATCGATGGAGTTAAAAGGTCAAACTGCATCTTAAATAAAAATTGAATTTGAAATTTGTTGCTTAAAAAAAATTTTTTTTTCGTTACTCTGAAACCATCTGGCCTATTTTGTCCAATAACGAACTCAACCGAGATATTCATCTCCCTAATCCACTCTGAAAATTTCAACTGCCTAGCCCATTCCGTTCGAGAGTTATTGTAGAAATTTTTTTTTTAAATTTTGACACTTTTTTTTGACACTTGCGTCAATACAAAACTTCACATGCGTATAAAGGTCATGATTCTACAATTTGATGCTAAATTTCAGATAGATCGAGTGATCAGTTTCGGAAATATTCATAATTATTAATTATTTAATTCATATGGATTTCGCACATTAACGAACTTGTCCGAGATATTTACGCTCCAAACCCACCTTGCAAATTTCAATCCTCTAACTCCTTTGAGAGTTATCGTGCCTACGGCCGGCCGGCCGGACCGGCCGGACAGAATCGATTTCGACCTCGGATTCTTGATCAGTGAGTCGAACCATTTTCAGCGAAAAATTCGAAAATTACAGACATTTGGGCAAAAGGATAACGCGATGTTCCCCAGAACATACGCGTAAAATGGTAATGTTAATAAAAAGAGTGACGGGTTTTAACGCTACAACCCATACGCCAAAACGTTCTGACGAAAGTTATGCTGATGGCTACATCAAGATTTGCCCGTGCCAGAAAAATAAAAGACAAAAATCGTATTACACGAACGTAGTAATCAACAGTTTTAATAGAACAGTCAGTGAGAGCATAAGAAATGTATGTCCATTAACCTTCGCCACCTTCATTTCCGAATCCACACAACACATTAGGCCGGACCTTTCACCTTTTATCACAATGCAAATGACTGCTATACTACAAATTAATTGTCCTAATGTTGGTATATGATTAATTCATTTCGTGAATTCACACACAAGTTATTCTTGTAGGAGCGTTGCAAGAACAAACGTGGCAAGGTAGGGTGTCTGCATGAAAACCTGTAATTAATTACAGTGTAGCTTTACCGGTGACGGCAAAATTGTTTCCACCATTGTCCTTTGTGAGTTCAGCACACGTTGTGACGGGATAATACAAAAATCAGCCTGCTTCGAGGTTTGCGACATAACCGCTTCGTATTTTGTGAATGTTCGGTGAATAATTCAGCCAGCTAAACAAGCCGGAAAATGAATAAGAGAGGGGCGTTTAATTTGCTACTTAATTATACAACTTTTTGGATTAATGTGTACTCCTTCGACTAGCTGAAAACGAAAGTGTGATCGGAGAATAGAGTTGAAAAATTCGGCTACTTCGAGAAGCTTCAATCGAAATTTTGAGAACACGCACTTGATGTCAGGAACTTAAACTCGTTCGTGTATTTAATGATCAATATACATATATACATACATATATGGTAAATTCGATTGAGGGTGTCCAATACAGGAGGATGGACAATAGAACATACGCGCAAAAGCTCCTGACTTCACGTCAGTGCTTGAACCAATTTTTTTTCGTAATTTTTTTGAAATGTTCTAGGGGTACGATTCTTACAAAATTTTTTTTTCGTCATTTTTTTCAAATTTTCTAGGGATACGAATCTAAACAAATTTTAAACACGTCTTTATGTTGATTTTTTACTAATAGTTACCAAGCTTCAATTCGATCGAATAGTATTCCAGGTGGGTATAACTCGGAAACCGTTAAACCGATTATGCCCAAAAACGAACTTAACTCTCCCATTCGGATACGCAACCTACCCTGAAAATTGCAAGTCCCCTATCTCCTTTTGTTCGAAAGTTATCGAGGCAACGGTCACCCATCTACTGAACTCACACAATGCTGCTCGAATCTCCAACAATATTTAACCGATCGTGTTAAAACTTGAAACTTGGCAGTAGAGTTAGGTTCTAAAGGCTCTTGCAAAATTTCAGCAATTTCAGACGAATAGTTACTGAAATATAGAATTTTTTTTTAATTTTCAATGATTTCTTGAAAATTTTCTACAAATACTATCCTCACGAAATTTGGCAAAAATTTTTGCGTTGGCATTCTACAACTAATAAACATGTTTCAATTAAATCGGTTTAGTATTTTCTGAGATAATGAAGAGAAAAAAACAACCAAATTTCAGATGGCTATAACTATAAATGTCGTGTTCAGATGCACATCCTAACCTGAAAACTTCAAGCCGCTATCTCTTTCCGTTCTCAAGTTATCGTGACAACAAAAATATTTCTTAATATTTTTATGATAATTTCCTAGCCATACGATTCGCACAAAATTTCACAAAAGTGCTTAGGTTCATATTCTACAAGTACTCACCAAGTTTCAATTCGATCGGTTTATATTGGTTGAAATAAAATTATTACTCGGAAACCATTGGGCCGATTATGCCCATTAAAAACTTGTCTGTCGTATTGGGATGCGCCACCTACCCTGAAAATTTCAAGTCGCTAGCTCTCAACTTATCGTGGCAACCGGACAGAATCAAATTTGACCTCGAAGTCTTCATTGGGGAGTCGAACCAAATCGTTTGAGACCATTTTCGTCAAAAAATTCGAAAGTTATAGACATTTGGGCAAAATGATAACGCGATGTTCCCCAGAACATACGCGCAAAAATACTTAAATCTTGTATTAAAAAACAAACAAACAATGATTGAGGAGTTTCAATTCTAGCAAAATATCCCTAGATCACACACTATGGATATTGTGCTAGAATTGGAACCATTGGACCATTAGAAACGTTAAACACTATAGGGATGTTTTGCTAGAATTAGAACTCCTAAATCAATTTTTGTTTTTGGCAAGTGTATTGGCCTCCTCATTCACTTTAATTCCTGAGTGACCAGAAACCCAGACCAAAGAGACCCTGTTGTTCTTGCCTACTTCATTAAGTTTTCATCGGCATTCCCATATTAGCTTAGACTTGATAATCTGATAGCTCAGAGCTTTAATATCAGCTTGACTGCCAGAATGGATTGCTATATCACACCTCTGATAGTTTCTTTCTAGGTTCACTTCGATGCATCTTTCGATTGCAATTATTTCTGCCTGAAAAACGTTCGAATAGGAGCCTAGCGATAGTGAGCATTTGGTGTCTGGCCCAGCTCCTGTAGTGGTTTTTGAACCGTCTGTGTACCATTTAATGGCATTCCTTTTAAGAACTTGGGTGGTGGATTCCCTGACCCAGTCTTTCTTCCTAACTAGCATCGTAGTTCTTTTCGATGCTTACTTTCTAATTTCGTCACTAGGAAGATTGGATGATGAAATGTACCTGGTGAGAGAGGACCAGGCTGCCTGGTTTATAATACTCTCGTTACCTGCCCCTTTCCAATATATCTATAGTGTAAGTTAACTTGAACTTTTCGTGCGCATGTTCTGAGAAACAGAGTTCTATTATTCTGCCCAGATGTCTGTAATTTTCGAATTTTTTGCCTTAAATGGTCTCGAAGGCACAGGCTCGACTCACTGATGAAGAATTCGTGTTCAAATTCTGTAACGTTCTAGGGTTTAACTCGATCGGATCCATATCGATGAAGATATTGCCGAAATATCGAAATACTCCAACGATCGATATACACGGGTCCACTTGTATTATATTCGACCAACGAAGTTGTCAACAGTTTTTGATTTTTGACGTACCTGGTGAGAATTTAGTGAATAAGATCGGCCGAAGTCAAATTCGACAAGCCGATACGTCAGTAATAACAGTCGTATAGCGAGAATTGGATATTATGTACCTTATTTTACAGCCAAGTTTGAACTTGATCGAATAATAAGTAACATGATGATCTCTTTCTGAAATGAAAAATTTGGAAAACATTATTTTTTCCAATTCTATCGGAATTCAAACTTCGTGAAAATGGTTATGGAGGGAATTAACGATAGTGAGTTTGACGATTAGATTATTCATCAGTGAGTCGAAACTAATGTCTAGGACCATTTTCAGCAATAAATTCGAAAATGGGGAAATTGATAGAACCTAAATGGAAAACCCTATAAGTACAAGAAAATGGTTTACCTTCCAGATACAAATTCGCCACGAACGACACATACAAATAAAGCTTCATCTGCAGACAAAGGAAAATCAGACCTGAAACTATCCATAAACCCACATTGGATCATTTCCTGAATACGTTCGTTCATTCTGAATGTAACATGTTTAAAATATTCGGGTTATTTGTCGTCGTCGATATCTCCTCCGAACTAGAAGCGAATTTGGTACAGACGTTGATGGACAGAGCTGTCGATATGTTATTGTGTATTAGCTTTTGCAGTTTATTTCGCCTTGAACGAATACAAGAGATCTTGAAGTTGTGGAAATTCTCAGTAGATTCCTTCAGGCCCGTAGCCAGCGCAAGGCAGAACATTTCCCTACCTGGAACATTTTCTCGTGCAGCTTGTTCAGAACTACTCTCTTTTCTTCAATCTACTTTAAAATAAAATATTATATGGCACTTAACATAGACATAGAATAACATGGACTGGCCCTCACGTAACTTTATCACACAGTTCGTTGCATACATTAGAAAGAGAGATGTTATGAAGGATAGAATATGTAAAGGCAAATAATGGTATAAAAACAATGGTCTTTTTATACCATGGGCAAATACACAAATTGGAAATTGGGGTATATTGGAAAATCCCGATTTTTAAGAGGAATATTGATTATTTTGAATGAGTATCGAAAAAGCTGAATGAATTACGGTAACGAAATTTATGAGAAATATTTTCAGATTATAAGTATCAGAATATTCTGAAACGAGTCTCGGATTTAAATGAAAATATTTTGCCTTTAACTATTCTGTCTACAAATCACCAAAACACATACACAATACATGAAACCAAACAATACAGTATACAAGAAATGTCAAAGGATAAAGGAAACCAATGTTTCTTATTCTGTGATTGTGCCAATCGCCAAATTATATGATAATATTCTTATACTATGGTTTGCCTTTAACTATTCTGTCTTTTTGGCGCTCTAGTTCCTCGCAACTGAGTGCTTATCAATTTGCCCAAATGTCTGTAATTTTAGAATTTTTCGATGAAAATGGTCTTAAACGATTTGTTTCGACTCACTGATCAATAATCCGTGGTCGAAAATCATTCTGTCCGGCCGGTCCGGCCGGCCGGCCGGCCGTAGGCACGATAACTCTCGAACGGAATGAGCTAGACATTTGAAATTTTCAGAGTAGGTTTGGGAGATAAATATCTCGGCTAAGTTCGTTATTGGGCAAAATCGGACAGATGGTTTCGGAGTTACAAAAATAAATTTTTTTATACGAAACAAATTCAAAATTAAATATTTTTCAATAAGCAGTTTTACCATAAGAATCCAATGATATCATTTTTAACTCTAACAAGCTGATACTTTCGGAGATATGATTTTTCAAAATTTCAATAATAAATCGTATTTCAACGTTGTCACACAATGATATAATTATTCTATGTATGAATTGTCATAATGTCAAATTATATTCCTGAGACATGTCATTATCTAATCAATCGAAGAATTGTGAGCGAAGTGAAAAAAATCTCAGTTGTTTGCTCCGAAATTATTTTACTCAGAAAAGTCTTACATTTCGGAACGGAACATGAAGTAAGAGATCTGAGAGTAGTGAGACTGCTTTTCATCCATAGACATAGATATAACTCTCGAACGGAATGAGGTAGGTAGTTGAAATATTCAGAGTAGTTTAGGGAGATGAATATCTCGGTTAAGTTCGTTATTGGGCAAAATTGGCCAGATTTAATTTGATTTCTTCCATGGTGCAGTTCTCATTCTTATGATTGCTCATTTAATCTTGATAAATAAACTATCATTTGAATTGAACTTCCTTTATGATGTAGTTCTATCATATTAATACATTTATATAATTCCCAACTCTGAGAAACCAATACTTTCGGAGATATAATTTGTCTGTTTGAACTAGAGCGCCAGAAAGCTCCTGTCCACAGGGCTTGAACCCATTTTTTTTTTCAATGCTGATATCAATGGTCTCTTTCTCACAACCAGTCCATGTTATTTTATGTCTATGGCACTTAATAACATTTAAATGAAATACGTCAGTACGTGAAAATCTATGATCAAATTATTTTTGGCGCTCTTGTTCCTCGGAACAGAGTGCCTATCGATTTGCCCAAATGTCTGTAATTTTCTAATTTTTGGATCAAAATGGTCTTAAACAATTTGGTTCGACTCACTGATCAAGAATCCGTGGACGAAATAAATTCTGTCTGGCCGGCCAGCCGTAGGCACGATAACTCCCGAACGAAAGGAGGGTACGTTTGGAACGTAAATATCTCGGACGAGTTCGTGAACGGGCGGAATGCACCAAGTGGTTTCGGAGTTATGGCCGTTTTTAGTAAAAACATTTCTTATGAAAATTTCCGGAACCCATCAATCGATCTATCTGAAATTTAGCATCAACTTGACTTTTATATGCATGCGAAGTTTTGTATTGATCGGATTGCCGTAAAGTGGCAAAAACAAATTTAAAATGATTTTTTTTTAAGATGTAGTTCTATCATAAGAATCCACTGTCATTTTCAACTATAACTAGCTAATACTTTCGGAGATATGATTTTTCAAAATTTCAATAATACATCGTACTTCTATGTTTTCACAGAATGCGAATTATATCTGTCTGTATTCTATCTTTGTTCACTATTAATTCATGTGATCTTATCTACCTATAAGAGACGTCATATTGATTTCTATTCTAGTTTATTTATATAATTCGTACTTTGTGTAATTTGTGTTGGAAAACAAGCTTCCGCATCTTGAATTTGTGAATTTATACATACAAGACTGTTTTGATACCAAATATAATATTGACTTGTTGCATATTGAATAATTTATGTGCAAATATTGGGGATGATGTTTCAGAAGATTCAGAATTGGATCATTTTAATGATGTAGTTTATGAAGGCAATAGGAAAGAACAACATAATGGAATCATCAATAGAAATTACTGTTCGTTGAAAAACCGAGGTTAATATTACCTCTTACTACATGTTCCTATATACAGTATTTTCATAATGTTGCTAGCAAAAAAATGCTGAAATATTGATCTACATTTGTGTATCAAATATTCTTTCTTAAGTTAAGGTTCATAATACAGAATGAGTTTGTTAGTGATAAGAACTATTAAATTATGAAAAGAGCATTGTATTTTAATAATATATCTTGAACTATTAAAATAATTTGTTCGCTAGCATATCCCTATTCAAATATCAGGAATAAATTGACAATCTGCTATGATTGTCACCAGTCTTGCTCTAGACATTTCGATGATACTTTCCTTAGGCATTTCGAGTTGGGAAAACTATGCACCGAGTGTAACCATTCCACGACGTTGGATCATTGCAGATTGCTCATTTAATCTTGTTGATAAATGAACTATTATTTGAATTTAAATTCTTTCATGATGCAGTTCTATTATAAGAATCCATTGATATTATTCCCAACTCTGAGAAACCAATAATTTCGGAGATCAATTGTCGAAGTATGAACAAGAGCGCCAAAGCTCCTCCCCACAGGGCTGTCCCACTTTTTTTACAAATAACAAAATTTAATTTCCGTAAAAATAAAAAAAAAATGTCTGTACTGAGTCTCTGGCTACGGTCCTGTTTTCCGTGTCTGATCCTTTTGCATCGAATGGCATGGAATGGAATTATACATTTTGCTTGTTTTCGAGAAATATTTTCACATCGTGAGAGCGACTTTCGTTTATTGGTTAGAACGTTGGACTACGAAACAAAAGGTCCCAAGTTCTAATCTGGTTTAGTCAGACCCTATCAGCCACAATTCACTGTTGTGTTATTTTGTTGATCGGAGACAGAAACATGGAATTCCTCATTTTCCTCAATTATTGAAAAAAAAAATATTTTTGAGAATTAAATCAATCGAATCAAAGTCCAGGACATAAGAGATAGACATAGAGTTACATTGTGGGAATTTCAGTTTGATCCTTAAGTATTAGAGGTCAAATATTAATTTTAGGAGTTTCAAAAAAAGATTTTGGTTCACATAATTTTCCCGGGAAATTCACAAATTGCACCACGACTGCCAACACCCTCGATGTCCCTATCTCATTACTCCCCTGCACTTCGGTTTCCCCTCGATCTCATAGGGTAGTACGCCCAAGGAGGTGTTCAACGATTGGTGAATCCATGGGAACGATCCGACAGTTTAAGACAATGCCAGGAATATAGCCGTTGTTGAAGTTGCTCCAAAATTTATGAGAGAACTGACGTTTTATCTTCGAGTATTATAAACTCCAGATACAGATATTCGGTTAACCTCGACCTCCTTGGAGACGCCAGAGGATCGAGGTTTGGATTGAATACTTCATCTGCTCTCGGGTGGTACATATTCTTCAGGATGTGTCTAAGGTAGCTATATCGGTTGTTACTAATGGGTTTTGGAGCGCCCAAGAGGCCAAAGAACGTATGAGGTGTCGGTAATGGGTCGTTTGCACCCTTCGAATCTAATATTAACTCTAACTATTCACGAGTAGAAATTCAATTCCTTATTGAAAACCTACAAACAAAGATTTATCATCAATCATAAAAATCAACGCCACTTTTCGTTGTAATTTTATAACTCAAAAACTTTGTTCGGACTATTTAGTTTTAGTAGATGGTTTATGTGAAGTTTGCACAAAATCGGTCGAGTGGTTCTTCATTTACCAAAGCAAACATTATTGAAAATGTTACTATAAACGTGATGGTTTTTTGGATGTTAAGAGGGGGGTTTGTGGAAAATGTCGAAGGGTTTGATCGAGGAAAAACACGGAAGTTTCGTAGAGCTTAGCGTTTTCGGAGCAAAAAGATGGGGGTGTATTTTGAAAAAAAAAACGCGAAAAGGCGAGAAAACGCCGATTTTGGCAAAAGGAGCAAAATTGTGGAAAGGAATTCGGAGGAACGGTGGCGTTCGGAACGACGGTATTTGCGGGAACGCGAAGACGTGATTCGAAATTAGTCCGTAACGGAGCCCTTTTTTCGATCCTCTCTTTCATTTTCCAGGAAGAACGATAGGAAAATGTGACTTTTCGCAAAAATCGACAAAATTCTGACGTTTCACGTATTTCTGTGGCGAATTTTAACGCGGCTCCTTCAAGGTCGACGTTTTGGGTCTGAACGAGCGACGAGAAATGTCAAATCGAATTTGAATTTCGAACGGAATTACTCGAAAATCTTGGAATGGTCTAGAAAAACTGCGAGAAATATGAACGAGTAACCGATTTCGATCGATCGCTTGACGATATTCTGGAAATCGAAAGACTGAAATCATCCGAGTACTAAAAATCTTTATTTGGTACATAATCGGAGTTGATTCACGTAGGCAACGTGGCCGAGTGAGCTGAAACGTTGAATTGGGAATTATAGCTCCCGAGCATCGCGGGGCGGCATGATCAAATTTCGGAGCGTCCGAAATAGATTTCTCTTAAATTTTTTTCATTTTTACCCAATGTAAAACTTAAAGGAGCGGTACTCCAGTAAACGTATCTTGGGATTTGGATCTTTTCGTTAAGTTACGAAATCTATTATGAATATCCGTTCGATCGCACGGATTTTTGCATTAAAATTACTCAAAATATTCAAATATTAAGCAGAAAATTAACGGTCGAAAATGAAAAACCCCCAGCCGTTTGTTAATTCATGCTCAAAATGGAAAAACAAAAAATATTGTTTATCCAAGTGTTTTGGATAAAGTTTTAAAATAGCTAGCAAGTAATAAAATATATTTTTGTTTGAATAAATGAATTTGTTTTTCCAATTAAAATTTTTAATTAGGTATTTCACTTTATACGTAGCGAAGCACGTACGGGACCGTTAGTACATACATATATTAACACAATTTGTAGAGTAGTACTTTATGTGGCAAGTTAAAAAAATTGGTTCAAGCATTGACGTGAAGTCAGAAGCTTTTGCGCGTATGTTCTATTGTCCATTCTTCTGTATTGGACACCCTTAATCGAATTTACCATGGTAAATTATGTTGTCCATTCTCCTGTATTGGACACTCTTACTTCGAATTTACCACGGTAAATTCGAATTAAGTGTCCAATACAGGAGAATGGACGGCATAATTAACCATGGTAAATTCGATTAAGGGTGTCCAATACAGAAGAATGGACAATAGAACATACGCGCAAAAGCTTCTGACTTCACGTCAATGCTTGAACCAATTTTTTTTTCGTGATTTTTTTTTAATTTTCTGGAGGCGCGGTTCCTAAAATTTTTTTTTTCGTCATTTTTTTCAAATTTTCTAGGAGTACGGTTCTTACAGAATTTTAAACACGTCTTTGTGTTGATTTTCTACTACTAGTTACCAAGCTTCAATTCAATCGAATATTTATTTTTTGAGTTATCAAGGAAACAATATTCCAGGTGAATATAACTCGGAAACCGTTAAACCGATTATGCCCAAAAACGAACTCAACTCTCCCTTTCGGATACGCAACCTACCCTGAAAATTGCAAGTCCCTATCTCCTTTGGTTCGAAAGTTATCGAGGCAACGGTCACCCATCTACTGAACTCACACAAGAATGCTCGAATCTCCAACAATATTCAACCGATCGTATTAAAACTTGAAACTTGGCAGAAGAGTTAGGTAATGAACGCTCTTGCAAAATTTCAGCAATTTCAAACGTATAGTTACTGATATATAGAATTTTTTTTTTTATTTTCAATGATTTATTAAAAATTTTCTACAGATGCTATCCTCACCAAATTTCGCAAACATTTTCGCGTTGGCATTCTACATCTAATAACCATGTTTGAGTTCAATCGGTTCAGTATTTTTCGAGTAAATGAGGAACAAAAAACCACCAAATTTCAGAAAATTTCAGATGGCTATAACTCTGAAACCGTTTGGTGGATTATGCTCATAAACAAAGTCAAATGTGGCATTCATATGCAAAACATAACCTGAAATTTTCAAGCCGCTATCTCTTTCCGTTCTCAGGTTATCGTGACAAAAAAAATATTTTTTAATAATTTTTTTAAAATTTTCTAGCCATACGATTCGCCCAAAATTTCACAAACGTGCTTAGGTTCATATTCTACAACTACTCACCAAGTTTCAATTCGATCGGATTTATATTGGTTGAAAACAAAATTATTACTCGGAAACCACTGGGCCGATTATGCCCATTAACGAACTTGTCCGTCGTATTGCGATGCGCCACCCACCCTGAAAATTTCAAGTCGCTAGCTCTTTTCGTTCTCAAATTATCGTGGCAACGGACGGCCGGACGGCCGGACGGACAGAATCAAATTTGACCTCGGATTCTTCATCGGGGAGTCAAACTTGATCGTTTGAGACCAATTTCGTCAAAAAATTCGAAAGTTACAGACATTTGGGCAAAACTATAACGCGATGTTCCCCAGAACATACGCGCAAAAACAAGAAAGTCATGCTTTTGGTCCTAATAAAAGACTACTATAACACTGTTTGGAGAATTGGTTCGATCGATTTATATCATATTAATCCTAAATAATATATCGTACTAAGCAACATCAATCCGTTCAGTTAGTCTCATGTACGAAGATATCTATAACAAATAGTACAGAAAAAAGTTTCCACTTCCTGGAATATAGACCGGCTAGAAAAGAACTTATCTATGGCCTTCTCGAATATGCTTTCAGACGCGAAAACTTCGGAGGAAAATTCTCCAAGATGCTACTTCTACAAAATTCGATATGTTGTCGAACTTTATATTAGGCATAAAAAATGTATCGAACAAAAGCGTTACTTCGGAAGTCCCGAGAAAAGTTCCGTGATAAATTGAAACTTTCTTACTACTCCGGTTATTCTTGTATATGAAAAAAACACATTTTATCTACCTTGAACGTTGAGTTTTCATTCCCAAAATATTCAATTCAGAGTTAAGATTAGGGTCCCGTCCCTGATATCTTTCCTCTGTGGGCAGACTAATGATATATTTCCTTGATCTATGAAGGCCACCAGATGATATTTTAATTTTATGTAGTATATATATATTCTTTTGACTGAGAGCTGTATATGTGTTAGCAGAGGTTGGTGTAACGGGGTACCATACAATTCGACGTATGTAATATATCAAAATGCAGTCAGTGAGATCAGAGGTGTCATATCCAGACTGAATAATTTCTTGAACTTGATTTTCCGGCCATGTGGTAGTCTTGCAACAAGAATGAAAAGATAACATTTGAAGGAAATCCAGAAGACGTCAGGAATCGGCTAAATTACATGGTCGATAGATGCTTGTTGCACCTTGTTCCAAGGAAATTGCACTTCGTGGATTAGATGTGCAACAGTCTTCGGAACATGGTGTGGAAAGTCTACTCCTACGTCAGGCAAACAACCAGAAACATCCCTTACGGGACATATTCGGAACAACAACATCGATAAATCTGCTGTTGAAACGAACTGGCCACTCAATTTTAGAAAATTCAGTCAAATTTTTGAAAAATTCCAATAAATTGTACTTAGGAAGATATTATGAAGGGATCGAAATGTTCAAGAGAAATGTGGGAAAGCTCTGTGGACAGGGGCTTTGGCAGTCTTGTTCAAACTTTGACAAATCATATCTCCGAAAGTATTGGCTTCTCAGAAATGGGAATGATATCGCGAGTGTCCTAAATTTGGTTGGTGGTTGTCAGTGAATGGCAGTGAGTCTGTCTGACATTACACATTTAAAATTTAATTTTTTTTAGATACAGTTTCACCATAAAAGTTTATTGATATCTATATATATATATATATATTCTCAAATCTAACAAGCTAACACTTTAGGAGATATGATTTTTCAAAATTTCAATAATAAATCGTACTTCTATGTTTTCACAGAATGCTGTACTCTATGAATTATTATATAATCTGTGTTCACACATGTCATCTCATTTTACCATAAGAGACAATGTCAAATTTATTTCTGGTTCGTTATTCTTGATATAAAATAATAATAATAATAATAATAATATTTATTGATCCTTTGAGACAAAAATAATGTATAGGATAAGTCATAGGGTGGAGAAAAAAAAAAAAAAAAATTACATTAGCTTAGCACTATGACATCATTGAAGTAATCATTTACTGTATAATAACACTTGTTTAACATTGAGTTCTTAACAGTTTTTCCAAACTTGCTGGAATCAAGAGATCGAACACTGTGAGGCAAATGATTGTAGAGTTTGATACATTGATATGAAGGAGACATCTCAAACTTAGTTGTTTTATGCTTAGGGACAAATAGAGTTCTTTCACCTCTGGTACCATAGTTATGGAAACTAGACAACCGAACAATATTTTCCTCATTTTTTTTTACGTGTAAAAGACATTTGAAAATAAAAATGGAAGGTAAGGTTAGTATTTTACGCTGTATAAATGTGGGTCTACAGGATGAACGTGGAGGTATATTGAATATCAATCGCAAGATACGTTTCTGTAATATAAAAGCTCTTCCTACGTCCGAACAGTTTCCCCACAGTAGAATATTGTACGATAAGTGGCTATAGACCAAGCTGTAATAGATGTTTATGAGTGACTCTAGCGGAAGCAAGTTTTTCACCCTATTTATGGCATAGTAAGAACTGTTTAACTTTTTGCATACAGACTCTACGTGCAAGCCCCATTTCAAGTGGTTGTCAAGGTGAATGCCAAGAAATTTAGTACCATCCTTAGAAAAAATATGATTATTTAAATGGCCAAGCACCAGAATACGATCATTTTGCCCGATTGTGAAGTAAATACATTCGGTTTTATCTATGTTTATCATTAAGTTATTTTTATGACACCAGGTTACGAAACTTTCCATTAATAGCTGACACAAAGCCTGAAGCTCACCTAATGTTAGGGCGGAAACCACCACCGAAACATCATCAGCAAACAGACTCATCATAAACTTCCTTATTAGCGACGAAAAGCTTCCACATGCGAGCACATTCAGGAACATTGCTCTCAAATTAACGGGGAGATCATTGATGAAGAGAAGAAAAATAA
Source organism: Halyzia sedecimguttata (assembly GCA_937662695.2). NCBI lineage: Eukaryota > Metazoa > Arthropoda > Insecta > Coleoptera > Coccinellidae > Halyzia > Halyzia sedecimguttata. Next base: position 97,544,972 of record OW569412.2, on the reverse strand, counting down.
GAGGCCCAAGGACCGATCCCTGTGGTACTCCAAGACTCAGATCATTTTCGCCAGATACGCAGTTACCAACTCTCACAAAAATTGATCTACCCTCAAGATAGCTCCGGAGCCACTCCGAAAAGACACCTCGAAAACCCAAGTTGTAGCACTTGTCGAGTACGAACTGAATTGATAAACTATCGAATGCCCGCGACAGGTCAAAAAATAAACCGGCAACATGTAGACCATTGTCGAGGCATTCATAAACATAATCTACAAAGGAAACTGCAGCTGTCTCCGTTGAACGACCTGATCTAAAACCGTGTTGAGCATCATCAAGTATATTGAACCTATCAAGATACCCAACCATTCGGTTGAACACGACTCTCTCAAATACCTTAGAAAATATGCTCAAGATTGAAATCGGTCTATAATTAGTGATGTTATGTGGATGTTTTTCTTGAATATTGGAACAACTAGAGCTTTTTTCAAAATAGTGGGAAAGATTCCAGAACTTACAGAAACATTGACGCAATGAGCAAAATGTTTACAAATATCAGAGCTTATCAGCTTCAGAACCCCAGCAGATATATAATCAGCTCCTGCGCACCTATTATTCTTCAACATCTTAATTACATCAGCCACCTCGCACTCAATTACAGGATGAAAAAAAAAAGTTGTGTTCAGCATTGGTGACAAAGTGCACGAGGGAGATAAAGAGTTCTCATAGTAGGTACGCAGGGTTTTCTCTGTTACCGTTGAAAAGTAGTCAGCAAAAATTTTTGTCAATTCCACAGTATCACTGTGCAAGACACCATCAACGAGAAGCTCAATACATCTACTATTTCTGTCCTTTCGGCCAGTCAATTTATTTACCATGGACCATACCGTTTTGTTTTTATTATCCGATCTGTTAATAAGCTCATTATGAAATTTTAATTTGGTATTCCTGATTAACGAGTTATATTCATTTTTGGCCTTCTTGTACAAAAGATATGTGCTCTGACACTTTACATTTGAGTGTAACCAATGCAAATCCATTAGTTGACGTTTCGCCAGAACCACTTCCGGAGTGATCCAACTATTTACTTTGTGAGCGTTAGTGGGCAATTTTACCATCGGACAACATGACACAAAAGTGCTGTGAATCGCATCAACGAATGCTTGAAAACATTCATCAACATCAATGATGTTATAAATGGCATGAAAATCATAAATTGAGATATGATATACAAAATTGTTGAGATTTTGTTGACTCAAGTTTCTGATCAGCTTAGAACCACCCCGTGCATTTACTTGAAGTATGTAATTTAATTCCACCAATATAGCACGGTGGTCGCTCAAAAGAGGTTCAAAAACTTTAACATTGGAACCAGATATGTCTGCATTTGTTAAAACATAGTCTACCTTTGAAATAGATGTATGACCAGTAATGTCAGTGAATACTCGCGTAGGATCTTGTGACGAAGTCTTCAAATCAAAACAATCCATTAAGTCAACAAATTGCTTACGGCTAGCACTCTGAGTCTCCAGGAAATCCACGTTCAGATCACCACAAACAAAGATAACTTCAACAAGACTTGAACAGTAGCTCAGAGCATCTGATAGTCTGTCCAGAAAAACTTTGAAATCACCGGAACACGGCCGATAAACACCTATTATGCCTATCCGGAGCACACCGGACACCACAGTAATTCCGCATATCTCACAATGCATCTCCTCGGAAAATTGAGACACGCACAAACTTCTTGATTTAGTTCCAGTTTTAAGATATATCATCGAGCCCCCATGTGCTCGAACAGGGCGGCAATAATAGTCAGCCAACATATAACCAGGCAGAGCCATTGATTTCACACTCTCGGCACTGCACCAATGTTCAACGACACTCAATACATCGGGATCATTGTCATCTAGAAGTAATTCCATATTATCTAATTTATTTGATATACATTGGGCGTTTACCTGTAGAAGTCGCAATTTATCACCTTTACTAGGATTTAGTCCATTGGACGGTTCATCCTTTTGCGGTGAAAAAATCGATGAATATTAGCATTATTTGGCCAATTTGATCCATCCAATGCTTTTTCATATTCGGTGCTTGGAATAATAACCTTAAAAGATGAGTAACTCTCAGGATATCTCGAGATAATTTTCTCACACTGCACGGAAGAGAACTTCTTAATCAGAAATTCTTTTAGATCTTTATCCGTTGTTTCAGGTTTTAAATTCGAAACGTGGAATATGCTGAGCTTCCCTATGCCCTCAACAGCCACATTTTCTGAACAATTTCCAACAACTAGAGTTTCACTACGTTTTCGAGCCAATCTCCTACGAGAAACGACATTCCACTCATCACTATGTTTTGTTGTCCGAGTATCAACATTTTGCGAGCTCTGATGATCTTCCATCTGATTCTCCACCGCCACAACCGATTTATTCGGAACATTCTGTTTTGATTTCGGATTTTTCATCATTGGTATCACATTCACATTTGTTGAAGTTTTCGCATCCGCAACACATAAATGGGGAACACGAGTAGCATTAGAACCGCCAGGAAGGTCGGCTATCATATGGGATTCTGACTCACCACGCCTCGCCTCAGATGGTTTGTTTATGCTTTTATTTACCGTTTTTTCCACAAATTTATCAAATTCGGCATCCTTCTTCAGAATTTCACCTTCAAGAGTTGAAATTTTGAATCTTAGAAGAGAGTTATTCTCCATCAGCAATGAGTTCTTTGCTTCTAACTCGTAGATGATCTTCATTAGGAGCTCCTGTTGGGTAGACTCACTAGATATTATGTTGTTTTTATCCACAATGTCAGCCATCGGTTAAACATTACCGGCATTATAATCAGCGGCAGATGGTAAATCGCAATCACAGCACCTTTTAATTTTATTGGCACATCCTGGATGGTAGAATTTGTTACAATTTTTACATTTTATAGAACTTTTAACAATTGTTCTCTTGCAAGAAGCACATTCGGGAATTAACAAATGAAGAGACTCGCTCGACACAACCTTCTTATTCGACGACATATTGACTAATAAATACATCTCCTGTTCTAGAAAACAAAGTATGATTGAATGCAAAATGACTAATAAAATAACCTCAGCTATCGTAGAATTATGAGGATTATACTATATTATACTTTTAAGGTGATAATATAATGCCCGTGCATAATCCATATGATGAGGGAAATATATATTTTGGTAAGTTAATGGAATTGGGTTCAGAATATCTCCCGTATGTTCAGAGTAGATTTGAGGAATAATAATAATAATAATAATAATAATAATAAGTTCGTTCTTGGGTAGAATCGGTATGGTGGTTTCGGATTAATAATTTTTGTCACTCTTGTTTTTGGCGCTCTTGTTCCTCAGAACAGAGTGCTTATCAATTTGCCCAAATGTCTGTAATTTTCGAATTTTTGGCTGAAAATGGTCTCAAATGATTTGGTTCGACTCGCTGATCAAGAATCTGTGGTCGAAATCGATTCTGTCCGGCCATCCGTTAACACGATAACTCTCGAACGAAAGGAGTTAGAGAATTGAAATTTGCAGGGTAGGTTTGGAACGTAAATATCTCAGACTAGATCTTCAACGGGCGAAATCCGCCGAGCGGTTTCGGAGTTATGATTGTTTTTAGTAAAAACATTTTTCATGAATATTTCCGAAACAGATCACTCGATCTATCTGAAATTTAGCTTCAGATTGTAGAATAATGACATTTATACGCATGCGAAGTTTTATATTGATCGAATTGCCGTAAAATGTCAAAAAAAAACTATTTAATATTTAATTTTTTTTTCTACAATAACTCTCGAACAGAATGATTTAGGCAGTTGAAATTTTCGGAGTAGATTTGGAGTAATAAATATCTCGGTTGAGTTTGTTATTGGGCGAAATATGCTAGATGGTTTCGGAGTAACGAGAAAAAAATTTTTTTTTTTAATTACAAATTTCAAATTAAATTTTTTCTAAATACAGTTTCTCCATAAAAATCCATTGATATCATTTTCAACTCAATCAAGCTAATACTTTCGGAGATATGATTTTTCGAAATTTCAATAATGAATCGTACTTCTATGTTTTCACAGAATGCTATAATTATTCTATCTATGAATTATTATATGATCTGTGTTCATACTCGTACATGTCATCCTGTTCTTTAAGAGAGAGTCAAATTCATTTTGCTATTTTAATTTGATTTCTTCCATGGTCCTCATTCTAAGATTGCTCATTTAATCTTGATAAATAACAACAAATCTTGTTAAATTTTGAACAAGAGCGCCAAAGCTACTGTCCACAGGGCTTGAACTAATTTTTTAATGACACTTCTGAATTTAATTTCTTTCATGATGCAGTTATATCATAAGAATACATTTATATGATTCCCAACTCTGAGAAACCAATACTTTGGGAGATATGATTTGCAAAGGTTTTTAAACTAACTACCGCGCTTTAATTCGATCAGACCAGTATGTTTTGAGTTATTGGGAAAAACATCATTTCAGATGGCAATTACTTTGAATCCACTCGGTAGATTTTGCCCATTAACGAACTTAATGGGCGCATTTGGACTCCAAACCTATGAAGATTTCAACTCTCTAATTCATTGCGTAATCCTGCTGACGGCCGGACAGAATCATTTTTGACCACGGATTCTTCATCAGTGAGTCGAAACTAATCGTTTGAGACCATTCTCGGCAAAATATTCGAAAAATACAGATATTTGGACGAATTGATAGGCGCTCTGTTCAGATGAACAGCGCCAAAAAGTTGAAGAATTTATTATTTCAACGCCTTCAACTTCGAGTTTTAATTACCAAAATATTCAATTCAGCCTTCCTGCTGTATTTTCTCTAGGCGGCCATGGCAAAAGATTCACATGGGTCGCTTCAAAAAAGTTTAAACTAACTCTGGCAACATGAGGTCGAGCATTATCTTGCTGAAATATTGGATTCTCGAGCCGGTTAAGGTAAGGGAGAACATATGGCTCCACTATTTCTTGAAGGTAACGCAGTGCTTTCATGTAACCTCGAATAAAGACTAAAGGTGACCTACTTGCATGTGCAATAGCACCCCATGCCATAACGGCTACTGTCCGGTGTACATGACGCTCAATATCGAACTGAGGTTCATGTCTTTCTCCCCGACGTCGTCTAACCCTTCTTCGGCCATCATGTGCACCCAAGGAGAATCGAGATTCATCAGAAAAGACGACCTGATGCCATTCCACATTCCAATGTTAACGTTCTCTGGACCACTGTAATCGTTACCGGCGATGCTCCACCGTCAGAGGTAATACAAGATGGGGTCGATAATGCTGCAGTCCAAAAGCCCTTATCCGGCGGTAAACCGTTCGGACAATTACAGGATGGCCTTGTTCTCCTAACCACTCATCAGCCAAAGATCGAGTTGTCGCAAATCGGTCTCTAATAGCCATAAGTCTTAGACGTCGATATTGAACTTCATTTGTGCCCCTTCGACGTCTGGTGCATATTCTCTTTGATTTTGGGCATTATCACACCACGCTCGACAATATCTCATAACAGTTGTTGGATTTCTGTTCGTACGGTTAGCGATTTCTCGAAATGACAACCCCGCCTCCCGTAGACCAATAATTCGACCTCTTTCAAATTCACTCAGATGGCGATAAATTCCGCGTACACGTGCGCTAGGCATTTTAACAACAACTAAACATCGACTTTGGTTCTCCTCGAACAGCTGGTTTGTTCTAAAATTTAAAAAATTTGCAAAAAACGACTACAATATATACGTAACAAAAAATGTTTACATGAAAAATCTTCACGATTTTTTTCTCCAAATTTTAATCATTTACTCCTGGCTATACCATCTATGTTTTACCAAAAAAAAAAAACAAAATTTAAACAGCTCCTTCTGGGTGTTGCAGTTTCTTTGTCAGTTAGTTTCTACTTATACACTAGAGGATATTTTTCAATAATGTACATCAGGACGGATTTGTTCAATAATGCATCTGATCAAATATTTACCTCATTTTTCCCTCTGGACTTTCCTTCAATCCAACACCTTCAATATGAATAATTGTTGAGGGAACGGGAGCCAATAAAGTTCAGTTTATTGATCTTTCTACACGTTCAAGCACTTTTTCCTGGAACGCATAACTTTTTGGCGCTCTAGTTCCTCGGAACAGAGTGCTTATCAATTTGCCCAAATTTCTGTAACTTTAGAATTTTTGGCTGAAAATGGTCTTAAACGATTTGGTTCGACTCACTGATCAGGTATCCGAGGTCGAAATCGATTCTTTCCGGCCGGTCCGGCCAGCTGGCCGGCCGTAGGCACGATAACTCTCGAACGATAGGAGTTAGAGGATTGAAATTTGCAAGGTGGATTTGGAGCGTAAATATCTCGGACAAGTTCGTTAACGGGCAAAATCCATCAAGCGGTTTCGGAGTTATGGCCGATTTTGGTAAAAACATTTTTTATGAATATTTCCGAAACCGATCACTCGATCTATCTGAAATTTAGCATCAAATTGTAGAATCATGACCTTTATGCGCATTTGAAGTTTTGTATTTATCAGGTTACAGCAAAGGGTAAAAAAAAATTTTTTGAAAATTTAAAAAAATTTTTCTACAATAACTCTTGAACGGAATGAGCTAGGCAGTTGAAATTTTCAGAGTAGGTTAGGGATATGGATATCTCGGTTGAGTTCGTTATTGGGGAAAATAGGCCAGATGGTTTCGGAGTAATGAAAAAAAAATTTTTTTTTAAGTAGCAAATTTCAAATTCAATTTTTATTTAAGATGCATTTTCACCATAAAAATCCATTGAGAACATTTTTAACTCCAACAAGCTAATACATTCGGAGATACTTCAATAATGAATAGTACTTCTATGTTTTCACAGAATGCTATAATTATTCTATCTAAGCTTTATTATATGCTCTGTATTCATACTCGTACAAGTCATCCTGTTCTATAAGAGAGAGTCAAATTCATTTCGGCTATTTCAATTTGATTTCTTCCATGGTGCAGTTCTCATTCTCAGATTGCTCATTTAATCTTGATAAATAAACTATTATTTTAATTGAATTTCCTTTATGATGCAGTTCTATCATAGGAGTACATTGATATAATTCACAACTCTGAGGAACCAATACTTTTGGAGATATAATTTGTCTGTTTGAACTAGAGCGCCAGAAAGCTCCTGTCCACAGGGCTTGAACCAATTTTTTTAATGCTGGCTCTCAAATTAATTCCATATTGATTTTGGAACGAACGGGTTGGTTGCGATTCATTTGAATTATATAAATATAATCGCAACGAATTCGATGTTAACTTCATACCGGATTCACTTGGTAGTTTGAAATTCGGACTTGTAATTAAACCCATATTTATTTTATGAATGTGAAAGTGGGTTTGATTTTCGAACGGAATTCCTTTAGGTATATGGTTCCAATCAGTTCAATTCGCTTTTGGTTAAAATATAAAGTGGAACCCATTCATTATAGCCTTCGTAAATACAAGCCATGCACAAGAAACAAGGATACCTAAGACTCTACGCATACGTAATCATCAACATGAAGAATTTATAGGTTGATAAATTTCGTTACGGTTTATTATGTGGAATATGATGTCATGATGACATCGTAAATTTTTCCGGCTCATTTTTCCATTATTTTATACGATACAAAGTGAAACATCTATCTATGGGAGATGATAGCCCTAAATAAGGGCCCTGTAGCAGTCTTCGAACATCTGAAGTTCTGAATAATCATCGCTTGGACTGTCAGACCTGGTTTTGAAAGAGACCCTCCTGGCCTTACGAGCAACATTTTCCTTTTCGAATTCAAATATTGAAGGGAACAAGAAGGAATATTTTTGAAAACTAGCGGAGGTGATTCTTCTCCAAGAGAACATATGCGCCTACAGAGAATTATATTTGTGAGAGGAGACTTTTGAAAGGTTATGTAGTATTTATAATTTGTTCGTTCTTCTCCTCTTGTCTTTTCATTTTTCAGGAGTTTCGGGTACCTTGGAGAAACCTCTCCGTTTTTTGACGAAGGAGTCCATATTGAAGAAATAAATATCAATATTTTTAAATTGCAGTAAATTTTGTGAACAATAGTTACAAATCACGACACTCACGGGGAGACAGGGTTTTTTTGCTGAGGTTTTTCCCTAAGCTCTTGTATCATACGTCGAATTGTATGGTACCCCGTTACACCAACCTCTGCTAACACATATACAGCTCTCAGTCAAAAGAATATATATATATATATATGTGGAATATTGCGTTGAGCGAGTTCAAATGAGGTTTTTGAGTGATATTTATTGATTCAGTGTAAATACGGCGGAATAGATTATCACAATGCCTCATCGATGTAGTGAATCAGGATTAAGTAGAATTGTAAGTCACAAAATGGGTAATGGTCAATTTAAACATTTCCAAAGGACCCTTATTTATACATGGAATGGGTCATTCCTACACCGACGAATGGATATTTCCTATACAGGGTGTTTTATTAGACCTGGAAGTAAAAATCTGAATTTCTGAGTTCTAGTCTATACGATTTCGGTATATGAACATTTTGATCGTCTGAGATGATGATACCTGTCAAATTTGAAACACCCCTAAACGTATTATTTGAAGTTAAAATTAAATCTCTCTCGACAATTTATTACACCAGTTATTACAAGTTATTGGCGCTCTTGTTCCTCGGAACAGAGTGCTTATCAATTTTTCCGAATGTCTGTAATTTTGGAATTTCTGGTCAAATTCGTAGTCAAATTCGATTCTATCCTGTCGGTCCAGCCGTTAACATGATAACTCGCGAACGGAATGAGATAGACAGCTGAAATTTTCAGAGTAGGTTTGGGAGATAAATATCTCGGTTGAGTTCGTTATTGCGCAAAATCGGCCAAATGGTTTCGGGGTAACAAAAACATTTTTTTTTTACATTACAATTTCAAATTAAATTTTTTTCGAGATGCCGTTTCATCATAAGAATCCATTTGAATCATTTTCACTTCAACAAGCTAATACATACGGAGATATGATTTTTCAAAATTTCAATAATACACCGTACTTCTGTCTTCACAGAATGCGAATTCTATCTGCCTGCCTTCTATCTGTGTTCACTGTTCGTCCATGTCATCTGATCTACCAGACATGTTTATTTCAGTTCTAGAACACAAATTATAATATAACGCAAAATAACCAATTATAGAGTAATAATACCTATTTTATATACCCTATATACCCTTGGATAATCCATATGATGATATCAGAAAACAAAACTGGAATATTGGTACCAATCGATATAATATAATTTTCAGAGTAGATTTGAGGAATGAATATCTCGGATAAGTTCGTCATTTAAATTTAGTTTCTTTTATGATGCAGTTCTATTATAAGAATCCATTGATATCATTCTCAACTCTGAGAAACCAACACTTTCGGAGATATGATTTGTTTTTAAATGGTTTATAGTCCTTATGAGCTGCCAGCACCGCCTGTCCAATTTCAAGCTTTTTCCGGTCACTTTTAATGCCAAAATGCATTGTAAATTGTCTTCCATTTCTCTACTCTTCATACACTGAATTATAAATATGAAGGAATTTTCAATTGGCACAACCTCTTGTATATTGTTCTCTTACATCAAACTAGCTTACTCCAAGAACATATAATTTATTATCATATATACAGGGTGAGTCTTTGAGTTGTACATTCATTTTAACCATAGATTCCTCCCATCAAATAAAATACTTTTTTCATTTACAATTTCTCTAAATTCGGCTCAGCTAAAAAGTTATAACGTTGAAAAATTTCACAATGTGCTAATACACTCCTGCATATAAATTATCTATGAAATTAATGTTTTTATTTCGATTCGGATACAAACGCCACTGAAATAGGTAATCTTTCAGAATTTCTAAATCTGCAGATAGATTATTTTCTTTACTTTGGAAATCAGAATGACGAAATGCAAGGGCAATGTCATCAGCGTATATGAATTTTTCGGAGGAAGTAGCAGGAATATCACACAGATATGAATTGAAAAGGAGAAGTGCTAAAACTGATCCTTGTGGGAGATTATTATTGAAATTACTACTATTTTTATCAACAAAAACACGAAACCTTCTATCTGTCAACATATTTTCGAGTAGACGAACCATTTTTCTACACTTTAAATGGTTACAAGGTTTGAAAACCAAATCATCTTCCCAAATTGTGTCATATGCTGCCGACAAAGACTAAGAACCTGATCACAACGATTCCTATTTTTCCTGAAGCCTCCCTGGCAATTCTGTAGAACGTCTTCTGCAGACGATTCAATCCTAAATAGAATCAATCTTCTTGGTGAAATTGATCTGAGTGCAGAATATTATATTTTTGCCGATGACACAGTCTTGATATTTATTATAAAATGACCTCAAAAGTCTACAGACAAAAGTTAATAAGAATTTATCTGAATTTTACAAATGGCTGTGTCGAAACAAACTGGTAGTGAATGAGAATAAAACAGTGTACATGACCTTCAAACCAAAGCGAAAAGAAAAATCACCTATTAATCTCGACTTCACGATAAATGGAAAAAACATTAGAAAAGTAACACAATACACTTACCTTGGCTTGGTTATAGATGAAAATTTGAACTGGGAAAAACATTTTGACATGATCTTTGGTAAACTGGCTGGATTAATAGCCTGCATGAAAAGAATGGGCAACTGTTTTGACGTGAAGCACAAACTTTTGGTGTACAAATCACATATTAAAAGTGTCTTAACATATCTACTGCCAATTTTAGGAAATACCACGAAGTTTAATATAAATCGGCTTCAGAAGTTACAGAACAGAGCAGTGAAAACTATTTTTAATCTCAAAATTGAAACAAGAACAAATCTACTTTATGAACAATACCCAATTTTGCCAATTAAACAACTCATAAAACAAGAGCTGTGTGCGTTGGTTTTCAAAATAAATAATAACTTACTGAAAACCAAGGTCTGCTTTGAACAGTTTTCACACGACTATGAAACAAGACAGAGGGCAAATTTACCTTAAATAAAAACATCCGTTCAAACTATGGCAGAAGAAGACCAAGCTTCATAGGACCACAACTTCATAACGAACTGCCAAAAACTATTAGATTATCTAAGACGTTCCATTCTTTTAAAAAAAATTTGAGAACTTATCTTGAAAATTGTTAAATTTATTTTAGTCTTTACTATAAATATAAATATTAATTTATGTATAAGAAATGTATATCTGTGATAACAGCTTATGTTGATTATCAGTATTATCAATAAATAATAAATAAATAAAAAATAAATAAATTTGGCAGTACTTAGAATGAATATTTGAAACATGTTTCAGTGAAGTTGTGACATGATTCAGATTGCTTGTGAATATATTACTCAACCTGCACTGAGGTTCTCCTCTGAAGTTGCCAATAGTGTGCATGTGTCTTCTTAGATTACAATAACTGGTTAGCAGTCCAATGGCAGATCTTATTTGATCTATGCTCAGCCTGAGGAGATCTTTGGTAGGTGAGAGATTGTCTTCCCCCAGTATTTCCACTTAATGTGTCTCAGGCATGAGGAAAGATTCCAGAATCTAGTCTGGTGTTGTTTACCCATCCACTCAGACACGAATCCACAGGACTGGTCGAATTGCAAATTTGTAATGTCCAGCTTTTCACTACGTAATTAGCCAAAGGATCGATGAAATAAACGAGGAGACCAACACATTTGCCATGAAAGGAGCACAAACCCCATTTATTGGCCCGAAGCCCTCCTCTGGGGTTGGTAGATACAGCTACAAAAGTGAATTTCAGATGAAAGAAGAAACTGAAAGAGGTATTTTCTGGAGATCTCTTCCCGGAATGTGTCACTCCAAAAATTCCTCCGGAACTTTGATACTGTCAGATCCAAGAAATACTTGGGCCTCAGTAGGAACACGCTGCACCTCCTCACTGGTTTCCCCACAGCGCACTGCGGCCTTAGGAATCATATGATGAGATTCGGGCTAGCAGAAACTGACGAGTGCAGATTCTGTTGGGAGGAGGATGAGACTCCTGATCACCTGATAACGGAATGCCTCGCCATCTCAAACCAACGCAAGGAATGCTTTGGGCAAGGAATCTGTAGGAGCGAAGACGTAGCCTCCTTGAAGCCATCCCAGATACTGGAGTTCATCAGAACTCTGAAACTGGAAGGCGAACTGTAGATGGTAATGACATCGGCTATTTTCATGTTGTTTTTGAAACCTGTTTCGATAAAAGTGGAATAGACTAAGAACCTGATAGTAACAATTCCTATTTTTCCTGAAGCCTCTCTGGCAATTCTGTAAAACGTTTTCTACAGACGATTCAATCCTAAATAGAATCAATCTTTCTAAAATTTTAAAAGGAACACTCAACAGACTAATGGGTCGATAACTGCTAGTATCGGAAGAATTCTTTCAACGTTTTGAAATGCCTTAGACATTTGCTTTGCGGAATTCAATTGGAATATTTCCAGTATTTAGTATATTATTATTGAGTGATAATAACCAAGACAATACCCTTTTGCCCAAGTGAATTCAGGATGAATTACATGAAATCCTGCTGCTTTTCGAGATTTAGTACATTCAATTGCAGATTTTGATTAATCGAAGTTGAATGGATTCGAGATAGTCTACATATGAAGATGATGTCCCAAATTTATGCAAATTATACTTCATATTTTGTAATTTTGTTCCCTTCGGGAAATTATCATCGTCCAGTCCGATGGAATCGTCTGAGACCATTTCCAGTTGAAAGTTTGCCAAATATAGTCATTCCGGCATAACCATCGATAACTTTATCAAGGTTCACAGACGAAACTTCAAAATATTTCTTGCCCAACGAAAATGGTTCTGCTTGAGAATTCTCAGTACATATGTTCTACGAATGTTTTCCCTAGACGCACCGAGATGGAATCGAGTTCATTCTGGCATGAACTGATGCATGTCAGTTCACGGAACCTAATTGCGTTTCTGGATTCCTTTACTGCAAACGTGCCACGTACGTTATTTGAACATTTCAATACATATTTATTTCTCCCAATATCCTTCCGCCCAACATAATATCGATTCCTGTTTCGTGTCCAAGTTAAGCATGAGCAGCGACCCATGACGCGAGGACAAATAACGTAAACTGTAGTTCATCTGCAAATTCAATATGCTTGTCTCCCGTGACCGGCTTTTTGCTACTTTTAGTCTAGTCAACAAGTGCTTTTTAGGTCAAAATTATTGCTTATTCTCCGAAAATTATGATTGAGGTGTTTTTGAGAAAATGCTAAGCTCGCTCGCAAAAATTGCAATAGTTATACACAATTGAGTGAGAAAAAAGAAGGGGGTTTGGTTTTTCACCAATATCTGGAAAACTATCTGAGATCATTCAAATTTGAAAACAGATTCAAGAAGAGGAGGAAATTTCCTAAAAAAAGTCCCAACTCCCGAAACTAGGACCAATATTTATAATTTTTCCAGCCGGTTGAAAATACTCCCGAAAACGGGTACTCCGGCTTGCGTAAGCCTCGCCCCCTTCGGACCTTTCATGAATAAATATTATTTAAACTTATTGAATATGAAAATAAAAAATTGAAAAAATTCAGGCGTCTGCAGGATAGATCGATGAACAATAATCCGAGTTTATCGCTAAATCGCAAAAATGTTTATCGCTACATTTCAATTAGTTATCCATTAGTTAATCAACAATTTTTTCTAGCACGAACATCAACATTGCAAGTGCGATCATTGTTAAACTATTAATCAGAGAATTTTTCCTTTCGCGGAGCTATTTTTCAAAGGTCTTGGAATATATTCCCGTTGGAATATTCGAAAAATTGTTAATTTCCGTTTTTTTATTAACAATATACTTAGGTGAAACATTATAAAGCTCCAATTATGTTTTCAGTAATAATATATAACAAGAGTTTTTGAAAACTTGTTGCCAGGCAATAGTCACGAGAGCCCGCAGGGCTCGAGTGGCTATTTCCAAATGGCAACAAGTTTGAACAACATCTGTCAAATTATTTTCTAATTGATGGAACTCTCTAGTTATTATTTGAATAGATCATTATTTGATTCACAAACATTTCTGAGACAATTAGGTAATTATTTTGACAACTATCTGACATTTGCTAGGCAAATAAAAGCCACAATGATTATTCCCAAGAATAATCACAAGAGATTTATTTCAACTATAATGATGACATAATTGGATGAAACTTACCCTTGTGACAAATAAAGAAGCATTTTATTGGTTTCAAGACACATCAAAAAATAATCAAAAGAAAATTTTAAATTATCTCAACACAATTATAACAAATTTCTTAATAATAAGAGATAATAATTATTAAAAATCATTCTTAAGTAGTTTCTGATCATAAGAAAATCGATCAATAGTAATATTATAAATTAAAGCTTTATAATTTTTCACTTAAGTAAATTGTTCATAACAGAACGAAAATCAACAATTTTTAAAATTTTCCAATAGGAATCTATTCTTGGACCTTTGAAAAATTCCTCCACGAAAGGAAAACATCCTCAGATTAACAGTTTAAAAATTATCGTACTTGCAATGTTAATGTTCGTGCTAGAAAAAATTGTTAATTAACTAATGGATAACTAATTGAAAAATCGCGATACACATTTTTGGACCATGGATTATTGTTCATTGATCTATCCTGCAGTCGTCTGAATGTTTTCAATTTTTTATTTTCATATTTAATAAGTTTAAATAATATCTATTCATTAAAGGTACGAAGGGGGCGAGGATTGCGCAAGCCGGAGTACCCATTTTCGGGCGTATTTTCAACCCTCTAGGAAAATTATGAATATTGGTCCTACAGTTCCAGCAGTTCGGATTTTTTATTAGGAAATTTTCTCCTCAATTTGAATATTTTTTCAAATTTGAATTACCTCGAATAGTTCTTGATATATTGGCAAAAACTAAAGCTCCTCCTTTTTCCCCCTTAATCTATATTTATAAAAGAAAGTCGTGTTAGTTACTCCACTTATAACTCAAGAACGTCTATACCGATTTGGCTCAAAATTGGTGGGGAGGTAGCTTAGAACCAGGAGACGGACATAGGATACTTTTTTGTGTTATACAGGGTGTTTTTCTTTTAACGTCAATTAAAACTTGCTGTTTTTCCTGCCATAATCGTACAATTTTAGTCATGTGTGTTTAATAATAAACTTTCGAGGCATACACCATCGAAAAGAAAGCATTACTATACAGGGTGTCCTTTTTCTCATGGCACAATTGTACGTGATTGAAGTGATTTGTGTCACAAACAAAGCATTAACTAAATAGGTACCTTGGATGGATTCTCATAATGTATTCGTCCGAAATCTCCATACAGGGTGTTCTTCTTTTAATGTCAATTGCAACTTGCTGTTTTCCATGCCACAATCGTACAATTTCATTCATTTGTGTTAAAAAATAAACTTTAGAGGGATCCATCATTGAAGATAAATCATTACTGTACAGTGTGTTTTTTTTCTAATTGCACAATTGTACGTTCTATTATTGAGACATAAAGGGATTGTATAGAAACGGGGAATATAAACTATCTATATTTTATGACAAACGTGTATAATAAAATCTAAAATCTGCTTATTTATTGCCTCTAAGGCGGAACAGAGTTCGCTGGGTAGGCTAGTTGTTTATAACTATTGCAATTTTCGCAAGTGGCATTAGCATTTTCTCATAAACTATCTACATGCCATTCAGAATCAATTGATACCTCAATCATAATTTTCGGAGAATTTTTTGACCTGAACTCCACGTACGTTATTTGAACATTTCAATACACATTTATTTCTCCCAATGTCTTTCCGCCCAACATAATATCGACTCCTGTTTCGTGTCCAAGTTAAGCATGAGCAGCGACCCATGACGCGAGGACAAATAACGTAAACTGTAGTTCATGTGCAAATTCAATATGCTTGTCTCCCGTGACCGGCTTTTTGCTACTTTCTCATGCTGGAAAGCCCTCGTCTGCATACAAAACATCGGGAAAAGGATCGGGAATTGTAACACATCCTCGCCTTGGGCAGGGTCCGATTTGGAGCCTCGGACCATTGTCCAATCGATTAATATGGGCCAGAAACCGTGATCGTGATGAAGTGATATCGGATTCTGGGCATCGGACTGCCCCGAGGGAGCTGAAGAACAAGCCGCCATGTATATATCCAAGTGTGAAATATCACAAGGTCGGGTAGAATATCAATATTTTCTATGAATATTATTAAATGAACTGAGGGGGTTCGAATCTCGTGAGGAAAAGGGAGGGAATCATAGTTTTAACCGACCGCAAAAAAGGGTTCCCTTTTTGTTTATCAATTTCCCAGGAAACACCGACCTCGCCAGGAACTCTCTGAGATGTCACATTCGGGCATTCTAATTGATAATCTCAATCAATTCAAGTTCTATCCTTAGAAGTATTATGCATTTATTCAAACTGCTGTAAATCAGGTTAAAATAGACCGATTGGGTCGAAATTGAGGGAAGATGATAGGGTGGTATTGTTTTTCCGATGTGCGAAATTGGGTGTCATTCCAAGAATTTTCGACCAAAATAAACAATGGGATATCGAATGAGGCGAACTGTGGCTAATTGCCAATAACTAAAACAAGACACACGCTGAAATATTTATTGGTTTTAACCATCAACAAATATTCTGCGTGGCCAGGCTTGATCACAACATCGCTCAGTGTTCCCCAAAGAGTAAAGTATCATTCAGGAGCAGACACAAACCCAGGGTTCCATGGTTATTAACAATAATCAGTGTGACTTAGCCAAACACACTGACGGCGTTCTAGGAAACTTATATCCATCGGTGGAGAACTGGTAGGGAAAGAAACCCACCAGCGCCACCTATGTAGAATCCTTACGAACTCGGACCCTCTGCGATGAAGAAACCTTGAGCGATGTTCAGCTACGTTCATTCTTTTGCCGCTATTGGCAATTAGCCATAGTTCGCCTCATTCAATGTTCACTGGTTTTTGGTTTATCTAACCAAACTGAACCGGGCGTTTGCAGTCCATAAAGGTTGCTTCACAGGTAGATGGCGTCGCCATTCCTTGACCATCTAACGCCAAAAGACTGAACGTCGCTGAACATCGTTCAAGGTTTCTTCAACGCAGAGGGGCTAGTCATCCCACAACTTCCAAATTTTCAATGCGATACCCTCTATACTTTGTCATTTTTGAATTTTTTCTAATATATCATTTAATGAATGAATTTTTGGCATAAAACGTACGCATTCCACAAATAAATAATATTCTGTGTCCATGATATTTTGTTATTTTTGCAAGCCTTGAAAATGCGCCTATTTGCCTAAAAAATAAATCAAAAACGATTGCTAAGATAAAATATAGACATGAACAAGCCCTGTGGACAGGAGCTTTCTGGCGCTCTAGTTCAAACAGACAAATTATATCTCCGAAAGTATTGGTTTCTCAGAGTTGGGAATTATATCAATGTATTCATATGATAGAACTGCATCATAAAGGAAATTCAATTCAAATGATAGTTTATTTATCAAGATTAAATGAGCAATCTGAGAATGAGAACTGCACCATGGAAGAAATCAAATTAAAATAGCTGAAATGAATTTGACTCTCACTTATAGAACAGGATGACATGTACGAGTATGAACACAGATCATATAATAAAGCTTAGATAGAACAATAATAACATTCTGTGAATACATAGAAGTACGATTCATTATTGAAATTTGGAAAAATCATATCTCCGAAAGTATTAGCTTGTTGGAGTTGAGAATGATATCAATGGATTTTTATGGTGAAACTGCATCTTAAATAAAAATTGAATTTGAAATTAGTTACTTGAAAAAAAAATTATTTTTCGTTACTCCAAAACCATCTGGCCTATTTTGCCCAATAACGAACTCAACCGAGATATTAATCTCCCTAACCTACTCTGTAAATTTCAACTGCCTAGCTCATTCCGTTCGAGAGTTATCGTAAAAAATTTTTTTTTGAATTTTCAAAAATTTTTTTTGACACTTTGCGGTAACCTGGTCAGTACAAAACTTCACATACGTATGAAGGTCATAATTCTACAATTTGATGCTAAATTTCAGATAGATCGAGTGATCGGTTTAGGAAATATTCATAAAAAATGTGTTTTAATAAAATCGGCCATAACTCCGAAACCGCTTGATGGATTTTGCCCATTAACGTACTTAACCGAGATAATTGCGCTCCAAACCCACCTTGCAAATTTCAATCCTCTAACTCCTTTCGTTCGAGAGTTATCGTGCCTACGGCCGGACAGAATGAACTTCCACCACGGATTCTTGATCAGTGAGTCGAACCAAATCGTTTAAGACCATTTTCATCGAAAAATTCGAAAATTACAGACATTTGGGCAAATTGATAAGCACTCAGTTCCGAGGAACTAGAGCGCCAAAAATGGGTTCAAGCCCAGTGGACAGGAGCTTTCTGGCGCTCTAGTTCAAACAGCCAAATTATATCTCCGAAAGTATTGGTTTCTCAGAATTGGGAATTATATCAATGTATTCTTATGAAAGAACTGCATCATAAAGGAAATTAAATTCAAATAATAGTTTATTTATCAAGATTAAATGAGCAATCTGAGAATGAAAACTGCACCATGGAAGAAATCAAATTAAAATAGCTGAAATGAATTTGACTCTTTCTTATAAAACAGGATGAAATGTACGGGTATGAACACAGATCATATAATAAAGCTTAGATAGAATAATTATAGCATTCTTTGAAAATATAGAAGTACGTACGATTCATTATTGAAATTTAGAAAAATCGTATCTCCGAAAGTATGAGCTTGTTGGAGTTGAAAATGATATCGATGGATTTTAATGGTGAAACTGCATCTTAAATAAAAATTACAGTCATTTGGGTAAATTGATAAGCACTCACTTCCGAGGAACTAGAGCACCAAAAAGTGTAATTCCCTTTCCGGGATTTGAGCCCGCCTTCTCTCGTTCCGAAACCGAAAGCCCGACTGACTAGACGAAACGGCTATCGGGCTCCTCGTACGATCTTGTCGATCTCCGGTATTAGAATAAAACGTCGGTACTTATCTGGGATATATATTCTTAATTTTCACTTTTCGACATAAAATCGCCACATGGGGGTTTATTTGACGGTTTTTTACCCTTGTCTCTCTGAGTCGATTTTGACGTTTCTCGAACCAACTATAAGCAAGGAATTAGACAATGTCATGTCTCAGGAAAATAAGTTGACATTATGACAATTCATACATACAATAATTATATAATTCTGTGAAAATGTTGAAATACGATTTATTATCTAAATTTTGAAAAATCATATCTCCGAAAGTATTAGCTTCTTAGAGTTAAAAATCATATCATTGGATTCTTATGGTATAACTGCTTATTGAAAAAAAATTAATTTGGACTTTGTTGTGTAAAAAAAAAATTTTTTTTGTTAATCCGAAACCATCTGTCCGATTTTGCCTAATAACGAACTTAGCCGAGATATTTATCTCCCAAACCTACCAGTTGTGCCAGCGATACCGACAGCATTTTTTCGAGTAGACATATTGGCTACTAATTTTCAAACATCAACTACAAATAATGGTCCAAATCCTTCTTATTTCAAATGGCACACCCGGTATTTCTATATCTCGTTGAACTTAAAAGAATTAATTTTGAAACTATTTTCATAAGGTTTTCCTACACTTAACCCTGATAGTTTTTCAGCAATTTTCGACCTTTATTTGTAGTTGATGCGTGAAAATTAATTATGATAACTCATGCAGCCAATAAGTCTACTTGAAAAAATACTGTCTGTATCGCTGGCGTAACTGGATTCTTCATTAATTGCTATTTAAAAAGCCTCCATATTTTCAATTTTTCGAAATTTTCTCGTAAATGATTCTTCTAAGGTTTAAAGTGATCTGAAGAAACTCATCAATATTTGAGCTTGCCATTCCATTTTTGAGATCAAATACAGGGTGTTACATTTAAAAAATGTAAATTTGGTCTATATCTTCGTTTTCGAACACCCTCTATATATGAACCTAATTATAAATTGTGCTTTTGAACACCGTACACACATCAATAAAAAATATTCTCAAAATATCTTCATTTACTCCCTCAAAACGAGCTCCACGTCTGTGGTGGGCCACTCGGTATATTTTATATAATTTTGGTCGTTTGTTTGTCATTGTGGACAATCGGGACCTTTACTGACGTGCGTATATACAGTATGTCGTTTGCACAGATAAAGATGATTGCTTGATACGTACGCGTACCTTAACAGTGTGAAAACTGGTGAATACTCTATGGAATAATGATCGATTTTATTGCACTTACAGAACTGGTCGAATGCTTCATTTTAAGCAACTGACATTCAGGTCGTCATTTGCATCCAAGCATAAAATTAATATATTTTCGGTACAAGACCAGTAAGAGGTTCGAGAAGGTGATATGTAGCACGATTTCCACTACATAATTCAAAGTTCCGACTACGCCGATCTATGGGACATGCACTGTTTAGAAACTGGCTTCAAAGCGGGAATCTCCCGGATCCCGCACACGTATTGCATTCACGCAATAGACCAGCACTCTTAAGCATCCGCCCTTAAATCAACCTCAAACTAGGAGCCGAGGAGAATAATATTGCGCCTCACCGACCGGATCGTCGCCGAATAAATTTTCCGATTCTCCAGAGACACAACCAGATTCCTCCCGAATTTATCTTTGCTCTCTTGGAATTCCTTTGAAGGCTCCGGTTGAAAGAAGCTCCTACTTATCATGGCAATGTTGGATTTTTTCGCGAAGGAATGAAATAAACCTTTTCAGATCTGACGATTGATATAACAAAAGATGGGAGGAATCCAAAACTGGAAGGAAGCGGGGTATAACTTTTTTTTAATACCTTGTTTTGCGGATGATGCCGAGGGCGAACATTCTTGAGGAAATATTCTCATCAGTCCTGATATTTTCCTTTTATAACGTTATAATAATTATAAAGGATGGGAATCCTTCGAAATCGTTCTCGTTTGGTTGTTGAAGGTGAACTTATTCAACCATTCCCTATTTCTCACGATTCTGTCCAATACAGAAGGCGTCAGAAGGATGCACTTTGATTAAAAATATCGCCAATGGAAATGTTAGTATAGCGCCATTTTAGCAAGCTGTTCAGGTGAATAGAGTGCCTATCAATTCGTCCAAATGTCTTCTGCAATTTACGAATATATATATTTTTTTAAGCACAGGGAGACGATGAAATCTCAAACACCTTAATTAAACAAACAATCAAGGAAATGCAAGTACCTTTGAAGTACATATCAAACAAATCATTCAAGAATGGTGTTTTCCCTAACAAACTAAAGATAGCTGTGATGAAGCCAAAACTCAAGGAAGGAGATCTATCTGATTTCAACAATTACCGACCAATAAGCATTTTACCATCCTTTTCAAGAAATTTTGAAGTTGCTTTTGGCAGACAACATCTGGAGTTTATGTTAATGAATGGTATACTCTCGGAAAGACAACATAGATATCTGAAAGGAAGATCTATACATACTGCTATACATGACTTCACAAAAAAATTGGTTCAAGCCCTGTGGACAGGAGCTTTCTGGCGCTCTTGTTCAAACAGACAAATTATATCTCCGAAAGTATTGGTTTCTCAGAGTTGGGAATTATATCAATGGATTCTTATGAAAGAACTTCATCTTAGCATAAATTGAATTCAAACTTCATAGAAGAATTTGAATTCAATAAGAGTGCCAAAAATTATCAATCCAAAACCAATAGACAAATTCTACCCAACAACGAACTCATCCGAGATATTCATTCCTCAATTCTATGATGAACGATAATATATATTCTTTCCTCAAATATCCTCCAATACACCAATATTCCAGTTTTGTTTTTACTGGAGATATTCTGGACACAATATTATTAACTTACCATTACCATTCCCATCATAATATGGATTGACCATCGGCATGAATATACCAACCAACAAAGAGTATGATATCATATTATAATTCTGATAATTCTACGATTGTTGAAACGAATTAGACAATGTCATGTCTCAGGAAAATAAGTTGACATTAAAACAATTTATACATAGAATAATTATATCATTCTGTGAAAACGTAGAAATACGAAACCATCTGTCCGATTTTGCCCAATAACGAACTTAGCCGAGATATTTATCTCCCAAACCTACTCTGAAAATTTCAACTGTCTAGCTCATTCCGTTCGAGAGTTATCGTGCCTATGGCCGGACAGATTGAATTTCGACCACGGATTCTTGATCAGTGAGTCAAACCAAATCGTTTAAGACCATTTTCATCGAAAAATTCGAAAATTACAGACATTTGGGCAAATTGATAAGCACTCTGTTCCGAGGAACAAGAGCGCCAAAAAGTTCTAGTTGCCTTTGAGAATGGAAATCTTGCCTTAGGTCTATTTCTAGACTTATCAAGAGCATTTGACTGTGGAGGTCGATAAGTTGATAAGAAAACTAACGAAATTAGGAAAAAGAACACCAACATTGGAATGGATCCGATTATATTTCAAGGAGAGGTCACAACTAGTAGATAAATAATGATAAATGATGGAACAATAAGATCAGAACAACTGGAAATAAAACTTAGACTTACACAGGGTGGTGCCGCAGGACCAGTATTCTTTATAATATACATCATCGACATAGGCTCGAGATAAATTGCATATTGCCTCTTTCACTATTTTCGCTTTTCATTATCGATGGATATTTTTTTTGAAGTGAAATTTTTGGTTCAGAAAGTACTCGACACTATCTTCAAAATTAGTTATCGCAATACCCCTCACCCCTATTCAAAATCAAAGTGTTGTGCTAAACCCTGTTATTTGGTTGAAGTTACGGGGATAAAAAAAGCGGATAAGTTCTTCCCCCTCGAATCAGAAATTGACGGGTCCAAGCAATTTTCCGCATTTTCATTTCAAAGTCGGAAAATCGAGGTGTTAAGTTTTGGTTGCACTACCCATATTGAATTCTGAGTAATTTTAGGTCGTCAGTTAACAGAATAGATGAAGAAAAGTGTTCGGTTCCCATTTTGTATATATGTGTATGTATTTTTTCTTTTCTTTAAATTATAATTATATTGATTTGCGAAATGCAATTGTATGATACGTGGAATAGTTCTCCCTGATGGGGCCTATGTTCTGACATTATCTTCCCGACTATGCTTATAAAGATCGATTATGCCAGACTTAAGCCAGTCGAAGATTTCGGAGGCTCCCCCACCCCTATGGAAATAAAGAGCCCAAGGGGTGGCAGTACCCTTCTTGGTACGACCTAGCCAGTTCGTTTTCTAATCTCAGCGAAATAATCCGCTAAAAATACCACCACGAGTTTTCTACTGGTAAGTCTAATCATATCGATTCTCATAGTGTTCGTCAGTTGTGATTTTATAAATTGCTTGAATTCGTATTTCCCGGTTCATTATTTCTCAATATTCATATTGTCTAAAATCGAATAAGCGAATCCGAAGAAATTATTGGTCATTTGGTTGAAATCCAACTAAAAAGTGAAACCAACGAAAGTCACATTGTTCTTGCAACTTGTAAAATCGCAATAACATTGATTTTATAATCTCAAATTTTCGTAAAACTTAACTCAGCCACAAACGATTCAACCCTCCCAATAATGAACCGCCGCGATGGATTTATAGAGGAAGTATTGAGTTATCAGACCGTAATTAAATGTTCACGTCTGCAGTGCATTGATGGCATCATTAGCATGTAGACAGTAGCGTGTTTTGCGCGTTACAGAAACGCTAATAATTACTGCACCGGCCAACTATCCGCGCTATAAAATGAAAATGAACACTTTCATATCGAGAACATTATATAATGATCGATCACGGTATATAAGGCATGTTTGGCCCCGGCAGGTACGGACGCTGAACCGGTCGTGCCACATTTAACATGTATAGCCCGATGCAAAATCTATTGCCACTGTTTGTGTCAGTCCAAATCGATTTCTAATTAAGGTGTGAACTATAAAGTTAGATTTCTGTCCAATTACCGGAGCGGCCTTCTACTCGACACGGAATCACTGTTTGGCGTTATTAACGTTCGTGCGAGATGAACTAAACCGTGAAATATGCCCAAAGTTCGTTACGAACTTCATCGATCCTTTGGCTAATTACGCAATGAAGAGCTGGATATTACAAACTTGCAATTCGACCAGTCCCGTGGATTCGTGTCTCAATGGATGGGTAAACAACACCAGGCTATAGTATATATTGTATATTTTTGTAGGGGGCAACGTTGCACTGCGACCTTAAGGCTTAGACGAAGACAGACTTTTCACTGCAGGACACCGCAAGAAATACTTGACGTTAAAGTTATATAACTCCAACGTTGGCAATGAGTTGCGGAAAGTGAGAAGTCCTCAGCTTCCACTAAGTGGATTGATGCAAGCAGCACAGGCATACCCGGAAGGGATTATCGTCAATACCATCAAGTGCATGTCAACAGTCTGACTACCCGAGTACGCACGACTAGAGGCCAGAGAACACAGTCACTGCTAGGAGACAGCGGCTCACGTGATACAGTCTTGTTTCCGAACTCATGGCAGTAGGATAAAGCGGCACGATGCTGTGTGCAATACACTTTCTAGCTTCTTTAAGAACGTCTGTGGGCCCGAAAAAGCCCGATATGGTTCTCGTGAGGGATCGGGACATTTGCGTGATAGACACTCAGGTCGTGTCTGGGGTACCATCGCTGGACGGCACTCTCATGAGGAAAGTGTATAAGTACATCGATCCGGTCAAGGATGCGGTTGCCATTTTAACTAGCCACCCCGCTTCTTCTGTGCGTGTAACGGCATGCACCATATCTTGGCGTGGTGTGTGAACGGGGAAGTCTTCAGCTTCCCTGCACGTGAACTGGGTGTTCCGATGGAGCTCCTCAGTGGCATCACCACTAGAGTGTTGCAAGGGTCCTCAACCAGCTGGACCCGATGGAACCAAATGACCTGTTTGGTTCCACTGTCGAGGGCGGGGATCGGGTAGGGTGCTCGCGTGAGGACAAACCTCAGGGCAACCTGCGCCTATAACAACAAAATTGGTGGCGGGAAATGAAGCCGTGCTTACTCCCCGTGGGGAGTAGGAACAGAGGAGTTTTTAGTGAGTATACCCCGAGTAATCGAAGGAAGAGTTTCACACTACCTTCGATCCGCTGATCGAGGGTATCTTTAAAAGATCTCCTCCTCTCCAAAAATGGTATATTATACCCCCCCGTCAGAGCTGCCGATGTCATCACCATCTATAGCTCGGCTTCCAGTTCCAGAGTTCTGATGAACTCCAGTATCTGGGATCGCTTCAAGGAGGCTATGTCTTCGCTCCTACAGATTTCTTGCCCAAAGCATTCCTTGCGTTGGTTTGAGATGGCGAGGCATTCCGTTGTCAGGTGATCAGGAGTTTCATCCTCCTCCCAACAGAATCTGCACTCGTCAGTTTCTGCTAGCCCTAATCTCATCATATGATTCCTAAGGCCGCAGTACGCTGTGAGGAAACCAGTGAGGAGGTGCTGCGTGTTCTTACTGAGGTCCAAGTATTTCTAGGATCAGACAGTATCAAAGTTCCGGAGGAATTTCTTGGAGTGATAGATTCCGGGGAGAGATCTCCAGAAAATAACTATTTCAGTTTCTTCTTTCATCCGTAATTCACTTCTGTAGCTGTATCTACCAACCCCACAGGAGGGCTCCGGGCCAATAAATGGGGTTTGTGCTCCTTTTTTGGCAAGTGTGTTGGTCTCCTCATTTATTTAATCAATCCTTTGGCTAATAGTGAAGAGCTGGGCATTACAAACTTGCAATTCGACCAGTCCCCTGGATTCGTGTCTGAGTGAATGGGTAAACAACACCAGACTAGATTCTAGAATCTTTCCTCATACTTGAGACACATTAAGTAAATACTGGGGGAGGATAATCTCTCACCTATCAAAGACTTCCACAGACTGAGCATAGATCAAATAAGATATGCCACTGGACTGCTAATCGGTCACTGTAATATAAGAAGACACTTGCACACTATTGGCAACTTCAGAGGAGATTCTCTGTCAGGTTGTTATACAGAAACAATCTGAATTATGTCACAACTTCACTGAAATATACTCACTGATAAAGAAACTGCAACACTCAGAAGGTGCTGTTTAAATTTTAATTTTTTTTCGGTAAAACATAGGTAGTATAGCAATGAGTAAATGGTCGAAATTTGGAGAAAAAAATCGTGAAGGTTTTTTCATATACTTTTTTGTTACTTACATATTGTAGTCGTTTTTTGCAAATTTTTTAAATTTTACAACAAACCAGCTGTTCGAGGAGATCCAAAGTCGATGTCTAGTTGTTGTTGAAATGCCTAGAGCACGTGTACGCGGAATTTGTCGAGAGCTAAGTGAATTTGAAAGAGGTCGAATTATTGGTCTACGGGAGGCGGGTTGTCATTTCGAGAAATCGCTAACATTACGAAAAGAAATCCGACCACTGTTATGAGATGTTGTAAAGCGTGGTTTGATAATGCCCAAAATCGAAGAAGAGTAGGCACCGGACGTCGAAGGGGCACGAATGAAGTTCAAGATCGAAGTCTAAGACTTGAGGCTATAAGAGACCGATTTGCGACAACTCGATCTTTAGGTGATGAGTGGTTAGGAGAACAATTCCATCCTGTAACTGTCTGAACGGTTTACCGCCGGATAAGGGCTTTTGGACTGCAGCATTATCGACCCCACCTCTGACGGTGGAGCATCGCCGGTAACGATTACAGTGGTCCAGAGAACGTTAACATTGGAATAAGGAATGGCATCAGGTCGTCTTTTCTGATGAATCTCGATTCTCCTTGGGTGCACATGATGGCCGAAGAAGGTTAGACGACGTCGGGGAGAAAGACATGAACCTCAGTTGGATATTGAGCGTCATGTACACCGGACAGTAGCCGTTATGGTATGGGGTGCTATTGCACATGCAAGTAAGTCACCTTTAGTCTTTATTCGAGGTAACATGACAGCGCTGCGTTACCTTCAAGAAATAGTGGAGCCCTCCCTTACCTTAACCGGCTCGAGAATCCAATACTTCAGTAAGATAATGCTCGACCTCATGTTGTTTAGTTAGTAGTAGTTAGTTTAATCTTTTTTGAAGCGACCCATGTGAATCTTTTGCCATGGCTGCCCAGATCCCCCGATCTTTCTCCCATAGAGCATGTTTTGGAAATCATGGGTAAAATGCTTGGAAATTTACACCAACCCCCACGGACTTTGACGGCTCTGATACATGAACTACAGGTATTCAGATAATTCAGATATATTCAGATAATAGTTTATTTATCAAGATTAAATGAGCAATCTGAGAATGAGAACTCCACCATGAAAGAAATCGAATCAAATCTGGCCAATTTTGCCCAATAACGAACTCAACCGAGATATTCATCTCCCTAACCCACTCTGAAAATTTCAACTACCTAGCTCATTCCGTTCGAGAGTTATTGTAGAAAAACTTTTTTAAAATTTTCAAATTTTTTTTTTACACTTTGCGGTAACCTGGTCAATACAAATCTTCACATGCGTATAAAGGTCATGATTCTACAATTTGATGCTAAATTTCAGATAGATCGAGTGAAATATTTGGAAATGTTCATAAAAAATATTTTCACTGAAATCGGCATAACTCCGAAACCGCTTGATGGATTTCGTCCATTAACGAACTCGTCCGAGATATTTACGCTCCAAACCCACCTTGCAAATTTCAATCCTCTAACTCCTTTCGTTCGAGAGTTATCGTGCCCACGGCCGGCCGGCCGGCCGGATAGAATCGATTACAACCTTGGATTATTGATCAGTGAGTCGAACCAAATCGCTTGAGACTATTTTCAGCCAAAATTTCGAAAACTACAGAAATTTGGGCAAATTGATAAGCACTCTGTTCCGAGGAACTAGAGCGCCAAAAAAACAAGTTTCGTATGACAATAGCCCAAAACAGGTTTAAAGTACCTACAAATAGTAGATATTCCATAAAACATGTATTGTATTGTATATTATTATACTGATCCTCTTAGGTCTTCCCCAAGGAGACCCCACATAAGCTGTCAAAGAACTTGAGCGAGTAAGGAGAACCAGTTGTGTTCTGTGTAGGCTTTGTTACTGTGTCCTTAGGCCACCTTAGGCGTAAGAGAAGTAATAATGAAAAATTACCTTGTAATCGATCGAAAATTTTCTGATCTACGTTCACCAAATTTTCTCCTCTCTCGAACTACAGAATTATGCTTTCAATATTTACGTAATATTTTCAAACATTTTTGGTTGAGGTCCCTGTTGCATCGCCAAAATACGAGTATTTCAACACCAACATAATATTTTTGAAGTTATAATATTCCCTTCCGTCAGTCCCGTAATTAAGTGAGAGAACTGAGCATTCTATGTCTATGGATGAAAAGCAGTTACACTACTCTCAGATCTCTTACTTCATGTTCCGTTTCGAAATGTAAGACTTTTCTGAGAAAAACTAATTTCGGAACAAACAACTGAGATTTTTCTCACTTCGCTCACATTTCGGAATTCACTTTATTTTCATAATTCTTGGATTGCTGAAAGGAATAAGACAATGTCATGACTCAGGAAAATAAGTTGACATTATGACAATTCATACATAGAATGAAAACGTAGAAATACGACTTATTATTGAAATTTAGAAAAATTATATCCCCGAAAGTATTAGCTTGTTAGAGTTGAAAATGATATCATTGGATTCTTATGGTAAAACTGCTCATTGAAAAAAATTTGATTTGGAATTTGTAAAAAAAAATTTTTTTTTTGTTATTCCGAAACCATCAGTCCGATTTTGCCCAATAACGAATTTAGCCGAAAAATTTATCTCCCAAACCTACTCTGAAAATTTCAACTGTCTAGCTCATTCCGTTCGAGAGTTATCGTGCCTACGGCCGGCCGGCCGGTCCGGTCGGCCGGCATTAGGCACGATAACTCTCGAACGAAAGGAGTTAGAGGATTGAAATTTGCAAGGTGGGTTTGGAGCGTAAATATCTCAGACAAGTTCGTTAATGGGAGAAATCCATAAATCAGTTTCGGAGTTATGGCCGATTTTAGTAAAACACATTTTTTATGAATATTTCCGAAACCGATCACTCGATCTATCTGAAATTTAGCATCAAATTGTAGAATCATGACCTTTATATGCATGTGAAGTTCTGTATTGACCAGGTTACCGCAAAGTGTGAAAAAAAATTTTCAAATTCAGTTTCTACAATTTTTCTACAATAACTCTCGAACGGAATGAGCTAGGCAGTTGAAATTTTCAGAGTAGGTTAGGGAGATGAATATCTCGGTTAAGTTCGTTATTGAGCAAAATAGCCCAGATGGTTTCGGAGTAACGAAAAAAAAATTTTTTTTTAAGCAACAAATTTCAAATTCAATTTTCATTTAAGATGCAGTTTCACCATTAAAATCCATCGATATTATTTTCAACTTCAACAAGCTAATACTTTCGGAGATATGATTTTTCTAAATTTCAATAATGAATCGTACTTCTATGTTTTCACAGAAAGGTATAATTATTGTATCTAAGCTTTATTATATGATCTGTGTTCATACTCGTACATTTCACCCTGTTCTATAAGAGAGAGTCAAATCCAGTTCAGCTATTTTAATTTGATTTCTTCCATGGTGAAATTCTCATTCTCAGATTGCTCATTTAATCTTGATAATTAAACTATTATTTGAATTGAATTTCCTTTATGATGCAGTTCTATCATAAGAATACATTGATATAATTCCCAACTCTGAGAAACCAATACTTTCGGAGATATAATTTATCTGTTTGAACTAGAGCACCAGAAAGCTCCTGTCCACAGGGCTTGAACCCATTTTAATTTAGTTATTGGCACTTGGCTATAGTTCACCTGATTCTATGTTTCACACCGCATTTTATTTTCACAATTTTTCAAAAATCCAGATAAAATCTAGTAGGTACTCGGTTGGAAAAAGACAAAATAATAGACTTTTATCTAACAGATATTTTTCAGAGTTCGGGAGTGAAAACCCAGAAAGAAACCATTTAATTAAGGAAAAAGATGGCTTGAGGGTTCATGCAGTATTTCGTGAAATTTTTCCTTACTGTGTAATGATGGTGTTCATAATCCACAATCCTTTTCGAGTAGCCGAGCTTCGCGAATTGTCACTTAACTTCTGTGATTTAGCGGAACGAAGGAATAAAGCCATTGTTGGAAAGTCCTACTACGCCTGATTCACGGCACATCGAAGCGATATTGTTGCTCAAACAGCGCACCAACAATTTCACGAGAAATTAGTAATGAACGAGGTAACTGGAGCATGAAATAGCACACCCTACTACTAGCGGGAACGTCTTCAAGATGATAAATTTTCCCCAATAAATTGAATTTTCGCTCTGAGGAAACTAAGATCAATTTAGAATTAGGGGTTTTTGTAATCTAGAACTCACGAAACGGATATTTCCCCTTAGTAATCCACTGTCCAGATGGAATATTCTGATCTGCAATTTTATGGAAATTATTATGATGCGAATAGATTTTGAATATAAACTGAAAATTATTCTACTATCAGTCTTTTGCCAGTTGAACAACGTTTTCGTGGAATCATAACCATAGAATAACATGGACTGGTTGTGAGAAAGAGACCATTGATATCAACACAGAAAAAGGAGAGAACAATTGAAGGCAAAACTTTGACACATACTAAGCAGTGCCGCAATATGCCTTAAACTATTTAGTGCGGATATTATTTCATTCAGAGTTCAAATTTGATTGAATTTGCTGAAAAATTGCATAAACTAATGACGCTTTACAGAATTCTTGAATGTATAATGAGATTTGTTTGATTGATAGAATTTTTCTTTTTGCGCGTATGTTCTGGGGAACATCGCGTTATAGTTTTGCCCAAATGTCTGTAACTTTCGAATTTTTTTACGAAAATGGTCTCAAACAATTTAGTTGGACTCCCCAATGAAGAATTCGAGGTCAAATTTGATTCTGTCCGTCCGGCCGTCCGGCCGTTGCCACGATAACTTGAGAACGAAAGCTAGCGACTTGAAATTTTCAGGGTGGGTGGCGCATCCCAATACGACGGACAAGTTCGTTAATGGGCATAATCGGCCCAGTGGTTTCCGAGTAATAATTTTGTTTTCAACTATATGAATCCGATCGAATTGAAACTTGGTGAGTAGTTGAATAATATGAACCTAGGCACGTTTGTGAAATTTTATGCGAATCGCTTGGCTAGAAAATTTTAAAAAAATTATTAAAAAATATTTTTGTTGTCACGATAACTTGAGAACGGAAAAAGATAGCGGTTGGAAGTTTTCAGGTTAGGATGTGCACCAGAACGAGACATTTCAGTTTGTTTATGAGCATAATCGGCCAAACGGTTTTAGAGTTATAGCCATCTGAAATTTTCCGGAATTTGGTGGTTTTTTGTTCCTCATTAACTCGAAAAATACTGAACCGATTGAATTCAAACATGGTAGTTAGTTGTAGAATGCTAACGCGAAAACGTTTGCAAAATTTGGTGCGGATAGCATTTGTAGAAAATTTTTAATAAATCATTGAAAATAAAAAAAAAATTCTATATATCAGTAACTATTCGTTTGAAATGCTGAAATTTTGCAAGAGTCTTTATAACCTAACTCTACTGCTAAGTTTCAAATTTTAATACGATCGGTTAAATATTGTTGGAGATTCGAGCATTCTTGTGTGAGTTCAGTAGATGGGTGACCGTTGCCTCGATAACTTTCGAACGAAAGCAGATAGGGACTTGCAATTTTCAGGGTAGGTTGCGTATCCGAAAGGGAGAGTTGAGTTTGTTTTCGGGCATAATCGGTCTAACGGTTTACGAGTTATACCCACCTGGAATATTATTTCCTTGATAACTCAAAAAATAAATATTCGATCGAATTGAAGCTTGGTAACTAGTAGTAGAAAATCAACATAAAGACGTGTTTAAAATTTTGTAAGAATCGCACCCCTAGAAAATTTGAAAAAAATGACGAAATAAAAAATTTTAAGAACCGTACCTACCCCTAGAAAATTAAAAAAAAATCACGAAAAAAAAAATTGGTTCAAGCACTGACGTGAAGTCAGAAGCTTTTGCGCGTATGTTCTATTGTCCATTCTTCTGTATTGGACACCCTTAATCGAATTTACCATGGAGAATGGACAACATAATTTACCATGGTAAATTCGATTCATCATTCATCATTCCACAGCCGTTCTCATCCACTGCTGGACATAGGCCTCCTCCAATAACTTCCATTCATTTCTATCCTGCGCGGCATTTACCCAGTTTCCAGCCACTCGCTTGATGTCATCGCTCCATCTGGCTGGTGGTCTACCTCTGTTCCTCTTGTCTTCTCTGGGTCTCCATTCTATTAACCTTCTACACCATCGATTATCATCCCTTCGAGCTATATGACCTGCCCATCTCCATTTAGATTTAGCGATTCTCTGGATAATATCTATTACCTATGTTCTTTCTCTGATGACTATATTTGTTATTCTGTCTTTCCTTGTGATACCCAGCATAATTCTCTCCATTGCCCGTTGGGAAACTCTCAGTTTGTTGGCTGACTGTTTTGTAAGTGTCAGTGTCTCAGCACCATATGTGATCACCGGTACGACACATTGTTCATATAGTTTCCTTTTCAGGCAGACCGGCAGGTCACCCTGTAGAGCATCTCTCAGCTTCCCAAAGGCTGCCCATCCTAAACCAATACGACGATGTATCTCGCAGGTTTGGTTATCTCTGCCAATTTGTAATTCATGGCCCAAAAATTTGTATTTATGGACTTGTTCCACCTCACTTTCACTTACTTTCATATTATCATTTGTTACTAGGTTGGTCATAAATTGTGTTTTCTGAAAGTTGATATCTAGACCTACGCCGGCCGCCGCTACTTGTAATTCTGCAAGCATTTGTTGAGCATCTCCTAGATTGTCGGCCATTATGACAATATCGTCGGCAAAGCGTAGGTGGTTCAGATATTCACCATCGATGTTTATGCCTTTTCCACTCCAGTTGAGTCCTTTAAATGCATATTCCAGTACTGTCGTAAAGAGTTTGGGGGATATCGTGTCTCCCTGCCTAATTCCTCGTTCTACTCGGTATTGCCCCGTGGTTTCGTGAAGCCTTATACTTGCTGTTGCGTTATTGTAAATATACTCTATCAGCCGGGTATATCTGTAGTCTATCCTCATTTGCTGCATAGCAGATATTATAGCTGGTAGCTCCACAGTATCAAAGGCTTTTTTAAAGTCGACAAATATCAATACAAGTGGTTTGTTGTACTCTACACACTTTTCTATAAGGATCCTAACAGTCTGCAAATGGTCATTGGTGCCAAATCCGCTCCTGAAGCCGGCCTGTTCACGTGGTTGATAAAAATCCAGTTTTTGTTCTAGGCGCTTCGTTATAATTTTGGTGAACCATTTGTACAGGTGAGAGAGCAGACTGATCGGTCTATAGTTCCCCAGGTCTGTTATATCTCCTTTCTTGTGGATGAGAACTGTCACCGCGTTATTCCATTTGCTCGGGATCACGCCGTTTTCTAGACAAAGATTGAAAAGGGAAGTTATGACCTTTAACAGTCTTTCGCCACCCAACTTGACAGCCTCGATCACTACCTGGTCTTCTCCAGGAGCTTTATTATTTTTCATTTCTCTGAGAGAGTACTTTACTTCCTCCAATGTTATCATTGGTAGTTCTTCCGATCCCTGGTTGATCAGTCTATGAGGCTGCGATGTTGATGCTTCATTTGATTCTCTATGCTGGCTCTTATACAATTCTCGATAGAAATTTTCTGTAATCTCTAGAAGTCTTCCCCTGTTCGTTGTTTCGGTTCCTCTGCTGTCCCTAAGTTTGTGTATTTGTTTTCTTCCATCTGTCAGTTTTCTCTTTAGTACTTTCATGCCTTTGTTTTGCTCGATTGTTTGTTTTATATTTTCCATGTTATATTTTCTTATGTCCTTCCGTATCTCTCTTGAAACTTTACGATTCAGGATTCTTAACTCCTCCGAATCTCCGTGTTGTTCTCTTCTCTTATGTGTCCTCTCCATTATAAGCTTTTTCGTGTCATCACTTAGTTTTTCATCTCTTGAATTTTGTTTTTTACAGTGAAGTTGTTGTGATGAAACTAGCGATTCTGTGATTATGTTATTTATAGTTTCGACATCGTCTAGAGGGGTATGTCTCAATTTGGAGTTTATGGACTCTATATATTCATCAATGTTTTCTGGTTCTTTCCAAATTACTCTTTCCTTCTTGTGTATCATTTTTGCTATTTCTCGTTTTAGGTTAATTTTAACTGTAGCTCTCACTGCTCGGTGGTCACTTCCCACGCATAGTTTGTTCATTACGGTGACATCGAGGACGTGTCTTTTTTGTCCCGTTATAAAGAAGTCAATCTCGTTTTTAGTTTTCCCATTTGGGCTCACCCATGTCCATCTTCGGTGAGCCTTCTTTTTGAAGAAGCTGTTCATTACGTGCAAACGATGTTTGTGCAGAAAGTTTAATAACATTTGTCCTCTATCATTTCTACCTTCAAGTCCAAATTTTCCAACTGCTGTTTCAGATTCATCCATCTGTGTTCCAATTTTGGCGTTGAAATCGCCCATGAGGAAGGTATAGTGGCATTTTGATTCTTTTAGTGCTATTTCGAGATCCTCATAAAAGTTGTCAACTTCTTCATCTGTATGATTTGTTGTAGGGGCATAGACCTGTATTATTTTGATTTTGTAGCGGGTATTTAGAGTGAGTATTAGGTATATTACACGTTCTGATATTGTTCTTAAAGTTGTTATATTTTGTGTATGATGTTTGTTAATCAGGAAGCCTATTCCACCAACTGACGTCCCGGGGTCGCAAGCTGCATGATATAACATGTTTCCAGATTTTAGGGTGATAAGTTGTTCTCCATGTCTTCTAATTTCAGAAAGTCCGGCGATGTCCCAATTTACTGTTTCCAATTCCTGTTCCAGTTCTATAAGTTTTTCTTGAGAGGATAGCGTTCTTACATTAAAGGTTAAGAATCTAAAGTATCTCGTCGTCGTTCTGTGTTTGAGGAAGTTTCTCTGTGACAAGGTTTTGTCCCCCCCAGAATCCGTGGGACTGACTGAGTCATTCTCAGTGCGAGATTCTGGACAATTTGTCCTACTTGCCTGGGGTACTTTTGTTTTAAATCTTGACATTTCATCAGAGGGATATTTAGCCATAAAACACCACGCTGGCCAGACGGGTTGGTGAGTTTGGGTAGGAATAGTGTGTTAGGGAAAAGAAGAACAATATGTTCGGATAGGATATTGGGATAAGACAATGGTTTCTCCCGTATGGTTTTGGGAGATAAACCATGGCTCGCGTGGGCAGGGGCGCATCCCTGAAGTAGATCTGCCAGCTATCTGGATCATAGCTGGGTATCTACCCGCTACCGATTAAGGGTGTCCAATACAGAAGAATGGACAATAGAACATAAGCGCAAAAGCTTCTAACTTCACGTCAGTGCTTGAACCATTTTTTTTCTTTCTTCTTGCAATTGCACTATATCGAATATGAATTTAATTTTATCAATAATATTTTTCAGTCTTGAACTTATTGAAAACTTTGGAACAGATATTGAAGAAACTTTTTCATTCAAATAGGACAGGATGAAATTTTCTTGTTCGTGAATATTTTGATACTTATAATATGAAAATATGCTACATAAAATTACTCACTGTGATTGATTCATCTTTTTCGATAATCAGCTCATTCGAAATAGTCATATTTCTTTCAAAAAAAATCAAGAAACGGAGTTTTCCAATGTATTGCAATAGCCATCAACTTTTATATTTTGCCTTTACTAATTCTATCCTTCACAATATCTCTCTCTTAAGTATTCTGCAGCGAACTGTGGGTTAAAGTTACTTGAGGGCCAGTCCATGATATTCTATGTCTATGGTGGAAACTCGTATATTTAATCTCATGTGACAGACAAAGTGAGAGGTTGAGAAATACCTATTATAAATTTTTTCATCTACGTGAGAGGAAAAACCTTTCATAGACTTACCCCGACAGGGTCCACTTCCTCAGGAGTGTGAGACTCCAGATGTTGTTTGATTACTCACTAATAATCCTCTCTAACGTTCCTTGGAAGAGTTCTTCGTCCTGCCCTTATAGCGTCCCTTAACAAAAGAGATGAGCTGCAAGTGGCCTTCAAAGTTGATGGGACCAGATGACTCGAAGTGAGCCGAGCAACACTGCTTTCTGCATTATGTGCGTCAACACCTCGGCCAGGGATATACAGGTCCGAAAAATCTCCAGTTTTGTCACGTAAGTCGCTTTCATTCCACTTAGCCATCCTATGATTAGAATGTCCATTCTAAGTTTATGCATTGGATATAGGATCTCCAGTTCTAACACTAAATCCTTGTATTTTTCCATATTCTGTTTTTCTTTCATCATCTCATTATTTGCAGCGGGGGAGAAAATTTCGACGACAAACAATTCCTTGAGTTCTTTGTCCAGCAGGACTATATCTGGCTTTATGGCGTGGGTCTGCCAAGTTGTTGGAATAGCATGGTTCCAGTATATGTGAGCTATGTCATTTTCAACAACTGCTTCAATCTCCAGAGGTACATATGATAGCACTAGTTCCTTGTCTCTACCATAAACCTCTCTCAGATGGAAGTAGAAAATTCGGAGTGCCACATTGTGTCTTTCCACATTTACTGATAGAGCATAGACTCTGCAAGCAGACATAATGCCTGCTGGCTGTGGCATGCTCTGCACATTGTTGGGGCACCTTAATGATATTCTTTTTATACCATCTTTTATTTATCATCCCATCTTGACATTCTTGACTGATATTTCAAACTCCTGAAATATACGGAGTGCAGGTCTTTACTCATGTGATCTTCGAGTAGTGTCTTCAGTTGTGCCAGTTGTCCAGTCCTAAATAGGAAAGCTCCTTGGTTCCTAATTTCATGATAAGCTACCATTCTCAGAAGTGGGTCTTTCCTTCTCAATATCCTTATTTCGAGTTCCAACGTTTGTTGATGGTGTTAGTATTCCAAACTTAGTAAACCCCTGCGTTCGTGGAAGGTTCGTGGAAGGAATTCTTTTTATCGAGCAGTTGGGATGGAGGATGGAGGCTACGGTTAATATTCATCACTTTACGAGTGGATCTGTCAAGCTCGAGAATTTCATTCACTGTCCAGTTAACTACACTATCCCCAAAGAGAAGGTGACCTTCGGGACTGCCAGGCTGTTTGAAGCAGAACATTTGTTTTCAGCAGAGAGCTGTGAATCCCATATATCCCGAAGCTTTTTTTCTTGTAGCTGGGTGTTAAGGCATCCTTGATTTGGGTGGCCTCCAGGGCACCTCTTCGTTTCATTCCAAGGAATTTTTATGTTTCTCCATCATCGAGGTGCGAAGGATTATTCTTCCGTCTAGTGCAATGTTTTCTCCTGCTTTTTCGGTTCTTCCTTTGCTTAGATGAAAAACAGCTTATTTGTCCAAACTGAATAACATTCCTATTGCTGAGGTGTATTCGGCAACGCCTTATTATTATTATAAAAACGCAGTCGTGTTGCTTGGGTCAGCCATTCATAACTGGAACCGATACGATCCTTTATTCTATTTCCATACTTATTCAATCCTAAGGACATCGTCAATGGTGTAAACGTATCTGAGGAAGTCCTTAGTATCCCTGGCTATCACGCTGGGAAGTTAGGGAACTGGCTCAACCATGCCTTCTGGCAGAGGATATTTCTCCAAAGAGTATTTCTGTTATTCAGCTCCCATTGTTTCCCGTTTCTCTGTAGTGCTCTTTTCCAAGCCCACAGAAAGGCACAGTTCACCGTATTCTATGGAATCTTACACCAAAGAGGACTTTCTGATTGGAAACACCTGAAATCCCTCCAATATTGATACACACAGAGAATGAGCGAGTAGGTAATATCAGTTTTGTTTGATGAAAGCTTCCTTGATGTGTCCTTACTCCATTTTAGACAAGACTATTAATGTTTGATCCAACAGTGAATGGTAGCGATTACCGTGACTAGAACATTTCTTTCCTAGCCTCAGGATTAAAATTGGGGCCTCCTGCTTCTGAGTCCAACGCTCTACCACTGAGCCAATCGCGCTGCATTATTAATATAAAGCATTGTTATACTTTCGTTTGAAATAAAGAGTTCAATTAATTCTTACTCCTGCCTCCCCTCTGGCGGTGGCCCTGTATGTAATTAAAATATAACAAGCACTGATTAAAGGTAGTAAGATTGTTTGTTGTCTTTGCGGCCGAAGAAGCTTTTATCGAAGCCATACGCGTTATGAAACCCATATGATTCGATTCGTCAAAAGCTGAAACTTGATCATCGTTCCCTGAATTTCCTTACCGCAAGCGTGAATTTCCGGGAAATGCTAGTTGCCTAGTTGAATTAATCAAACAGTTTCTGTAGCTCGCTCGCAATCCTGATATATCCATTCTCATGACAGATGCAGATTGCTTCTGCCCAAGAATCGGAGTAATAGAATAATCAACTGTGTCGAAAGTTTCGTACGCCGAAATATACCTCCAAGAGTATGTAAGGTTGTGTAGGATGTAAATAGACAATTAGAATGTCATATTCTCCGAGGGAATTCTTTTTGCACGTCCATTCACTGGCACTTTCATTTTGTTCAAATGTCTGTCATGTTCGAGCAGATCTCGAACGATTATATCAGACTCACTGATGAAGGATACATGGGTGATTCCATTCTGACTGCGATTTTTGGCGCTCTTGTTCTTCGGAAATGAAAGCGCTTATCAATTTGCCCAAATGTCTGTAGTTTTAGAATTTTTGGCTGAAAATGATCTTAAACGATTTGGTTCTACTCACTGATCAAGAATCCCTGGTCAAAATCGATTCTGTCTGGTCGTTAACACGATAACTCTCGAACGGAATTTCAATAATAAATACTAGTAGGTACTTGATGCAGTTCCATCAACTGTGTCGGAAGTTTTCAACGCCGAAATATACGTCCAAGAGTATGTAAGGTTGTTGAAGATGCAAATAAACAATCAGAATGCCATATTCTACGTGGGGAATTCTTTTTGCACGTCCATCGAGGGCACTATCATTTTGTTCAAATGTCTGTCATGTTCAATGTTCGAGCTAAAAATGATCTCAAACGATTACATCAAACTCACTGATGAAGGATACATATTCCATTCTGCCTAATTTTTGCCGCTCTTGTTCCTCAAAAATGAGTGCTCAATCATCAATTTGCACTAATGCCTGGCATTTTCGAATTTTTGGCTGAAAATGGTCTTGAACGATTTGGTTCGACTCACTGATCAAGAATCCGTGGTCAAAATCGATTCTGTCCGGCCGTTAACACGATAACTCTCGAACGGAATTTCAACGATAAATACTAGTACTTGATGCAGTTCCATCATAAGAATCCATTGATATCATCCCAACTCTGAGAAACCAATACGAGATATGAGATATGATTTGTCAAGTTTGAACAAGTGCACCAAAGCTCCTGTCCACAGGGCTCTCCCACTTTTTTATATCCTATACTGTTAGCTCTTCCTGGCCATACATTATCAATATATTATTCGATTTTTCATATCAATACAACCCTTATGAACATTATTCATCCATATGTTTTATATAATAGGGGGCTTCAGAAAAATAGGAATTGTTGTGATTAGATTCTTAGTCTAACTACTTTTATCGAAACAGATTTCAATAAAAATGGGTTCAAGCCCTGTGGACAGGAGCTTCCTGGCGCTCTAGTTCAAACAGACATATTATATCTCCGAAAGTATTGGTTTCTCAGAGTTGGGAATTATATCAATGTATTCTTATGATAGAACTGCATCATAAAGGAAATTCAATTCAAATAATAGTTTATTTATCAAGATTAAATGAGCAATCTGAGAATGAGAACTGCACCATGGAAGAAATCGAATTAAACCTGGCCAATTTTGCCCAATGATGAACTTAACTGAGATATTCATCTCCCCAACCTACTCTGAAAATTTCAACTACCTAGCTATTTCCGTTCGAGAGTTATTGTAGAAAAACTTTTTTTTCATTTTGAAATTTTTTTTTGACACTTTGCGGTAATCTGGTCAAAACAAAACTTCACATGCGTATAAAGGTCATGATTCTACAATTTGATGCTAATTTTTAGATAGATCGAGTGATCGGTTTCGGAAATATTCATAAAAATATTTTTACTAATATCAGCCATAACTCCGAAACCGCTTGATGGATTTCTTCCATTAACGAGCTCGTCCGAGATATTTACGCTCCAAACCCACCTTGCAAATTTAAATCCGCTAACTCCTTTCGTTCGAGAGTTATCGTGCCTACGGCCGGCCGGCCAGCCTGCCGGACAGAATCGATTTCGACCTCGGATTCTTGATCAGTGAGTCGAACCAAATCGTTTAAGACCATTTTCATCGAAAAATTCGAAAATTACAGACATTTGGCAAATTGATAAGCACTCAGTTCCGAGGAACTAGAGCGCCAACAAGTTTCGTATGACAATTGCCCAAAACAGGTTTAAAGTACCTACAAATAGTAGATTTTTCATAAAACATGTATCAAAGAAGAGTAATAATGAAAAATTACCTTGTAATCGATCAAAAATTTCCTGATCTACGTTCACCAAATTTTCTCCTCTCTCGAACTGCAGAATTATGCTTTTAATATTTACATTCTATTTGCATTCTATGTCTATGGATGAAAAGCAGTCTCACTACTCTCAGATCTCTTACTTCATGTTCCGTTCCGAAATGTAAGACTTTTCTGAGAAAAACTAATTTCGGAGCAAACAACTGAGATTTTTCTCACTTCGCTCACATTTCGGAATACACTTTATTCTCATAATTCTTCGATTGATTAGATAATGTCATGTCTCAGGATAATAAGTTATCATTATGACAATTCATACATAGATTAATTATATCACTCTGTGAAATACGATTTATCATTGAAATTTTGAAAAATCATATCTCCGAAAGTATTAGCTTGTTAGAGTTAAAAATGATAACATTGGATTCTTATGGTAAAACTGCTTATTTAAAAAATTTTATTTGGAATTTGTTCTGTAAAAAAAAAAAATTTTTTTGTTACTCCGAAACCATCTGTCCAATTTTGCCCAGTAACGAACTCAGCCGAGATATTTATCTCCCAAACCTACTCTGAAAATTTCAACTGTCTAGCTCATTCCGTTCGAGAGTTATCGTGCCTACGGCCGGCCGGCCGGACGGCCGGACGGAATGAATTGCGACCACGGATTCTTGATCAGTGAGTCGAACCAAATCGTTTAAGACCATTTTCATCGAAATATTCGAAAATTACAGACATTTGGGCAAATTGATAAGCACTCAGTTCCGAGGAACTAGAGCGCCAATAAAATGAAAACAGGAACATCATTTGCGGATTTTTCGGCAGCATATGACACGGTATGGAAAGATGGCTTGATTTTAAAACTGTATACTCAATTGAAGTGTGGAAAAATTGTTCGTCTACTCCAAAATATGTTGACAGATAGATGGTTCAGTGTTTTTGTTGATAATGATAGTAGTAATTTCAAAAATTTGAATAATGGTCTATCACCAGGTTCAGTTTAAGCACAACTCATTTCAATTTATATCTGTGTGATATTCCAGCTACTTCCCCTGAGAAATTCATATACGCTTATGACATTACCCTTGCATTTCATCATTCTGATTTCCAAAATATAGAAAATATCTACAGATTTAGAAATCCTGAAAAATTATCTATTTCAGAGGCGTTTGTGTCCGAATCCAAATAAAACTGAGGTTTCCTGCTTCCATTTGAACAATTATCAAACATATATAACATTTTGTGTCTAACTTTCGGTGATTCTTCCTTGACACATAATTTTAATCCTAAATACCTAGGAGTGAAACTAGATTCCTCTTTGAGTTTTGAAAACCCATTTGGATGACTTGCGTTTGAAGTTGAAAACAAGAAATAATATTTTGCAGAAATTAGCTGGTACTTCAGGGGGTGCTGATGCAGCTACTCTTCGAAAGGCAGCCTTAGCCTTGTTTTTTTCTACCGCTGAATATTGTTGCTCCTTCTGGTTTAATAGTGCTCATACTCAAAAAAATTGATGATAGCTGAATTCATCAATGAGGATCATCACTGGAGCTATTTGATCTAATCCTACTCATCGGTTGGCAGTTCTTTCAAACGTTGTCCCGCCCCACATTCTCAGGAAGCTCTTTGCTCTTACAAATTCACGGAA
Organism: Halyzia sedecimguttata; assembly: GCA_937662695.2. NCBI lineage: Eukaryota > Metazoa > Arthropoda > Insecta > Coleoptera > Coccinellidae > Halyzia > Halyzia sedecimguttata. The sequence continues at coordinate 97,502,643 of OW569412.2, read as the reverse complement.
TAAAATTCATTCTTTTACGAATTCATTTTTGATTCTCTCCTCCATTCCAGGCAATAAGATTCCCAGATTGAAGTCACGTAACCCTTTATTGTCCAACTGTTTTCCCAATTTGAATAAAAGTGACAAGGAAGTTTGGCGGACTAAATGGATTTATTCAACACAGATTTCATTTCTGATCCTTCAAATAAAGTTCCGGGGTTTGATCTTTCAAGGAAAATATGGTCTATTCTGGATCGTTTAAGAACCGGTCATGCTCATAGCAACAGCATGATCTTCAGAAGGAACTCAGTTGAGAGCCCTGGTTGTGAATGCGGGGAAGCAGAGGAAACCATATTTCATTTAGTTAATAATTGTCCCATATATAGATTCCACAATGGTTTTAGGCCTATTCATAATGTTTCTGGATCTTTTTTAGAATGGTTATCGAATTTCAAATATATTTTATAAAACATGGAATATTCCATTTTTGATTTGTTCGCTTTCTACTTTTGTCTTTTCCTTTTCCAGATTGAGTTTCGGGTACCTTGGAGAAACCTCTCTGCTTGTTGAAGGAAGAAGCGATAGTAAAGAAAAAGATGCCCTTCAATATTTATTATTTCAGCTTATTTAAATTTTCATAAATCACAACACTAACGGGGAGATAGGTTTTTTTGCTGAAGTTTTTTGCCTAAGCTCTAGTATCATATATCAAATTATTTGGTGCCCCGTTACACTTACCTTTGCTAACACTTTTTCCATACACATGTTTTATTTTTGAATGAAGGAATGTAATGCTCGATGTTGCAATATTTCATTTCAATGACAGTACCGTAGCATGTTATTTCTTAAGATTTGACTGTAAATTAAAGATTAAGGTGACTGTAGCTATTTGCTGATAATTCAAAGACGCACAGTGAAATATTCATCGATTTTAACCATCAACAAATATTCCCTCGTTATCCGGGATAGCCACCTCATCGCTCAGTGTTCCCCCAAAGAGGAAAGTGTAATTCAGGGCAGATACTTACCGGTTTCATGGTTGTTACCAATCGTCAGCGTAACTTAGCCACTAAATGACAAACGAATTATCTCTAGGAAACTTAAGACCTATTGTTGCAAACTACTGAAAAGAAAATCTTAACAGTGCCACCTAGGAAGATCCTTACGAACTACAACCCTCGAGCGTCATTGTGGCATGAAAACCCTCGGTTTAGTGTAACCAAAACAGGTATCCTCAAAATCAAATTATGAAATATATATCTCAGAAACAAGTGACCTTCTGCCAAACGTGAGTACGACTACAAATTAGTGTCCGACCGAAACTGGTATTTCAGCCGAAACCGAAACCGAAACCGAACTTTCAGCCAGGGTCTCAGTTTCGGCCGAAACCGAAACCGAAACCGAAACTTTATATTTCATACTGAAATCTACTGTATTTTTTACAATTTTATTCGCATATACATAAAAATAGTTAAGGAGTGTTAAATAAAATAAAAAGACATTTTTTTGTGATCTTTATTTATTATTTTGGTATTACCAAGTTATCAAAATAATCAGCCGAAGTGATTCAAAATCAGACGTGACTCTTAGAGGAGGTGTTAGTATGGATCATTTACTGTGGTTTGAGCCATTTTTATTGAGGACCAAAAATCAACGGTTTCCGAGATATTTGAGTACTGGTTCTGTTGAAAAAGAATTAGTATGATTTGAAAGGGGATATAAGAAGCAAATAGAGGAAAATAACGAATTCAATATTTTTTGTTGCAATAAGCTCGAAATTACTTTAGAAAATGTATTCATAAATTATGTTCCACCATTCCATAGGCTAGCACGTGCCGTCTTTCTGATGTCTTCAGTTGATATTTTCCGCCTGAAATTTACTCACGCTGTCTTTCGATACACATTCACTATTTTAAATGCCGGACATTCAACAGGTTGCTTGTAAAAAATCTGCTGAAACGAAAATAGTTAAGCAATCTAACGAAATCTTTTAGAGAATGAAGAAGGAATTTGGCAAGTTTTTAAAATAATTTGGGCATACAAAATTGTGAAATTCGAAAGTTGCAGACAAATTAATATTAGAAATTAATTTTTCATTCATTCATATACCACATTTCAAATCATATCAATTCTTTTTCAACCTCTTATACAGCATAGTTTTGCCTTTTCCGTACATATCATATTCTTTTCTGATGAAAATAAACCAAAATTATCACAAAATTTGGTCAACGTAGAAAAAATTGACGAAATATGTAACATAAGCTCAGAAATCTTTTAAATATCACCCGAACTCCAAAAACCGTTGATTTTCCGTTATTAATAAATATGGATTAAACAACAGCTAATGAGTCATACTCCAAGTTTCCCGTCTTATTTGGAATCACCCTATGTAATCTAATTAATAATCATTAAAGTGAATTCTTATGAATTCTCAGTCTTAACAAAGATAGATCACAATAACTCGTACGTAATTATGTATACCTACTTATAAGTCCTGGCCAAACGACCAGGATAATTCACGAACATTCAAGTTTTGGCCTGGCCGAAAGTTTCGGCTATCTTGGGCCGAAACTAGATTTCTTGGCCGAAACCGAAACCAAAACCGAACTTTCGGTCGGATACTAACAAACAGCTGATTTCTGCGGTTCGTTCAATAAGTGGTGTGGATACTCACCATCGAGTCTTTCCGTCTAATATCCATCAGAAGAAATAACATCAAATGGCGGTTATTTATATTTCTCGTCGATAGATGTCCGCACGAGGATATTTACCCACGTGTCAAATCGAAGTTCTGCTATTGAACCTTGTTATTCTGTGTTTATAGAGTTTTCATGCACGGATGGAAATACTTCGTCATTAGTTCATTCAACCCTTCTATATTACAGATCTGGAGTGAGGGATACTCTTGTATACTTTGGACCAATTTTCTTTTTTTCGATAGATTCAATATATACAGGGTGATCGCAAATTAGATGTGGACCTTGGGGAAGCTGTTAGTATGGATGATCTGCTGTCGTTTGAGTCACATTTATTGATCTCCGAAAATCAACTGTTTCCGAGGTATTTGAGTTATTGTGATTTTTGAAAGATTTCTCACCTTAGTTAATTTTTCGTCAATTTTTTCTACGTTTAGCATATTTGATTATAATTTTGGATTATTCTTATCAGAAAAGGATATGATATGTGTGAAAAAACAAAACTATGCTGTATTAGAAGTTGAAAAAGAATTAGTATGATTTGGAAGGGGATATAAGAAGCAAAGAATGAAAAATAACGAATTAAATAATATTTTTAAGCAACTGAACTCGAAATTTCATTAGAAAATGTATTCTTAAATTATGTTCGAAATGATCTCCACCATTCCTTATACAAGCACGTGCTATCTTTCTAATTTCTTCAGTTGTTACTATACAGCATAGATTTTCGGATATCAATAAATATGGCTCAAACCACAGCAAATGAGTCATACTAACAGCTCCTGCAACGTTCACGTCTAATTTGGAATCACCCTGTATAAACAGGGTGATTCTTTTAGTTGTACATTTATTTTAACCAAAGATTCCTCTCATCAAATACAACACTTTTTTCATTTACCATTTTTCCAGATTCGGCTCAGATAAAAAGTTAAAAGTGTTTAATGATTTTACAATGTGCTAATCCTCCTTTGCATTCTCTTTAACTGATTAACATTGTATTACTTGCTAGATTCGATATTCTATAATTATTTTAGAGTTTTATCATCTGATGCTCAAAATTCAACGAAATTGTTTAAGAAGACTTATTTACTTACTCAAATTTCATGAATCGATTTGTGAAGAAAATGTTCCACATTTCCTGAGTATTAAAACATTGACTTCAACCTGATTTTCATTCAATATCCACTATAATCAAATTTCATCATCGCCTATTCTCGCTTTCCTTCAATATTCTAATTTGCATCATATAGCGATATGAATACAGTGATATCATATAATTCCAATCTCGTTATAAACAGCAATAATTATAAACTATATAAGCTATGACCGAACCTATAGATAACATAGAACCTAGGCATATTATATTTGCCGTATGTTTCACGAAGATACGTTCAGATTAATGGAATTCGATTATTTCAAACTAGAATACATCAAAACTCAAGCTTCTTAGAAAAGAAAAACCTTGATCAAAACCGTCGTTTTCTCAATCGAGGAAAACAGTCTGACAATCTTGCATATACTCTAATTCAACTGAGCCCTAAACCACTGAGGCTTAAAGTCACACGTAGATCTGGGACTTACCCTAGGGCTGCTTCAATTCACACATAGATCTGAGCCTGACCCTAGGACGCCTCTCCAGATGTAACACTCACAAAAACCAACTTGTTGTTTTATTCAGAATATTTTGAAAACAAAACACAACCAACATTCCGGTACTTCACCAGCCTGCACACAGGGGTTTGTAAGTTCTATTGAGTGACTCGTTGATGCCTACTCTTTCCCTCTGAATCTATATCCGAAATGAATTTACTATTTATCAATACATTCAACGTCGAAATTTAATTTTCCCGAATGGCATAGGTAGGGCATCACACGAGACGAGAGTAGGCGAGAGTATAAAATATCTCGTCTCGCTCTCGCCAATTCCCAAAAAATGAAGTCTCGTTTAAGTCTCGTTCTCATCTCGTCTCACTTAATACTGAATAACGATAATAAATATTATAATATATAAACGAAATGGTATACAGTAATGAATAATTTTGTATAGCTATATTTATCACGCTCTTATAGAAAAATATTTGTACATGTACATATTATTTTAATTTTAAAAACTGATAATTTCAACTTTTAAATTACTCGATGACCAAGAATTCAAACACAATCACGCTTGCATCACATCATTTTTCAATGATGGACGTGTTTTTGCCATGATCATACCTGCTATGGAAAATAATCTTTCAACAGGTACGGATGTAGCCATTAATAAAACAACGGCCATCTTGGAAAGTGTAGGAAGAACTTTTTCATCACTCTCCACCACTGTAAAATATTTTGATTCCTATTTGCTCTTTCTAACAGCAAATATTCTTCAAACTCAGCATTCCAATATTTTGAAAGTTTTGTTGATGTTTTAAATAGGCTATCGATGTCGATACATTTTTTAATAGAATTGAACAATTTGGTATAGTTTTCAAAGAATACCTTCTCAGTGGGTAGATCATTGAGGGTGTTCTTGGCGTATTCCTCATAACATTTTTCGAAACATTGAATACCTTAATTTCTTTACCAATTTTATTATAGTAGTTCCACAGATGTATACAATAATTGTTCACATCTTCACTACAAGGAGCACAAGAGAATACATTTCTCCAGATGTTTTTTCAAAGCATTGGGATTTAGGGGCAATAAAAGTTGTCCGTTAAGTATTGAATTCATAATGGCATCCGGTTTTTATGGTTGTGAATTCTATTTTTTCTTGAAAAATAATCTCAATTATCGCAAGGTCATAACGAATTAATAATCTACTTAAAAATCTTGTATTTCTAGAACGATCGATGCATAATATAGACAAAATATATTGGTAATTATTGTGGAAACTCTTCATATTCAATTGTTTTCTGTGGGTGTTGAAAAAAGTCGGGCCGTATATAAAACTTCGTACAAAAAATTTAACTAGACCAAAAACGAGACTCTCTTATTGGAGTGTATGTGGTCTGGGTATCACCTATAATATTTTTGAAAACGTCTAGTCTCGTTCTCGTCTCGTAAAAGCGAGACGAGACGAGACGAGACGAGAAAAATCTCGCTCTCGCGTGAAGCCCTAGGCATAGGCGAAACAGTTAACGGAGAATTATCCCGTTACAACATGATCTCTCAATGTACTGTCGATTGAGGTGTTGTTCTGGAATGAAAATAATATACGAGTACCATCCAGGATTGTATCGTAGGAGTTGAATAAGGATTGGATTTTATAATACTCGAAGGGTTCTTGTAGTGCACCATTAACAGCGACAATATTCCTGGAATTGCCTTAAAACCGTGGGATCGTTCGCATGGAATCCTATTGGTCGAAGGCGGGGTAGTTTCAGCCAGGAAAATACCAATCGTTGCACACTGAAGTGCGGGAGGGTAAACAGACTAGGTACCTAGGGTATGAGGAGCTCTGAGCAGGGATAAGACTAAGACAGTACAATTAAAACGGTGGGCGAATACTACTATTTATCCCTGAGAATTTAGAGTATATTGAGGTGAAGGGTTTTTCAATAAGAGATGTTATTTTGATATTGAAAGAAAAATGTCATTTTTCAATATAAATGATCGGATGTTTATTTCATTATAAAGAAGAAGCTATGCCGTGAATAGTGGAAAATAACATCAGGCAAATGACCACCACGACCACGATTACAGGACCATATCCTCTTAATGAAATTTTCCATAACCAAATCGCAAAGTGGCTGCCCTATGTCCTCGATAGCCTCACGAATTCCATCTTTGAGGTCTTGAATCGACGCTGGGCTATTGGCGTAGACCTTCTCTTTCACGTGGCCCCAAAGGAAGAAGTCGCAAGGTATTAAATCACAAGATCTCGGTGGCCAATTGTGATCACCTCTTCGAGAGATAACACGTCCGGAAACTTTTCCCGCAAAAGATCAATGGTTTCGTTGCTTGTGTGGCACGTAGCGCCGTCTTGTTGAAAGTAAACGTTGTCCAGATCAATACCATCCAATTCCGGCCATAAAAAATCATTAATCATCTCTCGATAGCGCAATCCATTCACCGTAACTGTTGTTCCAGCCTCATTTTCGAAAAAGTAAGGTCCAATGACTCCGCCGGACCATAAACCGCACCAAACAGTCACACGTTGAGGAAAGAGAGGCTTTTCAACAATAACTCTTGGGTTTTCCGAACCCCAGATGCGACAATTTTGCTTGTTGACGAAGCCACCGAGGTGGAAATAGGCCTCATCACTCAATATGATTTTTCGATGAAATTCCGGATCTTTTTCATGCATTACAACGACCCAATCAGCAAAGACACGACGTTGTTGATGATCGAACGGCTTGAGTTCTTGTGTTAACTGAACTTTTCAAGCCTTAAGACCCAAATTTTTATGCAAAATACGGTGTAAGGACGTTTGTGGAATGCCTAATTCCAAATAACGACGAGGAATGGACAAACCTGGGTTTTCTTCAACACAGCAGCAATATTCTCGGCTGTTCTTGTGCGGCGTGCACGGGTTTTATTCTTCACATAACTAATTTGTCCCAACAGCAGGAATTTTTCCACCAATTTCTTTATTGCGGTCCGACAAGGTGCTTCACGACGACCCAAAAATGTTCGAGTTTTACGAACCGTCTCTGCCAAATTTTCACCATTTTTGCGCGCGTGTTCCTCAAGGATCATTTCGTCACAATGTCTGTATTTTTCGATTTTTTTTGTGAAAATGGTCTCAAACGATTGGGTTCGACTCCCTGATGAAGAATTCGAGGTCAAATTCAATTCTGTCCGTCCGGTCCGGCCGGCCAGCCTGAGTTATAGCGTTGAAATTTGCAGGTCATGTTTGGAGCGTAAATATCTCGGACGAGTTCGTTAATGGGCAAAATCCATCGAGCCGTTTCGGAGTTGCGGCCAGTTTTAGTTAAATCGTTTTTCGAGAATATTTCCGAAACCGATCACTCTATTTATCTGAAATTCAGCATCAAATTATATAATCATGACCTTTATACGCCTGCAAAGTCTCATATTGATCAGATGGCTGTAAACTAGAAAACAAAATTCTTAAATATTTGAAAATGAAATTGAAATTTTGTTTTTACTATAACTCGAAACAAACTGATCCCATTGAGTTGAAGCTCGGTAGTTGTATGCGAAGTACCAACGAAAACACATATGCAAAATTTCGTGGGGGTAGCATGAGTAGAAAAAATTTAAAAAAATTTTAACTATTAGCGGAATATTTTGCTGGAAATTCCGAAACCAAATATCGGAATGAGTTCAGTTTTGGCACTTCGGTGACCAATAATGACCTCTTGGGGTGTGCAAAATTTCACTGCGGACAGACCACTAGGAGCCCCAAAAAAAAAATTATAATTTTGAACTTCCAAACTGGACAAATTATATTTCATTTCGAATTCCTACATGGAATAAATCCAACATCTGGTGATTTCGTTCCGACGTATTTTTTGCGCGTTTATCAGAATGAATGCGATTTGTACGGGGGCAACTGATTAAAATATGGACTACTTACTAGCATGGCAATTGAATTAATGCGTAAACGATGTGTGGAATTTAAAATTGGTTTTCAAAATTAGTCTGAACGGTGAACGACTGGGGGTGTAACTGCCTCTCTTGGGCATTTTTTGTTATTCGCATAAGCAGACGAGAAATAATTTAACTGCTCGAGTTTTCTTCTGATAAGATTGGGGTTTTGGGGTGGAGGATGCTATTCCTCCATAGAATCCCCCGGTGCCGGTCTGCGCATGCGTGGATTCAAGATGCGATATCTCCCGAACCACTAGTGTTGGAGAATCGCAGTTTTTAGTGACTGACAGGATGGCCATAAAGTAGCAAAAAAAATTTCAAAAATTTTAAAATTTTGTTTCCACAATAACTCGTAAAATACTGATCTGATTGAATAGAAACTCAGTAGTTAGATGCAAAAGACCAAAGCGCACACTTTTACAAAATTTCGTGAAGATCACGTGACATCAAAAATTCAAAAAATTACTCTATTTTGCTTGAAATTCCGAAACCAATTTATTTGAAATTAATGCTGCCTTTTCCGGGCATTTTTCGTTATGCGCATGCGCAGATGAGAAGTCATTTAACTGCTGTAGTTTTCGTCAGAGAGGATTGGGGTTTTGGGGTGGCGGATGCTATTACTCCATATAATCCCCTGGAGAGGGTCTGCGCATGCGTGGATAAGGGATGCGATTTCTCCTGAACCACTAGTGTTGGAGAATCGGAGTTTTTTGTTAGGTGTGTGATTTTGAGAGGACCTTCAGCCGCGAGTAGATTGCGCATGCGCAGAAGAGAAGTGACTGTTTTTTGGGTTGTGTGGGTTATGTTGGGGGTGCTGAGCGATATTGTGAGGTTTTAAAAAAATATTTATGGCAATTCAGTGCAAGGACAAGTCAGTTTGGGGGATGTAGCGTTGTTTCCGAGTTGAAGTGTCCGTACCGTGGCCCTGGGGCTAATTTTGAAATTGATGTTACTCCGAACGGGCATTTTTCGTTATGCGCATGAGCAGAACATCAGTGATTTAACTGCTGGTGTTTTCGTCAGAGAGGATTGAGGTTTTGGGTTGGCGGATGCTTTTCCTACATAGAATCCCCTGGTGAGGGTCTGCGCATGCGTGGATTGAAGATGCGATATCTCCTGAACCACTAGTGTTGGACAATCGGAGTTTTTTGTAAGGTGTGTGATTTTGGGATTACTTTTAGCCGCGAGTAGATTGCGCATGCGCAGAAGAGAAGTGACTGTTTTTGGGTTGTACGGGTTATGTCGGGAGTGCTGAGCCAATATTGTGAGGTTTTAAAAGGATATTCATGGCAATTTAGTGTAAGGATAATTCAGTTTGGGGGTTGTAGCGTTGTTTCCGAGTTAAAGTGTCCATACCGTGGCCCTGGGGCTAATTTTGAAATCGATGTTACCCCTTACGGGCATTTTTCGATATGCGCATGAGCAGAACATCAGTGATTTAACTGCTGGTGTTTTCGTCAAAGAGCATTGGGGTTTTGGGGTGCGGATGCTATTCCTCCATAGATTCCCCTGGTGAAGGTCTGCGCATGCGTGGATTCAAGAAGCGATATCTCCTGAACCACTAGTGTTGGATATCGTAGTTTTTTGTGAGGTGTGTAATTTTGGGAGGACTTGCAGCCACGAGTATATTGCGCATGCGCAGACGAGAAGTGAATGGTTTTGGGTTTTATGGGTTATGTTGGAAGTAATGAGCCGATATTGTGATGTTTTAAAAGATTATTCATGTCAATTCAGTGTACGGACTCAAGTCAGTTTGGGGGAAATAGCGTTGTTTCCGAGTTGAAATGTCTGTATGGTGGCCCTGAGGCGAATTTATAAATAACTATATTCGGTAGATCTATATTGAAATACGTTCGGATTTGGAGAAGAGGTAATTGCGTTCCTAACGGAGGTCCCATAACCGCATTTTTTTTTCGATCTACGGTACAGCTAACAGCCAAACTGTATCGATAGCTATATTTGTTAAAGGAACTTGAAAAAAAAAGCACTGACGTGAAGTCAGTACTCTTTGGCGCGCGTGTTCACGGTGGCTAATTTGAATTGAATGATGAGTTACTTCAAGCTCAGTGGATATAGCGAGCCGAAGATCTACCCAAAAGGTAGTACTCATCACTCAATTCAAATTAGTCAACGTGAACACGCGCGCCAAAGAGTACTGACTTCACGTCAGTGCTTTTTTTTATAGTGAATTTGAAAAATTTCAATGCGTTCTTGAAGCGTGTATCGTTCCATTTTTTTGATGGCGTAGTTTCTACATGTCAAATGTCAAAAAATGACATCTACCGAAATATCGGGCTATTCAAAATAACACCTCTTATTGGAAAACCCTTTAGTTGACGAACTTCAGTAATTGCAAATGTGAATACTGTCAAAGTTGTAAATATTTCTTTGAGTTGAATTGTAAATAAAGTGGGTAAATTGCAGAAGGAGTGTTGTTTGAAAACCAAAGAAGTTAAAGACGAAATTTTGGGAGCATAATTCGATCAACCACTAGGCGATTGATATAAAAATCCTACAGTATCAAGATCTATTGCATCGATTATTTTTTCAAATTCTTCAGTTTGGATATTTTATATAAGTAGTCGATTTTTGGCGAAATTGTTCATTTTGATGAATTCTACCACCTTTGAAAACACTCTGTATAACATATTATCTTAGTGATTTTATTTTTATTATAGGATGTTTTCGAAAGGGTTTGATGATGGAATTTTGTTCGGTTTATAATTTAAGGAGAAGCAATGTTTCCCCTGAATACACGCATGGCCTTGAATAAATCTTACGCACTCCGATTAATTCATCAAATTAGGTCATGAACAAGTATTATATCGAATAAACTGCTTACAAATAGGGCTAATAAGCACATAATCAATCATAAGGTATCAAATAATCTACTTAATAATCACATTATAAATATCGCAGCAAGATAACTCATAGTTCAATCACAATTTCTGAACCATATCAGATGACGCTAACAACATTATGTGAAACCTGAATTTTCAGGTGCAACTTGTAATCCATCAACTTCGCCAGAAGGTGTCATTATTCAACGAATTCTCAATATTGGAAAAATAAAGTTGGGAAGAATAAAAACCTGATTAGTCAAAACCCTATGAAATCGACGAGGCCGAATATTGCATCTGGCACTTTGAATCATAGGTATAACAATTGTATACTGACTGACAAAGAAACTGCAACACCCAGAAGGAGTTTAAATTTTAAATTTTTTTTGGACAGATAGTATAGCAAGGAGTAAATGATTAAAATTTGGAGAAAAAAATCGTGAAGGTTTTTTCATGTAAACATTTCTTGTTACTCACATATTGTAGTCGTTTTTTGCAAATTTTTTAAATTTTACAACAAACCAGCTATTTGAGGAGATCCAAAATCGATGTTTAGTTGTTGTTAAAATGCCTAGAGCACCTGTACGCCGAATTTATTGCCAGTTAAGTGAATTTGAAAGAGGTCGAATTATTGGTCTACGGGAGGCGGGGTTGTCATTTCATGAAATCGTACGAACAGAAATAGAACTACTGTTATGAGATGTTGTCAAGCGTGGTTTGATAATGCCCAAAATCGTAGAAGAGTTGGCACCGGAAGTCGAAGGGGCACAAATGAAGTTCAAGATCGACGTCTAAGACTTATGGCTATTAGAGACCGATTTGCAACAACTCGATCTTTGGCTGATGAGTGGTTAGGAGAACAAGGCCATCTTGTACCTGTCCGAACGGTTTACCACCGGATAAGGTCTTTTGGACTGCAGCATTATCGACCCCATTTTGTGTTAGCTCTGATGGTTGAGCATCGCCGGCAACGATTACAGTGGTGCAGAGAACGTCAACATTGGAATGTGGAATGGCATCAGGAAGTCTTTTCTGATGATTCTCGATTCTCGTAGGGTGCACATGATGGCCGAAGAAGGGTTAGACGACGTCGGGGAGAAAGACGTGAACCTCAGTTTGATATTGAGCGTCATGTACACCGGACAGTAGGCATTATGGTGTGAGGTGCTATTGCACATGCAAGTAGCTCACCTTTAGTCTTATTCGAGGTAACATGACAGCGTTGCTTCAAGAAATAGTGGAGCCATATGTTCTCCCTCACCTTAACCGGCTCGAGAATCCAATATTTCAGGAAGATAATGCTCGACCTCATGTTTCCAGAGTTAGTTTAAACTCTTTTGGAGTGACCCATGTGAATCTTTTGCCATAGCCGCCCAGATCCCACGATCTTTCGCCCATAGAGTATGTTTAGGACATCATGGGTAGAAGGCTTGGAAATTTACCCCAGCCGCCATGGACTTTGGCGGCTCTGAAACATGAACAGTGCGATTGGCTCAGTGGTAGAGTAATTGACTTGGGAGCGGAAGCCCCAAGCTCAATTCCGAGGCTAGGAAAGAAATTTTCTAGTCACGGTAATCGCCACCATTCGCTGTTGGGTCAAAAATTAACAGTGCTGTGCCTAAGGTGGCGTAAGGACACAGTAACAAAGCCTACACAGAACACAACTGGTTCTCCTAACTCAGGGCAAGCTCTTAGAGCTTATGAGGGGTCTCCTTGTGGAAGACCCAGGAGGATCAGTATAATAATAATAATAATAATAATAATAATAACTACAGGTAGCTTGGGATAGTATCCCTCAAGAAGAAATAGATCATCTTATTGCACCAATGACAAGACGTTTTGGGGAGTGTATATAGATAATCGCGGTGGACAAACATATTATTTACAAATTTATTAAAAAAATCATAAACCCCTTCGTTTTTTTTTCTTCAAATATCAATCATTTACTCCTTGATAATCAAGGAGGAAATGATTGTTTGAAGAAAAAAAAACGAAGGGGTTTATGATTTTTTTAATAAATTTGTAAATAATGTGTTTGTCCACATATTACATTACAAACATATTCTTTACACATACTCTATGGGCGAAAGATCGTGGGATCTGGGCGGCTATGGCAAAAGATTCACATGGGTCACTCCAAAAGAGTTTAAACTAACTCTGGAAACATGAGGTCGAGCATTATCTTCCTGAAATATTGGATTCTCGAGCCGGTTAAGGTGAGGGAGAACATATGGCTCCACTATTTCTTGAAGCAACGCTGTCATGTTACCTCGAATAAGACTAAAGGTGAGCTACTTGCATGTGCAATAGCACCTCACACCATAACGCCTACTGTCCGGTGTACATGACGCTCAATATCAAACTGAGGTTCACGTCTTTCTCCCCGACGTCGTCTAACCCTTCTTCGGCCATCATGTGCACCCTACGAGAATCGAGAATCACCAGAAAAGACATCCTGATGACATTCCACATTCCAATGTTGACGTTCTCTGCACCACTGTAATCGTTGCCGGCGATGCTCAACCATCAGAGCAAACACAAAATGGGGTCGATAATGCTGCAGTCCAAAAGACCTTATCCGGTGGTAAACCGTTCGGACAGTTATAGGATGGCCTTGTTCTCCTAACCACTCATCAGCCAAAGATCGAGTTGTCGCAAATCGGTCTCTAATAGCCATAAGTCTTAGACGTCGATCTTGAACTTCATTTGTGCCCCTTCGACTTCCGGTGCCAACTCTTCTTCGATTTTGGGCATTATCAAACCACGCTTGACAACATCTCATAACAGTAGTTCTATTTCTGTTCGTACGGTTAGCGATTTCATGAAATGACAACCCCGCCTCCCGTAGACCAATAATTCGACCTTTTTCAAATTCTCTTAGCTGGCAATAAATTCGGCGTACACATGCTCTAGGCATTTTAACGACAACTAAACATCGATTTTGGATCTCCTCAAATAGCTGGTTTGTTGTAAAATTTAAAAAAATTGCAAAAAACGACTACAATATGTGAGTAACAAGAAATGTTTACATGAAAAAACCTTCACGATTTTTTTCTCCAAATTTTAATCATTTACTCCTTGCTATACTATCTGTCCAAAAAAAATTTAAAATTTAAACAGCTCCTTCTGGGTGTTGCAGTTTCTTTGTCAGTTAGTTTAGTTAGAAAACCTAGAAGGACAACCTCCATAAATAAATCAATTTTCTTTAAAAGTGGACACACTGGTTCACTCATAATTTTGGCGTCAGATGTAAGTTATATTATAGTATGAGTAGTATATAATATATAATCCATGTTTACCTAGAATAGGAAGAGTAGTGTTTCAATATTAATTCATACTCAGCATAGTTTACATTTGTGTGAAAATGGTTATAATGTTCATTATTAATCGAGTTGTTAAGACTTCAACATTGTCCTCTCCTCGAGATAATCAAAAATAAAGTTTTTAAAAAGCATCGAGTCTTTGTCAAAAACATAAGTTGTATTTTTCAGAAACAATGTTTTCTTCATCGATATACGTCAAGTTACTTAGTATGTAATTAATTATTTTACGACGAATAGTTCTTTATATTCTGACATCTGTCCAGTGTGCAATTTCAAGTTGTACAATAGACTGCACACACATGATTGGCTTCTAAATAATAGCGTCATACCGATAACTAATTTCTAATGTTGATGTGTGGTTATGGTAGCTCAGTCATAAATAAAAAAAAATCAATTTTTAAAAAGCACTGACGTGAAGTCATGTTTGAATTGAGCCTCAAACTGATATCTACTTCTGAAGTTGGCTATTTTATTTTATTTTTATAATTTGAATTAGGTTCGTTCATGCAGTATTTCGTGACGTGTCTGAGTTGTGAATAGAGAATAGAACATGCTTGTGAGAGCTCCTGACCTCACGTCATTGCTTTTCTCGAATCCTTTCAACTATAGTAAAGGGTTTTCCAATAAGAGGTGTTATTTTGAATAGCCCGCTATTTCGGTAGATGTCACTTTTGAAGCTGTAATTTTTTGACATTTGACAAGTAGGAACTACGCCATTAATAAAAATGGAACGATACACGCTACAAGAACGCATTGAAATTATTAAAATTCACTATAAAAATGGTAAAAATTTGGCAGAGACGGTTCGTAAAACTCCAACATTTTTGGGTCGTCGTGAACCTTGTCGGACCGCAATAAATAAATTGGTAGAAAAATTCGAGCTGTTGGGACAAGTTAGTTATGTGAAGAATAAAACCCGTGCACTGTAGCCGAAAGTGTTGAAGAAAACCCAGGTTTGTCCATTCCTCGTCGTTCTTTGGAATTAGGCATTCCACAAACGTCATTACACCGTATTTTGCATAAAGATTTGGGTCTTAAGGCTTATAAAGTTCAGTTAATACAAGAACTCAACAACGTCGTGTCTTTGCTGATAGGGTCGTTGAAATGCATGAAAATGATCCGGAATTCCATCGAAAAATTATCTTGAGTGATAAGGCCCATTTCCACCTCGGTGGCTTCGTCAACAAGCAAAATTGTAGCAAGAGTTATTGTTGAAAAGCCTGTCTATCCTCAACGTGTGACTGTTTGGTGCGGTTTATGGTCCGGCGGAGTCATTGGACCTTACATTTTCGAAAATGAGGCTGGAGCAACAGTTACGGTGAATGGATTGCGCTATAGAGAGATGATTAATGATTTTTTATGGCTGGAATTGGATGGTATTGATCTGGACAACGTTTACTTTCGATAAGACGGCGCTACGTGCCACACAAGCAACGAAACCATTGATCTTTTGCGAGAAAAGTTTCCGGACCGTGTTATCTCTCGAAGAGGTGATCACAATTGGCCACCGAGATCTTGTGATTTAACACCTTACGACTTCTTCCTTTGGGGCCACGTGAAAGAGAAGGTCTACGCCAATAGCCCAGCGTCGATTCAAGAACTCAAAGATGGATTTCGTGAGGCTATCGAGGACATAGGGCAGCCACTTTGCGATTTGGTTATGGAAAATTTCATCAAAAGGATATGGTCCTGTAAGCGTGGTCGTGGTGGTCATTTGCCTGATGTTATTTTCCACTATTAACGGCATAGCTTCTTCTTTATAATGAAATAAACATCCGATCATTTATATTGAAAAATGGCATTTTTCTTTGGCATCAAAATAACTCCTCTTATTGGGAAACCCTTTAAATCTAATAGAGGGTTTGAAATCGTCGTTGCGCCTTCAAAACGCGACATGTTAAATATTGTGCAAAATGCGTTAAGTGTATATTTCGATTAAGAACTGCACAAGCTGGATATTTCGTTAAAAGCTGCCATGTGATAATCACACTGGTTTCGGTTCCAGTTGGATTTGATCGAAAAGCGACAAGTACGAATCGAAAATATGGTCCTGCAAAACACGCTAAGTGTACGAATGCACAATTTATCAAAAGTCACATGTCGCACTTTGAAGGCGCAACGACGAAATGCTGATACAATATATTCCTCCACAAAAGTTAAGGAAGTGCAGAAATTTTGTGACCATTGGTGCCCATTCTTGTCCACCAAATGTTCGTTTATGAGGAATCAAATGTTTAGTCTCGTATATCTGAATGGTTTTTTTGCTCCTCGTTTGATAACTTTTCAGTTTCAGGCAAATCCTTGTCGTTTGAGTTTCTGAGAATTTTGGATCAGTTATAGATTTCTCATATTTAAAAAATTGGTGAAAAAACTTTTGAAACAGTCTCAAAATATCTTTCGTGCATCAGTGTATACAGGGTGGTTCAGATCAATCGAATTCACCATGATGATTTTTATTGTCTATTCTCCTGTATTGGAGACTCTTCTTAATCGAATTTACCAAGATGAATTCTATTGTCCATTCTGGACAATAGAATTCTATTGTCCAGAATGGACAATAGAATTCATCTTGGTAAATTCGATTAAGAAGAGTCTCCAATACAGGAGAATGGACAATAGAATTCATCATGGTGAATTCGATTGAGAAGAGTGTCCAATACAGGAGAATAGACAATAGAATTCATCATGGTAAATTCGATTAAGAAGAGTGTTCATTACAGGAGTATGGACAATAGAACATACGCGCAAAAGCTCCTGACTTCACGTCAGTGCTTGAACCAATTTTTTTTTCGATTAAGAGGGTCCAATGAGGAGAACGGACAATAGAATTCATCATGGTAAATTCGATTAAGAAGAGCAAAAGCTCCTGATTCACGTCAGTGCTTGAACCAATTTTTTTTTTCGATTAAGAGTGTCCAATACAGGAGAATAGACAATAGAATTCACCATGGTAAATTCGATTAAAAGTGTCCAATACAGGAGAATGGACAACAGAACAGACGCGCAAAAGCTCCTGACTTCACGTCAGTGCTTGTACCAATTTTTTTTTCGACTAAGAGGGTCCAATATAGGAGAATGGACAATAGAATTCAGTATGGTTAATTTGATTAAGATTATCTAATACAGGAGACTGGACAATAGAACATATGCGTAAACGCTTATTTTGACTTCACATCAGTGCTTGAACCAATTTTTTTTATTTATAATATCATTTAAATTAATATTGTTGGACGTTACTTTGAAAGTTCTAAGCTATTAGAAGTATACTTACCTATTTTATTCTGTAAAGTCTATAATTCAAGAAACATTGTTGAAGTATATTGTTTTTTTATTTATAATATCACTAGCTGGCCCGGCAGACTTCGTACTGCCTCCTCAACGCCTGCCCAACGCCAACGCCAACGCCAACTCCAAATCCAAATCCAACTCTAACTCCAACTCCATCTCCAACTACGACTCCGACTCCTACTCCGACTCCGACTTCGACTCCGACTCCGACTCCGACTCCGACTCCGACTCCGACTCCGACTCCGACTCCGACTCCGACTCCGACTCCGACTCCGACTCCGACTCCGACTCCGACTCCGACTCCGACTCCGACTCCGACTCCGACTCCGACTCCGACTCCGACTCCGACTCCGACTCCGACTCCGACTCCGACTCCGACTCCGACTCCGACTCCGACTCCGACTCCGACTCCGACGACTCCGACTCCGACTCCGACGACTCCGAATCCGACTCCGACTCCGACTCCGACTCCGACTCCGACTCCGACTCCGACTCCGACTCCGACTCCGACTCCGACTCCGACTCCGACACCGACTCCGACTCCGACTCCGACTCCGACTCCGACTCCATTTCCACCTCCATCTCCATTTCCACCTCCATCTCCATTTCCACCTCCATCTCCACCTCCAACTCCAATCCAACTACAACTACTACAACTCCAACTACAACGCCAACTCCATAACCAATGCCAACCATAATACCTACTCCAACTTCAACTCCAACCCCAACGCCAACTTCAACGCCAACTCAAACTCCAACGCCAAAAACATTTTCCAGTAGACCAAACAGTAAATCTAAACCATTCTCGAATCTCCACGAACACACACAAAAAATTTCATCAAAATCGGTCCAGTCGTTTAGGAGGAGTTCAGTCACATACACACGCACACAAGAAATATATATATTAAGATTTAAATTAATATTGTTGGACTTTACTTTGAAAGTTCTAAGCTATACTGACTTACAGCAAAAATATTATAAAGAAAATAAGCAATTGGATAGTCAAACTATCATTTTAATAAAATGATGCATTTTTATTGTTCAAATAAAGATATTTTGTTAACTTACAAGAATTTCTTCATTCAATGGTATTTCAAAGAACTAATTACAGTTTTAAATATTTAATAAAAAAACCTTTTTAATTCTTCATAATCATTACAAGAATGTCTGTCGATATGGAATATGGTAATAATTTGACATTTGAACACATCGTTTAATGCATAATCAATTTCAATACTTTTGTCACTCGTTGATGATATGAGATATCTGAAATTATAGATAGACTCTAAATATTCCATTCAATATTGAAATATTAAAATTAAATTTCCACTTATTCATTTGTATTTCAAGATAATGAACGTTTGAAGCTAATGATTCATGTAAATTGTCTGTGAAAATTTGTTTTCATGGGTTAGGGGAAAAGAGTTATTGTGAAAATAAGATTCATTTATTTAGATACCAATCTATATATTGTTTTATACTATCTACTAAGGGCCGATTTATTCAACCTCTCCGTAAAGTATTCGTCAACTATGTGCTCGTTGAATTTACTGATCCCCTTTAAAGTGAATATTTACAGATTACTTTCCTTTCGGTAAGGCTACTTGACAGTTTACAGGTCGTAAAATATATCAGCCCTCAGTAAACAAAAAAATTGTATACCTCACTGAAGCCGTAATACAAACAAAGGAAATAATTTCGAATAAAACTCTATTAACATATTCGATTATTTACTTCAAGAGAGATCAAGAATAACATTCATTTTGAAAATTCAATACTACATCAAGCAGCAAGCAATACATTTTTTCGAGTTTGGACCACTGCTGCCCACATAATCATGGAGGATAAATACACTGCAGGAAGGATAAATACTTGTATATAGATTATTATTAAAATATGATAACTGACTTTCTCCGTTTCCTTATATACTACTTCTCGTTGTAAAATATACTTGGATTTTCCTCCGCATCATTTTCAAAGTTAGCGTTGAATTATCAAGCCATTCTATTATAATATTAGTAAAATCTGTTCTTCAGAGGTATTCATTGTTAAGCATGCTAAGCAACAAGCATTTAAGAAACATATACCTGAAGTTCCACGGGAAAACAATATACATAATATATACCTACACACATGTTATATTGCATCACCTTCTACTCCTATATTTTAAAATATTCTGCAATTAGAAAAATTAAAATGTTTCGTTAAAAATGCCTATTATATAGGTACACGCTGGCATCCAAACACCCTGATGATGGATCGTAAGAGACCCATGATATCAGGAAAACAGAAAAGTGTTCAAAATTCACTGGTCTAAGCGTAATTCAACTGTTTTTTTTTGTGCAATAGTATTATGCAAATGTTATGTGTAAACAGGTAAAAGTGGCTAAGGGCCAAATCTGAATAATAGGGTAGGTGCAGAAGTCATTTGAAATGAAATTCATGCAGTTTTGCTTGCTAATGACATGTTTATGATTATACTAACCATTCTAGGTCTTCCCTAAGGAAATCCCACAGAAGCTCCTAGGAGAGTCAGTTTTGTTCTGTATATATTTTATTAATGTATCCTTACGACAGCTTAGGCAAGTCACTGGGTGGTTTTCACCTAAGTACATGATGAATAGAATACTTATCCCATAATATATATAGCTTCGGCAAAATGACAAAACAGAATTAAGTGTAAAATGTAAAATTTTGAGTTGGCTTTATTTTTTATAGTCATAGCCTACTCATAACAACCACTTCCTTAGTAGATTTCGGAACATATTTAAATGCACCTTGAATCGAGCATTTACGGTTTATTTCGTTCACTCCCTGATTTATCGTTCACTCTTGAATTTCAAAACGAGAATATCTTGAAACTTGCTTATTGCAGATACGTCCCTTTGTCATTTCAACGATATGAGAACCACCACCAATTTGTTTGAATAGAAACACTAGATTTTCTTCTTGGCTATTCCACTCTTGAACTTTAAAAATTTTAGTGTTCATGTCATCTTGGTTGCCTCTTATCAATATTAAATTTTCTCATGAGATATACTTAATCTTAACAAATATTCAATCGACTAAGTTCCATATACCTTGTTTTTAAGAATTCTATCTGCAGTAACTCCAAGAGTAACTCATGCATTCTATTTGTCGAAACGCATTACTTTTTTGCTCTACGTCAACTGGACCTTAATTCATTCCAACCTGAAAGGAAATATTAAGACTTGGATTTCTCTGAGTAAAGTAATTCATTCAATTCACTTCTATTACTTACTGCTGATTTTTAGCCAGAAATCCTGAAGGACATATACCAGATATCTTCTTTCTGAACAACTTTTCCACAGTTCTCCATAATTTGGAATTTCTTTCACATACGTAAACAATATTTCTAGATTCCTCCAATCTTCAAATACAAGGTAATCTCGATTATTTTCAACGGAAGGAATACTCGTTCGTACTTCGTGGATTGAGAATATTTTGTTTACGTTTTGTATTTGTGTTTTGATCAGATTCAGATTCGATGTTGAGGTTAAAACGGGGCGCATGCGTAGATCAGAATGTAGTTTGTAGTATATCCATTAATCATGAATCATTCTCAAAAATACCACACAAGCAAGTTACCGATCGCTGCTAATATTTATTATTTACCAGAAATTCATCACAAATCGAAACTATTTAAATTAGAAATGTCAATTTTTACATGACTAACCCGGACTTAGCCATTTAACCCTGCTATTTTGCCGGGTTAAATTTTTATAGTTTTAACCCAGGGTTAGGCTCTAACTCTTGAAGGTGCAAGACCTATTATCAATTTAACCCTAGGTTTAGAGTTAATCCGGATTTAATTAGATAACCCGCATTCGTGCAAGTGGGCCTTAGTGGCCTACATGGCCTAAAATTCCTCTCTACCCATCACAAGATATAATATCCACAAATGAGCCTCTCACCTTACAAGATCAGAAGCCTTCAGCAAAATTTCAGCGATATCATATTAAAAATAATACATAACCTTTCAAAAGTCTCCTCTCGCAAATATACTCCTCTGAAGGCACATGGATCTCTTGAAGAAGAATCGCCTTCTCTATTTCTCAAAGATATTCACTCTTGTTCATAGAAATCCCTTCAATATTTAGTTGCCTCCTCCTAAGGAGGATCTCTTTCAAAACCAGGTCTGACCACTAATGTAGGGCTATAATCTCCCATAGATTTGTGATGAAATAAGACGATTTTCCCATAATATACGAGCGAAAATATGTCATCATGACATTCATATTTTTATTTTATTTTTGAAGGTTCTCGCAAAAATACGACCATAGACTACATATTATCATACGACGATTCCCATCCGCTACACTTGGCTACCGCTACGCTACCGAACTCACAAAAGGCTGCCCGGTTCTCCGACAATATAGATCCGATCATGTTCTAACTTGGAATTCTGCAGTAGAGTTAGGTTCTGAAGGCTGTTCCAAAATTTCAGCAATGCCGGACGAATAGTTTATGATATATAGATTTGTTTTCAATAATTTTCAACTATTTTTTTTTAAATTTTCTTATTATACCATCCTCACGAAATTCTGCAAGAATTTTCGCGTTTGCATTCTTCAACTAATAACAATGTTTGAATTCAATCGGTTTTGTATTCTTCGAGTTAATGAGGAACAAAAAACTACCAAATTTCAGAAAATTTCAGATGGCTATAACTCTAAAACCGTTTGGACGATTATGCTCATAAACAAACTCAAATGTCGCATTCAGGTGCACAACCTAACCTGAAATTTTCAAGAAGCTATCTCCTTCCGTTCTCAGGTTATCGTGACAACAAAAATATTTTTTAATAATTTTTTAATAATTTTCTAGCGATACGATTCTCACAAAATTTCACAAACGTGCTTAGGTCTATATTCTACAACTATTCACCAAGTTTAAATTCGATCGGATTTATTTTGGTTGAAAACAAAATTATTACTCGGAAACCATTGGGCCGATTATACCCATTAACGAACTTGTCCGTCGTATTGGGATGCGCCACCTACCCTGAAAATTTCAAGTCGCTAGCTCTTTCCGTTCTCAAGTTATCGTGGCAACGGCCGGACGGCCGTACGGCCGTACGGCACCGCAGAATTAAATTTCACATTTGAGCAAAACTATAACGCGATGTTCCCCAGAACATACGCGCAAAAATAGTTTTCAATCGTAGAATTTGATTGGCCTTGAATTTCATATTATTCAGTTTTTTTAGAATGGAAAACATGATTAAAGATTTTTTTTCACTGACTCAATAAATCAATAGTTGTAGTTTATATGTGAAACCGAATTTCGTTGTTTCACCAATTTAATAGCGTGTCGGCAGTTTCGATGCATAATATTTACATCGCCATAAGACTATTATTACCTGGCTTCCATTTTCATATATCATAAAGACTGAACACGAAAGGATCACGGGTACTAAAACAAGATCTTTATGACAACGTCATGCGAGTTCTTCCATAATGCTCATAGTCTGATGGATGTATTATGTTTTGCGGGCGTTGTTCATTTAGTACCTGAATGAGTTTGCTTCATTATTTCCCCACATAATAAACCATTGTAATTGTACACCGAAAATACGCTGGTCAACAAATTTAACCGGACCTACATTTATGGCGCTCTAGTTCCTCGGAACTGAGTGCTTATCAATTTGCCCAAATGTCTGTAATTTTCGAATATTTCGATGAAAATGGTCTTAAACGATTTGGTTCGACTCACTGATCAAGAATCCGTGGTCGAAATTCATTCTGTCCGGTCCGGCCGTAGGCACGATAACTCTCGAACGGAATGAGCTAGAGAGTTGAAATTTTCAGAGTAGGTTTGGGGGATGAATATCTCAGCTAAGTTCGTTACTGGGCAAAATCGGACAGAAGGTTTCGGAGTAATAAAAAAAAAATTTTTTTTTTACAAAACAAATTCCTAATTAAATTTTTTTTAATAAGCAGTTTTATCATAAGAATCCATTCCTATTATTTTTAACTCTAACAAGCTAATACTTTCGGAGATATGATTTTTCAAAATTTCAATGTAAATCGTATTTCACAGATTGATATAATTATTCTATGTATATTCTTTGTATGAATTGTAATAAAGTCAACTTGACAGAAGGAAATTTTGTAACTTCAAGAATATTGGGGTTGAAATACTCGTATTTTAGCGATGCAACGGGGACCTCACCCGAAAATGTTTGAAAATATTACGTAAATATTGAAAGCATAATTCTGTGGTTCGAGAGAGGAGAAAATTTGATGAACGTAGATCAGGAAATTTTTGATCGATTACAAGGTAATTTATTATTACTTATCTAATAAACTATTATTTGAATTGAATTTCCTTTATGATGCAGTGATATCATATGAATACATTGATATAATTCCCAACTCTGAGAAACCAATACCAGATATAATTTGTCTGTTTGAACTAGAGCGCCAGAAAGCTCCTGTCCACAGGGCTTGAACCCATTTTTTCTCATACTTGTTTTTTTCTGGCGCTCTTGTTCCTCGGAACAGAGTGCTCATCAATTTGCCCGAATGTCTGTAATTTTCGAATTTTTGGCTGAAAATGGTCTTAAACGATTTGGTTCGACTCACTGATCAAGAATTCGAGGTCGAAATCGATTCTGTCCTGCGGGTCTGGCCGGTCCGGCCAGCCGGCCGTAGGCACGATAACTCTCGACCGAGAAAAGTTAGAGGATTGAAATTTGCAAGGTAGGTTTGGAGCGTAAATATCTCGAACGAGTTCGTCAATGGGCGAAATCCATCGAGTGGTTTCGAAGTTATGGCCTATTTTAGTAAAAATATTTTTTTATGAATATTTCCGAAACCGATCACTCGATCTATCTGAAATTTAGCATCAAATTGTAGAATCATGACTTTTATACGCATGAGAAGTTTTGTATTGACCAGGTTACCGCAAAGTGTAAAAAAAAAAAATTTCTACAATAACTCTCGAATAGAATGAGCTAGGCAGTTGAAATTTTCAGAGTAGGTTAGGGAGATGAATATCTCTTTTGAGTACGTTATTGGGCAAAATAGGCCAGATGGTTCCGGAGTAACGAAAAAAAAATTTCAAATTCAATTTTTATTTAAGATGCAGTTTCACCATAAAAATCCATTGATATCATTTTTAACTCCAACAAGCTAATACTTCGGAGATATGTTTTTTCGAAATTTCAATAATGAATCGTACCGCTATGTTTTACAGAATGCTATAATTATTCTATCTAAGCTTTATTATATGATTTGTGTTCATACTCGTACTTTTCATCCTGTTCTATAAGAGAGAGTCAAATTCATTTCAGCTATTTTAATTGGATTTCTTCCATGGTGCAGTTCTCATTCTCAGATTGCTCATTTAATCTTGATGAATAAACTATTATTTGAATTGAATTTCCTTTATGATGCAGTTCTATCATAAGAATACATTGATATAATTCCCAACTCTGAGAAACCAATACTTTCGGAGATATAATTTGTCTGTCTGAACAAGAGCGCCAGAAAGCTCCTGTCCACAGGGCTTGAACCAATTTTTATCAATATTTCCGGAACCGATCACTCTATCTATCTGAAATTTAGCATTAATCATGACCTCTATATGAGTGTGAAGTTCTGTATTGATTGGATTGCCGTACAGTGCCAAAAAAAAAATTTCAAAAATTTTGAAATTTTGTTTCTACTCTTGAACAGAATGAGCTGGGTTGAAATTTTCAGTGTAGGTTTGGGAAATATATATCTCGGTTAAGATCGTTATTGGGCAGAATCGGCCTGGCCTGATGGTTTCGGGTTAACGAAAAAATTTTTCTTCTTACTTCACAAATTTTAAATTCAATTTTTTTCGAGATGCAATTTCACCATAAAAATTCATTGATATCATTTTCGACTCTAACAAGCTTATACTTTCGGCGATATGATTTTCAAAATTTCAACAATAAATCGAACTATGATTTCACAAAATTCTATAATTATTCTCTCCATGAATTATTATATGATCTGTGTTCATATTCGTACATGTCATCTTGTTTTCCTATGAGAGAGAGTGAAATTCATTTCAGCTATCGTATAATTATGAGGATTATAATATGATATTATACTAGTGACCGACCGAAAGTTCGGTTTCGGTTTCGGTTTCGGCCAGTTTCGGCCAAGAAATCTAGTTTCGGCCTTAGTTTCAGTTTCGGCCCAAAATGGCGGCAACTGTCGGTCGGGCCGAAACTTGACTGTTCGTGAATTATCCTGGTCGTTTGGCCAGGAGTTATAAGTAGGTATACATAATTGTCGTACAAGTTATTGTAATCTATCTTTGTTAAGACTGAGAAATCATAAGAATTCACTAATGATTATTGATTAGATTACATAGGGTGATTCCAAATAAGACGTGAAACTGGGAGGAGGAGTTAGTATGACTCATTAGCTGTTGTTTAATCCATATTTATTAATAACCGAAAATCAACAGTTTTTGGAGTTCAGTTGATTTTGAAAAGATTTCTGAACTTAGTTCATATTTCGTCAATTTTTTCTACGTTGAGCAAATTTGATGATAATTTTGGTTTATTTTTATCAGAAAAGGATAAAACTATGCTGTATAATAGGTTGAAAGAATTAGTATGATTTGAAATGTGGTATATGAAAAAATGAAAAATGAATTTCTTGTATTAGTTCATATTTCGTCAATTTTTTCTACGTTGAGCAAATTTGATGATAATTTTGGTTTATTTTTATCAGAAAAGGATAAAACTATGCTGTATAATAGGTTGAAAGAATTAGTATGATTTGAAATGTGGTATATGAAAAAATGAAAAATGAATTTCTTGTATTTGTCTGCAACTTTCGAATTTTTATCAGAAAAGAATAAAACTATGCTGTATAATAGGTTGAAAGAATTAGTATGATTTGAAATGTGGTATATGAAAAAATGAAAAATGAATTTCTTGTATTAGTTCATATTTCGTCAATTTTTTCTACGTTGAGCAAATTTGATGATAATTTTGGTTTATTTTTATCAGAAAAGGATAAAACTATGCTGTATAATAGGTTGAAAGAATTAGTATGATTTGAAATGTGGTATATGAAAAAATGAAAAATGAATTTCTTGTATTTGTCTGCAACTTTCGAATTTCACAATTTAGTATGCCAAAATTATTTTAAAAACTACTACTTCCTTCTTCATTCTCTGAAAGATTTCGTTAGATTGCTTAACTAGTTTCGTTTCAGCAGATTTTTTATAAGCAGCCTCTTGAATGTCCGGTTTAAAAAATAGTGAATGTGTATCAAAAGACAGCGTGAGTAAATTTCAGGCGGAAAATAACAATTGAAGACATGAGAAAGACGGCACGTGCTTGCTTATGGAATGGTGGAACATAATTTATGAATACATTTTCTAATAAAATTTCGATCTTAGTTGCAACAAAAAATATTGAATTCGTTATTTTTCTCTATCTCCTTCTTACATCCCCTTTCAAATCATACTAATTCTTTTTCAACAGAACCAGAACTCAAATATCTCGGAAACTGTTGATTTTCGGTCATCAATAAAAATGGCTCAAACCACAGCAAATGATCCATACTTACACCTCTTCCAAGGATCACGTCTGATTTGGAATCACCCTGTATACTTCGACTGATTATTTTGATAACTTGGTAATACCAAAATAATAAATAAAGATCTCAAAAAAATTGACTTTTTATTTTATTCACCACTCCTCTACTGTTTTTATGTATATGCAAATGAAATTGTAAAAAATACAGTAGATTTCAGTATGAAATATGAAGTTTCGGTTTCGGTTTCGTTTTCGGCCGAAACTGAGACCCTGGCCGAAAGTTCGGTTTCGGTTTCGGTTTCGGTTTCGGTTTCGGCTGAAAAACCAGTTTCGGTCGGACACTATATTATACTTCTTGGTGATATTTTAATACTCGTGGATAATCCATATCATGATGGTTATATATACTTCGGCACGTTTATCAGAATGGGTTCAGAATAGCTCCAGTATAAAAACGAAACACAAATATTGGTTTCAATTGATACAATATAACTTTCAGAGTAGATTTGAGGAATGAATATCTCAGGTAAGTTCGTAGTTTGGCGCTCTTGTTTGAATTTAATTTTTTCATGATGCAGTTCTATCATAAGAATCCATTGATATCATTCCCAACTCTGAAAAACCTACTTTCGGAGATATGATTTGCCAAAGATTGAATAAGAGCGCCAAAGCTCCGACCACAGGGCTTTCTCCCTTTTTTTCTCACACTTCGAAGTTGTTTTTGTCGCTCTTTTTCCTCGGAATAGAGTGCTTATCAATTTGCCCAAATGTCTGTACTTTTCGGATGAAAATGATCTTAAACGATTTGGTTCGACTCAATGATCCAGTATCTGTGGTTAGAATCAATTCTGTCCAGTCGGTCTGGCCGTAGACACGATAACTCCCGATCGGAATGAGCTAGGCAGTTGAAATTTTCGGAGTAGGTTTAGGAGATAAATTTCTCATTCAAGTTCGTTATTGACTAAAATCGGCCTAATGGTTTCGGAGTAACGAAAACATTTTTTTACATTACAGCTTTTGAATTCAATTTTTTTTAAGATGCAGTTTCATCATAAGAATCGATTGATATCATTTTCAACTAATAAATACTTTTCAAAATTTCAATATTAAATCGTAACCATATGATTTTACAGAATGGTGTATCGAAAATTAACGTCCGTATCTATGAATTTCATCTGTGTTCATACATTTTATCATGGTCATCTCATCTACAGATAAGAGGTATTGTGTCAAACAAAGTATGATTGAATGCAACATGACCAACGGAATAACCTCAGCTATCATAGATAGCTCTTGTATAATCCATATGAAGATGATGATTATAGAAATATATACTTTGGTGAGTTAAACAATTTGGGTTCAGATTATCCCCAGTAAAAAAAAACTAGAATATTGTGTAAGTTTCAATTGATATAATATAGTTTTCATAGTAGATTTGAGGAATGAATATCTCGGATAAGTTCCTTATTCGGGAGAATTGGTCTGTTGGTTTTGGATAAATAAGTTTTGGCACCTTAGTTGGAGTTAAAGTCTTTCATGATTTTTGAATTCAATTACTTTCATGATGAAGTTCTATTCTTAGAATCCATTGATATCATGGCCAACTCTGAGAAACAAATACTTTCAGTGATACGATTTGTCAAAGTTCGAACAAGAGCGCCAAAGCCCCTGTTGCGTCCAATGACTTCACATGTTGGGAAGCGCTCATTTGTATTTCTAAACTAAGCAGCTCGCTTGTAAAACTTAAATGTTTTGGGTTAACTGGTTTATTTTTGCATGAGTGGTCTCACCCTTGAAATTAATATTTTCCACAAAAAGATAATTGCAAGTAAAATATCTTGTAAAACTTCAACCCTTGTAGAAGTATTTATGACCTTTTTCCTGTGAAATATTGATAAAATGCATACAACAACGAACACATTGCCTGAGCTGTTAGTCTTTTTGTCTAGACTATTCGAAGACCCCTAGTCTGTGAAAGTCATTTATCAGTTTTCGCTGATAGATTATATCCAGACAACTAGTGAAAATTAGTCCAAATGGGGGGAGAACTTCGAGATTTTGAATTTCTAAGATTAAACACGCTAGAAGTTCACTGATTGGTGCATTTAGTATGCATTCCTACTACTTTTTCGCAATCGACAAATGAGAGTATTGTTGTAACATATCTGGGGCGGTTTTAAGATCGAACCCCCGATCATTGTTAATATTTCCCCTTTTTTACCCAGATGAAGGAACCTCCTATATTTCCTTCTATCTGGGCTTTTATATACAATTACACTGTTCAATTTCATTACTATTCTTGATCTGTCGCGAAACAATAACATTGCCTTGTCTTCGTTAGCAACTTAGTAGTCACTTCTTCCCATTTCATATAGAAGGAAGATTTTAAATTGTTTCAATATTGCATTGTACAATACTTCGTGCTTGTTATCACGTTGTCGGTAACAAGAAAATACATTTTGTTTTTGTGTTAAAAGTGCGTTCGAATATTTCACCACTTCCTATCCTCGTAATTGTTATTTTATTACAAGTAACAACATACGCAGTAATCAACGAGATTACTACTGGGTGCTTAAAGTTAAGTATACCTCCTTACTCATCCCCCTGATAAAACAATCAGGGTGTATAATTCTGGTCCTTCGAAATACATTATATCCTGATAAAAGCATCAGGACTCAACATATGATCCTTCGAAACCATAACATCCTGATAAACTAATCAGGATTCAACAGCCCCTGTCCACAGGGCATCCTCACTTCATTATTATTTCTTTTTGGCGCTCTAGTTCCTCGGAACAGAGTGCTTATCAATTTGCCCACATGTCTGTAATTTTCGAATTTTTGGCTGAAAATGGTCTCAAACGATTTGGTTCGACTCACTGATCAAGAATCCGAGGTCGATATCGATTATGTCGGGCCGGTCCGGCCAGCCGGCCGTAGGCACGATAACTCTCGAACGAAAGGAGTTAGAGAATTGAAATTTGTAAGGTGGGTTTTGGTTGGAGCGTAAATATCTCGAACAAGTTCGTTAATGGGCGAAATCCATCAAGCGGTTTCGGAGTTATGGCCGATTTTAGTAAAAATATTTTTTATGAATATTTCCGAAACCGATCACTCGATCTATCTGAAATTTAGCACAAAATTGTAGAATCATGACCTTTATTCGCATGTGAAGTTTTGCATTGACCAGGTTACCGCAAAGTGTAAAAAAAAATTAGAAAGTTTAAAAAAATTTTTTCTACAATAATTCTCGAACCGAATGAGATAGGCAGTTGAAATTTTCAGAGTAGGTTAGGGAGATGAATATCTCGGTTAAGGTCGTTATTGGGCAGAATAGGCCTGATGGCTTCGGAGTACGAAAAAAAAAATTTTTTTTTAAGTAACAAATTTCAAACTCAATTATAATTTAAGATGCAGTTTCACGATAAAAATCCATTGATATCATTTTCAACTCCAACAAGCTAATACTTTCGGAGATATGAGTTTTCGAAATTTCAATAATGAATCGTACTTCTATGTTTTCACAGAATTCTATAATTATTCTATCTAAGCTGTATTATATGATCTGTGTTCATACTCGTACATGTCATCCTCTTCTATAAGAGAGAGTCAAATTCATTTTAGCTATTTTAATTTGATTTTGATTTCTTCCATGGTGCAGTTCTCATTCTCAGATTGCTCATTCAATCTTGATAAATAGACTATTATTTGAATTGAATTTCCTTTATGATGCAGTTCTATCATATGAAACCGTTGATATAATTCCCAACTCTGAGAAACCAATACTGTCGGAGATATAATTTGTCTGTTTGAACAAGAGCGCCAGAAAGCTCCTATCCACAGGGCTTGAACCAATTATTAAGTCAATTAATAGGGATTGATTCAGAGGTACTTTTGAGCGCATGTACTAGGGAACAGCGTGCTGTCATTTTGCCTAAAAGTCTGTAATTTTCGAATTTTTTGCCGAAAATAGTCTCGACGATTAGGTTCGAATCATTGATGATATATTATTATGAATGGAGTATACTTGAACTGTTGTCACATTAAAATATCGACCAGGTAAACAGTGGTTTAAGCCTCGAATGAACAACCGGTACTAATTAGATCACCATTCGCATCATAGTTTAAACGACGCCACTTGCTATTCAGTTTCCAATCAACATTCAACGAAACGTCAAAAATTTCCTTCCATTCTTCCCCCATTTTTTCCGTTAATTCTCATTCAACCGCGATCGACGATAAAATTCTCATCTGCCGCGTCTCGGTAGGGATTCGCAATTCCACAGGAAATCGTTATATGTTTTACCTATCATCTCACCCCTGCTGCCATTTCAGTCCAATATTCAAGAACGTGATATTAATTTTAATGAATTATGAACCCGTCCCGGAAAAACTACGAAAAACCTGGGAGACAAGTCGTAAATCTGAACGGATGGAGCATTTCCTCGGCCCGAAAATTGCTGAATACGGAATGGGTATGTCTAATTTCATGAATTCCTAATACCTGGAGGTTTTGTCCGTGGAATGCTCAATAAAAGTTTGTTTTGGCATAATCATCGGCGGCTCATTTCGGAAAAATTCTTTCCGGTGCCGGGGAAAAGGGACTGCTCGCTTTTCGGGGCGTAAAATAACAGTATTCCCCTACATACTTTTATTAAAGTATCAGCGAATGCGGTGATAAGTTCCAGGGGACTTCTCAGGGAAAATTGAACGTAATAATTTTTCAGACATTACCCAACTTCTCTGGGAAAAACTTCATTATATTTTAATATGCAAATAAAATTCCACAAGAATCACTGGCTACCAGGGATTTTATTTTCCGCTCTTCGAGAAGTTGATGGAGAACTTAAAGAGTAGTTTGTTTGGCTTGAGTTCTTGTTATTATAGCGTTGGTTTATTTTTTTGACGATCTAGAATCTTTTTTGGAAGTTGTCAACTTGCAGAGACAGAAATCACATAAATTTATATTAGCAGATTCCAATTTTATCATTTATTGGACATATAACAAGATCTAAATTAGAGCAAAATGTTTCTTTCTTTGAATAGCAGGCCGAAAATTTGGTAGTATTATTATAATTCCTGATGACGATCTAACACACAAAAAATGTTGTTCAGATTGACATCATCGCTTTCGATCAAGCGACACATGAGGCGTGGGAAAAGTTTCAGGTCAACACAATCCCTCCAAACACAATTCATGTAAAATTGGTTTTCATTGGCCAAGATTCACAAGAAGCTTTCATAGAGAAAATATTATGATATCTCATAAAAACCCAAGCCCCTTACTGTATAATCCCTTTCGCCACAAGCCCTAATTATACGAACTCTATATGATGGTCAAAAAGTATAGCATACATTAATTCTTGCCAAGCACTCTCCAATCCCGAAGAAGCTGTGTCTGCGCATGCACCCCCGACATTTTGTTTTTAACCTCAACCGCGAATCCAATTTTAAAGTAAACAAAACATTTAAATCTACCAAGGAGATGCCTCATAATATAATTATTCAGAATAATTATCACTATATCACTAACTAAATCTTGTTGAAATCTATTGTATACCATACGTTGAATATAAACGGGACTACCTTGTATTTGATGAGTTTGAAGATTGAAGGAATCTAGATAATAGATGTATTGATTACGTATGTGAAAGAAATTCCGAATTATGGAGAAGTGTGGGATAGAAATTGTAACCGCACTAATACCATATCAGGTACATGAAGTTATTCATAATTTCTAAATGATATAAGTATTAAGTTATGTTTTATTTAAGGTTTGTCAGCAAATTGTTTTAAAAGATGATATATGGCATACGTCCTTCAAGCGAAAAATCAGCAGTAGGTACTAGTAGTGAATTGAATGAATGAATTTTCAGTCTTTATATTTACTTTCAGGAGTGAATAAATTGAGACCCAAACAGTTCACCTGTAGCGAACAAGAAATGGTTGTCAACAAATTGAATGCAGGAGTTACTGCTGATAGAATTCTTAATAAAAACAAGGAATATGGGACTTATGTAGATTGAATATCTAGCTTATCTCATGAGAAAATTCAATATTGATAAGAGGCAACATGAAGAGCATATGAACGCTACAATTTTGAAAGTTCAAAAGTGGAATAGCCAACAAGAAAATCAAACAAATTGGTGATGGTTCTCATATCGTTGGCAAAATGATAAAGGGACTTATTTCCAATAGGAAAGTTTCAAGATATTCACGTTTAAAAGTAAACGTTAAATCAGGGGGTGGACGAAATAAACCATAAATGCTCAATTCTAGTACATTTGCATAATACCTGTTATGGATTCATATAATACTGTTACACAAATAAAAAAAAAATTGAATTGCACTTATTCTGGTGTCCTGATATAATGGATCTGTGATGGTCCATCATGAAGGTCTTTGATTGACAGCGTATATTATATTATAGGAATTTTTGACGAAGCATTTTATTTTTTCTAATAGCGGAACATTTCAAAATACATGTTCAGTAGTAAAAGGTGATGTATTAATATATCATGTATACATGTGTATATATTGTTTTCACTTGGAGTTTCAGGTAAATGTTTCTAAAATTCTTGTTGCTTAGTATGCTTAATAATGAATACGATTTTACTAATATAATAGAATGGCTTGATAATTCAACGATAACTTTGAAAATGATGATATATCTAGTGCTGTGGAGGTAATCCAATTATATTTTCCAACGAGAAGTGGGATATAAGGAAGTAATCATGTTTTAATTATGATCCATATATTTATCCTCCCTGTAGTGTTTTAACTATGGTAAGCTAGTAGTGGTGCAAACTCGAAAAAAATTATTGCATGATCCTTGATGTAGTATTGAAATTTCAAAATGAATGTTATTCTTGATCTCTCCTGAAGTAAATAATCAAAATGTTAATACATAGAGTTTGATTCAAAATTATTTCCTGTGTCTGAATTACTGCTACTGTTTGGTATACAATTTTTTTGTTTACATAGTAATTGTAGGTATTGGTATGATATATAGATATTGGTATCTAAATAAATGAATCTTATTTTCACAATAATTACTATTTCCCCTAAACCTATGAAAACCCATTTTTACAGACAAATTACATTAGATCTTTAGCTTCAAACGCTCATCATCTTGAAATACAACTCAATACGTGGAAATGTCTGAATACTTAATTTCAATATTGAACGGAATATTTATAGTTTATCCATAATTTCAGATAATATCGCATATCAACGAGTGACAGGAGTTTTGAAAATGATTATTCATCGAACGATATGTGTCAAATTATTACCATATTCCATATCGAGAGACATTCTTATGATTATGAAGAATTCAAATTGTTTGATGGCTCATATAATATATGGATAAGCAATAATTCAAA
Source organism: Halyzia sedecimguttata (assembly GCA_937662695.2). Classification (NCBI taxonomy): domain Eukaryota; kingdom Metazoa; phylum Arthropoda; class Insecta; order Coleoptera; family Coccinellidae; genus Halyzia; species Halyzia sedecimguttata. The sequence goes on along the minus strand of OW569412.2, from coordinate 97,468,042 downwards.
GTTTTTCTTTGACTATAGAGGATAAAAAAAGCAATATTCGTAAAACACTTGTGATTATGGACATTCTCATAATTCATTCCCCAACTGGTAAATAGCTTATATTGTTTCATTTGGGTCTCCAGACGAGCTATGACCTATGATTTCCAGTATAATTATGATAGTTCTTCATACAATACTTGCATTCTTTTGAATAATGCCTTCTAGAATATCTTGGAACAATAAACATATGAGTCAAAATTTTAAAGGGTTTGAAACCTACGTATTGTATGTTAATGTATAGCTATTAGCCAGTCTCCACAGTAAGATCTGACCTGACGATTCAAATAATCTATAGTTAGAAATAATATTTTCGGTCCTGCCAAAGTCGAAATTTGGAGAGACTTTTCAAATGTCGTTGAAGAGAGGTAAACACGCGGGGCGCATGCGCAGACACAGCTTCTTCGGGATTGGAGAGTGCTTGCCAAGAATTAGTGTATGCTCAAAAAGTATGGCTTTGCTGTTTCCTAGAACATTCATACCACATGTCACAACATTAAACACTTCTCACCATACTGAGAGAACAGTTTATTCATGTATAATAAAGTTTATTCATATTAAATTGACCTCTTAATCATATATGGCGTAATGAATATTTATTTGTCCTAACTAATAGGTTTAAAAAGGGGGAAAGCCCTGTGGACGGGAGTTTAGGTGCGCTGTCCAAATTTAAGTCCACAGCTGTCACCCATCCAGGAACTGAACTCACCTTAAGCTGCTTAGCTCCAGAAAAAAAAAATATCTTCACATTATTTCCAGTAATATAGATCCGATCGAGTTTAAATCTAGAATTTCAAATAAGCTGAAATATTAAATATTGAGGGAAATTTTTATCTTTAATATCGATTCTTTCTTCAAATTAAATATTCATTGTTTCGAAACTGAAATCATTTATGAATAAAACAAGTCATCCCCATTAATTCTCCATTTCTCTTTTTTTGAAACTTTGAATGATAATTAATATCAAGACCCATATTGCAGTCATCGCTTGAACAGTTTGTGTTGATCCTAGCCAAAACATACCTGTTTATATGTTACTTAAGTCTTAAGTTAAGTAATTTTGTTATTGAACTCAATGCCACAATTTTTACCCTTAGATGGAGGTTACACCGTCAATCTGGGTTGATATCAGATTGCCGGAAAACTAATTGATTGATTGAAGGAATATTAGAGCATATTAATGTGCTTCGTCAGATCATCAATCAGTACAAGTCTCATCGTGATCAAGATTACGGACTGAACGGATACGATATTGACCGTGTAACCTGTCTAAGGGCCGGTCTCTGAGGAATATAACATGTGGTTTATCTTCCGTTTATCTTTCCAATTCAATAGAATTCAGTAGATAAACTGAAGATAAACTCCATACAAATGAGTTAGAAACCGGCCCTAAGACGGAGGTACATGTAAAATGGTTAACTCAATAGTATATACCTACTAATATATGTATGCTGGATCAAAATAGGTAATACTGTTATGGCAATCTGAGATTTCTGATCCAGCGGGTATTTTTTTTGCAGATGATCATGGGTCCACTACTCATCCAAAGATGATACTCATCGGAGCATGTAAAATGGTTAGGTCAATAGCATATAAATGATGTATGCTGGATCCAAAAAGGTGATAATGACAATCTGAGATTTCTGATCCACTTGGTTTTTGGGACATGATCATGAATTCAATACTCATCTGTGCTAATTACACTAATTATCATCCAGCATGATTATTCAGGTGTCACATGATATTCTCCCACTGGCTCTTCATAAAAAAATGGGATAAAGATAATAGCTTTTCCGTCCCATGGGCCATGGGTTATGTCAATTTTGAGTGGAGTAAAATAAACCCTCACAGAAAAAATAATAAATCTCTCCAGATGTTTAAATACAGACGATATTTCAAAAGTATTGGGATTTAGGGGCAATAAAAGTTGTCCGTTAAGTATTGATTTCATGGGTTCAGTTCTTATGGTTGTGAATTCTATTCTTTCTTTAAAATAATCTCAATCATCGCAAGGTCATAACAAACATAGTAATTATTAATCCTTTAAAAATTCGTGTATTTGTAGAACGATCGATTTATAATATAGACAAAATATATTGACAATTATAGTGGAAACTCCTCATATTCAATTGTTTTCTGTAGCTGTATTAGGCGTTGAAAAACGTCGAGTCGTATATGAGAAAAGTTTACTGTATGTATTTGTAGTAGAAAAGACGATTTTCCAGGTAGAACATTTCGAGCCAAATAAATCCTTTCAATAGTATACTCGTTTATTACTCAGTAGTTTATAGAGACATATACTCAACCGAGAATGAAAAACTGCTTATTGAAAAAAATTTAATTTGGAATTCCTTATGTAAAAAAAAATTTTTTTTTTGTTATTCCGAAACCATTTGTCTGATTTTGCCCAATAACGAACTTAGCCGATACATTTATCTGCCAAACCTACTCTGAAAATTTCAACTCTCTAGCTCATTCCGTTCGAGAGTTATCGTGCCTACGGTCGGCCGGGCGGCCGGACCGGCCGGACAGAATGGATTTCGACCACGGATTCTTGATCAGTGAGTTGAAAAAAATCGTTTAAGACCATTTTCATCGAAAAATTCGAAAATTACAGATATTTGGGCAAATTGATAAGCACAGTTCCGAGGAACTAGAGCGCCAAAAACCTGAAAATCTGCAAGGAAAAATATTTATGATAAGAGATCCGTTACTATAAGAACAGTTAACAAGTTGAAATAAAAATATGAAAAAATAATTTTAATCTACAATAAAATATTTCACAGATAGTCACACAAGTTGATATTTTGTAGACCTTTCCTAATTTCTCGAATAAATTGGTTCAAGTCCTGTGGACAGGAGCTTTGGAGCTCTTGTTCAAACTTTGACAAATCATATCTCCGAAAGCATTGCTTCTCAGAGTTGGGAATGGTATCAATGGATTCTTATGATTGAACTGCATCATAAAGGAAATTCAATTTAAATGATAGTTTATTTATCAAGAGTAAATGAGCAATCTTCAATGCTTAAATGCTTCAAAAATTATCATTTGAAATAATAAGGAAAGTATCATCGAAATGTCTAGAGCAAGGCTGGAGACAATCATAGCAGATTGTCAATTTATTCCTGATATTTGAGTAGGTAGAGGCTGACGAACAAATTATTTTAATAGTTCAAAATATATCAATAAAATATGTACAATCCTCTCTCAATAATTTAATAGTTCATACCACTAACACATTCATTCTGTATTATGAACCTAAACCTCGACCTTAACTCAAGAAAAAATATTTGATACCCAAATGTAGATCCATATTTCAGCATTTGCTGGTAACAGTATGAAAATACTGTATATAGGAACATGTCTTATCCCTTAAGGAAGTAAAAGGTAATATTAACCTCAGTGGTCAACGACGAGTAACTTGTTTTGGTGATTCCATTATGTTCTTCTTTCCTATTGCCTTCATAAACAACATCATTAAAATGATGTATCATCATCCCGAACGTAAATTATTCAATATGCAACCAGTCAATATTATTCTCAGTTTCAAAACAGTCTTGTATATAATCACCAATTCAAGAATCGGATTCTTGTTATCCAGCAGAAAATATTTTCAAACTACGAATTGACATGTCTCTAATAGCTAGATAAGATGACATTTATGAACAGTGGACACAGACAAATAGAATTCGCATTCTGTGAATACATAGAACTACGATGTATTATTGAAATTTTCAGAAATCATATCTTCGGAAGTATCAGCTTGTTAGAGTTGAAAATGATATCAGAGGATTCTTATGATAAAACTGCATCTTAAAAAAATTGAATTCAAAAGTTGTAATGTAAAAAAAAGTTTTTTTCCGTTACTCCGAAACCATCATTTTGTTCAATAACGAACTTAACCTCGATATATATCCCTCAAAACTACTCTGAAAATTTCCACTATCTAGTTCATTCCGTTCGAGAGTTATCGTGTTAACGGTCGGACATAATCGATTTTGACCATGGATACTTGGTCAGTGAGTCAAACCGAATCAAGACTATTTTCAAAAATTCGAAAATTACAGACATTTGGGCAAACTGATAAGCACTCTGTTCCGAGGAACAAGAGCGCCAAAAACGAGACGAGACGAGAAAAATCTCGCTCTCGTGTGAAGCCCTAGTGGTAATGTGGGGGACATTTGGTTTCAATGTCGGGGATTATGTTACCCGTCCTTTCTTTTCTATAGTCTAAAGGTTGTTTTATGCTGGCTGGTAACTTCAACTTAATCCTATATATATATAATATACTAGCTGGCCCAGCGAACTTCGTTCCGCCTAAATTAATAAAAAAAATGCTCGGTATGAATGAAGTTTCATTATTATTTTCTATCAATTGCACATGATGTTGCTTACTTACAAAACAGAGTTTTCCTGAAATACTGGGTTTCAATTTGATATGGGTAGACACACACAGTTATGATACAGTCTCTCAATCAATTTAAAGGTTTCTAATAAACTATATTTTTTGTTTTTTTTTTGTGGTGCCCAAATAAACAAAGATGACTGTTTTCCGACGCACGAACACGCGACGTATGATTGTCCATGCGCCATTTCCACACATCAAAGGAAAAACAAAATTGTTACATTATTAGAATCCAACCAAGGTACCTATTTAGTTAATGCTTTGTTTGTGGCACAAATCACTTCAATCGCGTACATTAAATGAAATTGTACGACTATGGCATGAAAAAGAGCAAGTTGCCATTGACGTTAAAAGAAAAACACCCTGCAGACATTTTTATATTTATTCACTTTAATTGTGTACAATTGTACCGTGATATGAAGAACATCCTGTATAGTATTGGTTTATTTTCAATGATGTATGCCTCGAAAGTATATTTTTTAACACAATTGAATGAAATTGTATGATTGGCGTGAAAAACAGCAAGTTGCAATTGACGTTAAAAGGAAAACACCCTGTGTGAAAATTAAGGACAAATACATTATGAGAATCCATCCAAGGTACCTATTTAGTTAATGCTTTGTTTGTGGCATAAATTAATTCAATCGCGTACAATTGTGCAGTGATATAAAGAATATCCCGTATAGTAATGGTTTATTTTTAATGATGTATACCTCGAAAGTATATTTTTAGCACAATTGAGCGAAATTGTACAACTATGGCGTGAGAAAGAGCAAGTTGCGATATGAAGTTAAAAGAGAAACACCCTGTAGACATTTTTATATTTATTCACCTTCTAAACCTTCCCTGGACTTCCATAAATAATTCAAGACCAAAATTAGCCAAATCGGTCCAGCCGTTCTCGAGTTTTAGCGAGACTAACGAACAGCAATTCATTTTTATATAATATTGTGACTGTCAATTAATTATAGACAAATAATTTGCAATAAAATAAAATCGCGACTATAATTAAAGATCTAAGCTATCCTATCTCTCAAGTTGGACCAGACTGCTCACGGTGTGCCAATTGAATTTAAAATCGGTTTAGTAGTTTAGGAATCCATCGTGACAGGAGATTTATATATATTAGATATAGACATACCTAGATATTTAGTGTTATGGCTTATAATCAGACTAAAGAATCCGTTAACTTATTAATTATTATTATTATTAATAACTAAACGGATTCTTTAGGCTCAGTATAAACAGTATTCCTAGAAATAAATGTTTCAATTTTTAAGTTAAGGGTTAAGTTAAAGTTACCAGCCAGCATAAACCAGCCTTAAGGGTATCCCTCTGTGTACGTCAACTTTTTCAAATTGTAAGGTCATAAAGTTCGGGATATTTGACGTATGTATTTTTAACAAACTATTTATAATAACGATCAAAATTACGACGTCTTTCGTGATACTACGACAGTCCGATCAACATAATTCATTAGTTATTCACTTAAGTTGAGAAGAGGAGCTCAATAATTCAATATGAAATATTTCAAAACACGAAACAGGTATTCCGCAAAATGCTGTTCCATAAACCAAAATAACTGCAATAGGTATGCCAAATATTCCCAAGCGTGACCTCATATACCAACACCGACATCCACATACGTACGTACATATCCATTCCGGCGATAGTTAAAGATGTTGGGAACAGCGAACACGTACCAACTTGTTTCTTATACTTACGAGGCTTCAGCATATTTATTATTCATATGGTACCATGAATTTCTAATGAGATATTCCTACGAGCCGTGTGGATTCGCCCTTTCAAATGAAATTTCTTTCCGTTTTCCGTTAGATTCCTGCCCCAGGACAGAATTTCCATTCAAAAGGGCATATTAGAAGAAATTGAATTGCAGCGTATGTATCGAACAAGAATTGAACTTTTTGAAATTATTCCCGAACAGGGAAGTTCGACCGAGGGAATTCTTATTTGAATTTTATCAATAAATTACTGTTTTCTCTGCCTGGAAAGAACCTTTTCGTCAAGAGATTTTGTCCTCATTTGGGAGGAGGTATGATCGTATGATGGCTATAAAGTGAATTTTAGTGTTGCCTTTTTGTCACGTCATCAACCTCATCCCCATCTCTAGCGGTTTTCGAGTAATTGATTGATTTACTTCTTTTCTTGTGCAAAACATAGCTTCAATTAAACATTCATTACCTACTGCTAGGGCTTTACACGAGAGATTTTTCTCGTTTCATCTCGTTCACGTCTCGGAAAAACGAGACGATACGAGACGAGACGTTTTGAAAAATTTTATAGGCGAAACCCAGACCACATACAGCGCAACTCAACAGTCTCGTTACATTTTTTTTATGTTTTTGCGCGTATGTTCTGGGGAACATCGCGTTATAGTTTTGCCCAAATGTCTATAACTTTCGAATTTTTTGACGAAAGTGGTCTCAAACGATTTAGTTCGACTCCCCAATGAAGAATTCGAGGTCAAATTTGATTCTGTCCGTCCGGCCGTCCGTTGCCACGATAATTTGAGAACGAAAAGAGCTAGCGACTTGAAATTTTCAGGGTGGGTGGCGCATCGCAATACGACGGACAAGTTTGTTAATGGGCATAATCGGCCCAGTGGTTTCCGAGTAATATTTTTGTTTTCAACTAATATAAATCCGATCGAATTGAAACTTGGTGAGTAGTTGTAGAATATGAACCTAAGCACGTTTATGAAATTTTGGGTGAATCGTATGGCTAGAAAATTTTAAAAAAATTATTAAGAAATATATTTGTTGTCACGATAACCTGAGAACTTGAAAATTTCAGGTTAGGTTGTGCATCTGAATGCGACATTTGAGTTTGTTTGTGAGTATAATCGGCCAAACGGTTTTAGAGTTATAGCCATCTGAAATTTTCTGAAATTTGGTGGTTTTTTGTTCCTCATTAACTCGAAAATACTGAACCGATTGAATTCAAACATGGTTATTAGTTGTAGAATGCCAACGCGAAAACGTTTGCAAAATTTGGTGACGATAGCATTTGTAGAAAATTTTTAATAAATCATTGAAAATAAAAAAAAAATATTCCATATATCAGTAACTATTCGTTTGAAATTGCTGAAATTTTGCAAGAGCGTTCATAACCTAACTCTACTGCCAAGTTTCAAGTTTTAACACGATCGGTTGAATATTGTTGGAGATTCGAGCATTCTTGTGTGAGTTCAGTAGATGGGTGACCGTTGCCTCAATAACTTTCGAACGAAAGGAGATAGGGACTTGCAATTTTCAGGGTAGGTTGCGTATCCGAAAGGGAGAGTTGAGTTAGTTTTTGGGCATAATCGGTTTAACGGTTTCCGAGTTATATCCACCTGGAATATTAATTCTTTGATAACTCAAAAAATAAATATTCGATTGAATTGAAGCTTGGTAACTAGTTGTAGAAAATCAACATAATGACGTGTTTAAAATTTTGTAAGAACCGTACCCCTAGAAAATATGAAAAAAATGACGAAAAAAAAATTTTAAGAACCACACACCTAGAAAATTAAAAAAAAATCACGAAAAAAAAATTGGTTCAAGCACTGACGTGAAGTCAGAAGCTTTTGCGCGTATGTTCTATTGTCCATTCTTCTGTATTGGACACCCTAAATCGAATTTACCATGGTTAATTATGTTGTCCGTTCTCCTGTATTGGACACTCTTAATTCGAATTTACCATGGTAAATTCGAATTAAGTGTCCAATACAGGAGAATGGACAACATAATTAACCATGATAAATTCGAGTTAGGGTGTCCAATACAGAAGAATGGACAATAGAACATACGCGCAAAAGCTTCTGACTTCACGTCAGTGCTTGAACCAATTTTTATTCGAAAAATTTAAAAAGGTCTACATAGAGATCAATATTATTTACAAAATATCAATTCTTGTGACTATCTGTGAAATATTTTATTGTAAATTAAAATAATTCACATTTTTATTTCAACTGTTCTTAAACTTCTTATAGTAACATGTTCTCTTATCATTAATATGTTTCTTTGCAGATTTTTGGCGTTCTTGTTCATCGGAACAGAGTGGTTATCAATTTGCCCAAATGTCTATAATTATCGAATTTTTGGCTGAAAATGGTCTTGAACGATTTGGTTTGACACACTGATCAAGACTCCGTGGTCGAAATCGATTCTGTCCGGCTGGCCCTCCGTCCGGCCGTTAACACGATAACTCTCGAATGGAATGAGCTAGACAATTGAAATTTTCAGAGTAGGTTTGAGGGATAAATATATCGGTTAAGTTCGTTAATGGGCGAAATCGGTCTAATAGTTTCGGAGAAACGAAAAAAAATATTTTTTTTTACATTAAAACTTTTTAATTCAATTTTTTTTAAGATGCAGTTTCATCATTAGGATCCATTGTTATCATTTTCAACTCTAACAAGCTAAGACTTTCGGAGATATGATGTTTCAAAGTTTCAATAATACATCGAAAGTTCTATGTGTTATATGGTGTGTTAGTATTTAAAGAACTCACTGTATGGAGATATTGGAACAACTTTATAATGCTATACGTCTCCGAATAAGAGGCGATGTTTTTTTGTATATATATAGATAAGAACATGTGTAGTGAAAATATAGTGGCAGTTAAGATCGATTCGTTGTACAGAAACGTTGAGAAATATAAGTCTTCAAATTACGACAGAGTTTTACTCAATATTAAATAATTGTATTCTGCATATTCAGAAATACAACAGTGGCGACGAGGTTTTTTAAGTTATTTGTTTCAATATTGTGAAATCATTGAAATAAATAAGATTATGGCGAAAGAAAATTCTTCACCCATGGTCGGACATCTGAGGGAGTTTGATGCTGTGAACAACGACTGGACAATATTCAAGCCCAGGTTAGCGAACTTTTTCGAGGCGAATAAAATCACTGATGGTGTCAGAAAACGGGCCATATTCCTGAATCTGCTGTCAGAACAATCTTACAGGCTCATATTTAGCCTATGTATGCCGTCTGCTCCAGAATCGAAGACATACAGTGAATTGTTAGAGCTGTTCAATTCGCACTTCGGACAACAGCATTCCATTTTCGCCACAAGAAGTGAATTCTACAGGGCAATTCAACTTCCTGAAGAATCTATAAAAGAGTGGGCTGTTCGAGTCAGAAGCTTAGCTGCAAATTGTATGTTTAAAGAAGAATTAAATATATGCCTACGTGACCGTTTCATTATGGGTTTGCCAAAAGGGCCAATCCGAGATAGATTGTTCGAGGAAGAAGGTAACGTAACTTTTGATGAAGTCATAAGGATCGCTAGTAATAAGGAAGCAGCCATTTTGAAAAACGATTTTCAACGGCAAATGGTGAAAACGGAACCTCTGCAGTATGTGCGCAACCACCAGAAGAAACGTCAGAGCAATACGTATCAAGATAGAAAAGAATCGACGCAGCCAAGGATTCCATCTCTGTCATCCTCCAAGAAGAGTACAACAGCATGCGCCGTTTGTGGTAGAAGAAATCACATGACGCACGACTGTCAATTCAAAGATTATAGTTGTCACAAGTGTCATAGAAAAGGACATCTAGCTTCAGTGTGTCGTGAAAGTAAACAGGTATCGAACACAAATAGAAAAGAGCATAATTTTCTTGAGTCTGATTTTTCGTTGTTTAATATACGTGAAAATTTAATTGATAAACCTCTTATTTTAAAATTGAAAATAGAAACTAAAATTATTGATTTTCAAGTTGATACCGGAGCCAGTGTTTCGGTCATTTCAGAGAATTTTTATAAAGAAAATTTTGCTCATATGAAACTTTTGGAAACACAACAAATATTTTCCTCCTATGTGGGAAAGTGTTTCAGAGCTTTAGGATTTATAAAGGTCAATGTAATAGAGATTGATTCCCAAAATATTTTTCCGAAAATTTTAAAATTGTTCATTATTAAAAATGGAGGACCTCCGCTATTAGGTAGAGATTTCTTACGTATATTCAAATTTGGTGTTTGTTCTCTGAACTATTATGAACGTTCTGGTCTGGTAGATCAACTGAAGTCAAAATTTAAAAAATTATTCGAACCTGGTATTGGAACATTTAATAAAGGAAAAATTAAATTGAATTTGAAGAATGAAAGTATTATACCAAAATTTTTTAAAGCGAGATCTGTTCCGTACGCTCTAAAAATTAAAGTAGAAAATGAGTTAAAGCGTCTTGTTGATCTGGGGGTGATAGCACCCGTTGAATATTCAGAGTGGGCTACTCCTGTAGTTCCGATTTTGAAAAAGAATAACACCGTAAGATTATGTGGAGATTTTAAGATTACCCTAAATCCTGTTTTAGAAATCGATAAGTATCCCTTGCCGAAACCAGAAGAATTATTTTGTAAGTTAGGTGGTGGTAAAAAGTTCTCAAAAATCGATTTGAGTTTCGCTTATCAGCAAATTCTATTAGATGAAAATTCAATACCGTTAGTAACTATTAATACACATCGGGGTTTGTTCAGATATAATCGATTACCATTTGGAGTTGCGAGTGGTCCGTCCGTTTTTCAACGGACTATGGAATGTCTATTAGCGGATATACCAGGCGTCCCAATTTTTCTTGACGACATATTAATTACCGGTGAGACTGAACAAGTTCATTTGACACGATTGGACCAAGTTCTAGCCAAATTGCAAGATGCAGGTTTGAAAATATCGGCCGAAAAATGTAATTTTTTTGAGGACTCTGTCGAATATTTAGGTTATAGAATAGATTCGGAGGGTTTGCATCCTAGTGAGTCTAAACTGGAAGCCATACGCTCTGTGCCTATTCCTAGTAATATTACTCAATTGAAATCATTTTTGGGACTTATAAACTATTATGGTAAGTTTATTCGAGACTTAGCTACTCATTTATCTCCTCTGTATAATTTATTAAAAAAATCAGAAGAGTGGAGATGGACAGAAGAGTGTCAACAAGCATTTAATTTTGTAAAATCGAAATTAACGTCTGAAGATGTTTTAGTACCATTTCAGCCTGACTTACCGATTAAATTAATCACAGATGCCTCTCAATATGGGATTGGGGCGTTGATTTCTCATATATGTCCGGATGGTCATGATAGACCGATAGCGTTCGCTTCAAGAACTTTAAATTCGAGCGAACGTGTTTACTCTCAAATAGAAAAAGAAGGATTATCGATTATATATGGTCTAACTAAATTCAATGATTATTTATATGGCAATAAATTCATTTTAGAAACGGATCATCGACCACTAACTAGTATATTTTCACCGAATAAAGGTATTCCACAGTTTTCTGCGAACCGGTTACGTCGATGGGCCTTAGTTTTGTCAAATTATAATTATACTATTAAATTTGTTAAATCCGAGAAAAATCTGGCGGACAGTTTATCACGATTGCCTATACGAGACAATGACGCACACATGCTTGATATCGATTCTGAATTCAACTATGTTAACTTTATCGATGAAGCCGCGGAATTATCTTTTACGTTCAAAGATGTTCAGTGGGCAATAAAACGTGATAAATTCATTAAAAAAATTATTCATTTCGTTCAACATAATTCCTGGCCGTCTTATTGTTATAAAACGGATAAATTCAAACCATTCGTTCGAAAACGTTTCGAATTATCGGTAGATTCCGACTGTTTGTTTTGGAATAACAGAATTTTTATACCGGAGAACTTGAGGATGAAATGCCTTCAAAATTTACATGCAACACATTTAGGCATTTCAAAGATGAAAGGAATCGCCCGATCCTATTTTTGGTGGCCTAAAATGGATGGTGACATAGAGAAAATCGCACAAAATTGTGAAAATTGTAATTTGTCAGCTGCTAGTCCGTCAAAGGCTGAATTATCCACTTGGCCATGGCCTGAAAAACCATGGTCACGATTGCATATTGATTTTTGTGGTCCTTCTAGAAATATGTATTTCTTAATAGTAGTTGATGCCCATTCCAAATGGTTAGAGGCCTACCCCATGGAAAAAATTACTTCTCGGGCAACAATAAAAGTTTTAAGAGAAATTTTTTCTCGATTCGGTCTACCTGAAATAATAGTGTCTGATCAGGGAATGCAGTTTGAATCACAAGAATTCAATATATTTTTGGATACAAATAATATTGAACATTTAACTGGAGCGGCGTATCATCCCCAATCAAACGGCGAGGCTGAATCTGGAGTAAAAATAATAAAAAATGGCTTGAGGAAATGTTTACTAGACAACAAAAGCCAAGATATGAATTTTTTACTTGTAAATTTTTTGTTTGATTACAGAAACTCGTTACATTTCACCACGGGAGTAACACCTGCCGAAATATTATTCAGGCACAAAGTTAGAACACGATTCAGTTCATTATTACCCGATAATAGAAAAGTCAAATCTAATGTCTTGAAAAAGCAACAAAAGCAAATATCATATTTTCGCGGTAACAGAAGAGAATATTTTCAAGTGAACGATAGTGTGGTAATCAAGGTTTATCGAGGTAACAAGGAATGTTGGGAACCTGCAACAATTGTAGGTAGATGCGGTAAAAGAATGTACAAAGTTGAGTTACAAAATGGCAAGTTCATCACAAAACGTCATTTAGATCAAATAAAACGGTTTCACAAATTCTCTTTACCGGTAACAGAGATTGAAGAAGAAACATCTTCCATTGATGTTACCCCAGACACGACTTCGTTGGATACCAGACCAAAACGAAATAGGAAAATACCGGATAGGTTTGGATATTGATATGGATAGCGGTTATTTTTTTTTTCTATTTCAATTGAATTAAGAATATCTTAAAATGATTTTTTTTATTGATTAATTGGTGTAAGGGAAGATATTGATGATTTCGTGAATTTTTTTATGTGTTTAAATAATTGGTCACTCATTAATTGTTTAAATTCGATTTTTTAATATACATAGTATATTCATTTGACATGATGTTATGCATAAATTAAATTTTTATTTTTGTTCCATGATCTTGAATTTTGTAAGGAGGTGTTATATGGTGTGTTAGTATTTAAAGAACTCACTGTATGGAGATATTGGAACAACTTTATAATGCTATACGTCTCCGAATAAGAGGCGATGTTTTTTTGTATATATGTAGATAAGAACATGTGTAGTGAAAATATAGTGGCAGTTAAGATCGATTCGTTGTACAGAAACGTTGAGAAATATAAGTCTTCAAATTACGACTGAGTTTTACTCAATATTAAATAATTGTATTCTGCATATTCAGAAATACAACACTATGTATTCACAGAATGTGAACACATTATCTGTCTGTGATCACTATTCATAAATGTCATCTTTTCTAGCTATTAGAGATTGTCAATTCGAAGTTGTTATTTTCTCTTGGAAAGCAAGTATTCGATTCTTGAATTTGTGAATATATACAAGACTGTTATGATGTAGTTTATGGAGACAATAGGAAATAAGAACATAATGGAATCATCAAAAGAAATTATTGTTCGTTGACCACTGAGGTGCATATTACCTTTTACTTCCTTAAGTAGTGAGACATGTTCCTATATACAGTATTTTCATAATGTTGCTAGCACAAAAATACTGAAATATGGATCTCATTTGTGTATCAATCATTTTTTCTTGAGTTAAGGTTCATAATACAGAATAGAATGTGTTAGTGGTATGAACTATTAAATTTTAAATTATGAAAAGAGGATACTATTTTATTAATATATTTTGAACTATTAAAATAATTTGTTCGTAATCCACTACCTCCTAAAATATCAGGAATAAATGGACAATCTGCTATGATCGTCTCCAGCCTTGCTCTAGACATTTCGATGTAACTTTCCTTAGGTATTTCGAGTTGTGAAAACTATGCACCGAGTGTAAGTTGCAACAACTCATTCCACGAGGTTGAATAATTACAGATTGCTCATTTAATCTTGATAAATAAATTTAATGACAATTTTTGAAGCATTAAGGCATTGAAGCAATGTAGTTTGTTAGATAATTTTTGAAACATTATTTTAAACGACACTTTTTTTAAATTTAATTTCTTTCATGATGCATTTCTATCATAGGAATCCATTGATATAATTCCAAACTCTGAGAAACCAAAACTTTCGGAGATATAATTTGTATGTTTGAACAAGAGCGCCAAAAAGCTTCTGTCCACGGGGCTTGAACCAATTTTTTATTTTAGGTTTGAATATGTTTTATTCAAGATCGATTTTTTACTCTCGTATATATCTTTATTGAGTAGGTATATGTGTCTATAAACTACTGAGTAATACACGAGTATACTATTGAAAGATCGTCTTATTTACTACAGATACATACAGTAGACTTTTCTTATATACGACTCTACCTTTTTCAACATCTATAGAAAACAATTGAATATGAAGAGTTTCCACTATAATTACCAATATATTTTATCTATATTATACACCGATCGTTCTAGATATACACGATTTTTTAAACACCTTGCGATGATTGAGATTATTTTTCAAGAAATAACAAAATTCACAACCATAAAAACTGATCCCATTATGAATTCAATACTTAACGGACAACTTTTATTTCCCCTAAATCCCAGCGCTTTTAAAATTTCGTGTCTGTTTGAATTTCAGGACAAATTCATTGTTTTTTATTGCGCTTCTTGTAGTGAAGATGTGACAATTATTGTATACATCTGTGGAAGTACATATAATAAAACTGGTGAAGAATTCAAAAAGGAAGCTATTACATGTTTCAAAAAGTGTAATTATGAGGAATACGCCAAGAACACCTTTATTGATCTACCCCGTGGGAAGGTATTCATTGAAAACGATACCAATTTGTTCATTTCTATTAAAAAATGTATCGACATAGATAGCCTCTTTAAAACATCAACAAAACCTTCGAAAAATTGGAAAGCCGAGTTTGAAGAACATTTTTGCTGTACGAAATAGCAAATAGGAATCAAAATTGTAATTTAGACTGGTGTAGAGTGCATAAAGAAGTTCTTACACTTTCCAAGATGGCCGATGATTTATTAATGGCTTCATCCGTACTTATTGAAAGATTTTTTTCCACAGCACGTATGATCATGGCAAAAACAACTACATCAATGAAATATGATGTGAATATGTTTGAATTCTTGGTCATCGAGCAATTTATAAGATGAAATTATCAGTGTTTAAAAAATTATGTACATGTAATAATATGTTTGTATAAGAGCGTAATAAATATACCTTTACAATAATTATTATCGTTCTTCAGAATTAAGCGAGACGAGACGAGACAACTGATAACGATACAAGATGGAGACTTACTTTTTTGGGAATTGGCGAGACCGAGACGAGAATTTTTATATTCCCGCCCACTCTCGTCTCGTGTGAAGTCCCAATTATAGCAGTAAATTTCCAAATATTTACAAGAATATAAATCTGACTCTTAAACGAAACGTCCAAAGACGTACATACATTCACTGTTGGTTCGAAAATAAACAGGACAGTGTCTGTGGAAATTGAAAATATTGATGGCAATTTCTTTCTTGAATATGGATTCCTTCATGAAAAAACACAAGGTTTCTCCAAAGTACCCGAAATTCATTTGAAAAACGAAATGACAAGAGAGGAAAAACGAACAAATAAAAAAAATACATAACCTTTCAAAAGTCGCCTCTCACGAATATCCTCCTCTGTAACCGCTTGGATCACTTGAAGAATAATCACCTTCGATAATTTTCGAATTTATTCGCTCTCAGGAATCCCTTCAACATTTAAATTAAATAAGGGAAATGTCGTTGCTCATAAGGCCATGAGGATTTTTTTCAAAACCAGGTGAACCAAGCGATGATTATTCAGAACTTCAGATGATCAAAAACGCTACAGGACCCTAATGTTAGACTATCATCTCTCATAGATATATGATGCTTTTCTCGGAGTTATTATTTCAATAGAAATGAAAATAACATTGATTGGAACTGGTACCGTCTTTCCGAATGGATATGGAACTTCATTATTATGTACAAAATGATGGATTGTCACAGGCCATATAGGTCTCAGACAAGTGTAATGTCAAGATCATAGAAGAACATGAAATTCTTGAAAGACAGATATGGCAATGAAATTAATAACTTCATGGATAATTTACAGTCGAAAATTAGAAACTGTTGTCAACTTGCTTGGTCGAATGTGAATACAGTGGACCAGTTCGCCCCGCTAGTTGGAATATTTGGATATTTCGGCAATATCTTCACCAATATACATCTGATCGAGTTCAAATCCAGTGTTTTACTGTAAAATAAGGTTTTGAAGGCTTTAGAAGAATGTCCATCATATCTGCTGGATAGTTTCTAAGATACAGATTTTTTTTTTAATTTTTCACTCATGCGATCCTCACTTAATTTTGCGCAAGTCTTCGTGTCGGTATTTTTCAACAAATTACTGTGCTTTGATCCGATCAGATTAGTATTTTTCAAGTTATTGGGAAAACACAATTTCAGATGGCTATAACTCTGAAACCATTGGGTAGATTTTGCTCATTAACAAACTCAGCGGGCGCATTTGGAATCCAAACTTACCCTGCAATTTTCTACTCTCTAACCCCTTGCGTTCGAGCGTAATCGTGCTGAAGGCTAGACAGAATCAATTCTGACCTCAGATTCTTGATTCTCGGCCAAATATTCGAAAATTATAGACATTACAATACAATATATATACAATATTTGGACGAATTGATAGATACCTACTCTGTTCTTAAAACACGCGTAAAATTATTCAAAAGGAAGGCAATAATTATACAAATAAAGTTTCGATGAATTTGTTTATTCGTCATAGTCAATGCGATCAAATTTTTGCAATAACATACAGAATGTTTAATGAGATGTATCCTGACTTGCAACCACTGAACAAGAGAAATTTTGTACGTGGGTAAATTCTCACCCGTAAATTGCACCGGAGCAAATTGTTTGCCATATCCACAGAAATGTCTTGGATAATATGTTGTTAACTTGAACTTAGTTTTTTCTCATGCCTGCAATTCTAGAGGTCTCAACACAGAATACTATATATAGTTTTGAATTAAAAACGAATCGAAGTCTAACATCCTATAAATCTCTTCGGTATGAGTATGACTCTTAGGATGTCTGCCCTAAACGCAGGAGCATAACAACCCATATTTTATTCCCTGCGGTTCCAACAGTCTAACAGACAACCCCAGGGATACTTAATATCCTGATTCACTACTAGTGCACAAGCTATTCCTGACATTCATTCCTTTGTTGAACAACCTCTGGGATCTCTCGTTTTATATTATTTAATCCTTTGATGTTATGAAATAACTTCTGTACAACGTGGAATTTTTCCAACGGATTTTTTTTGTTTTTATTTTATATTCTCTTTATAACAAGTTGAAGTATACAGGAGGTTCATCAAAGTAATTCTATCCGATCTGACGAAGGACATTTTTTCTTTTGTGGATATTTTCAACCAAGCAAGCTTGTCAAATAGAAAAAAAAATCCACTGTTTTGCTTTGTAGATGAAGAAGCAATTTGTAGAAAAAATCATTGGCAGATATTTAAGTGCATACGATATTAGATCCGATTATATTTTGGGTTGACTCAAGGTTTTGAACTGTTTATCTAATGCGAATAACTTCATTCCAATCTTTGATAGTTTCCTACCGCTTGGTGTCTGTCTGTTTGAAATATTCATCGTCTACTTACCAATTACGATTTATTATTTGTAGAATGCTAATAGGCCAGGGTCGATAGTTTTTGAGACAAAAAAAATAATGCTAGGATGAAACCCATTGGAGAAGGAAGGGAAAATAACAAAAATAAAAGGAAAAATTATTTACGAGCGATCTGAAGTCGGGAAGTGGAGAGGGGTGAGTTTTTATGGGTAAAAACGGTTTATCTCGATTTCCAGCCAAACTACAAGTTTTATGGAAAAAAGTGGAAAAGCCCTATGGACAGGAGCTTTGGCGGTCTTGTTCAATCGAAGTTTGACAAATCATATCTACGAAAGTATTGGTTTCTCAGAGTTGGGAATGATATCAATGGATTCTTATGATAGAACTACATCATGACAGAAATTAAAATCCCTTTGCATCTTATCTTTATATGACATTCCAATTTTGGCTGCAAGTGTTTCATAACTATGCGTCATTCTGAAAAATTGAGTACTAAATAAAATAGCCAGTTTTATTCGAGCCGCTCAGAGGAAAACGGGTATAACTCCATTTAAGTGATTTGTTGGGAAATTAAGGTTTTAACTTTCAACGGATTAAAAAATCAAGGTATTTCGTTGAGAGATAAAACATCAACAGGCTCTAACTCGGTCACAACATTGTTTTGACACATACCATTCATTCAGAGAATGAAATTCAATCTTAGGTAACAAAATATAGGTAGGTATAACTCAAAAATTCGAAATTTGTGAGTTATACCACTTTTGCTCTGATCGGCTCATTTATGGAACAAATCTAATGTAATCAGTCCAGACAGAACTCAAATCAGAATACTTATGTAGGAAATCTTAAATAGTGTTACTACGGAATATCCAACTGTACATTAGTTGGAAATCCCGTTATGAATCTTGCCTACTTAGAGAATGACTTATAAATTATGCTCGACTTCCTTGCATCATTCAGTTTCGACTCACTAACCAAAAAACTCTGCCTATGAACTCAGCGAATCCAAATTTAAAATTCTTTACATGCTTACATCAACCAAACACTCGAGAAATACACTTTCAGTTTCTTTTGACAATAATGACGTTAATCTTTCGAAGTGGACCAAACGACAGCTATCGCAAACAGATAGAACACAGACAAATAGACTTCGCATTCTGTGAAATCATATCGAAGTACGATGTATTATTGAAATTTTGAAAAATCATATCTCCGGAAGTATGAGCTTGTTAGAGCTGAGAATAATATCAATGGATTCTTATGATTAAAATGCAAAAAAAAAATTTGTTCGTTACTCCGAAGCCATCTGGTCGATTTTGCCCAATAACGAACTTAACCGAGATATTAATGTCCTAAACCTACTCTGCAAATTCAACTGTCTAGCTCATTCCGTTCGAGAGTTGTCGTGTTAACGGACGGACGGCCAGACAGAATCGATTTCGACCACGGATTCTTGATGAACTAAATCGTTTGAGATCATTTTCAGCCAAAAATTAGAAAATTACAGACATTTGGGCAAATTGATAAGCACTCTGTTACCAGTAACAAGAGCGCCAAAAAGGTATTTTGTGATTATATTCTTTTATACTCTTTTTCGAAATATGATCTACCTCACGAAGTGAGAAGTTGTATACTCAGTTTACCGCTCACGTGTAAAAAGGAACACGTTCATTCTTTTAACAAGCAGGTCTTCTTCACTATTAAGTGAGCCAATTAAGCTAGACATATAATAGAGCAGTCTTACTTCTCTCAGATCTCTTACTTCGTGACTTCCTGTTCTACACCGAAATATGAAAAATTTATGAGATAAACCAAATTCGGACAACCTTCTGAGATTTTTCTCACTCCGCTGACATTTCGGAAATCACATTTAATTTCAATTTTCGAAGTAGAAGGAGTAGAATGACACTTCGTCGCTTGTCAGAATCTGCGAAATCGACTGTAGCGCCAACATCGTTTAAAGAGTGAAATAGAACAAGATATGACAATTCTAGTTCCTTTTTTTGGGACGAAAATTTTTGGGTATTAGAAGGGAGTCATTATTTAAAAGAGCGAAAAAAATATTCAAATAACGTTCTTGAAACAGCCGAATTTCTTAAAATTAAAATTCGAGCGTCGTCAAAAGAATCCTACGAAGGAAAAAATCGACTTTCCTCACTAAATTGGCATAGAAATATTAAAATTTCCACTTGGGTCGATTCACTTGAACGAAATTCGTACAATAATCGCGTCGAATGCTGATATTCGATTACCGGCCCACCGTTGTTCCACTATTGAAAATCCATTACTTCTGCAAGACTGCATAAAGAGTGAAAAGAGAGAGAGAGAGAGAGAGAAATGAATATTAGGCACAGTTGCCAAACGGTTGTACATCGTGTTTGGTTGTTCCAGTCCAGCTTTGCGTTTTCCAATCATTCATTTCGTATCCATTCAGAACGGAACACGGCCGTTTTAATTAGATTTTATGGAAATCGAAATTGATTTGATAAATGATTTCGTTGTGGAAATTTGTATTTGGAATTTGTTTTTCGTTCAGTTCACGACGTTATCTCACCTTCGTTTATCTAAATAGCGAATATTCCTGTAAATGGTACGTTGAACATTTTCGATTCGGTATTTCAACAGTACATCGTTTTATTTTTCGAACGCAGACATAGGAATAGTTCGGTAAAAAATGATAACTGATTTACAGGCAAATTTGCATCACAACAAAACGGAGCTACGCCGAGCACTGAGCACCGAGCCGGAGTTGCGAGCATCAGGCACCTCATTTTTGCGCGTATGTTCTGGGGAACATCGCGTTATCATTTTGCCCAAATGTCTGTAACTTTCGAATTTTTTGACGAAAATGGTCTCAAACGATTTAGTTCGACTCCCCAATGAAGGATTTGAGGTCAAATTTGATTCTGTCCGGCCGGCCGTCTGGCCGTTGCCACGATAACTTGAGAAGGAAAAGAGCTAGCGACTTGAAATTTTCAGGGTAGGTGGCGCATCCCAATACGATGGACAAGTTCGTTAATGGGCATAATAGGCCCAGTGGTTTACGAGTAATAATTTTGTTTTCAACCAATATAAATCCGATCGAATTGAAACTTGGTGAGTAGTTGTAGAATATGAACTCGAGCACGTTTGTGAAATTTAGCGCGAATCGTATGGCTAGAAAATTATTAAAGAGTATTTTTGTTGTCACGATAACTTGAGAACGGAAAGAGATAGCGGCTTGAAGATTTCAGGTTAGGATGTGCATCAGAACTCGACATTTCAGTTTGTTTATGAGCATAATCGGCCAAACGGTTTTAGAGTTATAGCCATCTGAAATTTGGTTGTTTTTTGTTCCTCATTAACTCGAAAAATACTAAACCGATTGAATTCAAATATGGTTATTAGTTGCAAAATGGGTAGGTTGCGTATCCGAATGGGAGAGTTGAGTTCGTTTTTGGGCATAATCGGTCTAACGGATACCGAGTTATACCCACCTGGAATATTATTTCCTTGATAACTCAAAAAATAAAGATTCGATCGAATTGAAGCTTGGTAACTAGTAGTAGAAAATCAACATAAAGACGTGTTTCAAATTTTGTGAGAACCGTACCCCTAAGAAAATTTGAAGAAAATGATGAAAAAAAAAAATTTTAAGAACCGTACTCCTAGAAAATTTCAAAAAAATCAAGAAAAAAAAAATAGGTTCAAGCACTCACGTGAAGTTGGAAGCTTTTCAATTTGCCCAAATGTCTGTAATTTTCGAATATTTGGCTGAAAATGGTCATAAGGCGGGTTTACACGGCAAATAAGATAAAATGAGAAACAAATCAAAATTAAATAAGAATGATGGGTTAAAAAGATCGGTTTATGCAGATGATATAAAACAAAATAAGAAATATGAATTAACCAATCAAATCGCAGCTTTTTGGCAATTTTATGCAAGTTCTGTGAATTTCACTCTTTGAGCATGCGCATTGTTATTTTCTTAACAAAACAACATGAAATAAGAAATGAAGATGAGAGTTTGCCAATTTTAGTTCTCATTTTTATTTCGTATTTAATCTTAATTCGTGTAAAAACGCTCTCATAGAAATGTACATGTTAAACTTGCTTATTTTATTTTAATTTGTTTCTTATTTTATTTTATCCTACTTTATTTACTGGATAAATCCGCCTTTGAACGTTTTGGTTCGACTCACTGATCAAGAATCCGTGTTCAAAATCGATTCTGTCAGGCAGTCCGGCCGTTAACACAATAACGAAATGAGCTAAATAGATGAAATTTTCAGAGTATATTTGGGAGATAAATATCTCGGTTGAGTTCCTGGCAAAATCAGCCAGGTGGTTTCAGAGTAACGAAAAAAAAAATTTTTTTTTACATTAATTTTCCAAATTCGATTTTTTTCAAATTGCAGTTTTATCATGATTATTCGATATTTCGGAGATTTTATGATTTCATAGAATGCTTCATGACAATGAGGTTACACGGTCAATCTGGTTCAGTTTGACATCAATCATGGATTGATGTCAGATTAATGGGAAACTGATTGTATACGCGTAGACTGATGGTCCGGATTGATGTCATATAGATACAAGATTGATACCATATTGACCGCGTAACCTCCGCCTAATTATAATTTGCTGATATGTGTGAATACAATATGAGACGAGTCATAGACCTACGTTTTAAATTTAATTTTTTATAATGCGGTTCATAAGATTGAATTGATATCATTCCCAACTCTGAGAAACCAATACTTTCGGAGATATGATTTGTCAAAGTTTGAATAATTACTCGCTATTAGTTTGACAATAGTGCTTTCCCACATTATTATTCCGAATTGTGAGACAAAATGTTTATTCAACTGGAGAAACAAATCTTGCATACCTTGAATGAGTCGTTGATGGATAAGAAATGGAGTGTTGCTAAACAACCTTCTATAAAACGAACAAATCGAAATTCGTTTGACTCTTTCACAGTTTGAAAATGTTTCTATTATTTTTTTTAAGTTGTACAATATTTGTAACCACAAATCTTTTTGGCGCTCTTCTTCCTCGGAACATAGTGCTTATCAATTTGCCCAAACGTCTGTAATTTTCGAATTTTTGGATGAAAATGGTTTTAAACTATTTGGTTCGACTCACTGATCAAGAATTCGTGGTCGAAATCGATTCTGTCTAGCCTGTCCAGCTATCCGGTCCAGCCGTTAACACGATAACTCTTTAACGGAATGAGTTAGACAGTTGAAATTTTTGAGAGTAAGTTTGGGAGATAAATATCTCGGATAAGCTCGTTACTGAGCAAAATCGGATGGTTTCGTAGTAACGAAAGAAAAATTATATTTTATATTACAAATTTCAAATTCAGTTATTTTAAGACGCAGTTTCATCATAAAAATCCATTGATATCATTTTCAACTCTAACAAGCTAATAATTTCGGAGATATAATTTTTCAAAATTTCAATAATACATCGTACTCCTAAGTTTTCACAAAATGCGAATTCTAAATGTCTTATTGTTTATTGTTCATACATGTCATCTTATCTACCTATAAGAGACACATAAAATTTATTTATGTTCTAGAAAACAAGTATGATAAAATGCGAAATGACCAATTATAGGATATTATAATTTTTGGGTCATATACCCCTACCCCATATGTCCTTGGATAATCCATATGATGATGGAAATATATACTTTGGCAAGTTGATCAAATTGGGTTAAGAATATTTCCAGTGAAAACAAAACTGGAATATTGCCTAAGTTTAAATTGATATAATATAATTTTCAGAGTAGATTAGAGGAATGAATATCTCGAATAAGTTCTTTTTGGCGCTCTAGTTCCTCGGAACTGAGTGCTTATCAATTTGCCCAAATGTCTGTAATTTTCGAATTTTTCGATGAAAATAGTCGATTTGGTTCGACTCACTGATCAAGAATCCGTGGTCGAAATTCATTCTGTCCGGCCGGCCGTAGGCACGATAACTCTCGAACGGAATGAGCTAGACAGTTGAAATTTTCAGAGTAGGTTTGGGGGATAAATATCTCAGCTAAGTTCGTTATTGGGCAAAATCGGACAGATGGTTTCGGAGTAACAAAAAAAAATTTTTTTTTTTACAAAACAAATCCCAAATTAAATTTTTTTCCAATAAGCAGTTTTACCATAAGAATCCATTCATATTATTTTTAACTCTAACAAGCTAATTCTTTCGGAGATATGATTTTTCAAAATTTCAATGTAAATCGTATTTCTACGTTTTCACACAATGATAGAATTATTCTGTGGGTATTCTATGAATTGTTATAATGTCAACTTATTTTCCTGAGACATGACGTTGTCTCATTCTCATTCATTCCAGCAATCCTATAAATATGAGAATTCTGATTTAATATCATACTTTTTGTTGGATGCTATTTTCATGCCGATGGTCAATCCATATGATGATGGGAATGGTAATGGTAAGTTAATAATATTGAGTTCAGAATATCTCCACTAAAAACAAAACTGGAATATTGGTGTATTGGAGTAGATTTGAGGAAAGATATACAGGGTGAGTCTTTGACCACTGCATTAATTTTAACCAAAGATTCCTCTCATCAAATAAAACACGTTTTTCATTCAACATTTTTCCAATTACAGCTCAGGTAAAAAGATACAGGCTCTTGAAATTTTGAAAAAAAATCAGTTTTTATTTTGTAGCTTTGACATCCTTTTTTCGAATAAAATGAATGTTGGCGTAAAGTTTCCTATAACTATGATACATTTTTTCCAACTATTAGTTATTTTCTACTTCTACTGGTTTTCTAGTTATGGACCCGTGGATTCATAAAACTAAACGAAATTAGCATAAAGAAAGCATATAAAGTTTTTCTTGAGTCATTTCAAGAATATTCCATCGTTTTAGAGCATTATATTAACCTTCATCATTTCTCCTTAAACGCACCATTTTCGAGATATTCTTCATTGAATATTTTAAAATGGAAAACTCCAGAAATTTCACTACTTTTATGGATCCGTCCCTGAGCCTTGGAATCCCGAATCAAGCTGTAAACCACTTTACCATGCCTTATTCTCGTCCGCCAACAATGTCATAGATAATTTATATGCGGGAGTGTATTAGCACATTGTGAAATCTTTGATGAGAGGAATCTTAGGTTAAAATTAATGCAGTGATCAAAGACTCACCCTGTATATTATCGTTCATCATAGAATTGAGGAATGAATAACTCGGATGAGTTCGTTGTTGGGTAGAATTCGTCTATTGGTTTTGGATTGATAATTTTTGGCACTCTTGTTGAATTTAAATTCTTCTATGATGTTTGAATTCAATTTCTGCTAAGATGAAGTTCTAAATTTCAATAATGAATCGTACTTCTATGTTTTCACAGCATGCTATTATTATTCTATCTAAGCTTTATTATATGATCTGTGTTCATACTCGTACATTTCATCCTGTTCTATAAGAGAGAGTCAAATTCATTTCAGCTATTTTAATTTGGTTTCTTCCATGGTGCAGTTCTCATTCTCAGATTGCTCATTTAATCTTGATAAATAAACTATTATTTGAATTGAATTTCCTTTATGATGCAGTTCTATCATAAGAATACATTGATATAATTCTCAACTCTGAGAAACCAATATGTAACGTTTTATTTTTAACTCAGGCAAGGGTTTGTTTATGTTTTGTTTACGATAAGGTTGTCGTTTGTGTTGACGTCGAATTTGAGGTTGGATCTCAGTGGTGCCAATCGACGCTAAATAATAATTGTTGTATTCGAAGAACCGAATAAGTTGGCAATATTGTTGAATTGTGACAGTCTGAAATTTGTGAGGGTCTGCGCCAGTCAGGGACATGAGGTCGTCCATTTTGTGAACACTCGAAGGAGGAGCAGTAGGTTAGGCGTATTTTCGGAACTTAATAAGAATTGGTGATTTCTTCTTAGTTGGATATAGTTTCGAAAATCGAATTAGGAGTGAGCGTTACATTGGTTTGATTTGGGAAGATAACAGGTAACTTGCACTCGTCTCGAAAGAGGATATAAAGACCTTTCTGCAAATCTAAGAGTTGACCACGTGAACGATCTTGGCGACTTTGACAGGTATGTGTTAGATGTTCTATTCTCGTCATTTATAGTGGAATCAATTCAGGTCGTAATTATATTTCTATATCCAGAACATCGCTGTGTGCTTGAAGAATTATTTGGTGGAGGCACGACAAGATTTGGTTTCGAAGCAAACGTGTGCAGGACAACCCCGAACATCAGGGTATGTACGAATTCTATAACTGTTGCATAACAACGAATAATTGGTCTGATTAATATTATGATAACCGAAATTATTATGTATTGCGAAAATTCATTTGTTTCTTATCCGAGAGAAGTCACTGATGGTTTCTTTTCTGTCATCAGGGTTTTTGTGCCAGCACGATTTTTTTTGTGTCAGGAAGAGAGGGATTTTTACGTCAGGAGGAGTAGCACTGAGGCATTCGAGTATATACAAGGTGGTCCATAAGTAACGCTGTGAGACAGCCAACGCAGTGTTGCAGGTCCCGAGTATATACAAGGTGGTCAGGAAGTAGCGCTGTGATTGGGGACATTCAGTCAAGGGTTGCAGACTGCGAGCACAGACGGAAGGAGAACAGTATTGCGAGACCATCGAAGCAATACTACGTTCAGGCATAAGGAATAGCACGCAAGTTATAGAAAACATATCTCGAAACATCTTATACCTGCTATATATATATAACTTGAACATATATTGTCATCAATTGTGTAAATTATTGTTGTTGTAAAGCGGAAATTGGGGAAAGATTTGCGTAAATCATACAAGATCATAGATAAGAAACGTGGATGCGCCTGAGCTCAAGCGACGCGTATTTGAATCAGAGAGAAATATCTACGTACAATTTCCGTCACCCTCATTCCGGGTTTCACAGTAGTTATATTTTGTTGAATCTAGAGACCTGGGTTGTAAGCTACTGGAATAAATCGTTTGTTTTTAGCGTGAATATTCTTTTGGTGGATTTAGGAATTATTACATTACGCTGGGGTATCTGGGAGACTTAAATTTACCTGGCGCCCATTTACTAGGTTCCCTTTTTAGAAACCCACTCCCATCTCCACTGGAGCTAGACCGCGGATCCCTGAGTTCTAGTAGCTCCGAATTTAACCACTGCGACTTGGGAACAGTCGCATGTCGTTATAAATACTGTTGGAGATATAATTTGTCTGATTGAACTAGAGCGCCAGAAAGCTCCTGTCCACAGGGCTTGAACCCATTTTAATTTTAATTTAGTTTCTTTCATGATCCAGTTATATTATAAGAATCCATTGATATCATTTTCAACTTTGAGAAACCAATACTTTCGGAGATATGATTTGTCGAAGCTTCAACAAGAGCGCCAAAGCTCCTGTCCACATGGCTTTCCCACTTTTTGGCGCTCTTGTTCCTCGGAACAGAGTGCTAATCAATTTGCCCAAATTACTGTAATTATCGAATTTTTGGCTGAAAATGTTCTTAAACGATTTTTTATGTAATATTGTTTGGAAGTTTATAGGGTTAATACTCCCTTACTTATTCTCTTGTAATAATAATAATTATGTCATGTCAATTTGGTTTTCAAACCAACAACTTGAGCGAGCCATTCATTGACCACAATTGTTGGAAAAAGTGGTCAAAAAATTGGACTGATCGGATGCGCTTCGTAACGATTAATGGTGATTGTCACATGTCAGAAATCCTCATCATCATAAATCTCACTGAAAAAAACTTAACATTTTTTTAAATCAAATTTAATTGTTTTATTTCAATTAGAAGTTCTCAAGCTCTTAAAAAAGCACAATTCACATGGAATTTTGATAGAGTAGTAATGTTCGTATTGTTCTAATAATGTTGCTATCAATCACTCATCATCTCATCGGACGACCAGGTTTCAAAGGTCATTCTCTCACGGTGCTGCAAAAATTTTCAATGCGGTCAACTTGGATTTGCATTCAACTTCATATTCACAGTTTAGGGCACGTTTGAGATCTATATTATTCCAGAGACAGATTCAGTGATGTTTATTTTATCATATTCTATTTTTTGGCTTTCTATAAGTGTTAAGTTTTCGCATATGATTTGTTTCTTTTCTGGTCTTGATGTCATGTTGTATTACTATGGTTTGGACCATTATCAATGTAATTTTTTTTTTGGGGCTCTCTGGAGTCAAGTGTAAGAGTAGTCATAGACTAAACTTCGCTTCAGTTGGGTCCCTAACATCTTCAGAGTGTATCTATGTGATATGATTTCATTCTAATGAAGGCGACATTATTATTTGTCCACCCCCTACTAGAATCTTTGCCATTCGATAAAGTGTACTGAGAATACATCAACCATCTTTGAATTCGAAGTTCGGAGCTATCGTTTAATCGTACACTAGACTACTAATCTAAGTGTATATTACATGCTCTTTTCTAGGGAAATATTTTTTTCTAATTAACTCTCGTAATTGATGTAGAAGGAATTTTTTTTTCTGTGACTAATTTAGGGAATAACTTTATGCGGGACATGTTTATGAGGTAGATAATTTTCACGGTACAAGAAAGATACAAAAAAACACAAATCACGTGAGCGCACTTTCTTTATGGAGGGAAATCCGAATTAATCTCAGATAACCTAATTTTTAACGGACAAATTATTCAACAGCCAAAGCCAGAATGGAATATAAATTATTATGGCCACACTTGCAATGTAGAAAGGAGTCACACCACATACTAAGAGCATGTTGGCTAATTTATTACGTACATATTTCAAATTAAATTTTTTCAAGATGCAGTTTCCCCATAAGAATTCATTGATATTATTTTCAACCCTAACAAGCTAATACTTTTGGAAATATGAATTATTATATGATCTGTGTTCATACTTCCGGAGATATGATTTTTCAAAATTTCAATTATACATCGTATAGTTCTATGTATTCACAGAATGCGAATTTTATCTGTCTGTGTTCACTGTTCATAAATGTCATCTTATCTGGCGATTAGAGACATGACAATTCGTACTTTGAAAATATTTTCTGTATCCAATTCTTGAATTTGTGAATATAACCAAACTGTTTTGAAACCGAAAATAATATTGACTTGTTGCATATTGAATAATTTATGTATAAATATTGGGAATGATGTTTCAGAAGAATTGGATCATTTTAATGATGTAGTTCATGAAGGCAATAGGAAAGAAGAACATAATGGAATCATCAAAAGAAATTACTGTTCGTTGACCACTGAGGTTAATATTACCTTTTTCTTCCTTAAGTAGTGAGACATGTTCCTATATACAGTATTTTCAAAATGTTGCTAGCAAAAAAATGCTGAAATATGGATCTACATTTGTGTATCAAATATTTTTTCTTGATTTAAGGTTCATAATATAGAAGGGATGTGTTAGTGGTAAGAACTATTCAATTAAGAAAAGAGGATTGTATTTTATTAATTATTTAGTCGTATAATGAGATAAGTTTTCAACAGAAGAAAAACAAGAATATGAAAGGCATATTTAATCTTTCAAAAAAATGAAATGGACTATTAAAATACATTATTCATCAGCCTATACCTATTCAAATATCAAGAAGAAATGTGCAATCTGCTATGATTGTCTCCAGCCTTGCTCTAGACATTCGGATGATACTTTCCCTAGGTATCCCAACCCATTCCACGAGGTTGAATCATTGCAGATTGCCCATTTAAACTTGATAAATAAACTATTATTTGAATTTAATTTCTTTTATGATGCAGTTCTATCATAAGAATACATTGATATCATACCAACTCTGAGAAACCAATACTTTCGGAGATATATGGTTTGTCAAAAATTGAACAAGAGCACCAACGCTCCTGCCACAGGGCAGTAACAAACAATTGGATATTGAATGAATAGGTATCAAGTTCGAGTCCAGTGTTTTGATACTCAAATGTTTGTTTGCAAATGCTGAATTAAAAGCGGAATAAGTTCAAAATGATTCATATTATTATAGACAGAGGTGCCCAACTAAAATTTTGGGATATTGTACAGAAATATTCTGGAAAATCTGAAAAAACAATCAAACCTAAATTATGTTTCGACCTTGAACCTTTTGCAATATTTGTCCATCAATTTAGCAATGATAATGTAAATATATAATCATATATTCACCTACATAAACATGCTCATGTTTTATGTTCATCGGCAAATGACAGATTTAACGCGTGAATAATTAATGGCTGCCAAGGCAAAAAAATTATAGAAAATGGCAGGATCGTAAAACGATATATAGTGGTTTCGAATTGATTCATGACTGGATTGTTGAAAATAATTGCGTGTGCGAAATTTGAATGCATTATTGATCTGATTGCTGGAATGACAGAGATAATTCCATTCATTTTTATAATGCAATAACTGAACGAATCGTTTATAACTGAAAATGACAATTTTCAACAAATGGAAAACAGTCACTGTTTATTCGTTTTGATTCCATATTGACAACTAACACCAACGATTCGACATGTGGTAATCGTTTATCGATAACTGAATTTCGAATATCCAATTGGGTTCGTTTAAAAACACATAGAGTTACAGACATCTGAATCCGACTCTGTGCTCGGAGGTTGTAACTGAAGTAATATGCTAGATTTGATACCTTTCTCGTTTCTTCATAGAATTCAATGTGGATCATAATTATTGAGAGAATTCTCAGAAAAGAAATGTCGCCCGTTGTAGTTTCCTCCTGGGCTAAATATGACAATTAATTGAGAGATACTGAGAACTCAGAATGAAGAAGGAATAAACGATCCCTTTGAAAACAATTTGTTACGTCTCATGACGTCACATTTTGGGAAACTTAGATTTGTTTTTCTAAACAAAGGAGCTCGCTTGTAAAACATGAATATTTGTCTATTGAGTTAACTGGGTTTTAGTTTACCATGTGTGGTGTCACCCTTGAAAATAATACTTTTAAGAAAAACTGCGAGTAGCATTTCTTGTTAAGGTTCAACCTTTGTAGAGCGATTTATTGCCTATTTCCTGTAAAAGAAAGCTAAAATGCATTCAACAACTGAAGTGGTAATAAACTTATCAGTTTTCTAACACAATGCCCAGTGCTGGTATTCTTTTTGTCTAGACGTTATGTCATGAACCCTAATCCGTGAAAGTTATCTATCAGTTAATCTATCATGCTGTTGCTGATAGATTATATGCAGAAAGCAACTAAGTTAGTTCAGATAGTGGGAGAAGTTCCAGTTTTCGAATTCCTAAGATTAAACACCCTAGAGGAGCACTGATCGGAACTTTAGGATGTATTCCCACTCTATTTCATAAACTACAAATGAGAGTACTGTTGTAACATATCAAGGCAGTTTTAAGATCGAAACCCCAATCATAGTTGATATTTCCCCGAAATTTCCCTGATGAAGGAACCTCCTATTTTTCTTCTATCTGGTCTTTTATATACATTTTTACACTCAAACAATTTACTACCACAACTACTACTTCTCTGAGTGCAAGAGACATCACCTATATTTTGTTCGGTCGTGAAACTAATACCCCTTTAGTAATCGTACCAACTATGTAGTCACTTCTTCCTTGCTATACATTTTCATTTTTTTATGGTATAAAAAATATACATTACTATGGTAAATTCTCTCAGAAAATGCTACGAAATAACAGTAGTAAGACCAGACCCTCCTAGCCCCTTCCCCACTTCTCTATGAAATACTTTTCGATGGGCTGAAATTTTCCGTAGGTCAATCAAGTATATAAGTTATCTTAAAATAGCAATAAATAGAGTTCTACGCATATAATTTATAGACGATTTCTACGACTTTTTGAAAATATTGTATGTCTTATTGAATATTAACTTTATTAACCCTCTACTGGTATCGTGCTTTTTGGTAAGGTAATTGTTATGGTCGGGCTGACCCGAATTTTTTATAAGGTTATCAAAATCGTGAAAGATTTTAGTCCATCGAATAACTACGTAGAATACATGCAGAAAGATTTATATTCAACTGTCAAAAATAATTATAAATTGAAGAAGTAATTCTGCAACACTGGTATCTTAGGCTAAATAACACGTTTCACTAATGCAAAAAAAATGGAGTAACTAAAAAAGCAAATTTCGAGAAAATCCATTCATTTTTCTTTTCAGCAAATTATGAATACAAAACTTAAGGCACCATTCATGAAATAAAAAGGAAATTTAGATAATAATATTATCGGTACGATATTTATTGTCTTTTGTTGAAGGGCATCTGTATCATCCATGTCGTTTTGTTAGGTTGTTATTCCTGGGCAGCTTTGTGGAGGTCCTAATTCGACGAGCTTTTTTAAAGAAAATTTACCACAGTAATGTATCAATATACGGTGAAAAAATTAATATTTTAAATAAAAAAATTACAGTGTGTATGAGACATAAAAATGTAATATTTCAAAAAATTCCGTGAAAAAAAAATGTTTGTAAAAGATAAAAATGCGAAAACTTGGTTATTTGAATTTTTCACATGAATATTGAGGTAATGTGAAAAATTGGTTCAAGCACTGACGTGAAGTCAGAAGCTTTTGCGCGTATGTTCTATTGTCCATACTTCTGTATTGGAGACCCTTAATCGAATTTACCATGGTAAATTATGTTGTCCATTCTCCTGTATTGGACACTCTCAATTCGAATTTACCATGGTAAATTCGAATTAAGTGTCCAATACAGGAGAATGGACAACATAATTTACCATGGTAAATTCGATTAAGGGTGTCCAATACAGAAGTATGGACAATAGAACATACGCGCAAAAGCTTCTGACTTCACGTCAGTGCTTGAACCAATTTTTTTTTCGTGACTTTTTAAAAATTTTCTAGGGGTACGGTTCTTGAAATTTTTTTTTTCGTCATTTTTTTCAAATTTTCTAGGGATACGATTCTTACAAAATTTTAAACACGTCTTTATGTTGATTTTCTACTACTAGTTACCAAGCACCAATTCGATCGAATATTTATTTTTTGAGTTATCAAGGAAATAATATTCCAGGTGGGTATAACTCGGAAACCGTTAGACCGATTATGCCCAAAAACGAACTCAACACTCTCTTTCGGATACGCAACCTACCCTGAAAATTGCAAGTCCCTATCTCCTTTCGTTCGAAAGTTATCGAGGCAACGGTCACCCATCTACTGAACTCGCACAAGAATGCTCGAATCTCCAACAATATTTAACCGATCGTATTAAAACTTGAAACTTGGCAGTAGAGTTAGGTTATGAAGACTCTTGCAAAATTTCAGCAATTTCAAACGAATAGTTACTGATATATAGAATTTTTTTTTATTATTTTCAATGATTTATTAAAAATTTTCTACAAATGCTTCCCTCACCAAATTTTGCAAACATTTCCGCGTTGGCGTTCTACAACTAATAACCATGTTTGAATTCAATCGGTTCAGTAGTTTTGGAGTTAATGAGGAACAAAAACCACGAAATTTCTGAAAATTTCAGATGGCTATAACTCTGAAACCGTTTGGCCGATTATGCTCATAAACAAACTGAAATGTCGCGTTCTGGTGTTCATCCTAACCTGAAAATTTCAAGCCGCTATCTCATTCCGTTCTCAAGTTATCGTGACAACAAAAATATTTTTTAATAATTTTTTTAAAATTTTCTAGCCATACGATTCGCACAAAATTCCACAAACGTGCTTAAGATCATATTTTACAACTACCCACCAAGTTTCAATTCGATCGGATTTATATTGGTTGAAAACAAAATTATTACTCGGAAACCACTGGGCCGATTATGCCCATTAACGAACTTGTCCGTCGTATTGAGATGCGCCACCTACCCTGAAAATTTCAAGTTGCTAGCTCTTCTCGTTCTCAAGTTATCGTGGCAACGGCCGGACGGCCGGACGGACAGAATCAAATTTGACCTCGAATTCTTCATTGGGGAGTCGAACTTAATCGTTTGAGACCATTTTCGTCAAAAAATTCGAAAGTTACAGACATTTGGGCAAAACTATAACGCGATGTTCCCCAGAACATACGCGCAAAAAGTGTTAACACAAAAGTTGTAGATCTTTTCCATACATATACAACTTTGCTATTTAACTTTGTAGTATAGGACTCGAGGAAACCAAGATAAACCGTTTTTGGCGCTCTTGTTCCTCGGAACAGAGTGCTTATCAATTTGCCCAAATGTCTGTAATTTTCGAATTTTTGGCTGAAAATGGTCTTGAACGATTTGGTTAGGCTCACTGATCAAGAATCCATGGTCGAAATCGATTCTGTCCGGCCTTCCGTCCGTCCGGCCGTCTGGACGTCCAGCCGTTTACACGAAAACTCTCGAACGGAATGAGCTAGACAGTTGAAATTTTCAGAGTAGGTTTGAGGGATAAATATCTCGGTTGAGTTCGTTATTGGGCAAAATCGGACAGATGGTTTCGGAGTAACAAAAAAAAATATTTTTTTTACGGAACAAATTCCAAATTAAATTTTTTTAATAAGCAGTTTTGTGATAAGAATCCATTCATATCATTTTTAACTCTAACAAGCTAATACTTTCGGAGATATGATTTTTCAAAATTTCAATGTAAATCGTATTTCTACGTTTTCACAGAATGATAGAATTATTATGTGGGTATTCTATGAATTGTTATAATGTCAACTTTTCCTTAGACATGACGTTGTTTTTTTCATTCCAGCAATCGTATAAATATGAGAATGATAATATAATATCATACTTTCTGTTGGTTGATATTTTCATGCCGATGGTCAATCCATATGATGATGGGAATGGTAATGGTAAGTTAATAATATTGAGTTCAGAATATCTGTACTAAAAACAAAACTGGAATATTGGTGTATTGGAGTAGATTTGAGGAAAGATATATATTATCGATCATCATAGAATTGAGGAATGAATATCTCTGATGAGTTCGTTGTTGGGTAGAATTCGTCTATTGGTTTTGGATTGATAATTTTTGGCACTCTTGTTGAATTTGAATTCTTCTATGATGTTTGAATTCAATTTCTGCTAAGATGAAGTTCTAAATTTCAATAATGAATCGTACTTCTATGTTTTCACAGAATGCTATTATTATTCTATCTAAGCTTTATTATATGATCTGTGTTCATACTCGTACATTTCATCCTGTTCTATAAGAGAGAGTCAAATTCATTTCAGCTATTTTAATTTGGATTCTTCCATGGTGCAGTTCTCATTCTCAGATTGCTCATTTAATCTTGATAAATGAACTATTATTTGAATTGAATTTCCTTTATGATGCAGTTCTATCATAAGAATAAATTGATATAATTATCAACTCTGAGAAACCAATACTTTCGGAGATATAATTTGTCTGTTTGAACTAGAGCGCCAGAAAGCTCCTGCCCACTGGGCTTGAACCCATTTTACAAGAAAATTTTTGGACCCTTTTTTAAACGACACTTTTTTTAAATTTAACGTCTTTCATGATGCATTTCTTTTATAGGAATCAATTGATATAATTCCCAACTCTGAGAAACCAATACTTTCAGAGATATGATTTGTCTGTTTGAACAAGAGCGCCAAAAAGCTCCTGTCCACAGGGCTTCAACCAATTTTAATACATACAACTTTGCTATTTAAATTTGTAATATAGGACTCGAGGAAACCAAGATAAACCGTTTTTTACCCTTAAAAACTCACCCTCTTCTACTTCCCGACCGATCACCCCTAAATTATTTTTCCTTTAATTTTTGTTATATTCTATTCCTTTTCTAATGGGTTTGTTTCATCCTACTAATATTTTTTTTTCACATTTTACCATTTTCAAAGACTTCACTGGCATACTTAGAATTTCTCTTACCTAATAGATTTCCTCTACAGAAGTGAAAACAGAAGTGAAAAATTGGTTCAAGCACTGACGTGAAGTCAGAAGCTTTTGCGCGTATGTTCTATTGTTCATTCTTCTGTATTGGACACCCTTAATCGAATTTACCATGGTAAATTATGTTGTCCATTCTCCTGTATTGGACTCTTAATTCGAATTTACCATGGTAAATTCGAATTTACCATGGTAAATTCGAATTAAGTGTCCAATACAGGAGAATGGACAACATAATTTACCATGGTAAATTCGATTAAGGGTGTCCAATACAGAAGAATGAACAATAGAACATACGCGTAAAAGCTTCTGACTTCACGTCAGTGCTTGAACCAATTTTTTTTTGAGTTATCAAGGAAATAATATTCCAGGTGGGTATAACTCGGAAACCATTAAGCCGATTATGCCCAAAATCGAACTCAACTCTCCCTTTCGGATACGAAACCTACCCTGAAAATTGCAAGTCCCTATCTCCTTTCGTTCGAAAGTTATCGAGGCAACGGTCACCCATCTACTGAACTCACACAAGAATGCTCGAATCTCCAACAATATTTAACCGATCGTATTAAAACTTGAAACTTGGCAGTAGAGTTAGGTTATGAAGGCTCTTGCAAAATTTCAGCTATTTCAAACTATTAGTTACTGATATATAGAATTTTTTTTTTTATTTTCAATGATTTATTTAAAATTTTCTACAAATGCTATCCCCACCAAATTTATCAAACATTTCCGCGTTGGCATTCTACAACTAATAACTTTGTTTGAATTCAATCGGTTCAGTATTTTTTGAGTTAATGAGGTACAAAAAACCACCAAATTTCAGATGGCTATAACTCTAAAATCGTTTGACCGATTATGCTCATAATCAAACAGAAATGTCGCGTTCTAGTGCACATCCTAACCTGAAGACTTGATGCCGCTATCTCTTTCCGTTCTCAAGTTATCGTGACAACAAAAATATTTTTCAATAATTTTTTAATAATTTTCTAGCCATACGATTCGCACAGAATTCCACAAACGTACTTAGGTTTATATTCTACAACTACTCACCAAGTTCCAATTCGATCGGATTTATATTGGTTGAAAATAAAATTATTACTCGGAAACCACTGGGCCGATTATGCCCATTAACGAACTTGTCCGTCGTATTGAGATGCGCCACCCACTCTGAAAATTTCAAGTTGCTAGCTCTTTTCGTTCTCAAGTTATCGTGGCAACGGCCGGACGGCCGGCCGGACAGAATCAAATTTGACATCGAATTCTTCATTGGGGAGTCGAACATAATCGTTTGAGACCATTTTCGTCAAAAAATTCGAAAGTTAGAGACATTTGGGCAAAATGATAACGCGATGTTCCCCAGAACATACGCGCAAAAATTATGGTAGTTTTACCACTGAATCCGCATCTGACGAAAAGATATCGTATTTCGAAGAATCGGGGATATCAAAGCCGCAGAAAATCATGAGGAACGTGCCTAAGCTCGCCCTGAATCACAATGAAATATTTTAATGAGCAAACAGATAGGAATAAAACGGTATAAAATGCGAAGATTTAGTATCCGGATTTATGACGCCGTTAACGTTAAACGTGCTCCAAATTTTCCTGACTCATGCGTGCGATATATGTTAAAGGAGCCGAGAAAAATCTGCTCGCAGTTCTTTTGGTCTCGAAGGAACGGGGTACACATAAAATCTGCGGATTCCTAGAAAATCCTGTCAAATAATTTCCTTGATTCTGAGTGGTCAATATACAGGGTGATTCAAAACTCGAGGTGAAAAATTAAGGAACGTGTACAGGCTGATTTTCTTGACAAAAAATGTAGAATACAATTTCAGAATTTTGGACTTCGTTTCCGAGATATCAGACTTCAAAGTTTCTGCATGTCATCAATCCACAGCTTTAATACTCAATATAAAAATAAAAAATTCGATTAAGAGAGTCCAATACAGGAGAATGGACGATAGAACATACGCGCAAAAGCTCCTGACTTCACGTCAGTGCTCAAACAAATTTTTTTTTCGTATTTTTTTTTAAATTTTCTAGGTGTAGATACGGTTCTCACAAAATTTTACACACGTCTTTATGTCGATATTCTACAACTAGTTAGCAAGCTACAATTTGATCGGGTCTATATTTATTGAGTCATCGAGGAAATAATATTCCAGATGGATATAACTCCGAAACCGTTGGCCAACAGCGACTAACTCTCGCATTTAGATGCGCAACCTACCCTGAAAATTGCAAGTCCCTATCTCCTTTCGTTCGGGTTATCGAGGCAACGGTCACCCATCCAGCTACTGAACTCACACAAGGATGCTCAGATCTCCAACAATATAGATCCGATCGTGTTCAAACTTGGAACTTGGTAGTAGAGATAGGTTCTGAAGGCTCTCGCAAAATATCTGCCATGTCGAATGAATAGTTTCTGATATACCAGAATCAGAATTATTTTCATTGATTTTCAATGATTTTTAAAAATATTTCTAGTGATACGATCCTCACAAAATTTTGGAAGAATTTCCGTCTTGGCATTCTTCAACTAATAACCATATTTAAATTGGACCGGTTTGGTATTTTCCGAGTTATCAAGGAAATAACAACCAAATCTCAGATGGGGATAACTCCAAAACTTTCTGGCCGATTATGCCTATAAACAAACTCAAATGTCACATTCAGATGCACAACCTAACATGAAAATCTCAAGTCGCTATCTCTTTCCGTTCTCAGGTTATCGAGACATAAAAAGTATTCTTTAATAATTTTTCAAATATTTTCTGGTGGTACGATTCTCACAACATTTCACAGGTTTATATTCTACAACTAATCACCAAGTTTCAATTCGATCGGATTTATATTGGTTGAAAACAATATTATTACTCGGAAACCATTGGGCCGGTTATGCCCATTAACGAACTTGTCCGTCGTATTGGGATGCACCACCTACCCTGAAAATATCAAGTCACTAGCTCTTTCCGTTCTCAAGTTATCATGGCAACGGCCGGACTGCCGGCCGGACGGACAGAATCAAATTTGACCTCGAATTCTTCATCAGGGGGGTCGAACTCAATCGTTTGAGACCATTTTCAGCAAAAATTCGAAAATTACAGACATTTGGGCAAAATGATAACGCGATGTTCTCCAGAACATACGCGCAAAAAAAATAAATAAATAAATAAAAGCACCCCTCGCAGTTGCAGCTTCAGCATTAGGATATATAATAATATAATAATAATAATAATAATAATATAACTTTATTTTACCCAACAGGAATAATCCCAATTATAGGGTAACATATATAGACATTCTCAAACTATGCCAAAAATAAAAATACCAAAAATAATATCAGTTTTCTTAAATAATATACAACAATATCAGTGACTAAAAGAACATGTTCATTCTGAGTG
Source organism: Halyzia sedecimguttata (assembly GCA_937662695.2). Classification (NCBI taxonomy): domain Eukaryota; kingdom Metazoa; phylum Arthropoda; class Insecta; order Coleoptera; family Coccinellidae; genus Halyzia; species Halyzia sedecimguttata. Next base: position 97,428,717 of record OW569412.2, on the reverse strand, counting down.
CATTCGCACTCGTACACAAACGATACACTGGTGCACGCACCAACAAGTTTGTACGAGGTGTTGGCAGACGAAAAACAGGAGCAGACCTAGAGACCATCCTTGGAATTGTAATGTTCATTCGCGACAACAAATAGGGTGAGTCGAGGTGACCCATCAGTAGCCTCCGGGCGAATTTAGCACATTGGTTTCCATGTCTTTCGGCCAACGATGATATTCGCATATCACTCATAATTGAGGAAAGATATTTCATTGAAATAATCAAAAATTTCCTGATTCGGAATTTCTATTCTGTCTGATGCCGATAAACGCCTAACCATTTTTGGCGCTCTAGTTCCTCGGAACTGAGTGCTTATCAATTTGCTCAAATGTCTGCAATTTTCGAATTTTTGGCTGAAAATGGTCTCAAACGATTTGGTTCGACTCACTGATCAAGAATCCGAGGACGAAATCGATTCTGTCCGGCGGCCCGGCCGTAGGCACGATAACTCTCGAACGAAAGGAGTTAGAGGATTGAAATTTGCAAGGTGGGTTTGGAGCGTAAATATCTCGGTTAAGTTCGTTAATGGGCAATATCCATCAAGCGGTTTCAGAGTTATGGCCGATTATAGTAAAACACATTTTTTATGAATATTTCCGAAACTGATCACTCGATCTATCTGAAATTTAGCATCAAATTGTAGAATCATGACCTTTATACGCATGTGAAGTTTTGGATTGACAAAATTTTCTACAATAACTCTCGAACGGAATGAGCTAGGCAGTGGAAATTTTCAGAGTAGGTTAGGGAGATGAATATCTCGGTTAAGTTCGTTATTGGGCAAAATAGGTCAGATGGTTTCGGAGTAACGAAAAAAAAAATTTTTTTTAAGCAACAAATTTCAAATTCAATTTTCATTCAAGATGCAGTTTCACCATTAAAATCCATCGATATCATTTTGAACTCCAACAAGCTAATACTTTCGGAGATATGATTTTTCTAAATTTCAATAATGAATCTTACTTCTATGTTTCCACAGAATGCTATAATTATTCTATCTAAGCTTTATTATATGATCTGTATTCATACTCGTACATTTCATCCTGTTCTATAAGAGAGAGTCAAATTCAGTTCAGCTATTTTAATTTGATTTCTTCCATGGTGCGGTTCTCATTCTCAGATTGCTTATTTAATCTTGATAAATAAACTATTATTTGAATTGAATTTCGTTTATGATGCAGTTGTATCATAAGAATACATTGATATAATTCTCAACTCTGAGAAACCAATACTTTCGGAGATATAATTTGTCTATTTGAACTAGAGCGCCAGAAAGCTCCTGTCCACAGGGCTTGAACCCATTTTTTGTTCAGTTTTTGACAGTAGGTGAATACAAATTAACAAACTAATTTGGATTAAATTCAGATACGATTATCAATTCGAACGATATGCCATATTCGCTGTAGACAAGTAGGTACTAGGAGAACACACAAGACATCCAGATGATCTAAAATATTTTTTGTTTCAGTATCAACAGTAGTATTGTTTTTGTGATAAAATAGGTTTTATTTAATGAAGGCTTGATTCAAAAATGTTTATCAAATTTAAATATGAATATCTCCATAATTATTGACTCAAATGGCCTTACATATGTGCACTACTGAATTCAGAATATTATGATCTATCCATGTGAAGAAAAAAATTTAGGCTTGCAATTTAACGGGGGATGGTAGAAAAAATGTTCCTTCCCCTTGTTTCTCTGAACTGATGCAAATATAAATGATTTAAATGGGGCTTGTTAATTTTCACGCTTTTCCAATGCGCTTTAACACCAAAATGGATTATTCCGAAATAAAAAGCTATATGGAAATATTGATAAATTCGGCGTTGAAATGCGGATGCAAATATACGGATTTTATTCCCAGAAGAGTATAAATAGATGAATATAGGTATTCATCTGTTTTCCATAGCAGGTTGTATATCACTGAATATTATTTTCTCAATTCCATCAACGTTAATTGAAAAAGAACTGTCCGAATTAAACTTCTGGCAGAATTTAATATTGGACGAATTTCAGTTTAAAATTTGAGTTCATAGTTATGTCCTAAGATTCTTGGTCGACTAGGATATCGTGAAAAATATTTCCGTTTGAATTGAATATTGAATTCCATGTGTGAGTTTTTAAGCGACGATAACAATAGCAAACTGAATAATATTAGAGTGTATTTCAATACACTCAGATCCATAACATGCCTTTAAATTATTGGAGTTTCCTTACCAATATTGAGATGACGATCACAGTGATTCTAATGCTTCAGGCCTATATACTTTCAATTGAAAGTCTGTAGTGTGGTTCATAGATTTCCTCCAAAGACGAAGCGTTACTAAAGCATGCAATCAATTTCTACATTCCAGTACGGGTTGATATTATACCCTTAGTCATAAACCAATTAGTGAGAATAATGGGTTGTTAATAGGGGTTAGGTCATTATTGAGTAAAATATTATTTCTCTTATACATTCGATATCTTCAAGTGTTCCTAAGTTCAGTTTATTGGAATTTTTCAACAATTTGACGGAATTTTCTGAAATTGAGTGGCCAGTTGTTAAAACGTGATTTGCAAACGCAGATTTATCGATGTTGTTGTTCCAAATATGTCCCGAATACTCTTTATACCGTGTAAGAATGTTCTGGTTATTTGCCCGACATAACACTTGTTGCAATCTAAACATTTAATTTCATATATACCTACCCGAATTTAACATGTCCGGAGTTTTATCGAATGTATTTCCTAGAAGTTGTTTAATTTTGATGGAAGTTTTGAAAGCCAGTTTTATATTAACCTTTTTAAAAATTTTCTGGAGTTTGTTGTTTGTTTTCGGATGTAACATGAAAGCGTGGAAACCTTTTACCGCTTTTATTTCTTTCATTAGGGTTATGTTACTGAAGCGTTTTTGATCTTTATGTTTGTTGTTAATTTTCTAAACTAGTTGATGACTATACCCGTTTCTTTCGGCAATTTTGAAAATCATTTTTCTTTCTTTCTTGAAGTTTACATTGCTTAGCGGAATATTAAATAACCGGTTAACGAGGAAATGTAAACTGGCTGTTTTATGTGACCAGGACGCTACCGATAGGTACAGAAGAAAAATATCAGAATCACTAGAATCAGTAGGTTTTCTAAAAATGTCAAAACTAATTAAATTTGAGTTATCTCTAGATACTTTTAAATCTAAGAATGGTAAGTAACAGTCCTTTTCCATTTCGAAGGTAATTTAATATCTAGCCGAAAATTTTGGAAAATATTTGTGTTCTTCTTTAATATCAAGTTCTAATTTGCTGAGGAACAAATTAGCTAAAAAGGGGGAAAGGGGGTTACCCATGGCTGTACTGAAAGTTTGTTTATAATATTTATTGTTAAAAGAAAAGATTTTTAGCTCCATGCAAAGCGAGGTTAACATCGATTACTCATTAATTTCTATTTGAGGAATATCTAAACTAGGAAGCCAGTCTTTCAAATTTTCGATTGTGATTTTAACCGGGGTGTTTAGAAATAATGAAGCTACGTTCCATGAAATGAAGTGGTCATTATCATTGATTTTGAAATTTTTCAATTTTTCAACTAATTCGTACGATTCTTTATTGCCAATGTCTGAGAAATTTGGAAGCTATTAAATCTATTTATCAACCATTTGGCAAGATTGTAGGTAGGCGATTCTAAATTTGAGACGATCGGTCTCATTTGTTTTCCTGGTTTGTGAAATTTGGGCAGACAATATAATTTCTGTAAATTAGGATTTTTTATTTTCAATTTGTATTTGTCCTGCTCTTTCAATGTACTTCCGCATTTTTAATGTATCTCTAAATTGTGTAACGCATTTATTCAAAGGGTTGGATTTTAGTTCCTGATAAGGGCCTTCACTAACGAGTTTATTCACCGACGTCACGTATCCGTATTCGATATGATAACAATTGAGTTACCTTTGTCTGACTTCATATAAGAACAAGGTTTGAGTTTGAACGATTTAATGATTTTGTTATGGTAATGATTGGGATTTTTGAATGTTTTACATTTCAAGGAATGGTGAAAATTTTGTAATGTCATCTAGGTATAGGGAGATGTTATTAAGTCGCTGTGTCGACGAAACGCGTCACAATGTTAAATAAACTAGTGTAAATCGTTTATAATTTTTCATTGAGTTAAATAAATAACTGTAGACTCTGAAAAGTCGAGCTACGAGAATATCATTCACTAAGGCACATTCAATTGAACCGCAAAAACATAATCCTCGAATTCAGAAAATGCAGAGAACTCAACAATAATTTTCTAAATTCCAATCCTCCAACGAATCCCCCTAACGATTTCCGAAATTCCAGTCGATCTCATCGAGTCCTCCATCTGCGGGGTGGCATCGTCCATAGAAAATAACATCCTTTCATTAAAAATTGGTTCAAGCCCTGTGGACAGGAGCTTTCTGGCGCTCTAGTTCGAACAGACAAATTATATATCCGAAAGTATTGGTTTCTCACAGTTGAGAATTATATCAATGTATTCTTATGATAGAACTGCATCATAAAGGAAATTCATTTCAAATAATAGTTTATTTATCAAGATTAAATGAACAATCTGAGAATGAGAACTGCACCATGGAAGAAATCAAATTAAAATAGATGAAATGAATTTGACTCTCTCTTATAGAACAGTATGAAATGCACGAGTATGAACACTCATCATATCTCCGAAAGTATAAGCTTGTTGGAGTTAAAAACAGACAAATTATATCTCCGATAGTATTGGTTTCTCACAGTTGGGAATTATATCAATGGATTCTTATGAAAGAACTTCATCTTAGCAGAAATTGAATTCAAACATCATAGAAGAATTTAAATTCAACAAGAGTGCCAAAAATTATCAATCCAAAACCAATAGACGAATTCTACCCAACAACGAACTCATCCGAGATATTCTATGATGAACGATAATATATATCTTTCCTCAAATCCACTCCAATACACCAATATTCCAGTTTTGCTTTTAGTGGAGATAGATAATAATTCTCATATTTCTACGATTGCTGGAATGAATGAATTAGACAACGTCATGTCTCAGGAAAATAAGTTGACATTATAACAATTCATAGAATACCCACAGAATAATTATATCATTCTGTGAAAACATAGAAATTTTGAAAAATCATATCTCCGAAAGTATTAGCTTTTTAGAGTTAAAAATGATATCAATGGATTCTTATGGTGAAACTGCATATTGAAATAAAATTAATTTGGAATTTGGTATTAAAAAAAAAACTCCCGTTCGGGAGTAATCGTGCCTACGGCCGGTCGGCCGGACCGGCTGGTCAGAATGAGTTTCGATCATTCTTGATTCTTGATCAGTGATTCGAACCAAATCGTTTAAAACCATTTTCATCGAAAAATTCGAAAATTACAGGGGCAAATTGATAAGCACTCAGTTCCGAGGAACTAGAGCGCCCGACTTCATATATTTTTCCAAAGTTCAAATCAGATATAGGAAAAATCGGTAGAAATTTCGGCATAAGAATAAAGGAGCATCATCACAGCTACAAAAACAACAAAATTAATTCAAATTATTGGAATCATTTATCAGCAGAAGGACATAAGATGAACCCGGATTTCAAAATTCTACACAATTTGAATAAAGGTGCGCAACTCAATTATTGGGAAATGGTGGAAATAAATAGAGAAGAACGGGTAATTTAGCTGAGGAACAATTAGATCTAAATTTTTTTCCGTTATTCAATCTATTCAAATATAGAATCAATTTATAAAATCGTTAGGAATGAATTATTGTAAATGTGTATAAAGAACTAGCAGTAGAAGATTATGTTATTAGTTTTAAATAAGTCTCTCATGAAATTAGTTTTGAAAAAACTCGGTGTCCATGTCATCTAGGTATAATGAGATCATTACTTGTTAAGAATTTAGTATGATGTAGTCTGATGAAGTCGCTGTGTCGACGAAACGCGTCACAATATTAAATAAATTAGTGTAAATCGTTTTACTTTTTCATTGTGTTAATATGGATTTGCATCAAGTAAAAGCCACAAGCATTAAATAAAAAGAAAATTGGTTCAAGCCCTGTGGACAGGAGCTTTGGCGCTCTTGTTCAAACTCTGATAAATCATATCTCCGAAAGTATTGGTTTCTCAGAGTTGGAAATTATATCAATGGATTCTTATAATAGAACTGCACCATAGAAGAAACTAAATTGACATTAGATAACGAACTTATCTGAGATATTCATTCCTCAAATCTACTCTGAAAATTATATTATATAAATTAAAACCTGGAAAATATTGCAGTTTTGTTTTTACTGGAGATATTCTTAACCCAATTTGATTATGTATCTTATTGAAGAATATATTTCCATCATCATATGGATTATACACGAGCATTATATTATCAACTTAAAAGTATAATTATCATTGTCATAATTCTACGATAGCTGAGGTTATATCATTGGTCATTTTGCATTCAATCATACTTTGTTTTCTAGAACTAGAGGTGTATTTTATATTAAGAATAACGAACCAGAAGTAATTTTGACATTTATGCTTCATAGGAAAATAAGATGACATATCAGATCATATAATAATTCATAGATAAAATAATTAATTACAGCATTCTGTTATTCTTATGCTCTGACTTTCTTACTTCTAGTGGTCTTGATGTTTCTCCTGTGTATGATTTACCACAAATACAAGGAATATTATATACACAATTTTTTGATATTTGTTTTTCATTTATGGATTTTGTTTTCGTTAATAAAATCCTAAGATCATTTTGTGTTCTGAAGACGTTTCTTATATTGAACTTAGAACCGATTCTTCTAATTTTTTCAGACAGGCCACGAACATAAGGGATCACATTCAACAGATTGGGTTGCTGTTCTTGTTGATTATTCTGTTGTACTTGTTGATTATTTTGTTGTTCTTGATTATTTGCTCTTCTATCTAAATTCACGATACATGTATTTATGAATTGCCTCGGATATCCATTTTCTTCAAGAAATTTTTTTGATGAAATCAATTTCATTATTTCGAATTTCAAGAGTAGAACAAATTAGGTTCGCTCTATCATTAAGTGTTTTAATGACACCTCTTTTCACACTAAGCTGATGGTTTGAATAGAAATTTAAATATCTATTTGTATGTGTCTGCTTCCTGAAGACACTCGTTTCGAAATGGTTCGCATACTTAATTATCGAAACATCCAGAAAAGAAAGCTGATTATTTTTCTCTATTTCCAAAGTGAATTTTATTGTAGGTTCCTTTGAATTTATTAAATCGAAAAATTTGCCTAACTCTTCTCTACCATGTTGCCAAATTACAAATATATCGTCAACATATCGCCACCAAGCTTTTGATTTCAACAAATATGTATCCACAAATTTTTCTTCAAATTTTTCCATGAATATATTACTCATGACAGGTGATGAAGGCGAACACATTGCCATTCCAAAATTTTGTCGATATAAAACATCTCCTAGTTGTAAATGGGTGGTATTCAAACAAACATCAAGCATTTCCATAATATCATTGGCATGCAATTTTGAATCTTTAATTATCGAGTCATCATTTTCTAATTTCGTTCGAACTATTTGAAGCGACTTATCGACAGGAACATTGGGGAACAAACTGACAAAATCAAAGCTCACTAGAATGTCATTTTGGTTTAAATTTGAATTTTGTATTTTTTCAAGAAAGTGTTTGCTGTTCTTCAAAAAACTTTCTTTCTTTTCTGTTAATGGGTTTAAAAATTGAAGTAGATATTTCGCTAAATTTTGACATGGAGATCCAATAGAACTTACTATTGGTCTCAGTGGAATTAGAGGTTTGTGTATTTTTGGAAGACCATATAAATGTGGTGGTTTACTGTAAGATGGCATGAGTTCTTTTTTCTGTCTATACGTTAGGGTTTTTGAATGCTTTGATAAAATGTTTTTGACTTTTCTTTCTGTTATAGAAGGGGGATCTTTATTTTTCAGAGTTTGGGAGAGAAAACCCAGAAAAAAACCTCTCAATAAATAACTTTAGACTCGAGCTACGAGAATATCATTCACTAAGGCACATTCAATTAAATCGCAAAATCATAATCTTCGAATTCAGAAAATCCAGAGAACTCAACATTCGTTTTCTAACTTCCAATCCTCCAACTTTCCCTCCAATACTAATAATACCCTTAACGATTTGCGAAATTCCAGTCGATCTCATCGAGACCTCCATCTGCAGAGCGGCATCGTCCATGCATTGGAAAATAACATCCTTTTATTAAAAAAAGTATCAGCTCGAATAATCAACCGCATTTCCACCCGACTTCATCTATTTTTCCAAAGTCAAACTGGGGTACCGAAAATTGATTTTAACCCGGAAACTGGCTCCGGGGTACCCGCATTATGCGGAAATAAAATTTCGGCTTGTCGGCAGCGAAAAGGCTGGATAGTTCCGCTGGATTGCAACGGTGAAAAACAAGTGTAAGGGCTCAAATTTGGATCGCGTGTTCGATTCGATAGCATCAATTGAGCTGAATGAAAACAGGGCAATTTTGTTGTAGCTGCGATTGTTTTTCGAACAATTGTTGTCGGATGGTTATGGAAATTTTCCTCCCTGGAAGCGGCCACTTCTGCTTTTCAAAGGGAATATGTAAACATCGAGGAAAATAATGAAAATTCTGCTACGGACATATTTATCGTTTTGTTGGCAGATATATTCTGTAGTTTACGTAAGATACTGTACTGATCTCGCTCAAAAATGCTACTTTGACCGTGACTCAATTGTGTTATTGAACTCTATGGTGTGTTTCTTACCCTTGGCTGTGTGATTTTGATCGTCCAGTGAACAAAGAAGGACTCTACGTTGTGTATGCAACCTGTTACGTTTCATGACGTCACATTTTGGGAAACGCAGATTTGTTTTTCTCAACAAAAGAGCTTGCTTGTAAAACGTGAGTATTTGCCTATTGGGTTAACTGGGTTTTAGTTCAACATGTGTGGTCTCACCTTTGATTATAATACTTTTACGAAAAGATAACTGCAAGTATTGTTTCTAGTTAGGCTTCGAAATTTGTAGAGTGATTTATTGCCTATTTCCTGAAAGAATGCTAAAATGCATTCAACAACTGAAGTCATATTGAAACTTATCAGGTTCAGAGTTGGGAATGATATCAATGGATATTATGATAGAACTGCATCATGAAGGAAATTCAATTCAAATAATAGTTCATTTATCAAGATTAAATGAGCAATCTTCAATGCTTTAATACTTCAAAAATTATCATCTAAAATACTAAGGAAAGTATCATCGAAATGTCTAGATGAAGTCTGGAGACAATCACAGCCGATTGACCATTTATTGCTAATATTTGAGTAGGCAGAGGCTGACGAACAAATTATCATCTTTTCATAATTTAGTGGTTCATACCACTAGCACATTCATTCTATATTACGAACCTTAACTCAAGAAAAAAGATTTGACACAAATGTAGATGTTCTTCTTTCCTATTTCCTCCATAAACTACATCATTAAAATGAGCCAATTCTAGATCTTCCGTAACATCATTCCGAATTTATACATAAATTATTCTTAAAGCAACCAGTCACTATCATTTTCGGTTTCAAAACAGTTTTGTAAATATATATTCACAATTTCAAGAATCGGATACTTGTTTTACAGCTTTTCAAACTACGAATTGACATGTCTCTAATAGCTAGATGACATTAATGAACAGTGAACACAGACAGTTAGAATTCGCATTCTGTGAATAGGTACATAGAACTACGATGTAGTATTGAAATTTTGAAAAATTATATCTCCGAAAGTATTAGCTTGTTAGAGTTGAGAATGATATCCATGGATTCTCATGATGAAACTGCATCTTAAAAAAAATTAATTCAAAAGTTGTAATGTAACAAAAATTTGTTTTCATACTCCGAAACCATTGGGTCAATTTTTCCCAAAAACGAACTTAACCGAGATATTTATGTCCCAAACCTACTCTGAAAATTTCAATTGTCTAGCTCATTCGGTTCGAGAGTTATCGTGTTAACGGCTGACCGGACTGAATCGATTTCGACCACGGATTCTTCATCAGTGAGTCGAACCAAATCGTTTAAGACCATTTTCAGCAAAAAATTCGAAAGTTACAGACATTTGGGCAAATTGATAAGCACTCTGTTCAGAGGAACAAGAGCGCCAAAAACTGAATTTGTACCTTTACAAAATAGCGAAGGGACAGCAACTCCTACCAATAGATTCCACGTCGCCTAGAGTACTAAATGTTTGATTGTTTTCGTCTTTACATGACGGAAATTCATTATGAACGATTAATGTCCAAACAGACCTGAACCGATCTCCCTTACTCAACTTTTTTGGCGCTCTAGTTCCTCGGAATTGAGTGCTTAACAATTTGCCCAAATGTCTGTAATTTTAGAATTTTTGGCTGAAAATGGTCTCAAACGATTTGGTTCGACTCACTGATCAAGAATCCAAGGTCGAAATCGATTCTGCCCGGCCGGCCGTAGGCACGATAACTCTCGAACGAAAGGAGTTAAAGGATTGAAATTTGCAAGGTGGGTTTGGAGCATAAATATCTCGGACAAGTTCGATACTGGGCGAAATCCATTAAGCGGTTTCAGAGTTATGGCCGAGTTTAGTAAAACACATTTTTTATGAATATTTCCGAAACCGATCACTCGATCTATCTGAAATTTAGCATCAAATTGTAGAATCATGACCTTTATACGCATGTGGAGTTTTGTATTGACCAGGTTACCGCAAAGTGTAAAAAAGAAAATTTCAAAATTTCAAAAACTTTTTCTACAATAACTCTCGAACGGAATGAGTTAGGCAGTTGAAATTTTCAGAGTAGGTTAGGGAGATGAATATCTCGGTAAAGTTCGTTATTGGGCAAAATAGGACAGATGTTTTCGGAGTAACGAAAAAAAAAATTTTTTTTTAAGCAACAAATTTCAAATTCAATTTTTATTTAAGATGCAGTTTCATCATCAAAATCTGTTGATATCATTTTCGACTCCAACAAGCTAATACTTTCGGAGATATGATTTTTCTAAATTTCAATAATGAATCGTACTTCTATGCTTTCATAGAATGCTTTAATTTTTCTATCTAAGCTTTATTATATGATCTGTGTTCATACTCGTACATTTCATCCTGTTCTATAAGAGAAAGTCAAATTAATTTCAGCTATTTTAATTTGATTTCTTCCATGGTGCAGTTCTCATTCTCAGATTGCTCATTTAATCTTGATAAATAAACTATTATTTGAATTTAATTTTCTTTATGATGCAGTTCTATCATAAGAATACATTGATATAATTCTCAACTCTGAGAAACCAATACTTTCGGAGATATAATTTGTCTATTTGAACTAGAGCGCCAGAAAGCTCCTGTCCACAGGGCTTGAACCAATTTTCAATAAAAATCTGGAATTCCCACCAAAATGGTCCAAATCTCACGAACCTTTTTCATGTATATTTTGTATTTAAGGAAAAAGATGTTGTAGAATTAGTTAGTTACCATACTCACCTGAAGAAGTCGAAATGTAATTGACGAAACAATTGTAGTGAAAATAAACAAATTTAAGCGGAAATAAAGTGTTTACTTTAATCGCCTAGAGTACTGCAATTGGTGTTGGTATTCTTAAGGTAGACAGACTATTGAACTTAATTTTTTTTAGTGATGAGGCTTGGTTTCACTTATCGGGTTATGTGAATTCTCAAAACTACATAATTTGGACTTCTGAGAATCCCCACAGTCTTATCGAGACTCCATTACATTCGCAAAAAGTTATCGCAGTTAGCAGTTTTTTCTCGTAGAATATATGGCCCAGTTTTGTTTCATGATACCATTAATGATAAAAGTAACAACAGAATAATGCAGGAGGCATTCATAAATCAATTAGATGACGAAGAAATACAGTTTGCAATTACTTTGAGGGTGGCAAGCTCTGTGAATAACTCTTAACATTGATATCTTCTAGTCCATTCATTTTTGGCGCTCTAGTTCCTCGGAACTGAGTGCTTATCAATTTGCCCAAATGTCTGCAATTTTCGAATTTTTCGTTGGAAATGGTCTTAAACAATTTGGTTCGACTCACTGATCAAGAATCCGTGGTCGAAATTCATTCTGTCCGGCCGGCCGTAGCCACGATAACTCTCGAACGGAATGAGCTAGACAGTTGAAATTTTCAGAGTAGGTTTGGGAGATAAATATCTCGGCTAAGTTCGTTATTGGGCAAAATCGGACAGATGGTTTCGGAGTAACAAAAAAAAATTTTTTTTTACACAACAAAGTCGGAATTAAATTTTTTTCAATGAGGAGTTTTATCATAAGAATCCAATGATATCATTTTTAACTCTAACAAGCTAATACTTTCGGAGATATGATTTTTCAAAATTTCAATAATAAATCGTATTTCTAAGTTTTCACAGAATGATATAATTATTCTATGTATGAATTGTCATAATGTCAAATTATTTTCCTGAGACATGACATTATCTAATCAATCGAAGAATTATGAGAATAAAGTGTATTCCGAAATGTGAACGAAGTGAGCAAAATCTCAGTTGTTTGCTCCGAAATTAGTTTTTCTCTGAAAAGTCTCACATTTCGGAACGGAACATGAAGTAAGAGATCTGAGAGAAGTGAGACTGCTTTTCATCCATAGACATAGAATGCTCAGTTCTCTCACTTAATGACGGGACTGACGAAAGGGAATATTATAATTTCAAAAATATTATGTTGGTGTTGAAATACTCGTATTTTGGCGATGCAACGGGGACCTCACCCAAAAATGTTTGAAAATATTACGTAAATATTGAAAGTATAATTCTGTAGTTCGAGAGAGGAGAAAATTTGTCGAACTTAGATCTGGAAATTTTTGATCGATGACAAGGTAATTTTTCATTATTACTTCTCTTCTTTCATACATGTTTTATGGAATATCTACTATTTGTAGGTACTTTAAACCTGTTTTGGGCAATTGTCATACGAAACTTGTTTCTTTGGCGCTCTAGTTCCTCGGAACAGAGTGCTTATCAATTTGCCCAAACGTCTGTATGAAATTTAGCATCAAATTGTAGAATCATGACCTTTATACGCATGTGAAGTTTTGTATTGACCAGGATACCACGAAGTGTAAAAAAAAATTTTTGAAAATTAAAAAAAAAAAATTCTACAATAACTCTCGAACGGAATGAGCTAGGTAGTTGGAATTTTCAGAGTAGGTTAGGGAGATGAATATCTTGGTTAAATTCGTTATTGGGCAAAATTGGCCAGATTTAATTTGATTTCTTCCATGGCGCAGTTCTCTTTCTCAGATTGCACATTTAATCTTGATAAATAAACTATTTTTTGAATTGAATTTCCTTTATGATGCAGTTCTATCATATGAATACATTGATATAATTCCCAACTCTGAGAAACCAATACTTTCGGAGATATAATTTGTCTGTTTGAACTAGAGCGCCAGAAAGCTCCTGTCCCCAGGGCTTGAACCCATTTTTAATGATTAATGGTAGTTTTCCCATAAAACATTATTCCCTTTTGTGACAGATTTCGAATTTCAGAATAACTGTCAACTTGAAATAATTCTGAAGATTTCAGTTTGGTGTCTGATGAAGGAGTCCGAAACGTTACAGAATACTTGTTTTATCATTGATATTGTTCTCTGTTTGGCTGTCTATTAGGCATATCTGATATATATTTAACTTCTGACAAATATCTTGTGTGCAGAAGCCATTTCAAAATAGTATTTTTTTTAATTTATTGATATTTCAGTTTGGAAAGGAAAGAAACCTTATAATGATTAATTCACCTCCCAAAGTCCTACCCGGGCAACGCTCAGTGGAATTTGTATATTTCAAACATTCTTGTTCTCTTCATATGATAATCGCGTATGTATATTGAAAACGAGATAATTTCATTAAATTCAATGAATCCGTTATAGGAAATAGTTTCCACCATAATTGGAAAATGTGCCAAATCATACTTTCGAATTAAACAGTATCAGATCTAATATTCACCAGCTCCACCCCAAGTACAATTGAAATTGAAAATTCAACAATCCAAATAATGCACAAAACAAAACCATTCGAACCAAAACTAATTCGGTAAAACCATATGGTCATAACCGATTGGGTAAATAAATCAATAGTCGACTTGAATAAACGGGGATGGTAGGGACAGTCACATAAGGGACGAAATTTCGTTTAAGCCCTAGGCCCGGTTTATTACCGGCTATTAAATTGTATAGGTCGGCTTTATCTTTCAGTTCCTATTCAATCAGTCGTCATTAATCGGGGTCCAATTGTTCGAGAACATTGCTATCCGCTTTACGGGTTTCTGTGCTCGATTTTTTCTTCGAATATCAGTACCCTGAAAATAATACTTTCAACATTATTTTCTGCGCTTATATTTATCCCATATCCATTTCGGATATCTTCAAATTTGTAGTCGAAAATAGTCTCAAATGATGATATTAGACTTTCGAAGCACCACTTATACCCTTATTACACTCTGCCTTTTTCGTGCCTATTTGTCAGCCTGACTGACTGCGCCTGAAATTTTGAAGAAATACGCATGCGCCCGGGGCTATTTTGTAGATGTTTCAGGCTTGAAAATAAATAGAACTGATTCTATTTGTTCCCCCTGAATCGTGGGGATTTCAAGCCTTTTTGTCGAAATGTGATGTCTACCAACACAATATTTATCTGTCTAACTTGACGTCTTAACATAACCTAGGTTATTCTATCCTTTGAATCGCAGCCTTCGTAAATTCAATAATAAATTCATCTTTATTACTCTGAGGACGTTAACTAACTATACTTACGGAGGACAGATAATCTCTGATGATATCCCCGAGTTATATGAAGTTTTCACCAGTAGCCTAGTATCGGAAAGGAATTATTAATTTCGTTTTTGGAAACCGAGACATTCTTAAAACACTATGGTATTGTTTTAAAAATATACGAATAAAGCAAGAACTTGAGGTAAATATGTCAATTTCTTCAACGTTTGCAGCTCTGAAATTACTGCCTGAAACAAGCGCGAAAAAGCGCGGTGTAATAGTGCTACTCATTTGGGGAAAATTCAACCATCAATTAGCCATGAAAATAGGCGCAAATATAGACATGAAAAAGGCATAGTCTAATAAGGGTATTTCGGACTTATTTCCATAATCGAAAGTAAAGTCTCCTTTTCCAAGTAAAAGTGTTCCATAAACTCACTTGAAGGTTAAAGGAGACAGGGTTCATGCTGAGGTTTTTCCCTAAGCTCTATTATCACTTCGAATTGTATGGTACCCCTTTATAATAACCTCTGTTAAAAAATTAAAATCTCTCAAATCAAAATTATATAAGTTTAACAGATAATTCCACAAAAGGAGCAGATATAAAATTGGTACTATTGATAAACCATTTTCTCAGCTTTTATAACATATGAATACATTTCGTGACCGTTTTAATCACAGAATTTTTAATTCTGAAATTTACGTTCGATCAGAAATGAAATTCGTTAAATATCTAATGATACACGAAAAAACTTACGACTTGAGTAATTTTAGGATACGATATTTGCGTGTTGGCATTTTACCAGTAATTACCGACTTTAAATTGGATCGGATTTGTATATTTAGAGTTACCTATATAGAGGAAATGACAACAAAATCTCAGATGAGTATAACTCCAAAACCGTTTGGCCAATTATGCCTATTAAGGAGCTTAAATGTCGCATTTGGATGCGTAACCTACCCTGAAAATTAGTCACTATCTTTTTCCGTTCTCAAGTTATCGTAAGAACATAATATTTTTTCATAAATTTTCTAGTGGTACTTACGATGCGTATTTTACATACGTCTTTATTCGCTATTTTACAACTAGTTACCAAGTTTGAATGCGATCGGATCTGTATTTTATGAGTTATGGAGAAAAATATTCCAGATGGATATAAGTCCGAAACTATTGGACCGATTATGCCCAGCAATGAACTTAACTCTCTCATTCAAATGCGTAACCTACCCTGAAAATTGCGAATCCTTATCTATTCGTATTTTCGAGTTATCGAAGAAATCACAACCGAATTTCAGATAAATGTGAGATAAATAATATTTTCTAATAATATTTAGCAAGTATTCTACCAATACGATTCCCACAAAATTTCACAAACGTCTTTATGTCAGTATTCTACAACTAGCTACCAAGTTCCAATTTGATCAGATCTGTATTGGTTGAAGACAAAATTATTACTCGGAAGCAGTTGGACCGATTATGCCCATTAACGAACTTGTCCGTCGTAACAGGACGTGCCACCTACGACGTTAGCTCTTTCCGTTCGAAAGTTATCGTGGCAACCACCGGCTAGACGGCTGGCAGAACAGAATCAAATTTGACCTCGAATTCTTCATCAGTGAGTCGAAGCTAATCGTTTGGGTCCATTTTCAGCAAAATACTGATAGCGTGCTATCATTCCCCAAAATTCGGGTAATTATTCACAATCACAACCTGAAAAGAAATGGCATCTTGCACAGTCTGGAATGAACGTAATCCAGCTAAATCACGAACAGAAGGTTTACTTACTTACTTCATATCAAACTGAAATACAATTCAAAATACCTAACGCCTTTTTAGACGTAACACATACACAAAAAACTACCACAAATAATTATTTCGGAATTTTTCTGAATAACAACAAGATTCAAATCGGGATTAAGTAACCGAGAGTCGAACTATTAGCCTTCTCTACTGGCTTCGAAGTACCATCCTTTTACCTCCACCACGCGATTTTTGAGCACTTGCTTTTCAGCCTGCTCGTAAAGGTTCGAAATAACTATTGAGCAGATCATCGATGCCTACTCTTTCACTCTGAATCTACAGGGTGTCCCAAGTTCGAGTGCCTATTAGACGTTTCTGGAGAACTGGACATATTTAAAATCTGAAAATTGGGATTATGATATTGCTTGAAATTCTCTACAGAGCTAAAATATTTTCGAAGCCCAATCACTTCCGGTTGTACAGGGAGTGAAAATAAATTTCATGAAATTTTTTTTTTCAAGTTTTGCATTCCTGGTATGATCAAGTATTCGATGCTGAATATATTTCTGTCAAAGCCATTTTATTCATTCAAATACTTTTTAAAATATCGAAAAAAAGTCAAATATGTTTAGTCAGTATTACGTTAATTTTTCTTATTTTAAACCTCCTGAGCGTGAACCGTTTTTATAAAATCGAAAATGAAGTATGGTGAAAGGTAAGGCATCTTTTAAATTTCAGAAATATCATCACAGATTTTTAGATTTGGGGTCGAAAATTGTGATGAAATGTTAGCCATAAGTTCTGTTTTTCAAATTTTCAACCCAATTTTTTTATGATTGCGTTGGATTCTGTGGTGAAAAATAATGATAGTTTTCTAACATGATTATGCTCCTAAATACAATAATTTCTGATTTTTTTTTTAATTTAGGAGCATAATCATGTTAGAAAACTATCATTATTTTTCACCGCAGAATCTAACGCAATCATAAAAAAATAGGGTTCTAATTTGAAAAACAGAAGTTATGTCCAATTTTTGATCACAATTATCGACACACAATTTGAAACACCCTGTGATGATATTTCTGGAATTCAAAAGATGCATGGCCTTTCCACATTTTTCCTCTTCGATGTTGTAAGAACTGTTTACGTTCAGGATGTTTCAAATAAGAATAATGAATATAATACTGACCAAACATATTTTACTTTTTTTCGGTTTTTTTTTCAATATTTCCAAAACTATTCGAATGAATACAATGGTTTTAACAGAAATGTATTCAGCATTGAATACGTGATCATAACAGGAATGCAAAACTTGATTTTTTTTTCATCGAATTTATTTTCACTCCCTGTATAACCGGAAATGCTTGGGCTTCGAAAATATTTTAGCTCTCTAGAGAATTTCAAGCAATATCATAATCCCAATTTTCAGATTTCAAATACGTTCAGCTCTCCAGAAACGTCTAATAGGCACTCGAACTTGGGACACCCAGTATATCAAAAATGGATATACTATCTATTAACGCATAGTTATCCCGATACAAGTGGAAGGAAGAATTTTTATACAATCGGAAACACAAAATAGAGAGTTGAACTTCAGGCACATTTGCATTCCTTTCCTTCACCATTCGACGAGAAAACTCAGGCGCGCCTTGAAATGGCTCCGTTCTCCTACGCATAAAATAATATAATATTCACTTACATCAAAGCTGTCAGAAAAAAAACTGAATTTAAAAGGAAATAATCTTGTGCTGAATATCTTACAAGGCTCTGATGTAGAACCTTTGGATCAAATCGAATTTTGAATTGAAAAGTATAAAAATATTCATACTTGTATTCAAGGATCAAAGTTAGTTTAGAGAAAATTGAGAGAATTCTACGCTGCAGATAAGAGAAATATTATATCTATTTCTTGAGTTTCAAGTTTATGAGCGTCATTTATTGAATCAAGTGACTGAACATTTCAATATCACCTATTACCATCTGCCTCCCTACTCAGCTATTTATTGCTTGCATATTGTTCATCTATGTAGCTCATAGCAATATGGGGAAAGTGGTTTGTAATAAATATCAGTCTGGAAGCTATATGATAGCGATAATTATCCTAGGAGACACAATTTATGCGTACTTATTTCTACTGATATTGAGGAGCTATTAATGGATTGAATCACAGATGAACCTTCAAAAATTTTACTAGCTCGGATGTAGTAGCAGGAACTTCATAAGCGCTAATTGAAGGAATTTCAATTCCATTCCATCTGCATTACTGCAAATCTTCAGATTTGATTTTGGGAATTCGTCAAAGATATATTTTTGAATAGATTTGATATGATATTCAAAATCCTAGGTCTGCTCGGATTCCCAAAGATATAGATCCGATCGTGTTCAAACTTGGAACTTGGCAGTAGAGGTAGGTTTTGAAGGCTGTCTCAAAATGTCAGTGATGTCGGACGAATGAGTTCTGATATATAGAATTTTATTCGATATTTTTTGAATTTTCTAGTAATACGATCCTCACGAAATTCTGCAGGAATTTTTGCGCCGGCATTCTACAACTAATTACCATGTTTGAATTTGATAAGATCCGAAGAATTCGAGTTATTGAAGACATAATAACCACAAAACCGTTTGGCCGATTATGCCTATTAACGAACTCAAATGTTGCATTCAGATGCTCAAACTACCCTAAAAATTGAAAGTCACTATTTCTCTCCATTTTCAGGTTATCGTTACATAGATAGAAATAGAAATTGAAATTTATTTGTAGAAATAATAGGTGCATAATACATTCCACAAATAACAATGATTCCCACAAAGACATAGCCTGACCGTGGGGTGAATCACATGCATAATAATAATTTTTTCGCTATTTTCTAGTGACACAATTCTCACAAAATTTTACAATCGTCCTTAGGTTTGTATTCTTCAACTACTCACAAAGTTTCAATTCGATCGGATTAGTATTGGTTGAAAACAAAATTATTATTCGGAAACAATTGGGCCGATTATGCCCATTAACGAACTCGTCGGTCGTATTGGGATGCGCCACCTTCCCTGAAAATTTTAAGTCGCTATCTCTTTCCGTTCTCAAGTTATCGTGGCAACGGCTGCCCGGACAGAATCAAATATGAAACCGAATTCGAGATGTTCCCCAGAACGTAGGCGCAAAAAAAAGTCAACATGTGAAAAAAACGTGCGGACTAGAGGTAAAGGACTACTGTGGTCAGCGTATTGCATTTTTGGCGCTCTAGTTCCTCGGAACTGAGTGCTTATCAATTTGCCCAAATGTCTGTAATTTTCGAATTTTTCGATGAAAATGGTCTTATACGATTTGGTTCGACTCACTGATCAAGAATTCGTGGTCGAAATTCATTCTGTCCGGCCAGTCCAGCCGGTCCGGCCGGTCCGGCCGTCCGGCCGTAGGCACGATAACTCTCGAACGGAATGAGCTAGACAGTTGAAATTTTCAGAGTGTGTTTGGGGGATAAATATCTCGGCTAAGTTCGTTATTGGGCAAAATCTGACAGATGGTTTCGGAAAACAAAAAAAAATTTTTTTTTTTACAGAACAAATTTTAAATTAAATTTTTTTCAATAAGCAGTTTTACCATAAGAATCCATTCATATAATTTTAAACTCTAACAAGCTAATACTTTCGGAGATATGATTTTTCAAAATTTCAATGATAGAATTATTCGGTGGCTATTCTATGAATTGTTATAATGTCAACTTTGACGTTGTCTCATTGTCATTCATTCCAGTAATGGTATCAATCGGTGCGCCTCACTACACGAAAGACTTATTGCACAGAAGCTCTACTGCATCGAACTTTACTGCATCGACGAGGCACCACATCGAAAAACCCCCCACTTTAGAAAGTGGGCGGCACTAACTAGAGTTAATGTTCGTGCTTTCTCCTGATTGGCCGAACGTGAAAACCGGTTTATCGATCGTCTTCGTCGATAGTTTCGCTCGATGAGAGGCAGTGATGCCAGATGTCGAATATAAAATTATGGTACAAGGATGCCAGAATTATGGAATTTTAAGGCAAATTATGGTACACAGATGCCAGAATTATGGAATTTTCGGGAAAATTATGGTACAATTAAGTATGCATATTTATTCAAAGTAATAAGTAGTACTGTGAAAAAAACAACGAATTGGTATACATAGAATTAAAAAACCAATCTGTATTTATAGAAATAAAAAGTTAATTTGAAATTAATCATGTTACGTGCGTTCATAAAAATTCGTGGTCAAGTAGGCTATGGAATTTTAAACGTCTGAACGTAGTTCAGAAAATTAACCTTTAAAATTCCATAGACTACTTGACCACGAATTTTTTTGAACGCACATTATTTGGTTTTGAAAACCGGAAAAAAATCAAGTATGGAAATTAAATTACAAAATATACACTTTACAAAGTAAATTCATGTCTGTACATTTACCCTAAAACTACGTCGGAAAGTAAATTTCTACATCTTCCTCGTCATCAGATTTGTACAAATTTTTGGCTTCCATTGCCTGTACTAAAGAATCTGTTATTTTGAATTTGTAGCATTCTCCATTGGTGCTTTGCGATGCTAAGAGCAATCCATTGATTGAATTTGTACAAATCCGATTTCGGATATTAGTTTTTATTAAATTGACTTTTGAAAAAACCCTTTCGCAAGAAGCATTTGAATGTGGTGTTGCCAAAATATCAAGAACAAATTCGCCCAATTCCCTAAATGAATTTTGACCAGAGTGGTCAGTTAATACCATGATTTTATGCCAGTATTTGTCAACAAGACTTTCATTTTTTATATCTTCATCAAAATCATGGATTAACTGACAATACAGCCTCCACTGATCATCCACCTTTTGTTTCTTTTCAGTATCGTTTTTATTTATAATTCTAGGTAACGAATTGATGACACCCAAAATGGATTGAGGTTTTTCCTTATTATGTTTATTGTCAAATATGGCGATTTGAGATAAAATATTTTCTTTGAAATCAAATCTTTTTTTAATTTCATTACAGGAAACTATTAAAAATTGCCTGCATCTGATAAAAAAATCTATTTTTTCATCAGGGGTTAATCTGCTCACATTTTCAGCGACTCTGACACCAAGATATATATCATGTGAACTTAGAAACTGTGACACATTATTCGGATCAATATCTGATAAATGAGTTTGATGCATATAATTTGGTTTCAAATATGTCAATAACATGGTTTTAAAAGTTTCAGTCATCTTATTATGGACTGCAGTAATGACAACTCTTTCATTTTGAAAATATTGGTTAAGGTCGACAAATTAGGAAGAATCCATTGCAGGAAATAAAAAAAAAGTTTGGTTTCTGAGTCATTGAGCCTGTTTGCAATTGTTTCAGACGAATTCAACCTATGTTCAGTCCATTGCGCCCTTGCTTTCACGAATACTGCCTATTCTAGATACCGGTAGCCGACGGAAGCAATAAATAATGGGTCGGCCATAAATAAATTGTGGAACTCAAATTTCAAAGGCTCTGACGCAAAATGAAAGTTCTTTATCAGTTTATGTATTCTATGCAGATAAAAGAAATAATCCCCTTATAATGGTCACATCTGTTCTCGAGTAAATTCACAGGAAAATTACGGATTACAACAATAAACTATATTCAAGACCAAACAATTAGAAACGGGCGAAAATATTGAATCGATCGAAATTATGGTACAATTACTTATTATGGTACAATTATGGAATGCTCTAAATTTGAGGTCGAAATTATGGTACAATTCCATAATTATGGTACATCTGGCATCGCTGCCTCTCATCGAGCGAAGCTATCGACGAAGCGATCGATAAACGGGTTTTCACGTTCGGCCAATCAGGAGAAAGCACGAACATTAACTCTAGTTAGTGCCGCCCACTTTCTAAAGTGGGGGGTTTTTCGATGTGGTGCCTCGTCGATGCAGTAAAGTTCGATGCAGTAGAGCTTCTGTGCAATGAGTCTTTCGTGTGGTGCACCCTACTCGTATCAATATGAGAATCATAATATGAGGAGCAACTTATCAAAACGCATAAAGTCCAAAAACCATTTTATTGGGAATCAACGAAAAACGATTTTTTCTTCCTCCCTGGCTTATAATTTGAGTATGTCGAGTTTGTTTGATAGAAATTTACATCTAAAGGTAATAACTAATCTCATTTAAATCAATATTGATCAGATATACACAGAAAATGTAAAAAACGTTTGGACTTAATGCGTTTTGATTCATCTCATTGTATATAATGCGTTTTGATGTGGTTGAAATTGAAAATAATGCTGTTTGTTGCGATTTTTTATACATTTAGAGAAAACGGTCTGCACAGTAAGTGTTGGCCTGTAACCTAATTAACATGAGCAAATCGATAAAACATGTTTTTGGTTATATTTTATTTCTTTTAAAAATGCAAACGTAAACATAATTCATTGCGATGCGGCTTACGTACTTTGGATTTGAATTACAGAGGGACATAGTGCCATTTGGAAGATTTTGTTTACATAGGGCTATAGAGCAACAGAAAACATTTCTGAATCCGCTTCAAACTCAATTTCGCCCAAATTGGACATAATGCGTTTTGAAAAGTTACTCCTCATATAATATCATACTTTTTGTTGGTTGATATTTTCATGCCGATGGTCAATCCATATGATGATGGGAATGGTAAGTTAATAATATTGAGTTCAGAATATCTCCACTAAAAACAAAACTGGAATATTGGTGTATTGGAGTAGATTTGAGGAAAGATATATATTATCGTTCATCATAGAATTGAGGAATGAATATCTCGGATGAGTTCGTTGTTGGGTAGAATTCGTCTATTGGTTTTGGATTGATAATTTTTGGCACTCTTGTTGAATTTGAATTCTTCTATGATGTTTGAATTCAATTTCTGCTAAGATGAAGTTCTAAATTTCAATAATGAATCATACTTCTATGTTTTCACAGAATGCTATAATTATTCTATCTAAGCTTTATTATATGATCTGTGTTCGTACTCGTACTTTTCATCCTGTTCTATAAGAGAGAGTCAAATTCATTTCAGCTATTTTAATTTGGTTTCTGCCATGGTGCAGTTCTCATTCTCAGATTGCTCATTTAATCTTGATAAATACTAACTATTATTTGAATTGAATTTCCTTTATGTTGCAGTTCTATCATGAGAATACATTGATATAATTCCCAACTCTGAGAAACCAATACTTTCGGAGATATAATTTGTCTGTTTGAACTAGAGCGCCAGAAAGCTCCTGTCCACAGGGCTTGAACCCATTTTTTTTAAACTTATGTCAACGAAAATCGTGATTTCGTCGATCAATGATTTCGACTAGTTCGACATATAATTATTTTCGTGCAAGGAAAATGAATAATTCGAATTATCTGGAAACTTATACTAAAGAAGAATCTCTTCGTTATAAGTTTTATGAGTTTTCTTCATAAACTAGTTAGAAAAGCAATGATGTCAGGAGCTTAAGCATGTTTGTTCAAATTCATAGCCAGATCGATCATCCATCAAGTTTCAGTTTTAGCACCTCTTCTTTTCAATTTGTATTTGTGTGATATTCCGGCTACTTCCTCTGAGAAATTCATATACGCTGATGACATTACACTTACATTTCCTCAGTCTGATTTCCAAAGTATAGAAAATAATCTATCTCTTGATTTAAAAATCCTGATAAATTACCTATTTCAGTGGCGTTTGTGTCCAACTGTGGCGTTTGTGTCAAACTGAGCTTTCTTGCTTCCATTTGAACAATCCTCAAAAATATAGAACATTGGGTGTAACGTTCGGTGATTCTTTCTCGAGACATACTTATTTTAATCCTAAATATCTAGAAGTTAAACTAGATTCCTCTTTGAATTTCAAAGCCTATTTGGATGACTTGCGTCTGAAGTCGAAAACAAGAAATAATATTCTGCAGAAATTAGCTGGTACTTCATGGGGTGCTGTTAAAGCTATTCTTCGGCAGCCTCAGCCTTGGTTTTTTCTGCCTCTGAATATTGTTGCCCCGTCTGGTTTCATAGTGCTCGTACTCAAAAATTGATGCACAGCTGAATTCATTTATGAGGATCATCACTGCAACTATTGAATCTAGTCCTATTCATTGGTTGCCAGTTCTTTCAAACATTGACCCGCCCCACATTCGCAGGCAGACTGCTGTTTCAAATTCATGGAATAAATTTCATTCTTTAACGAATTCATTACCGATTCTCTCCTATATTCCAGTCAATAAGATTCCTAGATTGAAGTTAGGGCTTCACGCGAGAGCGAGATTTTTTCGTCTCGTCTCGTTCTCGTCTCGTAAAAGCGAGACGGTACGAGACGTTTTCAAAAATATTATAGGCGATACCGAGACCACATACAACGCAACACGAGACTCTCGTTTTTGGTCTCGTTAAATTTTTTCTATGAAGTTTTATATACGACTCGACTTTTTTCAACACTCACTGAAAACAATTGAATATGTACCCACTATATATGTTTCAACTATAATTACCAATATATTTTGTCTATGTTATGGATCGATCGTTCTAAAAATACACGATTTTTCAGAAGATTATTAATTCGTTATGACCTTGCGATAATTGAGATTATTTTTCAAGAAAAAATAGAATTCACAACCATAAAAACGGATGCCATTATGAATTCAATACTTAACAGACAACTGTTATTGCCCCTAAATCCCAATGCTTTGAAAATATCGTCTCTATCTGAAAATCGGGAGAAATTTATTCTCTTGTGCTCCTTGTAGTGAAGATGTGAACAATTATTGTATACATCTGCGGAACTACGTATAATAAAACTGGTAAAGAAATGAAGATATTCAATGTTTCGAAAAGTGTTATAAGGAATACGCCAAGCACACCCTCAATGATCCACCCACTGGGAAGGTATTCTTTGAAAACTATACCAAATTGTTCAATTATTATTATTATTATTATAACCACAATAAGAGTAGAGGTATACAAACCTATAAACTCAAACTAAAAAATGACATTCAAACAAAATATACGTTTTAGCTTAAAAATGAAAATATAGTACATAAAAGAAGGATAATTTTCAACGTTGTGTGATCCAGCGGTCGTATCCGTTCTTGAAAGCATTGGTGGAAGATGCATTTACCAGGTCGTCGGGTAACCTGTTCCAGAGATGGAACACCCTATTGGCGATGAATTGTTGCCTCTGGGATGTCCGAAAATTCTCTCTTCCAAGTTTGAGCGAGTGGCCTCTCAAGTGATTGGTATTCAAACAGTATTGGCGACGCACATCCTCACCAAAACGGCCGTGAAGGGCACTGAAGGTAAATATCATGTCACCTCTAGTTCTCCTATCCTCAAAGTAGGCAAACTGAAAATTTGCAACCTCTCCTCGTATGAAGGTCGTACGAAGCCGTAAGGAAAGCGTGTCACCCATCGTTGGACCGACTCCAAAAGAACTGCGTCCGCTCAGGAGGAAGGCCACCAAGCAGGACCCGCGTACTCCATAATGGGGCGCACATGGTACTTGTAGAGTTGGCTGAATGTCCTGGCACTACAGCCATGGAAGGATTTTAGCAGGAGAAAAGCATTCTATCAAAAAATGTATCGGTATCGATAGCCTATTTAAAACATCAACAAAACTTTCGAAATACTGGAAAGCTGAGTTTGAAGAATATTTGCTGTTAGAAAGGGCAAATAGGAATCAAAATATTTTACAGTGGTGGAGAGTGATGAAAAAGTTCTTCCTACACTTTCCAAGATGGCCGAAGATTTATTAACGGCTACATCCATACGTGTTGAAAGATTATTTTCCACAGCAGATATGATCATGGCAAAAACACGTACATCATTGAAAAATGATGTGATGCAAGCGTGATTATGTTTGAATTGTTGGTCATCGAGTAATTTAAAAGTTGAAATTATCAGTGTTTAAAATTAAAAATAATATGTACATGTAGAAATATTTTTGTATAAAAGCGTAATGAATATAGCTCTGCAAAATTATTCATTATTGTATACCATTTCGTTTATATATTATAATATTTATTATCGTTATTCAGAATTAAGCGAGACGAGAACGAGACTTAAACGAGACTTGATTTTTTGGAAATTGGCGAGAGCGAGACGAGATTTTTTGTACTCTCGCCTACTCTCGTCTCGTGTGAAGCCCTAATTCAAGTCACGTAAGCCTTTATGGTCCAACTGATTTCTCAATTTGAATAAAAGTGACAAGGAAATTTGGCAGTCTGAATGTTTATTCAACAAAGATTTAATTTCTGATCCTTCAAATAGACTTCCGGTGTTTGCTCTTCCAA
This sequence comes from Halyzia sedecimguttata, assembly GCA_937662695.2. Classification (NCBI taxonomy): domain Eukaryota; kingdom Metazoa; phylum Arthropoda; class Insecta; order Coleoptera; family Coccinellidae; genus Halyzia; species Halyzia sedecimguttata. Next base: position 97,401,853 of record OW569412.2, on the reverse strand, counting down.
GGAAAATATGGTCTATTCTGAATCGTTTATGAACTGGTCGTGTTCGTTGCAACAGCATGCTTTCCAGATGGAACTCATTTGAGAGCACTAGTTGTGAATACGGGGAAGCAGAGGAAACCGTTGATCATTTAGTTAATAATTGTCCCATATAGATTCCAGGATGGTTTTGTCTCTTCCTTTTCCAGATTTATTTTCGGGTACCTTGGAGGAACCTCTATGTTTGTTGAAGGAAAAATCGATAGTAAAGAAAGAGATGCCCTTTAATATTTAATATTTCAGCATAATATTTTGTTAACAATTTCAATTTTCATAAATCATCACACTAACGGGGAGATAGGGATTTTTTGCTGAGGTTTGTTCCCTAAGCTCTAGTATCATATATCGAATTCTATGGTACCCCGTTACACTAACCTCTGCTAAAACTTATTTCATACACATGCTTTATTGTTAGATGAAAAAAATGTAATGCTCGAAATTCAAAAGGAATATATGTAGGTATATGATAAAATGTCGTTGTGGAAAATCCCTTTTCTTTCCAGTCCCAAGGAATTCCATTAAATTAATTAGAACAGGTACTCAAATGGACACAATTTGCAATTTAAATTCTCTCAGTTTGTGGAATAATCAACCGGTTCATACCCTTCGAAGCAGGGTGGATCAGCATCGCTTCTGATCCCGATCTTATGAATTCTGACAGTACGCCGCTCCAATGTTTATTTAAACAGAGTGTGTTCAGACGGCAGAGGCATGTGATTCCAGCGGTCGGCTGCAGCAAAGCAAGATTGTTGTGCGATTTACCATCGACTATTATCGCATGTCATTTGCATTCCGACCCAGGCTATCCTCGGCCGCTCGACAGGAGGTTATTCAACACGGACAAATTGAAGGGTGCGCACACCGCTCGTTTACGAATCAAATCGGTCTGTCGACCCCAAAGGTCCTGATTCCTGAGAGGTATTGTCCGGGAACGAAACGACTCTGACGCATCTTCGTCAGATCAACGAGGTTTTGTTTTGTGAAATCGTTTGCGGAAGGGATCTCCACTCGAGGATCTCTTGACACTGACACATAATCAAACTTAAATGGAACCACCCAGTTTTTGCGCGAATTTTATAGGGAATAGCGTGCTATTATTTTGCCCAAATGTCCTTAATTTCAAATATTTATCTGAAAATGTTATTTTTATTGTAGGAATTATAATATTTCCACCGCATTAAATAATAAAGCTACAATTAATTTTACTGGTGCTGACGACGTTTAACAACGTGCATATCGATAATTCAGACGTCTTTTTGGATTATATCTATACCTAAACCATCTCCATGACATGTAAATATTAACTCTGGAGGCGCCTCGAAGTAGTATTGTATATTGTTGTAGGGAGTAACGATGCCCTGCAACCTCAAGGTCTATTGTGACCCCTCCTCCGTCAGAGCTGTCAATGTCATCACCATCTACAGCTCGCCTTCCAGTTCTGATGAACTCCAGTGTCTGGGATGGCTTCAAAGAGGCTAAGTCTTCGCTCCTGCAGATTTCTTGCGCAAAGCATTCCTTGTGTTGGTTTGAGATGGCGAGGCATTCAATTATCAGGTGATCATGAGTTTCATCCTCCTCCCATCAGAATCTGCACTCGTCAGTTTGTGCTAGCCCTAATGTCATCATATGCTTCCTAAGGCCACAGCGACCTGTGAGGAAGCCAGTGAGGAGGTGCAGCGTGTTCTTACTGAGGTCCATGTATTTCTTGGATCTGACAGTATCAAAGTTCCGGGGGAATTTCTTGGAGTGATACATTCCGGGGAGAGATCTCCAGAAAATACCTCTTTCAGTTTCTTCTTTCATCCGGAATTCACTTTTCTACGTGTTTCTACCAACCCCACAGTAGGGTTCCGGGTCATAAGCGAAGTTTGTGCTCCTTCCTTGGCAAGTGCATTGGCCCCCTCATTTCCTATGATTCCCGCGTGACCAGGAACCCAGACCAAGGAGACCCTGTTATTGTTGCCTACTTCATTGACTTCTCGAAGTAGTATAGAGTCATAGAATACTTTTTCTGAGGTGGAAATCGCTAAGACCATATTTCTGTTAGTTGTCTCGTAGTGCCCTCGTTGAAACTTCAGTAACTCTCCCGGGATCGTTTCCATGGAATTCCATTGCACAAGTATCGCGGGCTACCTTGGTACCTTGGTAGTACAGCCCTAGTTCTGGAGTTCAACGAAATCCGTAGATACGTAGACGTGTGAAAAAAGATTAGACGGGAGAGACTAAGTACAAGTGTCGTAAAACCTTATTAGACGTGTCAAAAAATACTGTTATACGGTAGAGACCAGCCATGTACGGGGTGACTCACTTATCTTGGTAGCCCCAATTTTATCGAAAACGATCGAATATTTTTTTATTTAGTGAACGGCGTTTTGTGCAAGTTACTGTTAACTTGAATTGTGCGTAAAAGTAGATGAAAAAAATAGAGAACACAAGCATCTCAGAAATTTTTTTTCCAGAAACGTATCTGGTTTTTTATGCCATACGTAAGTAAGTTGATTTTATTCTTTCTTTTATTCTTTTTAGTCTTATCAAATTAAAACTTGGTGAGTGGTTGTAGAATACAAACTTAAGGATGTTTGTGAAAATTTGTGAGAATCGTGTCACTAGAAAATTTGGAAAAATTATTATTTATGTCACGATAACTTAAGAACGGAAAGAGATAGCGACTTGAAATTCTCAGATTAGGTTGTGCATCTGAATGCGACATTCGAGTTTATTTATAGGCATAATCGGCAAAACGGTTTTGGAGTTAAACCCTCCAGGAATATTATTTCCTCCATAACTCAAAACATATAGCCTCGATTGGATTGAAGCTTGGTAACTAGTTGTAGAATATCGAAATAAAGACGTGTGTAAAATTTTGTGAGAACCGTACCACCAGAAAATTTAAAAAACATCACGAAAAAAAAATTGGTTCAAGCAATGATGTGAAGTCAAGAGCTTTTGCGCGTATGTGTGTATTACTATGGTGAATTCGATTAAAAAAATAACATTAAAGCATGCTTGAGTCGTCTTCACATACTTCATTCACATCTGAGAAAGAGTCATGTAGTGCCTGGACACGCTGTATAGTATCCAGATTGTTAGAAACCTCAGTAATCGATTAAATTTTGATTTTATTACAATGGTGAAGTTGTAGATTGGAGAGTTATGTAAATGAGCCTGTACATACTAACAGTGTTCTATTTAATCCAAAAGTGATAATGTAGAGTAATTATCCCCTAGACAACGATAAAAATCCTACATTATTATTATTTATCCGGAAAAAGCTGACACTAGGTCTTTGGAGCTTTGGGCAACAAGGGAAATAATTGAAATGTTGAAACTTATGCCATCTTTCCAAGAAATTTTGTACAGTTTAGTTCTTATCATTTTCTATACTGAGTGTTAAAGAAACTACAACACCCAGAAGGAGCTGCTTAAATTTTATTTTTCTGTAACACATAGATAGTATAATTTGTGAATAATGTGTTAGACCACCGCGATTATCTATACACTCCCCAACACGTCTTGGCATTGATGCAATAAGATGTTCTATTTCTTCTTGAGGTATACTATCCCAAGCTATCTGTAGTTCATGTATCAGAGCCGCCAAAGTACGGGGGGGGGGGGGGGGGGGGGGCAGTGTAAATTTCCAAGCCTTCTCCCCATGATGTCCCAAACATGCTCTATGGGTGCAAGAGCGGGGGATCTGGGCGGCCATGGCGAAAGATTCACATGGGTCGCTTCAGAAAAGTTTAAACTAACTCTGGCAACATGAGGTCGAGCATTATCTTGCTGAAATATTGGATTCTCGAGCCGGTTAAGGTACGGGAGAACATATGGCTCCACTATTTCCTGAAGCAGCTCTATCATATTACATCCAATAAAGTCTGAAGGTGACCTATTTGTTTGTGCAATAGTACCCCATACCATAACGCCTACTGTCCGGTGTACCTGACGCTCAATATCAGTCTGAGGTTCACGTCTTTCTCCCGGACGCCGTCTAACCCTTCTTCGACCATCGTGTACACCCAAGGAGATTCGAGATTCATCAGAAAAGAATACCTGATGCCATTCCACATTCCAATGTTGACGTTCTCTGCATCACTGTAATCTTTGCCAGCGATGCTCAACCGTTAGAGGTAATACAAGACGGGGTCGATAATGCTGCAGTCCAAAAAACCTTAGCCGGCGGTAAACTGTTCGGACAGTTACAGGATGGCCTTGTTCTCCTAACCAATCATCAGATAAAGATCGAGTTGTCGCAAATCGGTCTCTAATAGAAATAAGTCTTAGACGTCGATCTTGAACTTCATTTGTGCCCCTTCGACGTCCGGTGCCTACTCTTCATCGATTTAGGACATTATCAAACCACGCCAGACAACATCTCATAACAGTAGTTGGATTTCTGTTCGTACAGTTAGCGATTTCTCGAAATGACAACCCCGCCTCCCGTAGACCAATAATTCGACCTCTTTCAAATTCACCTAGCTGGCGACAAATTCCGCATACACGTGCTCTATGCATTTTAGCAACAACTAAACATCGACTTTGGATCTCCTCGGACAGCTGGTTTGTTCATCATTTACTCCTTGCTATACGATCTATGTTTTACCAAAAAAAAAATTAAACAGCTCCTTCTGGGTATTGCAGTTTCTTTGTCAGTTAGTATATTTATCCATCTCTCTATCTATCTTATCAAATAAGATTTAGCCGTATAAATTCATTAAACAAGACGGAGAAATGTTTTGGGAGTATCTAATCATAAGGACAATGTAACAAAATTAGGATTATAACTCCATGGACAGGGTACCGTTAGAAACGACCATTATTCATAAGGGTATACAAGATTCAATATCAGAGTTAACAAGACTGTTGAAATGACAATTCGAAATCCATCACTGACCCTATCCTGTTTTAATATGCAGCGAGCAGAAATCACCTTTCTAATGTACAATGTCATTAGGAGAGTAAATTAATAATTGCGCCTCTCATGATTAATCGCACAAAACATGAAATATTTGTCCTACTTAGGACATCCAGTGAATTTTAATGAATTCAGATATAACGACTTACGACTGTTCCCAAGTCGCGGTGGTTAAATTCAGAGCTACTAGAACTCGGGGATCCGCGGTCTAGCTCCAGTGGAGATGGGAGTGGGTTTCTAAAAAGGGAACCTAGTAAATGGGCGCCAGGTAAATTTAAGTCTCCCAGATAACCCAGCGTAATGTAATAATTCCTAAATCCACCAAAAGAACATTCACGCTAAAAACAAACAATTTATTCCAGTAGCTTACAACCCAGGTCTCTAGATTCAACAAAATATAACTACTGTGAAACCCTGAATGAGTGTGACGGAAATTGTACGTAGATATTTCTCTTTGATTCAAATACGCGTCGCTTGAGCTCAGGCGCATCCACGTTTCTTATCTATGATCATATATGACTACCACAAATCTTTCCCCAATTTCCGCTTTACAGCAACAATAATAATTTATATAATTGATGATAATAAGTTCACGTTATATATATAGCAGGTATAAGATATGTTTCGAGAAATGTTTCCTATAACTTGCGTGCTGATTATCCTTATTCCTGAACGTAGTACTGCGTTGATGGTCTCGCAATACTGTCCTCTTTCTCTCTGTGCTCGTAGTCTGCAACCCTCGATTAACTGTCCCACAGCGTTGCTTACTGACCACCTTGTATATACTCGGGATCTGCAACCCTGCATTGGCTGTCTCACAGCGTTACTTATGGACCACCTTGTATATACTCGAATGCCTCAGTGCTACTCCTCCTGACGTAAAAATCCCTCTCTTCCTGACACAAAAAAAATCGTGCTGGCACCGAACACCCTGATGACAGAAAAGAAATCATCAGTGACTTCTCTCGGATAAGAAACAAATGAATTTTCCCAACACATAATAATTTCGGTTATCAGAATATTAATCAGACCAATTATTCGTTGTTATGCAATAGTTATAGAATTCGTACATACCCTGATGATCGGGGTTGTCCTGCACACGTTTGCTTCGAAACCAAATCTGGCCGTGCCTCCACCAAATAATTCTTCAGGCACACAGCGATGTTCTGGATATAGAAATATAATTACGACCTGAATTGTTTCCACTAGAAATGACGAGAATAAAACATGCAACACATACCTGACCGCCGCCAAGATCGTTCACGTGTTCAACTCGGATTTGCAAAAGGCTTCTATATCCTCTTTCGAGACAAGTGACGGTTATCTGTTATCCTTCCCAATCAAACCAATATAACTCTCACTCTTAATCCGATTTTCGAAACTATATCCAATTAAGAAGATTCCAATAATTCTACCAGAGTTCCGAAAATACGTTCAACCTATGCTTCCTTCGTTGAATGTTCACAAAATGGACGACTTCACCTGACCGACGCACTCACTAAATTTCAGACTGTCATAATGCAACAATACTGCCAACAGTCATTCGGCCCTTCGAATACAATAATTATTTAGCGTCGATTGGTACCACTGAGACCCAACCTCAAATTCAATATCAACACGAACGATAACCTTATCGCACGCCGAAAGTAAACAAACGAATGTTACAAAATCCCCCCTTGCCTAAAAAAATTTACCTAGTAAATTTCACTTATGGATTAAAATAATTAGCAGAAAAAAAAAATCAAAGAGTTCGGGTCCCTGAGCGTGGACAGGTACCAAGAGGAACCACTAATAAACTACACCTCTTCCATTCCAATTCCAGCCATTACAATTTCAGTTCATACTCCATCATACACATCAACACTCATTCCTTTCATTCATCGATTCTCACCAGTTAGCCCCACGACTGGCAACATCCGGTCCCAAGGGCCTAACCCTTGTGGAGGGACTCGCCGGCCCTGAGCCACACCACAGCCAGAAGCTGCCCAGACAAGGCAAGATACGACGAGGTCACCACAGACGAGCAGGAACCCCCCACACTAGCGGCAAGGATAGCCGGTCACCATCCCAAGCCTGGCAAGTGGTTCCCCCAAAGAACGAGTGCCGTACCGTCGCATCCCTATCATCGAAGACAGCCAAGTCAGACCCCCCTAGCTCCCGGTATAGTCCAGGACGCCTGTGCTAACCCAGATGTGCATCAGGTCTATAGGTGGTGAGTTTCGGGTTTCAGCCTCCATCAACCATAGCCTATAGCCTTCATTCGCCCACACGCAAGCAACCCGGTACCACCCCAAAACCTATTCAGGGATGACCGCCAGCAATGATCCGCGAATGTAGAAATCAGCATGGGACCGGCCACACAAAAAAAAATATAATTTAAGGCCTTCAGATCTTTGATATGCCATACTCCCCTCATATTATCTTTGTCATCTTTAAGTTCGTACATCCAAGGCGAGACTCTACGATTAACTCTAAATGGCCCTATATAACGAGGAGTAAGTTTCCCCACCAGATTTTTCGAGGCATCCGATAATACAAAGTTTTTACGCCATACTAGTTCATTCGGTAGAAATTCTACATACCGACGCCTTAAATTATAGTCGTGAACCGCCTTATTGTTGGCCTTTTCTAACCTTTTCTTAATATCATCCCAAACTCGCTGAAAGGCAATATTTCGAGTTTTGAAATCTATAGGTTCCGAGCTATCTCTTAAATCATGGTCATAATCCTCTCCAGAACCTTTGAAAGATCTCCCGAAATTAGCGAAAAATGGGGTTACCTTCATCGTTTCATGTTTCGCGGTTCGGATTGCACAAGTAATTTCGGTTAGATGTTTATCCCAATCCTTATGATTGTCCGACACATACATTCTAATCATAGTTTTCAAGGAACGATTCATACGTTCGGTTGGGTTAGACCTGGGATGATAAAGGGCACAGAATTTTTTCTTCACCTTATATTGCTCAAGAATCTGTCTGAATTTATTTCCCGAAAATTGTACGCCATTGTCGGCTATAATTATTCTCGGAACCCCAAACATTAGGAAAACTGAACTCTCCAAAACCTTAATTACATTCACGGCCGTCGCCTTTTTCAACGGAACAATTATTGGGAATTTAGTCAAATAATCGGTGATCACTAATATAAACGTGAAGCCATTCTTCGATCTAGGATATGGTCCCATAAGATCTATAGAAATCATTTCCCATGGTAAGTTTGGTTTAGGGTGAGATGCCATTTTATCAGCCGGTGTCTGGTTTGGAACTTTATGAGCACCACATATAGCGCATTTCCTCACATACTTAGCGATGTCCTGTTTCATTTTAGGCCAGTAATACTTCTCCCGAACACGATAATACGTCTTGTATACACCGGGGTGACCAGTGGTGGGTCATGAGAACTAGAAATCACCCTCCTACGTTCCGATTTGGGTAATACTATTTTCCATTCGTCAGATTCCGAAGCTTAATCCGAATAATCGCTTTTTACGTATTTAAATAAGGTTCCACCATCCACTGAAATCCTCCACTGGGGATATTTCGCAGGTTTACTTGAAACTTTACTGAACATTTCTTTATACCACCTATCAGTTACCTCGATTTCATTATCCACCTGTATCGTATCTATCATAGGAACGGCTCTAGATAACATATCCGGTACAACATGTTCCTTTCCCTTTCTATGCACAATCTTAAAATCATATTGTTGGAGTTTAACGCTCCATCTCGCCAATCTACCCGCAGGATCCTTCAGATTCTGAATCCAAATTAACGAATGATGGTCCGTAATAACCGTGAATGGGATACCCTCAATGTATGGCCTAAGCTTTTCAATTGCCCATACTACTGCCAAGCATTCCCTTTCCGTAGTAGAGTAGTTTCGTTCGGGTTTCGTCAAAGACTTACTCATATATGCTATAACCTTTTCTACCCCATCGGGTTGAGGTTGTGATAATACCGCGGCTCTTCCAAGGCCGGAAGCGTCAGTTTGAATTTGGAACGGTTGCTCGTAATTCGGACAACTCAACACCGGAGCAGAAACCAAACACTGCTTTATTTTCCGAAAGGCCTCCTCGCATTCGGGATTCCATCTAAATTTTACATTCTTCTGGAGCAAAAAGGTGAGAGGTGAAATAAGGTCACTAAAATTTGGGACAAAACGTCTATACCAAGATAGAGTACCCACGACTCTACGAACTTCTTTGACATTGGTAGGTGTTGGTAATGAAAGCATAGCATTTATTTTTTCGGGGTCTACATGTAATCCGTACCTATCAATCACGTATCCCAGATATTTAAGTTGTGGCTTGCAAAATTCGCATTTCTCCCTACTTAAAGTGAACCCTGCTTTCCTAACACGACGAAATATTTCCCCCAATATTTCCAAGTGATGTTGGAAAGTTTCTGAAATGATCACTATATCGTCTAAGTATACGAATACGTAAAGTTCAAGATCAGCTCCGATCACTCCATCCATGATGCGTTGGAATTTTGACCCACTAGTCACTAACCCGAATGGCAGTCTCGTAAACTGGAACAAACCACGATTTGGGACAGTGAAGGCGGTGTATTGTCTCGATGACTCTGAAAGGGGTACCTGCCAATATGCGCTTTTGATATCTATTGTCGAACAATATTTCGCATTTCTTAATTTATCTAATGTATCGGATACCATCGGGAGAGGGTAACTATCCTTCCTCGTCACAGAATTTACTTTCCTGAAATCAACGCAAAACCTGTATCCCGCCTTTTTCCTGACCAATACAATCGGTGATGCCCATGGACTTTCCGACTTTTCAACTACTCCCAATTTCAACATTCCTTCCAATTCCCGGTCTATATGTTGTTGCATTACCGGAGACACCCTATAGTATCGCTGCTTTATCGGTTCACAATCCGGATCGATCTTAATATCCACACAACCGAACTGATAACATCCTAATCCTTCCCCCATAGACCTAAAATTTTCCTCAACTATCGATTCTAGGATTTCTCTCTGTTTTTGATTCAAAATCTCCTCACCTTGTACTACATCAACACAATTAACGTCCATATCATCCTTACAGAATTGCCACTCGTTAAACGATGGAATCAGCCCTATCAAATTCCAGTAATCCCAACCCAAAATTAAAGTCTGTGGGAGTTCTGGTATTATTAACATTTTCACGAGTACCACTTTATTTTTAAACTTTACCGGTAGGTCACAACTTCCCAGAACGGTACATAAATTTCCGTTCGCCACTCTACAGAACTTGGTATTAGAGGTTCGGAGAGATATTCCCATATTCTTAATAATATCCATCCCGGTTTTCCCATTATTGATCTGCAAGAACCAGAGTCCAGTAAACCCAAGAAACATTTTCCCAAAATTTCCACCTTAAGATGGGGTCTATTATCCCCTTCCGCCTGGCTTGCTAAATAACTCAATACTGGTATGAATGATGGTTGAGTATTTTCCTCTTTATAGTTATCAACGGTGTTACATGAAGAATATGGGTCGCCAAAAACATCGTCACTGTTGCGACAGGTCAGTGACGACTCCCCCCGTTTCCCGAAGGATTGCGTCCACGACCAGAATTACAAGATGGGCAAGTTTTAGTAGTGAACCCTTCCCTTGAACAACGGTAACATTTTAAAATTTTCGGCTTGAGACAACCCCTAATTTTATGGCCTGCCATGCCACAGTTATAACATTTTACGTTTGCGAATCCACCATAAGTGGTTGGCTCTGTCCGCACGATAGGGTCGGTGCCATTGTTGGTGGACGTGGAAGGCAATGTATCGATATAGGCTAAATCTGGTTCTAAACAACCCTTTCTAGAAGGTACTGAATATGACTCTACCAACCGCTTCTGATCTTCAATCTGCCGACAAGCTGATTTTAATTCAGACCATGTATTGATTTTACTTAGGTTGACCCGATCTAAATAATAGGGATGCAAATTCTTCCTAACGATTTTTAATTTGTCTTTTTCTTTGACAGTATGAGACAACCGGTCAAACATAGATGACATTATTGACATAAAACTTATAATATCCTCATTAGGACCTTGTTTTCTATTTTTGATTTCATCCCATAATTTATCATCATAATCTGATGGTTGCCAATATTCTCTTAACTTAGTAATCAGATCATCCCATGTAGCCGTAGATTTCCTAACTTCCCTGAACCAATGCAATGCTACCCCCGTGAAAAGATCTATTCCACTACCAAGTAATTGCGATTTTGAAATACCTCGGGCTAATCTCAATTCTTCAACCCTCTCTAAAAATGCGCTTACTGATAGACTCTTTTTATCGCCTGAAAACTTTAAATTCCATTTTTCGACTGGAATTGACTTCATTACCGATGTAATAACCGTAGAATTTCCCCTAGGAGGAGACGAATGTCGCATGAAGGGAGAAAAATGTATATCTCTGTTAGGCTCGTCACTATCATCATCAGTCGCATTATCACTACTCTCATCTAACGTATCGGGTACTGATGCTTTAAGTTTCAAAAATTTAGTTATATATGCTGTCTTTAAATTGTCTGCTTTCCTGCCGAACTCACTCTTACAACTTACTTCATCCTCCTTAACAGGGACACTTCTATCTATCCTACCTATCAAATGTACCAAATCAGTTCTGAATTTATTCGCTATATTTGGTGAATTTAAATCTAAGGTTTCAAATTCGTTTACTAAGCGTTCTAACAGGTTGGAAATTGCAACTTTATCATCCTGAAATGAAAAAGGATGCTCTGGGTATATGAAACTAACCTTCTTCTTCTCCTGCTTAATTAACAAAGCCAAGTTACTGCGCATATGCTCAACTGTACCCGCTGACATACCCCGAATAACCAATTCATATATCAACTGATTTTTATCCAACCTATTGATAATCAATTTAAATTTTCCCATTTTGCGAATCAAATAACCACCTTTCAACTAAACTGTACAATTATCAGATACAATCAAATCTATATAAAAAATTACGTCAATTTTGCACAATGTGAAGCACGATACAGCAAGTTCTCAAAAAAATATCTAGAATACCACTATTTACATCAACTTTGGTGTCAATTTGTCTAATACAGCTACTCAAATTCAAAAATCACGTTGGGCGCCAATTTGTAACATTCGTTTGTTTACTTTCGGCGTGCGATAAGGTTTGATATTGAATTTGAGGTTGGGTCTCAGTGGTACCAATCGACGCTAAATAATTATTTCACGAACTATTAAAACAAACGAATGTTACAAAATCCCCCCTTGCCTAAAAAAATTTACCTAGTAAATTTCACTTATGGATTGCAAGTCTACAGACATTGAATTTCAGGATGATAATATTTCAGTGAACAGGTGTTTGTATACTGGTTTACTTTCTGTCGCAAAATATTTATGCCTTTTTCAAGTTGAATTAAAGACCAATTTCTGAAAAGGTAAAACCAATTTCGGAAAAATTAAATCCAATTTTGGACTAAATATCACTTTCATGTTTATTGCAAAAATCAAATTAGAAAAGAATAGAATCACGTGAAATTTGGTACAATATCAAAAACTAAAATGTAGCAAGAAAATTATGAATGTTAATGAAGTTAATGTTCAAAGTGTTCACCGCGAACGCCTTGGCAACATCCTAACCTCAATTAAAAATTTCTTCCAACATTATTCAACATCTCAGGAGTGATCATTTTCTTTCTATCACATCTTGAAGATAATAAGATATACTATTATTGCAATAAGATTTGGGAATATTCCAAGGAATATTATAATGAATTTCGGTAATCACATGATTTTAATTTCTTTTAACTTTATTTTTGCAATATACACGAAAGTGATAAAATTCCTGAATAGATAATGACAAGACCTTTCAAACGATGTATCATAAGCCCATACTTCCTATTTGGAAAATTGGGGGTTGTACGGTTGTACCTGTCATTCAAAGGTAGGGTTCACATTTTTACGAAGAAGAATGACGATTTGAAATTGATATGTTTCGGGATTTTCCACAAATATGTATAGTAACCAACATAATGAATTTATTCCATTTGCCTTTTCGACCCCGTATATAGAACGCTTATTATAACTATTTTGCTTTTTGTATGTTTATAGTTATGTTGTTGTTTCTACATTTATTAAGCATAGGTTGAACTCTACCTGAAACGTGATGCTCTTTTTCGCTAGCCACATTGAAATCATTTTTCATACTTTATTCTTTATATTCATCATATACAGTGTGTCCGGGAAAATGTGGGAAATCTCTCGGATTCAAATAAAACATAAAAAAGTAAGATGACAAGTTTCCATAAATTTTTTTCCTAGCGGCCCTCCCTACGGAGATACGGCCTCCTAAATTAGGCCACCGGATATCCATTTTACTGGAATACATTGTAAAATACTTGATATAATTTAATGAAAATTTGTTATGATAAACAGCAACCTTTGAGGATATCCATCCTCGATGCCTCTTTAAAGCAATTAAATATGTTCCAATAAATTGTTTTATATGTGCATTAATGTATTTTAGGCCAATTTAAAAAATGGCAATAATTTGGTCGTCTTTTTTTCTTGGCAATAATCCATTCAACGTTTGTAAGTATATTCCTATGTTTCCTTGCATTTATTCCTCAATAAACTCAATATGACATTCTCAGCAGCATTTACCAACTCTGGTAGTGTCCGCGCATCTGAACATCGTCATAATTGTTCATTTAAAATATTTTTGGAAGTAAATATTGAACCGCAATTAGTAATTATTGCCTATCTGCTTTTTCACAACGAGAAACCAAGTCAAGGAAACGATTTCATAGGCAGTGAGATTGTAAACGATATTGATTGCAATTACAGAAAAATTTTGTAGGATTTTAATCGTTTTCAAGGGGATACTGATTTTTCACACTTTTAGATTCATGAATAGAACATTGTATGCTAATATGTACAGGTTTATTTTATATGATTTTTATCATTGTCTAGGGGATAATGATTCTACATTCACACTTCGGCATAAATACAACACTGTATGCTAATATATACAGATTTATTTACACAAATCTACAAACTTCAACTTCACCGTCACATTAAACACCGTCGACTACTGAGGTTCCTAATAGTCTCGATACTCTACAATTGAACGTTTTAAGTCTCTACCGTCTAATGAGCTTTTACAACACTCGCACCTCTAATCAGTTTTTCGTCTAAGTAGGAGTCAACTTCCTTAACAACTCTAACGTACCACAAACACCATCACACGTCAATCGGACTTGGCTGCCCACTATCGACCTTCTCCTATTCTACCCTCGATTCACCCTCAGTGTCTCTTAACCCTCTCTATGAGCTAAGGGCTGTACTACCGTGGTAGTGTTCAACGATGATTGGTAGATCCTCTACCTGGCGGATCTTCGCTGGAATCAATGGTGTTCCATGAGAACGATATTGGGAGCATCATTGACTTCTAAGAACTGGTCGCCCACGATTAGGCACTTCTTCTTCAGAGAAAAGTAGTCTGCCAGTCTAGACGACTTAAGTACTTTCGACGCGCCTCTAGAGTCAATATTCGATATCATGGGGATGTTTTAGGATTTCTTCAGACAGGGATATAATCCAGAAATGCGTCTAAAATATCTGTTCGAACGTCGTTCAACTTAATCTGCACCAGTAAAACTAATCTTAAGTCAATTATTTACAAGGGTGAAAATATTATAATTCCTACATGCATAAAATATAGTCGATTACTGAGGTTCCTAACGTATTGGTAAATAAACTTCTACGCCACCCGTATTACGACACTCGCACTTAGTCTTTCTTTCACTCTTCTTTCACACGTCTAAGAAAAAATCAGCTTATTTAGCGTCTCAAACCACCGTACTGACTTCAATCATGCTCCACTCGACTTCGATTCCCCGAATCACTGTCGCTCAATCAATGACACCTCATTCCCACTCTTCTCCCTGAGCTAGGGATCTACTACCAAGGTTGAGTTCACCGCTGATTAGTAAATCCTCTGCTCGCGATACTTCGCTGGGACCAATGATAATGATCCCTGAAGCGGTACTGTAAATCTTAGCGAAATCCTGTTCAGAAGATAGTGTTCTGTGACTCTAAATGGCAAATGGGCTTTGAGGCACCTCCAGAGTTAACATTTACAAGTCATGTGGATGGTTTGTCTTTTCTTCAGACAGGGATAGATTCCAGAAATACGTCAGAAATAACGGTACGATCGTCGGTGAACATCATCTGCACCAGTAAACTAATCTTACTTCTATATTTATAAAGGTGGAAATATAATTTCTAAAGAAGTATGCTTACACAATGTACTATTCAGTTCTAACGGAAATCTGTTGTTCCATTCATATACGCTTTCAGAATCGTAGCATTCACGAACCGTCAATATTTCCCGCCGCCATTATCCTATCGCGATACAATTCTTTCGATTTCCATTATCCATAAATCTCCGCCATTCAGTGAATATCAAGAACGCATTCATCTATCGTTCATTCCGTCACATCTGTTTTCTATTTTGAATAATTGAGTATGGCCCCAGTTAAACCGGACGTCCATTCAATGGGGTACAATCGAGAGAACGATCGCTAAAACCGAAACCACCATTAACTGGCTGATTATCTGTCGGTGTTGCATTTGGCATCTGACGATTTTATCGATCGTCCTACGTGCGTGAACTGACGCTACATCTATGACACGAACGATTCCCCTAATATGCGAGTGACATTCGCTTTGTGGTCCAGCAATTGTTTAGTGTTCCTCTCTAATTGAGTTTGTACTGTACTATCGACTCCCTAATTGCGGCTCGTTCATCGCAGCGGGTTGGTTCCGTGATTTCTTATCGGACCAGGTCTGATCGTTTATCGCCTCGATTATTCTCTGTGGTCATCGTCCACTGATTGGTTTGTGGTATGTAAGAAACTGATAAGTGAGGTATTACATTCTTGTCCATTAATATTTTCAACCTTGTACTGAACCTGCCCAAAATGTTTCTGTGATTACTGTTACTGGAGCAAGATGCATAGAATAACAAGGTGTCGACACTCCCTGCTAATTCCTGTTAAAATTTTCGGCCGAAAAACGGACCTAGAATTGTCAAATCACGTACTTTATGTACTACTTCACTTTGTTAACGATGGTGCCGCTGGTGTCGATTTCGAAGATTCTGGCAAGCGAATAAATGAAAACTGACAAGCGACAAAGTTCATTTTCCAGTCTTCCCACTTTTGCTGGTTCGTAAATCCAAATTGAAAGAATATAATGAAGCAGTTTATTGAAAAATCAATTCACCTTTTGATTAATCAGACATCTGTTCGGACATTATGTATATGTAAACCCCATTTGTTTGGAACAGAAAATTCATTTTGCCAAGACACATTGAGGTTAAATAAGGGATTTATCAGTAAAAGAGTTTCATTGGAACATTTTGAATGGAACTGTAAATGAAGAAATCTGTGTAATCATTATTTTCCCATTACAAAAGATCACATCCAATGTCTTTAGAATATATCTAAGCATTTAATTTGTGTATCTTGAAATACATCATAATATAGAATTTTCTAATACCTCTACATAATATCTTTCGATATCATATTATTATTCAAATGTATTAATTAACTTTATCATGTACAGCTCATTTAAATTGAATATTTTACTTATTATTTTCGATGTATAATTTGAAACTTCATCAAAACATTATCATGTATATAGCATTTTTTCACACAATATCCCTTGACAACTTTTTATGTTCTCAGCAATTGGATGATTAGATTGCAAAATTCGATAGCTATTATTTAGTACTAAGTATACTGATGAAATATAGAAAAATGATTCATCATATTGAAAAACTAACCAAATAGAGGGTAGTGTACTGCGTTTTAATATTTTATTCAATATATATTCGGTAGAAAAATGTTTTGAACGAACAAATGTTTTAATTTTCAATACCCTACCTCTACTAGTTGCCATTCTTGTCGTGTAACAATATCCATGAAATGAATAATATAGAATAAGAGCGCCAAAAAGAATGACGCTTTGGGAAAACTATTCAACTTTGATGAAATCACACTGTGTGGTTGCTCTGAACTTTGTTCTCTGCTAGTCCTTTCATCGTTGACAAATAATATTGTTAGTTTTCATAACATATCATTTCATTCCCTCTCAATATCTAACTGAATTGTATAATGAATGTTATTATTCCTTAATGTTCATCAACCGGCAAGATTATAATAAATCAACAAGTCTAAGCGTTCTCCTATGTTGATTCATTACAACGGTATCAGCGATGTTTCAATATTATTAATATTATAATTAATGTCTATCTTGATACTAGAAATCTGCCCCTGATCCGGTATTCGAATTTGATTTGACATGTCGATAATTTTGTCCATAAAATTTCCACTGCCGGCATCTATCGGCGAAAACTGAAGTAGAACAAAATCCTCGTATTTTGACAGTATTTGGACCGCAAATCGGCCGAAAATATGTCAAAGAGTGTCTTCACCATGTATTTTATGCATCTATGGTACGACAGTACGACTTTCCACAAGAAACTAGAATAAACCATAGACATAGACATAGAATATGTCTATGGAATAAACAAAGATTCAAATTTAATTTGACATGTCGATAATTTTGTCCATAAAATTCCTACTGCCGGCATCTATCGGCGAAAACTGAAGTAGAACAAAATCCTTGTATTTTGACAGTATTCGGACCGCAAATCGGCCGATTATATGTCAAAGAGTGTCTTCACCATGATTAAACTCTTCAGTTTATATTCCCATATTTTTATTTCAGTTCCTCCTGTACTTCCCAACAAACTCTCTTAGTCTGGGTATCTAATAAAAGTATTTTGGATTGCATACACTAGATGATCAAAATGACACAGCCAAGGATAAGAAGCGTGAAATAGACTTCAATGGCAGAATTGCTTTACTCCAGTAATAGATGCATAGAATACATTGTATTCTATGCATCTATTACTGGAGTAAAGCAATTCTGCCATTGAAGTCTATTTCACGCTTCTTATCCTTGGCTGTGTCATTTTGATCATCTAGTGTATGCAATCCAAAATACTTTTATTAGATACCCAGACTAAGAGAGTTTGTTGGGAAGTACAGGAGGAACTGAAATAAAAATATGGGAATATAAACTGAAGAGTTTAATCTATGTTCGCCATATTTACCTAAGATTGGGCAAGGGAACGTAGAAGAAAAACCACTGTCTTTCCAAATATTAGATCATAAAAAGTAGATATTCAACAGAACATATATCAATTGGTTAACTCAACAGTATATAAAGGGTCCGCCTAATAACTTTTTTTTTAAATGCAATAAAAAAAAAATACTGAATATTTTCTCAAATTTTAATTTTTAATTATTGGAAATAATTTCATTGAAATGGCTGCCTTGGCTCGCCATGCAGTAGCCTACACGATCGGTCCAATTTTTAAGCATATTATCGATTGTGTGCAGCTGTATTTCACCAATGGCTTCACGAATATTGTCCTTTAAAGCTTCAATTGTCTCTGACTTGTTGGCGTAACACTTATCTTTGATGGCACCCCAAAAATAATAGTCCAACGGTGTCAAATAGCAGCTCCGAGGTGGCCAAACGACATCAGCTCTGCGGCTGATAATTCGATCTTCAAAAACAGGGCGCAAAACATCGAGTGTATCCTCCTCTCAATTATGCCTCTGGACCAAAATACGCACCAAACAGTGACTCGTTTTGGTTGTATCGGCTTTTCAATATATGCGTGCGGGTTTTCTGTGCCCCAAATGCGACAATTATGCTTGTTTACATACCCGCCAAGATTAAAAAGAGCTTCATCTGAAGAGATGATTTTTTTGGCAAAATCGGCATCTTCTGCAAGTCGATCGCAGGCCCACTAAGGGAAGCGAAAACGCATTGGATGGTCAGTTGGCTTCAACTCCTGAACCAATTGGACTTTGTATGGCGTCATACCAAGGTCTTTATGCAAAATTCGTCTCAATGATGTCTCCGAAATGAGCAATTGTCGCACACATTCTGCAACATTACCATGATCTTCAAAGTAATGTCGCAATATTTCCCAGCGTTGTTCAAGCGAATACATAACGATCTTCGTTCAGCGGAAGGATAAAACTAATTATCTGTCAAATCAGACACGAGCTAAGTGTTACCATTCACGAAATAAGCACTAGTTGAAAAAAAAACGTTAGATGGCGGACCCGTTAGATGTATGCTGGATCAAAATGAGTAATAATGTATAGATACAGATACATGGCGAGTAGCCATAGTAGGTACATCGTGAAGACCAATATGTGCATGATAAATAACAATACATACAAAGGGAAGAGAAATAGGTGCATGGTAATTATCAATAGGTACATAGTAGAATCGATTACATTCCGGTATATAGATGTCATCCGAATTACTCACACACACAAGTAGCTTGCAAATGTGTTCATAGGGTTCCGGTAGCTTTGATGTAAATTCCCAAATCCACCTTTTGTATCGACAGTCATTCTAAGGTAGTTTTACCTGTGTGAATTCGAGGGCCAAATTATACAAACCAAGATGAACGAACAAAATTTCACACTGAAAAAAATAAAATGTTGGCATCCTGAATTGGGTCCAAAGGAGTACCAAATATAGGTATGCAAGGAATTATAGAGCTCTTATAAACAAACATAAAAGCAGGGTTAATATTAACTATCAACACAAAACACTTACTTGAGAGTGGTTCGTCAAACAACAATTCAGAGAATTGATTAACCTGTGGGTCGAGTTCTTTGTTGCTTGCACACTCAATAATCAATGTCTTCTTTTATTGCAGAAACCAAGCCAAGCGGAATACATGCGATACTTGAATCACTTCCAAATCAGCATCCTTTCAAATGGGAATATCGTACCCAATACCTGCACAGAACGTTTTATTTCGAATATAGGATTCCCGGTACTTTCATTATTGCTATTTTATGAGAATAGAAATTACTGCTATTTAAATCACGGAATATTGCAACGTCTGCGCACGTTTTGGCATGAATTTTTCCTTCTCTAAAAGAAAATACTCTCATCTACTAACATTCAACTGGAAATTTGAGCTCTGATATCCAATATCATCAGTTCAAAGGTGGTATGCGAGTGCCTGGGAAAACTCAACCAAGTAGGTAAGAAGAACAAGGTCTCCTTGATCCGGATTCCCGGCAATCAGGGTCAACAAGAAGGCCAACAAGAAGGCACTCCAAAAAGTTCTATCAGGGTCGGAACCTGAGTACACGACAATGAAAATAGGTGAACTTCGGGAATTAATTTAAAAAAATAAAGTTTTGATGAACGATTAAAAGGCATGGATGGTACGGCTAAGCTTCAATAAGGGGCTGAATATATTGTACCTCCAATTACAGAGCTTTTTTAGAGTTAGTTATGCATGGGGATAGATTACTAAATTATGGAGAGAAGGAAGGGTAGTTTTCATGCCCACAGCGGGACGAAAAGGCTCCTCAGAACCTAAATCCTATCAACCCATATGTCCTACATCATTTATCCTTAAAACGGAAAAATAATATATAATCAGGAGAGAAGAATTATAAAGCCTCACCAAAAAAAAATTGCCTACAGATCAGGCAATTCCACGGGAGATGTACTCCACCACCATATTGTAGAGGAGGAGAGTATATTCTCTGCAGAAGAGATCTTAAATGCTAAGCTTGGAGATATTGAGGGTACTTTTAACCACACTCTGCACACTTCTAAATGCGATGCTGCTATGTATCAAGGGGAAGTGCCCTACACTGTTAGGTGGATATCGACAATCTACCTGGGGAGACATAAGTGACTGTACTGACATGTAGGAGTTGCCCGCAAGGTGGGATCCTGTCACCACTGGTGTGGAGTCTGGTCATGGATGGACTTCTGGAAAGGCTTTTGGTGGGCGGTTTAGATACCCAGGCATACGCTGATGACATAGTGATAACTGCTAGAGGCAAGCATGAAGGCATACTGAGTAGCCAAGTAGAAAATGCCCTCTCAATATTACAGAAAAATGGTGTGAGGAAGGCAGGCTACCTCGACTTACTAGAAGGAGGAATCTGAACTTCAGAGCTTCGGTCCAAAAAGGCTAGTCTCTGAACATATCCACTGAGTAAAGGTTACTATTAGTCTCGATACTCTATACTTGTACGTTGTGAGTCTCTACCGTCTAATAAGATTTTACAACACTCGAACGTCCAATAAATTCCTTCGTCTTAGCAGAAATTCAAATTCCTCACAATTCTCACGTCTGTCATGCTCCACTACACAATTTCGACCTCCCGCATTTTACCCCCGATTCACCCTCTTCCAACCTCTCCCTGACCTAGGGCTGTACTACTACGGTAGGGGTCAACGCTGATTCATATATCCTCTACCTTGCGATGCTTCACTGGAACCAATCAGGTTCCATGGGAACAATAGCAGGCGCGTTATTGAGTTCTAAGAACTAGCCACCCACGACGGCAATAATGCTATTATCAGTTTCCTGTTCGATGAAAAGTAGTCTGCCAGTCTAGACGACTTAAGTGCCTTCAACGCAACTCCAGACTCAATATTCGAACATGAGGATGTTTTAGGATTTCTTCAGACAGGGATATAATACAGAAATGCGTCTAAAATATCTGTTCGAACGTAGTTCAACTTGATCTGCACCAGTAAAACTAATCTTAAGCCTACAATTTGCAGGGGTGAAAATATAATAATTACTACACTACCATTGACAATATCCTTAGAATTTAATAAGTATGGAAACAGAATAAGATATCGGACTGGAAAAAGCAACGCGATCTCGTTCTAATAATCCAGATCTAAAATTATCCTGTCATTATTTGGAAAGAAATCTTCTTACTGACATCATGTAAGCATCAGAACAATCGATTATATCGGAACGAATGGGAAAGCCATAACAGCGTATGATTTCTTGTATGATATTGAACCAAAACACTGTTAGTCAACAATATCCATGAGGAAATCCATAAGAGTTATGTCCACTTTATTCTTCATTATTCTCTCTGTCAAACTCTTGAGCTCACAGTCTGGTAGTCACTTCAAATAGTATTCTCTTAAATAAATAGAGAAGCAGTTCCGATTCAGAAGGCTTGCACTGAGTCAACCAACAAAATCAATCATTTATTGATGAAAATACAGTTTAGTGGCGTGTCTCATCGCTCCACCGGAGCCTCAGCTGAAATTTATTTTCCCCCATTCCATCAAATCAAAACATACGCCCGCCAGACCGCATCTGTTTTTATTGAGAATCCAAATAGGTTCCAACCTATCCCGCATTTCTGCCCCATCACCGCATATATCTTGTTGATATCACACAAAGGTGCACCTTCGCAAACACATCCTGTTTTATTTGATTACTGGGAACGCTATTAGTGCGATCGATCTCGCGCACCATAACTAATTTTCCTTCGTTTTCCCGCCAGACGCGAACGACCGGCACATCTGCGCCCTCCATTTGTCTCGAAACCGAAATGCGTGAGGTGTGTGCTTTTATATATACGGAAAATATGTTACGAACGTTCCAAAATTTTTTATCCTATATTTAAATGTGTGACATAACTATAGGCCATATTTTACAAGGTTTTTTTCGCGAATTGACGCAAATATCCAGCCCTGGACGAATTGACAGGTAACAAATGATTTCAGTACAGTATAAGGCGAAAATTCATGAGACGATTTTGTCGCCAAAAACCAGCGATTTTGTCGTCCAAATGAGTATACTGTCATTTGGACCGTTTTGGACGACGTCGTCCGTGTCGCTGGATTAATCCAGCATTCCAACGACAACTGATGACATACCTCTGACAGCAGTGACAGCCGCAAAAATTAAAATTGGTTCAAGCACTGACGTGAAGTAAGGAGCTTTTGCGCTCATATTCTATTGTCCATTCATCTCTATTGGACAAATTCAAATGAAAGTAGATAATATTATCCTATCTAATATGTCTTCGACCAGAAATTACTATTGTTGTGTGCCCAAATGCAATTCATGGGCGAAAAAAATGCCAAAATGTATAGGTTTTATTCTGTACTGGTTTTATTCTGTCCAACTTCCTGTGAAATTTACTAGTATAGGTTTGTGTATTCAATTCTTACCTCCGGAAAACCAAATATAAATATAATTATTGAAACTGCGTTAGGAAGATAACTAATAGACCGAAGAGTACTCAACTTGGAACTACATCACCTTCAAACAGAGTACAAGGAGGTACCTCGAAAGAGAACTGAGGAAGGATGTATCGATGACTTGCTGTGTTGACAAACCTCATTCAGAAGAAGAAATAAGTATCACCCAAGCACCCTTGAGTTAGTTGAACAGCAATAATAATTTTAGTAGTATACTTGGTTGTGTACATTGTTAACAGACCACCTAACACTTGTGCCATTGATATATTCGGGTTATCTACAAAGAGTGATATCTTGAACAGTGACAGTGCTTTGAAAAGTTTCACAGGCATAAACAATTTTGATATTTTCAATTGAATAGAAGAGATGGTCATCAAAACTCTTGGAAACAAAACAAAAAAAAAGCAACTTTATTATACCTCAAACATTACACTTATTGTTAATAATTATTTTCACATAATAAATATGTATCATATCTTGAAAAAATCATTTTAATTATGGATAACTGTTATACCACAGCTTTATCTGGATCAATTAGACACTATATGTATCCTCATAAATGAATTAGAACAGCATGCACCTGAACTTGAATTAAAACATCAGTAATATGTTTACACCTGCTCCATGCTGCGACTTTACAAGAATATACCATACTTTTTTTTTGTAAGTTTACCGTTCTCCACATTAATATGGGCCATCAATTTTATGTGATGCTGAATTAAGGGCACTACTTTGTAAATATAAGGAACAAATGTCTATAAAAATGGGACCACAATTTGTTTTGTCATACATGATCTACATTTAGAACCTCTTAGTCTTCTCCTTCTACAAGGATTCTAGAATTAGGAGTTGAAGCTCCAGAAATTGCATCGTCTTGGAAGTTCCCATTTGTTTTTCTTTTGCGATTTAATACATTTATATAATTATTAGAGATAACTGTAGTACTTCCGGAACTAATTTTGTACCTAAATATGTATTTAGTTGTAATATTTAAATTCAATTAGGTTATGTTTCTGTCAGTTCAAAATAATCTGTCGTGCGATTTTGTCGCTCCATGAAATATAGGGGAAGGGAAATTTCGAGCGACAGTCGCTGGTTTTGAACGAAAAAATCGTCGTAATTTTGGGCGACAAAATCGCTGGTTTTCGGCGACAAAATCGTCACATGAATTTTCGCCTTTAGGCAATCCAACGACCTGTCAAAACTAAAGCAATATGGTGGCTGTTGGCACACATTTTATTGTTTACTTTGAATTGTATGATATATGACCATAGTTATAGTGCATGATACAAAGAAAATGTATTCTTTGTATCATGGTTATAGTGGTATATTTTTTACTTTTTGATTTTCTGTGCGTATTTGAGTTGTATTTTTAATTTTGATTAATAATACACGAAGAAAAATGCCTCGTACATGCATTTCGGTTGGCTGTGGATCTCATCACGACAGGGATACAGTATGTTTACTGGTACTACACAGAAGTTTTTGACTAGCAACAATGAGTTATTCAGAAAGCGAAGAGCCTCATGGCTAGCTGAAATCAAGAGAAAAGATTTGAAGCTCAAGTATCAGAGAGTTTGCAGCAGTTTGCTGCGCTTAGTACGATGAAGTGTCGTCGAACCCTCGAGGGTTGTTATATCCAGATGCTAGTGTGTATTCATCAATAAATAAGAAGAAAAATCCAAGGGCTTTCATCTCTTATATATTATTTTATGTCACACCATGCTATTAATGTGGGAACATGAAATAAAAAATCGAGAATTTTTTATGTAATCTATTCCATTTTTATGAAAATCGAGACCTTTTCATCACATTTATTACAATACCAGGTACCATCAGGAGTGTCTACTAGTCCCAACGCAATCAAAATGAAACCTTCTATTTGACAGTTATTCCCATCACATTATATCTTCGCACGTCCATCATCCGCCATTGCAAATACAATAGTTAATCAATTCAGCTGCACCCTCTTCAGATGTGGACTATTTCGCCATCAGCCCTGGCATATTAACTTCTGAATTAAATATCTTAGCAGTTTCTAAGTCTTTTTCCCATATTTCCAGATCATTCGTACTTTGAAACAAATATTTGGAGACCATCTAACAAAAACACAAAAACGCGACTGTGAGATGAATAGTTGCACTTGTATTTGGTAGTAACAACTGTGTGTTTTTGCGCGTATGTTCTGGGGAACATCGCGTTATCATTTTGCCCAAATGTCTGTAACTTTCGAATTTTTTTACGAAAATGGTCTCAAACGATTTGGTTCGACTCCCCAATGAAGAATTTGAGGTCAAATTTGATTCTGTCCGGCCGTCCGGCCGTTGCCACGATAACTTGAGAACGGAAAGAGCTAGCGACTTGAAAATTTCAGAGTAGGTGGCGCATCTAAATACGACGGACAAGTTCATTAATGAGCATAATCGGCCCAATGGTTTCCGAGTAATAATTTTGTTTTCAACCAATATAGATCCGATCGAATTGAAACTTGGAGAATAGCTGTAGAATATAAACCTTAGCACGTTTGTGAAATTTTGTGACAATCGTATCGCTAGAAAATTATTAAAAAAATTTTAAAAAACATTTTTGTTGTCACGATAACCTGAGAACGGAAAGAGATAGCGACTTGAAAATTTCAAGTTAGTTTGTGCATCTGAATGCGACATTTGAGTTTGTTTATGAGCATAATCGGCCAAACGGTTTTAGAGTTATAGCCATCTGAAATTTGGTTGTTTTTTGTTCCTCATTAACTCGAAAAATACTAAACCGATTGAATGCAAACATGGTTATTAGTTGTAGAATGCCAACGCTAAAATTCTTGCAAAATTTCGTGAGGATAGTATTTGTAGAAAATTTTTAAAAATCATTGAAAATTGAAAAAAACATTCTTTATATCAGTAACTATTCGTCTGAAATTGCTGAAATTTTGCAAGAGCCTTTAGAACCTAACTCTACTGCCAAGTTTCAAGTTTTAACAGGATTGGTTAAATATTGTTGGAGATTTGAGCAGCCTAGTGTGAGTTCAGTAGATGGGTGACCGTTACCTCGATAACTTTCGAACGAAGGGAGATAGGGACTTGAAATTTTCAGGGTAGGTTGCGTATCCGAATGGGAGTGTTGAGTTCGTTTTTGGGCATGATCGGTCTAATGGTTTCCGAGTTATACCCACCTGAAATATTTTGTTCCTTCATAACTCAAAAAATAAATATTCGATCGAATTGAAGCTTGGTAACTAGTAGTAGAAAATCAACATAAAGACGTGTCCAGAATTTTGTAAGAACCGTACCCCGAGAAAATTTTAAAAAAATGACGTAAAAAAAAATTTTAAAAACCGCACGCCTAGAAAATTTCAAAAACATCACAAAAAAAAAATTGGTTCAAGCATTGGCGTGAAGTCAGAAGCTTTTGCGCGTATGTTCTATTGTACATTCTTCTGTATTGGACACCCTTAATCGAATTTACCATGGTAAAATATGTTGTCCAT
Source organism: Halyzia sedecimguttata (assembly GCA_937662695.2). NCBI lineage: Eukaryota > Metazoa > Arthropoda > Insecta > Coleoptera > Coccinellidae > Halyzia > Halyzia sedecimguttata. Next base: position 97,375,288 of record OW569412.2, on the reverse strand, counting down.
TCTCCTGTATTGGACACTTAATTCGAATTTACCATGGTAAATGAATGAAATATCTTAGCAGTGTCTAAGCTCTTTTCCCATATTTCCAGATCATTCGTACTTTGAAACTATTGAAAATATTTGGAGACCATCTAACAAAATCACAAAAATGCGACTGTTATATGAATTGTTGCACTTGTATTTGGTTGTAACAACTGTGTGTTTTTTAAAAGTAGGTTATCATTCCAGCATGTGCTATTAGACATGAACTCTTCATTCGAAAATATTCATGAATGTCTTGTACTTTGTGGTATATAATAAACCAAATAAGTTGCAATATCCATACATAAGATTGGAGGAACACCATCAATTGAATTATCCACTATCCAGATCAGAAACATTCGATGTGAAAGGATCTAAGCCGTTAATTAATCCCAACTTTATTATATATCTGTAATAAAATGAAATGTAAACACATGATTAAGGTGCTTTTGTTCGAGCCTTCCGTTCAGCTAAGTATCTGTTGTTCAACAATAGACTTTTCATATTTCCATTCTCCATTTCAACATACTTTAAACAGCAGAAAAGCTCCTGAAAAAGTCAATAAACACTAAAAAATAGCCACGAACACAACACGTTACTTGTTTGTGTGCCAACAACCGCCATATTGGGTCACGTGGTTTGGATTGCCTAATAGACCACATTAGTTAGGTATATTTCCGAAATAATTAATGAATATGAAAGTGTTGAGCAAATTCGATTGACGTATGCATGTCTTATCTCATTCGAAAACAGTCAAAAATAATAACATATCCCTAAATCGGCCATGTAATGACGCATAACAGAAGTCTCATCTACGACATACGGAAATGTTTCGAACTACACTGGTTTCAATTTTGATTTAAGGATAAATAGAAGTAGATTTTGCTGTGGAAAGAATAGGAAAACATGCACTAATGATGAAGGTACCCAATATTTGATGTCTCTATAGTAACATTATCTTTTAAATAGGGTGGTTTCATCTCAAAGTTTAACCTCCTTAAGACTCACATGTTAAAAAATTTGAATATGGATCTCCCGCCAAGAGAATGATTCTAACCTAACTTATGCGGTCTAAGAAGTTCAGTCAGACTAGCTGGGAGCTAAACAATATATCAATACTTCCTGGGAGATACGATAAAACTGGGATTTTGGTTTTTGGCGCTCTAGTTCCTCGGAACTGAGTGCTTATCAATTTGCCCAAATGTCTGTAATTTTCGAATTTTTCGATGAAAATGGTTCGACTCACTGATCAAGAATCCGTGGTCGAAATTCATTCTGTCTGGCCGGTCCGGCCGTAGGCACGATAACTCTCGAACGGAATGAGCTAGACAGTTGAAATTTTCAGAGTAGGTTTGGGGGATAAATATCTCGGCTAAGTTCGTTATTGGGCAAAATCGGACAGATGGTTTCGGAGTAACAAAAAAAAAATTTTTTTTTACAAAGCAAATTCCAAATTAAATTTTTTTCAATAAGCTGTTTTACCATAAGAATCCAATGATATCATTTTTAACTCTAACAAGCTAATACTTTCGGAGATATGATTTTTCAAAATTTCAATAATAAATCGTATTTCAACGTTGTCACAGAATGATATTATTCTATGTATGAATTGTCATAATGTGAAATGATGTTCCTGAGACAGGACTATATATTAGTCTTCTGTGCATGACATTATCTAATCAATCGAAGAATTGTGAGCGAAGTGAGAAAAATCTCAGCTGTTTGCTCCGAAATTAGGTTTTCTCAGAAAATTCTTACATTTCGGAACGGAACATGAAGTAAGAGATCTGAGAGTAGTGAGACTGCTTTTCATCCATAGACATAGATATAACTCTCGAACGGAATGAGGCAGGTAGTTGAAATTTTCAGAGTAGTTTAGGGAGATGAATATCTCGGTTAAGTTCGTTATTGGGCAAAATTGGCCAGATTTAATTTGATTTCTTCCATGGTGCAGTTCTCATTCTCATGATTGCTCATTTAATCTTGATAAATAATTTATTTATTTGAATTGAATTTCCTTTATGATGCAGTTCTATCATATGAATACATTGATATAATTCCCAACTCTGAGAAACCAATACTTTCGGAGATATAATTTGTCTGTTTGAACTAGAGCGCCAGAAAGCTCCTGTCCACAGGGCTTGTTTAGGAACGATGTCAATTTATGAAACTTGCTTATGTCCAGGTTTTTTAAAAGTTTGAATAGTTGTTCATTTGATTACAAAGAACACTTAGCTCGGGGTTCCTACAAAAATGCTCCAAATTAGTAACCATTTCGTCCAGGAATAGCTGTAGGTGCTTCTCCAAATATAGCTCAGGGTTCCTCTAGATGCGGTATGGAAAGTCTTCCAAATAGAAGTTCAGGATCTCTCCAGATAAGGTATATAAATGTAGGGATCAGTCCCAGTTCAAAGCGCCGAAATGTTCAAAAGGATTAATAATTGGATTCCAATCCGAAACAAATGTAACCTATGTAAGGTAGAGTTTCGCTCCAAGCCAGAAATTACAATAATGAAACCAGTGTTAAACATAATACTGTAGGAATTATAATACAGGGTCTTTATAAATCATTGCAACATTGCTGTTGGCTTTGAAATATTCTTATTTTGGCACTTCATATATACAGGGTGAGTCTTTGACCACTGCATTAATTTTAACCAAATATTCCTCTCATCAAATGAAACACTTTTTTCATTCAACATTTTTCCAAATTCAGCTCAGGTAAAAAGATACAGGCTGTTGAAATTTAAAAAAAAAATCAGTTTTTATTTTGTAGCTTTGACATCCTTTTTTCGAATAAAATGGATGTCGGCGTAAAGTTTCCTATAACTATGATACATATTTTCCAAATATTAGTTATTTTCTACTTCTACTGGTTTTCTAGTTATGGACTCGTGGATTCATAAAACTAAACGAAATTAGCATAAAGAAAGCATATAAAGTTTTTCTTGAGTCATTTCAAGAATATTCCATCGTTTTAGAACATTATATTATTCTTCATCATTTCTCCTTGAACGCACTGTTTTCGAGATATTCTTCATTGAATGTTTTAAAATGGAAAACTCCAGAAATTTCACTACTTTTATGGATCCGTCGCTCAGCGTTGGAGTCCCGAATAAAGCTGTAAACAACGTTACCATGCCTTATTTTCGTCCGCCAACAATGCCATAGATAATTTATATGCGGGAGTGTATTAGCACATTGTGAATTCTTTAAACGCTTGTAACTTTTTACCTGAGTCGAATCTGGAAAAATGGTAAATGAAAAAAGTGTTTCATTTGATGAGAGGAATCTTTGGTTAAAATTAATGCAGTGGTCAAAGACTTACCCTGTATACTATTCATATTCACGTTTCAATCCACATAATTTATTGTCTGACAATACAATTATCAAGGGTGACAATTTCAAAGGCCTGTAAAATAGTCAAGATCCCCAGCAAAGAGCAGCAAAGAATTATTCAAAGTTAACTGGGATGTGACCAAAATTTATCGAATTATCGTCGTTCACAAGAACTAGGCATTTCCCAGACGTCTTTGTGGTGAATTTTAGGAAAATACCTTGGTTTACATCCATATAAAATTGTTTCAACCCAAGAACTCAAACCAACTGATCATTTGAAGCGTCGTATATTCAGTAATTGATGATTTGAAAAAATTGGAAATGATGCAGATTTTCATAAGAAAATCATTCTCAACTTTGAGGCTCATTTCTGGTTAAACGGTTATGATAATAAGTAGAAGTGGCGTATTTGGATTGATGATAAACCTGAAGAATATCAAGAACTACTGATTCGATTTTAAGCAATGTGAATTTTGAGATATAATGAGCCGGGAAATACAAGTCCAAGAAATCATAAAATTACTACTGACACCATGAGAATCGATATTGTATATTGTATTATTATAACGATCCTCCTAGGTCTTCCCCAAGGGGACTTACCAGTAGAAAACTCGTGGTGGTATTTTGAGCGACTTATTTCGCTGAGATCAGAATACGAAATCATTAAAGGATACTGTGGGAGGTATACTCATTATTAAAATGTTTCTTTCTGGGGTTTATCTCCCAAACTCTGAAAAATATCTATAAAATAGAAATTAATCATTTTGTGATTTGCTTCTGCGTAATACACACAAGGTATTTGTCAGAAGCAATCGCTTGAACAATGTTGCCTAACAAGCAACAACGAAACAACATCAACGAAAAAACAACTATATCGTAACGTTTCGGAGTCCATATCAGACTCCTTCGTCAGAGGCTTAACAAAGAGCTTTAGAATTATTTTATTGATGGTTATTCTAAAATTCGAGAATTGAGAGAGAAAACCCAGAAAGAATCCTTTTAATAATCAGAATACGAACTGGCTAGGTTGTATCGAGAGAGGTACTGTCACCCCTTGGGCTATGTGGTTCCTTAGGAGTAGGGGGCCTTCGAAATCTTCTTCTTATTAGACCGGCTTAAGTCTGGCATAATCAATCTCTATGCGCAGAGTCAGCAAGATAAGGTTAGAACATAGGCCCAATCGGGCAAAACTATTCCACGGATCATACAATTGCATTGTCGCAAATAAATATAATTATAATTTAAAAGAAAAGAAAAACTATATACACATATATACAAAATGGGAACAGAACAATAATCATTTGAGACTATTCTAGACTCAAAGTGCAGATGGAATTATAACTCATACGAAATTATATCACATCCACATGAATTGCTCTAACAAGCACTGATACAATATATTTAATTTGAAAACCAGATCATTGCATAACAATTTTCCTAAAAACTTATGGCATCGATGTCATTTCATACTATGAGCATTGTATAGTTATGCAAATTTCCGAAACTTTCGTATGAACGGATAAAATGAATGGAATGCACTCTTTCATTAAAATCCGGTTCATGAAATAGGTTGTGTCTTTATGCGATGCGTTTCAATGTAATGGTTTAACTAGTGTTATATTGTCGGCATTGTTTTTCGACAATACTTGCGAAATTTATGGTACGAACGGTTGTTTTCATAATATTCGGCCTAGCACTCGTTGCGGAATTGAAATGTGAAAATATCCCACGTACGAGGGTTGGATTTTCCTGTTCTGCCTATTTGCCCGTTATATTTCGGCGATGTGAAGGGTGTTTTTCAAGAGCTTCAGACCTTCAAATTGAAATGAAACATCAAACATTTGAGGAATGTTTTTTAAATGAATTCCATGCCATTTGTGGTTTGAAAGGGTTTTCTAGCATGTGACCAACATTACTAATCGTTACATAGCTCATCCGATCTATCCAATTTTTGACCAAATTTTCCAACAACTATGGCCTTATTTCATCAATGGAAAATTGAAATGATCTTAAAAAGCATCTTCTTTTGTCTATTCACGTCTCACACATACTCGCGAAATACAGCATAAAAATTCAAGCCGTCTTTTTGCGCGTATGTTCTGAGGAACATCGCGTTATAATTTTGCCCAAATGTCTGTAATTTACGAATTTTTTGCCGAAAATAGTCTCAAAACGATTTGGTTCGACTCCCTGATGAAGAATACGAGGTCAAATTTGATTCTGACCGACCGTCCGGCCGTTGCCACGTTAACTTGAGAACGGAAACAGATAGCACCTTTAAATTTTTAGGGTAGCCCCAATACGATGGACAAGTTCATTAACGGGTATAATCAGCCCAATGGTTTTCCAGTAATAAATTTGTTTTCATCCAATACAAATCCCATCAAATTGAAACTTAGTGAGTAGTTGTAGAATATAAACCTGAGTCCATTTGTGAAATTTTGTGGAAATCGTATAACTAGAAAATTATAAAAAAATATTATTTATGTAACGATACCCTGAGAACGGAAAGAGATAGTGACTTGACATTTTCAGGTTAGGTTGTACATCAGAATGTGACATATGAGTTTGCTTATAGGCATAATCGGCCGAACGGTTTTGGAGTTATACGCTTCTGAAATTTGGTTGTTATTTCCTCAATGAGTTATCAGTTGTAGAATACCAACGAAAAAATTCTTGCGATATTTCGTGAAGATCGAATCACTAGAAAACTTGAAAAATCATTGAAAAAATCATTTATATCAGAAACTATTAGTCCAAGATCGCAGAAATTTTGCGAAAGCCTTCAGAACTTAATTATACTGCCAAGTTCCGAGTCTGAACACGATCAGATCTATATTGTTTCGGAGTTATACCCACCCTGAATATTATTTACTCGATAACTCAAAAAGTATAGACTCGATCGAATTGAAGCTTGGTAACTAGTTGTTGAATATAAACATAAGGACGTCGGTTAAATTTAAAAAGATTCATAGAAAATTTAAAAAAAAATTAGGAAAAAAATATTGGTTCACTGACGTGAAGTCATGAGCTTTCGCGCAATTTTTTTAGCCGAATACTGGATTTCAACTCAGTCGGATCTATGTTTTTGAAGTTACTGACAAAATAAAATTTAGCTTGAAGGTTTGTGTGGAATGGTAGCAAAAACTGACAGATAGTTTCTGAAATATAAAAGTTTTGAAGAAACATATTAATTTTTTCTGAAGAAATACTTTCATTTTTTGCCTAAGTGATGCATCTCGGTATTCTACAACTTATTACCAATTTTCATTTCAATCGGATCCATATTTTTTCAGTTATTGTGCAAATAACAAAATTTCAGATGGGTGTAGATCTGAAACAGTTTGGCTGAGTAAGCCCATTAACGACCTATTTAAAACTGGTTACATATTATTATACACCTAGTTTTTTGCAAAGAATATTCCTTGATTTATTAAATAGATTTGAAATTCCAAAAAGGAGTCACAAACATTATGAATAGCCCTAAAACCATCCTGAAATCTATATATGGGACAATTATTAACTCAATGATCTCCTTAATTTGGCTCCCCGCATTCACAACTAGAGCTCTCAACTGAGTTCCATCTGAAAAGCATGCTGTTGCAACGAACAAGACCCGTTCTTGAATGATTCCGAATGGACCTAATGTTCCTTGGATGATCAAAACCTGGAACTCTATTTGAAGGATCCGAAATTAAATCTTTGTTGAATAAATCGCAAGAAATTCATTCAGACCCTCAAACTTCCTTGTCGCTTTTATTCGTATTTGGAGAACAGAACATAAAGGATTACGTGACATCTTATTGCCTAGAATAATAGGAGAGAATCGGAAAAGAATTCGGAAAAGAATGAAATTCATTCGAAAAATATAAAACAGCAGTCTCCATGTGAATACGGAACAATGTTTAAAAGAACTGGTAGTCAATGTATAGGTGTAGATCTAATAGTTCCAGTGATGATCCTCATAGATGAATTCAGCTGTGCATCAATTTTTTGCGCATGAACACTGTTAAACCAGACGGGCTACAATATTCAGCGGCAGAAAAAACCAAGACTAAGCTGCATCAGCACCCCAGGAAGTACCAGCTAATTTTTGCAGAATATTATTCTATTCTATTCGGACTTACCCGTTAAACTTTTCCACTTATTATTCTATGTGTTCAACTTCCGACGCAATTCATCCAAATGAGCTTCAAAATTCAAAGAGAAATCAGAAGTTTCAAATCAAGTAGGTATTTAGTATTAAAATTATGTGCCAAGAAAGAATCACCGAAAGCAACACTCAATGTTCTATATTTTTGACGATTGTTCAAATGAAAGCAAGAAACCTCAGTTTTATTTGGTTTCGGACACAGACGCCACTCAAATAGGTAATTTTTCAGAATTTCTAAATCTGCAGATAGAATATTTTCTATACTTTGGAAATCAGAATGACGAAATGCAATGGCAATGTCATCAGCGTATGTGAATTTATGAAGTAGCAGGAATATCGAACAGATATAAATTGAAAAGGAGAGGTGCTAAAGCTGAACCTTGTGGGAGACCATTATTCAAAGTTTTGAAATTACTACTATTATATATATATATATATATATTTCTATCTGTCAACATATTTTCGGGAAGACGAACCATTTTTCCCCACTTTAAATGGTTATAAAGTTTGAAAATCATTGAATTAAGTTGATACCTGATGTATTTTTTCACATGTCAAAGGTAAAAAGACGACTTGAAGGTTGATGCAGTATTTTGTGAGGGTTTGTGAGGCGTGAATATGAGCGAAAAAGCCCCTGATTCCACCTCAGTGCTTTTCACGAATTGTCATCCCTAATTACTTGGAACACATAACTTATCATTTTTCTAAATTGGTTTCTCTTCAACATTTTCCTGATTAACTCTGGATCATATCCATTTTTACCTTCACCTTCTAAAGTTACTGAGAACGAATCAACCCTCACCAAAACATAACATCGAACAGAATTACCTCCTGACTATATTTCATTGGGAGCAATCGATCCCAGTTCCCACCTGATATCCAAACTGAGAATCTCCTCATTTTTTCATTCTTAGTCTTGCGGCTCATCTTGCAACACTTCAATCACTCGCCTTCCATTCCGTAAATGGATACATTGTTCCAGTAATAGCCCTTGAAGTCACGACTAAGTGTAATTGGAATGATGTCATTTTTCTTCCACTTATAATACTATGGGAGCCAGGAACTGGCAACCAACCCCTCGCAGATGCTATTTGTTTTTATGATAGTTCCTAGAATTTCAGCACATTCAACGTTGGGATTTCGCACAGCGGGGCCTCAGAATGCCAGTAGCGTAACAACATCCGAAGATTATCAGCTCCGAGCACACATTAGGATTTCTCGGGGTAAACAAAGAAGTAGTCTACATTCGGAAATATTCTTGGGTTAGGATTTTAGCCTGCTTGTTATGCTGGTAGTTTCAGATAACACGCAAATATTCCCTATCGTCTGAATCACGATGGTGATAATAACACCCTACATACACCTTCAATATCTTTGCGGTTTTATTATTATTAGGTAATTTTTACAGATCTCTTTGATGTTCTGAACTTGTATATGTGGAGATGAAGCGTATATTGGAATATGAATAGCTCAGCTAGGGGCTACTGCCTCCGTAACGACAACATTTTAATGGAATGTGTGTCCGTATAAGTTCCAATCCGCATTTGGTTTAGTGCCTTGACAGTCTAAGCAATGGCATATTTAGATAGGGGAGTTGCTGTCATGTCTTAACCCTAATGTATTCATGTACCTACTCGAATTTGTTTGGATTTCTAAGGCGACGTCAAAAGAACCTCGTTTTCTCTTCGGTAGGTGGAGTTGTTCAGATCAGAATTTATCCAATCGTTTTTGCAAATATTTCTAAATTTTGTGATTTTAATCTTCTGGAAATTTTAAAGGCCGTATATATATATTCTTTTGAACTTGAGCATTACAATTTGTTTTTTATCTAACAATAAAGCATGTGTATGAAAAAAGTGTTAGCAGAGATTAGTGTAACGGGGTACCATATAATTTGATATATGATACTAGAGCTTAGGGAAAAAACCTCAGCAAAAAAACCCTATCTCCTCGTTAGTGTTGTGATTTATGAAAATTGAAATTGTTAACAAAATATGCTGAAATATTAAATATTGAAGGGCATCCTTTTCTTCATTATCGCTTCTTCCTTCAACAAGCAGAGAAGTTTCTCCAAGGTACCCGAAACCCAATCTGGAAGAGGAAAAGGCAAAGGAAGAAAACGAACAAATTAAAAATGGAATATTCTATATTTTATTAAATAGATTTGAAACTCGCTACCCATTCTAAAAAAGATTCAGAATAGTATATACTAATACAAGTTGCAGAATGGGCTCCTATTGAAACACGAATGAGAAATTCGTTAACGAGCGACGAAGGAGCGAGTTTTCGAACGCATGAGTGTTGGAATTGCCTTCTGCAACGAGTATTAGACGATATTTTCTCTATTTCAGGCAAGTTTTGCAAAATACTGTTGCAGTTTAATGAAAAATTTGGATTATACATCCTAGTGACTTTTGTATTCTATCTTGGTAGTTGGTGTGACTGTTACGAAAGTTGACAGATTACGGAATTTGAATTTGAAACGTACGTAGGGCATGAAGATCAGATTTAAAATAGTTTGCTAATAGCATGAATGATTCAAAATTAGCAAGAAGGAAATCTCTTTTACCATATTTTTTAATGAAAATAAAGCTTTTCCTCGACAATTATTTCACTATATCCAGATTATATTGTATTGTCAATTGACGTGTGTTGAAATTTGATAGGATCGAATGTCAGTGCTGACTACCACAAAACGAAAAATATAACTAGAAACAATGCGGGAATGAGTTCATTCCAGCACTGTTTTCAGTGCTGGAATGGACTCATTACGATACTGAAATAGAGAAACATTATAAATAGCCCTAAAACCATCTTTGAATCTATATATGCGACAATTATTAACTAAATGATCTATGGTTTCAACTGCTTCCCCGCATTCACAACTAGGGCTCTCAACTGAGTTCCACCTGAAAAGCATGCTGTTTTCAACGACCATGACCGGTTCTTAGACGATTCAGAATAGACCATATTCTCCTTGGAAGATCAAACCCCGGAACTCTATTTGAAGGATCAGAAATAAAATCTTCGGGAGAAACTTCTCTGCTTGTTGAAGGAAGAAGCGATAATGAAGAAAATGATACCCTTCAATATTTAATATTTCAGCATATTTTGTTAACAATTTAAATTTTCATAAATCACAACACTAATGGGGAGATAGGGTTTTTTTGCTGAGGTTTTTTCCCTAAGCTCTAGTATCATATATCAAATTAAATGGTACCCCGTTACACTAACCTCTGCTAACACTTTTTTCATACCCATGCTTTATTGTTAGATAAAAAACAAATTGTAATGCTCAAGTTCAAAAGAATATATATATACGGCCTTTGAAATTTCCAGAAGATTAAAATCACAAAATTTAGAAATATTTGCAAAAACGATTGGATAAATTCTGATCTGAACGACCCCACTTACCGAAGAGAAAACGAGGTTCTTTTGACATCGCCTTAGAAATCCAAACAAATTCGAGTAAAGGTACGTGATCACATTGGGGTTAAGACATGACAGCAACTACCCTATCTAAATATGCCATTGCTTAGACTGTCAAGGCACTAAACCAAATGCGGATTGGAACGTATACGGACACACATTCCATTAACATGTTGTCGTTACAGAGGCAGTAGCCCCTAGCTGAGCTATTCAAATTCCAATATACGCTTAATCTCTACATATACAAGTTCAGAACATCAAAGAGATTTGTAAAAATCACCTAAGAATAATAAAACCGCAAAGATATTGAAGGTGTGTTTAGGGTATTATTATCACTATCGTGATTCAGACGATAGGGAATATTTGCTTGTTTTCTGAAACTACCAGCATAACAAGCAGGCCAAAATCCTAGCCCAAAAATATTTCTGAATGTAGACTACTTCTTTGTTTACCCCGGCTTTACCCCAGGAACTCCTAATGTGTGCTCGGGCTGAATTCGAATTATAAGTACCTTATGACGGTATTTGAATAATGGTCTCCCACAAGGTTCAGTTTAAGCACCTCTTCTTTTCGATTTATATATGTGTGATATTCCTGCTACTTCGCCTGAGAAATTTATATACGCTGATGACATTGCCCTTGCATTTCGTCATTCTGATTTCCAAAGTATAGAAAATAATCTATCTGCAGATTTAGATATTCTGAAACAGTACCTATTTCAGTGGCGTTTGTGTCCCAATCTGAATAAAACTGAGGTTTCTTGCTTTCATTTGAACAATCACCAAAAATATAGAACATTGAGTGTAACTTTCGGTGATTCTTTTTGAGACATAATTTGTATCCTTAATATCTAGGGGTGAAACTAGATTCATCTTTGAATTTCAAAGCTCATTTGGATGACTTGCGTCTGAATTTGAAAACGAGAAATAATATTCTGCAGTAATTAGCTGGTACTTCATGGGGTGCTGATGCAGCTACTCTTCGAACGGCAGCCTTAGCCTTGGTTTTTTCTGCCGCTGAATATTGTTGCCCCGTCTGGTTTAATAGTGCTCATACTCAAAAAATTGATGCACAGTTGAATTCATCTATGCGAATCATCACTGGAACTATTAGATCTACACCTATTCATTGGTTGCCAGTTCTTTCAAACATTGTCCCGCCCCATATTCGCAGGCAGACTTCTGTTTCAAATTCTTGGAATAAATTTCATTCTTTTATGAATTCATTTCCGATCATCTCCTACATTCCAGACAATAAGATTCCCAGATTGAAGTCACGAAACCCTTTATGGTCCAACTGTTTTCTTAATTAGAATAAAAGTGACAAGGAAGGCGGCTGAATGGATTTCTTGCAATTTATTCAACAAAGATTTAATTTCTGATCCTTCAAATAGAGTTCCGAGGTTTGATCTTCCAAGGAGAATATGGTCTACTCTGAATCGTCTAAGAACCGGTCATGGTCGTTGCAACATCATGCTTTTCAGGTGGAACTCAGTTGAGAGCCCTAGTTGTGAATGCGGGGAAGCAGAGGAAACCATAGATCATTTAGTTAATAATTGTCGCATATATAGATTCCAAGATGGTTTTAGGGCTATTCATAATGTTTCTGAAGCTTTTTTAGAATGGGTAGCGAGTTTCAAATCTATTTAATAAAATATAGAATATTCCATTTTTAATTTGTTCGTTTTCTTCCTTTGTCTTTTCCTTTTCCACTTTGGGTCTCGGGTACCTTCCGCAAATATTCCCTATCGTCTGAATCACGATAGTGATAATAATACCCTACATACACCTTCAATATCTTTGCGGTTTTATTATTCTTAGGTGATTTTTACAGATCTCTTTGATGTTCTGAACTTGTATATGTGGAGATGAAGCGTATATTGGAATTTGAATAGCACGGCTAGGGGTTACTGCCTCTGTAACGACAACATTTCAGTGGAATGTGTGTCCGTACAAGTTCCCATCCGGCTCAGTTTAGTGCCTTGACAATCTAACGAATGTGATATTTAGATAGGGGAGTTGCTGTCATGTCTTAAACCCTAATGTGTTCACGTATTCGAATTTGTTTGGATTTCTCTGACGACGTCAAAAGAACCTCATTTTCTTTTCGCTAGGTGGAGTCGTTCAGATCAGACTTTATCCAACCGTTTTTGAAAATAACGGGTGGGCCATCTGTTGGTACGTATTTGAATTTCGTCGTATGACAACGGCAAACGAGCTACAGACCCGAAATTTTTACAGTTCATTAGCCATACCGTCCGCGGCACAAAACAACATGTTTTCTCTTGAAGAGCGTTTTGAAATTTCATAAACTTATTTTCAAAGTCAGTGCTGTGTCGCCGAAACTGTCCGAATTTTGAAAAGAAATATGGGTCGTGATAAAGCACCCACCGAAGGCGCTATACGCAAATTGGTGAAGAAAGTTCGTGAGAAAGGGATGTTAGTGGATGACAGAAGTGGTCCCAGAGCTCGGACAGTGCGCACACCCGAGAATATTGAGGCTGTGGCCCAAAGTGTGAGACAGAATCTGACGACCTCAGCTCGACGCCGATCGCAGCAACTGAACATTAGTCGCACCAGCCTGAGGAGAATACTGCACAGAGACCTCGGATTATTCGCCTACAAGATCCAGATGACTCAGGAGTTGAAAGCAAATGACCATCCGCTTCGATATCAGTTCGCTGTGTGGGCCGTAGACCAGCTCAATAATGACGTCGATTTTGGTCGAAAAATCATCTTTTCGGGCGAAGCGCATTCCCATCTCGGCGGATATGGAACACGGAAAAATGCCGGATTTGGGGTTCGGAACAGCTGCACGCAATCGTAGAGCGACCAATGCATTCTCCAAGAGTCACAGTTTGTTGTGGATTTTGGAGTGGTGGCATAATTGGCCCATTTTTCTTCGAAAATGATGCTGGCAACTCCGTTACCGTCAATGGCGAACGCTACAGAGCCATGTTGACCAACTTTTTATGGCCTAAATTCGACGCTCTGAATGTGGACGACCTTTGGTTTCAACAAGATGGCGCCACATGCCATACAAGCCGACTTACGATCGACCTTCTGCGCACCAAGTTTAACAACCGCATAATCAGCCGTTCAGGAGATGTCAATTGGCTTGCGCGTAGCTGCGATTTGACACCGCTGGACTTCTTCCTGTGGGGTGCCGTTAAATACCGATGTTATGCGGATAATCCAGAGACAATTCCAGCTTTGAAAAACGACATTACGACTGTTTTGAGTGAAATTGGCGTCGAGGTAGTTCAAAATGTCATCACTAATTGGGCTGACCGAATGGCATACTGTAAGGCCAGTAGAGGGAGCCACATGAACGAAATCGTTTTTCATTTTTGACGGGGATACTTTTAGCTTTACAACAACCAAAAAACTCATAAAAAATATCTATGCATACTCTTTTGATCGCATTTTTAAAAACGTACCAATAGATGGCCCACCCTGTATTTCTGAATTTTGTAATTTTAATCTTCTTTTAAAGGGCGTAAGGTTCTTATAATTCGAACTCGCGCATTTTAAAAATGACAGCGTACACAGATTTTACGGCAGGTGAATACTAACATAAATATGTTAAATATCTCATGATATGAAATAAATAATATAATCAAAAATTTACTACGGTAAATTTAGTACGGTTCTCACAGAATTTTACACACTTGTTTATGTTGATATTCTACAACTAGTTACCAAGATTCAATTCGATCGACTCTATATTTTTTGAGTTATCGAGGAAATAATATTCCAGGTGGTTATAACTCTGAAACCGTTGGACCGATTATGCCCAAAAACGAACTTGACTCTCCCATTCGGATGCGCAACATACCCTGAAAAGTCCCTATCTCCTTTCGTTCGAAAGTTATCGAGGCAACGGTCACCCATCCAGCTACTGAACTCACACAAGGCTGCTCGGATCTCCAATAATATGGATCCGATCGTGTTGAAACTTGGAACTTGGCAGTAGAATTAGGTTCTGAAGGCTCTTGCAAAATTTCAGCGATGGCGGACGAATAGTTTCTGATATACAGGGTGTCCCAGAAATCAACGATAAGCCGGTAATGGGCGATAGGCCAAGTCATAACAGTTATCAGAAAAATATTAAAAAAAATCTTTGTCATGTACTTTTCAAATTATAGCTATTAGAAAACAAAAGGAAAAACTGACATCCTGTGATGATCTTTTAAGTCCTGTGTCTACAAATATTAATTTTTCGTCAGTCTGTTTTCTGTAATGTAATCATGAATAACCCTTCTGTAAATTACAGTTTAAAATTAAAACATAACTGCCTCAGTTTGAATTAAAATGTTGGATTTTTGCCCAACATTAAATTCAAATTAATTACATAATCCAACTTTAACCGACTGTACTGTAAAAAAAATGTACTACACTATTTTGGCAAGTAACATCAAAAGATGGCGCATTTAGTCTGGATTCCAAAATGGTATGATACTTGCTAGATTACTTCTTAGTTGAGGAAAATGATAATGTTTTCTTAAATGGAACCGGATTTCAGGCCAATTCTGTTTGATTATTGGAAATGGAGCCTAGGCATCTTTAAGTCCACAATTTGCAAGTAAAGTTTGATTTAAACGGTAGACGGAGAGTGACGTTATTTTGCCTAGTAAGAGTGAGACAGATGGTGACGCTAAGTGTGAGCGAGATAGATAGTGACGATACTTTTATGCGAGAGTGAGACGAAATAAAAGGTGCAAGTTTGAAATAAAATTCAGACATTGGATTTTTTCAGTCGACTTTAATTTAATTAGATTTACAAGAAAATACAGCACGTGGAAAATACACATTTGATGAGGGAAGAAAATTCGCAGTACCGGTTCAAGGTAAACATGTGGACGGGAAATTGGGAATGGTAGAATTATAGGTCCATTTGGGCTGCCGGAGAACTTAAATGCCCAGGTTTATTTGGATTTCTTACAGAACCAATTACCAGATTTATTGGAAGAAGTGCCACTGAACATTTACGGCAGCATGTGGTACCAAGAAGATGGCTGCCCAGCGCATTATGCTCGCACAGTACGAGAGTTCCTCGACCGAGAATACCCCGATAGGTGGATTGGGCGAGGTGGTACAATTTCGAGGCCTGCACGTTCACCCGATTCAAACCCCATATATTTCTTTTACTGGGGAACGATAAAGGAAAAAGTGTACTTAAGCCCATTCAAGATTTAGCCGAGCTGCGCCAAAGAATTACAGAAGCTGCTGAATATATTAACACAAGAAGTTACACCTGTCTTAATACACGATCATTTTTGAGAAGACGTAGAGCTTGCATTGCAGCTGAAGGCCAACAATTTGAACATTTGCTGTAATTTCTTGTAAATCCAATTAAATTAAAGTCAACTGAAAAAATCCAATGTCTGAATTTTATTTCGAACTTGCACCTTTTATTTCGTCTCACTGTCGCATAAAAGTAGCGTCACTATCTATCTCGCTCACACTTAGCGTCACCATCTGTCTCACTCTTACTAGGCAAAATAACGTCACTCTCCGTCTACCGTTCAAATCAAACTTTACTTGTAAATTGTGGACTTAAAGATGCCTAGGCTCCATTTCCAATAATTAAACAGAATTGGCCTGAAATCCGGTTCCATTTATAAAAACATTATAATTTTCCTCAACTAAGAAGTAATCTAGCAAGTGTCATACCATTTTGGAATCCAGAATAAATGCGCCATCTTTTGATGTTACTTGCCAAAATAGTGTAGTACATTTTATTTACAGTACAGTCGGTTAAATTCGGATGATGTAATTAATTTGAATTTAATGTTGGGCAAAAATCCAACATTTTATTTAAAACTGAGGCAGTTATGTTTTAATTTTAAACTGTAATTTACAGAAGGGTTATTCATGATTACATTACAGAAAAAAAACTGACGAAAAATTAATATTTGTAGACACAGGACTTGAAAGATCATCACAGGATGTCAGTTTTTCCTTTTTTTTTCTAATACCTATAATTTGAGAAGTACATGGCAAAGATTTTTTTTTATATTTTTCTGATAACTGTTATGACTTGGCCTTTCGCTCGTTACCGGCTTATCGTTGATTTCTGGGACACCCTGTATAGCATTTTTCTCAATGATTTTCAATGATTTTTTTAAATTTTCTCGTATTTTTACGTTGGCATTCTACAACTAATAGCTAAGTTTGAATTAGATTGGTTCTGTATTTTTTGAGTTATTGAGGAAATAACAATCAAATTTCAGATGAGTATAACTCCAAAACCATTTAGTTGATTATGCCTATAGACAAACTCAAATGTCGCATTCAGATGCACAACCTAACTTGGAAATTTCAAGTCGCTACCTCTTTGCGTTCTCAGGATATCGTGACATAAATACTAATTTTCAATAAGTTTTTTTGAATTTTCTAGTGGAACGATTCTAACAAAATTTCTCACATGTCCTTGAGTTTGTATTCTACAACTACTCTCCAAGTTTCAATTCGATTTGTATTGGTAGAAAACAGAACTATTACTCGGAAACCGTTTGGTCGATTATGCCCATTACTGAACTTGTCCGTCGTATTGGAACACGCCAACTAACCAGTAAATTTCAAGCTGCTATCTCTTTCCATTCTCAAGTTATCGTGGCAACGGCTGACCGGACGGACACAATAAAATTTGACCTCGAATTCTTCATCAGGGAGTAGAACCCAATCGTTTGAGACTATTTTCTGCAAAAAATTCGAAAATTACAGACATATGGGCAAAATGATAACGAGATGTTGTGCAGAACATACGCGCCAATAATTGGGAAAGCTCTCTGGACAGGGGCTTTGGCGCTATTATCAAACAAGTAGCCAGTGATTACCTTGATTGTGGATTTAATTCCGTGGTTGCACCAAAAATGATCTGATTATTGACATAGAGTCACAGTGATTTGGCAATTAAGAGCTGTCAAAGCTTTGTGAAACCCACCGTGAGAGTTGGGAATGATATCAATGGATTCTTATGATGAAACTGCATCACAAAAAATTAAATTCAAAACGTAGGTCTATGACTCAACTCATATGGTGGATCTACATACATCAGCAAATTATAATTAGAGCATTCTATGAAATCATAAAATTACGATTAATTATTCAAATTTAGAAAGATCATATCTCCGAAAGTATTGGTTTGTTACAGTTGAGAATGATATCAATGGATTCTTATGATGAAACTGCATCTTGAAAATAATCAATTTTAAATTTGTAACGTAAAAAGAAATTTTTTTTTTTTCGTTACTCTGAAATCTCCAATTAATAATGAATTTAACTAAGATATTTTCCACCCAAACCTACAATAGTTATCGTGATAACTACCAGACAGAATCTATTTTGAGCATGGATTCTTGATCAGTGAGTCAAACCAAACCGTTTGAGACCATTTTTAGCCAAAAATTCCGAAATTACAGACATTTGGGCAAATTGATAAAAACTCTGTTCCGAGGAAGAGTGCTAAAAATTCGAGTAAAGTACTGACGTGAAGTCAGAAGCTTTTGCGTGAACTTTCCATAAATCCTTTAGCGTTAACTCGTGAAAAGATGCATTGGGCGTCAAGTGAATTAAAATTTGCAACGAAAAAAAAATAGTAATATTATTTCACAATAATTGCTAAAATATATACGAGGCAGAACGTGTTGCAATGGTAATAGATTGTAAAATGGGACCGAAGATTTGTGCGGATTTCAGAGGACAAAATTTTGAAGAATTTTTTTTCTAGTGATCCCAACGAAATTTTGCAAAAATTTCCTACTTCTAATTACTGAAATTCAACTGATTCAGTCTTCACTACCTTTTAGTTGGTTTTTCACTATCAATTCCAATCATTCATTGGAATCGAATCATCAAAAATCAGAACAATATAATTTTTCATTTGGATTTTCAATGAAATCTACAAATAATTTCAGAAGATTTTGCGATTATTCACAGCATTCATTTAATATCAGTTCAGTTGACACAAAAACGATGTGAAACGATATAAGAAATGGACATGGATTGAGCCCGAAACCAGAAATATTGAGGATAATTGAATTAATAAAATAACAAGGTGATTTCTGTGATAGAAATAGTCAATCAGTTATATGTCTCTGACTGTTTTCAAATGAATACTAACATTTTTTAGACATTTGAGGCATTTTTATATCAATCGCCTAGGGGTTGTTTTAATTTAGCTCCTAAAATTTCGTCTTTGGAATCTTTGATTTTAAAAACACTGATTCTGATATTAACACTTTATTTACAATATTATAACTCGATGACAAACTTTGCAACTTCGATAGAATTAACTTTCACAAATACTTAAGTTCGACAAGTACCGTAATTTGCTCCAACTCCGTTTAAGTCTCTCGTGTACCAAAAAATCGTCTAAGTATCAGTGATAAAACTCATAATCCGCTAATCACCTAAATTCTACTGAATTCCTGATTAGGAATTCAGTAGAATTTAGGCGACTCCCGATTCTTCACTCCAATACCCTTGATGTCCATAGAGGTACCTGCTTTCATTACCTCCCAACACTTCAATCTCATAGGGTAGTACGCCCAAGGGGGTGTGCAATGATTGGTGATTCCAAGACTGAAAATACCCTGCCATAGACCTAAAGGATTTCAAGGGAACAATCTGACGGTTTAAGGCAATTCCAGGAATATAGCCGTTGTTAACTTTGCACCAAAATTTGTGATATCCCAGACTATCTTCGAGTATTATAAACTCCAGATACATATATTCGGTTAACCCCGAACTCCTTGGATACGCCAGAGTGTCGAGGTTTGGATTGAATACTCCTGTCAGGTGGTATATGTTCTTTGGTAACTGTCTAAGGTTTCTACCTATATACCAATGGGTTTTGAGGCACCCGGGAGTTCAGAGAACATTTAATGTGTGGGTAATGTGTCGTTTGCACCCTCCGAAACTAATCTTAATTCTAACTTTATACAAGTGATCAACAGAGACTGCCTTGTATCAACTGACTGAAGTCATCCAGAGAACTCTGAATAGTAAAGAAATCGCAATGTGTGCATTCCTGGACATATCTGGGGCCTTTGACAACACAACACACGTGTCTGTCAGAGAAGCACTTAAAGGGCGGGGTGTCAACAATACCATAATAAAATGGATGTATGACGTGCTGACAACGAGGACAGCTGAGACATTGGGGGGAAATCAACCCATCTCTGTCAAAGCCACTCGCGGGACACCTCAAGGGGGGGTATTATCTCCCCTCCTATGGAGCCTGGTAGTAGATGAACTACTACACAGGCTAACGGAGCTTGGCTTCGAATGCGTAGGCTATGCTGACGACATAGTTCTAATAGTGAGAGGCAAATTCGAGGGCATCTTATGTGACTTACTACAGGAGGGCCTCAGAATTATTGAGCAGTGGTGCCAGTCGGTGGGGCTGAGTATTAACCCAACCAAGACCACAGTAATTCCATTCACCCGGAAAATAAATCTTCCAGCCATAAAATCCCTCTCCTTAAATGGAGAAGTGATTGACTGGAAGACTGAAGTTAAATATCTGGGAATAACTCTGGATAGAAAGCTTCTGTGGAACAAGCATGTGGATATCACTGCAAGTAAAGCAATAAGAGCTCTGATGGCGTGCAGAAATCTATCCGGTAAGACTTGGGGCTGTAGCCCTAAAATACTGCGATGGATGTACGTCATGATTGTGAGACCAATAATTACCTATGGGGCAGTAGTCTGGCATGCCAAAGCAGATCAGACAACTACTAGGAAAGCGCTTGACAAAGTGCAAAGGCTAGCTTGTGTGTGCATCACGGGAGCTATGAGAACGTGTCCAACCAGGGCACTTGAGATCATCACAGATCTCTCACCTCTGCATCTAGTGATTGAGAGGTTAGCCCATGAGGCCACTCTCAGAATATCTAAGGAAGGTACAGGAACTGAGAGGATTAAATGTCAGAGAGCCTGGACCTCTCTGACTAAGTACATCCCATCAGTGAACCTTCCTAGTGATGCAATGGTCAAAAAAGTAAGCATTGAGAAGAACTTCACCACGATGATAAGTAGAAAGGAAGAATGGGAAAGGGAGTTCACCACCCAGACTTTCAAAGAAAATACCATAAAATGGTACACAGATGGCTCAAAAACCACGACGGGAGCTGGCGCTGGGGTATATGGGACAGGCACCAAGTGCGCACTGTCGGTAGGCTCCCGTTTGAGTATCTTCCAGGCAGAACTACTCGCAATCGAAAGATGTGTAGATATTAACCTAGAAAGAAAATATCAGAAATGCGACATAGCAATCCATTCGGATAGTCAATCTGTTATCAAAGCTCTGAGCTCCCATGCCATCGATTCAAAGTTGATATGGGAGTGCCGAAGAAAACTAAATGAAATTGGCAAGAATAATAAGGTCTTTTTAGTCTGGGTCCCCGGTCACTCGGGAGTCAAGGGGAACGAAGAGGCCGATACACTTGCCAGAAAGGCAGCACGAACTCCTTTTATCGGCCCAGAACCTTTCTGCGGTATAGGAAAATGCACCTACAAGAAAGAGTTTCTGGAGAAGGAGGAAACCAAAAGAGAGACACTCTGGCGGAATCTTCCAGGTTTGGTTCATTCCAAAAAGTTCCTTAGGAACTTTAAAGAAGTGAGATCCAAAAGGTATCTGGATCTCTGCAAGAATAAGTTACACCTGGTCACTGGCTTCCTCACAGGACACTGTCGCCTCAGGAAGCATTTGATGAGAATAGGTTTATCAGATACTGACGAGTGCAGATTCTGTGGGGAGGAGGAAGAAACTCCTCTTCACCTTGTTACAGAATGCCTCGCCATTGCAAGTCAGCGAAAGGAATGCTTTGGACAGGAAACTTGTAGGAGTGAAGACATAATATCCTTGAAGCCTTCCCAGATATTGAGGTTCATTTATACTCTGGAACTGGAGGGCGAGCTGTAGATGGCGTAATGGTGAGAACAGCTCCGTTGGGGGGCACAATAGATCTCAAGGTCGCGGTACAACGTAACCGCCTTATCAATAATAATAATAATAATAATATGTTCTTTGGTAACTGTCTAAGGTTTCTACCTATATACCAATGGGTTTTGAGGCACCCGGGAGTTCAGAGAACATTTAATGTGTGGGTAATGTGTCGTTTGCACCCTCCGAAACTAATCTTAATTCTAACTTTATACAAGTAGAAATTCAAATCCTTACTTAAATCAATGACAATGGATGACCGAAATCTAAATAATTTAATATTTTTATTTCATTTATCCATAAATTGCTGATCCAACATCTGTATTCTGTATCATTAGCGTTGGTTATAAATAAAAACAAATTAATAGAATATTCAGAAGAAATATCTTCATTATATTTCAATATATTATCTGTACTCAATAACTAATTGTATAATATATTTCATGTCTTTCTCGAAACATGTTTACTAAGAAAAACTTTATTTGGTCCTTCATTTGAGTACCTACAACGTTGCACTTACCGTACAGTGGCCATATTGTTTCCGAGTCAATTAGACGACAATCTGATTCGAAGTACTAAAACTCTTCAGGAAGTTTAGAAATTTTTGTTGCTGCTCGATTCCCTAGCTCATCATTTGAGGAATTAATGAACGAAATTATTCATAAAACTCACTAATGTTAAAACAATTTTCATCCTCAAAATCAATTACAGTTCCTCGTGAACGCCTCTGGTAGCAGATATCACCTCTCAAGAACATATTCTCCCTTCTTGCTTCATGTATTTCGCTTATTAATACACTCATTTCATTTATTGTTATGATACCTCCCGTTTTCACAACCAGACAACATGTTCCTTTATTGTGACTTCTCCGATGGAATGAGCCAGCAGTGCAAGGTCTTATGAAGGTATCTAATTACTCCGTATCATAATATCAAATTACCACATCAACGGGGGGTTCATCTACATTTCTAAGAGCTGTTTCGAAATTCAAACTTTTTCATTGTGGTAGTCGGTGAACGTTATTACCAAAATAATGAAAGTTACCGTATTTCGTGAAGTGCATCAAATTTTATGTAGAAACTAGCGGACCGGACGCATATATAACCAGTATGCACCAAGTTTCAGTCAATGGAACAAAATCTAGCAATCTGATTGGTTGTGAACGAAAACGGGAGCATTTTTTTCCATTTTGACCGAAAAGCGGTGCACTTTGTCGCCTTCTCGGCATGCATTACTTCTAGGAATTTGGGAATACAAATTCAAATGGAGATTCTTCATTCAAAACTAATGCAAAAAGGTGATATTAAAATAACTCCGGAATGTTTTGATCTAAACATTTTAAACGAATGGAATTTTCCTTGGAAATGACGAAATTTCCAAAATTTTGTAACTTGATGAAATGAACTGTATTCGACTTCGAAAATCTCCCTGCAGACCAGCTTAAGTAGGGCAAAATATTTATCATTTCCGAGCAAAATCGTAGGAAAAACATAGGAAACAACATAATTATGGATGATTTTCTCCAACCAATATGCAATCCAATCCACCCTTGGATTAATTACGCATTATTTTTGAACGTAGAATCTCCCATTGAAAATCTGTTACATAATTTCGAGGCACCTGTATAATATATGTAGGATATAATATATGTCAGATTTTCAAGTATTTAAAAAACTACACATCTGACTTTTTGCTTGTATGTACTGGGGAACGTCGCGTTATCATTTTGCCCAAATGTCTGTAATTTTCGAATTTTTTGCCGAAAATGGTCTCAAACGCTCGACGGACTGATGAAGAATTCGAGGTCAAATTTGATTCTGTCCGACCGGCCAGCTGTTGGGATCGGAAAGAGATAGCGAATTGAAATTTCCAGGCTCGGTGGCGCATCCCAATACGACGAACAAGTTCGTTAATGGCCATAATCGTCTAATGGTTTCCGAGTTATAATTTTGTTTTCAACCAATATGAATCTGATCAAATTTGAACTTGGTGAGTAGTTGTAGAATACAAACCCAAGGAAGTTTGTGAAATTTTGTGAGAATCGTATTATGTACTAAAAAATTAAAAAAAAATTATTTATGTCACGATAACCTCAGAACGGAAAGAGATAGCAACTTGAAATTTTAAGGTTAGGTTCTGCATCTGAATGCGACTTTTAAGTTTGTACATAGGCATAATCGGCCGAACAGTTTTGGAGTTATACCCATCTGAAATTTTGTTGTTATTTCCTCAATAACTCGAAAAATACAAAAGACATCCAATTCAAACATGATTGTTAGTTGTAGAATGACAACGCAAAAATTCTTGAGAAATTTCGTGAGGATCGTGTCTCTAGAAAATTTAAAAAAAATCATTGAAAATCATTGAAAAAAATTCTATATATCAGAAACTGTTCTTCCGACATCGCTGAAATTTTGCAAGAGCCTTCAGAGCCTAACTCTACTGCGAAGTATCAAGTTTGAACACGATCGGTTCCATTTTGTTAGAGATCCGAGGGGCTTGCAATTGTCAGGGTAGGTTCCGAATGAGAGAGTTAAGATCGTTATCGGGCATAATCGGTCCAACGGTTTCGGAGTTATATCCACCTGGAATATTATTTCCTCGATAACTCAAAAAATATAGACTCCATCGAATTGAAGCTTGGTAACTATAGTGGTAGAATATCGACATAAAGTCATGTGTAAGTTTTTGTGAGAACCGTACCCCTAGAAAATTTTACAAAAATTTCTAAAAACTATTAGTTCAAGCACTGACGTGAATTCAAGAGCTTTCCGAATTTACCATGGTAAATTCAATTAAGAAGAATATACTGCACGTCAGTGCTTAGCCAATTTTTGTTTATATTTAATCTATAACTCAAAATATAGGTACAAATCCGATCCAATTAAAACTCGGTAAATACTTGTAGAATGCTGACGCGCAAATTTTCTCTGAATTTCGTGAATATTTATGTAAAAGATTCAATTTCATGTAAATATTTAATGGGGTTTTGTTTACTCCGTACCACCCTTTTTTCATAAACCCTTGAAATGAGTCTAGGGGTATTTTTCTTCATTTCATCTAGTATCAAATAACTGGTGAATGTACTACTTTCTTGGGGGTCACTTTAGAGAAAAATTGTATACTGACTGATAAAGAAATGCAGCGCTGTCATGTTATCTCGAATAAAGACTAAAGGTGACCTGCTTGCATGGGCAATAGCACCCCATACCATAACGCCTACTTTCCGGTGTAGGTACATGACGCTCAATATCAAACTGAGGTTCACGTCTTTCTCCCCGACGTCGTCTAACTCTTCTTCGGCCATCATGTACACCCAAGGAGAATCGATATTCATCAGAAAAGACGACCTGATGCCATTCCACATTCAACTGTTGACGTTCTCTGCACAACTGTAATCGTTGCCGGCGATGCTCGACCGTCAGAGGTAACTCAAGATTGGGTCGATAATACTGCAGTCCAAAAGACCTTATCCGGCGGTAAACCGTTCGGACACTCATCACTCATCAGCCAAAGATCGAGTTGCCGCAAATCGGTCTCTAATAGACATAAGTCTTAGACGTCGATCTTGAACCTCATTTGTGCCCTTTCGACGTCCGGTGCCTACTCTTCTTCGATTTTGGGCATTATCAAACCACGCTTGACAACATCTCATAACAATATTTGGCTTTCTGTTCGTACGGTTAGTGATTTCTCGAAATGACACCCCGCCTCCCGTAGACCAATAATTCGACCTCTTTCAAATTCCCTTAGCTGGCAATTAATTCCGCGTACACGTGCTCAAGGCATTTTATCAATCACTAAACATCGTCTTTGGATCTCCTCGAACAGCTGGTTTGTTGTAAAATTTTTAAAAAATTTGCAAAAATCGACTACAATATGAATGTAGGTAACAAAAAATGTTTACATGAGAAAACCTTCTCGATTTTTTTCTCCAAATTTTAATCATTTACTCCTTGCTATACTATCTATGTTTTACCAAAAAAAAACTTAAAATTTAAACAGCTCCTTCTGGGTGTCGCAGTTTCTTTGTCAGTTAGTATATTACGGTTTGCGTCATATTTTTGATTGCTCTGTTTGCTATCAAAAATTGCCCACCTATTTCAGAATCAACTTGTAACGAGTGATTTTTTAAGAATTTTCTTTTTGAGAACTCTGTTTTTTACAGCTGACGCTGGATTCGCGCCTTGTGTGATTGTTAAACATGTTCAGTTTGGTCTATAATTTAACTATGAATCGACTTACAATCGAACAACGCTGTCAAATTATTGAATTTTATTATCAAAATTTATGCTCGGGCTCGGTTAAGAAAGTGTATTATGCACTTCTCCCATTTTATGGTCAGTTTGGTCGACCCTCTCAGGCGGCTATTCGGAATCTTGTGACTAAATTTTGCACCAAATTTACATTATTGGATATTAAACCACCAACACTCATACGTAGAGTGCGGACAGAGGAAAATATCGTAGCTGAATCCGCCAGTGTTAGTGATGACCGTGAATTTTCGATTCGTCGTCATTCGCAGCAATTGGGCCTCTGTTACTCCACTAGATGGAAAATTTTGCGGAAGGATTTAGATGTGAAACCTTTTGATATACAGCTGGTGCAAGAATTGAAGCAGCACGACCTACCACAACGGATAACTTTAAATGAATGTGCACTGGCAAAGTTGAGTGAATATCCACTTTTTTATCGCTAAATTATGTCGCCGTCTAGATCGTGTGATTGAACGCATCTAAATTATTTTTTGTGGGGCTATGTTAAGGCTCATGTCTATAGCAAGAAGCCCGCAACGATTGACGTACTGGAAGCAAATATTGAAGAATTTAATCGTGAGATATCGGCCGATATGTTGGAGAGAGCATACCAAAATTGGAACCGGCGTATGGCCATTTGAAGCGCAGCCGCGGCCAACATTTACATGAAATACCGCCGTATTCACAAAGCATTCAATCTCCGTTAAGTCCTAACTGAGGTTCTCAGTTAAGGATAAATAAGAATCGCAACCTCAGTTAACATATGTAACCGTGCTGAAACAGGCCTGTTTTACGTTAATTTTCACTTAAACTGGGGTTGCGATTCTTATTTATCCTTAACTGAGGACCTCAGTTAGGACTTAACGGAGATTGAATGCTTTGTGAATACGGCGGATAATCTTCAAACATTAAATTATATGAATTGTTACAGAAATGAAATACAGATTTCATTCATTTTTCTGAGTTTTATGTGTTTTTTTCTCAAATCAAATCTGAAAGCTCTTAAAAAATCACCCCTTATATAGTTCAGTACAAGGATGGGTGACTGCAATGAATTTGACAAATCAGACGGACCTAAATCAGTACTTTCCCACTTTTTGGCGCTCTAGTTCCTCGGAACTGAGTGCTTATCAATTTGGCCAAATGTCTGTAATTTTCGAATTTTTCGATGAAAATGGTCTTAAACGATTTGGTTCGACTCACTGATCAAGAATCCGTGGTCGAAATTCATTCTGTCCGGCCGGTCCGGCGATAACTCGAACAGAATGAGCTAGACAGTTGAAATTTTCAGAGTAGATTTGGGAGATAAATATCTCGGCTAAGTTCGTTATTGGGCAAAATCGAACAGATGGTTTCGGAGTAACAAAAAAAAAATATTTTTACATAACAAATTCCAAATTAAATTTTTTTCAATAAGCAGTTTTACCATAAGAATCCAATGATATCATTTTTAACTCTAGCAAGCTAATACTTTCGGAGATATGATTTTTCAAAATTTCAATAATAAATCGTATTCCTATACGTTTTCACAGAATTATATAATTATTCTAAGTATGAATTGTCATAATGTCAACTTATTTTCCTGAGACATGACATTGTCTAATTCCTTGCTAATAGTTGGTTCGAGAAACGTCATAAACGGCCGTTCTAGGCAGTTTTCGGGCCTGAAAGTTGACGAAAAGCGAAGATAAGGGTAAAAAACCGTCAAGTCAACCCCCATGTGGCGATTTTATGTCGAAAAGTGAACATTAAGAATATATATCCCAGGTAAGTACCGACGTTTTATTCTAATACATCGACAAGATCGCACTAGGA
This sequence comes from Halyzia sedecimguttata, assembly GCA_937662695.2. Taxonomy (NCBI): domain Eukaryota; kingdom Metazoa; phylum Arthropoda; class Insecta; order Coleoptera; family Coccinellidae; genus Halyzia; species Halyzia sedecimguttata. Next base: position 97,347,322 of record OW569412.2, on the reverse strand, counting down.
GCCCGATAGCCCGGGGATGTAATCCGTCGAGTTTTCGGTTTCGGAACGAGAGAAGGCGGGCTCAAATCCCGGAAAGGGAATTACACTCTTTGGCGCTCTAGTTCCTCGGAACTGAGTGCCTATCAATTTGCCCAAATGTCTGTAATTTTCGATTTTTTGGCTGAAAGATGGTCTCAAACGATTTGGTTCGACTCACTGATCAAGAATCCGAGGTCGAAATCGATTCTGTCCGGCCGGTCCGTCCGGCCGGCCGTAGGCACGATAACTCTCGAACGAAAGGAGTTAGAGGATTGAAATTTGCAAGGTGGGTTTGGAGCATAAATATCGCGGACAAATTCGTTTATGGGCGAAATCCATCAAGCCGATTTTAGTAAAACACATTTTTTATGAATATTTCCGAAACCGATCACTCGATCTATCTGAAATTTAGCATCAAATTGTAGAATCATGACCTTTATACGCATGTGAAGTTTTGTATTGACCAGGTTACCGCAAAGTGTAAAAAAAAAATTTCAAAATTTAAAAAAAAATTTCTACAATAACTCTCGAACGGGATGAGCTAGGCAGTTGAAGTTTTCAGAGTAGGTTAGGGAGATGAATATCTCTGTTAAGTTCGTTATAAGGCCAAATTGGTCAGATGGTTTCAGAGTAACGAAAAAAAAATTTTTTTTTTAGGTAACAGATTTCAAATTCAATTTTTATTCAAGATGCAGTTTCACCATTAAAATCCATCGATATCATTTTCAACTCCAACAAACTAATACTTTTGGAGATATGATTTTTCTACATTTGAATAATGAATCGTACTTCTATGTTTTCACAGAATGCTATAATTATTCTATCTAAGCTTTATTATATGATCTGTGTTCATACTCGTAGATTTCATCCTGTTCTATAAGAGGGAGTCAAATTCAGTTCAGCTTTTTAAATTTGATTTCTTCCATGGTGCAGTTCTCATTCTCAGATTGCTCATTTAATCTTGATAAATAAACTATTATTTGAATTGAATTTCCTTTATGATGCAGTTCTATCATAAGAATACATTGATATAATTCCCAACCCTGAGAAACCAATACTTTCGGAGATATAATTTGTCTGTTGGAACTAGACCGCCAGAAAGCTCCTGTCCACAGGACTTCAATCCAATACTTCAGCAAGATAAAGATGGATTTTTAAACTCTGTCGTTCCTTGCAGTTTAGTTCGCTGTTCGCTTGTGGCCAATCATGATCTTGTATTTTGGGCTTGAACCCATTTTTATTAAAAAAAATTGGCAAAATTCGTAAGCACATTGTAACCATTCGAAATGTGGTCATCCACAAGGGCCTCCCTGTATAAACCACAAGACAATCGTCGTACTCTCCAACACCAGCAAATACACTCCAAGATACACCCCCAAAGGCGACAAATTCCGAATTCAGAAGAGCAATTGCGTGTTCCTCAGCCCATCCCGTAACTCAAATTGCTCCAAGCAAAAAGCTGATTGTCAGTTTTGTCTGTGTTTTTCCGCAAGTAAAATTGCTTGCGACGCAGCAACACAACGTGCAATTATACCCGTCTATCCCTTCGGATGGCGGCATTACATCTTCGAACGCTAACTTTAATGCAAACAGCAGATACGTGGTGGAAACGAGAATAATTTTCTAGAAACGCGTGTATAAACAGGAGTTTGTTTGTTTGACAAGTTGGATCTGAGCTGCGAACGAAAGATCGCATTTCGGGGAGAGAATAATTCCGAAAGTAGGTCCGTATTATCAATTGGGTGAATTATTTGGCGAGTTTGAAATTTAGCTCGATTCGGATAATCGAAGTTCCGGAACCGGATGAAACTTTGATAAGGTGGGGCAGGCCGGAAGCCAGAGATTGAGTAGCTTGATAGTCAGAGTTAATGAAATTTTTTATCGATGCATGTTTATATAATATTTCAATGGATTTTTTAATGGAAATGAACTTTGATTTGAATGCATTATTCGGATTTAGAAAACTTCGTTCTGGTGAAATCTTGTAAAACTTAATTATTTTGTGATTTGCTTCTGCGTATGAAACACAAAATGATCTCCTTATAATCCACAATCGATATATCCATAAATTTATTTTCCTTCTTCTTCTTACGAAAAATGATCTCCTTATAATCCACAATCGCTAAATTCATTTGTTTATTGTCCTTCTTCTTCTTCTTACGACTCATTTAAAATAATCTTACACTCCTAGTCCTTTGTAAACAAATTATATAATTCATTGCTAACACTTTTATAAATTTATTCACTATTTAAATAGATTGGGCAACGGAGAAGAATTGATATCTACTTGTACATTTACAAATAATCTGTATTTTTGCGCGTATGTTCTGGGGAACATACGCGTTATAGTTTTGCCCAAATGTCTGTAACTTTCGAATTTTTTGAAAAAAATGGTCTCAAACGATTAAGTTCGACTCCCCAATGAAGAATTCGAGGTCAAATTTGATTCTGTCCGGCCGGCCGTCCGGCCGGCCGTTGCCACGATAACTTGAGAACGAAAAGAGCTAGCAACTTGAAATTTTCAGGGTAGGTGGCGCATCCCAATACGACGGACAAGTTCGTTAATGGGCATAATCGGCCCAGTGGTTTCCGAGTAATAATTTTGTTTTCAACCAATATGAATCCGATCAAATTGAAACTTGGTGGGTAGTTGTAGAATATGACCCTAAGCACGTTCGTGAAATTTTGTGCGAATCGTATGGCTAGAAAATTTTAAAAAAATTATTAAAAAATATTTTTGTTGTCACGATAACTTGCGAACGGAATGAGATAGCGGCTTGAAATTTTCAGGTTAGGATGTGCACCAGAACGAAACATTTCAGTTCAATTATGAGCATAATCGGTTTAACGGTTTTAGAGTTATAGCAATCTGAAATTGTCTGAAATTTGGTGGTTTTTTGTTCCTCATTAACTCGAAAAATACCGAACCGATGGAATTCAAACATTGTTATTAGTTGTAGAATGCCAACGCAAAAATGTTTGCAAAATTTGGTGATTGTAGCATTTGTAGAAAATTTTTAATAAATCATTAAAAATAAAAAAAAAAAATTCTATATATCAGTAACTATTCGTTTGAAATTCATGAAATTTTGCAAGAGCCTTCATAACCTAACTCTACTGCCAAGTTTCAAGTTTTAATACGATCGGTTAAATATTGTTGGAGATTCGAGCATTCTTGTGCGAGTTGAGTAGTACCGATTTGGTGTAGCGTAAGGCTCCGAAGAAACGATCCCTCGACCCGGACTTTTGCCGTCGGGTCGAAGAAGACGAATCGATTTGTGTTTTTCCCAAATTTCGTTCTTCTAGGTTGAGCCTAAATATACTAATTCAATACAAGTTTCGGAGGTTTTGAGTCCGACGATTTTCCATTCAAAAAGTCAATCCGAGAAACGTCAGAATTAATTCGAGAGACGGGGTCGGAAATTTTCGAAAGCGAAACTGACGATTTAGGCCTTTTTGGGGCGTGAAACTTGAAGAAAATGGCGAAAAGGGCGAAAAACCCTCCTATAAACCGCCACGCGTCGATATACGATCTGGAAATGTGAAAATGAGAAAATTCATGAGAGGTAGGTACCGAAGGCGAGGTGCCTACAAGGATTAGCCTAGAACTCGAAAAGAAAATAATCTCCGCTCGAAGAACGGGGCTCGAGATGGAGGAGAAATATCGAATCATCCGTTTCCTGCTTTTCCTTTACCTAAGGTAAGTCTAAATATACGAAAACGATACAAGTTCTGGAGGTTTTGAGTTGGGGAATTTTTCCTTTGTAAATTCGACCATAGAAACGTCACAAATTATACGTAATGAGAGACGAGGTTTGATATTTTTTTGGACCAAAAGGGCAGTCTTGGACCGTTTTGGGAGCTGAAACTTGAGGATAAGTGAAGATAAGAGTGAAAAATTGGTTCAAGCACTGACGTGAAGTCAGAAGCTTTTGCGCGTATGTTCTATTGTCCATTCTCCTGTATTGGACACTCTTCTTAATCGAATTTATTTAATATAATGGATGAATCACCCTGTACGATAGTGCCCTGCATTTTTTGCGCGTATGTTCTGGGGAACATCGCGTTATAGTTTTGCCCTAATGTCTGTAACTTTCGAATTTTTTGACGAAAATGGTCTCAAACGATTTAGTTGGACTCCCCAATGAAGAATTCGAGGTCAAATTTGATTCTGTCCGGCCGGCCGTCCGGCCGTCCGTTGCCACGATAACTTGAGAACGAAAAGAGCTAGCGACTTGAAATTTTCAGGGTGGGTGGCGCATCCCAATACGACGGACAAGTTCGTTAATGGGCATAATCGGCCCAGTGGTTTCCGAGTAATAATTTTGTTTTCAACCAATATGAATCCGATCAAATTGAAACTTGGTGAGTAGTTGGAGAATATGAACCTAAGCACGTCTGTGAAATTTTATGCGAATCGTATGGCGTATGGTAGAAAATTTTAAAGAAATTATTAAAAAATATTTTTGTTGTCACGATAACTTGAGAACGGAAAGAGATAGCGGCTCGAAGTTTTCACGTTAGGATGTGCACCAGAACGAGACATTTCAGTTTGTTTATGAGCATAATCGGCCAAACGGTTTTAGAGTTATAGCCATCTGAAATTTTCTGGAATTTGGTGGTTTTTTGTTCCTCATTAACTCGACAAATACTGAACCGATTGAATTCAAACATGGTAATTAGTTGTAGAATGCCAACGCGAAAATGTTTGCAAAATTTGGTGCGGATAGCAGTTGTAGAAAATTTTTAATAAATCATTGAAAATAAAAAAAAATATTCTATATATCAGTAACTATTCGTTTGAAATTGCTGAAATTTTGCAAGAGTCTTCATAACCTAACTCTACTACTAAGTTTCAAGTTTTAATACGATCGGTTAAATATTGTTGGAGATTCGAGCATTATTGTGTGAGTTCAGTAGATGGGTGACCGTTGCCTCGATAACTTTCGAACGAAAGCAGATAGGGACTTGCAATTTTCAGGGTAGGTTGCGTATCCGAAAGGGAGAGTTGAGTTCGTTTTCGGGCATAATCGGTCTAACGGTTTCCGAGTTATACCCACCTGGAATATTATTTCCTTGATAACTCAAAAAATAAATATTCGATCGAATTGAAGCTTGGTAACTAGTAGTAGAAAATCAACATAAAGACGTGTTTAAAATTTTGCAAGAACCGCAACCCTAGAAAATTTTAAAAAAATCACGAAAAAAAAAATTGGTTCAAGCACTGACGTGAAGTCAGAAGCTTTTGCGCTTTCCATGGTAAATTCGAATTAAGTGTCCAATACAGGAGAATGGACAACATAATTTACCATGGTAAATTCGATTAAGGGTGTCCAATACAGAAGAATGGACAATAGAACATACGCGCAAAAGCTTCTGACTTCACGTCAGTGCTTGAACCAATTTTTTCTCTATTTATTTCCATCATTTAGTTGCATATTTTAGTTTAATAATTTAGTTGCACACCTGCGTATACATTTTTCGAAAAATTTGAATTAATTTTGTTGTGTTAGTAGCTGTGATGGTGTTCCTTAATTCTTGTTTAAAATTTCTATCTGCTTTTCTTACAAATAGTGTGGAAAATCTGAATGCAATAAATTCATTATGTTGGTTGATGTACATATTCATCGAAAATCCCGAAACACATCGAATCACTTTTACATTAATTGCAAAAATCAAATTAGAAAAATTGGTTCAAGCACTGACGTGAAGTCAGAAGCTTTTGCGCGTATGTTCTATTGTACATTCTTCTGTATTGGACACCTTTAATCGAATTTACCATGGTAAATTATGTTGTCCATTCTTCTGTATTGGACACTCTTAATTCGAATTTACCACGGTAAATTCGAATTAAGTGTCCAATACAGGAGAATGGACAACATAATTTACCATGGTAAATTCGATTAAGGGTGTCCAATACAGAAGAATGGACAATAGAACATACGCGCAAAAGCTTCTGACTTCACGTCAGTGCTTGAACCAATTTTTTTTTCGTGATTTTTTTTAAGTTTTCTAGGGGTACGGTTCTTAAATTTTTTTTTTGCGTCATTTTTTTCGAATTTACTAGGGGTACGGTTCTTACAAAATTTTAAACACATCTTTATGTTGATTTTCTACTACTAGTTACCAAGCACCAATTCGATCGAATATTTATATTTTGAGTTATTAAGGAAATAATATTCCAGGTGGGCATAACTCGGAAACCGTTAGACCGATTATGCCCAAAAACAAACTCAACTCTCCCTTTGGGATACGCAACCTACCCTGAAAATTGCAAGTCCCTATCTCCTTTCGTTCGAAAGTAATCGAGGCAACGGTCACCCATCTACTGAACTCACACAAGAATGCTCGAATCTCCAACAATATTTAACCGATCGTATTAAAACTAGAAACTTGGCAGTAGAGTTAGGTTATGAAGGCTCTTGCAAAATTTCAGCAATTTCAAACGAATAGTTACTGATATATAGAATTTTTTTTTTTTCAATGATTTATTAAAAATTTTCTACAAATGCTATCCTCACCAAATTTTGCAAACATTTTCGCGCTGGCATTCTACATCTAGTAACCATGTTTGAATTCAATCGGTTCAGTATTTTTCGAGTTAATGAGGAACAAAAAACCACCAAATTTCAGAAAATTTCAGATGGCTATAACTCCAAAACCGTTTGGCCGATTATGCTCATAAACAAACTGAAATGTCGCGTTCTGGTGCACATCCTAACCTGAAAACTTCAAGCTGCTATCTCATTCCGTTCTCAAGTTATCGTGACAACAAAAATATTTTTTAATAATTTTTTTAAAATTTTCTAGCCAAACGATTCGCACAAAATTTCACAAACGTGCTTAGGTTCATATTCTTCAACTACGCACCAAGTTTCAATTCGATCGGAGTTATATTGGTTGAAAACAAAATTATTACTCGGAAACCACTGAGCCGATTATGCCCATTAACGAACTTGTCCGTCGAATTGGGATGCGCCACCCACCCTGAAAATTTCAAGTCGCTAGCTCATTTCGTTCTCAAGTTATCGTGGCAACGGCCGGCCGGACGGCCGGACGGACAGAATCAAATTTGACCTCGAATTCTTCATTGGAGAGTCGAACTTAATCGTTTGAGACCATTTTCGTCAAAAAATTCGAAAGTTACTGACATTTGGGCAAAACTATAACGCGATGTTCCCCAGAACATACGCGCAAAAAAATAAATTATTGATTAGCGATATTTGGGACAATATCAGGTACTAAAATGTAGGTAATATAAAATGCAGCAAAAAAATTATGAATGTTAATGAAATAGATGTTCAAAGTGTTCGACGCGAACGCCTTGGCAACATCCTAACCTCAAACACAAATTTCTTCCAACATTATTCAACATCTCATTAGTGATCGACCTAATCGCAAGCGTTATTCGATCTTTTAAGTCATTCAAATCAAGGGGTTAAGTTTTTTACACAATGCTCTTCACATAACTCCATACAAAGAAATCAAATGGGTTAAGATCAGGGGATCGCGCTGGCCATTCGATCGTTCCTCGCCTTCCTATCCACCGACTTGCGTCGAGGTGCTGGCGGACATTGTGTTGGTAATGTGGTGGTGCTCCATCCTGTTGGAACCATATTATATTCCGTGGAACTTGAGGACTTCCTTGATCAGGATATAAATTTGGCAAAGTTGGAACGACTAAGAAGTGCTAAATAATGATCGCCATTGAAATTGACCTCAATGAAAAAGGGGCCTATGATATGGTTTCGAATATTTCCTGCCCAAACATTAACCTTTCGAGGGAATTGCGTGTGTTCCTCTCTCATCCAGTAAGGACTTTCGGTGGGTCAGTAGCTGCAATTTTGACGATTAGCATGACCATTGACAAAAATAATAATATTGTTTTCCAACATGTCCATCATTTGTTCACAAAAATAAGTTCTGCTAACAAAACCGTCTTGCAGGTAGTACCAAGGAGCTTCTGGGTAGGTATAATTTTATAAGGATGTATTTCATTTTCCATTCTTAAAATCAACGACTAATAATATAGGAAAAAATCATTTTTGTTTAACACAGTGATTTTAGAGGAGTCTACGAAATAATTTTGAAAGAAATTACTCTAATATTCTTCTTCAGAAGTACAACCACACCCAGTTCACCCAGGTTCAGTTAATTTAAAATCAAAGACCTATCTTTGCGTTTCTTCGTAATGCCATCGGCATCATTTCTTCGAGATACCACCGGATTAACAGTTGTGCGTACAACAAGTAGGTTCGTAATTTTTTTTATGAAAATCAGTGTCAAAATATGTGTAGTTTTTTTAATTTTTGAAGTTGATTTAAGAAAAGAGAGCAGATATGAGCAAGCAGGGTGGGATATGTTATAGGAAGGGCAAAGCGCCGTCCTGTCCTGCTCCGGACTATGAGATGATATTTCAATTCCACAAATACAATATGCTTTTACGCTCGATTTTCTCTTAATTACTCCCGATGTCGAGATATATCTTGTCTGGATTGCAAACTCTAAAAATTCATACTTTCATATTCGTTAACAATTTAAGAAGATCAGACGAATTGATAATAACAATTTTTCATAGGTATATTTATATTACTTTATCTCAATAAGAATAGGGAAACAAACAGAATGTCAAAATACAATGAAGAATGTTCTCTTTGAAGATAACATATTTCATGAGGATATTAGCCTTCATCTTGATTTCGATATCCAGCTGTACCTCGTATTATTTCAGGAAGTTAATCTGAAAACTGTCCAAAGGATAAGGTTCATCTTTGAGCTTCTTTGTAGTAAATATTTCATCTGTAATTGTAAGGATGTATGTTCGGAAACTGGAAAATCGTCAAATTCTGTCCGGCCGGCCGCCCGGCCATTAACATGAAAGCTTTCGAACGGAATGAGCTAGACAGTTGAAATTTTCAGAGTAGGTTTGGAAGATAAATATCTCGGTTAAGTTCCTTATTGGGCAAAATTGGCCAGGTGGATTCAGAGTGACAAAAAATTTTTTACATTGAAAATTTTAAATTAATTTTTTTTAAGATGCAGTTCCATCATAAGAATCCATTGATATCATTCTTAACTCTAACAAACTGATACTTTCGGAAATATGACTTTTCAAAATTTCAATAATTATTCTCAATTTTATATGATTTCATCCAACATCAGATGCGTCATAGACCTACGTTTTGATTTTAATTATGAAATTTCGCGAAAATTGACGCATAGAAGCCAAATTCGAAAAAATGGGAAAGCCCTGTGGACAGGAGCTTTGGCGCTTTTGTTCAAACTTTGACAAATCATAACTCCGAAAGTATTGGTTTCTCCGAGTCGGGAATGATATCAATGGATTTATATTTAGTTTAATTCATTTTATGATGCAGTTCTATCACAAGAATCCATTGATATCATTCCCAACTCTGAGTGACAAGAAGCTTTCCAAGTTGTATACAAAAGCATTGACTAGGAGGTTCTGGTTCTTCTTTGTGATTTTTTTGATATTCATCAAAGGGTGTTTTTTCAAAAAATGTCTTTTTATGCAGATTTATAATATTATAATTGTTAGAATAATAAATAAATCCCTAACTTGTGAAGTTTTTGCCCAATCACCACTTCGTGATCTATCGTTGTCATACTTCGAGCGATGTAAAAATTTGTTCAGTAGTGTAAAGTGTTGTTAGAGCTTTTGGATATATTTCTTGCCTTAATGTTCCTCAATAAATGCATGTTCTTAGAAGGTTGAACCTGGGTAATCTTTATTGCAGAATATCAGAACATTTCGAAGACCAAGATCGCCAGTTACAGTTGATTAAATTAATTGTAAAAATATATTTTACTACAACCATAGATACTAATAAAACACAAAATAAAGTCTCAGTCAGAATTCGACGCAAATTCACAAAACTAATTGATATCAGTAATAAGAGCGCGTATTATCAGACAAAATGGGGTTAATGCAGTTAAATTTTTGTAATAATTATGACAATTAATTTTTTAATATTTTGTCTAGTTTGAGCAATATATGATTTTTCACACTCAGTACAAATTAGTTTGTATAGAAAGTTTGAAGTTTTATTTTCTTGCATTTTTATTTCAATTTTGAATTTAAAAATTTTAGACTATTATTATTTTCATTTTCGATTATAATAGCTAAAGGTTTCAGTAATTTTTGGAATAATTCATTTATATTGTGAAAGATTTTATTTAAAAAAGTTTTAATGTAACATAGCCACTGTGTATCTGCTCAGATATGGAGAATAGAAGCAAATCCTAACGGGACAAGTTACATTTGCACATAACACCTTCTTCCATGATATAACCGAATATTTTCAGAAAATGTCACTTAACCCCTCCTTCCACTTGCCCCATCAATTATCATTCTCATTGAGTGTTAAATCTAGGAAATTGATTTCCTTTTCCATTTGCGATTGTAAAGTATATTCAAGTATAGGAAGATAATTGTTAAATTCATCGTATTAAATTATTTATTATAAATATTTAAAGAAATTATTATTATTTACTAGTATGATTATATTTGTTCAAATTCATTGTATAAACCAATAGAGCGACCTCAATACGTATTTTTTTTCATCCCGCGGATGTCCTTTAATTTTTTAAATGACAGTGCCCTTTTAAATATCTATTTTTGTAGCTATACAGACAAATAATCTTTTAGGTAAATTCTCAGGAAAAACACATAAATAGCAGAATTTTCCTACGCATTCAGTGCTTTTTCAATTGGATTTGTGGGACTTCCGCCACCATTAGCTCTATCTCTCTAGTGGCTCAGCCAACAAATTATGCTACAATACAAATATGTGGGAGTTATATTTGAACCCTTGTAAATAATAGAGTGAAGATTAGTTAATGGTACAGATGACTTTTACCGACGTTTATACCGATAATTCAGACGTATTTCTGGAATCTGTCCCTGTCTGAAGAACAGGCAACCATCCCCATGACATGTAGCCTACTAAGCCATCTAGAGTCACAGAATACTTTTTGATGAACAGGAAACGACTAAAACCATATTAATGTTAGTTGTTGCCCACATTGTGGAGCAAAACGTACTTTTCTTCGTAGGAGCGCCAATTTCGTGCAATTATAGTACCGTTCCAGAGATCGTTCTCATGGAACCAATGGTCCAGCGAAGTATCACAGGTAGAGGCTCTACTAATTAGCGGAGAACACTAGCGTGCAGTACACCCCTAGAAGAGGGTTTGAAAGGTACCCCGGATTGAGCGGCAGGGAATTTGATCGAAAGAAGTCCAATGGGTGGAGCCGAGCGCTATTGAAGTGAGAACGAGAGAAAGATGGTAGAGACGCTAAGGAAGTTGATTCACTTTTAGACGTGCGAAAAGACTGTTATAGCGCATTCCATTGGTAGAACTCGTGCGCGCTGAGTGCATGAATCGTATTCCATTGGAGTATTTCGTCGAGCATTTTGACGTCTAGTGCAAGATTTATTGCACTCAGTGCAGCACCAGTGCACCACTGGTGTTGCCAATGGAATTCGCCATTAGATGGTAGAGACGTGCAACGTAGGAATATGTAGTATACAGACTAGGAACCTCAGTAATCGACAACTTTTTATGTGTATTTCATTACCACGGTGAAGCTGAAGATTGTAGAATTCTGTAAATAAATCTGTATATTGTATACTCCAATCACATTCATAAAGTCTCCCGGTTGGCCATGAAAATTTTACACATTTCACCATGTATATTTTGAAAATGTTAGGTTATGCTCATTTTCCTGTCAGATAACTATGCAACGTTGTCCTCTCTACATAAAAGTCGTAGTAATTACGTATTTTCACAATCTAAATTTACTTCGGAATAATAATGAATTTGAGAAGATATTATGTGAATTCATCAATAATTCCACAGTCCTGGCGACTGTAGAAGAAAATTTTTCCTCTGTTGTTACTGGAAATATTTCACGTATATAAACTGGTTGGGAGATTCAATTATGCTATTTTCCTGTATGGAAATCAATAATCAAGTGTTGTAATTTTATTGAAAAATAATCGGCCTAACGGTTTCCGAGTTATACCCACCTGGAATATTATTCCCTTGATAACTCAAAAAAAAAAAATTGGTTCAAGCACTGACGTGAAGTCAGAAGCTTTTGCGCGTATGTTCTATTGTCCATTCTTCTGTATTGGACACCCTTAATCGAATTTACCATGGTAAATTATGTTGTCCATTCTCCTGTATTGGACACTTAATTCGAATTTACCATGGTAAATTCGTCAGTGCTTGAACCAATTTTTTTTTTTTGAGTTATCAAGGAAATAATATTCCAGGTGGGTATAACTCGGAAACCGTTAGGCCGATTATGCCCAAAATGGAACTCAACTCTCCCTTTCGTATACGCAACCTACCCTGAAAATTGCAAGTCCCTCTCTCCTTTCGTTCGAAAGTTATCGAGGCAACGGTCACCCATCTACTGAACTCACACAAGAATGCTCGAATCTCCAAAAATATTTAACCGATCGTATTAAAACTTGAAACTTGGCAGTAGAGTTAGGTTATGAAGGCAAAATTTCAGCAATTTCAAACGATTAGTTACTGATATATAGAATTTTTTTTTTATTTTCAATGATTTATTAAAAATGTTCTTCAAATGCTATCCTCACCAAATTTTGCAAACATTTCCGCGTTGGCATTCTACAACTAATAACCATGTTTGAATTCAATCGGTTCAGCATTTTTCGAGTTAATGAGGTACAAAAAACCACCAAATTTCAAAAAATTTCAGATGGCTATAACTCTAAAACTGTTTGGCCGATTATGCTCATAATCAACTGTAGTGCACATCCTAACCGGAAAACTTGAAGCCGCTATCTCTTTCCGTTCTCAAGTTATCGTGACAACAAAAATATTTTTTAATAATTTTTTTGAAATTTTCTAGCAATACGATTCGCACAAAATTTCACAAACATGCTTAGGTTGATATTCTACAACTACTCACCAAGTTTCAATTCGATCGGATTTATATTGGTTGAAAACAAAATTATTACTCGGAAACCACTGGGCCGATTATGCCCATTAACGAACTTGTCCGTCGTATTGGGATGCGCCACCCACCCTGAAAATTTCAAGTCGCTAGCTCTTCTCGTTCTCAAGTTATCGTGGCAACAGCCGGACGGCCGCCCGGACAGAATCAAATTTGACATCGAATTCTTAATTGGGCAGTCGAACTTAATCGTTTGAGACCATTTTCGTCAAAAAATTCGAAAGTTACAGACATTTGGGCAAAATGATAACGCGATGTTCCCCAGAACATACGCGCAATAATGGATAGAGTAGGTAGTCCGATACTTTGTGATAGTTCATTTGAAAAAAGTATAAAAGTATACCTGAATAACCCGGCAGGAAAACTTATACGCGAACAGATGTACCTATGGAATTCCCCACTTTTTGAAATTCTCAAGAAATAAGCCTACAGGAGAGATTTAAATACCTTGTTGCACAACTTGAAATACAACAGTTTCAAAATGTAGTAGTACTACGAAACCCGAGTCATTCTTCTTATACCCTAACAAAATATAGTGATAGGAAACTAACCCCCGGTTTCTGAAAGGCTGATCAACACGAATGTAACTAATCAGTGATCAATCTCTTGTCAACCCTCATCTGAGTTGCGCAAAGCGCAAAAATTCGGACTGATTTGACATTAACAGTTCTGTTAACTTTGACCGGCCTTTCAGAAACAGGATGTGAGTCATTTCATTCGCAACATGTCAGAATGAAGTTTTCCTATTGCAGATTTCGGTTCTGTATAGCACTCCTACTTTCGGCATTTTCAATTTTGAAGCGAATAGTTCTTTATTATATTCGAAGATATATATATGGTCTGTGATAATCCGCCGTATTCACAAAGCATTGTTAAGTGTTTCAATCTCCGTTAAGTCCTAACGGAGGTCCTCAGTTAATGATAAATCTGAATCGCAACCTCAATTTAAGTATTTAACGGTGGTGAAACAGGCCTCTTTCTCGTTAATTTTCACGTTAACTGAGGTTGCGATTCTTATTTATGCTTAACGGAGGACCTCAGCTAGGACTTTACGGAGATTGAAAGCTTTGTGAATACGGCGAATAATCTTGCCTAAGATTGAAGATTAAGTTATGATTATGTTGAGAGTAGAAATTGGCAACGTCTTGGCGGATTATTTTGACCTTGATGATATTTCAGCAGTGCCAACCTGCCTGTGTTTTACACTGAGAGATATGTTAGGGTTAATAATTAATAATTCTTTATTTGGGACAGTTTTATTTGTCATAAATAAATTTTATTAATTATTAATAAATATTATTAATAGTTAGAGCAACTGGATAAAAAACTTTTTTCTCAGAAATATTCCATTTATTTGGGCAAGATTCATTAATAATCAAACTGTTTTATTACCAGTAAATAAATTTAATGCAGAAATGTCATGGTCAAAAATATTATTAACTATAAACAAATAATTCATTTCCACCAAACAAATCTGTCCTTATTTCTGTCAAACAAACATTTATTGAATTATGATTGAAGCAAGATTTATTAATTAATAATAAATCTTGATTATACTGGAATAAGTGTTTATTATAGCTCGCATCCTGACCGTGTAGGTCGACGTACCCCACCCCATTGGCCATTACACCGAAATGCGAAACTGAAAATTTTGTAATACAGCGATCAGTCACATTTAGTAATATTTAATTCGTCTATTGGTTGTTAGGATAGTGCGTGATGTATAGGTGAGCGGACAGAACGGTTGGATTCCAGACATTTTTGTTTCAAAATGGTCTGAGTCATTCAAAAAATACATTCGAAGGTTAGGCTTAGTTTGCATATAAAATTTTTAGTTTAGATTAGCTTAATCACTGACACTGATTCTCAAAATATTTTGCTCAATGATACTGCATGATATAAATACTACGTAAATATATTTTCTTTTCCGAAATATGAAGTTGTTCTTTAGAAAACTTAAGAAAACATATAAGAAAACGAAACACCTGCTGCAACAAATTCAGGTTATTCATAATAAGGAATTCTTGATAATGGATTTCTATTTGCTGGAGTTTTCGGTCAAATTCACTTGTGAATATAAATGTTTCTTTACGATTAATCAAAGTGGTTAATATGTGTTTATTAGAAAAAATATAAATCCATTTGATATCATTCTCGAAAATGTGGTGAAATTTATTTTTGAATATTTATAATTTCCAGAAAATCAGTTCGTTATTTCAATGCTACTAGTTTTTCATATTGAAATTCCAAAAAACCTGAATATGAATATGATATGAATTTGAAAAACAGTTTCGTATTTATTTATTCATAATGAAACTTCAAAAAATTTTTGAAGGTTAAATGTTTTTTTTCTTATTATTTTCCAGTAAATACACCTCAGCTATAGTGATAGTGATAACATGAGGCACCCTAGAAACTCTCTTCGCAATTCTTCGAACTGGCTCCTGTAGTTACATACCATCGAGATTTTGGATTTAGAAGACTACATAGAAGACTACCACAAAATATCATATGGGAATTGTTATTTTATAAATTTTAGAAAGCTATTCTTTTTTGCAATATATGTATACCTCAGTTTCCATTCAACTAATCATATTTATTTGAAAAATTAATTTTTCTCGAAAAAAACATTCATTTACTGTACATAACTAATTATTTAATATAAATATACAATTTTTTTATAGTGAATTTTTCTTTATTCATAGTAAATATCTATTTCTGAAATAAATCTATACATAAATATATCTTTGTTTATTATGAGAATATTGATATTCATCGAAAACAAATAATTTTTTCTCATAAATAACATTTATTTATTATAAATAATTTGTTATTGAATGATAATAAACCTTATTGATGTAGTGATAAACTTTATTATCTATGAATAAATCGTGTATTAATAATTAATATATATTAATTTTTCACCAATTTACATTTATTTTTAAAACTCAAATAAATCCATTATTTAGAACAAATAAGTATTTATTACGCCATATATGAATAAGGGGTTCATTTAATATGAATAAACTTTATTATTTATAAATAAACTGTTCTCTCAGTGTAGTTACAAAAACGTGATAAACCTAAATCATGGCCAACCAGGAGACTTTATAAAAGTGAATGGAGTATATATCATAATACAGTGTTCTATTTGATTCAAAAGTGTAAATATATAATCGGTTTCCCAAAGACAACGATAAAAATCCTACAAATATGACAGGCCTCATTCATCTTAGGTTAGGATATCTATAATATCCACACAGTGAGAGATCTTTAAACAGTTAATTTCGCTCGAGCTAGATGCAAAATAGAAAAAATTGGTTCAAGCACTGACGTGAAGTCAGAAGCTTTTGCGCGTATGTTCTATTGTCCATTCTTCTGTATTGGACACCCTTAATCGAATTTACCATGGTAAATTATGTTGTCCATTCTCCTGTATTGGACACTTAATTCGAATTTACCATGGTAAGCGCAAAAGCTTCTGACTTCACGTCAGTGCTTGAACCAATTTTTTTTTTCGTGATTTTTTTAAAATTTTCTAGGGTTGCGGTTCTTGCAAAATTTTAAACACGTCTTTATGTTGATTTTCTACTACTAGTTACCAAGCTTCAATTCGATCGAATATTTATTTTTTGAGTTATCAAGGAAATAATATTCCAGGTGGGTATAACTCGGAAACCGTTAGACCGATTATGCCCGAAAACGAACTCAACTCTCCCTTTCGGATACGCAACCTACCCTGAAAATTGCAAGTCCCTATCTGCTTTCGTTCGAAAGTTATCGAGGCAACGGTCACCCATCTACTGAACTCACACAATAATGCTCGAATCTCCAACAATATTTAACCGATCGTATTAAAACTTGAAACTTAGTAGTAGAGTTAGGTTATGAAGACTCTTGCAAAATTTCAGCAATTTCAAACGAATAGTTACTGATATATAGAATATTTTTTTTTATTTTCAATGATTTATTAAAAATTTTCTACAACTGCTATCCGCACCAAATTTTGCAAACATTTTCGCGTTGGCATTCTACAACTAATTACCATGTTTGAATTCAATCGGTTCAGTATTTGTCGAGTTAATGAGGAACAAAAAACCACCAAATTCCAGAAAATTTCAGATGGCTATAACTCTAAAACCGTTTGGCCGATTATGCTCATAAACAAACTGAAATGTCTCGTTCTGGTGCACATCCTAACGTGAAAACTTCGAGCCGCTATCTCTTTCCGTTCTCAAGTTATCGTGACAACAAAAATATTTTTTAATAATTTCTTTAAAATTTTCTACCATACGCCATACGATTCGCATAAAATTTCACAGACGTGCTTAGGTTCATATTCTCCAACTACTCACCAAGTTTCAATTTGATCGGATTCATATTGGTTGAAAACAAAATTATTACTCGGAAACCACTGGGCCGATTATGCCCATTAACGAACTTGTCCGTCGTACAGAATCAAATTTGACCTCGAATTCTTCATTGGGGAGTCGAACTTAATCGTTTGAGACCATTTTTTTCAAAAAATTCGAAAGTTACAGACATTTGGGCAAAACTATAACGCGTATGTTCCCCAGAACATACGCGCAAAAAATACCACACATGGGAATATCTACACGTCAATGAGCTTAATTTTTCCGCAGTCATGGTTATTTCGAATGCGATGTCTATCTGTGGGGGAGAAAAGTGGAGGTGCTAGTAAAATCAGCTCTTCCTGAGAGCAGTATCTTCAAGCCCATTGCATTAGCATAATAGCTCCTTTCCCAGATTCGGATGGAAATAAATCCGGTAAACATCGGAGTCGTATACGCTGCTTCGTCGCGTCTGAGAACCGATGGTATGGCACTTGCGCCCCTCGAATATTTCTTCGCGAAAAATTTATATTGAAAAATACTGCGTACTCAAATACGTTTACTGCAGGATTCCGTATAGATGTTATAGTTCGATTGGATTGGAATATGGAAGTTGTCGCATTTTTTAGTTTGTGTATAGAGTTTGACAAAGTTCCATACTGTCGAGCCATCTATGGACGGGAAGCTTCGGCTCGGGATCTCCTATCGATCGAGAGTCGATAATGGAGCGATTGTTGTTTATCTCCCAAATTCCAGATTCGTTGTCCGAGTTTAATTGCGTTTTTAGATTCGGGTGAAGCTCGGGAGGAATTCAAGATTCTGTTTCTGGAATTTTTGTCCTGCTTATTTTCTCGTGGAATTCGAAGGTCATTTTGAAAATTCCAATTGCCTAGCTTATTCTGTTCGAGAGTTATTGTAGAAACAAAAAAAAAATTTTTCTTTTTTTTTTACACTTTACGGCCATCCGATCAATACAAAACTTCGCATACATATGAAGGTCATGATTCTACAATTTGATGCTAAATTTCAGACAGATCGAGTGATCGGTTTCGGGAAAATATTCATAAAAAATGTTTTCACTAAAAACGGCCATAATTCCGAAACCTCTAGGTGGATTTTACGCTCCAAACGTACCTGCAAATTTCAATCCTCTAACTCCTTTCGTTCAAGATTTATCGTGTTAACGGCTGGCCGGGCGGACGGTCGGACAGAATCGATTTCGACCACGGACTCACTTGATCAGTGAGTCGAACCATAAACGATTTGGTTCGACTCACTGATCAAGAATCCTTAAGGAATATATTTCCTTTTCAGTACATATTTTCATATGCACTGAACATGTAATAATCTGGAGGAGCCACTGCATTAGCAAAATAATTATTATTTGCAGAATGAATATCTCTATGTTCGAATTTTGATTACCCTTCTAGAGAAATTGATTGATATTTGTAGGGTCTTATACTTTATAATATTATGTTATAATTTTAACAACTATTAGTATTCCGTGGAAATAATGCAATTCCTTAAAAAATAGCAAAGGAAATCCGTCAATATGTTTTGCAAATTCTTATTTGAATTCACTGTAGTAATTTGCATACATCAACTGTTCTAGATGCTTTTACCTCAGAGCATATTGCACCATTTACATATAAACTTTCTTGTTTGATATTGAATGTAAGGGAAACCAAACCACTTACGTTGAAATATACAAATGTCTATGCTACGTAGCAAATAATGATGTCTAATGAAGTATATTTAAGTATGTGAATCACACTCTATATATGAGTCGTCTCCTTCTAGATTTACACTTCAAATTTGAAGAAATGATTGAGTGGTTTTAATATCCTTTTGGTTATTTCTGAAAGTTATCGAAATAATCTTCTGGAGAAGGCAAAATGGTGGATTATCCAAAGTAGATTTTCATATAGCTTCGTACACACAAACTTAGCTACCTATACTGTAAACAAATGTTCCGTTGAAATCAGATACAGCCTTAATTAGTTCTCACATCTCACATGAATCGATACCTATGTTCAACTGAAATCAATTTAGAACTGTGGGAGATATTCAGTGTGTAAACAAACCTGTAGATATAGTGTGTACCATATTGTTCAACTAGACTAAGAGGAGTATTGTTTTGGAATACAAGAAGCTATCATATAAATCAATAGATATTCGTTTTACCATTAAAAATAAACATTGTTGCTTTCAGTATATTGAATTATCATATAATGGAAATGTTGGTATTATGCAGAAAAAGAATGTTAAAAGTGCTCACATGGGATCAGGCGCTTTAGCGCGCTCGTTTATCTAACGATTGATAGATTTCACTGATGACAGAAATGTTACTTCTGCGGTTATATCATTTTTGGCGGTCTTGTTCCTCGAATTTTTATCAATTTGCCCAAATGTCTGCAATTCTCGAATTTTTGGCTGAAAATGGTCTCAAACGTTTTGGTTAGACCCACTGATCAAGAATCCGTGGTCAAAATCGATTCTGTCCGGCCGTCCGTCAAGCCGTCCGTAATCACGAGAACTTTCGAACGGAATGAGCTAGACAGTTGAGTAGGTTTGGGAGATTAATATCTCCGTTAAGTTCGTTATTGGGCAAATTCGGCAAGGTGGTTTCGGAGTAACGGAAAAATTTTTTTTTTTTTACGTTACAAATTTCAAATGCAATTTCTTTTAAGATGCCGTTTCATCATAAGAATCCACTGATATCATTCTAAACTCTTAAAGACTAATACTTTGGCAGATATGATTTTTCAAAATTTCAATGATTTATCGTAATTTTATAATTTTTTGAATTTATTTTCTTTTATGATGCAGTTCTATCATAAGAATCATTGATATCATTCCCAACTCTGAGAAGCCAATACTTTCGGAGATTTGATTTGCCAAAATTTGAGCAAGAGCGCCAAAGCTCCGGACCACAGGGCTTTTCCACATTTTTATAAGGAAAGAGCAATTTGTTAAAAAATTCCCGAGATATTTATTATTTTTCTCTGAAAATATAAAGGTCGATAATTTTTGAAAAAAAAAGAATAGTAGAATGAAACACAGGAAAAGGAAGAGAATATAACAAAAATGAAAGGAAAAATAATTGATGGGCAATCTGTGGTCGGGAAGTGGAAGGGGGTGCATTTTGAAGGGTGAAAAATGGTTTATCTCGATTTCAGGCAATACTACAAGTCGTATGACAAAAAGTTAAATAAGAAAGTTATTGGTAATAAAAAAAATTACAGCTCTTGTATGCACACTTTTTTCACATAACCTCAAAATTAATGTGAAAAATTAAAATAAAAATGTTTTTGGTTTTTAATTTTTATCTTTTACATTTTGTTTACACCATCAGAAACTAGAGATTTCAACGAAAAAAAAGCCCACCGACTATTTAAAAAAGCAGATATTTTCACGTGAGGATTATCGATTGAAAATTGGGGTGCTTTTTCGATATTAAGTCAAAAATAAGGTGAAAAAATATATATTTTTTCTCCTTAATTACTTTCATCAGAAAAATTGGAATGTGTTTGAGACAGGAAAAGGTGAGTTTTCACCAATATTCGTGAAAAAATATGTTTTCTGAAAGATAAAAATAAAAAACCAATAACTTTTATTTTAATTTTTCGCATAAATAATTTGAGGTTGTGTGAAAAAAATTTAAACATAAGAGTTGTAGATCTATTTATTACGTACAACTCTGCCATTTAACTTTTTTCCATGGCACTTGTAGTTTTGCCGGAAACGAAGATAAACCGTTTTTTACCCTTAAAAACTCAACCTCTTCTACTTCCCGACCTCAGATCACCTGCAAATTATTTGTCCTATAATATTTGTTATATTCTCTTTCTTTTCCAATGAGTTTCATCCTACTTTTTTTTGTACTCTTTTTACCATTTTCAAAAGCACAGGTCTATCTTCAGTAAACAGATTTCACCTGAAGTAGTTTTAATAATGAATATGGAATTAAAAAGCTTCTAACAGATTTAAATTGTGGCTGGAAATAAACAATTATTTTCCGAGAACCGATCCACTTCTTGACATAAAATGTAGAATATTTGCCAATTTTCGATGATTAGTTCTACAACAATGGTAGTGGAAATTCGATAGAAGAGAATTGTTAGATTCCAATAATAGCCTTACTTTCGTTCAACTAACTGGTTACTGTTTGCGTTTGCTGTCATTTGGTCCAGTTTGAAAAATAAACGTCTTTAATGTCAAACGGAATTGAAAGTGTATTTCTGATAAGCTTGGTTGATGTACGCATGTATTGTAAACAATTTGAAATTTCTAATCGCTAAGTTCATGGGAAGAGTTTTTTGGTTAGTGAGTCGAAAATAAACAGTGCCAGGAAGTCGAGCATAATTTGCGAGTCATTCCCTATAATTATGGGAGATGAACTAATATTATTAAGAGATATTTTGGACAATAATTATGAATCTCTAGCGAAAAAAAGATGTTCACTTCTGATGTGGAGTGGAGAAAGATTGACCCACTTTATTCCTTATATACAGGGTGAGTCTTTGACCACTGCATTAATTTTAACCAATGATTCCTTTCATCAATTGGAACACTTTTTTCATTTAACATTTTTCCAAATTCAGCTCAGGTAAAAAGATACAGGCTGTTGAAATTTTGAAAAAAAATCAGTTTTTATTTTGTAGCTTTGACATCCTTTTTTCGAATAAAATGAATGTTGGCGTAAAGTTTCCTATAACTATGATACATATTTTCCAAATATTAGTTATTTTCTACTTCTACTGGTTTTCTAGTTATGGACTTGTGGATTCATAAAACTAACCGAAATTAGCATAAAGAAAGCATATAAAGTTTTTCTTGAGTCATTTCAAGAATATACCATCGTTTTAGAACATTATATTATTCTTCATCATTTCTCCTTAAACGCACCGTTTTCGAGATATTCTTCATTGAATGTTTTAAAATGGAAAACTCCAGAAATTTCATTACTTTTATGGATCCGTCCCTGAGCGTTGGAATTCCGAATCAAGCTGTAAACCTCGTTACCATGCCTTATTCTCGTCCGGCAACAATGTCATAGATAATTTATATGCGGGAGTGTATTAGCGCATTGTGAAATCTTTAAACGCTTGTAACTTTTTACCTGAGCCGAATCTGGAAGAATGGTAAATGAAAAAAGTGTTTCATTTGATGAGAGGAATCTTTGGTTAAAATTAATGCAGTGGTCAAAGACTCACCCTGTATATTCCCTATTAACACTATTTATGATTTCCTACATAAGTATTCTGGTTTGAGTTCTCTCTGGACTGATTACATTATATTTGTTTCATGAATAAATCTGGCTATTTCATTTACTTAATTTTTCAGAATGACTTCTGATAGTTTTGAAACACTTGTAGCCAACATTGGGCCGACATATAAAGATAAGATGCAAATGGGTGACAATTCGCTCGTTACTGTGAAAAAAGTGGATAGAAAATAAATTAAGGAAACTTATTAAATTCGTAACATAATCCAATTCCCTCAAAAGTCACAACGTTCAAATGTCAGCAAACATATATCCGAGAATGTTTGCTTGTTTGATGTAAACAGATCGCAACCAGGTTATTTCAGGTAGCAAACAACCACAAATGAAAGTAATGCAAAATGTTAACAGGCGTTAACAGTTAGCTAGTGTTAGCAATCGAAAGTGAGGTTAATGAATACAGGAAATCGATCAAAATGCTGATGATACTAATGATCTAAATCTAAATATCCCAATAATTTGTATTAGTCGTACAAAAAAAATTGGTTCAAGCCCTGTGTATAGGAGCTTTGGCGCTCTTGTTCAAACTTTGACAAATCATATCTCCGAAATTATTGGTCTCTGGGAATCATATATATGGATTCTTACGATAGAACTGCATCATGAAAGAAATTAAATTCAAACAGACTGATTCTCCCCAATATCGAACTTATCCGAGATATTCATTCCTCAAATCTACTCTGAAAATTATATTATATCAATTATAACTTACACAATATTGCAGTTTTGTTTTTACTGGAGATATTCTGAACCCAATTTGATTATGTATCTTACCAAAGTATATATTTTCATCATCATATGGATTATCCGCGGGCATTATATTATCACCTTAAAAGTTTAAGATCATATAGTCCTCATAATTCTACGATAGCTGAGGTTATTTCATTGGTCATTTTGCATTCAATCATACTTTGTTTTCTAGAACAGGAGAGGTGTATTTTATATCAGGAATAACGAACCAGAAATAATATTGACATTAATCTCTCATAGGAAAATAAGGTGACATGTAAGAACACAGATCATATAATAATTCATAGATAGAATAATTAAATACAGGATTCTGTGGAAACACAGAAGTACGATTTATTATTGAAATTTTGAAACTTCTTATCTCCGAAAGTATTACCTTGGTAGAGTTAAAAATGATATCAATGGATTTATATGGTGAAAGTGCATCTTAACAAAAATTGCAATTGAAATTTCTAATGTGAAAAAAAAAATTTTTTTTTCGTTACTCCGTAACCATCAAGCCGATTTCGCCCAGTAACGAACTCAACCAAGATATTTATCTCCCAAACCTACTCTGAAAATTTTAACTGCCTAGCTCATTCTGTTCGAGAGTTATTGTAGAAAAAAATTTTCAAATTTTCAAATTTTTTTTTAATATTTTACGGCAACCTGATCAATACAAAACTACACATGCATATGGAGGTCATTATTCTACAATTTGATACTAAATTTCAGATATATCGAGGAATCAGTTTCGGAAATATTCGTAAAAAATGTTTTTAATAAAAACGGCCATAACTCCGAAACCGCTCTATGGATTTCGCCCGTTAACGAACATGTCCGAGATATTCACGCTCCAATCCTGTACTGCAAATTTCAATCCTCTAACTCCTTTCGTTCGAGAGTTATCATGTTAACGGCCGGACGGACGGCGGCCGGACAGAATCGATTTCGACCACGGATTCTTGATTAGTGAGTCGAACAAAATCGTTTAAGACCATTTTCAGCCAAAAATTCGAAAATTACAGACATTTGGGCAAATTGATAAGCACTCTGTTCCGAGGAACAAGAGCGCCGAAAAATCACATAATACAAGATCCAGATCTAAACCAAGAAATTTTAACCACGTATTTTATGTCAAAAATAAGCCCTAGTTTGTCATACAAACATATGTCGAGAAATGCTTCCTCTCCGAGATACAGGGTGTTAAAATTATAGAAAAAAAATGTTTTTTATTAATAACTTTTACACTTTTTGAAATATTTCTAATAAATTTGGGACATAGGTTTTAAGGATCAAGGAGCACTTTTTGAATGGAATAATTTTTTGTTTATTTCACCAGTGGCGTGCGCACTGCATCGAAACTGAATATTTTAAGACAAAAAAATGATACGCCACTGGTTTTTCCAACATTAGAAATTACTCTTGAAATCCTTATTTAATATGGAGCAAATTCATTTTCTTGTGTTTTTGACATCCGAGGCACCGTTTCCGAGTAAAAAAATTAAACACATTCCCATGCATGAGGAAATCACTAAAATTTGATATGGTACATAATAATAATAAGACTATCTTTGTAAACGAAACGTATAATTACAAAAAAATAAGCGTTAATAGCCACACTCCAATATGAATTTTAAGAAGGTGTTCGAAGTAAAAGAAAGAAAAACATCTTTTTTATAATAATTTTAACAACCTGTATCTCAAAGGGGAAGCCTTTCTCGACATATGTTTATATGACAAACTAGGGTTTATTTTTGACGAAGAATACGTGGTTAAAATTTCTTGGTTAAGATCTGGATCACCCTGTATAGAGACTGCATCAAAATAAGGAAAATTGGGAAGATCTAATATTTAAACGCTCCTTTGACAGTCGATTAGTATATTAGTGACATTCAATAAAACATCACATTGAATAGGTTAACGACAGCCTTACCCCATCATAGTATTAGGAGTCATCACTGGAAGTCCATTAGTACATATTTGATAAATTACACAGATCCAATTACCTTGTTCACAAAGTGAATCGTGAACAATTCGAGTTATTGATTGAATATTTACGGAAAACAAATTTTCGATGAATGGAATAACTTTTATATAGACTGAATGACGACCGATATGATGATCATAATATGGAATGACTGGGGTCATTTATTTTCCAATCTATTATTATTCGACCATTATATGGAAAGCACCGAGTTCGAATATGTGGAGGAGTTTTAGAATTTTATTGTATGAACCTATGAATAGGGTAAGCGGTTGCCTATAAGTCGATAAGGCCAAAAGGCGTCCTATTTTAAACTAATAAAAAATTGGTTCAAGCTTTTTGGCGCTCTTGTTCTTACAGACAAATTAAATCTCCGAAAGTATTGGTTTCTCAGAGTTGGGAATTATATCAATGGATTTTTATGAGAGAACTTCATCTTATAAGATGAAGTAGCAGGAATTTAATTCAAACATAATAGAAGAATTTAAATTCAACAAGTGTGCCAAACATTATCAATCCAAAACCAATAGACAAATTCTACCCAACAACGAACTCATCCGAGATATTCATTCCTCAATTCTATGATGAACGATAATATATATTCTTGCCTCAAATCCACTCCAATACTCCAATACACCAATATTCCAGTTTAGTTTTTACTGATGGAGATATTCTGAAAACAATATTATTAACTTACCATTACCATACCCATCATCATATGGATTGACCATCGGCATGGAAATATCAACCAACAAAAAGTATGATATCATATTACAATTCTCATAATTCTACGATTGCTGAAATGAACTAGGCAATGTCATGTCTCAGGAAAATAAGTTGAAATCATGGCAATTCATACATAGAATAATTATATCATTCTGTGAAAACGTAGAAATACGATTTATTATTGGAATTTTGAAAAATCATATCTCCGAAAGTATTAGCTTGTTAGATTTAAAAATGATTACAATGGATTCTTATGGTGAACCTGCATATTGAAAAGAATTTAATTTGGAATTTGTCATGTAAAAAAAATTTTTTTTTGTTACTTCAAAACCATCTGTCCGATTTTTTAAAGATCCTCAGTTATAATTCTTCAAGCTTGTTTCAATTAGCTTAATTATATCGCAAAAATGTTACCAACTGATGAATTTTTGGGCAGTCTCTCCGATAAATCATAGACGAATGTATTAGTTACTCATCTGTCTATAGATAGCCTGGAACACAGTTTGACAAATATCTGTTTACAGTTTGCTATTCTACGGGATCGATTCTATGAAATTTATGATTTTCAAAGAATACAGGGAAAAAAATATGCCCAAAAAAAAATCCATACATGTGTATGGAAAAATCGTCAATGCATCGATCATCTAATTTTAATTAAATCATGACTGTTCTTCATAAATTCGGTGTCGTAGAATCCATTGGTGCTAACAATTTCTCTGTTTTCCACATCACGCGAGTTATGGCCTGCGGAAAATTCGCGAAAATGAACCTGCCGGCCGATCCGCGCTTTACCCAAACCGCGTCATCTGCTCAACTAAAATTTCGTACATAAGTAGACGAAGGATGTGTTTACATCACATGCAAATTTCATCTCGTTAGCTTGAATAAGTAAGAAGTAGTGCATCTTGAAATTGAGGCTATGTTTTGAAGAATTTCAATCCCGAGCTACACCATTTGAAAAATAAATTCTTTTAAAGCTATCTGATCACATTTTCTTATTCTACGAGCTTGATTATATGAATGTTATCATTTTTATAACAACTGAAGAAATTTTTTTTCGCGAAAACGGAAAAATTTCGTAAAAAAAGCATTAAAAATTTTTTTTCGTCCTAAATCAAACGACTGTTGGTTTTTTTCGATTAAATATCCACATTTAAGAAAAGGTAACTTTTATTACTCTAATATAATTTTTCTGGGAGTTATGTAGTTTGTATGTAAGTACAATCCGTAAAACAGTCTTTAAAATATGGTGCTCTGAAAAACATCGTTATGTCTAAGCCGTTTAATCGATTGATTAGAGATTCAAGGATGTTTTTAATATACATTGATTGTTGTGAGCAAGAGTAATTATTCTGTGGGATGGATAATTTCGGAATGACGAAATTTTGAACATATAAGCGTCGTATATAGACGAAAATCTCTAAAAACTATTTTCTCATCTGTAAATTAGTTGTTGGATCGTGTCACCAATATTAAATCTGAATTCTACATCTCATGCCAATTCAGAGCAGGGCATCGCTTATTAAAATCGGTCCAGTATTTTGGTTTTTATAGCCGTTTTCCCTCTCCGTTCCATTCTTAAAATATAGCTCCGCTAATACGCACTTAGAGAATATTCCGTGAAAAAATCTTTCCATACTAGATCAAACATCTCTTAGTAATTTGTAGGTAGAAGATCCACCTTTAAGAATATTTAACTCTTATTGGCCTACTATAATTTTTTTCGCAGTTATGTTGGTAGCAAATTGATCCTCTTAAATTGGTCATAAAAAAATTAAATTTAGTTGAAGGAGAGTCACGTCAAAACTTGTCCATGTATCAATTTGAAATTTTGAGGACGTATCCTTTATATGTTTACCTGTTTTGAATAAAAATAATCAGTCTGTGCTAATGATATTTTTCTATAAATTTATCAATTACGACATCCGGAACATAAGCCTTGTTGGTACTAGAAAAAATCTACTTGCGAACTTTGTCAAGGAAAGTAAACATCAAAGGAAATATCTGTTTACAGTTTGGGATTATGA
Organism: Halyzia sedecimguttata; assembly: GCA_937662695.2. Classification (NCBI taxonomy): domain Eukaryota; kingdom Metazoa; phylum Arthropoda; class Insecta; order Coleoptera; family Coccinellidae; genus Halyzia; species Halyzia sedecimguttata. The sequence goes on along the minus strand of OW569412.2, from coordinate 97,319,185 downwards.
GTTCACTGTTTGTAGTGTTTAGATTAAGATATTCGACCGGCCGGACAGAATGAATTTCCACCACGGATTCTTGATCAGTGAGTCGAACCAAATCGTTTAAGACCATTTTCATCAAAAAATTCGAAAATTACAGACATTTGGGCAAATTGATAAGCACTCAGTTCCGAGGAACTAGAGCGCCAAAAAGTCATGCACGCATATATCCTCATATGAATTTCAATTGAAGTGTATTAATTTTCACTTCTACATCAGACAGTGTAATCTGGATCCTATTAATTATTTATGATCGTATGACCATAAATGCTATATAAGCCACCATTAAGATTCTCATTATTCATAAATTAAGGCTTATGAATGTCAGATATGTTTGAATGAATAATGTATACAATTTTGCCAACATGATTTATTAATTATTTTCAGATTGTTTTCCTCATCAGTATAACTACTGAGAGTGAGATTAACGAAGCAATTTGCTTGCTTGAAGCTCGATTCTTATAGTGATACAATTCTTATCGACATTTCTTTTGTTGGACTTTATTAAATCATCCAATTTTATTCCATGAAAACATGGAACTGAAATTGTCCCATCGCATTCACCATTTTGTAGCATACTAATTTTCTCAGGTAAAGGAGGTGATCCATAACATATAGTGCAGGTAATATTATTCGGAAGGTGAGAAATCATACAGTAAACTGCAGCAAACATCTTTAATGTCGTTGAAACATCAGAAACTTGCATTATTTATAAGGATTCATCCTTCCATCATCCTTCATTATCAACAGAATGGAAGGGGTTACAAGCAGATCTTTATTTCCTTTCAGATCTGCTTCCATTCTGCTGCAAATGAAGGATTAATCCTTCGAAACATGTCCAGTTTCTGATGTTTCATCGACATTGAATATGTAGAAAATATAATATTTTTACCCTTATAGATAGTAGTCTTAAGAATAGTTTTACTTGTGCAGATGGAGTTGAACGATGTTCGAACTGATAATTCAGACTTATTTATGGATTATAACCCTGTGTGAAGAAATCCTAAAACAGCCCCATGATATTTGATATTTACTCTGGAGGCACCCCGAAGTCAATAAAGCAGTCAGGGTCTCCGAGTACTTTCTCTGGAGAGCAAGTGCCCAATACCAATTCTATGTTTAGATGTGACCTAAATCTTGGAAGGACCTTCATGGGTAAGCAGTTCTTGGAAGTCAATAACGTTCCAGATATCGTTCTCATGGAACCCCATTGGTTCCAGCGAAGTATCCTAAGGAAGAGGATCTACCAATCAGCGTTGACCACTACCTTGGCATTACAACGCCAGCTTAGGAGAGGGATAAGAACATACTAAGGGTTGACCTGGCATATTTGAAGAAGCAGAGAAAAACCATCAGGAAGTCCTATACAGAACTGAAATCTGCAATAGGAATCCTTTATTTTGTCTCAGGACATGTTGAACTCTCGAATGGAATTACATTAGTTTCCTATCCTATCACTATATTTTATTAAAGTTTAACAGTGACTCGGGTTTCGAAGTACTACTACATTTTGAAACTGGTGTATTTCAAGTTTTAAAACAAGGTATTCAAATGTCTTCTATAAGCTTATTTCTTGAGAGTTTCCAAAAGTGGGAAATTCCATAGATGCGTCTGTTCATTTAGAAGTTTTCCTTCTGGATTATTCAGGTACTTTTATTCTTTTTTCAAAAGAACTATCACAAAGTAACGAAATACTCTATCTATTATTTCTATTTGAAATTTCAACACTTGATTCTTGATTTCCGTACAAGAAAATATCATAACTGAATCTTCCAACCATTTTATATACTTGAAATACTTCTAGTAACAACAGAGGAAACATTTTCTTCGACAGTTGCCAGGTGTTTGGAAACATAATATCCTGTCAAATTCATAAATTCATTCTTTTTCCGAAGTACATTCACATTGTGAAAAATGCGTTGCGTAATTATCTGACAGGAATATTACTAATGGCGATTTCCATTGACACGCTCGGATGACTCGGAGCTGTCACACTGACATATTTGACAGATATTTTCGGTTCATTTGGACAGATGCATGACAGATGAGATCGATTTCGAGTGCTCCGAGCGTGTCAATGGAAATCGCCATTACAAAACATTTTCAAAATATACATGGTGGAATGTGTCAAACTTTCATGGCCAACCGGCAGACTTTATAAAAGAGAATGGAGTATAGATAAAGCTAACTGAATTTCTATGCCTTATATTGTACCGAAACATACACAGTATTAAACGAATTTTACAATTCATTCATTTGTCCAAAAATCTGTAAAGCTATAATATTACGTTTTAGAAAATCCTGAAATAGAATGCCACATCATTTCACCCTCTATTCAATAACATAGAAAAAACAGAAGTTTCTGTTCGAAAAAAAATCTAGATTTGCAAGGGTTTAATTTGAAGACCTCTGGTCCTACCATAATTCTAACAAAAGGAACATGAAAAGGTATACTGAGAGAAACGTTTATTTGTTGTTAATAAAATCAGGTAATCACACACTAATATCAGCTTTAAATAGGGCCCAACTTACGTAAGTTTCACACTAACGTTTGAAATGCTAAACTTCTGTGAATAAATGATTTGTTGTATATTAAACAATCATATCTTGTTGAGTAGCACTGTTAAGCTTTCTAATAACATATATCTCTTTGTAAGTAGCAACATATTTGTTTACGTCGAACTTATCACATATTGTATAATAAATATATTCATAATCCCAATATATAAATGATAATGTGAAATAAATGATGAGTTTGTATTGTACTCGAAAATTGCTCCATAATATCGATATATTTTGTCACATCATAATTCTCTTTGCTTTGAACAGTTTATATTGTACCTCAGATAGTTCTATAAAACATTGTTATGTTTCCAGGTATGATAAAATTTTTTTATCCTAAATAAATGATAAGTTTGTATTTTACTTTTGAAAAGGTATACAAATTTTTTTTTTGACGTGGCTAGTTTAACAGAGACTGATTATGAGTTTTAGTCAAAATTAATCATAAAATAAAAAAATAATATTGGCAAAAGATATATTATTATGTAGCTATAATAGTTAGTGAAAATCTAAACTGAAACTATTATAGCTACATATATTTTGCCAATATTATTTTTATTTTATGATTAATTTTGGCCAGAACTCATAACCCTGTTAAAACTCATAAATAAATACTATCAAAGTTCTTATGAGTTCAGGTATGATGTAAATAAATGAATAAAATATCAAATGAAACTGAACATAACTATTTATTGCAGACATAAAAAAACATTTTACAAAAAACAAAAATACATACATACATACTTTTCTGCAATACAACACAGCTAAAAAACTTTTCTCTCGAAGCAAACTTTTTGGCGGACACTGTTTATATATACATTTAATTGACTTACATCACTGTGTATTCTGGTTCCTTTCCTGCATGAAAATAAGCCTTTGCTCTTTGAACCAGTCTTAAACGGTCACCAATTCTTGGAACCAGCGACTCCAAGAGATGTTTTTCTTCAATAAAATCCTTCAATATATCGAGGGTAATTCCTTCTTCTGTAAAAAAAGAAACATAAATGTACAACATATTTCTTTAGAAGTTTTATTGTAATGACATAACAATTCAGTCCATGCATCAGTTCATTAAGTATGCATACTTTACTGTGTAATATTTTACATATATGTAAACCTAGGTATGCAAGTTTGTATTAAATAGGATATTACAGTCTAGGTGGTCATCAATTATCACACAAAAATAGCAAGTAGGTAGGTATTTACCCAAATTCATAAAAACTATTTCGAAATATAAGTAGGTTCTTACTTATTCAATTATTTCATGTCATTGTTATGACCTCATCTTTGTTATATAAGTAATATGTATTTAAAAATAATTTGAGTACATACCGTGTAGTTAACAAAACAAATTGACTCCAGCTACAAGAACAATCAAAATGGTGTCTGCTTGAACTGAAGAAGACACCACACTAAATACCTTTATATATATCAGCATTTATAAATGTAAACATCATATCCATTTATGATGACATTGTGATGTTACTTCTGAACAACCATATATTAGTTGTAAAAATATATGCTTAATGGAAATGTTTCATGTTATATACCAGCAAATGAATGTTATTTGAAGTGAAATTGTATGTTGGCGTCAAAATTAACATATTGAAATAAACAAAATACTCAAAAATTGCTTACCGTGAAATTTGTTGGACAAATGCTCCAAGCCCCAATTGTTTAGTAAGATGTTTATCGGATTTGAGGCTGTGGCGGACATTGTATCCAAAAGGGTGGTTGCTTGAGTGTCCATGTGCTTATTATGTAGATAAAGGATCTTGAACAAAACCAAACATTAACTCATTACGATAGTTATATCAGGAATGTATGAATGATATTAAAAAATAATTCAACTAATATAAGTAATATAAAATAAAATAATTCTTACTTGATTCAGATCAGTACCGTCCGACACCAAAGGAGCGTGAGTGAACTCGTGAACTATGTATAGTTCACGAGTTCTCATGCGTATGCATGAGAACCCAGAACTGAAATGAACTATGAACTACCAACTACCCGTTACGACTCGCGCGGTTCGCGCCAATTTGCGGTTGTGAGGATTTATACTATTTTAATGTTCATTCGTCAATTTGGTGCAGGTGAAAAAATGCGACTAGAAAGTTCTTCGAAATAACAAGCGTATCTTACTGGGTATATTCTCATTTCATTCCATTTCTAATTACTTTCTATAAGTTCATTATAAGATACCGAGGTTCAAGAGATACAAATATTTTATGCGTATTGATATATTTATTAAGAAGAAACCAATATTACTAAGCACTATGGGAATTGGTTATGACCAACAATCGGAAGTCCATCAAAAATACTTTATTGTATGCAAAGATAATTTGTTTTTATTCAACAAATACCTGGAAAAATTATTTAACATTCGAAATTTTTTTCCTAAAGCTGAAAATTTGGCGGGTTGATTTTGCATGTAATAAATAACGTTAATCACAAATATGAAATATTTATATTCAACTGACAAGTGGTTAACAAGTCGATAAGTTAAACATGAATAATCCTTTCTCTCAGTGTAATGCAATTCCTTCAAACCCTGTATTGATTTCCAAATTATTTTGGTGGAAACAGAATATTTCCGATAATTAGGAATATTGAATTCGCAATATGAGTCAGTCAACAGCTGAATTGAGTATTCTCACAACCTGCCAATAGTATATTGTAGGGCTTTCAAACTCGCTTTTCATTAGCAGTCGCGAACGATATGTTCAGCTGATTGATATTCCTCACCAAACTCACGAGATTGCCGCTGTTACCTACTTCACTGTATAGCCAGACCTTTGGTGTCTTGTGCTTGCAACAACCCCAATAAATTGTTCCCTGTTTATGGAATTTTTCCACGAATTGAACAATTTCCTCAGATATATTTTTTTTATCGCCACTGAATTTCATCAGCAATTCAGTTGTAGAGAATGACTTCATCGACTCTATTGAAGTGAAACTTGTATGGAATAAGCCTGAGGTTTTCGAACTTCGCGATATGAATTTTGTTATGCTTAATCCTGAATCCGTGATATGGGATGGGAAAATCTCAACTATTCAAAGGATATTCAATGGATATTCTAGTTGGAGTTCAAAATAATTCTGAAGATTTTCGTTGAGTGTCTGACGAAGGAGTCTGATTTAGAGCCCGAAACGTTACGACATAGTTGTTTCTTCGTTGATTGTTTATCAGGCAATATTGTTCGATTGATTGCTTCTGACAAATATCTTATTTTTCTTAGGCAAAAGCAAATCACAAAATAGTTAATTTTTTGGCGCTCTAGTTCCTCGGAACCGAGTGCGGATCAATTTCCCCAAATGTCTGTAATTTTCGAATTTTTCGATGAAAATGGTCTTAAACGATTTGATCAAATCCGTGGTTGAAATTCATTCTGTCCGACCGTCCGGCCAGCCGTAGGCACGATAACTCTCGAACGGAATGAGCTAGACACTTGAAATTTTCAGAGTTGGTTTAGGAGATAAATATCTCGGCTAAGTTCGTTATTGGGCAAAATCGGACAGATGGTTTCGGAGTACCAGAAAAAAAATTTTTTTTTTTACGTAACAAATTCAAAATTAAATTTTTTTCAATAAGCAGTTTTACCATAAGAATCCAATGATATCATTTTTGACTCTAACAAGCTAACACTTTCGGAGATATGATTTTCAAAAATTTCAATAATAAATCGTATTTGTACGTTTTCACAGAATTATATAATTATTCTATGAATGAATTGTCATAATTTCAACTTATTTTCCTGAGATTGACAGTTTTCTGGCCTGAAAGTTGACGAAAAGCGAATATAAGGGTAAAACACAGTCAAATAAACCCCCATGTGGCGATCTTATGTCGAAAAGTGAAAATTAAGAATATATATCCAAGGTAAGTACCGACGTTTTATTCCAATACCGGAGATCTATAAGACCGTTCGAGGAGCCCGATAGCCGATCGGTCTGACCCGTCGGGTTTCGGAACGAGAGATGGCGGGCTCAAATCCCGGAAAGGGAATTACACTTTTTGGCGCTCTAGTTCATCGGATCTGAGTGCATATGAATTTTTATTTAAGATGCATCGATATCATTTTCAACTCCAACAAGCTAATACTTGTGATATGATTCTTCTAAATTTCAATAATGAATCGTACGTACTTCTTAGTTTTCACAGAATGCTATAATTATTCTATCTAAGCTTTATTATATGATCTGTGTTCATACTCGTATATTTCATCCTGTTCTATAAGAAAGACTCAAATTCATTTCAGCTATTTTAATTTGATTTCATCCATGGTGCAGTTCTTATTCTCAGATTGCTCATTTAATCTTGATAAATAAACTATTATTTGAATTGAATTTCCTTTATGATGCAGTTCTTTCATGATAATACATTGATATAATTCCCAAGTCTGAGAAAGCAATACTTTCGGAGATATAATTTGTATGTTTGAACTAGAGCGCCAGAAAGCTCCTGCTCACAGGGCTTGAACCCATTATATTGGCGCTCTAGTTCCTCGGAACTGAGTGCTTATCAATTTGCCCAAATGTCTGTAATTTTCAAATTTTTCGATGGAAATGGTCTTAAACGACTTGGATCGGCTCACTGATCAAGAATCCGTGGTCGAAATTCATTCATTGTCCGGCCGGTCCGGCCGTCCGGCCGGCCGGCCGTAGGCACGATAACTCTCGAACGGAATGAGCTAGAGAGTTGAAATTTTCAGAATAGGTTTGGCAGATAAATATCTCGGCTGAGTTCGTTATTGGGCGAAAGCGGACAGATGGTTTCGGAGTAACAAAAAAAAATTTTTTTTACAAAACAAATTCCAAATTGAATTTTTTTCAATGAGCAGTTTTATCATAAGAATCCAATGATATCATCTTCAACTCTAACAAGCTAATACTTTCGGAGATATGATTTTTCAAAATTTCAATAAAAAATCGTATTTTTACGTTTTCACAGAATTATATAATTATTCTATGTATGAATTGTCATAATGTCAACTTATTTTCCTGAGATATGATATTGTCTAATTCCTTGCTAATAGTTGGTTCGAGAAACGTCAAAATCGACTTAGAGAGACAAGGGTAAAAAACCGTCAAATAAACCCCCATGTGGCGATTTTATGTCGAAAAGTGAAAATTAAGAATATTTATCCCAGGTAAGTACCGACGTTTTATTCTAATACCGGAGATCGACAAGATCGTACGAGGAGCCTGATAGCCGGTGTGTCTACGCTGTCGGGTTTTCGGTTTCGGAACGAGAGAAGGCGACTTTTTGGCGCTCTAGTTCCTCGGAACTGAGTGCTTATCAATTTGCCCAAATGTCTGTAATTTTTATTTAAGATGCAATTTCATCATTGAAATCCATCGATATCATTTTCAACTCCAACAAGCTAATACTTTCGGAATTATGATTTTTATAAATTTCAATAATGAATCGTACGTACTTCTATGTTTTCACAGAATGCTATAATTATTCTATCTAAGCTTTATTATATGATCTGTGTTCATACTCGTACATTTCATCCTGTTCTATAAGAAGGAGTCAAATTTATTTCAGCTATTTTAATTTGATTTCTTACATGGTGCAGTTCTCATTCTCAGATTGCTCATTTAATCTTGATAAATAAACTGTTATTTGAATTTAATTTCCTTTATGATGCAGTTCTTTCATAAGAATACATTGATTTAATTCCCAACTCTGAGAAACCAATACTTTCGGAGATATAATTTGTCTGTTTGAACTAGAGCGCCAGAAAGCTCCTGTCCACAGGGCTTGAACCAATTTTTTTATAGATATTTTTCAAAGTTTGGGAGGGAAAACTCAGAAAGAAATCTTTTAATAATGAGTATATACCTCCCACAGTATCCTTTAATGATTACTTACACTAGTAACTACAATCTCATGCACTATAAATTTTGTCGCCTGACATATGTTTGGGATGTTTCCATCTTCTGAGATGAAGCGTTTTTAAAGAACGCTACTAATTCATATACTCAAATATGGGTTGACATTATACCCTTCGTTATGAATAGGGCTTCACAAAAAACGAGAGTACCCGAGAATATAAAAAATCTCGTCTCGGTCTCACCAATTCCCAAAAAATTAAGTCTCGTTTAAGTCTCGGTCTCGTCTCGTTATCAGTTGTCTCGTCTCGTCTGGCTTAATTCTGAATAACGATAATAAAAATTATAATATATAAACGAAATGGAAGACAACAATGCATAATTTTGTGAAGCTATATTTATTACGCTCTTATACAAAAATATGTATACATGTACATAATTTTTTCAATTTTAAACACTGTTAATTTCATCTTTTAAATTACTCGATGATCAAGAATTCAAATATAATCACGCTTGCATCACATCATCTTTCAATTATTTACGTGTTTTTGCCATGATCATACCTGCTGTGGAAAATAATTCTTTAACAGGAACGGATGTAGCAATTAATTAATCATGGGCCATCTTGGAAAGTGTAGTTTCATGCAATTTCCACAGCTCTAAAATACAATGTTGATTCCTATTCGCTCTTTCAAACAGCAAATGTTCTTCAAATTCAGTTTTCCAATGTTTCAAAGGTTTTGTTGATGTTTTAAAGAGGTTATCGATGTCGATACAGTTTTTAATAGAATTGTAAAAATTGGTATCGTTTTCAATGAATATCTTCCCAGTGAATAGATCATAGAGGGAGTTCTTGGCGTATTCCTCATAACACTTTTCGAAACATTGAATAGCTTCATTTCTCATTTCTTTTCCAGTTTCATTATATGTACTTCCACAGATGTTCACATCTTCACTAGAACAAGCACAATAAAAAACAAAAATTTTTTCCAGATGTTGGAAAATCCCGTTCTATAGAACGGGATTTCTAACAGGTAGTTATTCCTTGGTAACACTATTTAAGATTTCTCACATAAGTATCCTGGTTTGACTGGTTATTTTATTTACTCAATTTTTCAGAATGACTTCTGATAGTTTTGAAACACTTGTAGCCCAAATTGGTCATATAAAGATAAGACACAAAGGGAATTTAATTTCAGAGATATGATTTGTCAAAGATTGAAAAAGAGCGCCAAACCTCCCTCCTTTAAGATTTCCTTCCTTTTTGTCAGACATTTTGAGTAAAAGGAGGAAAGAGTTCAAACATAGTGGAAGAAAGAAAGCAGATGGATTTTTGGGGTTCCTAAGTTTTCTTAGGATAAGAGGAAATTGACAAAATATATTTATCACGGAAGGAAACCGAGTGTTCAGATGAGCGATGCTAAGAGAAATAACCTTGATACGATCTGAAAGACAAAACAAGGAATTGTGCTCCAGGCACTCTTTTTATCTGAAAGGATGTTTCGGTTATCCGCTTCAACATTGATTGAATGAATACGAGAGTATACTACTATTGTATTATTATGATAATGATAATGCTATTCGTCATTTAATAAGCTATATATTTTTGACGATTACAATCCTTCTATTTAGCATCATAAGAGGCGAATCAAATTCAATCGATGATTTACTTACTTCCGAACTGTCCAAACAGTTCAAATTGCATTTGACATATAGAACTCACTTTGTGGCTGGACAGAGAATTTCTTTCGGTTATTTCGCGTTGCACTCATCCAATAAATGCCCAAATGTAACGACCTCTTAAAGCCGCTTTACACTATGCAATATTGGTGCAATGCAAGAGCAATGCAATGTGAAATGACCCAATGGCGCATGCGTGACGGCAATTTTCTGATCAGCTGATGCAACTTTCAAAATTAGAGCTGGGGCTATTTTTCAGGCAATTATTTGGCAATTCTGGTTTGTTTTTTAGTGACTTTAATGGAAGCCAACATGAATATGATATAGTAAATTCACTAGGTGTTTGACTTAACCTATCATTCGAAACTTTTTCAGCACTATCTATTTTCATCAATTTTATATTGTTGGATTTTTTTTAAGCATGAAGGTATGGGTTCCCAAGTATGTTTAGTCTACAGAAACAGAACAAGTTTTATACTATTGTATGAAAAGCATGCTTGCTTATATTCCATCAAGTCTGATAATTATCATAATAAAATAGCACGTTCGAGAGCACTGATTGATATTGCCCAAAACTTTAATAGCTTTTCAGATGATCATATTCAATAAAAGCTCGCGGAATGCCCGATTATCCATAACTTCTATTAATCGAATGACCCACCTCAGCCTACCTTTTATTTGTTGACATATTTGTTCTTACATAAAACACCGTTATCATAATTGAAATTTCCTCTGATCTCATTATGGCAAGTTACTGTCGGCGCAATATAAAAGCTGTGATAAAAGTATAAATGCAAGGATGCTTTTAGTTTTCTTTAAGTTGATCGTACAAGTCCTAGAATTGCACTTAAATTGCAGTATGGAATAATCATATTCATGCAATGCAATGCGTTGCATCAATATTGCCTAGTGTAAAGCGGCTTTTAGAGAAGTCCTAGGAAGGGCAGTTATCTGGGTCTGAATATATCAAAGTTACGCTTTATTTTGCATCCACATTTGTCTATGCTCTGCTGAGATGTTACAATTCGGAATTGACCCAAAAATTTTTGATTTCCTCGCCACACCATCATCTCATCAGCGGATATTATTTACAAATATTTAATCAATGCCTGGTGAGTGGGATCAAGATATTTATGATGAACTAGCGGCCCGGTACGTGCTTCGCTACATATAAAGTGAAATAATAAAAAAAATTAATTGGAACATCAAATTCATTTCTTCAAACAAAAAAATATTTTATTAATTGCTAGCTATTTCAAAACTCAATCCAAAACATTTGGATAAACAATATTTTTTGTTTTATCATTTTGAGCATGTATAAACAAACGGCTGGGGGTTTTTCATTTTCGACCGTTAATTTTCTGCTTCATGTTTGAATATTTTGAGTAATTTTAATGAAAAAATCCGTCCGATCTAACGGATATTCATTATAGATTTCGTAATTTAACGAAAAGATCCAAATCCCAACGTACGTTTACTGGAGTAACGCTCCTTTAAGTTTTTCATCGGATAAAAATGAAAAAAATAAGAAAAAGCTATTTCAGACTCTCCGAGAATCGATCCCGCTGCCCCGCGAGGATCGGAAGCTATACATTCTTAATTCAACGCCTCAGCTCACTCGGCCACGTTGCCTACGTGAATCAACTCCGATTATGTACCAAATAAAGATTTTTAGTACCTACTCGGATTATTTCCGTTTTTCGATTTTCAGAATATCGTCAATCCTGTCAAGCGATCCATCGAAATCGGTTACTTGTTCATATTTATCGCCACAGAAATACGTGAAACGTCAGAATTTTGTCGATTTGCGCGAAAAGGCACATTTTCCTATCGTTCTTCCAGGAAAACGAAAGAGAGGACCGAAAAAAAGGCTCCGTTATGGACTAATTTCGAATCTCGTTTTCGCGTTCCCGTGAATAACGTAGTTACGAACGCCACCGTTCCTCCGAATTCCTTTCCACAATTTTGCCAAAATCGGCGTCCTTTCGCCTATTCGCGATTTTTTTTTGAATACACCTCCATCTTTTCGCTCCGAAAACGCGAAACTCTACGAACTTCCGTATTTTTCCTCGATAAACCTCTTTGAAATTTCCCCCAAATCCCCCTCCCAACATAAAAAAAAACATCATATTAATAGTAACATTTTCAAAAAGTTTTCTTTGGTAAATAAAGGACCGCTCGACCGATTTTGTGCAAACTTCACATAAACCATCTACTAAATATTCCGAACAAAGCCCAAACATTGGTTTGGATAGGTGTGCCAGTTCTTGAGTTATAAAATTACAACGAAAAGTGGCATTGATTTTTTAAATATATTGATTGATTAATTGAAAAAATAACCCTGTCGAAATATCACATATTCCTCGGTCTGATGATTCCATCCAATATACCTCAAAATATTACTCCTATCATAGCACACCAAGTTTCATTAACAAGACATGTACGCTGTAATATCACGATCCTGTATTCCCATTTCCAGCATATCTCATTACGCTAGACCCAAGCCCCAGATATTCAGCATCTGATGATATCAATCCAGATGTTATTAACGTTCTGAATGTGAACTTCTACCTAAAGATGTGGATTACGGCTTTGCATATAAACTCATGTTAGTCTTGGCTGCAGACGTTTATGTACATAAATACTTCTTACCTATGAATTTCCTAATCGAAATAAGTATAGAATGACTATTTCCGAGTCTTCAAATTCCTCATTTAATCCAGAGAATCTATAGGTATTTCAGTCTTCTCGAAGACGATGTAACAGTAATATAAATAAGAATAGGACTAGCAAGACCCGTTGTTTGTCTAAGCCTCCTATTCGAATTTTTCAAGATTTGATATTTGGAATTGTATCACTATCATTTGTCATTGAATGGTTTCTTTCTGGGTTTTCTCTCTCAAACTCTGAAAAATATATATAAAATAAAAAATTAATTATAGTTGTTTCTTCGTTGATGTTTTTTCGTTGTTATTCGTTAGGCAACATTGTTCAATTGATTGCTTCTGACAAATATCTTGTGTTTCTAACGCAGAAGCAAATCACAAAATAATTATTTTTTTATTTTATAGATATTTTTCAGAGTCTGGGAGAGAAAACCCAGAAAGAAACCATTCAATGATGAATATACCTCCCACAGTATCCTTTAATGTTTACATAACTATCATTTGTAACTAGATACTGAAATTGACAGTAGTTGTCACGCTTTCAATCTAAATGTGAGGCTACTCCTCTAAGTGCTCGTTGAGACGTTGATGATTAAAATTCGGTTGAAAATTTTTAAATATAATACCCAGTTTTTTCATTGATAATCAGATTACCCATTGAATTCAAAATTGTTTTAGTGCATCACTTACATATTATTCTCAGAAAATTCGTGTGAAATCTGAAAAAACCCTTTAAAGTTTCTCAAATAGGGCTTATATTTATATTATATATATCTCAAATAGGGCTTATATTGAGGACACCCCAAGTTAGACTGAGTAATAAATGGACAAACTGGAAAAAATTTCAATACACCATCGAAGAAAAAATAAACCTCAAAAGAAAATTGACAACTACACCAGAAATTGACGAATCAGTTCAATACATAACAACTTTGATCCAATCAACAGTCTGGGAGGCAACACCTGGCATCAGTAGAGTAACCCCTGACAACTACAACATCCCCCTATACATAAAAAATCTTGTGAGTGAAAAACGAAAAGTCCGCCGAAGATGGCAAAACTCCAGAAATCCTGCAATTAAATCCGAACTAAATAGGCTCAATCGTCAACTCCATAATGCACTGAGGCAAGCAAGAAATGAAGAATTTAGTCACTACATTAGTAATCTAAGTGCTGAGGAACATTCAATATGGAAGGCTACGAAAAAATTCAAGCGACCGTTAACTGCAATTCCATCAGTAAGAAAAACGGACAGAACCTGGGCAAGATCAAATAAAGAAAAATCAGAGGTATTCGCAAAGCAACTAGCGAATGTGTTCACTACACCCGAAACAAATAGCAATGATGAAGAAATCCTTGATTACCTGAATGCTCCAAACCAACTTTCAACACCACTGGAATCATTTACTACCTCAGAAATTCGCAAAGAGATTGAGCTTTTGAACACCCACAAAGCACCCGGATATGATTTAATAACAGCTGAAATACTTAAACACCTACCAAAAAAAGCTGTGGAGTTAATAAGAAAAATATTTGATGGCATGTTGCGGCTGTACTACTTCCCCATTCAATGGAAACATGCTCACGTAATCATGACCGAGAAACCTGGAAAAGACCCTTCAGAAGTAACATCTTATAGACCAATAAGCCTCTTACCAAAATTATCAAAATTACTTGAGATACTACTCCTAAACAGAATTGTATCCGCAGACATTCTACGAAACCTGATCCCTGATCATCAGTTTGGATTTAGGCAGAGACACTCCACGATCCAGCAGTGTCATCGGGTTGTTAACAAAATAAGAGAAACTCTAGAAAACAAAAAAAAATGTGCTCTTCAGTCTTCCTTGACATTGAACAAGCATTTGATAGAGTATGGCATACTGGTCTCTTATATAAAATTAAAAAACACATGTCAGACCAGCTCTTCCTGCTCCTTAAGTCGTACCTGACCGATAGGTATTTCCAGGTGAAAGTGGATGAGGCACTCTCAGATTTTCATCCCATACAAGCTGGAGTCCCACAAGGTAGCGTACTAGGTCCCATTTTGTACCTCATTTTTACTGCAGACATCCCACAAACCAACGACACCTTGCTTGCTACATTTGCAGATGATACAGCAATAATGTCAACAAACGCTGATCCAACAGAAGCATCGCACAAGCTCCAATTACACCTGGACTTGCTACAAAATTGGTTTGTGAAGTGGAAGATCAAGGTCAACAATAGCAAATCCGCACACATCACCTTCACTCTGAAAAAGAGCACTTGCCCCCGAGTCTGTTTCAACCAAGCCCCAATTCCTGTGAAATCAGAAGTCAAGTACCTTGGACTCCACCTGGATGATAAATTAACATGGAAAAGACATATTAAGGCCAAAAGAGGACTGCTAGACCTCAAAGTTAAAAAAATGTATTGGCTTCTGAAGAGAAAATCTCAACTATCCTTGGAAAACAAAATTTTAATTTACAAGTGTATATTGTGACCAATATGAACATATGGGATCGAGTTCTGGGGATGCAGTAAGCCAACAAATACAAAAATCCTCCAAACATTTCAATCCAAGACCCTGAGAATGATGTCTGATGCCCCATGGTATGTGTCAAACAAAACTCTGCACAACGATCTAAACGTACCCTACGTAACAGAGGTAATAAAACATTTCTCTACAAAATACGAGACACGCACTAACAGTCACGAAAACCCTCTCATCAATGAATTATTGCACACCAACTATCCAAGACGACTCAAGAGAACCTGGCCAGAAGATCTGAGTAGATGAAACGCAGTTGTCCGTCGCTGGACGGTACCTGTCTCAAGTCTTTTACTTACATTAAATTTACTTATTACTTATTGAGTAGATTATAAATTTGCATTGAATGAATAAATAAAAAATTTGTTCAAGCACTGACGTGAAGTCAGGAGCTTTTGCGCGTATGTTCTATTGTCCATACTCCTGTAATGAACACTCTTCTTAATCGAATTTACCATGATGAATTCTATTGTCTATTCTCCTGTATTGGACACTCTTCTCAATCGAATTCACCATGATGAATTCTATTGTTCATTCTCCAATACAGGAGAATGGACAATAGAATTCATCATGGTGAATTCGATTGAGAAGAGTGTCCAATACAGGAGAATAGACAATAGAATTCATCATGGTAAATTCGATTAAGAAGAGTGTTCATTACAGGAGTATGGACAATAGAACATACGCGCAAAAGCTCCTGACTTCACGTCAGTGCTTGAACCAATTTTTTTTTTCGATTAAAAGGGTCCAATCAGGAGAACGGACAATAGAATTCATCATGGTAAATTCGATTAAGAAGAGCAAAAGCTCCTGATTCACGTCAGTGCTTGAACCAATTTTTTTTTTCGATTAAGAGTGTCCAATACAGGAGAATGGACAATAGAACATACGCGCAAAAGCTCCTGACTTCACGTCAGTGCTTGAACAAATTTTTATATTAGCCATCAAACCTTTTTAATTCTTCATAATCATTACAAGAATGTCTGCCGATATGGAATATGGTAATAATTTGACATTTGAACACATCGTTTAATGCATAATCAATTTCAATACTTTTGTCACTCGTTGATGAGATGAGATATCTGAAATTATAGATAAACTCTAAATATTCCATTCAATATTGAAATATTAAAATTAAATTTCCACTTATTCATTTGTATTTCAAGATAAGCTAATGATTCATGTAAATTGTCTGTGAAAATTTGTTTTCATGGGTTAGGGGAAAAGAGTTATTGTGAAAATAAGATTCATTTATTTAGATACCAATCTATATATTGTTTTATACTATCTACTAAGTGCCGATTTATTCAACCTCTCCGTAAAGTATTCGTCAACTATGTGCTCGTTGAATTTACTGATCCCCTTTAAAGTGAACATTTACAGATTACTCTCCTTTCGGTAAGGCTACTTGACAGTTTACAGGTCGTAAAATATATCAGCCCTCAGTGAACAAAAAAATTGTATACCTCACTGAAGCCGTAATACAAACAAAGGAAATAATTTCGAATAAAACTCTATTAACATATTCGATTATTTACTTCAAGAGGGATCAAGAATAACATTCATTTTGAAAATTCAATACTACATCAAGCAGCATGCAATGCATTTTTTCGAGTTTGGACCACTGCTGCCCACATAATCATGGAGGATTCGTGAAACACTGCAGGGAGGATAAATACTTGTATATAGATTATTATTAAAATATGATAACTGACTTTCTCCATTTCTTCATATACTACTTCTCGTTGTAAAATATACTTGGATTTTCCTCCGCAACACTAGGATACATCATTTTCAAAGTTAGCGTTGAATTATCAAGCCATTCTATTATAATATTAGTAAAATCTGTTCTTCAGAGGTATTCATTGTTAAGCATGCTAAGCAACAAGCATTTAAGAAACATATACCTGAAGTTCCACGGGAAAACAATATACATAATATATACCTACACACATGTTATATTGCATCACCTTCTACTCCTATATTTTAAAATATTCTGCAATTAGAAAAATTAAAATGTTTCGTTAAAAATGCCTATTATATAGGTACACGCTGGCATCCAAACACCCTGATGATGGATCGTAAGAGACCCATGATATCAGGAAAACAGATTTGTTTGAATAGAAACACTAGATTTTCTTCTTGGCTATTCCACTTTTGAACTTTAAAAATTTTAGTGTTCATGTCATCTTGGTTGCCTCTTATCAATATTAAATTTTCTCATGAGATATACTTAAGCTTCACATATATTAAATCGACTAAGTTCCATATACCTTGTTTTTAAGAATTCTATCTGCAGTAACTCCAAGAGTAACTCATGCATTCTATTTGTCGAAAAGCATTACTTTTTTGCTCTACGTCAACTGGACCTTAATTCATTCCAACCTGAAAGGAAATATTAAGACTTGGATTTCTCTGAGTAAAGTAATTCATTCAATTCACTTCTATTACTTACTGCTGATTTTTAGCCAGAAATCCTGAAGGACATATACCAGATATCTTCTTTATGAACAACTTTTCCACAGTTCTCCATAATTTGGAATTTCTTTCACATACGTAAACAATATTTCTAGATTCCTCCAATCTTCAAATACAAGGTAATCTCGATTATTTTCAACGGAAGGAATACTCGTTCGTACTTCGTGGATTGAGAATATTTTGTTTACGTTTTGTATTTGTGTTATGTGTTTTGATCAGATGTTGAGGTTAAAACGGGGCGCATGCGATGTAGGGCTATCATCTCCCATAGATTTGTGATGAAATAACACAATTTTCCCATAACATACGCGTAAAAGATATGTCATCATGACATTCATATTTTTATTTTTGAAGCTTCTCGCAAAAATACGACCATAGACAACATATCATACGACGATTCACATCCGCTACCGAACTCACAAAAGGCTGCGCGTTTCTCCAACAATATAGATCCGATCGTGTTCAAACTTGGAATTCTGCAGTAGAGTTAGGTTCTGCAGGCTCTCCCAAAATTTCAGCCATGCCGGACGAATAGTTTATGATATATAGAATTTTTTTCAATTATTTTTAATTATTTTTTTTTTAATTTTCTAGTTATACCATCCTCGCGAAATTCTGCAAAAATTTTCGCGTTGGCATTCTACAACTAATAACCATGTTTGAATCCAATCGGTTTTGTATTCTTCGAGTTAATGAGGAACAAAAAACATCCAAATTTCAGAAAATTTCAGATGGCTATAACTCTAAAACCGTTTGGATGATTATGCTCATAAACAAACTCAAATGTCGCATTCAGATGCACAACCTAACCTGAAATTTTCAAGCCGCTGTCTCTTTCCGTTCTCAGGTTATCATGACAACAAAAATATTTTTTAATAATTTTTTAATAATTTTCTAGCGATACGATTCTCACAGAATTTCATAAACGTGCTTAGGTCTATATTCTACAACTATTCACCAAGTTTAAATTCGATCGGATTTATTTTGGTTGAAAACAAAATTATTACTCGGAAACCATTGGGCCGATTATACCCATTAACGAACTTGTCCGTCGTATTGGGATGCGCCACCTACCCTGAAAATTTCAAGTGGCTAGCTCTTTCCGTTCTCAAGTTATCGTGGCAACGGACGGCACCACAGAAAATTTCACATTTGGGCAAAACTATAACGCGTATGTTCCCCAGAACATACGCGCAAAAAAAATAGGGCTTCATTCGAATGTTAATAACTTAATAAATAGATTTTTGCATGAAAATTCTTAATTTTCTATCTCGTATCAGAAGACATAGATGCTTCTCCTTCGTTAATTAAAGACTCAATTGAACGTACAGGGTGTTTCTATTTCAATGTAAAATTCAGTTATGACAAAAACCTTAAAACTCATTTCTTTCAAATGAGAAACCAATTGTATTATCAGTCAGCTGGAATCTACGTTAAAAAAAAATGGTTATTTTTTATAATACCTACTACTGCTCAAACATGCTTATTTCCCGAAATATTTGATAAGTAAAGCACTACACAATGAACAATGCACTATTTTTAAACGTAGATTTCAGCTGACCATTAAAAAACGGGTTATCATTTGAAAAAAATTAGATTTGAGGTTTTTGTCCTAACTGCTTTTGACATTTAAATACAGTATCATAATATACAATACTATACAATACAATACCCTGTATGTTCAATTGAATTTTTAATTAACGAAGGAAAAGAATTGGTGTGTCTACTAATAGAAGCTAGAAAATTAGGAATTTTCATGCCACAATATACAAGTTATTAACATCGGAATGAAGCCCTATTTGACAAATTTTTAAAGGTTTTTTCAGATTTCACAAGAATCTTCTGAGAATAATTTGTAAGTATATGTAAGTGATGTAAATATAGATATAGATATAGAATGCAATGGGTTATATGATTATCAATAAAAACTGGGTATTACATTTTAAAAACGAAAAATGGTATCATTCCCGGTTTACCGGAAGTTGAAGGAATTTCCAAGTATTCATCTCTCCCAAAAAAGCTTATACTATAACTATAACTATAAAATTTCAAGCATTTATCTCGAGTTTTTCTTTGAAATATTCTAATGAACGGTCTTCGTGAATCACCCTGTATACCGTATTCTCAGTGTTTCAAATATATGATTACGTTTCATACCATTTTAATAACTGACTTGAGTAATGAGAGTATAGTTTATGATCTCAGAATTTTTAATTGTGACATATGTAGGTATCTATGTATTCTATTGGAATTGAAATACGAAAAAACTTACGCCTCAAGTAACCCCAGGATACGATATTCACGAATTTCGCGAAAATTAGTGGGTTGGCATTCTACAAATAATCACCGAGTTTTAATTGAATGAGATTTGTAAATTTTGAGTTATAGAGGAAATACAACAAAATTCCAGATGAGTATAACTCCAAAACCAATTGAACGATTATGCCAATTAACGAACTCAAATGTCGCATCCTGAAAATTTCGAATAGCTATCTCTTTCCGTTCTCAAGTTATCGTGACATAATATTTTTCCCTAATTTCTTTGAAATTTGCCAGTGCTACCTCTAGAGAAATTAACACTCTCATATTGCATTAAAAAACACTCATTTTACGCAATTTATACGAAAATTATTTTTCTTACACTACAAATATCAGATTAAATTTTTTTAATGATGCAACTTCATCATAAGAATCCACTGATATCATTTTCAACTCTAACAAACTAATACTTTCGGAGAAATAATTTTTCAAAAATTTCAATAATCAATGCAATTTTATGATTTCACAGAATGCTCTAATTATAATTTGCTGATGTATATAAATCCAACGTATGAGGTGAGTCATAGACCTACGTTTTGAATTTGATTTTTTATGATCCAGCTGCCATAAAAATCCATTGGTTTCATTCTGAACTCTGAGAAACCAGTACTTTCGGAGATATGATTTTGTCAAAGTTTGGATAGTTACTCGCTAGTATTTTGACTAGAGCGCCAAAGCCTCTGTCCATAGAGCTTACCCACTTTTTGCGCATATTTTCTGGGGAACATCATTGTATTGGACACTTTTAATCGAATTTACCATGGTAAATTCGATTAAGAGTGTCCAATACAGGAGAATGAACAATATAACATTCGCCCAAAACTCCTGACTTCACGTCAGTGCTTGAACCAATTTTTTATTTAATCGTTTTCTCCTTTTGTTTTTTCAGGTTTACTTGGAGAAACTTCTCTGTTTGTTGAACAAAGAATCGAATTCTATGGTATCACTTACCTCTGCTAATCCTTCTTTATTTTTCATACAAATGCTTTAAACTGGGAAGATCATATTAATATCGGTAGAAGTGACACTTACGTTTTAATTTTTAATTTTTTCTATCACCTCGCTGAGTAAATTCCGTTTGATATTATCAATCAGGGTCTTCCACAACATCTAACATTAGTGCCCCATGTTGGGCACCAAACTAAAAATTGTATTGTTCTTTTGCCTTGAAGTAACACTTGGAATTTGATTGGACGATATTACTCAATCATGAATGGATTAATAAAATGTTCGATTGTTGGAAGAAGTCCAAATAACTTGTTCAGTAATAGTTTGTTTGAGCCTCCTACTCTTATTCCTTATAAAATTATTCGGGGAATTGTATATCGATCAATGCACCGCATATTGAAGTTCAGAATTATCGCAGGGCTTTGTTTGGATGGTTATATTTTCCTGGTTCGTTTGCCAAATGAAAACAATTTTACCTCCAGCTGTTGGTAAAAATTAATTGAAAGCTTAAGGAAAATTGTTTACGTCAAACGTTAAATTGAAATTGTGGCATTTATAGCAAAATTTCATATCGCATTTACGATATCGTTGCCATGAAATCTGATGAGGAAATATTCAATTTTAACGGTTATAATAAAATTGTAATTTGCGTAACAGGATCGGTCATTCAGCTCTTCCAGAGGAGTAGATGAGATTCCAGGGAGAATGGTCCAAAAATTCGTTTCTTGGCGTTTTGAAAACAGTTAGTTTTGAGCAGAAGTGTAAACCATCAAAGTATAAAAGCACTATTATCTTAAATATTCATTGGTGGAAAAAAATTAGAAACATCTTTTTTCTTGTTTATATTAATATTTATATTGAGATTCAAACATTTGCTATTAATGTAAGTAACTAATTTTAATGATGATACATAATTTACACGAAATATTTCCATATTCCGTTTGTTTCCCGAATTTTTAGGTGAAAATGATCTCAAAGGTATACAAACCCAAAATTTTCAGGACTGGATCGATTTCGTTTTGGCAATTGCCAAATTTCGATCAATGGTTGCGGATATACCCATTTGAAATTTTATATTTCCAAAACTACAGATCCCACCAAGTGGTATTTGGATGTAGGAAACCGAGTGTATGGTTCACGTAAAATTTTGTTAGTATTGTCTCAGAGAGTGGAAGCTCTTGGAATGTGTTTGTTCTGCGAATTATTGTTCATTTCTGAGGTACGGTATTGTTGTAGGGCGAGGTTGTTCTAAAAAAGAGGTTTATTGTCTAAACAGGAGAGATTCCCAATTTCATGACAGAAAATAGTACAATGTTGATCTGTCATTAACCTACATATAAACCAAACATTATTAATAAGAAAAGAATACTGAGAAATTGAAGACAGAGGAAAAAACAATTGCCAGCAAGTTAAAACTCTGATGAAGATGCGACGAATGCTTGAGTTCTCCCTTGAACAGTGTCAACGAATTGCAAGATATCCAGAATTTTAAACCTACACATGTTGCAAAGAGCCAATCCGATGAGCATGTTTGTCCTGAGCTTTGGTAGATGATCAAGTGTGCAATTCAATCGAGGAACTCAGAGATTAAGCTTAGATAACAAATAGGGATAGTGAACCATGTATCAGTTTCTGAAGCATTATACCGACGTAGTAATCTCTTCTCCTTTTCCAAGAGAGAACTGACAACCTGCCAAGAAGAGCCTTATGATCGCTTCCCCCCAGTTTGAAGGACATATACTTCAGGAAATATCTCTGAACAGACTCAATTTGTCTTATATGTACATTCTACAAGGGGTTTCACATCAGGCATACTCAAGTCTAGATCGAACGAATTAATTGGAGAGTGTTATGAAGCAATCTTCGTCCTCAAAATTCCAGTATACTCTATAGATTAGACCAAGCATCCTGTTTGCGGCAGTTCTTATTGTATTGAAATTTGGGATGAATCCAGCTTGAGATCAAATTCGGCACCCAAATATCTCACATGATAACAGTCGTGATACTAAAGGGTTTCCAATAAGAGGTGTTATTTTGAATAGCCCGCTATTTCGGTAGATGTCACTTTTGAAGCTGTCATTTTTTGACATTTGACAAGTAGAAACTACGCCATTAATAAAAATGGAACGATACACGCCTCAAGAACGCATTGAAATTATTAAAATTCACTATAAAAATGGTAAAAATTTGGCAGAGACGGTTCGTAAAACTCGAACATTTTTGGGTCGTCGTGAAGCACCTTGTCGGACCGCAATAAAGAAATTGGTGGAAAAATTCGAGCTGTTGGGGCAAGTTAGTTATGTGAAGAATAAAACCCGTGCACGTCGCTCACGAACAGCCGAGAATATTGCTATTGTAGCCGAAAGTGTTCCTCGTCGTTCTTTGGAATTAGGCATTCCACAAACGTCACTACACCGTATTTTGCATAAAGATTTGGGTCTTAAGGCTTATAAAGTTCAGTTTGCACAAGAACTCAAGCCGGCCGATCATCAACAACGTCGTGTATTTGCTGATTGGGTCGTTGAAATGCATGAAAATGATCCGGAATTCCATCGAAAAATCATCTTGAGTGATGAGGCCCATTTCCACCTCGGTGGCTTCGTCAACAAGCAAAATTGTCGCATCTGGGGCTCGGAAAATCCAAGAGTTATTGTTAAAAAGCCTGTCTATCCTCAACGTGTGACTGTTTGGTGCGGTTTATGGTCCGGCGGAGTCATTGAACCTTACTTTTTCGAAAATGGGGCTGGAGCAACAGTTACGGTGAATGGATTGCGCTATCGAGAGATGATTAATGATTTTTATGGCCGGAATTGGATGGTATTGATCTGGACAATGTTTACTTTCAACAAGAAGGCGCTACGTGCCACAAAAGCAATGAAACTATTGATCTTTTGTGGGAAAAGTTTCCGGACCGTATTATCTCTCGAAGAGGTGATCACAATTGGCCACCGAGATCTTGTGATTTAACACCTTGTGACTTCTTCCTTGGGGGCCACGTGAAAGAGAAGGTCTACGCCAATAGCCCAGCGTCGATTCAAGACCTCAAAGATGGAATTCGTGAGGCTATCGAGGACATAGGGCAGCCACTTTGCGATTTGGTTATGGAAAATTTAATTAAAAGGATATGGTCCTGTAAGCGTGGTATTGGTGGTCATTTGCCTGATGTTATTTTCCACTATTAACGGCATAGCTTCTTCTTTATAATGAAGTTAACATCCGATCATTTGAATTGAAAAATGGCATTTTTCTTTGAATATCAAAATAACACCACTTATTGGAAAACCCTTTATATACTTCTACGATGCACGACTCTGCCGTCCAACAGTCTTTTTGCACTCGTCTAATAAGGTTTTACGACGCTCGCATGTCTAAGAAGGAACAATATTAACCGTTCTACTCCCTACTCATATGTCAATCGCGCTGGACTACCCCAAATCGACTTTCTTTTAATTCTACCTCCGGTCATTCCTTAGTACGTTCCTAACCTTCTCCCCGAGCTGGGGCTCTACTATCAAGGTAGTGGGAAAAAGGTGATTGGTAGATACTCTACCTTGCGATACCTGCGTTATAGTTATTCTAAGGAGTTGGATCACACACCTAGCAGCATAATTTTTACTTCAAATTTTTATGAGACAGCTTACATGAATATGGTATTAGCGATTTCCTGTTCAGAGAAAAGTATTCTGTGCCTCCAGAGTTAATAATCAATCAATAATCAATGTCATGTGCATGTTTTAGGTTTTCTTCTGACAGGGGTATAATCCAGAAATACGTCTGATTTATCGGCACAAACGTCGTTAAACATCGTCTCCATCAGTAAAACTAATCCTAATTCAACTACATATTTACAAGGGTGAAAGTATCATAACTCCTACATACGAATAACAGGTACCATAACCAAAAATAGAATTGATGTCGAATTAGACCCTTGTGGGACTCCACCAATTATGTCTATTGGATGCAATTCCACATACTGTGTTTTCCCGGAAGGAAAGAAGATGTACAATTGAGTAGATAAACCATCGTTGTTGTAGTGGTTTTCAAAGGCATTGTTCGGAGCATTCATCCCCGCAAATAATTCACCCCACATCCCCAGCTTCGTTCGTCTGGAAAATCGCCAAGGAACGGCCCAATCATCGGTTTATTCCATTAGGTATCAGAAGTGCCATCGCTCAGGTGTGCATTATACCAGCAGGTTGTTGTTCTCGACCAGCTTCTGCCCTTTTAGAGGTTGAAAGTTTTGCTCAGAAATCAATTCCAAATGTTATTTCCATATTACCTATCATACGCGTAGGATTTCTAGAGTTGTCTAGCTAGAGGATAATGATTCAACATGTACACCTTTGTATTAAATATAACACTGTATGCTGATATTTACAGGTTTATTTACAGAACTCTACAATCTTCAACCTCGCCGTCGTAATAAAATCTACATCAAATATCGTCGATTACTCAGGTTCCTAACAGTCTAGATATATACTTGTATGTCAATTGCGATAGGCTGGCCCAAATCGACCTTCATGCAATTCTACCTCCGGTCAATCCTTGGTACCTTCTTACATTTACTTTTTGACCACTACCTTGGTAGTACAGCCCTAGCTCGGGGTAAGGGGTAAGTAATTCATTTATTCCTTCTATTCCTTAGAAATAAATACATTTATTGCCCCTCACCCCGAGCTAGGGCTGTACTACCAAGGTAGTGGTCAAAATGATTGGTAGATTCTCTACCTTGCGATACTAACAGCTACAGCCACAGCTTACATGAATATGGTATTAGCGATTTCCTATTCAGAGAAAATTATTCTATGACTCTGGACGGCTTAATTGGCATCAAGGCACCTCCAGAGTTAATATTCAATGTCATGTGGATCTTTTAGGTTTTCTTCAGGCAGGGGTATAATCCAGAAATACGATTGAATTATCGGCACGAACGTCGTTAAACGTCGTCTGCACTAATAGAACTAATCTCAATCAACTATTTACAAGGGTGAAAATATCATAATTCCTACATGAGAATAACAGGAAACATAACTAAAACTAAACTTGATGTTAAATTAGACCCCTGTGGGACTTCAACTGTCTATTGGATGAAATTCCACATGCTGTGTTTACCCGGAAGTAAACAAAAGGTAGATGCAATTGATTAGATAAACCATCGTTGTTGTAGTGGTTTTCAAAGGCATTGTTCCGAGCATTCCTCCCGCAAATAATTCACCCCACATCTCCAGCTCCGTTCGTCTGGAAAATCGCCAAGAATGGCCCAATCATCGGATTATTCCATTAGGTATCAGAAGTGCCATCACTCAGCTAGTGGTCAAAGTTGATTGGTAGATCCTCTACCTTGCGATACTTCGTTACCAATGGAGTTCCATGTGAATGATATCTGAAGCGTTATAGTTATTCTAAGGAGTTGGATCACACACCGAGCAGCATACGTTATGATCCAATTTTGATGGGACAGCTTACATGAATATGGTATTATCGATTTCCTGTTCAGGGAAACATATTTTGTGACTCTTGCGGGCTAAATTGGTTCCGAGGCTCCAGATTTAATATTCAATGTCATTTGGATGATTTAGGTTTTCTTCAGACAGGTGTAAAATCCAGAAATTCGTCTGAATTATCGTCACGAACGTCGTTAAACGTCGTCTGCACCAGTAAAACTAATCTCAATCAACTATTTACAAGAGTGAAAATATCATAATTCCTGCATGAGAATAACAGGAAACATAACTAAAACTAAACTTGATGTTAAATTAGACCCCTGTGGGACTTCAACTGTCTATTGGATGAAATTCCACATGCTGTGTTTACCTGGAAGTAAACAAAAGGTAGATACAATTGATTAGGTAAACCATCGTTGTTGTAGTGGTTTTCTAAGGCATTGTTCGGAGCATCCCCACATCCCCATTTCCGTTCGTCTGGAAAATCGCCAAGGAACGGCCCAATCATCGGATTATTCCATTAGGTATCAGAAGTGCCATCGCTCAGGTGTGCATTATATCGGCAGGCTGTTGTTCTCGACCAGCTTTTCTGCCCCCGCGAGGGCCGTCACCGAAAATATATTTACCGTAGTTTTCCTTCCAGCGGTGTCGGGCGATAGGTAAAGGTGGTGGGGCGGTGCTGCGATTTCGCGCGCAAGGTTTCCACGATTCGAATTGCCGCCGAGCTCAGTAGCACGCGAGGACTGCGTAGCACCTCTTCCTTGCCGACCGTTACGACCGTCGCGGACCTTCCGAGGACCTCAGCCTGGCGGATCCGCCCACCTCCAAGGAGTTTCGAGTCCTTCGCGCGAAGAGATGGTCAACGACGTCGGTTCCGGACGTGATCGTCTCGCCATCTTAGGACGTTCTTCCGGTGCTCCTGGAGATGTCAGCGATTAGAATCGAACTATTGGGCTGATGGATTGAAAGGTGCTCTTACATATCTGGATTTATCAGTGAAATTTGTGACATATCTTGTGATTGATCTGTGAGGTGATAAATCAAGAACTATGAAACTCGTTCCAGGGAACTTCTTATTGCTTATTTGTTGGATTACTTTGGTTCATGCACAAGGTAAACAACATTTACAATACATTTACATAATAAAGAAAACATCATTAAGAAAAACTAATACACAATCTCAATTCTCCAAGCAAATCTGGATAGGTCTATTCAGGAATTGGAAAACACTTGCCTGAGTACTGAAATTTGTATACAGGATGTCTCATGAATACCTATACTGGGTGGCTGAAAAAGGAGGCTCTGTTTTGGTATTTCGGAAAGAGCAACAGCTAAAGTATCCGATTAATTATGGCAAAGTTGTAGAATTTAATGTGGAACAAAGTTTCGTTTCGAAATTTGAAAAATTCCAAATGATTCCGGAGATATCCGGAAAAATAAAAAAATTCAGGAAACCTCTTTCATTACTAACTGGTTCCTTTCTGAGTTTTCTCTTCCAAACCCTGAAAAATATCTATGAAATAAAAAATTCATTATTTTGAAAATTGCTTCTGTGATAGGAACACAAGATATTTGTCAGAAGCAATGTATAGAACAATGTTGCCTAACAAAAAATCATTAAAGGATACTGTGGAAGGTACATTAATTATGAAATGGTTTCTTTTTGGGTTTTCTCTTCAAACTCTGAAAAATATTTGTTAAATAAAAATTTATTATTTTGTGAATTGCTTCTGCGAAACACAAGATATTTGTCAGAAGCAATAAATCAAACAATGTTGCCTAACAAATAATAACAACACAATATCAACGATGAAAAAACTAAATTTCGTAGCGTATCGGAGTCTAAATCATACTTCTTCGTCAGACACTTAACGAAAATCTTCAGAATTTCTTTTTGTTGATGTAGCTATTCTGAAATTTGGCGTCTGATTCAGACTCCGAAACGTTACGAAATTTAGTTTTTTCATCGTTGATGTTGTGTCGTTATTATTTGTTAGGCAACATTGTTTGATTTATTGCTTCTGACAAATATCTTGTGTTTATTATGCAGAAGACTTTCACAAAATAATAAATTTTTATTTAACAGATATTTTTCATTCAGTTTGGGATAGAAAACCCAGAAAGATACCATTTAATAAACAATAACGAAACAACATCACAGACACCCAGTGAAAATCTTCAAAATAATTTTTTGATAGTTATTCTGAAATACGAATATTGTGACATTGACAGTTTTTGGAGATCATAGAAGAATCCAGAATCAAGGCAGAGTTATTTGTGCCAGAATACTGACGCTTTCGCCATTTTGCAATATTTTTTAATATTTCATGTAGTTTTTCTGGGATTTGTCCAAATCTGTTTTGAAAGTATTGAAATGTCAAAAACTTTTTTCACTCTATTAAAATGAATAATTGAAATGATGATAATTATCTACAGTGTACAAATCCAATTTTTAACAAATTAATGATTTTTATGAGTGAAAAATGATAATTTCAAAACTCTAATAACAGATTTGGACAGGTTACTCTTGATATACTAATTATTATATCCTATACCTATTCAGACAAAGGATTCCACATAGATAATTTCATACTTTCCTTTCACATTCTAAATGCAATCTCAATGATTGAATATTTATATGTTACATTATTTTTCTCCTCTTTTCACATGAATCTTGGTATAACTTTTCATTGAGAAAAACTTGTCCAAACTACTGAAATATACTACACTAGTAAAAATGATTAATTTGTCGAAAATTTCATTTGCCCGTTAACAAATGATGATAATTATCAATTCTGACACAATGTTAAATAATGTGCGAAATCAAAATTATGTTTAGTTAGAACATTGCTGGAGGTTGTGTCTTCCTTTGTCTGAATAGTTATAGGATATAAGATTTGGTATATCATTAACATAAAGTGTGTAATATCAATCTAGATTTTGGAAAAATAGAATCAAAATCTAATTATTCAACAAGAAAATTTATTAATCACCCTATATGATAGTGCCAACCAATATATTTGTGGATTTTTTCATTGAAATACACTTCTATCCTCATAAAAGTCGACAAAATTTTCAGTTTCATGCATAGGGTTAACCAATATTAACAAAAAAAGCAATTGTCGAAAATTTTCCTACTTTGATCCAGATTTTTTTGTTTAAAAAAACACGAAAGCGGTCAAAAGAGGATACAAATGAAACCTCTGAAACCTGTCAGTCTATTATTTCAATATTTATTGAACTTTGGAATTTTACTTCACATCACCTAGATGATCTCAGTGTATAGTTTCTTTTGTGAAATTCCTCCTCTGGACACCCTGTATAATCTATTTTATTTCGTTTAATTAGCTAGCATTGAAATTCTTTAAAATCGTACAGCAAAAATGTGCATCAGAAAAATCATCAGAGTTTCATACAGATTGTTTGATATACTAAGTGACTGTATTGGAGGTTGAAAAAAATCCTGAATATTTGTCAATGCCATTGAATGTGGTAATGCTCAACCAAGAATAGTTTACCGCATTGATCTACGTTAGGGAGTAATGAAGAATAAGTTGTTTATTTAAAAGAGGTTGGATATGTTACATTTAAGAAATTTTTCGAGACCGGCCAACACCCGCTAACACTTGGCTGATTTCCTGAGAGATACTGATCTTTTTGGCTGAAAATGGTCTCAAACGATTTGGTTCGACTCACTGATCAAGAATCCGAGGTCGAAATCGATTCTGTCCGGCCGGTCCGGCCGTAGGCACGATAACTCTCGAACGAAAAGAGTTAGAGGATTGAAATTTGCAAGGTGGGTTTGGAGCGTTAATATCTCGGACGAGTTCGTTAACGGCCGAAATCCATCATCGGAGTTATGGCCGATTTTAGTAAAAACATTTTTTATGAATATTTCCGAAAACGATCACTCGATCTATCTGAAATTTAGCATCAAATTGTAGAATCATGACTTTCATACGCATGTGAAGTTTTGTATTGACCAGGTTACCGCAAAGTGTCATAAAAAAAATTTGAAAATTAAAAAAAAAATTCTACAATAACTCTCGAACGGAATGAGCTAGGCAGTTGAGATTTTTAGAGGAGATTCAGGAGATGAATATCTCAGTTGAGTCCGATATTGGGCAAAATAGACCAGATGGTTTCGGAGTAACGAAAAAAAATTTTTTTTTAATTAACAAATTTCAAATTCAATTTTTATTTAAGATGCAGTTTCACCATAAAAATCCATTGATATAATTTTTAACTCCACAAGCTAATACTTTCGGAGATATGATTTTTCTAAAGTTCAATAATGAATCGTACTTCTATGTTTTCACAGAATGCTATAATTATTCTATCTAAGCTTTATTATATGCTCAGTGTTCATACTCAAACATGTCATCCTGTTCTATAAGAGAGAGTCAAAAAATTAAATAGAGGGATGTAATTAAAACACACTATTTTTGTAAATAAATTTTTATAATCTTTGGCGATCGATTTCGGTAATTACCATCTTCAGGCCAGCTGAAAATATACAATGATATATACGTATTCTGTTCTGGTTTTGTTTGATTAAATAAATTGATGTTTACAAACTTTTGAGGTTAACTAAGAGTGTGCAACTTACTGTCTACTGAATTAAAATGGATATGAATGTATTATATATTTGTGTACTTCTCAACTTTATTAATGTTCTATTTTTTATTATTTATTCGATATATTATGTTGTAATTAAGTGGAGAGTCTTGGGGTGTTTACTTGTTGGAATGTCATTCAATTGTGGGAGAGGTGAAAAGCGAATGTGAATACTGTCAAATCCTTGATATTATTTCTGTGGCAGGAAAGATTGTGAATTTCTGTTCTTTTTATGTATCAATGAGCTTGAAAATGTTCCTTCCATTAAATTCTATGTTATCATTTAATAGAAATGGATCATCTCTATTTTTGTGTATCTCAAGTTGTTCGAGTAATACCATTTTATAATAATTATCCTCTTTGTGTAGTACTTTTAAGTTGTCAAATGTAATATTATGCTTAGTGTCGTATATATGTGATCCTAGAGCAGTTCGGGGTTGATTTTTCTTGTGTTCCTTAAATCTCTTTTCTACATTTCGAGTGGTCATTCCTATGTAATATGAAGGGCAATTCGTACAAGTTATTTCATAAATTCCGCTGAGCTGTTCCCGTTTGTATTTTGTTTTATTATTGACTAATATATCTGCTAGAGTTTTATGTCGTTTATTTGTTAAAGTATAATTGTAGTCTTTCAAAGTTGTATCCATTTTTTCGTTGAGTTCTTTATAATATGGTGTCGATACAAAATGATTTTCAACTGATGTGTGGGGGTAGATTTTATTCATTATCATCTTTCTTTTCATTGAAACAAAAATTTCGTCTATGAATTGTTTCGGATATTGATTGTTTCGTCCTATCTGATATATAATGTCCATTTCTTTTTTATAGTTTTCTTGGGATAGTGGGACGTTTAGCAGTCTGTGGAACAAAAATCTAAAAGCGGCTCTTTTCATAGTGGGTGCATCATAGGAGCTAAATGGTATAATTGATTCTGTTTGTGTTGGTTTTCTGTAGATGTTGAAGGATAATTGATTATCTCTATTCATTGTTATATTTAAATCTAAGAAGTTTAAGGAGTTTGATATCGAATGCTCTATTGTGAATTTAATCTTGAATCTTGAATTAATATCTGTAAGAAAGTTTTCCAGTTCTTTGTCTGTTCCTGACCATAGACAAAAGATGTCATCTACAAATCTTTTCCAGGTTACAATATGAGTATTACAAGGTAGGAGCATTATCTGTTCTTCTACATGATCTACATATACGTCTGCTATTAGTCCGCTAGATGGTGAGCCCATTGGTAAACCGTCTTTCATTAGGTATATTATTTCGTCAAATATGAAGAAATTTTGTTCTGTTATTAGTTGACTAAGTTTCATTATGTTTTCTATGTCTGCATCATCTATATTTAATTCATCATTATGGGCGTATTTCATTAATTGTTCTTTTAATAATGAGAGGGACTCGTCTATGGGAATGTTAGTATAGAGGTTTATTATGTCAAATGATATGATCTTATAAGTTTTATTCGGTTCAAGTTCGAGAGATTGTAAATGTTTAATAAGTTCTGTTGAATCTTTTATGGAATAGTTTGATTTATATTTTAGTTTTTTGTTGAACAATTTATTAATGAATTTTGAGATCTTGTGACTTGGTGAACCTATTGCGGATGTGATTGGTCTTATGCTTTTGTTTGGTTTGTGAAGTTTAATCGTACTGTATAATTTCGGGAGTTGTGGATTATTTTCTTTCATGGTGTGAATTGTTTCATTGAATTTCTGTAATGTTAGAAGAGTCATTTTTAGTGTGTTGTTGACTTTAGTTCTATATTTTTGTAAGGGATTGTTTTTACACTTTACTATATTATTTTCTTCGAAAAATGTTAATGTTTTTTCAATGTATAATTTCTTTTCTAATAGTACTAGCCCCGCATTTTTGTCACCTTTTGTTAATATAAGATCGTTATCAGTTAACCTTTTTTGAATTGATTTCATAGTTTTTTGTAAATGTTCATTATCTTTAAATTGCTCATGGTTGCACGCTCTTACCTTTCTATTTTTATATATTTTTAGATTTTCTGCCAATTTGTTAGCCATTGTGTGATATTCTGGATTACCCCTGATTTTTACTTCTAGATCAACTGCAGTTTTGTAGACATTCATTGTTCTGGGGATTGGTGCGAATTTCTGTCCTATGTTCAATACTCTCAATTCATCCTCATCCAAAGTTATCCCTGAGAGATTAGAGAATTTTTCGTGAAATGTATGTGAGCTTGGTGTTGTTGTTTCTGGTTCTCGTCTGCAGGTTCTCGTTTGGGACTTTATGAGTGTGTTCTTATCTTCAATTAGTTTCCGCAGCTTTGCTCTTCTCCTTCTGTCTGCCTCATAGTTTGAATAGAATATATCCTCTTCTAGTTTTTCAATTAAGTTTTGATATTCGATAGTATGCAAATATTTATTGAGGTAGTGGTGGAAAAATTTTAGTTTCATATCGATTATTCCGGACTGTTGATATTGTCTTTTGATTTCTTTTTTAAGAAGTGTTGTTTGTATTTGACTTCTATTAAATTTAGTTGGTATTTTGAAGGTCAATAATTTTGGTGTTACTTCATTTATTTTGCATTCGTGGAGAAAGTGTATATGATTGTTGACACGATGTCTTTTATCCATTGTATACTTCAGGTGTTGGAAGATATTGGATAATTCCAATTTTTCAATTTTAGAAATAAATTCTTCCATAGTATGTCCTATGATTAAATAGAGGGATGTAATTAAAACACACTATTTTTGTAAATAAATTTTTATAATCTTTGGCGATCGATTTCAAAACTTAATTGAAAAACTAGAAGAGGATATATTCTATTCAAACTATGAGGTAGACAGAAGGAGAAGAGCAAAGCTGCGGAAACTAATTGAAGATAAGAACACACTCATAAAGTCCCAAACGAGAACCTGCAGACGAGAACCAGAAACAACAACACCAAGCTCACATACATTTCACGACAAATTCTCTAATCTCTCAGGGATAACTTTGGATGAGGATGAATTGAGAGTATTGAACATAGGACAGAAATTCGCACCAATCCCCAGAACAATGAATGTCTACAAAACTGCAGTTGATCTAGAAGTAAAAATCAGGGGTAATCCAGAATATCACACAATGGCTAACAAATTGGCAGAAAATCTAAAAATATATAAAAATAGAAAGGTAAGAGCGTGCAACCATGAGCAATTTAAAGATAATGAACATTTAAAAAAACTATGAAATCAATTCAAAAAAGGTTAACTGATAACGATCTTATATTAACAAAAGGTGACAAAAATGCGGGGCTAGTACTATTAGAAAAGAAATTATACATTGAAAAAACATTAACATTTTTCGAAGAAAATAATATAGTAAAGTGTAAAAACAATCCCTTACAAAAATATAGCACTAAAGTCAACAACACACTAAAAATGACTCTTATAACATTACAGAAATTCAATGAAACAATTCACACCATGAAAGAAAAGAATCCACAACTCCCGAAATTATACAGTACGATTAAACTTCACAAACCAAACAAAAGCATAAGACCAATCACATCCGCAATAGGTTCACCAAGTCACAAGATCTCAAAATTCATTAATAAATTGTTCAACAAAAAACTAAAATATAAATCAAACTATTCCATAAAAGATTCAACAGAACTTATTAAACATTTACAATCTCTCGAACTTGATCCGAATAAAACTTATAAGATCATATCTTTTGACATAATAAACCTCTATACTAACATTCCCATAGACGAGTCCCTCTCATTATTAAAAGAACAATTAATGAAATACGCCCATAATGATGAATTAAATATAGATGATGCAGACATAGAAAACATAATGAAACTTAGTCAACTAATAACAGAACAAAATTTCTTCATATTTGACGAAATAATATACCTAATGAAAGACGGTTTACCAATGGGCTCACCATCTAGCGGACTAATAGCAGACGTATATGTAGATCATGTAGAGGAACAGATAATGCTCCTACCTTGTAATACTCATATTGTAACCTGGAAAAGATTTGTAGATGACATCTTTTGTCTATGGTCAGGAACAGACAAAGAACTGGAAAACTTTCTTACAGATATTAATTCAAGATTCAAGATTAAATTCACAATAGAGCATTCGATATCAAACTCCTTAAACTTCTTAGATTTAAATATAACAATGAATAGAGATAATCAATTTTCCTTCAACATCTACAGAAAACCAACACAAACAGAATCAATTATACCATTTAGCTCCTATGATGCACCCACTATGAAAAGAGCCGCTTTTAGATTTTTGTTCCACAGACTGCTAAACGTCCCACTATCCCAAGAAAACTATAAAAAAGAAATGGACATTATATATCAGATAGGACGAAACAATCAATATCCGAAACAATTCATAGACGAAATTTTTGTTTCAATGAAAAGAAAGATGATAATGAATAAAATCTACCCCCACACATCAGTTGAAAATCATTTTGTATCGACACCATATTATAAAGAACTCAATGAAAAAATGGATACAACTTTGAAAGACTACAATTATACTTTAACAAATAAACGACATAAAACTCTAGCAGATATATTAGTCAATAATAAAACAAAATACAAACGGGAACAGCTCAGCGGAATTTATGAAATAACTTGTACGAATTGCCCTTCATATTACATAGGAATGACCACTCGAAATGTAGAAAAGAGATTTAAAGAACACAAGAAAAATCAACCCCGATCTGCTCTAGGATCACATATAGACGACACTAAGCATAATATTACATTTGACAACTTAAAAGTACTACACAAAGAGGATAATTATTATAAAATGGTATTACTCGAACAACTTGAGATACACAAAAATAGAGATGATCCATTTCTATTAAATGATAACATAGAATTTAATGGAAGGAACATTTTCAAGCTCATTGATACATAAAAAGAACAGAAATTCACAATCTTTCCTGCCACAGAAATAATATCAAGGATTTGACAGTATTCACATTCGCTTTTCACCTCTCCCACAATTGAATGACATTCCAACAAGTAAACACCCCAAGACTCTCCACTTAATTACAACATACTATATCGAATAAATAATAAAAAATAGAACATTAATAAAGTTGAGAAGTACACAAATATATAATACATTCATATCCATTTTAATTCAGTAGACAGTAAGTTGCACACTCTTAGTTAACCTCAAAAGTTTGTAAACATCAATTTATTTTATCAAAACAAAACCAGAACAGAATACGTATATATCATTGTATATTTTCAGCTGGCCTGAAGATGGTAATTACCGAAATCGATCGCCAAAGATTATAAAAATTTATTTACAAAAATAGTGTGTTTTAATTACACCCCTCTATTTAATCATAGGACATACTATGGAAGAATTTATTTCTAAAATAAAAAAGAGAGAGTCAAATTCATTTCAGCTATTTTAATTCGATTTCTTCCATGGTGCAGTTCTCATTCTCAGATTGCTCATTTAGTCTTGATAAGTAAACTATTATTTGAATTGAATTTCTTTTATGATGCAGTTCTATCATAAGAATACATTGATATAATTCCCAACTCTGAGAAACCAATACTTTCGGAGATATAATTTGTCTGTTTGAACTAGAGCGCCAGAAAGCTCCTGTCCACAGGGCTTGAACCCATTTTTAGTGCTATAGTTTGCTCCATCCGAAATAACACCGACTTTCAGGTGTATTTTCTGATAAAGTAATTAATCAGCTCTCACAACAGAGCGATTGGGATTTATCATTCGGTTGAGTGCGAGGTAACACTAGATCAATGTGGCTTAGCACTAGTTCAGTGTGAATTTGCACAAGTTCGGTAGGATTCCAACTACTCATCCCGTATTGTTTGCCACTGGCACAGTTGAGTTTTACACAATAACAGTGAGAAATTTAGCACTGGTTTACTGTGATTTAACATTGGTTCGGTATGTATTTGCACTGGTTTAGGGCGTGTGCAATCTTGTTTGGTGTTATATAGCACCCATTTGAATTCCAAACTCTCGGGGTGTGGATGCGTTGAATTTTACACCCTTTTCATCATTTTATGTAATATTGCTTGTTGAATAATTTGAAAAACAGTATCATGTATATCGCCGAAAGTTCATGAAAAGGAGGCTATTGGGCGTTGAACGAAAAACGTTTTATTACATACTAGCTGCCCGCCCCGGCTTCGCACGGTTGAAATGCTGATACTAAATATACTCACAGCATTTTTGTCGTTGGACAATACAAAAATGTATTCTTTAGAGGTTACTCTTGAAAGAGCGACATATAATTGGCCATGTGAAAAACACTCAACGTTCAAATATAAGCCTGTAGCGTTGGACCCTGCGATTTATTAATGGTCATTGCAAATTATATCTTTACCGGAAATTATAGGCGTTTAAATTAGATCAGTAAATCCGATGGTATCAGAGGAATTCGGGGAATCAATACATCTATCCTGGCTGAGGCGAGCCTCACGCTCTACAGATGATTCTCTGACTCTCTGTATTCGATTTCTATCCCTATTCTGGCTGTGCCGCCCCCCCGGTTTGTACCACCGCAACCGCTATATCCCTGCATTTTAAATCTGCAATATCTTCTAAAATATTCATTTAAATTACATGCTGTAAAGGGCCATATTGATCAATATTGAATGCACAACGCATTTAAGTTACTTAATTGGATAAGGATCAGTGCTGTATTGCTTAAAATCGCTTCGTAATCAAGTCATTATTTCTCGTAGAACGTAAAGGATAAAAATGGGTTCAAGCCCTGTGGACAGGAGCTTTCTGGCGCTCTAGTTCAAACAGACAAATTATATCTGGTATTGGTTTCTCAGAGTTGGGAATTATATCAATGTATTCATATTATATCACTGCATCATAAAGGAAATTCAATTCAAATAATAGTTTATTAGATAAGTAATAATAAATTACCTTGTAGTCGATCAAAAATTTCCTGATCTACGTTCACCAAACTACAGAATTATGCTTTCAATATTTACGTAATATTTTCAAACATTTTCGGGTGAGGTCCCCATTGCATCGCTAAAATACGAGTATTTCAACCCCAATATTTTTGAAGTTACAATATTCCCTTCTGTCAAGTTGACATTATGAGAATTCATACATAGAATAATAATTATATCAATCTGTGAAATACGATTTACATTGAAATTTAAAAAAATCATATCTCCGAAAGTATTAGCTTGTTAGAGTTGAAAATGATATGAATGGATTCTTATGATGAAACTGCTTATTAAAAAAAAATTGATTTGGAATTTGTTCCGTAAAAAAAAATTTTTTTGTTGTTACTCCGAAACCATCTGTCCGATTTTGCCCAATAACGAACTTAGCCGAGATATTCATCCCCCAAACCTACTCTGAAAATTTCAAGTCTCTAGCTCATTCCGTTCGAGAGTAATCGTGCATACGGACGGCCGGCCAGCCGGCCGGCCAGCCGGCCGGACCGGCCGGACAGAATGAATTCCGACCACGGATTCTTGATCAGTGAGTCGAACCAAATCGTTTAAGACTATTTGCATCGAAATATTCCAAAATTACAGACATTTGGGCAAATTGATAAGCACTCAGTTCCGAGGAACTAGAGCGCCAAAAAATGGTTATTGTGGGTTATCCTTAAAATATAGACATATCCAATCGCGGACTTTTGTGTAGACCTCTTTAAGGGGTACCATATTGTATATTATTTTGATCTATCTCGTAGGGTTGAACCAGTGTTCGCAATGTAAGTGCAAAAAATGTGTTTATTTACGACATCACATTAGAAACCTCTGAAATTATCAGCGTTTCTCTAACATATTATACATGTATTATGAATAAAAAACCTTTCTATTGAATCACTCTATCTACTGAAAAAGCCCCATCAAAATCCTTCGCTTATAGTTTTAAAGATCTAAGCATACATAGGGACAGACAGACACACTGAGAGAAATGTTAGGGTTAATAATTAATAATTCTTTATTTGGGACAGTTTTGTTTGTCATAAATAAATTTCATTAATTATAATAAATATTATAAATATAGAAGACAACACAAATATGAAATCTCATAAATTCATCATTCTGTCATTTTATAATTGAATCTTATTATTATTGGCGATTTCTGAATATTGAGAAGACTCAGATATATGTACCTTGAGAAAAAATACTTGAATATGTTGACGAAATAAAGTAAATTATGGTGTTAAGATATTCCTGATGCAAATTTTGATAGTTGATAGTTGGGTCGAAAAGCACTTGATTTCAAAAGTTACACATGGATATAAATTTTATAGTTGAATGTAAATTCTGATGATCGAATGGAATCTTGAAAAATATTCATTTCTGTGCAACCATTATTTTAAATTTCAACATTTTCACCCAAGCTATCATGTTTTCGATTTATCGAACATTTTGTATGATGAACTGATGGTATTAAAACTTGATGAACACAGTGAAACTTCAAATAATTTTTACAAAGCGCTCTTTACTTGTTGAGTTTTTAACAACGGTATCGCCATTTTTCATTTTCATTATTACTGATTCTTGGTACTGGATTTGTTTGTGATACTTTCTATCGTAAATTACAGTACCGAACACACTACACCTATTTATCGATAATATTGATAGGAATGAGACGTTCTGGTGGTAAAATTTCGTCAAAAATATTTTTGAAATCACGCTAATATTTTTTTTCAAGTTTGGATATAAATACAGAGAATCAGTATATTTTGACTAAGAAATAATTACTAGGTATAAAATTGCCAGCGCATCTGTTTTTCTTGCTTCTCTCCCTAATATAAATGGCAATTTCCATATGAACGGAGAAAATTATCCATCCCTGCACAGGTTAAGTCAGTTTAGTGAATACAAATTCCATTGATTTTTTTGCCTAGGATAAGGGGCAAAGACACACAGTTTCTAGAACTATATCGTGATCAAATGGAGGATATGTCGTAATTTTCCAGGTCAATCCCATTAATTCATTTATTGTTAATGATACAATGATGACTATTATTGAAAGTACACGTACATTACGGGTATTATTACCAAGACAGGAGCTGGAGATAATCGTTTGATGTAATATTTATTTTCTATTCCACATAATAATAATGAAGTCAACACACATTAGAAATGTTCACTTATTGATATTGTTTATTCAGAAACAGCCGATCAAACTGACATGAATTAAACACCCTCCGGAATATTCATACAAATTGATACCCCCTTGTTATTTGATATAACGCTTTCCCCGTTTTTGCAAGCATGTTTTAAGGAACAGCGTGCTATTATTTTGCCCAAATATCTTTAATTTTCGATTTTTTTACCAAAAATGGTCTCAAACGATGAAGAATTCGAGGTTGAAATCTATTATGTCTGGAAGTTCGTTGTAACGATAACTTACGAACGGAAACAGATAGAGACTTGCAATGTTCAGGGTAGTTTGCGCATCCGAATTTGACAGTTCAGTTCGTTAATGGGCATAATCGGCCGAACCGTTTCGTAGTTAAATCCATCTGAAACGTTGTTGTTATTTTCTCAATAACTCAATAAAATACAAATCCGATCAAATTTAAACTCGGTAATTAGTCATAGAATTCCAACGCATTAACTTTTGCAAAATTTCGTGCGGATCGTATCGCTAATAAAAATAGACTTTTTTTTCTTGAAATATTTTATATATCAGAAAATATCCGTCAGAATTAGCTTAAATTCTGCAAATACCTTCGATCTGCCATTTTAAAATCGAGTACCGACCTTTAGCACGAAATATTTTGAATGAGGCATGAATTGGTAATGAAACATGCGCGCAAAATTTCCTGACTTTTGAAGAATTTTTTTATTTATAGGTTTCTGAATCTGCCGTAGAAATTTTTCGCGGAAAGTTCTTGTGTGCTTGTTAGATAGTCTGTTCTGCAAATATACTGAGTGGCAAAGGAATAAGAATTCTCGGTAATAATGAATTTAATACAAACATATTCGTAGAAATAATATAAAATTCATTAATACCAAGAATTCTTATTCAAGTTACTGGTTGAAAAAAGTGGGAAAGTGGATAGGAGCTTCGACGCTCTTGTTCAAACTTTGACAAAAAATATCTCCGAAAGTATTGGTTTTTCAGAGTTGGGAATGAAATCAATGGATTCTTATAATGGAACCGCGTTGTAAGAGAAATTAAATTGAAATGAAATATCGAACTTATCCGAGATATTCATTCCTCAAGTCTACTGTGTAAAATATATTATATCTATTGAAATTGAGCCAATATTCCAGTTTTGTTTTCACTGGAGATATTCTGAACCCAATATGATTAACTTTTGCATTCATCATACATTGAACATAAATAAATTTGATTTGTCTGGTGGATAAAATGGCATGCATGAACAGTGAACATAGATAGAACACAGACAGATAGAATTCGCATTCTGTGAAAACAAGGTACAATGTATTATTGAAAATTTGAAATATCATATTTCCGAAAGTATTAGCTTGT
The DNA here is from genome assembly GCA_937662695.2 of Halyzia sedecimguttata. NCBI lineage: Eukaryota > Metazoa > Arthropoda > Insecta > Coleoptera > Coccinellidae > Halyzia > Halyzia sedecimguttata. The sequence goes on along the minus strand of OW569412.2, from coordinate 97,277,592 downwards.
TAGAGATGAAGATGATTTCAATGGATTCTTATGGTGAAACTGCATCTTAATTAAAGCTGAAATTGATATTTGTGATTTAAAAATTTTTGTTTCTCTTGTTACTCTGAAACTATTAGGCCGATTTTGCCCAATAACGAACTTAGCTGAGATACTTATATCCCAAACCGACTCTGAAAATTTCAACTGTCTAGCTCATTCCGTTTGACAGTTATCGTGTTAACGGCTGGCAGAATCGATTTTGACCATTAAGGATCAGTAAGTCGAACCAAATCGTTTAAGACCGTTTTCAGCAAAAGATCCAAAATTACAGACATTTGGGCAAATTGATAGCACTCTGTTCCGATGTACAAGAGCGCCAAAAATATGAATTTCATTCCAGACTATCGCCTAACCCTGTATACTAAATTCAAATTTATTGTTGGTAAAAGGATCCGACAATTTCAATGATAGGGAAGACATTATTTAAGTATACTAGTCATCAAGACATTCTACTTCGTAAAAATGGGAACCCTATTTTCAACCCCCTTCGAAAGACAGGTACAACCTTCAATTTATCAAATAGGTAGTATGGGCTTTCAAGACATTGTTTGAATGGTCGCGTCATTCTCTATTTAGAAATGTTATCACTTTCATGTTTATTTGAAAACTCACAATAAAAATAAATAAAATCAAGCGATTACTGAGATTCATTATAATATTCCCCGCAATATTCCCAATTCTTATTACACTGATACTAAACTTATTACAAGATGTGAGAAAGAAAAAGAATAAGAAAACATAACATTGTGTTTTCCAGATGGTAGCAAGGAAACTACGTAAAACACTTTCTGTGGCAATGTTTTGTACTGAGTTTGTAGTTTATAAATTGTCGAATTTGTGTTTGAATTTTAGTAACTCAAATATTGAATGATGGTTTGATTGACCGAAATGATTAGTTACGGAGATAATACCCGAACACAAAAAGAAGTAAGTCGCTTGTTTCATGAGAAATTTCTGAATTTGCCGCCTATAACCCAAGGAACAATAAGTAAAATAGAGAAGCAGTATCGCGAGTTCGGGCATGTAAGACAGATTAAAAAAACGGCTGCTAATACACTGTGTGAGGTTGTGAATTCGGATGTGATGCTTGACTTTGAAGAAAATCGACATGAATCGAGTAGAGATGTATCCACAACATTCAATGTCAGCCATACATCGACATATTAAAACAAAATAAAATGCATCCCTATAAAATAATACCTACCCAAAAGCTCTTGGAAGACGATTTTGATAGGACAACTTATTTTTGTGAACAAATGATGGACAAGTTGTATAATAATATTATCCAATTAGTAGATGTTTTGTTTTCTCATGAGTGCACTTCTTCTCTCTAGGGCTATGCTGATCGACAAAATTAACGCTACTGGTCTAACGAAAATCCTCACTGGCTGAGAGAGGAACACACGCAATTCCCTCATAAGGTTAATGTTTAGCCAAGAAATGTTCGAAAGCATATCATAGGCCCCTTTTTCATTTAGGGCAATTTGAAAGGTGTTAAATATTTAGCACAACTTCAAAATGATGTCGTTCCAACTTTGGTAAATTTATATCCTGACCAAAGAAATCCTCAAGTTTCACGGAAGACGATATGGTTTCAACAGGATGGAGCACCGCCACATCACCAAATCAATGGCCGGCAGTATCCCTCGACGCATTTCCGAAACGGTGGATAGGAAGGCGAGGAACGATCGAATGGCCAGCGCGAACCCCTGATCTTAACCATCTTACAAAACAAAACCCCTCGATTTCAATGACCTGAAAGATCGAATAGCTCTTGAGATTAAGTCGATTATTCCTGAGATATTGAATAATGTTGGATGAAAATTTTAGTTGAGGTTAGGATGTTTACAAGGCATTCGCGGTGAACACTTTCAACATCTACTTCATTAACATTCATAATTTTCATGCTACATTTTGTATTACATTTTAGTTTTTGATATTGTGTCAAATTTCGCTAATCACTTGATTTTATTCTTTTCTGATTCAATTTTTGCAATAAACATGACGATAATAAAATTTCTGAATAGATTATGACGAGACCTTTCAAATAATGTACCACAAGCCCAAACCAAAGAAGAATGACAATTTGAAATTTAACGGGTTTACTGTATATTTGCATCAGTAACCAAAATAATGAATTTATTCCATTTGGCTTTTCCACACTGTATATTATCGAATGAGCCGTACAATCAGCGTATACATATTCAATATACATTTCGAATATCTTGAGATAATGATATTGGCTCAAATTAAATTATATTATGTTTAAATTGTATCCTGATACTCTTCTATTCTCATCTCTTCACCTGATATCATATTTTCATCCTGGCACGTTCCAGAGTGAAGTGATCTTCAAACTTGAATTTCAACCTGAAGCTTTTGTGAAGTTACTCACAAGCAATTCGATAAGCCTTCTTCAAGCCGATATTCTTACGAACTTCCTGACATCGATCGAAAAGTGAATGGAAAGTAAACCGCACACTCCATTTTAGACGTTATAAATTCGATATATCGGATTATGGCTACATCTTCAACGACAATAACGACATTAAACATAATTTATCCATTAGTAGGAGCGTCGTCTTCTTTAAAATTCGAAACCTAACACTGTTTCTAGATACCTATAGGAAAATAATCAGCAGTGTCATTAGTCAACTGCTTTACACGTCTTCAATTATCCCAGTTGGCTCCATCTACATCAACTTAAAAAAATTAAATGTCAAACCCCTACTTGGATATATCATTAAAAGGAATATAAACAATGCCATCCAATGGTATGAATAAAAATTGGTTCACCCTGTGGACAGGAGCTTTTTGGCGCTCTTGTTCAAACAGACAAATTATATCTCCGAAAGTTTGGTTTCTCAGAGTTGGGAATTATATCAATGTATTCTTATGATAGAAATGCATCATTAACGAAATTAAATTTAAAAAAAGTGTCGTTTGAAAAAATTGCTTCAAAAATTATCTTATAAAAAAAAAGGCAATCTACAATGCTTCAATGTCTTAATGATTCAAAAATTCTCATTAAATTTATTTATCAAGATTAAATGAGCACGCTGCAATGATTCAACCTCGTGGAATGGGTTGTTGAGACTTACACTCGGTGCATAGTTTTCACAACTCGAAATACCTAAGGAAAGTATCATCGAAATGTCTAGAGCAAGGCTGGAGACAATCATAGCAGATTGTACATTTATTCCTGATATTTGAATAGGTAGCGGATTACGAACAAATTATTTTAATAGTTAAAAATATATTTATAAAATATTATCCTCTTATCATAATTTAAAATTTAATAGTTCATACCACTAACACATTCTTTTCTGTATTATGAACCTTAACTCAAGAAAAAATGATTGATATACAAATGTAGATCCATATTTCAGTATTTTTTTGCTAGCAATATTATGGAAATACTGTATATAGGAACATGTCTCACTACTTAAGGAAGTAAAAGGTAACATTAACCTCAGTGGTCAACGAACAGTAATTTCTTTTGATGATTCCATTATGTTCTTCTTTCCTATTGCCTCCATAAACTACATCAAAACAGTCTTGTATATATTCACAAATTCAAGAATCGAATACTTCCTTTCCAAGAGAAAATAAAAACTATGAATTGACAATCTCTAATAGCTAGAAAAGATGACATTTATGAATAGTGATCACAGACAGATTCTGTGAATACATAGAACTTACGATCTATTATTGAAATTTTGAAACATCACATCTCCGAAAGTATTTGCTTGTTAGAGTTAAAAATAATAACAATGGATTCTTATGATGAAACTGCATCTTAAATAAATTTAAATTCAAAAGTGGAAATGTAAAAAAAATAATTTTTTTCCTTACTCTGAAACTATTTTGCCCAATAACGAACGTAACTGAGATATTTATCCCTCAAACCCACTCTGACAATTTCAACTGTCTATGTCATTCCGTTCGAGAGTTATCGTTTACCGGCCGGACGGCCGGACGGTCGGACGGACGGACGGCCGGACAGAATAGATTTCGACCACGGATTCTTGATCAGTGAGTCAAAACAAATCGTTCAAGACCATTTTCAGCCCAAAAATTCGAAAATAACAGACATTTGGGCAAATTGATAAGCACTCTGTTCCGAGGAACAAGAGCGCAAAAAAATGTATAAGAACTCGAAAAATACCGAACCGATTAAATTTAAACATGTTTATTGGTTATAGAATGCCAACGCGAAAACTCTTGCGAAATTTCCTGAGGATCGTATCACTAGAAAATATTTCAAAATTATTGAAAATCAACGAAAATAATTCTATATATCAGAAATTATTCGTCCGACATCGCTGAGCCTTCATAACTTAACTCTATGCCAAAATCCAAGTTCGAACACGATCGGATCTATATTGTTGGAGATCCAAGCAGCCTTGGGTGAGTTCAGTAGCTAGATGGGTGACTGTTGCCCCGATAACATTCAAACGGAAAGAGATAGGGACTTGCAATTTTCAGGGTAGATTGCGCATCCGAATGGCTTCTTCGCGTATGTTCTTTCTATTCTCCATTCTCCTATTAGTGCTTGAACCAATTTTTTTGTTCGGATGTTTTGTACTGTTCCTTTCATCATAATGACATTTTATATAATTAATGGAACAAGCGCCGATCTCTCTGTGGCCAAACCGAGTTTATTTTGTTACGAATTATAAGCTTTGTTACTTTTGACCTCTCGTATCTATTAAAGTAAAAATGTTCAGACTTTATAGGAAATTTAATGTAGATAAAATAATGTGCAAGTATATATTGTATATAATTGTAGGGGTAAAGTTGCGCTGCGACCTTAAGGTCTATTGTGCCCCCACGCCAGAGCTGTCGATGTCATCACCATCTACAGCTCGCCTTCCAGTCCCAGAGTTCTGATGAACTCCAGTATCTGGAATGGCTTCAAGGAGGCTATGCCTTCTCTCTTGCAGATTACTTGTCTGAAACATTCCTTGTATTGTTTTGAGATGGCGAGGCATTCCATTATCAGGTGATCAGGAGTTTCATCCTCCTCCCAACAGAATCTGCACTCGTCAGTTTCTGCTAGCCCTAATATCATCATATGCTTCCTAAGGCCGCAGTGTCCTGTGAGGAGGTGCAGAGTGTTCTTACTGATGTCCATATATTTCTTGGATCTGACAGTGTCAAAGTTCCGGATCAATTTTTTGGAGTGATAAATTCCAGGGAGAGATCTTCAGAAAATACCTCTTTCAGTTTTTCTTTCATACGAAATTCACTTTTGTAGGTGTATCTACCAACCACACAGGAGGTTTCCGGGCCAATAAGAGGGGTTTGTGCTCTTTTCTGACTATGAACCTAGACCAAGGAGACCCTGTTGTTCTTGCCTACTTCTTTGAGTTTTCTTCGGCACTCCCATATTGGCTTGAACTCGATAACATGGGAGCTCAGAGCTTTAATAGCAGCTTGACTGTCAGAGTGGATTGCTATATCACATCACATGTGCAAGAAAATTAAGAGAAATTATTGATAGTGTTCAATATACAAGCAAGAAACTGAAAAAAGAGACCTTTCCCCCCCTTCCTCTCCGCCGGCTCGTATCCCACCCTCAAGGAATTTTAGTATGTTCATCTGGAGACCTTAGGGAATAACTATACCAAGTTACAAAACTACACGAATTATTTGGTCTGATCGCCAATTTTTTTTAAGCTAATTTTCTTATACCTACTATTTGGCGCTCTTGGTCCTCGGAACAGACTGCTTATCAATTTGAACAAATGTCTGTAATTTTCCAATTTTTGGCTGAAAATGGTCTTGAACGATTTGGTTCGATGACTTATCAAGAATCCGTGGTCGAAATCGATTCTGTCCGTCCGTCCGCCCTTTAACACGATAACTCTCGAGCGGAATGAGATAGACAGTTGAAATTTTCAGAGCAAGTTTGGGACCTAAATATCTCGGTTGAGTTCGTTATTGGGCAAAATTGGGCAGATGATTTTGGAGTAACAAAAAAAAATATTTTTTTACATTACAAATTTTGAATTCAATTTTTTTTAATATACAGTTTCATCTTCAAAATCCACTGATATTATTCTTAACTCTAACAAACTAATAATTTCGGAGATATGATTGCTCAAAATTTCAAAAATACATCGTACTTCTATGTAGTCACATAATGCGAATTCTATCTGTTGTTTTCTATCTGTTTGCGGTAGCTGTCGTTTGGTGCTGTTTGAAAGATAAACTTCATGAATGTCAAACTAAACTGAAAAAAGTGTATTTCTAGAGAGTAGATCTAAGCATGTAAAGAATTCGAAATTTCTATTCGGTAAGTTCAGAGGCAGAGTTTTTTGGTTAGTGAGTCGAAAATAAATGATGCAAGAAATTTTAGCATAATTTACGGGTCATTCTCTAATTATGGAAGATTTATAACAGGACATCCAACTAATGTACAGGTAGTTACTCCTTAGTAATATTATTCACTATTTCCTACATAAGTATTCTGCTTTGAGAACTCTCTGGACTGATTACATTAGATTTGTTTCATAAATCAAACTGGCTATTTCAGTTACTCATTTTTTCAGAATGACTCCGTATAGGTTTGAAACACCTGTAGACAAAATTAGACTGTCATGTAAGAATAAGATGCAAGGGGATTTTGATTTCTTTCATGATGTAGTTCTATCATAATAATCCGTTATTATATGTCAAAGTGACATATAAAATAGTAACGCCAAATTTTTCTTAGAGATTTTTATATCGATTTGCAATTTGAATGTGAAACTATTATCTATGGGAGATGATTGCCCTTCTTTAGGGTCCTGTAGCGGTCTTCGAGCATCTGAAGTTCCGAAAAATCATCGCTTGGATTGCCGAACTAGGTTTCAAGAACCCTCCCGGCAGAAGAGCAGTAGCGAAGTTTCTATTTTGAATTTAAATATTGAAGGGATATCAAAGGATAAGTGCGATTACCTTGGTAAATTAGCGGACCAGCATGGTGCAGAGGTGATTCTTCTCCAAGAGACCCATACAGCAACAGAGGAAAATCTTCGAGAGAGGGGACTTTTGAAAGGTTATGTACTAGTTGATTTTCTTCTAAGTCGAATTTACGGTCTAGCTTGTTATGTCAAAAATTCCTCTGTTCAAAATGTTGAGTTAATTAGGAAAGGTGAGATTGAAGGAGTTTTCTTCATTTCCTTCAAATTTTGTGACATTTCTGTCATCAACATTTATAAACCTCCAAATAGTTTTTGGCCAAGAAATTTCAATATAAATGTTAATCATCCATCAATTTACTGCGGAGATTTCAATTCGCATCATATAACATGGGGATATGATGCTAATGATAGAAATGGTATAGCTTTGTCCGATTGGATGGAAGACAATGATTATTTCTTGATTTTCGATGCAAAAGATACACCTTCTTTCCATTCTTCAAGATGGAATAGAGGCTATAACCCAGACCTATGCATGGTTTCCTGTGATGCTTCTTCTAAACCTATTTCAGTGAAACGTAAAATTTTAGGTGTTTTTCCGCGTAGCCAGCATAAGCCCATGTTATTAACTATAGGAAATGTGGTTCATTTTGCTCCCTGTTTGAATAAACCCCGTTGGAATTTCCAGAAGGCTAATTGGGTTCAATTCGCGAAAAAAGTTGATAGTGACATAAGATGGATTCGACAACTTATGACAATTACTATAGATTTGTTGGTGTAGTAAAAGCTTCAGCTAGGAAATTCATTCCGAGGGGTTTCCGTCAAGAATATATTCCTGGTTGGTCAGTTGAAGCAGAAAATTTATATAAGGATTATCAAAATTCCCCAACTAATGAAAAATGCGAGAAGCTAATAAATTCGATAAATACAAGTCGTAAGGAAAAGTGGAATAGTGTAGTTTCCGATATGAATTTCACACATTCGAGTAGGAGTACATGGGATGTTTTGAGAAAATTAGGGGAGGCTACCCCTCTAACATTGTCATCTTCCAAAATTAATCCTGAATTGATTGCTCGTCGACTAGTTGATGTTTCCAATTCGGTTGAAATTTCAAAATCAAAAATCAAGGATATGAAGTATAATTTGCACAAATTTAGGACATCATCTTCATCTGTAGACAGTATCTCGAATATATTCAACTTGGATGAATTAAAAGCAGCACTTAAATGCACTAAATCTCGAAAAGCAGCAGGATTTGACGGAATTTATCCTGAATTCATCAAACACTTGGGCAAAAAAGCCTTATCCTGGTTATTATCATTCTATAATAATATTCTGAATACAGGAAATATTCCAAATGAATTCCGCAAAGCGAAAGTCATAGGAATTTTAAAACGTGGAAAGGATTCTTCTGATCCTAGCAGTTATCGACCCATTAGTCTGTTGAGTGTTCCTTTTAAAATTTTAGAAAGATTGATTCTTTTTAGGATTGAATCGTCTGTAGAAGACGTTCTACAGAATTGCCAGGGGGGCTTCAGGAAAAATAGAAATTGTTGTGATCAGGTTCTTAGTCTAACTACTTATATCGAAACAGGTTTCAATAGTAAAATGAAAACAGGAACAGCATTTGTGGATTTGTCGGCAGCATATGACACGGTATGGAAAGATGGTTTGATTTTCAAACTTTATACTCATTTAAAGTGTGGCAAAATGGTTCGTTTACTCGAAAATATGCTCTCGGATAGAAGGTTTCGTGTTTTTATTGATAATAATAGTAGTAAATTCAAGAATTTGAATAATGGTCTTCCACAAGGTTCAGTTTTAGCACCTCTTCTTTTCAATTTATATCTGTGTGATATTCCTGCTACTTTGTCTGAGAAATTCATATACGCTGATGACATTGCCCTTGCATTTCGTCATTCTGATTTCGAAAGTATAGAAAATAATCTCTCTGCAGATTTAGATATTCTGAAAAAGTACCTATTTCAGTGGCGTTTGTGTCCGAATCCGAATAAAACTGAGGTTTCTTGCTTTCATTTGAACAATCACCAAAAATATAGAACATTGAGTGTAACTTTCGGTGATTCTTTCTTGAGACATAATTTTTATCCTAAATATCTAGGAGTGAAACTAGATTCATCTTTGAATTTCAAAGCCCATTTAGATGACTTGCGTCTGAAGTTGAAAACGAGAAATAATATTCTACAGAAATTAGCTGGTACTTCTTGGGGGGCTGATGCAGCTACTCTTCGAACGGCAGCCTTAGCCTTGGTTTTTTCTGCCGCTGAATATTGTTGCCCTGTCTGGTTTAATAGTGTTCATACCCAAAAAATTGATGCACAGTTGAATTCATCTATGCGAATCATCACTGGAACTATTAGATCTACACCTATTCATTGGTTGCCAGTTCTTTCAAACATTGTCCCGCCCCACATTCGCAGGCAGACTGCTGTTACAAATTCTTGGAATAAATTTCATTCTTTTCCGAATTCATTTCCGATTATCTCCTACATTCCAGGCAATAAGATTCCGAGATTGAAGTCACGAAACCCTTTATGGTCCAACTGTTTTATTAATTCGAATAAAAGTGACAAGGAAGTTTGGCGGTCTGAATGGATTTCTTGCACTTTATTCAACAAAGATTTAATTTCTGATCCTTCAAATAGAGTTCCGGGGTTTGATCTTCCAAGGAGAATATGGTCTATTCTGAATCGTCTAAGAACCGGTCATGGTCGTTGCAACAGCATGCTTTTCAGGTGGAACTCAGTTGAGAGTCCTAGTTGTGAATGCGGGGAAGCAGAGGAAACCATAGATCATTTAGTTAATAATTGTCGCATATATAGATTCAAAGATGGTTTTAGGGCTATTCATAATGTTTCTGAATCTTTTTTAGAATGGATAGCGAGTTTCAAATCTATTTAATGAAATATAGAATATTCCATTTTTGCGCGTATGTTCTGGGGAACATCGCGTTATAGTTTTGCCCAAATGTCTGTAACTTTCGAATTTTTTGACGAAAATGGTCTCGAACGATTAAGTTCGACTCCCCAATGAAGAATTCGATGTCAAATTTGATTCTGTCCGTCCGGCCGTCCGGCCGTCCGGCCGTCCGGCCGTTGCCACGATAACTTGAGAACGAAAAGAGCTAGCGACTTGAAATTTTCAGGGTGGGTGGCGCATCCCAATATGACGGACAAGTTCGTTAATGGGCATAATCGGCCCAGTGGTTTCCGAGTAATAATTTTGTTTTCAACCAATATGAATCCGATCGAATTGAAACTTGGTGAGTAGTTGTAGAATATGAACCTAAGCACGTTTTTGAAATTTTGTGCGAATCGTATGGCTACAAAATTATTAAAAAATTATTAAAAAATATTTTTGTTGTCACGATAACTTGAGAACTGAGAGAGATAGCGGCCTCAAGTTTTCAGGTTGGGATGTACACCACAACGCGACATTTCAGTTTGATTATGAGCCTAATCGGCCAAACGGTTTCAGAGTTATAGCCATCTGAAATTTTATGAAATTTTGTGGTTTTTGTTCCTCATTTACTCGAAAAATACTAAACCGATTGAATTCAAACATGGTTACTAGTTGTAGAATGCCAATGCGGAAACGTTTGCAAAATTTGGTGAGGATAGCATTTGTAGAAAATTTTAAATAAATCTTTGAAAATAAAAAAAAAAAGTTCTATATATCAGTAACTAATCGTTCGAAATTGCTGAAATTTTGCAAGAACCTTCATAACCTAACTATACTGACAATTTTCAAGTTTTAATACGATCGGTTAAATAATGTTGGAGATTCGAGCATTCTTGTGTGAGTTCAGTAGATGGGTGAACGTTGCCTCGATAACTTTCGAACGAAAGGAGATAGGGACTTGCAATTTTCAGGGAAGGTTGCGTATCCGAAAGGGAGAGTTGAGTTCAATTTTGGGCAAAATCGGTCTAACGGTTTCCGAGTTATACCCATCTGGAATATTGTTTCCTTGATAACTCAAAAAATAAATATTCGATCGAATTGAAGTTTGGTAATTAGTAGTAGAAAATCAACATAAAGACGTGTTTAAAATTTTGTGAGAACCGTACCCCTAGAAAATTTGAAAAAAACGACGAGAAAAAAAATTTTAAGAACCGTACCCCTAGAAAATTTCAAAAAAATCACGAAAAAAAATTGGTTCAAGCACTGACGTGAAGTCAGAAGCTTTTGCGCGTATGTTCTATTGTCCATTCTTCTGTATTGGACACCCTTAATCGAATTTACCATGGTAAATTCGATTAAGGGTGTCCAATACAGAAGAATGGACAATAGAACATACGCGCAAAAGCTTCTGACTTCACGTCAGTGCTTGAACCAATTTTTAATTTGTTCGTTTTCTCCCTTTGTCTTTTCCTTTTCCAGATTGGGTTTCGGGTACCTTGGAGAATCTTCTCTGCTTGTTGAAGGAAGAAGGAATGAAGAAAAAGATGCCCTTCAATATTTAATATTTCAGCATATTTTGTTAACAATTTCAATTTTCATAAATCACAACACTAACGGGGAGATAGGGTTTTTTTGCTGAGGTTTTTTCCCTAAGCTCTAGTATCATATTATATCAAATTATATGGTACCACGTTACACTAACCTCTGCTAACACTTTTTTCATACACATGCTTTATTGTTAGATACAAAACAAATTGTAATGCTCAAGTTCAAAAGAATATATATAATAATCCGTTGATATCATTCCGAACTCCGAAAAAGCAATACTTCCGGAGATATGATTTGTTAAAGATGGAACAAGAGCGCCAGAGCTCCTGTCCACAGGGATTTCCCACATTTAGCATTTTGTGTTTAAATACATTTTATACGCTACTGTATACATCTCTGGTTATCTTGAATAACTGGGTGTACAGCAGGTCGGATTTTCTAAGAATAATTTCAGATAGGTACAACATTTGCTTGGAGCTATAGCGCCTTGGAAATCTACCCCTGTTTCCCGACCAGCAGATGATATCTCCCAAACGAATGTTCTTTTTCAACCCGAACTTCCCCGGCGTCTCTGAATATGTTACAAAATAATCATCCCACCAGCAAAGTTCATTAAGCCCAAGCGAAATAATTCTTCTGAAGTTGAAGCTACACAGCGAAACTTCTTCAAGTTTTATAAATGACCGAATTTGCATAACTACGGCCCCGGGCCTGAGTAGTTTAATGTCCATCGAATGGTTCTGGCTCCCTGCCACAAAATTATCCGGATGTAGAGCTCCCCGAAATATATGATACGTAATTTATATTCCAGAATTCCGGGGGACATACGCGCAACAGGATAGCAGTTATGTAATTCCAATTTCTCGACGGATATTCCATTATCATACTGTCCGAACGGATATCAGATTTAGTGGGTAGCAGAAATGGCCGCAGCTTCCACCAGGATGATTTTCGTGTTGCGGAAATGGGGCAAGTACACACTGGCGGATATCTTTGCTCTGTCCTTATCGTTCTATCGATTCGTGCGGTAGATGTGACTTGATACAGAATTATTAAATCATTTAGGGTTGCAGTGGTCATTTGGGTATATTCGGAGATTGGAGGTGTTGATTTGTGGATATACAGTATGATAAAACTAGAATACACTAAATAACGGTATAAAATCCCGTCACGAATTATCTTATATTACACCAAATTTTAGTTTTTTTCAATCATACAAATAGGATAAATTCAAAATTCATCCTACGTCTCTAGCTTCTTAGTTTAACATACCCATTATTCATGAATTTAGTAGTTCGGCAACCAGTAAAACGCGAATTTGATTTACTGGTCACCTTGTAATGTGAAATCGTTAATTTATATCAATCTAAATTAGTAATCTTTTGTGTAATCCCGCCTGATATTCAACAGGGAGGGAGAAAATTGTCTTAACGTTTCTTGTAAGATTTCTTTGTTCCCAATAGTGAGATAGAAGAGAGTGGTGTTCTAAAAATCTCATAAAAAAGTTTGTGTGTTAATTCGTGAAAATATATAGAGTATTCGATGTTTGATTATTTCGATTCCATAATAATTTTTGTGGTATATATGAGTTTAATATTGATGTTGTTCTGAACGATTCAGGGGAGATTTCTTCAAGGATTATGTGCCTCGTGTTTGATAAGCTCCAATGACTATAAGTCTGTATAATGTTTACTCGTACCCCCAGTATCGTACAGAGAACTAATCTATTTTGCGAAGTAGTATGTGTAACACTGGTTTGATTTTTGTAGTTTTCGGCTTAGAGCAAAATTTAACTTTTCTTACTTTGGATTGAAATCAAATTGAAACCTTTAAATTTTTGGATGGTTTGAACTAGGACTGATCGCTAAATTTTCTATATCTTATCTTGAGAGATTCCGAGCTTCTATTCGAAGAATATAATACGTTATCTGGAAAGATCCTGAGCTTTTATCCGAAGAATCTATATATCTTACCTGGAAAGATCCTAAGCGGTACCTAATTTAGAAGAATTGCCTGTGCCTGGTATAATTGGAAAAGTACCTTCGTTTTCCCCGGACGAACTCTCCGAGGAAGATAAACTGACTGACTTGACTTGTATTATAGCTCAGACATCTATCGCTGAAATTTTGCGAGAATCGTCAAAACCTTATTTTAAAGCCATGTTCTACATTCAAACTCGAGATCAATTTTATATTGTTGGAAGTATTGTGAAAATATTATTTTTTCCTGATGGAAGCCAAGCTGCCTTGGGTGAGTTCGGTAGTTGTATAAATTTGAACAAGCGTGCCAAAACTCCTGATCTCAGTGCTTTTTCAGCTAGACTTTGACTGTTTATTTCTAATATTTGTATAGAAGCTTCAATTTATTGCATTGTTTCTATATGAAGAATATACTGTAATACCGGTCAAAAACATCTCTAAAAGGCATCTGGCATATGTGGAATTTTATTTGTTATCAACATAGGAATGCTGATGTCCTTCCATCCTATTTCCGAAAGGTCTACCTCTTTCACCAACGTGGGTATAGGTATGTACCACAGGCTGACCTTATAACTGGTTCTTTTGGACGCCAAATGAACACTTTTCCGCATCGTGCGGAAAATAGTTATTTTTGTATCTAGTGCGCGAAATACTTTGGTGATCTCGACTATTTTTTTAACTCGGCTGCGCCTCGTTAAAAAAATCAGTTCTCGATCACCAAAGTATTTCGCGCATGAGATGCAAATAAAATTTTTTCAAAAACGTCAAAAATATTGTTCTAAAATAAGTAACATGCTTAGCTTAATAAGAAAAATAGTATTGAACTGGCTTAAACTGTTTTTCCAAATCAAGTAATTACTGTAACTATGGAAATGAAATGGCATTTGATGACAATTATTTCAAAGTGATCGAGGAACATGAAGGTTAAAATATAAAAATTCCGTATAGTTTACATGCATTGTGCGAAGTAAGTATTTCGCACACTACTTCGCGCACGGTGTCATGGTAACGAAGGAAAATGAAAAAAAAATTGGTTCAAGCCCTGTGGACAGGAGCTATTGGGCGCATGTTCATCTTCATTGTGGCCCGTACTGACCAGTAAAGAAAAAAAGCAGTATCATGTTGAATACCTTAATATTATTCTGGAACACAAATTTTCCATTACAATAATCTTCATCTAGCTTCTATTTAGTATCAATTCCTGTAAAACGTGATCATAATAAGTGTTTACCATATAATAAAATGTGTTTGAACTTGGTATGTAGGAAATCTGACATCAATTATTGGAATTAATTGATTTGACAAACAGCCGTCAAATGAGGTAAATAGATTTTTGTGACGATTTTCTGTGACCATAGAACGTCAAAACACGCTGGAATGTGAATTTTAAGCAATATCTTCTGGAATTGAGATCGTATCGAACTGAAATTTTGCACACTCGTGTAGAATGCTTGATTTAACGTCGGTACAAATTTTTTTATTAAAAAATTTTCCAACTGCCCGATCCCAACAATATTATATCCATAAATTAAGCATTTCATTATTGCATTTCTTGAAATAGGTACCTTTTCAAGTCGATCAACATCGTCCTTCTTTCGACGTCTAAACTATGACTTGATTCTTTATGTTTATGTCTTTGAATTTGTTTTCGGTGGAATTCAAAGAGTTCATAGAATAATCGATGAAAATACTGAGAGAGACCCAGGAAATTTGACACATTTTGTCTTATATCTCTAGAAATTGAAATCGTATAGAGCCAAAATTTTGCACAATGTTGCAAAATACTACAATTGACGTTAGTACAAGTTTTTGTTGCAATCTGATGAATAGTTCACGAAAAAAAATTTTTTTTTCGAAAAAATTAAATGAAATATTTTTTTAAAAATTACCAACATTTCGATCATAACAGAATTTTGCCAAAAGTTGCGCGTTTATATCCTCGAACTGACTACCAAGTTTCGATTCAACATCTTCTTTAGTTCCAGAAATATCAGGGAAATAACCTCAAAATTTTAAATGTCTATAACTCCTAAACCGTCCGGCCGATTTTGCCCGTTAACGAACTTAACCGTCGCATTTTGATCAGAAACCTACCCTGAAAGTTTGAAGTCGATAGGACCTTCGGTGCTCCTGTTATCGTGCCTACGGACGGCCAGCCAGCCGGCCGGTCGGACGGCACCCAAAAATCTGACACCGGATTCGTGATCAGGGAGTCCGAATTAGTCTATTAGCCAATTTTCAGCTCGAAATTCGAAAATTACAGACATTTGGACGAAATGATAGGACGATGTTCCCCTAGAACATGCGCCCAAAAAGGGTCCCTTCGCATATTGTTATCAATGCGCGAACCTTGTCATTTTTTGACGTTTGTAGAAAAAATATTTTGTGGCACGGAAATGTCAAAATGATCAAAAATGTTGATTATTTCATGCAATGTGAGAACCTTGCAATTGTATAAAAATCCACTTTTCAATTATTATTCCCAATATTTGCATCACAGCTTGAACGAATAGATATTCATAAAAAATTGTCAGGAAAGATTTTATTAAGCAACAAGACTTGTAGATTTTGAGACATGATTATGTCTGAATTTTTCTCAGATTCTATAAGACATCAAGCTTTTCTTTCCTACACAAACGTTGTAAATACTGTCGAAATGAACAGTTCTTGTAGTGATCTTCCACATTCCATATTGAAGGACCCTATTGAAGCGAGGGGGAGTAAGTATTGTTTGCATACTCTTAGCACAGAGAGAGAGAGGGGGGGAGAGAGAGAGGGAGAGAGAGGGAGAGAGAGAGGGAGAGAGAGAGGGAGAGAGAGAGGGAGAGAGAGAGGGAGAGAGAGAGAGGGGAGAGAGAGGGAGAGAGAGAGAGGGGGAGAGAGAGAGGGGGAGAGAGAGAGAGGGAGAGAGAGAGGGAGAGAGAGAGAGAGGGAGAGAGAGAGAGAGAGAGAGAGAGGGAGAGAGAGAGAGGGAGAGAGAGAGGGAGAGAGAGAGGGAGAGAGAGAGGGAGAGAGAGAGGGAGAGAGAGAGAGAGAGAGAGAGAGACTCAACTGCCAACGGCTGGGGGGCTCAGACAACCCAAATCTGATGTTACAGAAAAGGACAACGTTCTCAGGGCTGAGCCTGGTTAGAAGGTTATCAATGTGTGAACTCCATGTGAGTGCAGCGTCCACATGAACACCGAGAATCTTGACTGAACCAACCATGTCGTATTCACCATCCAGTGGTCTCCGAGTCATAATCATATTATGTGTCTTACTCTCATTCACACTCAGACTGTTTGCCGTGAACCATTCAATGAGCTTCAGACGTGCTTTACGTGCCTGCTCAAACAATGTCTGCGCATTCGAGGCCCTAATTGCGACAGTTGTATCGTCAACAAATGAGGTTGGTATTTGTACAGACAGTGACCAGTCAAAAGTCCCACCATTACGCGAAACTCAGCTCGTGACAGCTACAAGAGCTGCCTGGTATAGGATGGTGAGAAATACATGAATATTTTTGCCTGGAGTCCTGGAGTATCACTCCAAAGAGCTATACTGTTATTTAGCTACCATTGTTGGAGCCCTTTTCGCAAACTCATCGGCCGTCTAGTTTCCTCCAATAACACAGTGCCTAGGCACCCATAGGAGTGTCACCTTATTGCCTCTAGCCAATGTTACCTTATTGGAACAATGTTTAAAATCAGTCCTTCATTTAACTGACTAATCTCTCTTCAAGGGTTTATATTCAGGAGAAAGTTCGAAATTTCTCTCGTTCTCTCGTTATACCGAATATTAACATGTGCTTACCGAGCATTCTCCCTTAATAATTACCCTTATCAATCGAGAAATGTTCCATCGAACCATACATAAGAACTCTATTGTTCCCAGTTATTGGAGGTATCATTGTTTCCCATGAATTTTCATCCGCATTTTCCAGTGAGATTAACAATACGGACGAGTCTGAAACGGGAAACGAAGTAGAAAATTCCCTTGGTAATTTTAGAAGCTGCCGGTATAGGTGGGTTTTCCGAATAGACCAAGAGATAATGAATTTCCTCACTAATGACGCCACAACATTCGAGCAGTCACTTTCGGAATTGCTTCCTGGAAGTGAAAATATGAGCTTTTTCCATGTTTTTCACGTAGGTATACATATCATCGTTAGCTGGTTTCAACAAAATACATTCTATACTGAGCATGGAACGGGATAAAACTAATTATGACTTTGATGAAGGATGACTCGAAAAGTAGGAACCGCTGGGAAATTTCCACATATGTAAACTATTCAAACTAATTCTTCCTATTCTATACTTCTATATCTTGATCCACTATGCATCATTTTGAATAAGTCTTTCACGACTGGAGAATTTCCTGATTAATTAAAGGTAACAATAGTTCAACAACGAGGTGCACTGGAGACAACCCAAATCAAGGATGCCTTAACAGCTAGCTACAAAAAAAAGATCCGAGATATCTGGAAATCACAGCTGCCCGGGAAAAAATAAAGTATCTGCTACGAACAGCTTGGCAGTACCGATAATCACCTACACATTCGGGATAGTTAACTGGACATTGAATGAAATTCTCGAGCTAGATAGAACCACTCGTAAAGTGATGAGCATGAATCGTAGCCTGCATCCCAACTGCTCGATTCAAAGGATATACCTTCCACGAACGCAGGGGAGCAGAGGTTTGCAAAGTTTGGAATACCAACACTATCAAAAAACGTTGGAAATGTCAATAAGGATATTGAGAAGCGAAGACCCGCTTCTGAAAATGGTGGCTCAGCATGAAATCAGGAACCAAGGAGCTTTCCTATTTAGGGCTGGTCAGAGAGATTTGGAGAAGCTCTGTATAACCGGCATATCAATCGATCATGAGCTAGCAGGAACACCTATCTCGCCAACAGACCAAAGAAGAGTTGTTAGAGAGATAAGGCAGGCACAACTGAAGAAACTACTCGAAGATAACATGAGTAAACACCTACACTCCCTATACTTCAGGAGTTTGAAAGATCAGGGCCTCTCGGAAGAATTATCCTTCGCCTTTTTGAAGTCCACTGGACTCAAGTCGCAAACGGAGAGATTTGTTATAGCTTGTCAAGATGGGGTTATAAATACCAGATGGTATAAAAAGAACATCATGAAAGTGGACACCCCCACAACGTGCAGAGCATGCCACAGCCAGCAAGAAATTATTATGCACATTCTATCTGCTTGCAGAGTCCATGCTCCATCAGGATATGTGGAAAGACATAATGCGGCACTCCGAATTCTCTACTTCCATCTGAGAGAGGTTTATGGTATAGACAAGTAACCAGTGCTACCATATGTGCCTCTGGAGTTTGGGGCATTTGTTGAAAATAGCAGGGCTCGCATCTACTGGAACTATGGGATTCCAACAACTCGGCAGATCCACGCCATAAAGCCAGATATACTTCTGCTGGACAAAGAACTCAAGGAATTGTGTGTCGTCGAATTTTCCTCCCTTCAGAAAATAATGTGGTGATGAAACAGAAGAGGGAGAAATACAAGGATTTAATGTTTGAACTTGGGATCCTGTATCCAAGGCATAAGGTTAGGATGGTCTTACTAATCATAGGATGCCTAGGCGGAATCAGAGCGAACTACGTGACCGAATTGAAGATTATTCCGGCCTGCAAATCTCATGCCGAGGATTTAGCTCACATAATGCAAAAAGCGGTGTTGCAATCTACAATTCTTTAATCTTCAAAAATTGTCATTAAATTTATTTATCAATATTAAATGAGCAATCTGCAATGATTCAACCTCGTGGAATGGGTTGTTGCAACTAACGTTGGTGCATAGTTTTCAAAACTCGAAATACCTATGGAAAGTATCATCGAAATGTCTAGAGCAAGGCTGGAGACAATCACAGCAGATTGTCCATTTATTTCTGATATTTGAATAGGTAGAGGGTTACGGACAAATTATTTTTATAGTTCAAAATATATTATTGAAATACTATCCTCTTTTCATAATTTAAAATTTAGTGGTTCATACCACTAACACATTATTTTTCGTATTATGAATCTTAACTCAAGTAAAAATGTTTGATACACAAATGTAGATCCATATTTCAGTATAATATTATGAAAATACTGTATCTAGGAACATGTCTCACTACTTAAGGAAGTAAAAGTTAATATTAACCTCAGTGGTCAACGAACAGTAATTTCTTTTGATGATTTCATTATGTTCTTCTTTCCTATTGCCTTCATAAACTACATCATTGAAATGATCCAATTCTAAATCTTCTGAAACATCATCCCCAATATCTATACATAAATTATTCAATATGTATTTGACGATGTATTTGATGTATATGACGTTTATGAACAGTGAACACAGACAGCTTCTGTGTTCACATTGTGTGAATACATATAACTCATATGATGTATCATTGAAATTTTGAAACTTCATATCTCCGAAAGAATTTGCTTGTTAGAGTTGAAAATGATGAAAATGGAATCTTATGGTGAAACTGCTTCTTAAAAAAAATTGAATTCAAAGGTTGTAATTTGAAAAAAAATATTTTTTTTCGTTACTCCGAAGCTATTAGACTGATTTTGCCCAATAACGAAATTAACCGACATATCTATCTCTAAACCCTACTCTGAATATTTCAACTGTCTAGTTCATTCCGTTCGTGAGTTATCGTGTAAACGGCCGGACTGCCGGACAGAATCGATTCCGACCACTGGTTCTTGATCAGTGAGTCAAACCAAATCGTTTAAGACCATTTTCAGTAAAAAATTCGAAAATTACAGATATTTGGGCAAATTAAATTGATAAGCACTTTGTTCCGAGGAACAAGAGCGCCAAAAACCCTTCCTAAAATTTTTGGCGCTCTAGATCCTCGGAACTGAGTGCTTATCAATTTGCCCCAATGTCTGTTTTTTACTAATTTTTGGCTGAAAATGGTCTCAAACGATTTGGTTCGACTCACTGATCAAGAATCCGAGGTCGAAATCGATTCTGTCTCGCCGGTCCGGCTGGTCCACCGGCCGGCCGTAGGCACGATAACTCTCGAACGAAAGAAGTTAGAGGATTGAAATTTGCAAGGTGGGTTTGGAGCTTAAATATCTTGGTTGAGTTCGTTAATGGGCGAAATTCATCAAGCGGTTTCGGCCAATTTTAGTAAAACACATTTTTATGAATATTTCCGAAACTGATCACTCGATCTATCTGAAATTCAGCATCAAATTGTAGAATAATGACCTTCATATGCATGTGAAGTTTTGTATTGACCACGTTACCGCAAAGTGTAAAAAAAAATTTAAAAAAAAAAAAAAAAAATTCTACAATAACTCTCGAACGGAATGAGCTAGAGTGTTGAAATTTTCAAAGTAGGTTAGGGAGATGAATATCTCTTCTAAGTTCGTTATTGGGCAAAATTGGCCAGACGGTTTCGGAGTAACGAAAAAAAAAATTTTTTTTAAGCAACAAATTCCAAATTCAAATTTTATTTAGGATGCAGTTTCACCATTAAAATCCATCGATATCATTTTTAACTTGAACTAGCTAATACTTTCGGAGATATGATTTTTCTAAATTTCAATAATGAATCGTACTTCTATGTTTTCACAGAATGTTATAATTATTCTATCTGAGCTTTATTATATGATCTGTGTTCATACTCGTACATGTCATCCTGTTCTATAAGAGGGAGTCAAATTCATTTCAGCTATTTCAATTTGATTTCTTCCATGGTGCAGTTCTCATTCTCAGATTGCTCATTTAATCTTGATAAATAAACTATTATTTGAATTGAATTTCCTTTATGATGCAGATCTATCATAAGAATTTGTTGTTATAATTCTCAACTCTGAGAAACTAATACTTCCGGAGATATAATTTGTCTGTTTGAACTAGAGCACCAGAAAGCTCCTGTCCACAGGGCTTGAACCCATTTTTTTTATTTCGGTTGGAAATGTTCTTCCTGTGAATGTTTACACAGTTATTTCTCTTCGAATAATTCTCATTACCAGTGAAATCCTAACTTGCCTCAGGAATACTAGCAAACTACACCCAGTAGAGAATGTATATATATCGAAACTCTTCCGAGTTTCCTGAGACTAATTGGGAGGAAACTCACGCAATCAAGACCAAAGAATAATTCAGATACACTCGCTCGGTTAGGGCTTGGAATTGATATAAAAAGGAAGCGAGATTACTGGCCAAATAATTGCTAACAAGTAGAAGAATTCTTTTGAGATTCCAAGTTATTAAGCAGAAGATTTAGGGCAGGCTGAATACAACCAATTCATTATTGAAGAAATGCGTCTCGGCGACAGAATGTTCGGCAGAGGAAATTTATTCAAATAACTATGGCGGCTTTGTTCTTCTCAATTAAAATGAGGAATTGTCCTGAATATCTTAATTTGGCGTGCGATGATTATGAACAAAGTGGACCAGGTGTTTAATATTCTTCCGCTTTGAAAAAAAAGGAACGCTAAAAGGAAAGTGAAAGAAATCGGGTCTAATTGACGGTATCTGCAGGTATACGAATTACGCGTCTCCTGGGAGATTGTTTTCAGAAAAATGGATGATTTATAGGGCGTCCCAACTAGGGCTTCACACGAGAGCGTGTGTCATCTCGTTCTCGTCTCGGAAAAGCGAGACGAGACGAGACGAGACGTTTTGAAAAATATTATAGGCGATATACAGAGAACACATACAGCACAACCCGTGAGTCTCGTTTTTGGTCTCGTTAAATTTTTTTTTATGAAGTTTTTATTCCCTGTGGCAGGAGCTTTGGCACTCTGGTTGAATATTTGACCAACCATATCTCCGAAAGTATTGGTTTCTCAGAATTTGGAATGATATCAATGGATTCTTATAATAGAACTGCACCATAAAAGAAATTGAATCCAAATAATACTTTATTTATCAAGATTAAATGAGCAATTTTCAATAATTCAAACTCGAGGATTGTTGCAACTCCACGGTGCATAGTTTTCACAACTCGAAATACTCGAAATAAATGAAAGTATCATGGAAATCTCTAGAGCAAGTCAGGAGACAATTATAGCAGATTGTCCATTTATTCCTCATATTTGAATAGGTATAGGCTGACAAACAAATTATTGTAATAGTCCAAATATATTACTAAAATACAATCCTCTTTTCATAATTTAATAGATCATATCACTAAAACATTCATTCTGTATTATAAACGTCAACTCAGGTAAGAATATTTGATACACAAATGTAGATCAATATTTCAGTATTTCTTTGATAGCAACATTATGAAAATACTGTATATAGGTTGTTCATTCCTATTACCTTCATAAACTGAATCATTAAAATGATCCAATTCAAAATTTTCCGAAACATGATCCCCTATATTTGCACATAAATTATTCAATATGCAACAAGTCAATATTATTTTTGGTATCAAAACAGTCTTGTGTATATTCACGAATTCAATTGAAGGAATTATGGATGAACAGTGAACACAGATAGAACACAGACAGAGAACTCGCATTCTGTGAAAACATAGAAGTACTATGTATTATAGAAATTTTGACAAATCATATCTCAGT
This sequence comes from Halyzia sedecimguttata, assembly GCA_937662695.2. Lineage (NCBI taxonomy): Eukaryota > Metazoa > Arthropoda > Insecta > Coleoptera > Coccinellidae > Halyzia > Halyzia sedecimguttata. The sequence continues at coordinate 97,254,643 of OW569412.2, read as the reverse complement.
ATTAGCTTGCTAGAGTTGAAAATGACGTCAATGGATTCTTATGATGGAATTGCATCTTAAAGAAAATTGGATTTGAAATTTGTATTATAAAAAAAATTTTTTTCGTTGCTCCGAAACCATTGGTGGAGTTCGACCCTTTACGAACTCGTCCTAGATATTTACGCTCCACACCTACTCTGCCGGCCGTACATAATCAATTTTGACCACGGATTTTTGATTGGTGAGTCGAACCAAATCGTTTAAGACCATCGAAAAATTTGAAAATTACAGACATTTGGGCAAATGAATAAAGACTCTGCTCCGAGGAACAAGAGCGCCAATCAAAGAACAAGTGTTTAGAAGTAAAAAGAAGGAATCAGATTTACCCATAACAGGAACCTAAAGAAGAAAATATAATATACTTACTGACAAAGAAACTGCAACACCCAGAAGGAGCTGTTCAAATTTTTAATTTTTTTTGGTAAAACATAGATAGTATAGCAAGGAGTAAATGACTATAATTTAGAGAAAAAAATCGTGAAGATTTTTTCATTTGAAAATTTTTGGTTACTTACATATTGCAGTCGTTTTTTGCAAATGTTTTAAATTTTACAACAAACCAGCTATTCAAGGAGATCCAAAGCCGATGTTTAGTTGTTGTTAAAATGCCTAGAGCACGTGTACACGGAATTTATCGCCAGCAAAGTGAATTTGAAAGAGGTCGAATTATTGGTCTACGGGACGCGGCGTTGTCATTTAGAGAAATCGCTAACCGTACGAACAGAAATCCAACTACTGTTATGAGATGTTGTCAAGCATGGTTTGATAATGCCCAAAATCGAAGAAGAATAGGCACCGGACGTCGAAGGGGCACAAATGGTCAAGATCGACGTCTAAGACTTATGACTATTAGAGACCAATTTGCGACAACTCGATATTTGGTTGATCAGTGGTTAGGAGAACAAGGCCATCCTGTAACTATCATAACGGTTTACCGGCGGATAAGGTCTTTTGGACTGCAGCATTATCAACCCCATCTTTTGTTACCTCTGACGGTTGAGCATCGCCGGCAACGATTATAGCGGTGCAGATAACGTCAACATTGAAATGTGGAATTGTATCAGGCCGCCTTTTCTGATGAATCTCGACTCTCCTTGGGTGCACATGATGGCCGAAGAAGGGTTAGACGACGTCGGGGAGAAAGACGTGAACCTCAGTTTGATATTGAGCGTCATGTACACCGGACAGTAGACGTTATGGTATGGGGTGCTATTGCACATGCAAGTAGGTCACCTTTAGTCCTTATTCGAGGTAACATGACAGCGCTGCGTTAACTTCAAGATATAGTGGAGCCATAATGTTCTCCCTTACCTTAACCGGCTCGAGAATCCAATATTTCAGCAAGGTAATGCTCGACCTCATGTTGCCAGAGTTAGTTTGAATTTTTTTGAAGCGATCCATGTGAATCTTTTGCCATGGCCGCCCAGATCCCCGATCTTTCGCCCATAGAGCATGTTTGGGACATCATCGGTAGAAGGCTTGGAAATTTACCCCAGCCCCCATGGACTTTGGTGGCTCTGAGACATGAAGTATAGGTAGCTTGGGATAGTATCCCTCAAGAAGTAAAAGACCATCTTATTGCATCAATGCCAAGACGTGTTGGGAAGTGTATAGATAACCGCGGTGGACAAACACATTATTAACAAATGTATTAAAAGAAATTGTAAACCCTTCGTTTGTTTTCTTCAAATTTCAATCATTTACTCCTTGCAATAGTATCTATGTTTTACCAAAAAAAAATAAAATTTAAACAGCTCCTTCTGGGTGTTGCAGTTTCTTAGTCAGTCAGTACATGTGCAGGAACAACTCAATCGAATGGAAATAAAAGAGGAAACTCCGATAGCAGCTCCAACAGGTGACGCCTCTAGATCCCCAATCAAATGAAATATACATCGAATTTCATCCTCTCAACACATCAAAAGATGTCAATGTCAAGTATGTCCTTTGAATACGCGCCTCATGATCGGCGTCGCTGTTTCTAACGCACGCACGGCAGCATTTCGCTATCGGGGACACGGAAAAATTTCTCAATCGTGTGATGTGTTCGTGGCATCATTCTGTCATGTTTTCTCGAGCATGGGATGAAATACTTCTCGTCTAGAATATAGAGATAAATTGAAATACGACACGACGGCTTCCGATTAGAACTGGTCGGGCGGTAAACTTCGCAAATTAGAATTTACGAGTTCTTCCGAGCGATATTGGAACAATAAATGAAAAATGTGGGGAAGCCCTGTGGACAGGAGCTTTTTGGCGCTCTTGTTCAAACAGACAAATTGTATCTCCGAAGGTATTGGTTTCTCAGAGTTGGAAATTATATCAATGGATTCCTATTACAGAAATACATCATGAAAGAAATTAAATTTAAAAAAAGTTTCGTTTAAAAGAATGCTCAAAAATTATCTTATAAAAAAAAGAGCAATCACAATGCTTCCATGCCTTAATGCTTCAAAAATTGTCATTAAATTTATTTATCAAGATTAAATGAGCAATCTGCAATCTGCAACTTAGACTCGGTGCATAGTTTTCACAACTCGAAATACCTAAGGAAAGTATCATCGAAATGTCTAGAGCAAGGCTGGGGACAATCATAGCAGATTGTCCAATTATTCCTGATATTTGAGTAGGTAGTGGATTACGAGAAAATTATTTTAATAGTTCAAAATATAGTAATAACATACTATTCCCTTTTCATAATTCAAAATTTAATAGTTCATACCACTAACACATTCTCTTCTGTATTATTAACCTTAACTCAAGAAAAAATTATTGATACACAAATATAGATCCATATTTCAGTATTTTTTTGCTAGCAACATTATGAAAATACTGTATATAGGAACATGTCTCACTACTTAAGGAAGTAAAAGGTAATATTAACCTGAGTGGTCAACGAACAGTAATTTCTTTTGATGATTCCATTATGTTCTTCTTCTTTGTATATATTCACAAATTCAAGAATCGAACACTTGCTTTCCAAGAGGAAATAACAACTTCGAATTGACAATCTCTAGTAGCTAGAAAATATGACATTCATGAATAGTTCTGTGTTCACATTCTGTGAATACATAATATAACTTACGATGTATTATTGAAACTTTGAAACATCATATCTCCGAAAGTATTAGCTTGTTAGAGTTGAAAATGATAACAATAGATTCTCATGATATATATATATATTCGTATGAACAATTAGTTAACACATTGATCAATTCACAATTCACTAAATTAAATATCAAATATTTGGATATTTGGAGTTACACTGTCGTAGCCATTCTGCTGCATTCGGTGTGAGGTCATGTAGCTCTTGTAACCGGTGTGAAAACAGCCGAATGAGATAGCAGAATTTGACCTTGAAGTATTCGTACGCTACTGTACAAATGGACGGTTACTGTACAATTGGACGGATACTGATGCAAACAGATACGAACAGTCGCGTCTGAGTAATTGAATGTGGGAACACATTAATCTGATATGAGGTATGATATCGACGAGTGCATTTAGTTCATCCATTTACATCTGCAGGAATCTAAGGGATATCAGTAATATCAGTATATATTAATAAAGGGGGAAATCTAATTCAGGGATGAAACAGCCACCGGTGGGGAGACATTCGACTAACTTGATATTGAATATTTAAAAAATGTACAGGGAATATTTCTCACATTCGGAAACAAAATTGTTAGCATAAGGGGATGGTTCACTTACACCTCCAAGGGAAATTTCATAACTGAAAGACCTAATATTAAATATCTGAAAAACAGTACATAGAATCGATATCTAATTTCGACGGAGAATTAAGAACCCCCAGCAGAAAAATACCCCGTGTACCTAACTTACTTACACCCTCAGTTAGTTCACTTACACCTTCAGGGGGCCGAGGGGGGACAATTTTATTACTAAATATTCATTATCTGAAAAACTGTACATAGGATCGAACTAAAAATTGGAGGTAGTTTTAATAGGCCCCAGCAGAAAAAGATCGCGATTACCTCATTAACTTACACCCTCAGAAGGGGCCAGGGGGAGACTTTTATTACTAAATATTCATTATCTGAAAAACGGAACATAGGAGAAATATCAAATTTTGAGGTAGAATTAAGAAGCACCAACAGAAAAAAACCCACTTTACCTCATTCACTTACACCCTCAGGGGGCCGAAGGGGGACATTTTTAATACTAAATATTCATTATCTGAAAAACGGTACATAGGATCAATATCAAATTGTGAGGCAAAATTGAGAAGCCCTAGCAGAAAAAAAATCAGTTTACCGCATTCACTTACACCCTTAGGGGGCTGGGGGGGATTTTTTATTACTAAATATTCATTATTTAGAAAACAGTACATAGGATCGAACTAAAAATTGGAGGAAGTTTTAATAAGCTCCAGCAGAAAAAGATCGCGTCTACCTCATTTACTTACACCCTCAGGAGGGGCCAGGGGGGACACTTTTATTACTAAATATTCATTTTCTGAAAAACGGTACATAAGATCAATATCCAATTTTGAGGTAGAATTAAGAAGCACCAGCAGAAGAAAACCCACCTTACCTCATTCACTTACACCCTCAGGGGGGCGAGGGGGGACATTTTTATTACTGAATATTCATTATCTGAAAAACTGTACATAGGATCGAACTAAAATTTGGAGGTAGTTTTAATAAGCCCCAGCAGAAAAAAATAGCAATTACCCCATTTACCTACACCCTCAGGGGGGCGAGGGGGGACATTTTTATTACTAAATATTCATTATCTGAAAAACGGTACATAGGTAGGATCAATATCAAATGTTGAGGCAAAATTGAGAAGCCATAGCAGAAAAAAACCCACTTTACCTCGTTCACTTACACCCCCAGGGGGGCGAGGGGGGGCATTTTTATTACAAAATATTCATTATCTGAAAAACGGTACATAGGATCAATATCAAATTTTGAGGCAAAATTGAGAAGCCCTAGCAGAAAAAAAAATACTTTACCTCATTCACTTACACCCTCAGGGGGGGCCAGGGGGGACACTTTCATTACTAAATATTAATTTTCTGAAAAACGGTACATAAGCTCAATATCAACTTCTGAGGTAGAATTAAGAAGCCCCAGCACAAAAAAACCCACTTTACCTTATTCACTTACACCTTCAGGGGGCCGAAGGGGGACATTTTTATTACTGAATTTTCATTATCTGAAAAACTGTACATAGGATCGAACTAAAAATTGGAGGTAGTTTTAATAAGCCCCAGCAGAAACTAACAGCGTTTACCTCATTTACTTACACCCTCAGGGGGGGGCAGAAGAGAGACTTTTATTACTAAATATTCATTATCTGAAAAACGGTACGTAAGATCAATATCAAATTTTGAGGTAGAATTAAGAAGCCCCAGCAGAAAAAAACCCACTTTACCTCATTCACTTACACCCTCAGGGGGGCGAGGGGGGACATTTTCACTACTAAATATTCATTATCTGAAAAACTGTACATAGGATCGAACTAAAAATTGGATGTAGTTTTAATAGGCCCCAGCACAAAAAGATCGCGATTACCTCATTAACTTACACCCTCAAGGGGGGCCAGGGGGGACACTCTTATTACCAAATATTCATTTTCTGTAAAACGCTACATAGGATCAATATCAAATTTTGAGGTAGAATTAAGAAGCCCCAGCAGAAAAAAACCCTCTTTACCTCATTCACTTACACCTTCAGGGGGCCGAGGGGGGACATTTATATTACTGAATATTCATTATCTGAAAAACTGTACATAGGATCGAACTAAAAATTGGAGGTAGTTTTAATAAGCCCCAGCAGAAAAAAATAGCGTGTACCCCATTTACTTACACCCTCAGGGGGGACCAGGGGGGACACTTTTATTACTAAATATTCATTATCTATAAAACGGTACATAGGATCAATATCAAATTTTGAGGTAGAATTAAAAAGCCCAAGCAGAAAAAAACCCACTTTACCTCATTCACTGACACCTTCAGGGGGCTGAGGGGGGACATTTTTATTACTAAATATTCATTATCTGAAAAACGGTACATAGGATCAATATCAAATTGTGAGGCAAAATTGAGAAGCCCTAGCAGAAAAAAAAATACTTTACCTCATTCACTTACACCCTCAGGGGGGACCAGGGGGGACACTTTTATTACTAAATATTCATTATCTATAAAACGGTACATAGGATCAATATCAAATTTTGAGGTAGAATTAAAAAGCCCAAGCAGAAAAAACCCACTTTACCTCATTCACTGACACCTTCAGGGGGCTGAGGGGGGACATTTTTATTACTAAATATTCATTATCTGAAAAACGGTACATAGGATCAATATCAAATTTAGAGGCAAAATTGAGAAGCCCTAGCAGAAAAAAAAAATACTTTACCTCATTCACTTACACCCTCAGGGGGGGCCAGGGGGGACACTCTTATTACTAAATATTCATTTTCTAAAAAACGGTACATAAGATCAATATCAAATTCTGAGGTAAAATTAAGAATCCCCAGCACAAAAAAATCCACTTTACCTTATTCACTTACACCTTCAGGGGGCCGAGGAGGGACATTTTTATTACTGAATATTCATTATCTGAAAAACTGTACATAGGATCGAACTAAAAATTGGAGGTAGTTTTAATAAGCCCCAGCAGAAAAAAACAGCGTTTACCTCATTCACTTACACCCTCAGGGGGGGGGGCAGGGGGGAGACTTTTATTACTAAATATTCATTATCTGAAAAACGGTACATAAGATCAATATCAAATTTTGAGGTAGAATTAAGAAGCCCCAGCAGAAGAAAACCCACTTTACCTCATTCACTTACACCCTCAGGGGGGCGAGGGGGGACATTTTCACCACTAAATATTCATTATCTGAAAAACTGTACATAGGATCGAACTAAAAATTGGAGGTAGTTTTAATAGGCCCCAGCAGAAAGACTAAACAATCCAAGTTCCTATTACACTTCGATGCAACAGGGTCTATTGTGAGAAAGCCTTATAAAGAATGCAAACGTATTTATCTGTATTCTGGGGTTATTCAAACTAGCAACCAGCGAATTTTTCCAGTTATGGAATTCATTTCTGGGACAAACTACACCCGAGATATACGTAAATTCTTATCAGATTTCAAGTATTTCGCTCAAGAGCATTCGACCTGGCCAACTTTTACTGGTGTTGTTACTGATTTTTGCTTAGCCAGTTTGAATGCGTTATCACAGGTATTTTGTGAAATGCAATTGATCGAATACATCAATTATTGTTATGATAATTTTTTTATTGTTGCTGGACTACGTGCAGAAAATTTTATTTCCCTTCATTTATGTTGTGCTCATTTCGTCAAAATGTTTTGCAAGGACATTGAACATACAGTGGGTCCATGCAATATTCAGAATCAATTTAAGGATTTGATGGCAGCCTGTATGATGCTGAAAAATTCGACCAAATTGAGAATTGGATGAAAAATATATTCATTTTGTTATGTAGTCAATATCAAAATTCGACAGTAAAAAAATCAATTAATGAATTATTATTAATAGCGGCTGATGAAGAGCACTCTATACATACGGATTACATACGTGATCTGAAGTCAACAGGAATTTCTAAAGAAAACGATCCTCCCAGTAATTCTCTGGCCAAGCAGAGCTTTTTTTTCAGGCATTTCGAAAAGCTTGAATATCAGATTAGAATTGATCAAGTGAATGATGGCATGAATCAGTTTTATAATCCTAAGCTGTACGAACTGATTCTGAAGAAATATATACCGTTCTTGCCTCTGTGGTCAGCGATGATGTTGGAAGTCTTTGATAGGGACAGAGTGAGTAATGCTCCTGTTGAAAATTACTTCAATACGATGAATCATTACGTATTACGAGGAGAAAGAAATTGGAAATGCTCACGGTTTGTAAGAGCTACCAGAGATCAGTGCTCTCACAATATAAAGAAATCCTCTGCGTGATACCGAAGAGTAATCTGACAGGACGTGTTCATAGACAGGAAAGGGCAATGTGGCAAAGAAGAAGAGCGGTTCATAATGGACATTTCGAAGGACGTCATTTGAAAAATTTTCTGAAAAACAAGGATTACCGAACGAAGACTCACAAGGCTCGAACGAAACACCTATTTGTCAGTACTGTTCAGAGGGATCTTTGGACACAACCGCCACCAATTGGGTACAATGTGATGAATGCAATTTTTGGGTACATCAGATATGCGAGCCTGATAGGACTTTCACGGGAGAATTCATTTGTAGACTGTGTAAAAGAACTTCCGAGGTTGAGAACCACCGTAGGATACCATCAAAAACAATAAAACACCAATTTTTTGATAATGGCCTCATAAGAGACCATGCTTATTACAATAATTTTCCTAATGGAAGAGGCTATGTGGTTTCAATTTCAGATCGTTATCACAAAAAATTAGCTCTAGTGGATTACTTGAGTTTAAATAGTGAAAACTGGCTAAGCGACGCTGTAATAGATTTTATTTTGAACATGATAAATACGAAGGAGAATTATCAAATCGTTAATGCTGGACTTCACGCCCAGTTCATTTTCAGCCATCCAGAACATTCATTCGAAAATTTCAAGATTGTGAAAGATCATTTATATATACCCCTATTGGTTAATGGAAACCATTGGTGCGCAGTCGAAATCAATATTTCGAAGAGAGAATTCACATACATAGATCCATTCGGTGAACGAAAATCCACAAGTGCACTTTATTTGAAAAAATTTATTATGTACTTAGAAAAGAGTAAACAATTGAAAGCACTTCAGAATTACGATAGTTGGAAAATAGTGAGTAAGAAACATCTAAAACAAAATGATGCCTATAGTTGTGGCATTTATGTAATATACTTCTTCAAACAGATAATAAAAAATAAGTCTCTTCAAGAATCGGCCAATATGGATGATTTGAGACAGGAATTTCAGACCGATATCTTGAAATCATCTATATCTGTAGAGAACATATGTCTCATCTGTGGAAGTGCCCGGAACGATATTTCTAGAAGATGTAAGCTTTGTTTGCGAATATTTCATGAACGATGTTTGTTCAACATTGAATTTGAAAATTATATTTGTGGACTATGTTTTCAATACAGCTACAAAAAAGGAATTTCAAGATCAAATCTGCTATTTTGCATAAATGATTGACTTGTAGTCACGGAAGTTTCGTTAATTACATCGCAGTATGTCCCCCCTCGGTCCCCTTAGGGTGTAAGTGAATGCGGTAGAGTGAATTTTTTTCTGCTAGGGCTTCTCAATTTTGCCTCAAAATTTGATATTGATCCTATGTACCGTTTTTCAGATAATGAATATTTAGTAATAAAAGTCTCCCCCCGGCCCCCCCTGTAGGTGTAATAAAATGAGGTAAACGCTGTTTTTTTCTGCTGGGGCTTATTAAAACTACCTCCAATTTTTAGTTCGATCCTATGTACAGTTTTTCAGATAATGAATATTCAGTAATAAAAATGTCCCCCCTCGGCCCCCTGAAGGTGTAAGTGAATGAGGTAAAGTGAGTTTTTTTCTGCTGGGGCTTCTTAATTCTACCTCAAAATTTGATATTGATCCTATGTACCGATTTTCAGATAATGAATATTTAGTAATAAAAATGTCCCCCCTCGCCCCCCTGGGGGTGTAAGTGAATGAGGTGAAGTGGGTTTTTTTCTGCTACGGCTTCTCAATTTTGCCTCAAAATTTGATATTGATCCTATGTACCGTTTTTCAGATAATGAATATACAGTAATAAAAATGTCCCCCCTCGACCCCCTGAAGGTGTAAGTGAATGAGGTAAAGTGGGTTTTTTTCTGCTGGGGCTTCTTAATTCTACCTCAGAATTTGATATTGATCTTATGTACCGTTTTTCAGAAAATGAATATTCAGTAATAAATGTGTCCCCCCTGGCCAGCCCTGAGGGTGTAAGTGAAGGAGGTAAAGTGATTTTTTTCTGCTAGGAAATCTCAATGTTGCCTCAAAATTTGATATTGATCCTATGTACCATTTTTCAGATAATGCATATTTAGTAATAAAAGTCTCCCCCCTGGCCCCCCCTGAGGGTGTAAGTAAATGAGGTAAACGCTGTTTTTTTCTGCTGGGGCTTATTAAAACTTATTCCAATTTTTAGTTCGATCCTATGTACATTTTTTCAGATAATGAATATTTAGTAGTAAAAATGTCCCCCCTCGGTCCCCTTAGGGTGTAAGTGAATGCGGTAGAGTGAATTTTTTTCTGCTAGGGCTTCTCAATTTTGCCTCAAAATTTGATATTGATCCTTTGTACCGTTTTTCAGATAATGAATATTTAGTAATAAAAGTCTTCCCCCGGCCCCCCCCTGAAGGTGTAATAAAATGAGGTAAACGCTGTTTTTTTCTGCTGGGGCTTATTAAAACTACCTCCAATTTTTAGTTCGATCCTATGTACAGTTTTTCAGAAAATGAATATTTAGTAGTAAAAATGTCCCCCCTCGGCCCCCTGAGGGTGTAAGTGAATGCGGTAAAGTGGGTTTTTTTCTGCTTGGGCTTCTCAATTTTGCCTCAAAATTTGATATTGATCCTATGTACCGTTTTTCAGATAATGAATATTTAGTAATAAAAGTGTCCCCTCTGGCCCCCCCTGAGGGTGTAAGTAAATGGGGTAAACGCTATTTTTTTCTGCTGGGGCTTATTAAAACTACCTCCAATTTTTAGTTCGATCCTATGTACAGTTTTTCAGATAATGAATATTCAGTAATAAAAATGTCCCCCCTCGGCCCCCTGATGGTGTAAGTGAATGAGGTAAAGAGGGTTTTTTTCTGCTGGGGCTTCTTAATTCTACCTCAAAATTTGATATTGATCCTATGTACTGTTTTTCAGAAAATGAATATTTGGTAATAAGAGTGTCCCCCCTGGCCCCCCTTGAGGTTGTAAGTTAATGAGGTATTCGCTATCTTTTTCTGCTGGGGCCTATTAAAACTACCTCCAATTTTTAGTTTGATCCTATGTACAGTTTTTCAGATAATGAATATTCAGTAGTGAAAATGTCCCCCCTCGCCCCCCTGAGGGTGTAGGTGAATGAGGTAAAGTGGGTTTTCTTCTGCTGGGGCTTCTTAATTCTACCTCAAAATTTGATATTGATCTTATGTACCGTTTTTCAGATAATGAATATTTAGTAATAAAAGTCTCCCCCCTGCCCCCACCCCCCCTGAGGTTGTAGGTAAATGAGGTAAACGCTGTTTTTTTCTGCTGGGGCTTATTAAAACTACCTCCAATTTTTAGTTTGATCCTATGTACAGTTTTTCAGATAATGAATATTTAGTAGTAAAAATGTCCCCCCTCGGCCCCCCCAGGGTGTAAGTGAATGCGGTAAAGTGGGTTTTTTTCTGCTTGAGCTTCTTAATTCTACCTCAAAATTTGATATTGATCCTATGTATCGTTTTTCAGATAATGAATATTTAGTAATAAAAGTGTCCCCTCTGGCCCCCCCTGAGGGTGTAAGTAAATGGGGTAAACGATATTTTTTTCTGCTGGGGCTTTTTAAAACTACCTCCAATTTTTAGTTCGATCCTATGTACAGGTTTTCAGATAATGAATATTTAGTAATAAAAATGTCCCCCTTCAGCCCCCTGAAGGTGTAAGTGAATGAGGTAAAGTGGGTTTTTTTCTTCTTGGGCTTCTTAATTCTACCTCAAAATTTGATATTGATCCTATCTACCGTTTTATAGATAATGAATATTTAGTAATAAAAGTGTCCCCCCTGGTCCCCCCTGAGGGTGTAAGTAAATGGGGTACACGCCTTTTTTTTCTGCTGGGGCTTATTAAAACTACCTCCAATTTTTAGTTCGATCCTATGTACAGTTTTTCAGATAATGAATATTTAGTAATAAAAATGTCCCCCCTCAGCCCCCTGAAGGTGTAAGTGAATGAGGTAAAGTGGATTTTTTTCTGCTTGGGCTTCTTAATTCTACCTCAAAATTTGATATTGATCCTATGTACCGTTTTATAGATAATGAATATTTAGTAATAAAAGTGTCCCCCCTGGTCCCCCCTGAGGGTGTAAGTAAATGGGGTACACGCTATTTTTTTCTGCTGGGGCTTATTAAAACTACCTCCAATTTTTAGTTCGATCCTATGTACAGTTTTGCAGATAATGAATATTTAGTAATAAAAATGTCCCCCTTCGGCCCCCTGATGGTGTAAGTGAATGAGGTAAAGTGGGTTTTTTTCTGCTGGGGCTTCTTAATTCTACCTCAGCATTCTATATTGATCCTATTTACCGTTTTCAGATAATGAATATTTAGTAATAAAAGTGTCCCCCCTGGACGCCCCTGAGGGTGTAAGTAAATGGGGTGAACGCTATTTTTTTCTGCTGGGGCTTATTAAAACTACCTCCAATTTTTAGTTCGATCCTATGTCCAGTTTTTCAGATAATGAATATTTAGTAGTAAAAATGTCCCCCCTCGGCCCCCTGAGGGTGTAAGTGAATGCGGTAAAGTGAGTTTTTTTCTGCTTGGGCTTCTCAATTTTGCCTCAAAATTTGATATTGATCTCATGTATCGTTTTTCAGATAATGAATATTTAGTAATAAAAGTATCCCCTCTGGTCCCCTCTGAGGGTGTAAGTAAATGGGGTAAACGCTATTTTTTTCTGCCGGGGCTTATTAAAACTAGCTCCAATTTTTAGTTCGATCCTATGTACAGTTTTTCAGATAATGAATATTCAGTAATAAAAATGTCCCCCCCTCGGCCCCCTGATGGTGTAAGTGAATGAGGTAAAGAGGGTTTTTTTCTGCTGGGGCTTCTTAATTCTACCTCAAAATTTGATATTGATCCTATGAACCGTTTTTCAGAAAATGAATATTTGGTAATAAGAGTGTCCCTCCTGCCCATCCCCCCCCCTGAGGGTGTAGGTAAATGAGGTAAACGCTGTTTTTTTCTGCTGGGGCTTATTAAAACTACCTCCAATTTTTAGTTTGATCCTATGCACAGTTTTTCAGATAATGAATATTCAGTAATAAAAATGTCCCCCCTCGGCCCCCTGAAGGTGTAAGTGAATAAGGTAAAGTGGGTTTTTTTCTGCTGGGGCTTCTTAATTCTACCTCAGCATTTGATATTGATCCTATGTACCGTTTTCAGATAATGAATATTTAGTAATAAAACTGTCCCCCCTGGACCCCCCTGAGGGTGTAAGTAAATGGGGTGAACGCTATTTTTTTCTGCTGGGGCTTATTAAAACTACATCCAATTTTTAGTTCGATCCTATGTACAGTTTTTCAGATAATGAATATTCAGTAATAAAAATGTCCCCCCTCGGCCCCCTGAAGATGTAAGTGTAAGGGTTTTTTTGTCCCCCCTGGCCCCCCCCCCCTGAGGGTGTAAGTAAATGGGGTGAAAGTTATTTTTTTCTGCTGGGGCTTATTAAAACTACCTCCAATTTTTAGTTCGATCCTATGTCCAGTTTTTCAGATAATGAATATTTAGTAGTAAAAATGTCCCCCCTCGGCTGTATAATGAATATTTAGTAATAAAAGTGTCCCCCCTGGACCCCCCTGAGGGTGTAAGTAAATGGGGTGAACGCTATTTTTTTCTGCTGGGGCTTATTAAAACTACCTCCAATTTTTAGTTCGATCCTATGTCCAGTTTTTCAGATATTGAATATTTAGTAGTAAAAACGTCCCCCCTCGGCCCCCTGAGGGTGTAAGTGAATGCGGTAAAGTGGGTTTTTTTCTGCTTGGGCTTCTCAATTTTGCCTCAAAATTTGATATTGATCCTATGTATCGTTTTTCAGATAATGAATATTTAGTAATAAAAGTGTCCCCTCTGGCCCCCCCTGAGGGTGTAAGTAAATGGGGTAAACGCTATTTTTTTCTGCTGGGGCTTTTTAAAACTACCTCCAATTTTTAGTTCGATCCTATGTACAGGTTTTCAGATAATGAATATTCAGTAATAAAAATGTCCCCCCTCGGCGCCCTGATGGTGTAAGTGAATGAGGTAAAGAGGGTTTTTTTTCTGCTGGGGCTTCTTAATTCTACCTCAAAATTTGATATTGATCCTATGTACCGTTTTTCAGAAAATGAATATTTGGTTTTAAGAGTGTCCCCCCTGGCCCCCCTTGAGGGTGTAAGTTAATGAGGTAATCGCGATCTTTTTCTGCTGGGGCCTATTAAAACTACCTCCAATTTTTAGTTTGATCCTATGTACAGTTTTTCAGATAATGAATATTCAGTAATAAAAATGTCCCCCCTCGGCCCCCTGAAGGTGTAAGTGAATAAGGTAAAGTGGGTTTTTTTCTGCTGGGGCTTCTTAATTCTACCTCAGCATTTGATATTGATCCTATGTACCGTTTTCAGATAATGAATATTTAGTAATAAAAGTGTCCCCCCTGGACCCCCCTGAGGGTGTAAGTAAATGGGGTGAACGCTATTTTTTTCTGCTAGGGCTTATTAAAACTACCTCCAATTTTTAGTTCGATCCTATGTACAGTTTTTCAGATAATGAATATTCAGTAATAAAAATGTCCCCCCTCGGCCCCCTGAAGATGTAAGTGTAAGGGTTTTTTTGTCCCCCCTGGCCTCCCCCCTGAGGGTGTAAGTAAATGGGGTGAAAGTTATTTTTTTCTGCTGGGGCTTATTAAAACTACCTTCAATTTTTAGTTCGATCCTATGTCCAGTTTTTCAGATAATGAATATTTAGTAGTAAAAATGTCCCCCCTCGGCTGAATAATGAATATTTAGTAATAAAAGTGTCCCCCCTGGACCCCCCTGAGGGTGTAAGTAAATGGGGTGAACGCTATTTTTTTCTGCTGGGGCTTATTAAAACTACCTCCAATTTTTAGTTCGATCCTATGTCCAGTTTTTCAGATAATGAATATTTAGTAGTAAAAACGTCCCCCCTCGGCCCCCTGAGGGTGTAAGTGAATGCGGTAAAGTGGGTTTTTTTCTGCTTGGGCTTCTCAATTTTGCCTCAAAATTTGATATTGATCCTATGTATCGTTTTTCAGATAATGAATATTTAGTAATAAAAGTGTCCCCTCTGGCCCCCCCTGAGGGTGTAAGTAAATGGGGTAAACGCTATTTTTTTCTGCTGGGGCTTTTTAAAACTACCTCCAATTTTTAGTTCGATCCTATGTACAGTTTTTCAGATAATGAATATTCAGTAATAAAAATGTCCCCCCTCGGCGCCCTGATGGTGTAAGTGAATGAGGTAAAGAGGGTTTTTTTCTGCTGGGGCTTCTTAATTCTACCTCAAAATTTGATATTGATCCTATGTACCGTTTTTCAGAAAATGAATATTTGGTTTTAAGAGTGTCCCCCCTGGCCCCCCTTGAGGGTGTAAGTTAATGAGGTAATCGCGATCTTTTTCTGCTGGGGCCTATTAAAACTACCTCCAATTTTTAGTTTGATCCTATGTACAGTTTTTCAGATAATGAATATTTAGTAGTGAAAATGTCCCCCCTCGCCCCCCTGAGGGTGTAGGTGAATGAGGTAAAGTGGGTTTTCTTCTGCTGGGGCTTCTTAATTCTACCTCAAAATTTGATATTGATCTTATGTACCGTTTTTCATATAATGAATATTTAGTAATAAAAGTCTCCCCCCTGCCCCCCCCCCCCCCTGAGGGTGTAGGTAAATGAGGTAAACGCTGTTTTTTTCTGCTGGGGCTTATTAAAACTACCTCCAATTTTTAGTTTGATCCTATGTACAGTTTTTCAGATAATGAATATTCAGTAATAAAAATGTCCCCCCTCGGCCCCCTGAAGGTGTAAGTGAATAAGGTGAAGTGGGTTTTTTTCTGCTGGGGCTTCTTAATTCTACCTCAGCATTTGATATTGATCCCATGTACCGTATTCAGATAATGAATATTTAGTAATAAAAGTGTCCCCCCTGGACCCCCCTGAGGGTGTAAGTAAATGGGGTGAACGCTATTTATTTCTGCTGGGGCTTATTAAAACTACCTCCAATTTTTAGTTCGATCCTATGTACAGTTTTTCAGATAATGAATATTCAGTAATAAAAATGTCCCCCCTCGGCCCCCTGAAGATGTAAGTGTAAGGGTTTTTTTGTCCCCCCTGGCCCCCCCTGAGGGTGTAAGTAAATGGGGTGAAAGTTATTTTTTTCTGCTGGGGCTTATTAAAACTACCTCCAATTTTTAGTTCGATCCTATGTACAGTTTTTCAGATAATGAATATTTAGTAATAAAAATGTCCCCCCTCAGCCCCCTGAAGGTGTAAGTGAATGAGGTAATGTGGGTTTTTTTCTACTCGGGCTTCTTAATTCTACCTCAAAATTTGATATTGATCCTATGTACCGTATTATAGATAATGAATATTTAGTAATAAAAGTGTCCCCCCTGGTCCCCCCTGAGGGTGTAAGTAAATGGGGTACACGCTATTTTTTTCTGCTGGGGCTTATTAAAACTACCTCCAATTTTTAGTTCGATCCTATGTACAGTTTTTCAGATAATGAATATTTAGTAATAAAAATGTCCCCCCTCAGCCCCCTGATGGTGTAAGTGAATGAGGTAAAGTGGGTTTTTTCTGCTGGTGCTTCTTAATTCTACCTCCAATTTTTAGTTCGATCCTATGTACAGTTTTTCAGATAATGAATATTTAGTAATAAAAATGTCCCCCCTCGGCCCCCTGATGGTGTAAGTGAATGAGGTAAAGTGGGTTTTTTCTGCTGGGGCTTCTTAATTCTACCTCCAATTTTTAGTTTGATCCTATGTACAGTTTTTCAGATAATGAATATTTAGTAATAAAAATGTACCCCCTCGGCCCCCTGAAGGTGTAAGTAAATGGGGTACACGCTATTTTTTTCTGCTGGGGCTTATTAAAACTACCTCCAATTTTTAGTTCGATCCTATGTACAGTTTTTCAGATAATGAATATTTAGTAATAAAAATGTCCCCCCTCGGCCCCCTGATGGTGTAAGTGAATGAGGTAAAGTGGGTTTTTTCTGCTGGGGCTTCTTAATTCTACATCCAATTTTTAGTTCGATCCTATGTACAGTTTTTCAGATAATGAATATTTAGTAATAAAAATGTACCCCCTCGGCCCCCTGAAGGTGTAAGTGAACTAACTGAGGGTGTAAGTAAGTTAGGTACACGGGGTATTTTTCTGCTGGGGGTTCTTAATTCTCCGTCAAAATTAGATATCGATTCTATGTACTGTTTTTCAGATATTTAATATTAGGTCTTTCAGTTATGAAATTTCCCTTGGAGGTGTAAGTGAACCATCCCCTTATGCTAACAATTTTGTTTCCGAATGTGATAAATATTCTCTGTAGATTTTTTAAATATTCAATATCATGTTAGTCGAATGTCTCCCCACCGGTGGCTGTTTCATCCCTGAATTAATATATACTGATATTACTGATATCCCTTAGATTCCTGCAGATGTAAATGGATGAACTAAATGCACTCTTCGATATCATACCTCATATCAGATGAATGTGTTCCCACATTCAATTACTCAGACGCGACTGTTCGTATCTGTTTGCATCAGTATCCGTCCAATTGTACAGTAGCCGTCCAATTGTACAGTAGCGTACGAATACTTCAAGGTCAAATTCTGCTATCTCATTCGGCTGTTTTCACACCGGTGCTCTTGTAGTGTGCCTCTGAAGGAGGAAACGGGACATTCTTGTTCATCAGCGCCGTAGTTGTCGCATCGTGGGCTGTCGGCAGCTCCCCACTGGGTAAGGCTTTTGTTGCAGATTCCGTGACCCGTGCGAATTATATTGATGATTGTTGGTTCATTTCAATGTGTTCACCAGGAGATCCAAAAGGACGGTCTGGTGGTTCGTTGGTGTAGACTAATTTAGCCGTGAGGTAAGTCACGTTTCCCAAAGTCACGTTTCCCAGGGTGCACCGCGAGGAGGCTAGTCAAAAAAAATATGTTTTTTTCGTTACTCCGAAACTATTAGACCGATTTTGCCCAATAAGGAACTTGTCCGAGATATTTATCCCTCAAACCTACTCTGAAAATTTCAACTGTGTAGCTCATTCCGTTCGAGAGTTATCGTGTTAACACCCAGACGGACGGCTGGACGGCCGGAAGGCCAAATGACCGGACGGACGGCCAGCCGAACAGAATCGATTTCAACTACGGATTCTTGATCAGTGAGTCAAACCAAATCGTTTAAGACCATTTTCATCGAAAAATTCGAAAATTACAGACATTTGGGCAAATTGATAAGCACTCTGTTCCGAGGAACAAGAGCGCCAAATAGGATACCTGCTCGTGGCGAAGGCTGTTTAACGTTTTCGCATTTTTATCGATTTCAGGGAGGACACTTGAAACGTTTGACAGAGTGATTCGAATAACATGTTACACGATGGTAATTTCATGAAATTAAAAAATTGTGGTAGCATATTTATCGAGAATAAGTAATGACCAGTAAGTCTAGGATTTCACCTTAGATCTTTGCGCACTAACTAATACGCTATGTAGGTATAGCGTGTTGGTCAATGCGTTAGATTTATAGCACGTATATATAGGTAGCTAGGTTCGGAGCGTAAATATCTCGGACGAGTTCGTTAACGAGCGAAATCCACCAAACGGTTTCGGAGTTATGGCCGTTTTTAGTAAAAACATTTTTTATTATTATTTCCGGAACCAATCACTCGATCTATTTAAATTAGCATCAAGTTGTAAATCATGACCTTTATATGCATGCGGAGTTTTGTATTGATCGGATTGCCGTAAAGTGAAAAAAAAAAAACTACGGCTGGCCGTAATGAAAACTCTTGAACGGAATGAGCTAAACAGTTGAAATTTCCGGAGTAGGTTTGAGAGATGAATATTTCTGTTAGGTTTGTTATTGGGCTAAATCAGTCTAACGGTTTCAGACTAAAGAAAAAAACAAATTTAACATCCAATTCTAACAAGCTAATTCTTTCGGAGATATAATTTTTTTAGATCCTGCATGATACTCAAAGCATCGATACGATTTTCCATAAGTTGCATAACGGGAGTGTTACACATGCAGCGGTATAAACTTGAATAATACTCAGGAGCTACAAATTTCAATAAGAGCAGAACGGGAGACTGGAGACAAACGTAATACGTGGTATCCCATCAGTAAAGCTGCGTATGAACTAAGCGCGGCAAACCCTCGAACACGGATACGCGAGGCGGCCTCGGCTCGCGCGTACCAGACAGGGATACCTCTCGCGGCAGTTCCTTGTACAATACATAGCGCTAGGCTGAATCGCGAGGCAATGTCCAAGGTTTTGCCACGCCGCGCGTACTTTATATGCAGCTTTATTTGAAGTTCATGCTGCCCCTTCCTGGCATTTTTGGTGCTCTTGTACCTCGGAATAGGGTGCTTACTAATTTGCCCAAATTGTCGAATTTTTGTATGAAAATGGTCTTAAACGATTTGGTTCGACTCGCCGATCAAGAATCCGTAGTCGAAATCAATTCTGGCCGGTCGTAGGCACGATAACTCTTGAACGGAATGAGCTACACAGTTGAAATTTTCACAGTAGGTTTGGGAGATAAATATCTCTGTTAAGTTCGTTATTGGGCTAAAACTGCCCGATGGTTTCGGAGTAACAAAAAAACGTTTCGATGATACTTTCCTTAGGTATTTCAAGTTGTGAAAACTATGCACCGAGTGCAAGTTGCAACAACCAATTCCACGAGGTTCAATCATTGCAAATTGCTCATTTCATCTTGATAAATAAACTATTATTTTAATTTAATTTCTTTTATGGTGTAGTTCTATTATAAGAATCCATTGATATCATTCCCAACTCTGAGAAACCAATACTTTCGGGGATGTGGTTTGTCAAAAATTGAACTAGAGTGCCAAAGTTCCTGCTACGGGGCTTTTTCCATTTTTTTTTCATTTCTGTCAAAATAATAACTTCGATGAACGCTACATCTAATGAATTTAGGACGATCTTTCAATTACATGGAAACCTGAATAAATTCGTATATTTTTAGTTACGCCATCACTAACAAAGCACTGTTTATTTTCGACCAAACAGTAAATGTATGTATTCGAATGGGCCCTTAAGCCACCATAGACATAGCACTGATCATTTTTGACCTAACAGTGAATGTATGTATTTGAGTCGAAAATAATTGTTTGAGACCAGATTAGTATATTATCTACGTTGCGATACTTCGCTGTAACCAATGGGATTCCATGCAAATGATATCAGCAGCGTTATTGACTTCCAAGAACTGGTCGCCCACGAAGGCAGTTCCAAGATTTAGGTGATAGCTAAACATGGAAATGGTATTATCAGTTTCCTGTTCGACGCAAAGTAGTCTGTCAATCTAGACGACTTAAGTGCCTCGAGGCACCCCCAGCTCTCACGTCTAATATCAAGGGGATGCGTTAGGTTTTCTGCAGACAGGAATATAATCCAGAAATGAGTCTAAAATATCGGTTCCAACGTCGTTCAACTTCATCTGCACCAGTGAAACTAATCTTAAGTCTACTATTCACAAGGGTGAAAATATAATAATTCCTACAATATGAGATAACATTTTGTCTTAGACGTCTTTGGTCTTCAAAAACACTTGCTCTGCTATTTACACACTTTATTACCAATACAAATCGAAGAAATATTTACAACTTTGACAGTATTTACTTTTGCAATTACTGAAGTCCGCCTACTACCGCAATATACTATAAATTGGTCTAAGTCAGAATTCAATGTTCAATAAAAGTCTAATTCTCAGGGATAAAACTCGTATTCGCTAACCGTCTTAATTCTACCGTCTTCGTCTTATTCCTGTTTGGAACTCACTGCCTTTTCCCCGATTCCTCATACCCTAAGTACCTACTCTATTTACCCTCCCGCACTTTGGCTTGTCCTCGATCTCACAGGGTAGTGCAATGATTGGTGATTCTCTGGCTGAACTACTCCGCCTTAGACCAATAGAATTCCACGGGAACGATTCCTCGGTTTCAAGGCAATTCCAGCAATATAGACGTGGTTAATGTTGCACTACACGAGCCCTTCGAGTATTATAAAATCCAGATATAGATATCCCGTTAACCCCGAACTCCTTGGAGACGCCAGAGAGTAGGACTTTGGTATTAAATTCTTCATCTTTGGGATCTGTCTAGGATCACTAAAGGTATGCTAATTGATTTAGAGTGCCCAAGGCCGCAGATAACGTCTGATGCGCCGATAATACGACGCTTGCACCCCTAAAATGTAATATTAATTCTAACTACATAAAATTGGTTCAAGCACTGACGTGAAGTCAGAAGCTTTTGCGCGTATGTTCTATTGTCCATTCTTCTGTATTGGACACCCTTAATCGAATTTACCATGGTAAATTCGATTAAGTGTCCAATACAGAAGAATGGACAATAGAACATACGCGCAAAAGCTTCTGACTTCACGTCAGTGCTTGAACCAATTTTTTTCAAATCAAATCCAAAAGCTCTCAAAAAATCACCCGTTATTACATAAAGATATATTCTCATTAGTGATAGAAAAACTGGCCTAGAATTCCTTTCTACCCATCACGAGATTTAATATCCACAAATGAGCCTCTCACCTTACAAGATCAGAAGCCTTCTGCAAAATTCAAAGGTCCCCTCTCGCAAATATACTCCTCTGAAGGCACATGGATCTCTTGAAGAAGAATCGCCTCTCTATTCCTCAAAGATATTCACTCTTGTTCATAGAAATCCCTTCAATATTTAGTTGCCTCCTCCTAAGGAGGATCTCTTTCAAAACCAGGTCTGACCACTAATGTAGGGCTATCATCTAATCTCCTATAGATTTGTGATGAAATAACACGATTTTACCATGAATATATATGTATAATAATATGTCATCATGACATTCATATTTTATTTTTGGAGGTTCTCGCAAAAATACGACCATAGACAACATATCATACGACGATTCGCATCCACCTACCGAACTCACAAAAGGCTGCTCGGTTCTCCAACAATATAGATCCGATCGTGTTCAAACTTGGAATTCTGCAGTAGAGTTAGGTTCTGCAGGCTCTCCCAAAATTTCAGCCATGCCGGACGAATAGTTTATGATATATAGAATTTTTTTCAATTATTTTTAATTATTTTTTTTTGAATTTTCTAGTTATACCATCCTCACGAAATTCTGCAAAAATTTTCGCGTTGGCATTCTACAACTAATAACCATGTTTGAATCCAATCGGTTTTGTATTCTTCGAGTTAATGAGGAACAAAAAACATCAAAATTTCAGAAAATTTCAGATGGCTATAACTCTAAAACCGTTTGGACGATTATGCTCATAAGCAAACTCAAATGTCGCATTCAGATGCACAACCTAACCTGAAATTTTCAAGCCGCTATCTCTTTCCGTTCTCAGGTTATCGTGACAACAAAAATATTTTTTAATAATTTCTTAATAATTTTCTAGCGATTCGATGCTCACAAAATTTCATAAACGTGCTTAGGTCTATATTCTACAACTATTCACCATGTTTGAATCCAATCGGTTTTGTATTCTTCGAGTTAATGAGGAACAAAAAACATCCAAATTTCAGAAAATTTCAGATGGCTATAACTCTAAAACCGTTTGGACGATTATGCTCATAAACAAACTCAAATGTCGCATTCAGATGCACAACCTAACCTGAAATTTTCAAGCCGCTATCTCTTTCCGTTCTCAGGTTATCGTGACAACAAAAATATTTTTTAATAATTTTTTAATAATTTTCTAGCGATACGATTCTCACAAAATTTCATAAACGTGCTTAGGTCTATATTCTACAACTATTCACCAAGTTTAAAATTCGATCGGATTTATTTTGGTTGAAAACAAAATTATTACTCGGAAACCATTGGGCCGATTATACCCATTAACGAACTTGTCCGTCGTATTGGGATGCGCCACCTACCCTGAAAATTTCAAGTCGCTAGCTCTTTCCGTTCTCAAGTTATCGTGGCAACGGACGGCCGGACGGCACCACAGAATTAAATTTCACATTTGGGCAAAACTATAACGCGTATGTTCCCCAGAACATACGCGCAATAAGGTGTAGTAAATATAAATCAATTATTTTTGCAATAGATAGCTTTAGTTATATGTATCTCGCGTTGTATCAGTCCGATCGGGTTCCACTGAATGGCGTTAGAAAGACTCGGCAGAAGCTATGGGAGCTTGGTTAGGAGAATTTTTAAGCATCCACGTTATAGTCCAGTCCTGGCACCAAGTTAAAACCATGGTGTACAATTTTAGAGACGAGGGCTTCTATGAGAGAGGCACAATGATATCACCTCCAAAATGGCAACAACTTATAATAAAACGGTGTATATTTGATCTAAATCGGATCATTCTAACTATGGTAATTAAGGTCTTCAATTTCATGCAAAAATAATGGATTTCTTTACACTACACCTTATATATACAAGTAGAATTCCAATCCTTGTTGAAATCCTACATATATCACCATAAATGGAAGAATGACAAACTGGTAAAAATACAATACAAGCAATGAGATATATTGGTTTTGCCGGAGTGCATATTTCATCTCTGCAAAACGAGCGTTGCTACAGGAACATTCTAACTAAATATCGAATGAGGGGAACAGTTAGTAATACTTCAACGTGCAATCGTTCAAATATGCCAACAAATTCCTATCATAACTGGTCCCCCTTCCCCAATTAGGTATCTCCCGAAACCACTTCGTGAATACAACTTCCCGCGCACTCCCAGACATATATTACCGTCTTGAAATAACGAAGCTCCCCAAAACTGGAGAAAAAATCACTTGAGCGTCTTATTGATAGAAAAATAAATAACTCCACTGACAGATCCAATATTCCGCGTACTCGCACCTCTGAATACTCAATCATCGGCTCTATTGTGGCATCCCGCCTTGCATCAAAATATCTGGAACTCACATATATTCCATTCACATTCTTCATCCGTATTCCTGGGGGACCCTCCATTGAAATAAATACGGTAAATTTCCGCGGCGCGTTCGCTATCTGCAATGTTAAATATATTTCTGGAAGAAAATGTGGGTTGATAAAAAGCAGCTGGGAACTTGTGCCAAGTGGGGAAGATAAATGTTGCTGGCTGATTGTTGACATATTGTAATGAGGAGAAGGGAGAACGACCATATTTATTTAAGTAGATATAGAGTCTGAGGGGTTGATCCTTTAACTTTTTGTGTTGTATGCAGGGGTGGAGAAGGCTGATGTATTTTGGTACGTCACAGTGGAAACTGCAGGAGCTATTTGTATCAGGAATTTCTCGTAGTGGAAAACTCCTACCTGATAACTGTGTAAGATATATGAGGTTAAGGGACTAACTGGACTCAAACCTCATGGTAAAGCTCTCAGATGTAATGCCAATCATATTCGATTTTGAAACACCCTTTGCAATGGTCATAAGAGAGTGTGATGGACCTTTTTAATCGATTGGACAAAAAGTCATCCATTTGGTATATGGATAGATCAAAATCAGATAAGGGTGCAGTTATTGGATGGAATTTCTTAACACTCTCTAGTGTTTCGAATCGTGCCCTTTTTCAGATTTAACGAAGGATTTTGATTGTGTTGATCACTATACCATCTTACAAAAACTTTGCCGAAATGGATTTAATGCCAGCAGGATAGATCTTGTTGAGCATTCCACTTCACAAAAGTCAGCATCCTTACAGGGCGGTCCAATCTACAGATACTGCTCTGTATCAGCTGGCAATCCATCCACCGTAACTGTTGCTCCAGCCTCATTTTCGAAAAAGTAAGATCCAATTACTCCGCCGGACCATAAACCGCACCAAACAGTCACACCTTGAGGATAGAGAGGCTTTTCAACAATAACTCTTGGGTTTTCCGAGACCCAGATGCGACAATTTTGCTTGTTGACGAAGCCACCGAGGTGGTAATGGGCCTCATCACTCAAGATGATTTTTCGATGGAATTCCGGATCATTTTCATGCATTTCAATGACCCAATCAGCAAAGACACGACGTTGTTGATGATCGGCCGGCTTGAGTTTTTGTGTTAACTGAACTTTATAAACCTTAAGACCCAAATCTTTATGCAAAATACGGTGTAATGACCTTTGTGGAATGCCTAATTCCAAAGAATGACGAGGAATGGACAAACCTGGGTTCTCTTCAACTTCAACACTTTCGGCAGCAGCAATATTCTCGGCTGTTCTTGAGCGATGTGCACGGGTTTTATTCTTCACATAACTAACTTGTCCCAACAGTTCGAATTTTTTTTTATAGTGAATTTTAATAATTTCAATGCGTTCTTGAAGCGTGTACCGTTCCATTTTGCCATTAGTGGCGTAGTTTCTACTTGTCAAATGTCAAAAAATTACAGCTTCAAAAGTGACATCTACCGAAATAGCGGGCTATTCAAAATAACACCTCTTGTTGGAAACCCCTTTATATTGGAAAATATATCTTTGATATTTAGCAGGAAATTTGCTCCACTAAAACTTCTTGATTACTGTACAATGTTTATGTTAATTTCCATATGATTTTATGAAGTAATTTCCCAATTATTATCAATAGAAAATATCAAACGAAATATGTCACCATTATTGTGCATGAGTAAACTACTGAAATAATTCAGTTCATAATTATGCACTCCATATTATTAGGTAAATTTGTAAATACCCAATTTCAATTTGAACCCCGATGCTATTTATTTATATTGGCCAATCGCAGAGCACTATATGAAGCTATCATTCAATATCGAATATTGCCGCATTTCGATATAATCTGCGTTATTACAAGGACGGATGCCTCAAATTAACGCAAGTCCAATAAGCGCTTACTTAGGCCGGATAGATCCTGGTTAGAAACAAACAGATATAATGTATTCCACCTGCCCTGTGGTAATCAAGTAGGAAGACCATGGGGGAGTACGTTTTGATATAACTACATTAATTACCATAGGGGAATGAATAATTAGAATACCGCTAGTCTGGATCGTTCCGATCTCCTCATGTCCTCATACACTGACGTCTCACCACCAACCAATACAATCACTCTCAGTAATTAATTCATTGGTCTATTAAGCTTTTACGCCAACGCAAATTCAATTTTGGTCTAATGATACCGGGCAATGGACTACTAGGATGGCTGATAGGCCAATTGGGATCAAACTGATTTATGTTTGTCTGAAATGCGTTTAGTCTTGTTTGATGTCCGATATTTTTGGTGTATTTTATGCGTCTTGGATTAGTCCTATATGTTTTCCAACATTTGGCGTTGCCAGCACTGTAAGCGTATTGTTTGTGATGGTGATGCATCTATACCCCATTCACTTTCAGAAAGTCTCCCGGTTGGCCATGATTTAGGTCTATCACGTTTTTGTAACTATAACACAGAGGAAGGTTGGCACTGCTGAAATATCGTCAAGGTCAAAACAATTCGCCGAGACGTTGCCAATTTCTACTCTCAACATAATCTTCAATCTTAGACAAGATATTATCACAGACCTTTATCTTCGAATATAATAAAGAACTCTTCGCTTTGGCATTGAAAATGTCGAAAGTAGTTTTCAAGAAACATAGATAAGGTAATAAGGAAGTGCTATAAAGAACCAAAATCTGCAATAGGAAAACTTCAATCTGACATGTTGAACTCACGAATGAAATTACTTAGTTTCCTATTATTATATTTTATTAAGGTATAAGAATGACTCGGGTTTTGTAGTACTACTACATTTTGAAACTGGTGTATTTCAAGTTGTGCAACAATATGTATTTGAATGTCTTCTGTAGGCTTATTTCTTGAGAATTTCGAAAAGTGGGAAATTCCATTGTTACGTCTGTTCGTTTAGAAGTTTTCCTGCCGGGTGGGTTATTCAGGTACTTTTATTGTTTTTCAAATGAACTATCACATAGTAACGGACTACTCTATCCATTATTTTTCAATAAAATTCCAACACTTGATTCTTGATTTCCATACAAGAAAATAGCATAATTGAATCTTCCAACCAGTTTACATACGTGAAATATTTCCAGTAACAACAGAGGAAACATTTTCTTCTACAGTCACCAGGACTGTGGAATTATTGAATTCACATAATATCTTCTCAAATTTATTATTTTTCCGAAGTAAATTCACATTGTGTAAATACGTAATTACTACGACTTATATGTAGGAAGGACAACGTTGCGTAGTTATATGACAGGAAAATAACTATAACCTAACATTTTCAAAATATACATGGTGAAATGTGTCGAATTTTCATGGCCAACTGGGAGACTTTATAAAAGTGAATGGAGTATACATTATGATTGTCTAACTTGGAATTCAATCAGTAAATCAAAGGCAGTTATTTAAGCGCAGGTTCTGGGGAACATCACGTTATTATTTGGCCCAAATGTCTGTAATGTACGATTTTTTTTGCCAAAAAAGTTCCCAAACGATTGTGTTCAACTCACTGGTGAAAGATTCGAGGTCTTTGAATCTGTCCAGCCATGATAACTTAAGAACGGAAAGAAATAGCTACTAGAAATTTTCAAAGTATGACGGTTTCCGAGTAATAATTTTGTCATCAACCACTACAGATCCGAAATTAATTTAAATTTGGTAGCTAGTTGCAGAATACTGACACAAAGGCGAATGTGAAATTTTTTGAGAATCGTAACTCTAGAGAATTATAAAAAAAATATTAAAAAATATTAAAAAATATTATTTATTCACGATAACCTGAGAACGGAAAGAGATAGCGACTTGCAACTTTCAGAGCAGGTTGAGCATCTGAATGCGACATTTCAGTTTGTTAATTGACATAATCGGCCAAACGGTTAAGGAGTTATACCCATCTGAAATTTGGTTGTTATTTCCTCAATAACTCGAAAAATACGAAACCAATCTGATTCAAACATGGTTACAGGTTGTAGAATGTCGACCGCATTACTAGAAAATTTTTAAAAAATCATTGAAAAATATTCTATATCTCAGATACTATTCGTCCGACATCGCTGAAATTTTGCGAGAGCATTCAGAACATAACTCTGCTGCCAAGTTCGAAGTTTGAACATGATCGAATCTATATTTTTGAAGATCCGAGCAGCCTTGTGTGAGTTCAGTAGCTGGATGGGTGACCGTTGCCTCGATAACTTTCGAACGAAAGGGGATATGAACTTTTCAGAATAAGTTGCGCATCCGAATGGGAGAGTTAAGTTCATTGTTGGGCATAATCGGCCAAACGGTTTTTGGGTTATACCCGTCTGGAATATTATTTTCTCGATAACTCAAAAAATACAGCTCCGATCGAATTGAAACTTGGTAACTAATTGTAGAATATCTAGTACATAAAGAAATGTGTGAGATTTCGTGAGAATCGTAAATTTTAAAAATTATACGAAACAATATCATGTATCTCACGATAACTTGAGAACGGAAAAAGATAGCGACTTGTAATTTCCAGGGTATAGGTTGAGAATGCAAATACGACATTTAAACTCGTTAATTGGCACAATTGTCCAAATGGTTTTGGAGTTATACTCATCTGAAATGTTGTTGTTATTTCCTCTATAACTCAAAATATACAAATTTAACCAAATAAAAACTAGGCGTTTACTTGTAGAATGCCGACCCACTAATTTTCGCGGAATTTCGTGAATATCGTATCCTGGAGTTACTTGAGGCGTAAGTTTTTTCGAATTTCAATTTCAATAGAATGCCTGAAAGAATTAAAAAGTAATGTGATCATAGATTCTCTCGTCACTAACGTATGTCATTAAAATGGTCTTTAATGATGTAGTCTGATGAAGTCGCTGTGTCGACGAAACGCGTCACAATATTGAATAAATTAGTGTCAATCGTATATAATTTTTCACTCAGTTAATGAGTTCATATATTATAAAAGCTAAGAAAATGGTAAATTTGGATGCTACATTCGATAAAGAGTGTCCAATAGAGATGAGTAGACACTGAAACATGCACGTCAGCGCTTGAACTAATTTTTGTTGTAAAGTAGCTCGGACAGGTCGGTTAGTATTTTTAAGTGCGCTCTTTTTGATGTAAGAAAATGTAATACAGTGATGTGAGATATGATGTCATCGATTATTTCGTTAAATGACAATAATAAATTTTTATTACTATCCCTAGAGAGTAAATTATTGCGCGTATGTTCTGGGGAACATCGCGTTATTGTTTTGCCCAAATGTGAAATTTAATTCTGTGGTGCCGTCCGGCCGTCCGATGCCACGATAACTTGAGAACGGAAAGAGCTAGCGACTTGAAATTTTCAGGGTAGGTGGCGCATCCCAATACGACGGACAAGTTCGTTAATGGGTATAATAGGCCCAATGGTTTCCGAGTAATAATTTTGTTTTCAACCAAAATGAATCCGATCGCATTCAAACTTGGTGAATAGTTGAAAAATATAGACCTAAGCACGTTTGTGAAATTTTGTGAGAATCGAATCGCTAGAAAATTATTAAAAAATTATTAAAAAATATTTTTGTTGTCACGATAACCTGAGGAAGGAAAGAGATAGCGGCTTGAAAATTTCAGGTTAGGTTGTGCATCTGAATGCGACATTCGAGTTTGTTGATGAGCATAATCGTCCAAACGGTTTTAGAGTTATAGCCATCTGAAATTTACTGAAATTTGGTTGTTTTTTGTTCCTCATTAACCCGAAGAATACAAAACCGATTGAATTCAAACATTGTTATTAGTTGTAGAATGCCAACTCGAAAATTCTTGCAGAATTTCGTGAGGATTGTATAACTAGAAAATTTTAAAAAAATAATTAAAAATAATTGAAAAAATTCCATATATAATAAACTATTCCTCCGGCATGGCTGAAATTTTGGAAGAGCCTTCAGAACCTAACTCTACTGCAGAGTTCCAAGTTTGAATACGATCGGATCTATATTGTTGGAGAACCGAGCAGCCTTTTGTGAGTTCGGTAC
Organism: Halyzia sedecimguttata; assembly: GCA_937662695.2. Taxonomy (NCBI): domain Eukaryota; kingdom Metazoa; phylum Arthropoda; class Insecta; order Coleoptera; family Coccinellidae; genus Halyzia; species Halyzia sedecimguttata. The sequence goes on along the minus strand of OW569412.2, from coordinate 97,224,772 downwards.
CTGGATGCGAATCGTCGTATGATATGTTGTCTATGGTCGTGTTTTTGCGAGAACCTTCAAATAATAAATATGAATGTCATGATGACATATTTTTGCGCGTATGTTATGGGAAAATCGTGTTATTTCATCACAAATCTATGGGAGATGATAGCCCTACATTATGGTCCTGTAGCGGTCAGACCTGGTTTTGAAAGAGATCTTCCTTAGGAGGAGGCAACTAAATATTGAAGGGATTTCTATGAACAAGAGTGAGTATCCTTGAGAAATAGAGTAGGCGATTCTTCATCAAGAGATCCATGTGCCTTCAGAGGAGTATATTTGCGAGAGGGGACTTTTGAATTTGGCTGAAGGCTTCTGATCTTGTAAGGTGAGAGGCTCATTTGTGGATATTAAATCTCGTGATGGGTAGAGAGGAATTTTAGGCCAGTTTTTCTATCACTAATGAGAATATATCTTTATGTTTCACCTCATCACCTTTAGATCTATCAATGAACATTTATTGGTTAATAATAAGTAATTGAATATTACTGGAATTCAATTGAATTTCATTCAATATGTTAGTAACTAAACTTATAATTTTCTTTACTTTGATTATTTAAATATGACATTAATTCCAGTAATATTTTTCAACAATAATTATGTATATTAATTCTTCTCCTAAAGAAGAATTGAAGGTAGACAATAATGTGTTAATTTTTTCATCATTGCTTTCTATCCTGACTTCACGTCAGTGCTTGTTATATATCAAGTTAAACATGCGCAATAAATATCAAATTCTTATTCCTTGTCATTAACAAGATATTTAACAAATATCAACTAATTAGAAAATGAAGGAACCTCACTCTACTCAATGAAATGATACAGGCAGTTAAAAAAAAAGTTAAATATAAAATGTGGGAAAACCCTGTGGACAGGAGCTTTGGCGCACTTGTTCAAACTTTGACAAATCATATCTCCGATAGTATTGGTTTCTCAGAGTTGGGAATGATATTCAAGGGTTATTATGATAGAACTACATCATAGAAGAAATTGAAATTCAAAAAAGTGTAATTTAAAAAATTACAAGAGTACCACTAACTAATAATCCGAAACCCCTAGACCGATTCTACACAATAACGAACTTAGCCGAGATAATCATTCCTCAAATCTACTCTAAAAATTATATTATATCAACTGGAAATTCGCCTATATTCCAATCTTGTTTTTACTGTAGATATTCTGAGCCCAATTCGATTGACTAACCAAAGTATATATTTCCATCATCATATGGATTATCCAATGGCATTATATTATCACCCAGAAACTTTAATATCCTATAATTCTCAGAATTTTACGAAGCTCAGGTCGATTTTGCTCAATAACGAACTTTACCGAGATACATATCTCCCAAACCTACTCTGAAAATTTCAACTGTATAGCTCATTCTGTTCGAGACAGCCGGCCGGACAGAATCGATTCTGACTACGTATTCTTGATCAGTGAGTCGAACCAAATCATTTAAGACCATTTTCATAAAAAAAATCTAAAATTACAGACATTTGCGCAAATTGATAAGCAATCTGTTCCGAGGAACAAGAGCGCCAAGAACTGACTATGATTTACTGAATATTCCAAGTTAGAGACACGCACTGTATATTCAAATAATCTATGAGTGCACTAATTTTACCATACATAAAAGTTAAACATCTTAGGGTTCTCAAGTGGGTGGGTTCTGAGCCCCTTGTTTTGACGTAATTATAAATTATTTAAGCCTTGCAGTACGCCAGGAAGATTAATTCCAGCGAGCCCTCCTTCCTAATTTCATGAATAAATAAGTACATGTACTTTGAAACCTTGATTAATTTAACTCGAAATTGGGAATTTGACGATGTTTTTGATACTTCTTCCTCGATGTGGTGGAAATATGATGGATAGCTTCAATGAATTATCTGAGAAATACTAAATATTTCATAAGCTCTCGCTGAAATTCATCCTTTCATGTCGAAGTCTCCCAAAAACCATACCGATAGAAGGCCATGAGATCTTTTAACCTCCTAGGTTCCATTTTATGACAAATGAATATTTTAACTAGTTGGAAAAGCAGGAACTTTTGCGAGCTTGCTCAAAGTTATAGTCAGAGCGGTCACCCATCCAGGTACTGCTTCCGCACAAGGCAGCTTGGCTTCCACGAAACAAAATTATCTTTTCACAATACTTGCAACAATATGGATGAGATCGAATTTAATTCTAGAACTTGGCTTTAAAATAAGGTACATAACCAATTCCCAATTGGAATCAGTCATTTCCGGCAACCCGACACAGCTGATACAACTCAACTTCACAACGACCGGACTCACAGAGTATCATGGCAGTTATTTTATCATCTTCCTGTTGACATTTACAAAACAAAATTAGGGCAATGGATTCTATATTGTGAAATATTTTCCCAGATCTTCAAGAAAGGATTACTTTAAAATTGGTTCAAGCTCTGACGTGAAGTCAGAAGCTTTTGCGCGTATGTTCTATTGTCCATTCTTCTGTATTGGACACCCTTAATCGAATTTACCATGGTAAATTATGTTGTCCATTCTCCTGTACAGGAGAATGGACAACATAATTAACTAACACACAAGAATGCTCGAATCTCCAACAATATTTAACCGATCATGTTATAACTTGAAACTTGGCAGTAGAGTTAGGTTATGAAGGATCTTGCAAAATTTCAGTAATTTCAAACGAATAGTTACTGATATATAGAATTTTTTTTTTCAATTTTCAATGATTTTTTAAACATTTTCTACAAATACTTTCCTCACGAAATTATGCAAGAATTTTCGCGTTGGCATTCTACAACTAATAAATATGTTTCAATTCAATCGGTTTAGTATTTTTCGAGTTAATGAGTAACAAAAAACAACCAAATTTCAGATGGCTATAACTCTAAAACCGTTTGGCCGATTATGCTCGTACACAAACTGAAATGTCGCGTTCTGATGCACATCCTAACTTGAAAACTTCAAGCCGCTATCTCTTTCCGTTCTCAAGTTATCGTGACAACAAAAATATTTTTTAATAATATTTTAATAATTTTCTAGACATACGATTCGCACAAAATTTCACAAACGTGCTCAGGTTCATGTTCTACAACTACTCACCAAGTTTCAATTCCATCGGATTCACTAGCTCTTTTCGTTCTCAAGTTATCGTGGCAACGGCCGGACAGAATCAAATAATTTGACCTCGAATTCTTCATTGGGGAGTCGAACTAAATCGTTTGAGACCATTTTCGTCAAAAAATTCGAAAGTGACAGACATTTGGGCAAAATGATAACGTGATGTTCCCCAGAACATACGCGAAAAAAAAGTTGGAAAGCCCCGTGGATAGGAGCTTTGGCGCTTTTGTTCAAACTTCGACAAGTCATCTCCGAAATTATTGGTTTTCTGAGAGTTTGGAATGATATTGCAATGATGATCAATAGATTCTTACAATACAGGGTGGTCCAGATCGTAACCAAGAAACTTTAACCACGTATTCTACGTCAAAAATAAGCCCTAGTTTGTCATATAAATATATGTCGAGAAATGCCTTCTCTACGAGATACAGGGTGTTGAAATTATAGAAAAAAAAATGTTTTTTATCAATAACTTATGCACTTCTTAAAATATTTACATGAAATTTGGGACAGAGGTTTTCAAGATCAAGAGGCACTTTTGGAATACAATATATATTTTTTTTTTATTTCACCGATGGTGTCCGTACTGCATCGAGACTGAATATTTTTGGACAAAAAAATGATACGCCACTGGTTTTTCCAACAATAAAATTCATTCTTGAAATCCTTATTCAATTTGAAGCAAATTCATTCTCCTGGCTTTTTGACGTACGAGGCACCGTTTCCGAGTAAAAAAATTAAACACTCTCATGCATGAGCAAATCGCTGAAATTTGATATGGTACATAAAAATAATACTCGTAATAATAAGACTATCTTTGTAAAAAATGTGTAATTACGAAAAAATAAGCGTTAATATCCACACTCAAATACGAATTTAAAGAAGATATTCGAAGTAAAGGAAAAAAAAACATTTTTTTTTCTAATAATTTTAACACCCTGTATCTCGGAGAGGAAGCATTTCTCGACATATGTTTATATGACAAACTAGGGCTTATTTTTGATGTAGAATACATGGTTAAAATTTCTTGGTTAAGATCTGGACCATCCTGTATAACTGCAACATAAAATAAACTAAATTAAAATTAAATAACGAACTTATCCCCTTATCCGAGATATTCATTCCTCAAATCTACTATGAAAATTATATTATATCAATTGAAACTTAGCCAATATTCCAGTTTGGTTTTCACTGAAGATATTCTGAACCCAATTGGTAAAATTACCAATTTATATATTTCCATCATCATATGGATTATCCAAGGTCATATATGGTAGTATTCAATTATAATATCCTATAATTGGTCATTTTGCATTCAATCATACTTTGTTTGTTAGAACAGAAATACATTTGACATGTCTGTTATAGGTAGATAGGATTACATGTATGAACAGTGAATACAGATAGAACACAGACAGATAGAATTCGCATTCTATGAAAACATAAAAGTAGGTACGATGTATTATTGAAATTTTGAAAAATCTTATCTCCGAAAAACTTAGCTTGTTAGAGTTGAAAATAATATCAATGAATTTTTATGATGAAACTGCATTCTAAAAGAAAGTTAAATCAAAATTTGAAATATAAACAAAATTTTTATTCGATACTCCGAAACCATATCCGGCCAATTTTGACCAAATAACGAACTCAACCGAGATAATTATCTCCCAAACCTACTTTAAAATTTTCAACTGTCTACCTCATTCCGTTTGAGAGTTATCGTGTTAACGGCCGGCCGAACGGCCGGACAGGATAGATTGCGACCACGGATCATTGAGATCATTGAGTAGAATCCAAGACCATTTTCAGCCAAAAATTTGAAAATTACAGACATTTGGGCAAATTGATAAGCATTCTGCTCCGAGGGACAATGTATGTAATGATCGAATTTTTTGTCAAAAGATGGGTTCAAGCCCTGTGGACAGGAGCTTTCTGGCGCTCTAGTTCTACAGACAAATTATATCTGGTATTGGTTTCTCAGAGTTGGGAATTATATCAATGTATTCATAGGATAGAACTGCATAATAAAGGAAATTCAATTCAAATAATAGTTTATTTATCAAGATTAAATGAGCAATCATGAAAATGAGAACTGCACCACATTTTCAAATTTTTTTTTTGACACTTTGCGGTAATCTGGTCAATACAAAATTTCACATGCGTATAAAGGTCATGGTTCTACAATTTGGTGCTAAATTTCAGATAGATCGAGTGATCGGTTTCGGAAATATTCATAAAAAATATTTTTACTAAATTCGGCCATAACTCCGAAACCCCTTGATGGTTTTCGCCCATTAACGAACTTGTCCGAGATATTTACGCTCCAAAACCACCTTGCAATTTTCAATCCGCTAACTCCTTTCGTTCGAGAGTTATCGTGCCTACGGCCGGTCGGCCACCGGACGGAATCGATTTCGCACTCGGATTCTTGATCAGTGAGTCGAACCAAATCATTTGAGACCATTTTCAGCCAAAAATTCCAAAATTACAGACACTTGGGCAAATTGATAAGCACTCTGTTCCGAGGAACTAGAGCGCCAAAAAAACAAGTTTCGTATGACAATTGCCCAAAACAGGTTTAAAGTACCTACAAATAGTAGGTATTCCATAAAACATGTATAAAAGAAGATAAATAATAATAAATTACCTTGTAATCGATCAAAAATTTCCTGATCTACGTTCACAAAATTTTCTCCTCTCTCGAACTACAGAATTATGCTTTCAATATTTACGTAATATTTTCAAACATTTTCGGGTGAGGTCCCCGTTGCATCGCTAAAATACGAGTATTTCAACCCCAATATTCTTGAAGTTACAATATTCCCTTCTGTCAAGTTGACTTTATGACAATTCATACATAGAATAATTATATCAATCTGTGAAATACGATTTACATTGAAATTTTGAAAAATCATATCTCCGAAAGTATCAGCTTGTTAGAGTTAAGAATGATATGAATGGATTCTTATGATAAAACTGCTCATTAAAAAAAATTTAATTTGGAATTGGTTCTGTAAAAAAAAATTTTTTTTTTGTTACTCCGAAACGATCTGTCCGATTTTGCCCAATAACGACCTTAACCGAGATATTTATCCCCCAAACCTACTCTGAAAATTTCAACTCTCTAGCTCATTCCGTTCGAGAGTTATCCTGCCTACGGCCGGCCGGACGTCCGGACAGAATGAATTTCGACCACGGATTCTTGATCAGTGAGTCGAACCAAATCGTTTAAGACCATTTTCATCTAAATATTCGAAAATTACAGACATTTGGGCAAATTGATAAGCACTCAGTTCCGAGGAACTAGAGCGCCAAAATGATCGCATACGATTAGGTTGGACTCACTGATGAAGAATTCGACGTCAATTTTTTTTCTGTCTGGCTGGCCGTTGCCCTGATAACTTTCGAACGGAAAGAGATGTAGCGACTTGAAATTTTTTTGTTTTATTTATTTATATATCAGAAAGTATTCGTCCGACATCGCTGAAATTCTGTGAGAGCCTTCAAAACCTAACTCTACTGCCAAGTTCCAAGTTTGATCATGATTGGATCTATATTGTTGGAGATTCGAGCAACCTGTAGTTCGAATGTGTGAGTTCTGTAGCTGTATGGGTGACCATTATCTCGATAACTCTCGAACGAAAGTAGATAGGGACTTAAAATTTTCAGAGTAGGTTACGCATCGGAATGGGAGGTTTGAGTTCATGCTTGGGCATAATCGACCTAACGGTTTCGGAGTTATACCCAACTGGAATATTAGTTCCTCGATAACTCAAAAATATAGACTCGATCGAATTGATTCTTAGCAAATAGTTTTAGAATATCTTCATAAAGACGTGTGTAAAATTTTGTAAGAACCGTATACCTAAAAAAAAAATTGCGAAAAACAAATTGGTTCAAGAACTGACGTGAAGTCAGGAGAATTTACCATGGTAAATTCGATGAAGCGTGTCCAATACAGGAGAATGAGCAATAGGACATACGCGCAAAAGCTCCGGACTTCACGTCAGTGCTTGAACCAATTCTTTTTCTTTTCCTTTCCTTTTTGTATTCGATCTGATTTTAAACATCAGTATTTATCTGTTTACTATAGTTGTATTGTTGTTCTATTTATTTTTTTTTTGCTTTCCTTTAAGTTGAGGTTTAACCTGTAGGAAATAAACTACTTATTATTAATATTACCAGCATAAAGGGTTCTGTAGTTATGCCCATCTAAAATGTTTTTTTTATTTCGTCAATAACTCATAAACTACGAATTCAACCGTAGTTCTACGATTAGATCCATATTGTTGGAGATCCGAGCAGCGTTGGGTGGGTTCAGTTGCTGGATTGGTGACCGTTGCCACGATAACATTCGAACCGAAAGAGATAGCAACCTGCAATTTTCAGGGTAGAGGTTCCGCATCCGAATAGGATGGTCACGTTGTTGGGCATAATCAGAATGTTTGTTGTTATTTCCGCTATAACTCAAAATACATATATGAATCCTATCCAATCAAGACTCGATAATTACCTGTAGAATGCCAACGTGCATAATTTCGCGGAATTTCATAAATATCGTAACCCGAAATTACTTGACACGTAAGTTTTTTCGTACATTATTAAATATTTAACGAATTTCAATTTCGATAGAATACATATGTCTTAATTAAAAATTCTGTGGTCTTGTATTCATATCTTCTGACCTGAGAAAACGGTCTATATCGATGGTGAATAAAACATTATTTATAGTAACTTTGTCGGTTTAAGGATAAATGCGTCAGAATCTGTATGAGGCCTGAAAAGACAATGGTACATTCGCGCTGAAGCTCCTGAGTTCAGTGGTTTTTCCATATTTTCTCAATTATAGTGAAATAGATATTATAATTCTCATAATGGTTCGTAGGTTAATTTCCAAAAAAAAGATATCTTTCATACATTTTGCTATACCTATTCTTAACTAATTAAGAATTTTAGTGAAATGTTTTTTTCTGGGTTTTCTCTCCTAAACTCTGAAAAATATCTTTAAAATAAAAATTAATTATTTTGTGATTTGTAAGAAATACAAGATATTTGTCAGAAGCAATCAATTGATCAATGTTGCCTAACTAACAACAACGAAACAACATCAACCAAGAAACAACTATATCGTAACGTTTCGGAGTCTATATCAGACACCTTCGTCTGACACTCAATGAAAATCTTTAGAATTATTTTGTTGATAAAATAAAATAAATCTAAAGATTTTCATTAAGCGTCTGACGAAAGAGTCTGATATAGACTCCAAAACGTTACGATATAGTTGTTTCTTGGTTGATGTTGTTTCATTGTTGTTTGTTAGGCAACATTGTTTAATTGATTGCTTCTGACAAATATCTTGTGTTTCTTAGGCAGAAGCAAATCACAAAAAAATAAATTTTTATTTTATAGATATTTTTCAGAGTTTGGGAGAGAAAACCCAGAAAAAAACCTTTCAATAATGAGTTTACCTCCACAGTATCCTTTAATGATTACTTAAGAATTTTAGTCCATAAAATGTTTCTGTAGATGCAGCTAAATTATACATTCACAAACGAATTACTGTAGTTGAGTGGAAGGGTGGTAGATTTGTGTCAACGGGCAAGCCACTTTGGCGGCTTACTTGAATAATAACCCCCTAATACTCTTGTAGCTTCAGGGCTGTTTTGCACTAGCGAGTCCTGATAATAGCAACACCGGTCTCGAGTTACCCTAATGAATTTGGCAGATTAGACTGATTGACGTCATAACTAGGTATCTTAAATTATAATTGACAAAAAAGAATTGTATACTTCAAAGATATCTACTATGCCAACATGGATTCTGTTCAATAGCAGGCGTAGTAAGATAGTTTGGACGTTGTCCAAATTGAACATTTCTAGGATAGGGATCATTTTCAAAAGCTTCGAGGGTTTATGGCTTCCTTGCATGTTTTCCAAATTACAGTAATTTTCGTTTAGCTTCAACTTACTGGGGAAGAATCCGAGATCAAATAAAATGGGTGTAATTTTAAATACTATATTAAAAAAAAAAATTGGTTCAAGCACTGACGTGAAGTCAGAAGCTTTTGCGCGTATGTTCTATTGTCCATTCTCCTGTATTGGACACTCTTCTTAATCGAATTTACCATGATGAATTCTATTGTCTATTCTCCTGTATTGGACACTCTTCTCAATCGAATTCACCATGATGATTTTTATTGTCTATTCTCCTGTATTGGAGACTCTTCTTAATCGAATTTGCCATGATGAATTCTATTGTCCATTCTGGACAATAGAATTCATCATGGCAAATTCGATTAAGAAGAGTCTCCAATACAGGAGAATGGACAATAGAATTCATCATGGTGAATTCGATTGAGAAGAGTGTCCAATACAGGAGAATAGACAATAGAATTCATCATGGTAAATTCGATTAAGAAGAGTGTCCAATACAGGAGAATGGACAATAGAACATACGCGCAAAAGCTTCTGACTTCACGTCAGTGCTTGAACCAATTTTTTTTTTCGTGATTTTTTTAAAATTTTCTAGGGGTACGATTCTTAAAATTTTTTTTTCGTAATTTTTTTTTCTAGGGGTACGGTTCTTACAAAATTTTAAACACGTCATTATGTTGATTTTCTACTACTAGTTACAAAGCGCCATTTCGATCGAATATTTATGTTTTGAGTTATTAAGGAAATAATATTCCAGGTGGGTATAACTCGGAAACCGTTAGACCGATTATGCCCAAAAACGAACTCAACTCTCCCTTTCGGATACGCAACCTACCCTGAAAATTGCAAGTCCCTATCTCCTTTCGTTCGAAAGTTATCGAGGCAACGGCCACCCATCTACTGAACTCACACAAGAATGCTCGAATCTCCAACAATATTTAACCGATCGTATTAAAACTTGAAACTTGGCAGAAGAGTTAGGTTATGTAGGCTCTTGCAAAATTTCAGCAATTTCGAACGAATAGTTACTGATATATAAATTTTTTTTTTTTATTTTCTATGATTTATTAAAAATTTTCTACAAATGCTATCCTCACCAAATGTTGCAGACATTTTCGCGTTGGCATTCTACAACTAATAACCATGTTTGAATTCAATCGGTTCAGTATTTTTCGAGTTAATGAGGAACAAAAAACCACCAAATTTCAGAGAATTTCAGATGGCTATAACTCTAAAACCGTTTGGCCGATTATGCTCATAAACAAACTGAAATGTCGCGTTCTGGTGCACATCCTAACCTGAAAATTTCAAGCCGCTATCTCATTCCGTTCTCAAGTTATCGTGACAACAAAAATATTTTTTAATAATTTTTTTAAAATTTTCTAGCCATACGATTCGCACAAAATTTCACAAACGTGCTTAGGTTCATATTCTACAACTACCCACCAAGTTTCAATTCGATCGGATTTATATTGGTTGAAAACAAAATTATTACTCGGAAACCACTGGGCCGATTATGCCCATTAACGAACTTGTCCGTCGTATTGCGATGCGCAACCCACCCTGAAAATTTCAAGTCGCTGGCTTTTTTCGTTCTCAAGTTATCGTGGCAACGGCCGGCCGGCCGGCCGGCCGGCCGGCCGGACGGCCGGCCGGACAGAATCAAATTTGACCTCAAATTCTTCATTGGGGAGTCGAACTTAATCGTTTGAGACCATTTTTTTCAAAAAATTCGAAAGTTACAGACATTTGGGCAAAACTATAACGCGATGTTCCCCAGAACATACGCGCAAAAAATGGGTTCAAGCCCTGTGGACAGGAGCTTTCAGGCGCTCTAGTTCAAACAGACAAATTATATCTCTGAAAGTATTGGTTTCTCAGAGTTGGGAATTATATAAATGTATTCATATGATAGAAGTGAATCATAAAGGAAATTCAATTCGAATAATAGTTTATTTATCAAGATTAAATGAGCAAATCATGAGAATGAGAACTGCACCATGGAAGAAATCAAATTAAATCTGGCCAATTTTGCCCAATAACGAACTTAACCGAGATATTCATCTCCCTAACCTACTCTGAAAATTTCAACTACCTACCTCATTCCGTTCGAGAGTTATATCTATGTCGATGGATGAAAAGCAGTCTCACTACTCTCAGATCTCTTACTTCATGTTCCGTTCCGAAATGTAAGACTTTTCTGAGAAAAACTAATTTCGGAGAAAACAACTGAGATTTTTCTCACTTCGCTCACAATTCTTCGATTGATTAGATAATGTCATGTCTCAGGAAAATAAGTTGACATTATGACAATTCATACATAGAATAATTATATCATTCTGTGACAACGTTGAAATACGATTTATTATTGAAATTTTGAAGAATCATATCTCCGAGAGTATTAGCTTGTTAGAGTTAAAAATGATATCATTGGATTCTTATGGTAAAACTGCTTATTGAAAAAAATTTAATTTGGAATTTGCTTCGTAAAAAAAATTTTTTTTTGTTACTCCGAAACCATTTGTCTGATTTTGCCCAATAACGAACTCAGCCGAGATATTTATCTCCCAAACCTACTCTGAAAATTTCAACTGTCTAGCTCATTTCGTTCGAGAGTTATCGTGCCTACGGCCGGCCGGATCGGCCGGACAGAATGAATTTCGACTACGGATTCTTGATCAGTGAGCCGAGCCAAATCGTTTAAGACCATTTTCATCGAAAAATTCGAAAATTGCAGACATTTGGGCAAATTGATAAGCACTCAGTTCCGAGGAACTAGAGTGCCAAAAACTAATTTCGGAGCAAACAACTGAGATTTTTCTCACTTCGCTCACATTTCGGAATACACTTTATTTTCATAATTCTTCGATTGATTAGATAATGTAATGTCTCAGGAAAATAAGTTGACATTATGACAATTCATACATAGAATAATAATTATATCATTCTGGGAAATACGATTTATTATTGAATCTTTGAAAAATCATATCTCCGAAAGTATTAGCTTGTTAGAGTTAAAAATGATATAATTGGATTCTTATGGTTAAACTGCTTATAGAAAAAAATTTAATTTGGAATTTGTTTTGTAAAAAAAAATTTTTTTTTTGTTACTCCGAAACCATCTGTCCAATTTTGCCCAATAATGAACTCAGCCGAGATATTGATCTCCCAAACCCACTCTGAAGTTTTCAACTGTCTAGCTCATTCCGTTCGAGAGTTACCGTGCCTACGGCCGGCCGGACAGAATGAATTTAGACCACGGATTCTTGATCAGTGAGTCGAACCAAATCGTTTAAGACCATTTTCATCGAAAAATTCGAAAATAACAGACATTTGGGCAAATTGATAAGCACTCAGTTCCGAGGAACAAGAGCGCCAAAAGGGCCATAACTCCGAAACCGCTTGGTGGATTTTGCCCGTTAACGAACTCGTCCGAGAAATTTACGCTGAAAACCTACTCTGCAAATTTCAATCCTCTAACTCCTTTCGTTCGAGAGTTATCGTGCCTACGGCCAGCCGGCCGGACACAATTGATTTCAACCACGGATTCTGGATCGGTGAGTCGAACCAAATCGTTTAAGACCATTTTCAGCCAAAAATTCGAAAATTACAGACATTTGGGCAAATTGATAAGCACTCTGTTCCGAGGAACAAGAGTGCCAAAAATTGGTTCAAGCACTGACATGAGGTCAGGAGCTTAAGTGCTGTTGTCTATTCACCTCTATTGGACACTCTTAATTGAATTTAGCATCGATATATACCGTTTTCACATCTTTTGTAATATATGAATACATTAAATAAAAATACGAAAAAACGCCTCAAGTAACTTCAGGATTCGATATGCACGAAATTTCGTAAAAATTAGTGGGTCGGCATTCTACAAGCAAATACCGAGTTTTAATAGGATCAGAATCGTAGAATGCATAATATTTTTTCGTAATTTTTTTTAAATTTTCTAATGGTACGATTCTCACAAAATTCCACACACGTCTTTATGTCATAATTGGTGTTCTGCTTGAACTTTGTGACTGCGTCCCTACGCTATTTAGGTAGGTATTTTAAATCCAACAGCTAATGTTGCTGGATGCCGTTTACATAGAATATTCCTTTTTTCAATAGGGAAGCTTTTGGTTTTAATCCAAACGCAGTGCAATCATTACAGGAAACTATGGGAGGTATACTCATTATTGAAAGATTTTTTTCTGGGTTTTCTCTAGCAAACTCTGAAAAATATCTATAAAATAGAAATTTATTATTTTGTGATTTGCTTCTGCGTAAGAAACACAAGATTTTTGTCAGAAGCAATCAATTGAACAATGTTGCCTAACAAACGACAACGAAACAACATCAACGAAGAAACAACTATATCGTAACGTTTCGCAGTCAGACTCCTTCGTCAGACGCTTAATGAAAATCTTTAGAATTATTTTGTTGATAGTTATTGTGAAATTCAAGAATTGTCACATTGACAGTATTTAAAAATCATTGCTAACATAGTTTTACTTTGCATAGAAATTTCCCAGTTCCAACTACTTTTTCAATAAATTTAGCCAGATATGGTCAATACCAATTGAGCAATTTGCAAAATTGCATTCTCTGTTCAATAAAATACAAGTTGACTCCTTTAGTTTCCTTTCAATATAATCAGGTTCTGTCATTTGAATATAATAAGGTATGATTTCATCAAAGTTGAATACCTACATACCGTGGTTTCATCCGAACTTGATTATATTAAAAGGAAACTAAAGGAGTCAACTTGTATTTTATTGAACAGAGAATGCAATTTTGCTATGATTTTCAAATACTGTCAATGTGACATATCTTGAATTTCACAATAACTATCAACAAAATAATTCTAAAGATTTACATCAAGCGTCTGACGAAGGAGTCTGATATAGACTCCGAAACGTTACGGTTTCTTCGTTGATGTTGTTTCGTTATTGTTTGTTAGGCAACATGGTTCAATTGATTGCTTCTGACAAATATCTTGTGTTTCTTACGCAGAAGCAAATCACAAAAAAATTAATTTTTATTTTCTAGATAATTTTCAGAGTTTGGGAGAGAAAACCCAGAAAAAAACCTTTCAATAACAAACGCAGTGCACCCTTTATGCTACCGGCACTCTGAAATCTGAAAAATGTCGACCTGTCATTCTTAGTGAAAAAACCTTCATGAGAATGTCTGGAGGAAAATTGGGGAATTCTCAAAATTACCGACTCGGAGTCGTGTTAATATTCTGCTTTCGTCAGACCAGAACTTCGGTTGACGTGCTGCCCTAAATAATCCGAAGCAATCACAATTTGCTTTTGATATTATTCTCATATCGTGAACCGTTTTGTAATTTGGAAGAGTTTTCAACTTGGTGGCCTGTGTAGTATATTGCCTGATTAGCAGGAACTGCCCCCGTAGGTTCTCAACTATTAATGGCACGAAAACACATTAACAAGTCACCTCTCGCATACACAGGACATTGAGGCTTTGATTACACTTGATTATGTTAGTCTAAAGCGATCCAGTTCTAACTAATTACATTCCATGACCACTCAAGCATTATCCACTAATAGGACAACACATGAAACAGGCAAAATTCTTTATATTGTATGATTTCTGCGACGTTGCATTGTTTCCATCTCCGTGATTACGTTGGAATAGCATGGAGGCCATGGGTTAAGGCCATTCAACACTTGCATTCAACCGCGGATTCGCTTGCCTGACTATATTCTCTACACATTCCCATTTCATAATCACTTTTGAGGTAAAAATAATCTTAACGAAATGAATATCTCTGTTGATTTCTACATGTATACTAAACAGGGTGTTTCACGAATGATTGTACAGGCTTTCAGTGCAGATGCAGGACATTTTGGTGAGTCTAAATAAGTGTTTGAAACATGTCCTAACTATATTCGTTTAAGAGATACAGGATATTTTATGCATTTTATCAAAAACTTTCAATCAGCATAACTCTTGAACCCCTGTTTACTTTCCACGTTCCCCAATTTCAAACTAAACAAATCAGGCATGTCGCACGTCGTGTTCCGACACGAAAGAAACGAACACCTGCCAGGGGCTGCAGCGGCATTCGCAGCGCCCTCATTGGTAGTCGGAATGGCGAGATGGTTTCGAATGTTCCAATATACTAGTAGTAATATTTTGTATCTTGATGAATGATAAATATTGATTAACAGCAAGTGAATATATTCACTTGCTGTTAATCAATATTACTACTAGTATATTGGAATATTCGAAACCATCTCGCCATTCCGACTACCAATGAGGGCGCTGCGAATGCCGCTGCCCTGGCAGGTGTTCGTATATACAGGGTGAGTCTTTGACCACTGCATTAATTTTAACCAAAGATTCCTCGAATCAAATGAAACACTTTTTTCATTTACCATTTTTCCAGATTCGGCTCAGGTAAAAAGTTACAAGCGTTTAAAGATTTCACAATGTGCTAATACACTCCCGCATATAAATTATCTATGACATTGTTGGCGGACGAAAATAAGGCATGGTAACGTGGTTTACAGCTTGATGCGGGATTCCAACGCTCAGAGACGTATCCATAAACGTAGTGAAATTTCTGGAGTTTTCCATTTTAAAACATTCAATGAAGAATATCTCGAAAACGGTGCGTTTAAGGTGAAATGATGAAGAATAATATAATGTTCTAAAACGATGGAATATTCTTGAAATGACCCATGGAAAACTTTATATGCTTTCTCTGTGCTAATTTCGTTTAGTTTTATGAATCCACGAGTCCATAACTAGAAAACCAGTAGAAGTAGAAAATAACTAATATTTGGAAAATATCATATTTATAGAAAACTTTACGCCAACATTCATTTTATTCGAAAAAAGGATGTCAAAGCTACAAATTAGAAACTGATTTTTTTTCAAAATTTCAACAGCCTGTATCTTTTTACCTGAGCTGAATTTGGAAAAATGTTAAAT
Source organism: Halyzia sedecimguttata (assembly GCA_937662695.2). Taxonomy (NCBI): domain Eukaryota; kingdom Metazoa; phylum Arthropoda; class Insecta; order Coleoptera; family Coccinellidae; genus Halyzia; species Halyzia sedecimguttata. The sequence continues at coordinate 97,208,733 of OW569412.2, read as the reverse complement.
GAAAAAATTGGTTCAAGCACTGACGTGAAGTTAGGAGCTTTTGCGCGTATGTTCTATTGTCCATACTCCTGTAATGAACACTCTTCTTAATCGAATTTACCATGATGAATTCTATTGTCTATTCTCCTGTATTGGACACTCTTCTCAATCGAATTCACCATGATGATTTTTATTGTCTATTCTCCTGTATTGGAGACTCTTCTTAATCGAATTTACCAAGATGAATTCTATTGTCCATTCTGGACAATAGAATTCATCTTGGTAAATTCGATTAAGAAGAGTCTCCAATACAGGAGAATGGACAATAGAATTCATCATGGTGAATTCGATTGAGAAGAGTGTCCAATACAGGAGAATAGACAATAGAATTCATCATGGTAAATTCGATTAAGAAGAGTGTTCATTACAGGAGTATGGACAATAGAACATACGCGCAAAAGCTCCTAACTTCACGTCAGTGCTTGAACCAATTTTTTTTTCGATTAAAAGGGTCCAATCAGGAGAACGGACAATAGAATTCATCATGGTAAATTCGATTAAGAAGAGCAAAAGCTCCTGATTCACGTCAGTGCTTGAACCAATGTTCTATTGTCCATTCTTCTGTATTGGACACCCTACCATGGTAAACTCGATTAAGGGTGTCCAATACAGAAGAATGGACAATAGAACATACGCGCAAAAGCTCCTGACTTACGTCAGTGCTTGAACAAATTTTTATATTAGCCATCAAACCTTTTTAATTCTTCATAATCATTACAAGAATGTCTGTCGATATGGAATATGGTAATAATTTGACATTTGAACACATCGTTTAATGCATAATCAATTTCAATACTTTTGTCACTCGTTGATGAGATGAGATATCTGAAATTATAGATAAACTCTAAATATTCCATTCAATATTGAAATATTAAAATTAAATTTCCACTTATTCATTTGTATTTCAAGATAATGAACGTTTGAAGCTAATGATTCATGTAAATTGTCTGTGAAAATTTGTTTTCATGGGTTAGGGGAAAAGAGTTATTGTGAAAATAAGATTCATTTATTTAGATACCAATCTATAAATTGTTTTATACTATCTACTAAGGGCCGATTTATTCAACCTCTCCGTAAAGTATTCGTCAACTATGTGCTCGTTGAATTTACTGATCCCCTTTAAAGTGAACATTTACAGATTACTTTCCTTTCGGTAAGGCTACTTGACAGTTTACAGGTCGTAAAATATATCAGCCCTCAGTGAACAAAAAATTTGTATACCTCACTGAAGCCGTAATACAAACAAAGGAAATAATTTCGAATAAAACTCTATTAACATATTCGATTATTTACTTCAAGAGAGATCAAGAATAACATTCATTTTGAAAATTCAATACTACATCAAGCAGCATGCAATACATTTTTTCGAGTTTGGACCACTGCTGCCCACATAATCATGGAGGATTCGTGAAACACTGCAGGGAGGATAAATACTTGTATATAGATTATTATTAAAATATGATAACTGACTTTCTCCGTTTCCTTATATACTACTTCTCGTTGTAAAATATACTTGGATTTTCCTCCGCAACACTAGGATACATCATTTTCAAAGTTAGCGTTGAATTATCAAGCCATTCTATTATAATATTAGTAAAATCTGTTCTTCAGAGGTATTCATTGTTAAGCATGCTAAGCAACAAGCATTTAAGAAACATATACCTGAAGTTCCACGGGAAAACAATATACATAATATATACCTACACACATGTTATATTGCATCGCCTTCTACTCCTATATTTTAAAATATTCTGCAATTAGAAAAATTAAAATGTTTCTTTAAAAATGCCTATTATATAGGTACACGCTGGCATCCAAACACCCTGATGATGGATCGTAAGAGACCCATGATATCAGGAAAACAGATTTGTTTGAATAGAAACACTAGATTTTCTTCTTGGCTATTCCACTTTTGAACTTTAAAAATTTTAGTGTTCATGTCATCTTGGTTGCCTCTTATCAATATTAAATTTTCTCATGAGATATACTTAAGCTTCACAAATATTCAATCGACTAAGTTCCATATACCTTGTTTTTAAGAATTCTATCTGCAGTAACTCCAAGAGTAACTCATGCATTCTATTTGTCGAAAAGCATTACTTTTTTGCTCTACGTCAACTGGACCTTAATTCATTCCAACCTGAAAGGAAATATTAAGACTTGGATTTCTCTGAGTAAAGTAATTCATTCAATTCACTTCTATTACTTACTGCTGATTTTTAGCCAGAAATCCTGAAGGACATATACCAGATATCTTCTTTCTGAACAACTTTTCCACAGTTCTCCATAATTTGGAATTTCTTTCACATACGTAAACAATATTTCTAGATTCCTCCAATCTTCAAATACAAGGTAATCTCGATTATTTTCAACGGAAGGAATACTCGTTCGTACTTCGTGGATTGAGAATATTTTGTTTACGTTTCAGATTTCAGATTCGATGTTGAGCAAAGATTATTCTCTTTAATCTTTGATGTTGAGGTTAAAACGGGGCGCATGCGTAGATCAGAATGTAGTTTGTAGTATATCCATTAATCATGAATCATTCTCAAAAATACCACACAAGCAATTTACCGATCACTGCTAATATTTATTATTTACCAGAAATTCATCACAAATCGAAACTATTTAAATTAGAAATGTCAATTTTTACATGACTAACCCGGACTTAGCCATTTAACCCTGCTATTTTGCCGGGTTAAATTTTTATAGTTTTAACCCAGGGTTAGGCTCTAACTCTTGAAGGTGCAAGACCTATTATCAATTTAACCCTAGGTTTAGAGTTAATCCGGATTTAATTAGATAACCCGCATTCGTGCAAGTGGGCCTTAGTGGCCTACATGGCCTAAAATTCCTCTCTACCCATCACAGGATTTAATATCCACAAATGAGCCTCTCACCTTACAAGATCAGAAGCCTTCAGCAAAATTTCAGCGATATCATATTAAAAATAATACATAACCTTTCAAAAGTCCCCTCTCGCAAATATACTCCTCTGAAGGCACATGGATCTCTTGAAGAAGAATCGCCTTCTCTATTTCTCAAAGATATTCACTCTTGTTCATAGAAATCCCTTCAATATTTAGTTGCCTCCTCCTAAGGAGGATCTCTTTCAAAACCAGGTCTGACCACTAATGTAGGGCTATCATCTCCCATAGATTTGTGATGAAATAAGACGATTATCCCATAATATACGAGCGAAAATATGTCATCATGACATTCATATATTTATTTTTGAAGCTTCTCGCAAAAATACGACCATAGACTACATATTATCATACGACGATTCCCATCCGCTACACGCTACACTTGGCTACCACTACGCAACCAAACTCACAAAAGGCTGCCCGGTTCTCCAACAATATAGATCCGATCATGTTCAAACTTGGAATTCTGCAGTAGAGTTAGGTTCTGAAGGCTGTTCCAAAATTTCAGCCATGCCGGACGAATAGTTTATGATATATAGATTTGTTTTCAATAATTTTCAACTATTTTTTTTTTAATTTTCTAGTTATACCATCCTCACGAAATTCTGCGAGAATTTTCGCGTTGGCATTCTTCAACTAATAGCAATGTTTGAATTCAATCGGTTTTGTATTCTTCGAGTTAATGAGGAACAAAAAACTACCAAATTTCAGAAAATTTTAGATGGCTATAACTCTAAAACCGTTTGGACGATTATGCTCATAAACAAACTCAAATGTCGCATTCAGATGCACAACCTAACCTGAAATTTTCAAGCCGCTATCTCCTTCCGTTCTCAGGTTATCGTGACAACAAAAATATTTTTTAATAATTTTTTAATAATTTTCTAGCAATACGATTCTCACAAAATTTCACGAACGTGCTTAGGTCTATATTCTACAACTATTCACCAAGTTTAAATTCGATCGGATTTATTTTGGTTGAAAACAAAATTATTACTCGGAAACCATTGGGCCGATTATACCCATTAACGAACTTGTCCGTCGTATTGGGATGCGCAACCCACCCTGAAAATTTCAAGTCGCTGGCTCTTTTCGTTCTCAAGTTATCGTGGCAACGGCCGGACGGCCGGACGGCCGGACGGCACCACAGAATTAAATTTCACATTTGGGCAAAACTATAACGCGTATGTTCCCCAGAACATACGCGCAAAAAGTGTTTCACTTGATGAGAGTAATCTTTGGTTAAAATTAATGCAGTGGTCAAAGACTCACCCTGTATACAATATATTAATCATTACTAACTAATAGTCTAGTAGAAATTTTTAATATTTCCTGATGAAATTTCATTGAATATCAGTAATAGTACATTGTTTACCGGGTAGGAAAAGCTTAACATTCCTGGACGACTGTGAAGATTGCTAAGTCGAGGCGCAAGCCGAGACTTAGCAACACAGAGTCCAGGAATGTGGCTTTTCCTACGAGGTAAACATACTATTTTTCCGCAAATCGTTTAAAATTCGACAGATATTGATTGATTTAAAAAAAAACGCGATAATTTTATTCCCAAATAAATGGTGCTTTGAAATTCCTAATAAAATTACTTGGGTTACTATGGAAACGTATTGAGGTTGAATTGTCAAACTTGACGCTTATAAATTTAATTGCTGGTGTCCTCGAAAGTAAAATGATAAGTGATGATGAAATTTCCATTCCTGGGACTCCTCCAGAGCTGGTTGAGGCAGTGAATACTGCTTCATTAGAATTATTGCCAAAGAAATCAAGAGAAAAGTACGAAAATGCATACAGACGTTTTATGGATTATCGCATGAGTAAAAATACGAGTTCTTTCTCAGAAAATGTTGTAATGGCATACTTCCTAGACCTTTGTTTAAAGATGAAATCTTCAACATTATGGGCCAATTATTCAATGCTGAAGTCAACCCTTGCACTTAAACACAATGTAGATATATCTACATACTCAAAACTTCGTTCTTTATTGAAACGGCAAGCTCAAGGTTATAGCGCAAAGAAATCTAAGATTTTAACGAAGGAAGAAATTGAAAAATTTATCCAGGAGGCTCCAGATAAAGAAAATTTAATGATTAAGGTAATTTACAAGGTTTTAATTTCTATTTAGATTATAGCTTTATTTATTTTTTAGGTGGCTGTAATATTTGGTATTTCTGGGGCCTGTAGAATGGATGAGTTAGTCCGAATGACTGTACAGTGTACACGATATAGAAGACTTAGAATCTAAGCTTTTAATCAGCATACCTGATTCGAAAACCAACAAACGAAGATCATTTGTAATTAATCAGATCTACTTGAATGTTTATCGAAAGTATGTTTCGTTAAGACCAGAAAATATGAACAGTGACCGATTTTTCTTTAAATATCAAAGCGGAAAGGGTTGTAGACAAGTGGTAGGAATTCATCAATTTAGAAAAATGCCCAAAATAGTTGCTACTTATTTGAACTTGGTAAATCCGACAGAATATACTGGTCACTGCTTTCGTCGGTCTTCTGCAACAATATTGGTTGACTCTGGTGCCGACATAACTAGTTTAAAGAGGCATGGCGGATGGAAGTCCTCAAACGTTGCTGAAGGATATATCGAAGAATCGCTTAACAATAAGGTTGAGGTGGCAAATAAAATTTTCACAGTACAAAATATTCAACAAAATGACCCTTCCACCCTGCATGTTGTCCAAAATGTTTCTCATAGTTCTAAGAGTGTTCCTCCAATGTTCAATAATTGTACTAACTGTCAAATTACTGTAAATATAACAAATTGATCTTAAAAATGTATTCAGCAATGACTTGATGTTTTCAAAATATAAATTAATTCCTTATAAGCAATGTGTTTTCTATCATTTATGTAGAACACTAACAACTGTACGGAAATATCATTTCCTTACAGTAAGGAAATGACATTTCCTTACAGTAAGGAAGTCCTGACTTTTTCTTCAAGAAATTTTGACAGGAATGTCAAAATTTCCTGGCGATTTGCGGAAAAAGTTTATTAAATGACAAAATCTTTATACTGATCCTCAATGACACCTTTCAAGAAACGACTTTCTTTTGATATTAGTGAACGAGCTGATTTAGTAGAGCATTAATTTTACTGTACACTAATGAAATTAGATCAGGAGTACAGTTTACTAACACCATTTCTCTCAGTGTGTAATTTTCGAATTTTTGGCTGAAAATGGTCTCAAACGATTTGGTTCGACTCACATGATCAAGAACCCGTGGTCGAAATCGATTCTGTCCAGCCGTCCGGCCGGCTCGGATGAGTTCGTTGTTGGGTAGAATTGGTCTATTGGTTTTGGATTAATAATTTTTGGCACTTCTTTTATGATGTTTGAATTTAATTTCTGCTATTATGAAGTTCTATCATAAGAATCCATTGATATAATTCCCAACTCTTACCAATACTTTCGAAGATATGATTTGTCGAAGTTTCAATAAGAGCGCCATACCTCCAATCCACAGGGCTTGTTCTTTCCATGTTTTCTTTTTATGTATTATGATGAATGTCTACACTCTAAAATTGCCTTAATTGCATAATGGCGAAGGCGCTGGTATATGCCGCGATCTCTTGGACAATTTGAAAGTTCCTCGATAATTTTCTTTTCTTATTTTATAGTTTTCGTTGTGCGATACGTGTCCAAGATTGTTATATATTCAAGGAGTACTGGGTTGGGTTCGAGTGTTAACTAAACCGACTACAGTAGAGTTTTTGAAGGTTTCATGAATTCAATTTAGAGTTGACAACTCTTCATGTAATATTCGAACGGTTCCGGTATTGATTTGGAATTCGAGTGACATAAGGTTCCGATATAGAATTAGGTTATGTTGGTATTAAGAGACAATCCGCCGTATTCACAAATCATTCAATCTCCGTTAAGTCCTAACTGAGGTCCTCAGTTAAGGATAAATATGAATCGCAATATCAGTTAACGTAAAAATTAACGAGAAAAAGGCCTGTTTTACCACTGTTAAATACGTTAACTGAGGTTGCGATTCATATTAATCCTTAACTGAGGACCTCAGTTAGGACTTAACGGAGATTGAATGCTTTGTGAATACGGCGGAATGTTAATTTTTATTTTATAGATATTTTTCAGAGTTTGGGAGAGAAAACCCAGAAAAAAACCTTTCAATAATGTATTATTGTTATTATTATTTTCCTTCCATATATGCAACGCATATTAGAAGAATACGACAAAATTGGTGAGCAGCAATGATCTAATAATAAATATTATAGTGAGCAGTAATAAAACTATTAAATTACCTCAACTTGAGTTCGGCGGGAGTACTCACAGAACATTAAATATACTCTTCATAAAACAGTGAGATTTTCCGTCTCATGAGTTATGTTAATTTTGTGGATTTAAATAAACCCAGCAAATTTGTAGAAATATGAGAGTTAACTCGGAGTCTGGGGTAGGTAAACTTTTAGTTGCAAGCATATTAAGTATATTCCATTTAAAGGCGTCCTTTGGATTCCTAGAAAAAACGTAGTTATTGGCGCTCTTGTTCCTCGGAACAGAGTGGTTATCAATTTGCCAAATGTCTGTAATTTTTTTAAATTTTGGGTGAAAAGGGTCTTAAGCGATTTGGTTCGACTCACTGATTAAGAATCTATGGTCAAAATCATTTCTGTCCGACCGGCCGTCCGTCCGTCCGTTAACACGATAACTCTTGAACGAAATGAGCTAGACAGTTGAAATTTTCAGAGTAGGTTTAGGAGATAAATATCTCGATATTGGGCAAAATCGGCCAGGTGGTTTCGGGATAACAAAAAAAAATAATTGCTTGTAGGTAATTCTCTACAGAGCTAAAATATTTTCAAAGCCCAAGCACTTCACTTTACAGGGAGTGAAAATAAAGTTGATGAAAAAATTTTTTTTTCAAGTTTTGCATTCCTGGTATGGTCGAGTATTATTCACTGCTGAATACTTTTCTGTTAAAACCATTATATTCATTCGAATAGTTTTCAAAATATCGAAAAAAAGTCAAATATGTTTAGTCAGTATTATGTTCATTATTCATGTTTTAAACATCCTGAGCGTGAACCGTTTTTAGAACATCGAAGAGGAAGAATGTGGAAAGGTCATGCATCTTTTAAATTTCAGAAATATCATCGCAGGGTGTTCCAAATTTTGTGTCAAAAATTGTGATCAAAAATTGACCATAACTTCTGTTTTTTAAATAAGAACCCTATTTATGCGCGCGTGTTCCGCAAGGAACAGCGTGCTATCATTTCCTCACAATATCTGTATTTTTCGATGTTTTTTTCGAAAATGGTCTCAAACGATTGGGTTCGACTCCCTGATGAAGAATTCGAGGTCAAATTCAATTCTGTCCGGTCGGCCGTTAGCACGATAACTCTCGAACGGAACGACTTAGAGCGTTGAAATTTGCAGGGTAGTTTTGTAGCGTAAATATCTCGGACAAGTTCATTAACGGGCGAAATCCACCGAGCGGTTTATGAGTTAAGGCCGTTGTTAGTCAACACGTTTTTTATGAATATTTCCGGAACCGATCACTCGATCTTTCTGAAATTTGGCATCAAATTGTAGAATCATGACCTTTATATGCCTGCGAAGGCTTGCTATGACCGGACGGCCCTAAAGTGGTAAAAAACAATTTCAAAAATTTTAAAATTTTGTTTTCACGATAACTCGAAAAATACTGATCTGATTGAATTGAAACTCAGTAGTTAGATGCAAAAGACCAATGCAAACACTTTTGCAAAATTTCGTGAAGATCACGTGACATGAAAAAAATAAAAAAATTACTACTATTTTGCGGAATACTTTGCTTAAAATGCCGAAACCTATTTTTTTGAGGTTCATGCTGCCTTTTCCGGGCATTTTTCGTTGTGCGCATGCGCAGATGAGAAGTCATTTAACTGCTGTAGTTTTCGTCAGAGAGGATTGGGGTTTTGGGGTGGCGGATGCTATTCTTCCATAGAATCCAGATCCCTGATGAGGGTCTGCGCATGCGTAGATTAAAGATGCGATATCTCCCGAACCACTAGTGTTGGAGAATCGGAGTTTTTTGTAAGGTGTGTTATTTTGAGAGGAATTTTAGCCGCGAGTAGATTGCGCATGCGCAGAAGAGAAGTGACTGTTTTTTAATTGGATGGGTTATGTTGGGAGTGCTGAGTCGATATTGTGAGGTTTTAAAAGAATATTCATAGCAATTCAGTTCAAGGACAAGTCAGTTTGGAGGGTGTAGCGTTATTTCCGAGTTAAAGTGTTCATACCGTGGCCCTGGGGCTAATTTTGAAATTGATTTTACCCCTTACAGGCATTTTTCGTTATGCGCATGAGCAGACCATCAGTGATTTAACTGGTGGTGTTTTCGTCAGAGAGGATTGGGGTTTTGGGGTGGCGGATGCTATTCCTCCATAGAATCCCCTGTTGAGGGTCTGCGCATGCGTGGATTAAATATGTGATATCTCCTGAACCACTAGTGTTGGAGAATCGGAGTTTTTTGTAAGGTGTGTGATTTCGAGAGGACTTTTAGCCGCAAGTAGATTGCGCATGCGCAGAAGAGAAGTGACTTTTTTTGGGTTGTATGGGTTATGTTGGGAGTGCTGAGCCGATATTGTGTGGTTTCAAAAGAATGGCAATTCAGTGCAAGGACAAGTCAGTTTGGGGGATGTAGCATTATTTCCGAGTTAAAGTGTCCGTACCGTGGCCCTGGGGCTAATTTCGAAATTGATGTTACCCCTTACGGGCATTTTTCGTTATGCGCATGAGCAGACCACCAGTGATTCTACTGCTGGTGCTTTCGTCAGAGAGGATTGGGATATTGGGGTGGCGAATGCTATTCCTCTATAGAATCCCCTGGTGAGGGTCTGCGCATGCGTGGATTCAAGAAGCGATATCTCCTGAACTACCAGTGTTGGAGAATTGGAGTTTTTGTGAGGTGTGTAATTTTGGGAGGACTTGCAGCCACGAGTATATTGCGCATGCGCACACGAGAAGTGAATGGTTTTGGGTTGTTTGGGTTATGTTGGGAGTAATGAGCCGATATTGTGAGGTTTTAAAAGAATATTCAGGTCAATTCAGTGCACGGACACAAGTCAGTTTGGGGAAATAGCGTTGTTTCTGAGTTGAAATGTCTGTATGGTAGCCCTGAGGCGAATTTATAAATAACTTTATTCGGTAGATCTATATTAAAATACGTTTGGATTTGGAGAAGAGGCAATTGCTTTCCTAACGGAGGTCCCACAACCGAAATTTTTTTTGATCTACGGTAAAGCTAACAGCCAAACTGTATTGATAGCTATATTTGTTAAAAGAACTTGATAAAAAAAAAGCACTGTCGTGAAGTCAGTACTCTTTGGTGCACGTGTTCACGGTGGCTAATTTGAATTGAATGATGAGTACTTCAAGCTCAGTGGATAGAGCGAGCCGAAGATCTACCCAAAGGATAGTGGACACCATTCACTGTCGGTTCAAAAATTTACAGTGCTGTATCTAAGCTGCCATCAGGAAAGAGTAACAAAGTTGGAAAAGAACACAACTGACCCTCCTTAGTCGCACAAGCTCCTAGAAGATTTGGGAGGGTCAGTATAATCCTTATCATGTTTATAGCACGCATTCAAAAGCAGAGTGACTTAACAATGAAAGAAAAAGTGTAAAAAGTCAATCTGCTTTGGCGCGCGTGCTATAAACATGATTAGGATTATACTGACACTCCCAAATCTTCTAGGAGCTTGTCGACTAAGGAGGGTCAGTTGTGTTCTTTTCCAACTTTGTTACTCTATCCTGATGGCAGCTTAGATACAGCACTGTTAATTTTTGAACCGACAGTGAATGGTGTCCACTATCCTTTGGGTAGATCTTCGGCTCGCTCTATCCACTAAGCTTGAAGTACTCATCATTCAATTTAAATTAGCCACCGTGAACACGCGCGCCAAAGAGTACTGACTTCACGTCAGTGTTTTTTTTATGATTGCATTGGGTTCTGGGGTGAAAAATAATGATAGTTAGTTAGTAGAAATTTATGATTATGCTCATAAATTAAATGAAAAAAAACAACCCTGAATTTTGTGAATTTAGGAGCATAATCAACTATTATTATTTTTCACCGCAGAGTCCAACGCAATCATAAAAAAATAGGGTTCTAATTTGAAAAACAGAAGTTATGGTCAATTTTTGATAACAATTTTCGACACAAAATTTGAAACACCCTGTAATGATATTTCTGGAATTCAAAAGATGCATGACCTTTCCACATTCTTCCTCATCGATGTTGTAAAAACGGTTCACGTTCAGGATGTTTAAAATAAGAATAATTAACATAATACTGACTAAACATATTTGTCTTTTTTTCCTGTTTTTTTTTTCGAAATTTTGGAAACTATTCGAATGAATACAATGGTTTTAACATAAATGTATTCAGCATTGAATACTTGATCGTACCAGGAATGCAAAACTTGAAAAAAAAATTCTCATCAAATTTATTTTCACTCCCTGTATAACCGGAAGTGATTGTGCTTCGAAATTATTTCAGCTCTTTAGAGAATTTCAAGCAATATCATAATCCCAATTTTCAGATTTCAAATATGTCCAGTTCTCCAGAAACGTCTAATAAGCACTCGAACCTGGGTCACCCTGTATAAATCCAACATAAGATGGGCCATAGACCTACGTTTTGAATTTAATTACGAAAATTTGTGAGAATTGACGCACAGAAGCCAAATTGAAAAAGTGGGAAAGCCCTGTGGACCGGTGCTTTGGCGCTCTTGTTCAAACTTTGTCAAATCATAACTCTGAAAGTATCAGTTTCTCCGGAATGGGGATGACATCAATGGATTCTTGTTTAATTTATGATGCAGTGCTATCATAAAATTCCACCGATATAATTCCCAACTCTGAGAAACCAATACTTTCGGAGATATGATTCGTCAAAGTTTGAACAAGAGCGCCAAAGCTCCTGTCCAAAGTGCTTTTCCTCTTTTTACGAATGAGAATGACAATTTGAAATTTAAACTTGATGTCTTTCGGGATTTTCCATAACTATGTACATTAACCAAGATAATGAATTTATTATATTTGGCTTTTCGACACTGTATCAAGTTTCCCCGCTGAATTTCAGTCACGTCACTTTTTTAACGTCTATGAAATTAAAATTCAACATTGTGATCTTTGCTGACGTTAATAAAGTCGACGTTTTGCGGAAAATACTATATTGTATAATTAGTGGGAAAAGCATAGTATTCCCAAACGACTGTGATAATTACCAGACAAGGAGCGTAGCGACGAGTGTGGTAACACAGCAGTTTGGGAATATGCTTTTCCCACGAATTATACATACTATTTTTTCTTCGATCGTTGATTTACATTTAAGAAATTAATTAAAAATATTTCATTCAAGATGTAATCAAGTAAGTTTAAATATATGTTTCTATATGTTCGTATTGAAATATAGAAGTGGTAACCATGGAAATTACTTTGTTATGACAAAAGTAAAATAATTGTCAAGCTGGTTTTGTTTGATTCGTTATATTTTATAAGAAATTAAAAAAGAATTAATAAACATGAACACTTATAGTGATTATTTGTTACCTTGCACGCCTCCTGAACTAGTAGAAGCCACGAACGCGGCTTCACTTAATTTACTTCCGGCGAAATACAGAGAGAAGTATGAACTTGCGTATCAACGCTTCAGCTACAGGATACAAACCGAAAAAATCCAAAATTTTAACCCATGAACAAGTTCAGAAATTCATTTTAGAGGCCCCAGATGACATATTTCTATCGACCAAAGTAAGCAGATATGGATAAAATAGTATTACTCAAAATACATAAAAAACGAAATATAGAATTTTCGATTACCTTTTAGGTAGCTCTAATATTTGGAATAGCAGGAGCCTGTCGACGAGATGAGCTTGTCCGAATGAAAGTTCAGGAAATAGAAGATTTTGGTTCAAAAATACTAGTAAAATATCAGAAACAAAAACAAATAAACCTAGATCATTTATAATTAACGAAACCTATTTAAATGTTTATAGAAAGTACGTATCATTTAGGCCTATGATTTTGAAAATCCTAGATTTTTTTTAAAATTCAACAAGGGAAAAAGGTGGAAGACAGTCATTGGAATAAATCAATTTGGAAAAATACCGCAAATTGTTGCAAGTTATTTACAGTTGCCAAATCCGACAGAATATACAGGACATTGTTTCCGAAGATCATCGGCAACACATTTGGTAGATGCTGGAGCTGATATTCTTTCTTTAAAGCGCCACGGAGGATGCAAATCTTTCAATGTGGCGAAAGAATATATTGACGAATCACTTAATAATAAAGTAGAAGTGGCTAACAAAATATTCAACACCCCTGCCTCTACTTCAAAAGAAGATGATCGAAACGAGATAAACCAAACAATTAGCCATGCAGCTTCAACGTCTATAAATTCTCGTTGCCCTCCAGTACAATTTACAAATTGTACAAACTGTACAATAAATGTAAATATTAACAACAATTAATTTGTGTTCAAGAATATCGTTATGAATTAGATGTTTCTTTTATTTCTTTTATAACAACTTTATCAATATAAAAATTAAAACCATACTTTGTTTCATTTTATTGTAATACTCCGTTTGTAACATTACCGCACGCTACAGCTGTGCGGTAAGAATATTACCGCACTGTTATTTTCTAATTGCTTATAGCAACTGCCCACTATTCTGGAATGTTGAGCTTTGCGCATGCAAAAAAGGTCAAAATAGTGTCACTTTTCCCACGATCGAAGAAAATAATATTTTATTAGGGCTGAATAATAAGGCGACGTTTTATTGAATTGAAAGCTGACGAGTACAGAACTGCACGGTGGTTGTCGTTTGTCCCAGTCATATCTTGCAACCATTTCGGATGAGGGGATTACGTAAAGTTCATCGAAACTTTTCGGAGCGTGCTCGCTAGGGAGAATGTCGTTATTCGGGGCCATTTACAAGGGAAGAAAACATCTTTAATGGCGAGTGCTGACGTTATAAAGCACCCCGCGGTTACCGATCGACTAGGTGCCGGCCTTTCGTAAGGCCGGGTGAAATAACTGTGCCACCGCAAAATTGCTTCATAATTTTTACCGTAACATTTCCGATATCAATTCTACCGGGACAGGTGGTTTGCGTTTTAAGTGACATTCTGTAGTAACTTCAATTCCAGGAGAATTGAATGATGGCAGGTCGACCAAGACTAAGGCTGCCTTTCGAAGAGTATCAAGAGCACCCCATGAAGTACCAGATAATTTCTACAGAAAATTATTTCTTGTTTTCAACTTCAGACGCAAGTCATCCAAATGGACTTTGATTTCAAAGAGGATTCTAGTTTCACTCCTAGATATTCAGGATAAAAATTACGTCTCAGAAAGAATCACCGAAAGTTATACTCAATGTTTTATATTTTTGATGGTTGTTCAAATGAAAGCAAGAAACCTCAGTTTTATTTGGATTCGGACGCAAACGCCATCGAAATAGGTAATTTTTCAGAATTTCTGAATCTGCAGATAGATTATTTTCTATACTTTGAATCGGAATGACGAAATGCAAGGGAAATGTCATCAGCGTATATCAATTTCTCAGAGGAAGTAGCAGGAATTTCACACAGATAACGGGTGATTTTTTAAGAGATCTTGGATTTAATTTGAAAAAAAACAAGCCCTGTGGACAGGAGCTTTCTGGCGCTCTAGTTCAAACAGACAAATTATATCTGGTATTGGTTTCTCAGAGTTGGGAATTATATCAATGTATTCATATGATATCACTGCATCATAAAGGAAATTCAATTCAAATAATAGTTTATTAGATAAGTAATTATAAATTACCTTGTAATCGATCAAAAATTTCCTGATCTACGTTCACCAAACTACAGAATTATGCTTTCAATATTTACGTAATATTTTCAAACATTTTCGGGTGAGGTCCCCGTTGCATCGCTAAAATACGAGTATTTCAACCCCAATATTTATGAAGTTACAATATTCCCTTCTGTCAAGTTGACATTATGAGAATTCATACATAGAATAATAATTATATCAATCTGTGAAATACGATTTACATTGAAATTTTAAAAAATCATATCTCCGAAAGTATTAGCTTGTTAGAGTTGAAAATGATATGAATGGATTCTTATGATAAAACTGCTTATTAAAAAAAATTTGATTTGGAACTTGTTTCGTAAAAAAAAATTTTTTTTTTGTTACTCCGAAACCATCTGTTCGATTTTGCCCAATAACGAACTTAGCCGAGATATTCATCCCCCAAACCTACTCTGAAAATTTCAACTCTCTAGCTCATTCCGTTCGAGAGTTATCGTGCTTACGGACGGCCGGCCGGACCGGCCGGACAGAATGAATTCCGACCACGGATTCTTGATCAGTGAGTCGAACCAAATCGTTTAAGACCATTTTCATCGAAATATTCCAAAATTACAGACATTTGGGCAAATTGATAAGCACTCAGTTCCGAGGAACTAGAGCGCCAAAAACACATAAAATTCAAAAAAAGTATGAAATCTTCATTTGAGTCGATAGAACGATCGATATAGTTTAATGTTGAAAGATCATTTCATGTAAATGTTGGTCACGGCTGCGATTCAAATGGTCCAACTCCAGGTCCAATTTTGGCATATTCTCTCCAACATATCGGCCAGTATCTCACGATTAAATTCTTCAATATTGGCTTCCAGTGCGTCAACCGTTGCGTGCTTCTTGCTATAGACATAAGCCTTAACATAGCACAACAAAAAATAGCTTAGAG
Organism: Halyzia sedecimguttata; assembly: GCA_937662695.2. NCBI lineage: Eukaryota > Metazoa > Arthropoda > Insecta > Coleoptera > Coccinellidae > Halyzia > Halyzia sedecimguttata. The sequence goes on along the minus strand of OW569412.2, from coordinate 97,192,980 downwards.
GCGTTAAATCACACGAACTAGACGGCCACATAATTTTGCGAGAGAAAAGTGGATCTTCATCCAACTTTGCCAGCGCCCATTCATTGAAAGTTATTCGTTGTGGTAGGTTATGCGGCTTCAATTCTTGCATCAGCTATATTTTAAAAGGTTTCACACCTAAATCCTTCAAAATTTTCCACGTAGTGGAATAACAGAGACCCAATTGCTGCTAACGGCGTTGAATCGACAATTCACTGTCATCACTAACACTTGCGGATACAGGTGCGATATTTTCCTCTGTCCGCACTCTACGTATATGTGTTGGTGGTTTAGGATCCCAAATAGCCGCTTGAGAAGGTCGAAAAACTGACCCTAAAATGGAAGAAGTGCACGATACACTTTCCTAACTGAGCATACATTTGATAATAACATTCAATAATTCGCAAGCGTTGTTCGTTCGAAAGTCGATTCATGGTTTAATTATAGACCAAACTGAACACGTTTGACAATCACACAAGACACGATACCTGCGTCAGCAGTCAAAAACAGTGTTGCTAAAATGAAGGTTGGTAAAAAATCACTCATTGTAAAATGAAAAGAAGAGGTGCTAAAATGGAACCTTGTGGGATACCATTATTCAATTTTCCTAAACTACTACTGCTATTATCAACAAAAACACGAAATCTTCTATCTGTCACCATATTTTCGAGTAAACGAACCATTTTTCCACACTTTAAATGAGAATAAAGTTTTAAAATCAAACCATCTCTCCATACCGTGTCATATGCTCTGACAAATCCACAAATGCTGTTCCTGTTTTCATTTTATTATTGAAACCTGTTTCGATATAAGTAGTTAGACTAAGAATCTGATCACAACAATTCCTCTTTCTCCCCCTGGCAATTCTGTAGAACGTCCTCTACAGACGATTCAATCCTAAAAAGAATCAATCTTTCTGAAATTTTTAAAGGAATACTCAACAGACTAATGGGTCGATAACTGCTAAAATCAGAATAATTCTTTCCTTCTTTTAAAATTCCTTTGCGGAATTCTTTTGGAATATTTCCATTATTCAGAATATTATTATAGAATGATAATAACCTGGAGAAGGCCCTTTTACCCAAGTATTCCATAAATTCAGGATAAATTCCATCAAATATTGCTGCTTTAAGAGATTTGGTGCTTTTAATTCATCCAAGTGGAATATATCCGAGATACTGTCTACAGATGAAGATTATGTCCTAAATTTGTGCAAATCATACTTCACATTTTTGATTTTCGATTTAGAAATTTCAACCGAATAGTAAACAGCAACTAGTCGACGAGCCATCAATTCAGGATCAATTTTGGATGATGACAATATTAGAGGAGTAGCTTCTCCTAATTTTCTCAAAATATCCCATGTCTACTCGAATGTTTGAAATTCATATCGGAAACTACACTATTCCACTTTTCCTTTCGACTTGCATTTATCGAATTCATTAGCTTTTTGCATTTTTCATTAGTTGGGGCATTTTGATAATCCTTACATAAATTTTCTGCTTCAACTGACGAATGCTGACGATATAAAGCACTCCGCGGTTACCGATCCTGACTAGGTGCCGGCCTTTCATAAGGCCGGGCGAAATAACTGTGCAACCGCAAAATTGCTTCATAATTTTTACCGTAACATTTCCGATATCAATTCTGCCGGGACAGGTGGTTTGCGTTTTAAGTGACATTCTGTAATAACTTCAATTCCAGGAGAAATGAATAATGGCAGGTCGACCTCGTCGAGAATGTTTTCGAGATTGCGTCCAATTTTCGTTCATTATTTTTGAGGTGGGTCGAATTAAATTTTTTCGAGGGTTCTCTATCGTGTTTACCTCATTTAATTTCGAATCAATATCTGAAGGTGAGGCAAAGGCTTCGCCCAATCGAGGAAGGTTATCCGAATATATTTTACCCAAGGCAACATCTGAAAGACTGAATTTTGACCAACCGATGAAACTACATATCGATTGTTCAGAGTGCATGCCGGCTTAATTTTATGAACATTTAAAGTTCTATGTCAGTGTTGGCTATAAATCCATAATTAGGTGTTGAATGACGTATTTTTCTTGATGATACAGTGCTATAGACCTGTAGCCGATTTCGCCCTATAATGAACTTAACCGAGATATTTATCTCTCAAACCTACTCTGAAAACTTCTATTGTTTAGCTCATTCCGTTTGAGCGTTATTGTGTTAACGACCAGCCGACCGGAAAGAATCGATTTTGACCACGGGTTCTTGATCAGTGAGTCGAACCAAATAGATCATTTTCATTCAAATATTCGAAAATTACAGACATTTGGGCATATTGATAAGCACTCTGTTCCGAGGAACAAGAGCCTCAAAAAGGGATTGCCTCTGATACTTCCATAATATCTGTTTAATAATGGGGAAAGTGAAAAAGAGTGATTGTCCAACATATGTTTGTTAATTTTGAAGTGTTTGTGGTAATTATATATAATTTCGAGTGATTCTAACAGTCTTACCCTTAGTTGCAAGAGGGTGTCCATTAAGAAATCATTAGCTAATTGAGCATTAAATTTGATGCCTTCATTTGTTCAACGCCTGCTAAAAGAACGATATTTGTTAATTTTTTTGCTGTATTAACTAATAACTTGGTAATTAGGATGTCCATGGATGACATTTATCCATACAAACCATTTTTTTAGATGATTTTCACAAAAAAATTTTGAACTCTTGGAACTGCAGAACCAATATTTATTATTTTCCCAGAGGGTTGAAAATACACCCGAAAACGGGTATTTCCGCTTGCACAAGCCACGCCCACTTCAGACCTTTAATGAATAAATATTCTGTAAACTTATTAAATATGAAAATTGAGAACTGAAAAATCAGGTACCTACAACATTAACATTGCAAGAGCGATAATTGTTAAACTATTAATCTGAGAATTTTTCCTTCCGTGAAGCTATTTTACTAAGCCCTTAGAACAGATTCACGTTGGAAAAATTGAAAAATTGGTAATCTTCGCTTTGTTATTAACAATTTACTTAGGTTAAAAATTATAATGTTTAATCAAGCATTGAAAAAAACATTATTTTTATAATATTTTATTGATCCGTTTTCTCGTGATCAGATGTTACTTTAAACTGATTTTTAATAATTTTTATCTCTTATTGTTGAAAAAATTGTTATAAACAAATGCGTTGTTCATAAGATAATTTTTTTTTTTTTGGAAACAAATTTTTGATGAAAATTATGATTCAAAAATGTTAATAATTGTTTTCTACCGCTTGTCATAATTATCAATCAATAATTTTTTTTAATAATTATTTATCTTGGTAGATATAAAAAAAATTAAGTGGATTATTATTTAAATTTACATTGTTTATTTAATAAACAATTTGCTCTAAACAATTGATTTGTCTCTCTGTATTTTTTTTATTTCTACTTAAAAAAAACAGAAAAAATCATGTATTATTTAAAAAAACAAATTTGTTTTATATTATTTATTGAACTTTTAATTTTCTGTTGCTCATTTCATTATTCTCTCCTGGTTATTTTATGTTTAATTTTACTGTTACTTTTAAACTAATGGAGAGACAATTCCACTATTTTATAATGGACCTTCTTGCAACTGACTTTTGATTCTTATTCTCGATATGGATAATTTCAGAGTTGCTATTAAAATTACACCAAAATTCTATTAAATGGTTTGCATATTATGTTGAGTGCGAAGTTCAAAATTTGAAGCTTTTCTGATGTTCATGTATTCGCTTTTTGGGAAATTTTTACAATACGATCAGAAACCTTCATACTGTGTATGAGTCAAAGAATAAGGCTTCACCAAATGCATCAGCTTATTACTAAATCCATATATGTATACGTTTCAGTTTTATGTGAACTATTACTCGGTTTTTATTATTGTAGGATTTCAATTATTATTGGATTTCTACTTATATATAGTTAGAGTTAGTATTCTATTCTAAGGGTGCAAGCAACGTGTTATCGATACAACAGACGTTCTCTGGAACCTCTGACGCAGGTACTCCATTAGCATACCGTTAGAGATACAATGCAGATTCTGAAAAAGATGTGACACTAATAGGAGATAAATAATTTAATACCAAAACCCAGAATCTCTGGCGTCTCCAAGGAGGTCTGGCTTGTATAGTTGCCGAAGAGCGCTTGACGTGAAAGAACAGCGGCTGTTGATTCCAGGAATTGCCCCAAAACCGTGGGATTGTTCCCAGAGAATACTATTGGTCTAAGACGGGGTGGCCCAGCTGGAGAATCACCAGAGTTTTTATCCCTAAGACTCAAGACGGTTTAATTGAATTCTGACTTAGACGAATTTAGAGTATGTTGAGGTAGTTGACGAACTTCAGTAATTGCGAATGTAAATACTGTCAGAGTTGTAAATATTTCTTCAAGTTGAACTGTAAATGAAGTGTGTAAATAGCAGAACAAGGGTTTTGTTGTAACTCAATCAACCCCTAGGCGATTGATATAAAAATCGCGCATTATGATAAAAAATTAATAATGATAACTTAAATTGCTCACGAATCTATTCCATTGATTTGTATTAAATCAATAAAACACCAATTCCAAAACGTTATCGCTTGAATATTCTGGTTAGAATCTAAACCAACACTATACTATACTGACATTCTCTTCATCACAAATCATCACGTTTAATTCCCACATATCCGATTATGTGACAGTAATAAAAGCAATCACTCCACAATCCACATACTCTCAAAATCGATAACGACCTCAACTCATTTCCGGAATAATTATTCAGTGCCCTTCGAAACCAATGAGCTCTTATTCGGCCACATTATTATGTCGTAGCAAACAATAAATAATACAGTGTTAACACGAAACCTTCATTTGAAATAACTGTGCTTTGTAAACAACGGAACTTATATTTCGTGGATTTAACGTCAGTTGTTATGGAAACATTTAATTTCCCATTACGTTAAAGTAGGATGCATCAATTTTAATAATCCACCGCGTAAATGGGTATACTCTGAGGAATTCTGAGGCTAATGACGGAATAAGTATGGGATCGATATCAGGAATATTGTAGAGGAGATCTCATTCATTAGTCGAGGGGGTTTAATTTAAGTAATTATTGAAGGATACTGTGGGAGATATATTCATTATTAAATGGATTCATTCTGGGTTTTCTCTCCCAAACTCCCAAAATATCTAAGAAATGAAAAAAATATTATTTTGTCATTTCCTTCTGCATAAAAAACACAGAAGCAATTAATGGAGCAATATTTCCTAACAAATAATAACGAAACAACATAAACGATGAAACAACTAAACTGCTCCACAAGAGTTAGGGATATCATATTAAGTTGTTCTGAGGGGCGTAAAATTTTAAAGACAATATCAAAAACATGATCAACTGCCCATAGAAACTTATTAATTCGACCTGAATGCATATTTTCACCATCTGGTCGTCTTTTTTCTTGTGTTTGGCAGTTTTTCACAATATTCGTAACATTTAGCATTTCAATATGCAGTTAATTTATTGTCAGTCTCTTAGCGATATCGAACTTAGTAAATTTCACGAGCTTCTTGAGATGCCAAGACGTATATTAACAAACGCCGAGGCTAATAGGGCTATCGGTATGCTATAGGGTGGCCTCACTCAAGTCGCTGTGGCAGAAACATTTCAAGTATCGCAAAGTGTAATATCGCGACTCTGGAATAGGTTGAATGAGACAGGTTTGATGCAGGAAAGACATAGGATTGGTGGACCAAGAAAAACAACACTCGCACAAGACCGTTTTGTCACCATTTCGGCGAGGAGATATCCGCTTTCTTCATGAAGGATGCTGAGAAATCGATTTTTAAATGCCAATGGTCCTGAAATTTCCATTGTAACCATCCGACGTCGTTTGGGGGAGATTAACCTGGCTTCTAGATGTCCATTGAGGGGTGTTCCGTTAACACGTGAGCATAAACGACAAAGATTAGAATGGGCCAGGCAGCATGTTAATCTGAACGTCCAATGGCAAAGTGTACTTTTCACAGATGAATCCAGATACGGTCGATTTTCAGATTCTTGAAGAATAAGGGTATGGACTATGCCGCGTATACCCCGAAAACGCCGTCATGTGCAAGAGCTTCATCCATTTCGAGGAGGCTCTGTTATGGTATGGGCTGGGATATGTTACAACGGGCGCACAGACCTTCACATTTGTCCTGGCAATATGACTGCTTTACATTATAGGGAACATGTCATTGGCAACGTAGTGCCAAATTTTCATGCTGCCATTGATGAAGCTTTCCAATTTCTTGACGATAACGCAAGACCACATCGTGCAGCAATAGTAGAAAATGCCCGAGACGAGCATGGTATTCAACATTTACCAATACTTCCGCATTTGCCAGACTTAAACTACATAGAACATGCATGGGATATGCTACAAAGAAGACTAGATGATCACCAACCTCCACCAGAAACATTGGATGACCTCAAAGCACTACTGCCTCGTTTATGGAATGAAATTCCTCAAGATATGCTCAACACCCTCGTTGACAGTATGCAACGAAGATGTCAGGCGGTCATTGATGCCCGTGGTGGCCATACCTTGTATTGAAGGCATAAAAGGACAATAAACAATAAAATGTCCGGAAATAAAAGTCGTTAAATTTGACCCTATTCTGTTAATCACCCTGTATATGTTGCAGACCAAAAAACTTACTTGCATTTATAGTTTTGAACCTAAAACTATATTAAATTATGTTTTCAGCGCAAACAAAGGTTTCAGAATGTCAGTTATTTTAGTTGAAACGATTATCCCTAACTTGAAGAAACAAGTGTTTGAAATGGATATTTTCCAATTCAATCTCAATTAGAGTAGGTGTTCAAAATGTCCTTCGTTTTCACGAATACACAAGTCCACCCTTTTTTCTGAAGAATCCATTAATCTTCTAAACGATTGATAGTCAGCTATGAGGCCATTAAAGTGATGTTGAATTCTGTCTTTCAATTCTTGAGGTGAATTTATCTCTGTTGCATAAACTTTTTCCCTAAGATACGACCAAACTGTGTAATCCAAGGGATTAATATCGCATGACCGAGAAGGCCAATGAATCGGAGCTTCTGCACCTCTACCAATCCATCGATTTTAAATGGTTACTCAACCAATTACGACAACTTCTATTTGTGCAGGTGGCGCTCCATCGTGCATAAGAAATAGGAATTTTCCCTCGTTTAGCGTTAAATCTTCTAATATCTCGAATAAATGATTGCTTAAACTAGTTCAAACAGACAAATTATATCTCCGAAAGTATTGGTTTCTCTGAGTTGGGAATTATATCAATGTATACATATGATAGAGCTGCATAATAAAGGAAATTCAATTCAAATAATAGTATATTTATCAAGATTAAATGAGCAATCATGAGAATGAGAACTGCACCATGGAAGAAATCGAATTAAATCTGGCCAATTTTGCCCAATAACAATAATTTTTTTAAATTTTCCAAATTTTTTTTTTACACTGCGGTAATCTGGTCAATAAAAAACTTCACATGCGTTAAAGGTCATGATTCTACAATTTGATGCTAAATTTCAGATAGATCGAACGAACTTGTCCGAGATATTTACGCTCCAACACCACCTTGCAATTTTCAATCCGCTAACTCCTTTCGTTCGAGAGTTATCGTGCCTACGGCCGGTCGGCCAGCCGGACAGAATCGATTTCGCACTCGGATTCTTGATCAGTGAGTCGAACCAAATCGTTTGAAACCATTTTCAGCCAAAAATTCCAAAATTACAGACACTTGGGCAAATTGATAAGCACTCTGTTCCGAGGAACTAGAGCGCCAAAAAAACAAGTTTCGTATGACTATTGCCCAAAACAGGTTTAAAGTACCTACAAATAGTAGGTATTCCATAAAACATGTATGAAAGAAGATGAGTAATAATATGAAAGAAGATGAGTAATAATATGAAAGAAGATGAGTAATAAATAAAATACCTTGTAATCGATCAAAAATTTCCTGATCTACGTTCACCAAATTTTCTCCTCTCTCGAACTACAGAATTATGCTTTCAATATTTACGTAATATTTTCAAACATTTTCGGGTGAGGTCCCCGTTGCATCGCTAAAATACTAGTATTTCAACCCCAATATTTTTGAAGTTACAATATTCCCTTCTGTCAAGTTGACATTATGACAATTCATACATAGAATAATTATATCAATGTGTGAAATACGATTTACATTGAAATTTTGAAGAATCATATCTCCGAAAGTATTAGCTTGTTAGAGTTAAAAATGATATGAATGGATTCTTATGATAAAACTTCTTATTAAAAAAAATTTAATTTGGAATTTGTTTCGAAAAAAAAATTTTTTTTTGGTTACTCCGAAACCATCTGTCCGATTTTGCCCAATAACGAACTTAGCCGAGATATTTATCCCCCAAACCTACTCTGAAAATTTCAACTCTCTAGCTCATTCCGTTCGAGAGTTATCGTGCCTACGGCCGGCCGGCCGGCCGGCCGGACAGAATGAATTTCGACCACGGATTCTTGATCAGTGAGTCGAACCAAATCGATTAAGACCATTTTCATCGAAATATTCGAAAATTACAGACATTTGGGCAAATTGATAAGCACTCAGTTCCGAGGAACTAGAGCGCCAAAAATGGAGGTAAATATCACCATTTAAATTTCCAGGTAGAATGTGATAACCTATTAATTTGTTACCTAAAGTTGCCAACCAAACATTAACTTTAAATGAGTATTCGTAATAATATTTGTTGATGGTTAAAATCAATGAATATTTCACCATATGTCTTCTTTACTTATTGGCAATTAGCCACAGTTCAACTCATTGAATTTATGCGAGCTTTATCCTTCTCAGCAACTGCTTCAATTTCTAGAGGTACATATGGCAGGACTGGTTCTTTGTCTGTAACATAAACTTTGTTCAGATGCAACTAGAGAGTTCGCAGTGCCGCATTGTGTCTTTCTATATAACCTGATGGATGTGCTTAACAGTTTCTTTATGGCTATGGCATGCTCTGCAAACTGCTCAACTTTCATTGTGTTATTTATTTATGTTGTTGTGATAACAAGAACCATTGTAGGATTTTCATATCAATCGCCTATAGGGGTTGATTGAATTTCAATCCTAAAATTTCGACTTTCACGTTTTTGGTTTTCTTAACACTGGTTCCGATATATACACACTTTATTTACAATACAACTAGGAAAAATATTCGAAACTTTGATAGTATTTATCTTCGTAATTAATGAAGTTCGCCAACTACCGCACTATGCACTAAATTAGTCTACGTCTCAGGGATAAAAAATCGTATTCGCTAACCGTCTCAATTCTACCGTCTTTACCGTATCCTTGATCAGAATCCACTTCCCTCACTCCGATTCCTCATACCCTCTAGGTACCTACTCTGTTTAGCCCCCTCCCTTCCTCCCCACTTTGCTTTCCCAAGACCTTACAAAAGGGTAGTGCATCGATTGGTGATTCTCTGGCTTAAAATACCCCGCCTTAGACCAATAGGACCATGGGAATGACCCCACGATCTTAAGGCAATTCCAGGAATATAGTCGTTTATTTCGTTTTCGTTTTCGAAGCGTTACCAGTAACACTTCGTAACATAATATGTCGGACGACAAAAACTGTAGTAAAGTTAACGGTATACTAATGGGTTTGGTGTGCCATAGGGTCAAGAGAACGTCTAATGTGGCGATAATGCATCGCTTGCACCCTTAAAATATAGTCTTAATTCTAACAATACAGGGTTACAGGGTAAGTCGTAATGAATATGTGTCTGTTATTATTCAGGTCATATCTGATTAATTTGGTTGTTTAATATGTTCTCCGAAATTTAAGCGTTATTGTGATATTGAATATTGAAGATTTTTTTTAGATCCCTCATTTTTTGTCTTTTTTTTTTTTTTTTAGGATTTGATCTCCTAGGGTCTGTTTTTTTGATCTATCTAGTTAAAGAGGATGCCAATTAATAAAAATGTTCAACAAAAACTGCACCTACTTCTAACAGCTCAAAAAGACTGCTTGACAAAGGTTAGAATTGAAAAATTTTCACTGAATGTTTTAAACTTTGAAGCGCTTTTCTTAAAAAAAAAATGTATGGAGGTTATTCTGTAGATGCTTTTAAAGAATTCTTCGTCTCTTCAGCTCTTCAAAAAAAGTATAACACTTGCTGTTAGATAGGCAAAACATTGATCAAATTACAGTTAAGGTAGTAGATGGTGCATTTTTCGTTTGAGGTAAAAGAAGCTAATAATATAAATAAATAATAGAAGTACGATTCATTATTGAAATTTAGAACTTCATCTTAGCAGAAATTGAATTCAAATATCATAGAAGAATTTAAATTCAACAAGAGTGCTAAAAATTATCAATCCAAAACCAATAGACGAATTCTACCCAACAACGAACTCATCCGAGATATCCATTCCTCAATTCTATGATGAACGATAATATATATCTTTCCTCAAATCTACTCCAATACACCAATATTCAAGTTTTGTTTTTAGTGGAGATATTCTGAACTCAATATTATTAACTTACCATTACCATTCCCATCATCATATGGATTGACCATCGGCATGAAAATATCAACCAACAAAAAGTATGATATTATATTATAATTCTCATATTTATAGGATTGCTGGAATGAATGACAATGGGACAACGTCATGTCTCAGGTAAATAAGTTGATATTATAACAATTCATAGAATGCCCACAGAATAATTCTATCATTCTGTGAAAACGTAGAAATACGATTTACATTGAAATTTTGAAAAATCATATCTCCGAAAGTATTAGCTTGTTAGAGTTAAAAATAATATGAATGGATTCTTATGGTAAAGCTGCTTATTGAAAAAAATTTAATTTGGAATTTGTTTTGAAAAAAAAAAATTTTTTTTTTTACTCCGAAACCATCTGTCCGATTTGCCCAATAACGAACTCAGCCAAGATATTTATCCCCCACACCTACTCTGAAAATTTCAACTGTCTAGCTCATTCCGTTCGAGAGTTATTGTGCCTACGGCCGGCTGGCCGGACAGGCCGGACAGAATGAATTTCGGCCACGGATTCTTGATCAGTGAGTCGAACCAAATCGTCTAGGACCATTTTCATCGAAAAATTCGAAAATTACAGACATTTGGGCAAATTGATAAGCACTCAGTTCCGAGGAACTAGAGCGCCAAAAATAACTCAAATGTCTTCCTTCCATTTCTTCTAATCTTTTCCATGACTTCCAGTTGGAGGTAAATTATAATCTGTAAAAAATTTGAAATCACCAGAATTGTTTTTATCTGAAGCAGTGCAGGCGCATGGTGCCTCTACATCAGAAATTTCAAAATCAGGAAAGTGTTCTTCTTGATTAACATAAGAATGATCATGAAAACCTAAGATGTTGACATGATCATTCTGAACATATTCTTGACTTTCAGAACATGCTTGTGGCGAAAAGTTGTGCTGTGCATAATAATAATGATCTAGAGTGAAAGCATGATTTACAGGAGGCATTGATGGGCAGGCTCCTTCTAACAACCTTGCTTTACTTTACTTGTGTTATAAAAATCACTTTCAACTCAGTGATCTTAAACAATCTCAAGATGAAACAGTTTGTGGATTCTGGAATCAAACAAAATTGTTTCCAAGTTTGGCCACTTACATTCGTCGGAAACTTGAAAAAGTGCATTCCACTCAATCCAGCATAGTATTGATTCTTGCAAGTAGGATATTTGCAAGAATACTTTGGTGTTCCAACAAGCATATTTTTAATGAGATTTTATATGTAGCGCATATACTTAGCTTTTCTCCTTTGATCGATCTATCCTGTTCATGTAAGTCTTAGATGGTCCTTATAGTTGTCGCATTACTGAAAACAATTTCATATAAATTTTAATTGAATTCTTAGTTGTATATGAATAATACTCACCTAAAACAAGTATTCGTTTATGCTTTTACATTTTACAACCATCATAACAATACATTTATTTATTTACTTTATTAGACATATGGTAAAATTGGTACTTAAGGATCCTGTATCCTTTAGAATAATGCTCGAAGCTCCATCTAAGAGCCGTGTGCGAACTATATAACGTCAAAAATATACTTCCAATTTTCGACAATAGCTTTCACTTCTCCTAACGATATATTTTGTGGATCGAATAGTCGATGATACGTTTCACGTAAACGATCACACCACCTTTAAGCAAGTACACAAGGAACTCATACTTCACCTCTTGCTGCTATTCTCATCACGAAACTCTATGCCCCAATCCCACGATATTTAATCTAGACGAGATTACCTGACCTGACAACCATTTGTCTTTTATTAGCCCTCCATACCCGAGACCAATTTGGAGAAGCATAATTTTAACTTAGCGTTAGCGGGATTCTAGCTGACTCGATATACTATTATCATGTTTTTCGACTTCTTATGGGAAATCCATAAATTCCCCACACCAAATAGAGAAAAGCAAGTCTGGTTCGGTGTTACTTTGGAGTTCGATGAATATTCAGAAACTCATTCTTGCTTATCAATGAATTACCCTCCTTTTATACCAACTGACACAAATACTGCAACACCCAGAAGGAGCTGTTTAAATTTTAATTTTTTTCTGGTAAAATATAGATAGTAAGTAGTAAATGATTAAAATTTGGAGAAAAAATCGTGAAGGCTTTTTCATGTAAACATTTTTTGTTACTTACATATTGTAGTCGTTTTTTGCAATTTTTTTAAATTTTACAACTAACCAGCTGTTCGAGGAGATCCAAAGTCGATGTTTAGTTATTGTTAAAATGCCAAGAACGTGTACGTGGAATTTATAGCCAGCTAAGTGAATTTCAAAGAGGTCAAATTATTGGTCTACGGGAGGAGGGGTTGTCATTTCGAGAAATCGCTAACCGTACGAACATATATATCCAACTACTGTTATGTTGTCAAGCGTGGTTTGATAATGCCCAAAATCGAAGAAGAGTAGGTACCGGACGTCGAAGAGGCACAAATGAAGTTCAAGATCGACGTCTAAGACTTATGGCTATTAGAGACCGATTTGCGACAACTCGATCTTTGGCTGATGAGTGGTTAGGAGAACAAGGCCATCCTGTAACTGTCCGTATGGTTTACCGCCGGATAAGGTCTTTTGGATTAAACCATTATAGATCCCATCTTGTGTAACCTCTGACGGTTGAGCGTCGCTGGCAACGATTACAGTGGTCCAGAGAACGTCAACATTGGAATGTGGTATGGCATCAGGTCGGCTTTTCTGATTAATCTCGATTCTACTTGGGTGCAAATGATGGTCGAAGAAGGGTTAGACGACGTCGGGGAGAAATACGTGAACCTCAGTTTGATATGGAGCGTCATGTACACCGGACAGTAGGCGTTATGGTATGGGGGACTATTGCACATACAAATAGGTCACCTTTAGTCTTTATTCGAGGTAACATGACAGCGCTGCGTTACCTTCAAGAAATAGTGGAGCCATTTATGTTCTCCCTTACCTTAACCGGCTCGAGAATCCAATATTTCAGCAAGATAATGCTCAACCTCATATTACCAGAGTTAGTTCAAACTTTTTTGAATCTTTTGCCATGGCCGCCCAGATCCCTCGATCTATCGCCCATAGAGCATGTTTGAGACATCAATGTTAGAATGCTAAGAAATTTACCCCGCCCCCAAGGACTTTGGCGGCTCTAATACATGAACTACAGGTAGCTTGGGATAGTATCCCTCAAGAAGAAATAGACCATCATATTGCGTCAATGCCAAGACGTGTTGGGAAGTGTATAGATAATTGCGGGGGACAAACACATTATTAACAAATTTATTAAAAAAAATTGTAAACCGTTCGTTATTTTTCTTCAAATTTCAATCATTCATTCCGTGCTTTACTATCTATGCTTTACCAAAAAAAATGGGTTCAAGCCCTGTGGACAGGAGCTTTCTGGCGCTCTAGTTCAAACAGACGAATTATATCTCCGAAAGTATCGGTTTCTCAGAGTTGGGAATTATATGAATGTATTAATATGATAGAACTGCATAATAAAGGAAATTCAATTCGTATAATAGTTTATTTATCAAGATTAAATGAGCAAATCATAAGAATGAGAACTGCAACATGGAAGAAATCAAATCAAATCTAGCCAATTTTGCCCAATATCGAACTTAACCGAGATATTCATCTCCCTAACCTACTCTGAAAATTTCAACTACCTACCTCATTCCGTTCGAGAGTTATATCTATGTCTATGGATGAAAAGCAGTCTCACTACTCTCAGATCTCTTACTTCATGTTCCGTTCCGAAATGTAAGACTTTTCTAACTAATTTCGGAGCAAACAACTGAGATTTTTCTCACTTCGCTCACAATTCTTCGATTGATTAGATAATGTCATGTCTCAGGACAATAAGTTGACATTATAACAATTCATATCATTCTGTGACAACGTTGAAATACGATTTATTATTGAAATTTTGAAAACTCATATCGCCGAAAGTATTAGCTTGTTAGAGTTGAAAATGATATCATTGGATTCTTATGGTAAAACTGCTTATTGAAAACGATTTAATTTGGAATTTGCTTTGTAAAAAAAAAATTTCTTTTTTGTTACTCCGAAACCTCTGTCCGATTTTGCCCAATAACGAACTTAGCCGAGATATTTATCTCCCAAACCTACTCTGAAAATTTCAACTGTCTAGCTCATTCCGTTCGAGAGTTATCGTGCCTACGGCCGGAATGAATGAATTTCGACCACGGATTCTTGATCAGTGAGTCGAACCAAATCATTTAAGACCATTTTCATCGAAAAATTCGAAAATTATAGACATTTGGGCAAATTGATAAGCACTCAGTTCCGAGGAACTAGAGCGCCAAAAAATTAAAATTTAAACAGCTCCTTCTGGGTGTTGCAGTTTCTTTGTCAGTCAGTATATTATCATTTTTTTCGACTTCTTAGGTATGGGAAATCAATAAATTCCCCACACCAAATAAGGAAAAGCAAGTCTGGTTCGGTGTTACTTTGGAGTTCGATGAATCTTCAGATACTCATTCTTGCTTATCAATGAATTACCCTCCTCTTATTATGCGGCTAAGGAGTATTTCCCGGAATTTTGCCGAATTTTCGAGTTGAGTAGATACGGTACAATTTATGGACTAAGTTCACACCGACAATACGGAATCAATTTCGGCTTTCCTCCCTTTCGGAGTCACGCAAGGATAAATTATTAGATGAAAGATTGCTAACAAATGTAACACAGTTGAAGAAGTAATTTACACTCGCTCCCTGAAGTTTTGTTCTGGGTTAATTCTCGACGTGGCGCCTCGACTGAACGGGGGTGTGAATGGAGTGCCTGAAGGTGTAAGAGTGGTAGATAATCGTATAAATCACGAGTCCTTATTATCCTTTTCGTGAACTGGCTAAGTTGCAGGCAATAATACGGAAGGAAATTCCGGATTATCGGAAGTCGAAGGGATTGATAGTGTTTCGTTTAAAATTCAAGTCAAGGAAGTTGCATGCATCGTACCTTTATCTGTTATACAGGGTTTGAATAAATAGTTTGCGAAAAAATTTAAGAGATGATTACTTGTAAAAAATTGGTTCAAGCCCTATAGACAGGAGCTTTCTGGCGCTCTTGTTCAAACAGACAAATTATATCTCCGAAAGTATTGGTTTCTCAGAGTTGGGAATTATATAATAATAATAATAATAATAATAGTGTCTTTATTAGCATACCAGAACAAAAATACACTTGGGGCGAGGTCTAGCTTCAGCTACTTCACTCAACCCCTGACAAAATAAAATAAGAAAAAACAAATAAAAATTAAAAAACATATGAAGAAGAGAAAATATCAACACAAATAAACAAAATCAATGAAATATACAGTGTACTGAACTGAATATATGTACCAAAAAAAAAAATATCAAATCCAAAACTACGACTGGTTCACAAACAGCCTCATTTTCAATTCCTTCCTGAAAAAATCAAGAGAAGTTCCTTCGCACGCAATTAAAAATTCATTATGAAGTTTCACCGCATTAAAGGTGAAAGAGCGCTGACACATAGCTGAACCAAATCGAGGAAGCATAAGTCTCCCCCCATGCCTCACAGCCACATCGTGGACATCCCGTCTGAAAACCAGCTTCACTCTCAAATAGGGAGGAATACCTGTACCCAAAATTCGATTAAACCACAATCGCCATATGAAGTCGGAAAATATTATCGACCCTAAGCCACTCCAACCTATTTATTCCACTAGTAATCCCCCTGTCATACTTTCTCAAACCCAGAACGTAGCGACAGCACGAATTCTGCATTTTCTGCAACCTATTTTTTTCGACAGAATCAAGACATGGATAAAAAAAAATATCAATGTATTCTTATGATTGAATTGCATCATAAGGGAAATTCAATCTGAGAATGAGAACTGCACCATGGAAGAAATCAAATTAAAATAGCTGAAATGAATTTGACTCTCTCTTATAGAACAGGATGACATGTACGAGTATGAACACAGATCATATAATAAAACTTAGATAGAATAATAATTGCATTCTGTGAAAACATAGAAGTACGACTCATTATTAAAATTTCAAAAAATCATATCTCTGAAAGTATTAGCTTGTTGGAGTTCAAAATGATATCAATGGATGGTGAATGGTGAAACTACTATCTCAAATAAAAATTGAATCTGAAATTTGTTACTTAAAAAAAAATTTTTGTTTTCGTTACTCCAAAACCATCTGGCCTATTTTGCCCAATAACGAACTGAGATATTCATCTCCCTAACCTACTCTGAAAATTTCAACTTCCTAGCTCATTCCGTTTGAGAGTTATTTTAGAACACATTTTTTTAAATTTTCGAAATTTTTTTTTACACTTTGCGGTAACCTGGTCAATACAAAACTTCACACGCGTATAAAGGTCATGATTCTACAATTTGATGCTAAATTTCAGATAGATCGAGTAATCGGTTTCGGAAATATTCATAAAAAATATTTTTACTAAAATCGGTCATAACTCCGAAACCGCTATAAGGATTTCGCCCATTAATGAACTCGTCCGAGATATTTACGCTGCAAACCCACCTTGCAAATTTCAATCCTCTAACTCCTTTCGTTCGAGAGTTATCGTGCCTACGGCCGGCCGGACCGGCCGGACAGAATCGATTTCGACCTCGGATTCTTGATCAATGAGTCGAACCAAATCGTTTGAGACCCTTTTCAGCCAAAAATTCGAAAATTACAGACATTTGGGCAAATTGATAAGCACTCTGTTTCGAGGAACTAGAGCGCCAAAAACACTTTGACAAATCATAACTCCGAAAGTATTGGTTTCTCATAGTTGGGAATGATATCAATGGATACTTATTTAATTTATTTTATTTTATGATGCAGTTCTATCATAAGATTCCTTTGATATCTTCCCAACTCTGAGAAACCAATACTTTCGGAGACATGATTTGTCAAAGTTTGAACAAGAGCGCCAAAGCTACTGTCCACTGTGATCTCCCACTTTTGTACCATATTTTCCGACACTGGGCGTCACTTTTTCGGATTTTCGTTGCATTCTCCATCTTAAAATGAAAATTAAAAGTTTACCGATGTACAAAATTCAAATTGCGGGTATATATATTCTTTTGACGGAGAGCTCTATATGTGTTAGCAGAGGTTGATAAAACGGGGTACCATACAATTCGACGTATGATACAAGAGCTTAGGGAAAAACCTCAGCAAAAAACCCTGTCTCCGCATGAGTGTCGTGATTTGTAACAATTGATCACAAAATTTACTGCAATTTAAAAATATTGGTAGGCATTTATTTCTTCAATATGGACTCCTTCGTCAAAAAACGGAGAGGTTTCTCCAAGGTACCAGAAACTGAAAAATGAAAAGGCAGTAGCAGAAGAACGAACAAATTATAAATAATATATAACGTTTCAAAAGTCTCCTCTCACGAATATAATTCTCTGTAGGCGCATGAGATCTCTTGGAGAAGAATCGCCTCCGCTAGTTTTGATAGTATATTCTAAAACAATTTGCAGAATGGGCTGATTTAAACACGAATGCGAAATTCGAAAACGAGCGACGAAGGAGCGAGTTTTCGTACGCATGAGTGTTGGAATTGCCTTCTGCAACGAGTATTAGACGATATTTTCTCTATTTCAGGCAAGTTTTGTAAAATACTGTTGAAATTTAATGAAAAATTAGGATTATACATCCTAGTGACTTTTGTATTGTATCTTGGCAGTTGGTGTGGCTGTTACGAAAGTTGACAGATCATGGAATTTGAATTGTACGTAGAGCATGGAGATCAGATTGAACAGTTTCCTAATATCATGAATGATTCAAAATTAGCAAGAAGGAAATCTCTAGTACCTCATATTTTATGAAAATAAAACCTTTCCTCTCAACAATTATTTCACCTTATCCAGATTATCTTATATTGACAATAATTGACGTGTGTTGAAATTTGATAGGATCGAATGTCAGTGCTGACTACCACAAAACGAAAAATATAACTAGAACCAATGCGGGAATGAGTTCATTCCAGCAATGTTTTTAGTGCTGGAATTAACTCATTACGATACTGAAATAGAGAAAAGATATTCCTTCTTGTTCTTTGAAATCCCTTCAATATTTGAATTCAAAAAGGAAAATGTTCCTCGTAAGGCCAGGAAGGTCTCTTTCAAAAACAGGTCTGACCAGTCCAAGCGATGATTATTCAGAACTTCAGATGTTCGAAGACAGCTACAGGGCCCTTATGTAGGGCTATCATCTCCCATAGATACATGTTTTACTTTGTATCGTATAATATAATGGAAAAAAGAGCCAGAAAAACTAACGATATCATCATGACATCATGTCATAATGACATGACATTGCGGGTAATATTGAACGATTCAAAGTTACCCAGGTAGTTCAGAAATTAAAAATCTTAACCGAAATTTGATGTTTACGAATGAATATTTCACGGGAAAACGCACTCAGAAATGGCCCATATAAACAGAATATTTGACAGATGAGTAGTTCTCTTTAATGTGGCAAACTTCAAATTGGTATGTTCCGTTTTAAACAGTATCTTGGACTAGCCTCCAACTTTTACGCAAGATAAAAATGAATTTATCATTTGTACAAGGTTTTATTGTTAGAGTGGAATTCAAAGTTACCCAAGATGACTGTAACGAACCAGAAATAAAGTTGAAATGTCTCTTATAGGAAAATGAGATGACGTGTGTGAACACAGATCATACGATAATTCATAGATAGAATAATTAGAGCATTCTGTGAAAACATAGAAGTACGATGTATTATTGAAAGTTTGAAGAATCATATCTCCGAAACTATAAGCTTGTGAGAGTTGAAAATGATTTCAGTGGATTTTTATGGTGAAACTGCATCTCATAAAAAATTGAATTTGAAATTTGTAATGTACAAAAAAATATTTTTTTTTTTCGTTTCTCCGTAACCATCAGGCTGATTTTACCCTATAACGAATATACCCGAGATATTTTTCTCCCAAATCTACTCTGAAATTTTCAACTGTCTAGCTCATTACGTTCGAGAGTTGTCGTGTTAACGGCTGGACCGGCCGGACAGAATCTTGATCAGTGAGTCGAACCAAATCGTGTAAGACCATTTTCATCCTAAATTCGAAAATTACAGACATTTGGGAAAATTTATAAGCACACTGTTCCGAGGAACAAAAGCGCCAAAAAGTGGGAAAGCCCTGTGTACTGTGGCTTTGGCGCTCTTGTTAAGACGCTCTTGTTAAGACAAATCATATATCGGAAAGTATTGGTTTCTCAGAGTTGGGAATGATATCAATGGATTCTTAGATAAGAAGAGATTCTTTATTGTTGTTTTATAAAATTATGTATTTACACACGTCTATAGAAAAAAAACATTTACACAATAAATCTCAAAATTCCTGAGCAGCATCACATCCAGATAAATCCAATCTAAAATATTCATCACAATCATAAATTACCTGATCGGTTAAAAACGCTTTCAGAATTCTTCCGAATTTCCTGATATCATATGTTTTTAATGAGGATGGTATTACATTGTAAAATTAAAATGACAAGAAATCAGGACCACTCTGCGACTTACTCAACCTGCAATAAGGTAGCCTAACGTCATTTCTTTTTCTGGTATTATGCAAGTGAATATCGGTATTTTTAATTGTATTCTCAATATGCTTGTGAGCATATAAGAGATGCTCCATAATAAATATTCCGGGAACCGTTAAAATGTTCAATTTTCGGAAGGTGCTTCTACAGCAATCACGGTATATCAAACCGGCACATATACGAATGGCTTTTCTTTGCAGCCCAAACACTCTACTAACTTCTCCCGATTTTCCCCACACTATCATTCCATATCTAAGATGTGATTCGAACAGTGAATGATAGGCGATCTTCAGTACATTACCATCAACTATTTTTGACAGCTGACGCAGAACAAATAAACTTTTACTAAGTTTCTTAGCCAAATGGTCGACATGAGCACCCCAGCCAAGACGGGAATCGACATACATGCCAAGGAACTTAACTACAGAGCAATCAACTAAAGTAAACCTTTCCAGTCTTATGTATGTTAATACATAATCCATTAGCCGTGAACCATGCTGAAGCCTTAGACAACGCATCCCGACACAATGCCTCCGCGCAAGCCATGTCACGGGAAGATACTGTCACACTTGTATCGTCTGCATATAGTAATGTCAGGAAGTCAGGCAAGACATCTGGAAAGTCATTTATATAAATGAGAAAAAGGAGTGGTCCCAAGACAGATCCTTGTGGAACTCCAATAGTAATCGGAATCTCTTCGGACTAAGTATCCTTATAATAAACAACCTGAGTTCTTCCAGTTAAAAATGATGTAATCAGATTGATACTTTCACTATCGAAACCATACATAGCGAGCTTGCGCAGGAGAGCTGCATGAGGAACGCAATCGAAGGCCCGCGTCAGATCAATAAAAAGAGAAATTGAAAACATACCCTGCTCAAACATTTTTAATGTGTAGTTTACAAATTCGGTTATGGCATCCACCGTTGCCCGCCCCCTTCTAAAACCAAACTGTCTGGTTGTAAATAAACCATTGAACTCAAAATAATAAGTGATCTGGCACTCATCAATTTTTCTAAAACTTTTGAGATTACAGGCACAAGGGATATGGTTCTATAATTCTCACAATCGTTTACTGCACCCTTTTTATACAGTGGTATTTATAACTTTTGAGATCTTGAGTGTTTCGGGATAAATCCCGGATATTAACCACTTATTAATTAGTTTCGTAAGCGGTATCAACAAGTTATTAAATTTTTTTTCAAAATTACAGTGGATAAGCCATAAAAATCAGAAGATCTACTATTCCTCAGTTCATTAATTGTATCTCTGACTTCATTGAAAGTTACTTCCCTGAAAGAAAAACTTGTTCGTTTGAGCGAAGTCAAATCAATCGAATTAATTGCCGTCGAATCAATCGATTCAGTGGTCACATATGGGGCATGTTGAAAGAAGGTATTGAAATCATCTGCCGTTATGTTGTTGGATGTGAAATTATAAAGGTGGGTACAGACATGCAACAGAACTTCGTACCGTAACACCGTCGCGCAACAATCGTGGTTACGCGTTGGAGATACGATGTTAAGAGATTTTCAGCGTAACAGCACATCGTTGCGTAACATAGGAGCAGAACATTCTATCGTTCCATAAAATTTTGTTCAGTTTTGTGAAGTTCGTCAAAAATTTGGAGGTTGTTGCAGCAGCCTATATATTTATGCATTATTGACCAAAGAAACGATTACGCTCGAACGCAATGAGTTAGAGAATTGAAATTTTCAGATAGGTTTGGAGTCCAAATGGGCCGGATAAGTTCGTTAAAGGGCAGAATCCACCGAGTGGTTTCAAATTTATAGCCATCTGAAATTTTGTTTTCTGTCGGAGACATATTCTTGGAATTAAATATTTTTTTCCTGGAGCGAAGCAGCTTTGGGCGAGTTTAGTTCCTGGA
The DNA here is from genome assembly GCA_937662695.2 of Halyzia sedecimguttata. Taxonomy (NCBI): domain Eukaryota; kingdom Metazoa; phylum Arthropoda; class Insecta; order Coleoptera; family Coccinellidae; genus Halyzia; species Halyzia sedecimguttata. Next base: position 97,170,945 of record OW569412.2, on the reverse strand, counting down.
TGGGCAACCAATTTGGCTATGCGCGTGAAAGCTCCTGGCCACATTGCTTTTCCAACTTCTTCATTTCATGCAATCTCTCCATTTTGATAATTTTTAATGAACTCTATGGTAGATTCTTCCGTCCACTACATAATTAAACACTTTGTCGATCGAATAAAAATGCAACCGAAAAGAAATCGCAATCATGTTACGCAGATCAGTACAAACATGAAAACTAGTGGAGCAACATCACTCCGTATCGTTCCTTTGATGTGACGCGGAAATACCGACAACCGATGGAACGCTTCGATGTTACGCTGTGGCGATGATACGTTGTTACGCGTTGCCGTCCACACTAGTTGCGCGACGGTGTTACGTTACGTGGTTTTGTTGCATGTCTGTACCCACCTTTAGAGGAACTGCGCTTCGAATTTATTTTGTTCCACATAGTCTTTATTCGATTTGAGGAACTCAAAATGGCCGCATTGTTCGCGTTTTTTTTAGCATTTTCGATCGAGGTTCTGTACCTTATTCTGTAACGATTGCGTAGTACTTTCAGATCTTGTGTTTCATACTTCTCATACATATCATCTATCAAATGTACCTGATCGCGCATAGTTCTCAGATCGTCACTAAACCACGAATTCACGATTGATTTCTTTTTCTCTGTTAGGCTCCTTAGGGGAAAAGCACATTTGAATGCCCGAACAACAATATCCTGAAATATCTGAAAGGTCACACTAACGTCCGAGTTATCTTTCTTATGATATAGCTGCATTCAAATAACTCATCTGAGATATTTATTCCTCAAATCTACTCTGAAAATAATATGATATCAATTGAAACTTAGCTAATATTCCAGTTTTGTTCTCACAGGAGATATTCTGAACACAATTCGACTTACCAAAGTATATATTTCCATCACCATTTGGATTGATAAAGGCAAAGTGAAGTCAACCATGCAAGACACTTTATTAGGTATACCACAAGGAAGTATTGCAGGACCCCTATTCTTCATAATTTATCTAAATGATTATGTACTAAATAGAGATACCGAAAATGGGAAGGTAACTACTGTGAACTATGTAGATGATGTCAATATACTTATAGTTGAAAGGTTCAGTATGGAGCTGAAACAAATATGTGAAAGAATTTTGGAGGAAAGCAATACATGGTTTGAGAGCAATAATCTTATTATCAACAAGGAAAAAACACAATTAATACTTAGAAATATGGATCATGCGGAGTAATATCAATAAGTAGAAAAGTTTAACGGGTAATTCCGCAAACGAAGCAGATTAAAAATAATTCTGCTGGTACCTGCCGACACGTGTTTCTGCTAGTTGGCTTCTTCAGGACAGGGCAACCAAGAAACCAAGAAAGATTTATTTATTTCCATCTTTCTTGGTTTCTTGGTTGCCCTGTCCTGAAGAAGCCAACTAGCAGAAACACGTGTCGGCAGGTACCAGCAGAATTATTTTTAATCTGCTTCGTTTGCGGAATTACCCGTTAAACTTTTCCACTTACAATTAATACTCTTCACACCAACTAATTCAAGAACCGAAGATCTCAATGACATGATATATCTGAATCAAGAAGAATTCAACCTTTCCGACTATACCAAATTCTTGGGTATTGTTATAGATAAACACTTAAGCTGGAAAGAACACATAAGCAGTCTATGCGATAAGGTAACAAGTTCCATATATGGTTTCAGAATTATATCATGCTACATCGGGAACACGCATCTTAAGACGGTATACCATGCAACAATTGAGGCAAAACTGAGGTTTGGAATCATCTTTTATGGAGCAGGAAATATAAACACACTGTTTATTGCACAGAAGAGAGCAATTAGAATTCTCAATAAAATGAAATATGACCAATCCTGCAGAAATATTTTCAAAAAGATAGGAGTGTTGACGATATATGCAATTTATATACAGGAATGTGTTCTCTTCCTACGAAACAATCCAATGCTATTTGAAAAATATGAGAACAAGAAGAACTTCTATGGAACACGAAATCAAGACTATTTGTACCCCAAACTCAATCTAACAACATCCCAGAAACAAACAGAATATAGATGCCTAAAATTATATAATTCTATACCAAATCATATTAAGAACATAGAAGAAAACACTGTCTTCAAAAAAAAATTATTTAAATATCTTTTAAACTTAGAGCCATACACGCTAGAGGAATTTTTTAATCCTCACTAATTTGAATTTTCATACATGTATGTATGTTATTTTTTGACACAATATCATTTCATTCCTCACAACTTTGTTTAGTTTAATGGAAATGATCTGAAATAAAGCACTGTTATTATTATTATTATTATTATACAGGGGCATTATATTATTACCCACAAATTATAATATCCTATAATCCTCATAATTCTACGATAGCTGAGGTTATTTCATAGGTCATTTTGTTTTCAATTATACTTTGTTTTCTAGAAGTGGATGTATTTCATGTCATGAGTAAAGAATTTTGGATAGAACCAGAAATAAATATTACTCTTATCGGTAGACAAGATGAGGGGCACACCTGTATATATAGTATATCAGTTAAGTTAGAATAATAATAATAATAATAGAGTGGGTGATTTTGTTGTTGTTTGGTTTCTCAGCCTGATTTCATTGACAGTTCACGCGTGATCAATACAACAAGTCAAAGTCTAAAATGTTCAGTCTATATGGTAATCGCATCATGAAAAGACTTAGGTCCGAAAAAATAATTGAATTTTATCATAAAAAATCGGGCTCAATGAAAATTTTGTTTAGACATCGTGAATAAGCAAAACTGCCACATTTGTTCCAATGAGTAGCCACAGGCAGTGTAATAAATGACAATGCTTCCAGAAAAAATTCACCGTTTGGTGTGGTTTATGGGTCGGTGACGACCGGAATAATGTTATAGTCAATAGTGCACGCTATCGGTCGATGATTTCATACAGTTTTTTCCCGAAACGGAAGATCTTGCTTGGGGTGACATGTGGTTTCAACAGAACGATGCTACATCCCACACAAAAACCTATATGAAGATGAATTGGGTTAGCCATTGATTCCAATATTTGGTCCGGTGAATGGGCCGCCTAGATCATGTGATTTAACGCCATTAGATTATTTTTGTGTAGAAACGTTGAGTCTTTCATCTATACGGACAAGCCAACAACGACAGCAGTTTTCAAATACAGCATTAGACGTGTTACTAGTAAATTACCGGTAGGGTCAACCAATACTATGGTAATCATTAAAGGATACTGTGGGAGGTATATTCATCATTGAATGGTTTTTTTCTGGGTTTTCTCTCCCAAACTCTGAAAAATATCTATAAAATAAAATATTAATTATTTTCTGATATGCTTCTGCGTAAGAAACATATGATATTTGTCAGAAGCAATCAATTGAACAATGTTGCCTAACAAATAACAACGAAACGACATCAACGAAGAAACAACTATATCGTAACGTTTCGGAGTCTATATCAGACTCCTTCTTCAGACGCTTAACGAAAAAATCTTCAGAACTATTTTGTTGATTGTTATTCTGAGACACGAGCATTGTCACAATTGTGACAATATAGCTGTTACGATATAGTTGATTCTTCGTTGATGTTGCTTCATTGTTATTTGTTAGGCAACATTGTTCAATTGATTGCTTCTGACAAATATCTTATGTTTCTTACGCAGAAGCAAATCACAAAATAATTAATTTTTTTTTTTATAGATATTTTTCAGACTTTGGGAGAGAAATCCCAAAAAGAAACCATTCAACCAATACTATGGTATTTCCAAAAGCTCGATTATTTTGATTCAACTGAAAAAAGTTAACAATTTAATGTGAATTGAATTAAATACCTACCTAATTAAAATATAATGATTTCTTTCTATACCTATTTATACTTGTTTCAGGTATGTACATATTCGACTGTTTTGAGTTTTCTTCAGCCAAATTGAGATCTGATGACAATGGTGAGTAGAGTATATTTATCTTTCAAATAATTTTCATGTACTATAAATACATTGAAGATATCATTCAAATCCAGAGTAAGAAAGTTATTTTAAAGGAAATTATATTCGACACGGAATGACATTCGAAAATATTGTGCTGATTTCTACCCTAACTGGGGAATATGATGAGTTTCAGTGTTTTCTTGCAATGTTGACACAGTTCCTAAATATGGTCCTTTTTCATTTTTAGATAAATACGCTGCATACGAAATAATAATCTTTGATCTTCTCAGAAATTGTGTGAGTTCGAAATTCTGGAATATTACTATTCCCATCAATTATTTCATTTCAAACCAATCATATATTGTTGTATGAAACTTTTTCGAATCATTTTTCAATTTTTATCTAAATAATCAAAATATGCACAGTTATAAATTTTGAAAAGTTTTTATATTATTATTACCAGAATTTTTTTCAACCCCCTACGATATATACATGGGGTTGAAACAAAGAACCCCTTCCATAAATTATTCCACAACTTTTCTGATATTCGTGCAATTTGAAAAGTGAATATATTGACAGAGAAAAAATTTTTGTCTCTTGTATTCACGTGGTAGCTTCAGTAGTTTCAGAGAAAATAAATCAAATTTAAAATCATTCTTTCCACGCTTGATACCTAAGCCCCAAGTTATCTGTGACTGGGAATCATTTTTGGAAGTGATTGTTTTTTTCAATCCCATGTAGATATCGTTGGGAGTTGAAAAAATAGTGCTAGTTGTACCAAGTATAGTGTATTGCAAATTTTAAAAGTCTATGTGTCCGACTATTTGAGTTCGGTAGCTAAAGATTTAAACTCAGAAACTGTGAGAATTCTGAAATAATTATTATTTTTGTAGGAATTATAATATTTTCACCCTTGTAAATAATTCAGTAAGAATTAGTTCCACTGGTGCAGAGGACCTTTAATGACTTTCGTACCGATAATTTCAGACGTATTTCTGGATTATATACCTGCAGGAAGAAAACCTAAAACATCCATCCCCATGATATTGAATATATTAACTCTGAAGGTGCCTCGAAGCAAAGCAAGCCGTCTAGAGTCACAAAATACTTTCATCTGAACAGGAAATCAGTAATACCATATTGGTGTTAGTTGTCTCATGAATTTTGGAGCAAATCCTATTCTGCTAGGTGTGAGATTCAACTCCAACTGTACACAGTAGCATACAGTGGAAGAAAGACTGGGAAAAGGAATCCACCACACAAGTTCTTAGGAGGAATGTCATTAAATGGTACATAGACGGTTCAAAAACCCCTACAGGAGCTGGCGCTGGAGTATATGGGCCAGGCACCAAATGCTCATTGTCGCTGGGTTCCTATCCGAACATCTTTCAGGCAGAAGTACTTGCAATAGAAAGATGCGTGGAAATGAACCTAGAAAGAAACTATCAAAGATGTGAAATAGCACATTAGACCTTAACCCTTTAGTGCCCAAATTACGAAAAATGTTGAATTATCAATTTTTTTTTCTATTTTTCGTTTATAGAAAGCTTTGCAATACCACTAAATTTTTTTCAGAATTTAATTTTCATATTTGAAAAAAAAACAAAAAATGGACTTCTGAGTACCGTCAGGAATAATATCATTTATAGTGTCATGAAACCCCTCAGTAACTCAAATATTTTATTAAATTTTATCATTGAATTTTTTCACAAAATCAAAAAAAAAGTAGCTACTAGAAAAATAAAAGTATTATAATTATATATCTAAATCAGTCCATTTCATGGTACTCAAGGAAACAATTTTTATTTTGATTGCAACACAAGAATACATTACATGTTGAACATTTGCTCTGAGGTCGAGATTGTATTGCACGCGAACTGCACATTTCACATCTTCCTCTGTTATTCGTGAATACAACCCAATGAGATCCACGATTTCCAAGCCTCACGTCATCAGGTACACTATAATTGTATTTCCGTCTCTTCACTATTTGTCCAGATTTCCTGTTCCTAATATTTTTGAAATTCATCGACATGAGCCCTAAAGAAACAGATCTTCTGAATTCCAATGTGGACATTTTTTCAAATTGCAGGTTGTATATTATGTAAGCATTCACGAATGCTATATCAAGAAATCCCCAGAATAGTCTATGCCACCATTTACGCGACCTGCGAATTACTCCGTATGTACTTCGTAACTGATCTGCCCGGTCGACTCCTCCCATATGTTTGTTGTAATCCTTAACGACACATGGGCATCTTATGTCCATCCTGGTTCCATCCTTCTGAGTCCTCTTCACAGTTACTTCTTCGGTACTATGAAAGTTGGATGCGAAATGCACTATTCTATGTCTTTCCATTTGAACACTCTGATATCCGTATTTGAGACATGAAAATCATTGTCTCCCCTTTTCATTTCTTTATCTGCTATCATTTGTGGGAATCCACGTCTAATACTCCTTATAGTTCCACATGCCAGAGTTTTGTTCAAATATAAGGTTTCCAGTAGACCAATAGATGTAAAATAATTATCAGCATACATTATTTTCCATTTGTTCCACTCTGGTTTAGTAAGTGAAAGAACAACCCTCTCCCCAAGGCCGAAATCTTTGAATTCTTGCTTCAACTCCTCATTTTTTCCTTGGTACACATCAAATGACGCAACATAGGCATTTTGATCAGCAAGACACCATTTCATACTTTCATCTACACTTACTCGCCTGGTTGTCTTATAGCATTCCTTGAAATTTCTGTTCAGTGTATCTGATAACGGCCTAATCTTGTATATTTTATCTTTATTATCCTTTGGCATCAAGTTGTTGTCATTGCAATGAAGGAATTTCAGTATTGTTTCATAGCGATTTCGCGTCATACATTTGGCGACAACAGGAACACCTAAATCTTCATTAGTATTCCAGTAATCCTTCCATCTGGGTAATCGATGATAAGCCATCAAAAAATTGATACCTATAAAAGCTGAAAGCTCTTCTCGCGTCAAATTCAATGCGTAATTTCGTTGCGTTGCATAAAGGTTAGTCTGAAATAAAATATCGTCTATAGATTCTCCAAGCAAACGAAGATATACATCTGTAGCTGAGTTACATTCTATAAATTCTGTCTCAACAGGGCCTTCTGGGAATTTATATTCAGGCATACGTTCTTCCGAAGTTTTTTTCTTCCATTTTCTGTTCTCCATTTTATCTGGCTTCGCATCATGAGTTTCTCCTTCTAATATTTCTTCACTGTCTGTTTTTGGACGGAGTTTTCTGGAATTTTTTTTTTATTATTCCTGAGCATTCACCAGTTTCGGAGGGTGGTAACTGCTGTGAATTAGTTAGTTCAATAACTGGATGAGACTGTTCTGGAACGTCAGAATAATTCATATGAGGATTTTGATCAACAAAGTCAGCAACATTTTCATCATTGTCTATTGTGATTTGTATTGAATCTATGAAATCATTGTTCAAATCTAGATCCACATTTTCAGAGTCACTCTCTTCTTCATCTGTAAAAATATTATTATCTAGTGGTAAGTCTTCGTTGAGTATCTGATTTGCAAAGTCCTCCATTTCTTTTGATGAAAGTGGTCTCTTATTCCACCATTCAATTTTTTTTCCCTCCATGTTTCCTGACGGTACTTCTGCGTCCTGATGAAAAATGGGAATTATCTAATCAAAAAGATGTTCGAATGTTTATTCTTCACGGATAAACTTACTTAGTATAGCCGCCAGCAACAATATTCACAAAAGAAAAATAGCAATATATCGGAAACCAAATGCAGAGACGACTATAAAACAATGATGCGAAAACGTCAGAGCACACTGGATCTAACAACGTACAAACGAGTACACTAAGTTTTCAGAGGGCGCGGCGGAAACTATCGATACTCTTATTGGATCATGAATGGTACTGGAATATACCGCCAGGGCGCTGGACCTTCGTTTGCATCCTGTGTAGTTTTACGACGCGTCAAAAGTGTTGGTACACAGGAGTACCGTCGGGCACTAAAGGGTTAAGGTCGCAGTGCAACGTAACCCCCTACAACAATAGGGGGACACAATAGACCTTAAGGTCGCAGTGCAACGTAACCCCCTACAAAATTATACAATACCTATAAAATACGTAATAATAGTGTTTTATTTAATCCAAAATTTTGAATGTAGAATTATTATCACCAAGACAACGATAAAAATCCTACATTATTCCAATTATTCTTCTCCATTTGGAGCCTTTACCTATTTCCTTTGATCAACCACATGAACACTTCAACTGATTCGAATACACAGGAAAACTTTTTCCTTTCACAATATCGCTCGTAACAGAAAAACAGTTTTTGAACGATGAAAGTTTTTCGTGATTGATGAATTGATTCCAAAACAAACCATTATTATTTCATGTGAAAAAATACGTATGTCGATAGCCGGCGAACAATCGAAAATTAATGAACCAAACTTGAAACTCCGAAACGGAGACTGGAAGAGAAAGGGCCGCGGCGCAATTCATCATTTCCTGACATGAAAAACCTGTATGTTCATTACCACGATACAATGGAATTTTTTTGCGCTGGATATGTGACCGTTTTTATCCCCTTTCCACTGACGTCTAAATTTGTCGATCCGCCCCTCTCTACGCAAACTACTTCCGTTTTATACCTGCTACATTTCCTGGAATATGTTTTTCTGGTCGTTCGTGGATTTTCCTCGCTATAAAAAAGGACGCATCAATATTGGGCGTTCTGCCCGTATGTGCTCCTTCGATAAAAAGCGGTGCAAAATTTTACACGAACGTATATTATTTTTTGAGCAAGACTAATTAATCAATTCCCTCTATTCTTTTTTATTAAATGTTTTAAAATTTAAGAGCAACTTTATTGGATAATAAGAAAAATGGAAAGAAGTCGGCAGCCCTATTTATTGACATCCAAAAAGCCTTCGACAGTGTTTGGCACAATGGACTTTTATTCAAATTATGCCACCTACAATGCCCAATATACCTATTGAAAATGATTTCCAAGTTTCTATCGGGAAGAACACTTCAAGTTAAAGTGAAGACAGAAACTTCAGCTCCATTTCTGCCACTACAAGGTCTTCCACAAGGGTCACTACTATCTCCGATATTATATAATTTATACTGTCATGATATATACAACCACAACCAAGAATCGGAACACCATATTAACAAACGAGCATATATGCTGCAATTTGCTGACGATACAACACTCATTGCACATGGTACCACGATTAACAACTATATGGAAAAACTACAAAAATTAACAGACGTCATTGTAGCCTGGATGAGACGCTGGAGAATTCAAGCAAACCCTTGGAAATCAAGACTTTTGATCTTTCATAACTAACTCAAACCTAACTCCAAAACGATTTTGTTTGGAAACTGCACAATTACACCAACAAATATGTGTAAATATCTTGGCACCAAAGTGGATCATAAGCTCACTTTCAAAGCCCACATAATAACACAAAAGAAAGCGGCTATTACCCGAGCTGGACATTTTAGATCGCTCACATATAAGAATCTAGGAATCAGTACCAAAACAGCCAGCACAGTATACAAGATGATATGCAGGCCTTTGTTGGAGTATGGACACACAGTATTCTTGAACACCCCGAAGACAACACTGAAAAACATAGAAGTTGCAGAAAGAACCAACCAGAAAAACATAAATATTATGGACCCTCTGATTCACAGCTATCAAGGAACAACACCACCGAAAGCAAAATTACCACCACTCCCAATCTTCGAATACTTAAAAACTTTGTAACACCTTGAGAAAATAATGGATATTTATGTTAATGAAATTTTTTAATTGGCAGGAAGACTTTGATTATAATTATGATCAATAAAGTTTATTTATCTCTCTTTTCTTATTGGATTGAGTGTGAAAGTATTGACAACTCGGGCTCCTATTCGATAAATTAATCGGGAATATTTATTATATCTTCCAGGCACGGGTCTAAGGGGGGAATGGGGGGGTTGATCCCCCCTATGAGAACGGAGCAAATTCTCAACACAGTTGAAAAAAGTTTGGAAGCAGGTGGAAAAATTTCAATGGAGTTGGAATATTTCTGAAAAGAATGTTATAAAATGTGAAGGAATTTGACCGCCTGACCGGATAAATGCAAAGCAGGCAGATAATAGGGACGGTATAACACCTTGTACCCTTGTACACATTCCTGTTGCCGTAAATTCAATATTCAATAGTTTTCGGCACAATGTGTGTAGCCGGAAAAACATAATATTTATTTTCTTCTGCGTTATCCCAAAGCGGATAGCGCGGTAGATGTTTCAGTAGTCATAAAACAAACCATCTGGTACAAATTTGAGCTGTTTCCTACTGTCGAGCGGCATTTTAAAGAGCTTTTATTTCTATTGAATTTAGCAATAACTTTCAATAATCGACGTTTTCTTTCAATAATAGAAATAGATAAATTTTAATTTCAGAAAACTCGTTTTGATGTTCTGGGTTTCTTTCAAATGGGCAGTTGTACGGACGGAATAACCATTACGCATTACCAGGGACGGGCCTAAGGGGGAGGGGCGATCTCCCCAAAGTTGATAAGAGTTGAAAAAATTTTAATTTAAAGCAGTTGAAAAAATTTTAATTTAAAGGCACTTGAAAAAATTTACAATCAGCAATTGGAATCAATGGAATGCGCGCAAAAGCTCCTGACTTCACGTCAGTGCCTTTCACATCTTGAAGGCAAATAAGTTTAGTATTATTTTAATAATATTTAGAAATATTCGAGGGATTATTATAATGAATTTCGCCAATCACATGAGTTTATTTTTTTTTAATTTGATTTTTGCAACAAACATGAAAGTAGAACATGACGAGAATGAGAATGACAAGATGTTTCAAACGATGTATCACAAGCCCGTTCTTCGTATTTGCAAAATGGGGGGGTGTACATATCTCTCGAAGGGGGTTGAAGGTAGGGTTCGCATTTTTACGAAGGAGAATATCAATTTAAAATTTGAATTATTCGTGTTTCGGGATTTTCCATAAATATGTACAGTAACCATGATAACGAATGTATTCCACACTGTATATTGAATATGGATTTAATTGAATCAAATTGAGGGTAATAAAATTACTAAAACATCTTGACATGGAATTTATAAAAATAAAATTTGATATGTATTTTCAGAGTAATTGAGCAAATAATATCAAAATTTCAGATGGGTATAACTCCTAAACTGTTTGGCGGATTATGCCCATTAATAAACCTAACTGTCGCATTCGGATGCGCAACCTATTCTGAAAATTTTCGTTAACTCTTCCGGTTCGAGTTATCGTGGTAACGGTCGCCCATCCAGATATTGAACTCGCCCACCGCTGCTCACTCTCTAATATTATCCAAAATCTTCAACATTATAGATCCGATCGTGTTGATCAAATTCAGAACTTGGCTGTAAAATTAGAGCTTGAAGGCACTCGCAAGATTTCAGCGAAATGGGACGCATAGTTTCTGAGATAAAGAATTTTTTTATACATTTTGTAGTGATTTGATCCCCAACAAATTTCGCAAAAATTTTCGCGTCGGCATTCTAGAACTAATTACCAAGTTTAAATCAAATCGGGTAGGCATTTTTTGAGTTATTGAGGAAATTACACCAATTATTTCAGATCGGAATAACACTCTAAAACCATTCGGCTGATTACGCCTAATCATAGACAAGATATACTATAGATGGGCCACTCTAACCTTATTTCTGTTCCTTGCAACACTAGCGGTGCGGCACTGGGATTATTTGAAGCTCGAATGAGCGGGAAATTCAAATATATCTCCCATATATCCTATATTCTATTATATTGATTTCCAGAACACTGCCAAACACCAAGTTGACGATAATTCTTCAAAAACCTGGCATTTGACAATGTTTTTGGAACAATGGTTTTCGCTGTAATCGAAAGAAAACAAATGAAATCCCATAACTCTCTTTAATAAAATTATATCAGATTCATGATTTAAGTTCAACATTTCATGTGAACTAATGTATATGTATATTAGAAAAAGAAAGATTATCGAAATTAAAAAATACATTTGGCATGAAAATAAAATTTAGTGTGCATGACATGTTTAAAAAAATAATTATACAGCATATGAGGTAAAAACTTTCTTCAATAAAATTATCCTTATATACCTTCAAATTTGAAGGAGCAGTTAAATGAATGGCTGCCTTAATTCCAATATTCATTTACAAGGACAAAATCAAATGTGAAATATCGTACAAAAAATGGTTATCATTATGCGAGTACAACACTATGTGGAAGTATATTCTACTCCAATATACATTTAGAAGGACAGAAACAAATGAGAAATATAATACAAAAAATGGATATCATTATGCACAACATAATGTGAAAAACATTTTGTACGTGAAAATCACCCAGTGGTTTCTCTATATAGCCTATTTATAGCAGCTACATTTGCAAAACCTTGATCACAAAGAAGTGCCACGACATGAGGCCCACGATCTAACAATATCTTCAAGTAATTTGGAAAGATCATCACGTTTCATTCCACCATGATTGAAGAAATAAGCTAAAGTTGTTTGTTTCTATTTATGAAAAACTCCCCTAGCCATGAAGACCATAACCTTGTCTGCAATATTAGGAGAACACTTAATCACTTTACTTGTATTCTTATTCCAGTTTTTTACCGAACATCAAACAGTGATATTCGAAAAAGTTTATTTCACAACACTGAACACTCAGATTTCACCAAAACTATGTAAAATGTAAAAATAAAAACAAGCACGCCGGTAGCGGACAGCGGGACAGCTGATCACAGATCAGCTGATAAAGCATCACGTGATCCACAAATCGAGCGAAGGCAGAGACATCCTCAAATTTGTGTGGGATTATTCGAACTAAAAGAACTATTCTAAGGGACCAGACTTTAGTGAGAGAGTTTCCACCCCATGCGCCTAATAACGAACTCGAGTCTCGCATTCGAATGCATAACCTACCCTGAAAATTACAGTCTCTATCTCTTTTCATTCGAAAGTTATCGTGGCAACGGCCAACCGGACGCAATCGAATTTGATCTCGAATTCAGTGGGTAGAACCCAATCCTGTGAGACCATTTTCGGCCAAAATTTCGAAAATCACAGACATTTGGGCAAAATCATAGCACGCTGTTCCCCATGCGCGCAAAAAGACGGCTTGAAGGTTCATGCCGTATTTCGTGTGGATGAGGGAGGCATGAATAGAAAATGAAACATGCGTGCAAATGCCTCTGACTTTACTTCAGTACTTATCTCAAATTTTGAGGTATTAATTTAAAAAACTTTTTGAGGTCACCCTGTAACAAATGAATGACGTCATAAGTAATTGACCTATCTGAGCGTTTTGCTTGAAAACCTTCAATAACGCATTATTGAATCTTGTTCCTTAGGTTAGCCACACACATTTTCCTTTTCATATCAAGTCAATTCGATCAATAAACGGTAATTTTATCTGGAAACGAGAAGTGCGAAATAAAAGAACACTTTGTCATCCTTTTCTTCACGAACCTTAATTCAAAACAGATGAAAAATTACAATGTAGGATATTAAATCAGAACGCTGATTTTGAAATTGGCCTCACGGTCATGAATCCTAGAAGAACCGGAAAATATGCATGAAAATGGAATTAAGGTTAATATTTACAATATTCAGCTGGTAATGAGTAGACTTTAGGTTTGTTCCATCAACCAGTTTGGAGCAGCTCGGAGCATGTCACTCATGCGCATTGAGAACTTGTAGCTCGAAGTCGCGTTCCTACAAGATTTTGGAGTACACAACTTCGTGTTCCAACAACCGCGAGAGCTCGCTGGAGCTTATCTCGGGTTTGCTCCAAGCTTCTCCTTCTGATGGGTTAGAGCCATAGAGAAATAGAAGGAAGAGAGAGTTCGATTGCCTACTAAACAGGGGCGGCAAGGAATCCAGATGGGGGTGGTATAATTTGTATTTATTTGTATACCGTGGTGGTATTGAGAAGGGCGCATGCGGGCATTTACCCGCGCTCTTTAAATTTATTAGTAGTGTGATACTGATTCAACTGATTTTATTTACATAAATCACTTCGTTCAGTACTGATTCAACTGATTCAACTGTTTAGTTACATAAATCACAAAGTGATTTATGTAACTTCAGTTGAATCAGTACTGAACGAAGTGATTTATGTAAATAAAATCAGTTGAACCAGTACGATAGAAAATTGTTATTGAGCCTCTGAAAAAAAGGAAGGAGAAGAGGAAAAAAAAGTACTTTGATCAATTTGTTTATATTTGAACAATTGTTCGATAACATAATAAATAAAATATAAATCTTATATAATTTTTCATTGAGGTATAAAATAGTCAATGACTGAAATAATGTTGATGCATAACAGTATTAGAATTAAACAATCAATTCAATAAAATATATTGTGTGAATTAATTCACTTGGTAATGCTCCGAAGGAGAGGGATGTTTCCATCATATCTGCAACAGTTTGACTTAAAGTTTTGGCAGCAATAGATACTTTCATTTCATATCCAGGATATTGTTTCAAATTGATATATTCTTTACGTATTTTGGGTGCCAAATAAAATTTTCTTGTTTAATCTAAATCTTGTTCAACGTAACATGATTTTGCAATTTCATGGTCATTAAACTGAATATTATATTTGAGGAAAGTATTTCTTGTTGATTTTAGCAGATGAGGGGGATCGAATAAGCGAAAAAATTATCAAAGTAAAGTAATAATCAGTTCCAGCTGTTTGAGTATTACAAAGTTGTCTGATTGCTGCTCGATTAGTTGTCCCCTGATCGTAAACAGTCCCAATTACCTCCAACCTAATGCTTTGGACAATTTCAACTATTTCGAACAATAAATGCTTCAGATCTGCTGTCTGTACCTCTGGTAAAATAAAAACCTAGAGGTTGTTTCCATTTCATGAACAGTCCCTGGATCATAAAAACAAGAGGTTGGTTGGCCAATTCGTTCCTACGTCCCAGGGAACCCAAATCAACCATTCCCACAATTTTATCAGTTACTCGATCCAGCACAGCTTGCTTTAAGAAAGTTATTCCATCAAAAACAACTGTACAGCATCTGTTCAAAGCACCAAGTTTGATGTAAGTTTAACAAGGTTTAGTTTGATGTAAGTTTAACAAGGTTTATTAATATATTTTTATTCAAACCTACATCAATAGGACTGCCTTGCAAAACTTTTTGTATAGTGTTAGATTGTTATATAGTTAGATTTTGACAGAAACAATGATTTTCTAAGTTTACCTCTAATTTTCTGTTGGGATCTACCCACATTATACAACTTACTTTTCCTAGGTGTAAGATTCTTCATCCTACTTTCACCTATATGCCCTAGAATGCTAGTCCTTCCTGTGACCTGAAAGTACCTCGTATGAAGGACCAGCAAGACTTTTGCGGTTTCAGAAGTAGCAGAACATTCCAGTTTCAGATTCATCTTTTACGTTTACTGGCAGAGCAAATTTTGTCAGCCTACCTATTGTTGTAGAAGTAAAAGCAGATTCCTCGAAGTGATCTTCACATAAGTATTGCCTCGCGTTGGTTTCTGATAAATTCATGATGGCAAACAACTGCTGTCTTCTTGGTGGGCATTTCTCAGGAAATTTAGTTTGATATTTCCTATTATTATTATTATTATATCAATCTTCACTAGTTTTGGCATTGATCTGAAAGAAACATTTAATCAACAAGCATATAAAATTGTTCTTCAGTGAAGTTATACTAATAACAGTATTAAACATACACTAGGGGGTCTATAAACAATTATAATATCACATAAGGTGTTAAATTTTGCTGCATATATTATTATATAACTATGCTTGATCTCATATTTTGTATTCAATTATTAAATTTGTAGCATAATTTTCGAAATATATTTTCATCATTGAACACTTCACAAGAATACGTGAAATTACTTACCACTCCAAAATGTAAAAACGGTGAATTCAGTTCTCTATCATTATATCAATCTTCACTAGTTTTAGCATATTATATCTGAAAAAAATGATTTAATCAACAACAATACAAAATTGATCTTCCTTCTACAGGGAAGTTATAGTATACTATATGTCAGTATAAAATTTAGAAAGGGAGTCTTTATCCATATCCAATGTATAATATAAACAAAAACGAGAACGTTTATGAACAAACTTACCCAGAGTCTCAGAGATATCTTCTGTTCGAAAGCATAACCTGCATAACAAGAACCAAACACAAACGCCATTTTAAATAATACATTTCAAGTTTCCGTTCTATTGATTAACGGAGAAAGAGAGGAGATATTCTCCTCTCCGTTGGAAACCAGCTGGATTCTTCGCATTCCACAAACTTGCCGCCTGGAATGCGGGCTATCTGGCGGTCTCTCTATTCTATTGTCTCTGGTTAGAGCACGATAGCGAGCACCTAACCCGCGCATGCGTACTTGCAATTCATCTATAACCTGCTTAAACTGTTTTAACTGTTCGTGTCGAGTTCCAAAATGGTTGTCACAGCGGGATGGGTACAGTTCCCCGCGTCCTGGTTTGGAACTCAAATTATACTATAAGTTTTAAAAAATAGTTATTAAGGAAGACGCAAGACTCTCAAATTATATTAGTGTAATGTTTTTGGGCTCTAGTTTTGAAGGATTACCTGGATAAATTAGAGTCAGAGTTGTGACTGTTAAGTGCACGTGCCAATCCTTGGTGATCGGTTCATCCGAGACTCCCGCAGGTCCCAGGGACACCAAGGATTACTTGAGACCTCACACATGCAAATATTGGATACTGGATTTTGGGCACATAGCATAACTGCTGAGCCTAAGCCTCCACAACGGTAATGTGTCGGGGGTCTGCCGATGCTCGTTGTGGAGAATGAGAATTGAATGAATGAACTGTTCGTGTCACAACAAAAACAAACAAACTAACCTAACTTCGCTACTTTTGAATTTTGATTTATCCGCAGATATTAGTTTTGTCTGTTCAGTGTGTCGATTCAGATGTATTTGAAATGGATTCACAAGCATGGATTAATGCAATCCTGAGCAATTCCGATGTGGAAACATTTACCAAGAATAATACTATTTTCAGAAATTGCACACTCAAATTTGACAAACAACGAGAGTCAGCATGAAAATGCACCTTGTGGTAGGTAGGTAAAACTACAGTGACTATATTCTCATGAGAATATAGTCACTTGTGAGTATTTTTTAGCTTCCCGCCTTTCGGCTTTAGCTATATAGTCACTGTAGGTAAAACAATTTCAAAATTCAAATTTCTTAACTGAATAGTGAGGTTAGGTTACCAATACTACACAAACGGCGACGCCCACTCGTTCTCTACTCGTTCCAACAAAACTTCGCGAGGTATAACCTTGGAGCTAACCCGGGGCGACTCTCTGCAACTCTAGGGCATCTCCAGAGGTTGCTCCACAAATGTTGATGGAACAAACATAGATGCATAGAATACATGGTGAAGACACTCTTTGACATATTTTCGGCCGATTTGCGGTCCAAATACTGTCAAAATACAAGGATTTTGTTTTACTTCAATTTTCGCCGATAGATGCCGGCAGTAGAAATTTCATGGACAAAATTACCGACATGTCAAATTAAATTTGAATCTTTGCTTATTCTAGTTTCTTGTGGAAAGTCGTATACCGTTTGATGAAATTTAGTATTTTGTTCAACGTCCTTGTTTTCCGCGCCGAAAGTAAGCTAAATGTTTGCTGTGTGAACTCTGAACGAGTATCCAGAACCATTTTAATCAAATACTATTTTCATTTCGAAAATACTTCGTTTTTATGCGAATATATTTTTTTAACAATAATTGTTTATTCTTACCGGATCAGGGGCAGATTTCTAGTATCAAGATTAATTATAATATTAATAATATTGAAAGATCGCTGATACCGTTAATTGTTAATAAATCAACATAGGAGAACGCTAAGACTTGTTGATTTACTATAATCTTGCCGGTTGATGAACATAAACTGTTTTAACAGTTGAAATTAAGATATAACTCTATTGATTAATAATTATATTCATTATACAATTCAGTTATATATTGAGAAGGAATGAAATGCCATGTTATGAAAACTAACAATATTATTTGTGAACGATGAAAGGACTAGCAGAGAACAAAGTTCAGAGAAACCACACAGTGTGATTTCATCAGAGTAGAGTAGCTTTCCTAAGGCGTCATTCTTTTTGGCGCTCTTATAATATAATATTATTTGTTTCAAGGATATTGTTACACGACAAGAATGGCAACTGGCTTGTGCTAGAGGTAGGGTATTGAAAATTAGAACATTTGTTTGTTCAAAATAATTTTCTAGCGAATATATATTGAATAAAAGATTGAAACGTAGTACACTACCCTCTATTTGGTTAGTTTATCAATTTAATGAATCATTTTTCGATATTTCATCAGTATACTTAGTTCTGAATAATAGCTATCGAATCAAATAATACCTATATTCAGCAATCTAATTGCTGAGAACATGAAAAGTTGTCAAGGGGTATTGGGTGACTGAAAAAATGCTGTATACATGAGAATGTATTGATGAAGTTTCAAATTATACATCTAATATAATAAGTAAAATGCTCAATTTGAAAGAGCCTTACATGATAAAGGTAATTAATACATTTGAATAATAATATGATATCGAAAGATATTGGATGTAGAGGTATTACAGAAAATTCTGTATTATTCAATGTATTTCAAAATACATAAATTAAATGCTTGTACTCTGATGACGTTGGATGTGATCTTTTGTAATGGAAAAATAATGATTTCACAGATTTCTTCATTTACAGTTTCATTCAAAATGTTCCAAAGAAACTCCTTTATACTGATAAATCCCTTATTTGACCTCATTTTGTCTTGGCAAGATGAAATTTCTGTTCCAAACCAATGGGGTTTACATATAATGTCCGAACAGATATCTGATTAATCAAAAAATGGATTGATTTTTCAATAAACTGCTTCATTATATTATTTTATCCCATTTTGACGTTTAAAGACGACAATATTCAACCCATGGTAACAAGGGTAAGTTGACGTTTATCCACTGAGTGAATTAAAATTTTTTTAATTCACTAGTGGAATAAAATGTTCACCACACACTTTCTGGAAATTATTCTTTCCACACACAATGCACCTAAAACTCATTTTAAAGTATGTTTATTAAAATTTATCAAAAATTCTACATTAACAGTCATTTCTATCATTAAAGTAAAAATTACAATTATTGAGATTTTGAAAATGGAACTTGAAACCTGCAACACAGGAAACACGGTCAGTCGTTATAGCACATGTGTTTGAGGACTTCTCAGGCCCTGCTGGAATATCCATTTCTGCATCAGGAACTCCGGTTTTTGTGACCCCACCAAGTATTTGTTCAGAAATATTTATTGTGTTTTGTAGTGAATCTGTCAAAACTGTCAAATCTGCCCCAGAATTTGCGAGTAGGGTTGCAGAAGAACGCCTGAAACTGTGCCCTGTATATTGTTCAGCATCAGAAAGGCCCAAATACTTTGCAATAGTGTCGGGCATTTTCGAAAATGTATTCACACCTACAGGCTGGACGGTACATTTTTCATTTTTATAATTTACAAATAGTCGCTTGTGATCAACTTTGCTTGGCCTCAAGTTCCTATACTTGCGGAATATATCGAGTGCAGCAACCTTATTAGTACCATTGACCACAGTGAACACTCTTTTCTTATAAGTTTTCGTATCTGGAATCTGAATAACCAATACGCTGCCCCGATCTTCCACGTCATCTACGGTCATAGTCACCAGCTCGCCGATTCTACACCCTCCAGCAACACCCATAATAAAAACTACCTTTATCAATAAATATTGCTCATCAGGAGCGGCATCTAAATAGTATTCAAACTCCTCTCTTATGAATACCTTCGACTTCTTTACTACGTATCCCCTGGAATGTTGCTTCAAAAAAGCGGTGACTTGGTGAAATCTGCCGATGTCTATTTTTTCTTTCAGAACCGACATTTTCTTAAGTTGCGAATAGTAGGACCATAAAGACGACGACTTAACTTTCTTGGATTGTTCGGAAATATACGCCAAAATTATTTTTTCGTTGACACCTTTGGCTTTTTTATTATTTCTCCAGGCACAAAATGCCGTATATTGCTTATCGTACAATATTTTTGATTTTAATGGAATTACTGCTTCTGCTGCCTCATTTGCTTCTTGTATAATGCACTCAGGAACTACAACCTCGTCGTCACCTCTCAACATTTTTTCGAAATAAAAATTCTTTGACGGTTCTATAATTTTCATTGACACTTGCAAACAATTAATTACATAGTGCCCTAGCAACCATCGATCGAAGGGAAATCTCGTTATGAATTTGAATTATACCTAATATTTCCATAAAAAGTATTCATTATTTGAAATTTCATCAAAATGGGATAAAATTTTGTATACGACACGTGGGTTAAAAATGTTTATTCACTCGAAGAAATTAACCCACTCGCCCTACGGGCTCGTGGGTTAAACTTTCTTCTCATGAATAAACATTCATTTAACTCACTTGTTGTATAAATAACTATTAATTTGGATTTACGAACTAGCAACGGTCACAACGGTGAAAAGTGAACTTTGTCGCTTGTCAGTTTTCATTTGTTCGCTTGTCAGAATCTTCGAAATCGACCCTAGCGGCACCATCGTTAATAAAGTGAAGAAGTACATAAAGTACGGGATTTGACAGTTCTTGGACCGTTTTTCGGCCGAAAATTTTAGCAGGAATTAGTAGGGAGTGTCCACACCTTGTTATTCTATGCATCTTGGAACAAACCTTTCACGTAGTCTGTTCCCATATTTTGGTTTTCACTGCATTCTGTGGTTGATACTAAGGAGGCTTTGTTCTCACGATTTTATGATAAGATTAGAACTGCGTAGTCATTTTGTATTTAGTGCGTGTAATATAATTGAATTGCAGATAATTGCATCGATTTGGGGATAGTAATGAAAGGTATGTTTCAATATCATTCTACTCTGTATTCTTATTCACAGCAGTGTTATTTCGATTTTGATATGATTATAGTAACTCTTAACATGTTTATCGATTGTCTGTTCAATGATATACTGAGATATACGTTGAAAAATTGTAGAGCTGATCATCATTGACAAAATAGAAGTGAAATCCATACCAATTTCGATGTACACTCAAGTTTGATCCATTTTTCATCGTGAATCTAAATTCATTCAAAATAACCATACGTTTGGTAGATATCAATTGCAATTTTATGATTACTATCATCCATCCATAACTATAATACCATACCATACCATAACATACCATATCATACTATATAACCATAATAGGTTAATATTGACAATATTCAGCTAGAAATGAGTAGACTTCACGTAGTTCTCTATTCCCATATTTTGGTTTTCTCTGCATTCTGTGGTTGATACTAAGGAGGCTTTGTCCTCACGATTTTATGATACGAATAGAACTGGGAAGTCATTTTGTATTTCGTGCGTGTAATATAATTGAAAATGATCGGTCGATAGTGAATTTGATGAACTGAAAAGTGCAGATAATTGCATCGATTTGGAGATAGTAATGAAAGGTATATTTCAATATCATTCTACTCTGAATTCTTATTCACAGCAGTGATATTTCGATTTTGATATGATTATGGTAACTCTTACATGTTTATCGATTGTCTGTTCAATGAAATACTGAGATATACGTTGAAAAATTGTAGAGCTGATCATCAATGACAAAATAGAAGTGAGAACCATACCAATTTCGATGTACACTCAAGTTTGATCCATTTTTCATCGGGAAACTAAATTCATTCAAAATTACGATACGTTTTTGGCGCTCTAGTTCCTCGGAACTGAGTGCTTATCAATTTGCCTAAATGTCTGTAATTTTCGAATATTTCGATGAAAATGGTCTTAAACGATTTGGTTCGACTCACTGATCAAGAATCCGTGGTCGAAATTCATTCTGTGCGGCCGGTCCGGCCGGCCGGCCGTCCGGCCGTAGGCACGATAACTCTCGAACGGAATGAGCTAGAGAGTTGAAATTTTCAGAGTAGGTTTGGGGGATAAATATCTCGGCTAAGTTCGTTATTGGGCAAAATCGGACAGATGGTTTCGGAATAACCAAAAAAAATTTTTTTTTTACGAAACAAATTCCAAATTAAATTTTTTTTAATAAGAAGTTTTATCATAAGAATCCATTCATATCATTTTTAACTCTAACAAGCTAATACTTTCGGAGATATGATTCTTCAAAATTTCAATGTAAATCGTATTTCACACATTGATATAATTATTCTATGAATTAATTGTCATAATGAAAACTTGACAGAAGGGAATATTGTAACTTCAAAAATATTGGGGTTGAAATACTCGTATTTTAGCGATGCAACGGGGACCTCACCCGAAAATGTTTGAAAATATTACGTAAATATTGAAAGCATAATTCTGTAGTTGGAGAGAGGAGAAAATTTGGTGAACGTAGATCAGGAAATTTTTGATCGATTACAAGGTATTTTATTTATTACTCATCTTCTTTCATATTATTACTGATCTTCTTTCATACATGTTTTATGGAATACCTACTATTTGTAGGTACTTTAAACCTGTTTTGGGCAATTGTCATACGAAACTTGTTTTTTTGGCGCTCTAGTTCCTCGGAACAGAGTGCTTATCAATTTGCCCAAGTGTCTGTAATTTTGGAATTTTTCGCTGAAAATGGTCTCAAACGATTTGGTTCGACTCACTGATCAAGAATCCGAGTGCGAAATCGATTCTGTCCGGCCGGCCGACTGGCCGTAGGCACGATAACTCTCGAACGAAAGGAGTTAGCGGATTGAAAATTGCAAGGTGGTTTTGGAGCGTAAATATCTCGGACAAGTTCGTTCGATCTATCTGAAATTTAGCATCAAATTGTAGAATCATGACCTTTAACGCATGTGAAGTTTTGTATTGACCAGATTACCGCAAAGTGTAAAAAAAAATTTTGAAAATTTAAAAAAAGTTTTTCCACAATAACTCTCGAACGGAATGAGCTAGGTAGTTGAAATTTTCAGAGTTGGTTAGGGAGATGAATATCTCGGTTAAGTTTGTTATTGGGCAAAATTGGCCAGAATTAATTCGATTTCTTCCATGGTGCAGTTCTCATTCTCATGATTGCTCATTTAATCTTGATAAATAAACTATTATTTGAATTGAATTTCCTTTATGATGCAGCTCTATCATATGTATACATTGATATAATTCCCAACTCAGAGAAACCAATACTTTCGGAGATATAATTTGTCTGTTTGAACTAGAGCGCCAGAAAGCTCCTGTCCACAGGGCTTGAACCCATTTTTGGCGCTCTAGTTCCTCGGAACTGAGTGCTTATTTAGATATCAAATGCAATTTTATGATTCCTATCATCCATCCATAACTATAATACCATACCATACCATACCATATTATACTATATAACCATAATAGGTTAATATTTACAATAATCAGCTAGAAATGAGTAGACTTCACGTAGTTCACTTTTCCCATATTTTGGTTTTCTCTGCATTCTGTGGTTGATACTAAGGAGGCTTTGTTCTCACGATTTTATGATACGAATAGAACTGCGAAGTCATTTTGTATTTCGAGCGTGTAATATAATTGAAAATGATCGGTCGATAGTGAATTTGATTAACTGAAAAGTGCAGATAAGTGCATCGATTTGGAGATAGTAATGAAAGGTATATTTCAATATCATTCTACTCTGAATTCTTATTCACAGCAGTGTTATTTCGATTTTGATATGATTATAGTTACTCTTACATGTTTATCGATTGTCTGTTCAATGAAATACTGAGATATACGTTGAAAAATTGTAGAGCTGATCATCAATGACAAAATAGAAGTGAAAACCATACCAATTTCGATGTACACTCAAGTTTGATCCATTTTTCAATCGCGAATCTAAATTCATTCAAAATTACCATACGTTTGGTAGATATCAATTACAATTTTATGATTCCTTTTGATATCATAACTATCAAAATTGTGTTACAAAAAAAAAGCACTGACGTGAAGTCAGTACTCTTTGGCGCGCGTGTTCACGGTGGCTAATTTGAATTGAATGATGAGTACTTCAAGCTCAGTGGATAGAGCAAGCCGAAGATCAACCCAAAGGATAGTGGACATCATTCACTGTCGGTTCAAAAATTAACAGTGCTGTATCTAAGCTGCCACCAGGATAAAGTAACAAAGTTGGAAAAGAACACATGTGACTCTCCTTAGTCGCACAAGCTCCTAGAAGATTCGGGAGGGTCAGTATAATCCTAATCATGTTTATAGCACGCGCGCCAAAGCAGATTGACTTTTTACACTTTTTCTTTCATTGTTCATTCAATCTGCTTTTGTGCGCGTGCTATAAACATGATTAGGATTATACTGATCCTCCCGAATCTTCTAGGAGCTTGTGCGACTAAGGAGAGTCACATGTGTTCTTTTCCAACTTTGTTACTTTATCCAGGTGGCAGCTTAGATACAGCACTGTTAATTTTTGAACCGACAGTGAATGATGTCCACTATCCTTTGGGTTGATCTTCGGCTCGCTCTATCCACTGAGCTTGAAGTACTCATCATTCAATTCAAATTAGCCACCGTGAACACGCGCGCCAAAGAGTACTGACTTCACGTCAGTGCTTTTTTTTTTTTTTCAAGTTCCTTTAACAAATATACCTATCAATACAGTTTGGCTGTTAGCTTTACCGTAGATCGAAAAAAATTGCGGTTGTGGGACCCCCGTTAGGAACGCAATTGCATCTTTTCCAAATCCGAACGTACTTTAATATAGATCTACCGAATATAGTTATTTATAAATTCGCCTAAGGGCCACCATACAGACATTTCAGCTCGGAAACATCGCTATTTCCCGCAAACCGACTTGTGTCCGTGCACTGAATTGACATGAATATTCTTTTAAAACCTCACAATATTGGCTCATTACTCTCAACATAACCCATACAACCCAAAACCATTCACTTCTCGTCTGCGCATGCGCAATATACTCATGGCTGCAAGTCCTCCCAAAATTACACACCTCACAAAAAACTCCGATTATCCAACACCAGTGGTTCAGGAGACATCGCTTCTTGAATCCACGCATGCGCAGACCCTCACCAGGGGATTCTATGGAGGAATAGCATCCGCCACCCCAAAACCCCAATGCTCTTTGACGAAAACACCAGCAGTTAAATCACTGATGGTCTGCTCATGCGCATATCGAAAAATGCCCGTAAGGGGTACCATCGATTTCAAAATTAGCCCCACGGCCACGGTATCGACACTTTAACTCGTAAACAACGCTACAACCCCCAACAACTGAATTATCCTTACACTAAATTGCCATGAATATCCTTTTAAAACCTCACAATATTGACCCAGCACTCCCGAAATAACCCGTACAACCCAAAAACAGTCACATCTCTTCTGCGCATGCGCAATCTACTCGCAGCTGAAAGTAATCCCAAAATCACACACCCTACAAAAAACTCCGATTATCCAACACTAGTGGTTCAGGAGATATCGCATCTTCGATCCACGCATGCGCAGACCCTCGCCAGGGGATTCTATGGAGGCAAAGCATCCGCCAACCCAAAACCTCAATCCTCTCTGACGAAAACCCCAGCAGTTAAATCACTGATGTTCTGCTCATGCGCATAACGAAAAATGCCCGTAAGGGGTAACATCAATCTCAAAATTAGCCCCAGGGCCACGGTACGGACACTCCAACTCGTAAACAACGCTACATCCCCCAAACTGACTTGTCCTTGCACTGAATTGACATAAATGTTTTTTTAAAACCTCACAATATCGCTCAGCACCCCCAACATAACCCACACAACCCAAAAACAGTCAGTTCTCTTCTGCGCATGCGCAATCTACACGCGGCTGAAAGTCCTCTCAAAATCACACACCTTACAAAAAACTCCGATTCTCCAACACTAGTGGTTCAGGAGATATCGCATCCCTTATCCACGCATGCGCAGACCCTCTCCAGGGTATTCTATGGGGTAATAGCATCCGCCACCCCAAAACCCCAATCCTCTCTGACGAAAACTACAGCAGTTAAATGACTTCTCATCTGCGCATGCGCATAACGAAAAATGCCCGGAAGAGGCAGCATGAATTTCAAATAAATATTTTTCGGAATTTCAAGCAAAATAGAGTAATTTTTTGAATTTTTTCATGTCACGTGATCTTCATGAAATTTTGTAAAAGTGTTCGCTTTGGTCTTTTGCATCTAACTACTGAGTTTCTATTCAATCAGATCAGTATTTTAAGAGTTATCGTGGAAACAAAATTTTAAAATTTTTGAAATTGTTTTTTTTTGTCACTTTATGGCCTTCCTGTCAGTCACAAAAAACTGCGATTCTCCAACACTAGTGGTTCAGGAGATATCGCATCTTGAATCCACGCATGCGCAGACCAGCACCGGGGGATTCTATGGGGGAATAACATCCTCTACCCCAAAACCCCAAGAAAACTCGAGCAGTTAAATTATTTCTCGTCTGCTTATGCGAATAACAAAAAATGCCCAAAAGAGGCAGTTACACCCCAGTCGTTCACCGTTCAGACTAATTTTGAAAACCAATTTAAAATTCCACACATCGTTTACGCATTAATTCAATTGCCATGCTAGTAAGTAGTCCATATTTTAATCAGTTGCCCTCGTACATATCGTATTGATTCAGATAAACGCGTAAAAACCCGTCAGAATATGGTCACCAGATGTTATGTATTCCGTGTAGAACTTCGAAATGAAATAATTTGACTTGTTTGGAAGTTCAAAATTATTAATTTTTTTTGAGGCTCCTAGTGGTCTGTCCGCAGTAAAATTTTGCACACCCCAAGAGGTTGTTATTGGTCACCGAAGTGCCAAAACTGAACTCATTCCGATATTTGGTTTCGGAATTTCCAGCAAAATATTCCGCAGATAGTTAAAAATTTTTTAATTTTTTTCTACTCATGCTACCCCGACGAAATTTTGCATAAGTGTTTTCGTTGGTACTTTGCATATAACTACCGAGCTTCAACTCAATAGGTTCAGTTTTTCTCGATTTAGAGTGAAAACAAAATTTCAATTTCATTTTCAAATATTTAACTTTTTTTTTTCTAGTTTACAGCCATCCGATCATTATGAGACTTCGCAGGCATATAAAGGTCATGATTATACAATTTGATGCTGAATTTCAGATCGATCGAGTGATCGGTTTCGGAAATGTTCTCGAAAAACGATTTAACTAAAAATGGCCGTAACTCCGAAACGGCTCGATGGATTTTGCCCATTAACGAACTTGTCCGAGATATTTACGCTCCAAACATGACCTGCAAATTTCAACGCTCTAACTCGCTCCGTTCGAGAGTTATCGTGCTAACGTTCGGCCGGACGGACAGAATTGAATTTGACCTCGAATTCTTCATCAGGGAGTCGAACCCAATCGATTGAGACCATTTTCGCAAAAAAATTCGTAAAATACAGGCATTGTGACGAAATGATAGCACGCTGTTCCTTGCGGAACACGCGCGCAAAAAGAAGATTCAGTTTGTGGCGATCATTATTTCAAAAGAACTGAATAAATCAGAGCAATATTTTCTCATATAACTGTCTAATAACCATTTAATATGTATATTATGCATCACGTGATATGGTTAATTTGGAGGAGAACGGAGGTTGGTAGATTAAAAGTAATGGAAAATCCTAGCATTTTGGAACCATCCTAGAGAAAATTTAAGCTTGTTAGTTTTTCCGAGGAAAGTGGATCACAGAACTTGAATGAAAACACTTTATTCGTTATTATTATCCCGGTGAACTCCTTCAACATCAGATATTTATTTATTTATTTATTTATTTATTTATTTATTTATTTGTTTATTTGTCTCAAACTTTTACAATAACAGGTTGACAGTATTAGAAACAGACAAAAAGGACCACACAACGATTAAGAAACCGATGCACAGAATAACCTGTGTTGTGTGGCCCATGGATAGATGAATATACTAGATTATAAACAAAAATTTACTTATTTAACTACATACACATCCTTGTTTGAAAATATAATGAGGAAGAGATCAAACTCTTCAGAAAACCGTAACCATGCTGACTCATAATGTAAGAAAAAGCACCTAAAACGCAAAAAAAAACAAAAACGAAATGAAACGAAACGCGCGTCGAGTAGGGGGTAAAAATGGCCTTTATTAAGCCCATACGAGGGCACGCAAACACACAAACGCCAAGCACTCTATCATCCAACCAGTCATTTCAACAGTTTAACAAGTGTTTCCCTGTTTCTCCAGACACATCAACCCAACCTCTCTCCTGAACCTCCCGATGGAAAATTGATTAATCCTATCAGGCAGCACATACGAGGAGCGACTACCTGGAAGGATCTGTGAAAAACTTCTGTTCTGTGGTGGGGGATAACGAAACTACTGAAATTTCTTGTGGTGTATTGATGTGAACGAGTACAGAATAATTGCCTCAAGTAGGAAGGCTCGCCCGTTCTGAGAAGTCGTCGAACGAAAACCAACATGTGCAAAGTCCTTCTATTAGCCATATTGAGCAATGAGTGCTCATTCAAGTGAGGTGTTATGTGTTCTCTGTAAGGTATCATAAATGAAAACCTCATACAGGAATTCTGCAATTTTTGTATGGACTTAGCCATACTCCGACTCAACGAATCTCCATAGACTACATCTGCATAATCAAACAGCGATAATACCAAAGAATTACACAGATAATATTTAGTTCGACTGGATAAAGATGTTTTGAACCGATATAATTTCTTCAACCTAGCATAAGCCATCCTCAACTTATTTTTGATATGTACCCGGAATGACAAATCAGAATTCAAGTAAACTCCCAAATTTCTAGCCTCAGCAGCAATCGGTAAAAATGAACCCGCTAACTGTGGCCTGAAGTTATCGCGCACTGCGGTTCCCCGGGCTCTACCCACTCCAAAAATCATGACGCATGACTTAGAGGCATTCAATTTCAGATTATGATCCACGGCAAACTGACTAACTCTCCGCAAATCCTCGTTGAACTTCCTCTCACAATCCAGCAAATTATCGAATTCAAGGGGAGCGCACAATTGAGAATCGTCAGCATACTGTCGCAATAAAGCACATAAGACAGCCTCGTTCATATCCGCCACATAAATCAAGAAAAGAAGGGGGCCCAAAACAGACCCCTGAGGAACACCCCGTCCACAAGAAACAAAATCAGATTTCCTGGTGATTCCATCAGACTTCAACATCACGCAATGCGACCTTCCGGCGAGATAAGATCTAAAAAAATCAACAGAACTCCGTGAGAAGCCGAAATACTTTAGTTTAGCTAATAACATTCCATGATCCAGCGTGTCAAACGCCTTACTAAAATCAAGAAGAGCCAAACAACTACCCTGCCCCTGTTCTATGTTCAACTTTATCTTGTCAATAATATCAATTAAACAAGTTGAGGTGCTGCAACTCCTCCTGAACCCTGACTGACAATCCGGTATAATATTGTTGTTGTTAGAGAATGCAATAATTTCGTTATGAATATGTTTCTCCAATATCTTGGACACTACTGGTAAGATACTAATAGGTCTTAAATCATCTAAGCTATTACATTTGCTTGATTTAGGTATCGGCTTAATAATTGATTTCTTCCAGATGTTAGGGAAATAATGTTCCAAAATACATGAGTTTATAATATTCAGAAGAGGTCCCTTACAAAAAGGCAGGCACAATCTTAAATCTTTAATTGAAAGTTCGTCCTCACCTACAGCACCAGAGCTAACAGAGTCAACAATGTCGAGAAGGGCAGCCTCATCCATCAACCTAAACTCCAACTCACCCGTGACGGATGGATGCCTATTCTTGTTGTAAAAATTAATTTTGCTATGAGAAACGGTACTTGGAGTATTATAAGCATTCAAAAAGTGTTTATTTATTTTATCGGCAGTAGCAAGGTCAAATGGAATGGCGGAGGACGAATTTGATGTCAAATTAAGTTTTTTCATGTGATTCCAAAAATTTTTTCCCGTCGAATTGGAAACTCTATTGAAATATGCTGCCTTCTCACGGCCAATAGCATGCTTGGTATAATTTCTTAATCGCCTATAATAATTTAACTTAGCTTCAGTTCGGTACTTCAAGTAATCACGGTGGGCCCTATCACGAATCCTTATCATATGTTTGATATTTGACGTCAGCCAGGGCATGAAGGGTCTGTCAAAAACTTTTTTCTTTAATTTGGGGGCATGTGTATTCAGCAAAATATGTACATTATCGTAAAAGAAATTTAACTTCAAATCGATATTCCTTTCATAGTAGATTCGATCCCATCTCAAACCTACGGCGTCTCTTTCAAAATCTTCATGAACTATACCATCATAATTTCTGTATTCGACAACCTTTCTAACATTCACGTGTCTAGCAGGAATCTGGAATCTTACATAAGTTAAGCTGTGATTAGACAAGTACTCGGAAATGGGCAACGCTGCATGATCAAGGACAGGTAACATTTTATCAGATATCATAAGATCTATGAGGCTTGAAGAGCCACTACTTGTGTAATGAGTAGGTTCAGTAATATGCTGTACAAGATCGAAAACATTCAGAATACCAAGAAGCCTGTCCGAATGGCTAGTTCCTCCCAAAATATCAACATTGAAATCTCCAGCCAAAACAAGATGGTCACAAAACGGGACAACCGCAGTCAACAAATCCTCGATAGAATCTAGAAAACTATTTAAAACTCCTGAAGGTGGCCTGTATAAACTAATGACGAGTAATTTTTTACTCCCAATGTTCACATTGAGACCTATGAACTCAGCACCTTCAAATTCAACATCAACACTTACAACTCTGCAATTAAATCGCTTACTGACATATATTCCAACTCCGCCCCCTCTGCCATCTCTATCCTTATGCAAAAAGTTATATCCAGAAATATCGAATTGATTGGACTCATTCTGTGGGGCAAGCCAAGTTTCAGTCACACAGAGAATATCAAAATTGTGATGATTGACATATCCAACCAACTCATCGAAACCAGTATTCAGAGATCGGACGTTTAAATGTCCAACAAAAAGAGCACCGGCGCTCGCGTGCGCAACTCCACTATCAACCGCCATCAAAATTAAAAACCCCCAAATACGACGCGCGACATACGACTATTTCGTAGTTTTCATTACTCTTTGACCCTATTTGAGTTGAAATGGACATTGTATTCTAGATTTTGTTCTTGTTACCCAATTTGAACAACATTATTGAATAATTAATTTCCATACGAAGACCGTTCGTGGGAATATTTCAGAGAAAGATTCGAGATAAACATTTGAAATTTTATAGTTGAGCTTTGTTAGGAGTGATGAATTCTTGGAAACAATTTCAGATTCGTTCTCATTTGAAAAAAAATAGTTTTGAGGTTTTTGTCATGACTAACTTTCAACGGAACGATCTTCGTGAAACACCCTGTATTTTATATCTTTCCATCTCATCTTTCAAAATTGTTCATGGCCAAAATGGTAGGAATATTGTACAACCTGTATCAATAGGAACTGGTTGGATTTGGGTAATTCTGTGCATGTTATAAGGAAAAGCGTGCTATCATTTGTCCCAAATGTCTGTCAAATTTAATTCTGTCCGTCCAGCCAGCCGTTGCTCCGGAAAGAGGTAGATCAGGGTAGATGTCACATCCAAATGCGACGGACATAATTCCTTAATGGGTATAATCGGCCCAACAGTTTCCGAGTAGAATACCGACACAAAGATGTATGTGAAATTTTGTGAATATTGCATCACTGGACAATTTTCAAAAAAAATTGTTTCAACAGTGACGTGAAGTCAGGAGCTTTTTCGCGTATTTTTTATTGTCCATTCTACAGTATCTCTAAGTAGAATTTACCATGGTAAATTTGATTAAGGGCCGATATATTCACCTATCTGTAAACTCTCAAGTAGCCTTACCGAAAGGAAAGTCTTCTATAATTGTCTATTCATCTCTCTGTTATACGAAGTGATCTGCAAATATGTGAAACATCTGTGAAACATGAATAGATTTTATTACTTTAAAGGGTGTCGGTAAATTTAACGAGCACGTAGTTGAGGAATACTTTACGGAGAGGTTGAATAAATCGGCCCAAAGAGTGTCCAATACAGAATAATGGACATAGAACATACGCGCAAAAGCTCCCGACTCCACGTCAGTGTTTGAACCAATTTTTTTTTGCAATTTTTTAAAATTTTCTAGGAGTACATTTCTCATCAAATTATACACACATCTTTATGTCAATATTCTACAACTAATTAGCAAGTTTCAATGAGAGCGAGTCTATAATTTTTTAGTTATAAGTAAATGATATTCCAGGTGGGTATAACTCCGAAACCGTTGGACCGATTATGCCCAAAAACGAACTCAACTCTCCCATTCGGATGCGCAACTTACCCTGAAAATTGCAAGTCCCTATCTCCTTTTGTTCGAAAGTTGTCGAGACAACGGTCACCCAGCTACTGAACTCACACAACGCTGCTCGGATCTCCAACAATATAGATCCGATCGTGTTCAAACTTGGAACTTAGCACCAGAGATTTTTCGAAATTTCAATAATGAATCGTACTTCTATGTTTTCACAGAATTATTCAAACTATGAATTATTATATGATCTGTGTTCTTACATGTCATCTTATTTTCTTATGAGGTATAATGGTCAAAATCATTTCTGGATCGTTATTTTCTTGATATAAAATACACCTCCTGTTCTAGAAAACAAAGTATGATTGAATGCAAAATGACCAATGAAATAAGCTCAGCTATCGTCGAATTATGACGAAGATATGTTATTATACTGTTAAGGTGATAATATAATGCCCGTGGATAATCCATTTGATGATGGAAATATATTCTTTGGTAAGATACATAATCAAATTGGGTTCTGAATATCTCTAGTAAAAACGGAACTGCAATTTTATATAAGTTTTAATTGATATAATATAATTTTCAGAATAGATTTGAGGAAGGAATATCTCGGATAAGTTCGTCATTGGGGAGAATCGGTCTGTTTGAATTTAATTTATTTCATGATGCGGTTCTATCGTAAGAATCCATTTAAATCATTCCCAGAGACCAATAATTACGGAGTCCACAGGGCTTTCCCGCCTTTTTCATAAAAAAAACAAATATTACAGAGATTTGGGTGAAATAGTAACACGCTGTTCCCTATAACATGCTTTCAAAAATAACTATTGATTATCAAGGACTCTAATATTTGATTCAGATCTCGTTTTTCGAGTCCGAACGGATAAATGCATTCATTTTACCATGGAACAAAAATCCGCAGAGCGTTAATTGTACCTATAAACTAAAACTTTCCTGTCTGCTAATCACCATTCAGAACCTCATACAATTTTTCACGCCGTTCAAAACAGTTCGGCCAATGTACATCGGGGCACAGTTTTCAATTACAAATATGGGATATAATCAACTCATTCGGCTATTATGGGGCGATTTCTGACGCATTTGAATGGAGTTTATCTTCCGTTTATGAACTGAATTCTATTGAATTGAACAGATAAACGGAAGATAAACCACATGTTATATTTCTCAGAAACCGGCTCTATGAGAAGCACAATTCACCATCATACATTACCGCGCTGAATAACCAATCAGAAATGGTATACAATGGAGAAGGGCTCTCAAACAAATGGTTTCGTTATTATCTTTCATTAATTTAAACAATGGTTTTGAGTAATTTTGTTTATAATGTGTTTGTCTAGCGCGATTATCTATACACTCCCCAACACGTCTTGGCATTGATGCAGTAAGATGGTCTATTTCTTCTTGAGGGATACTATCTCAAGCTACCTGTAGTTCATGTATCAGAGCCGCCAAAGTCCGTGGAGGCTGGGGTAAATTTCCAAGCCTTCTACCCATGATGTCCCAAACATGCTCTATGGAAGAAAGATCGGGGGATCTGGGCGGCCATGGCAAAAGATTCACATGGGTAGCTTCAAAAAAGTTTAAACTAACTCTGGCAACATGAGGTCGAGCATTATGTTGCTGAAATATTCGATTCTCGAGCCGGTTAAGGTAAGGGAGAACATATGGCTCCACTATTTCTTGAAGGTACCGCAGCGCTGTCATGTTACCTCGAATAAAGACGAAAGGTGACCTACGTGCTTGTGCAATAGCACCCCATACCGTAACGCCTACTGTCCGGTGTACATGACGCTCGATATAAAACTGAGGTTCACGTCTTTCTCCCCGACGTCGTCTAACCCTTCTTCGGCCATCATGTGCACCCAAGGAGAATCGAGATTAATCAGAAAAGACGACCTGATTCCATTCCACATTCCAATGTTGACGTTCTCTGTACCACTGTTATCGTTGCAGGCGATGCTTCACCGTCAGAGGTAACACAAGATGGGGTCGATAATGCTGCAGTCCAAAAGACCTTATACGGCGGTAAACCGTTCGGACAGTTACAGCCCAACCAGCAAAGTTGTCTTATAACTCCGATGATTCGCGACTAATATATTTCATAAGTAACATATTAGTGCTTTCAAAATATCAATCCATTATATTAAAGCTACATAAACTTCATTCTGTTGTGGACAATCGAAATACTTTATAAATTTATCGTGAAAACGTCTGTACAGCAGAATTATGAAATATGTTATAAAACTGTTGCTTAACCATTTGTTAAGAGGTTTATAACTAACTTATAAAACAATTCTGCTTATAAAACTGAATTGCTTTTTAATGGTTTCTTTATTAATTCTGGGGATATTTATAATTTTATTTCAAATATATTAAAAAACCATTTCAAAGATGTTCTGTATAACCTCATGAAACAGTTATATAGAAGTGCTTTTAGTTACAATTTTGCTTCCAGAAGTAAATTTTCGTTTCGGTAACCACTTCATAACTATTTTATAGTATTCAATTTCCATGACAATATCATCCAAAAGCAGCGGATCATTCTGTTCCCACACTGACAGAATTCCATTCTCAACTGTCAGCACAATATAAGACGTTTCTAAAAAAGTTATGATTACCATGAAGCGAATGCATATTAGTTTTCTAGCTAAAAGCACAAATGTCTTACCTATGCATGAGGTTCAGGAAGTATGATGCTACTGCTGAAGACAATTTTCTGTAGGTGCAAAATTATCACCACAATCATGTTTGTGTTCAAGATATCGACTTATTAATAAGATACCTTCATCAGATTAACTGTTATTTCTCCTCTTGAATATCCTTGCAAAAATATGTATCTATCAGATATTCCACAGGAAAACGTTAACAGTTTCACTGATTTTGCATGTTATGTTGACTTTCACGCGGTAGAACATAATAACATGTTTTATAGTAGTTGTTAAGTAGCTAAATTAAAACGAAATGCTTGAAACTGATGCAAAATCATTTTATAAGAGAACGCCATTAAACATGGCGGCAATTGTGATGACTTAGTGTGCGGAGTGTTTTAAACACACTAAAAATCACCAATATGTAGATATTTCAACTATCCAAAGCATGAAATGACTCAAAAATAATCTGTAGAACAAATTGGAATACATTTTCGTACAAAGGATCATTAGACTGACAAGCCACATTTTTGTTTTGTTCAATTTTTTTATGTGAAACATTCGTTTAAATTATGTCATTTTATTGCTACATTTCACGAAGAAATTTCATTTGCATTGAGAATTTCGTTATGTGTATCCAAACATGTGTCTGTAAGAGTAGAAGTATATAAATGAAATGGCTTCGTGTAAACAATAATGACACATGACATCTATATTTTCGCTATGTTGTTATAATTCAGGATTGTCATTTACCAACTTAAAATCAATTAATTTTATAGATATCATTCTATGTAACATTTTTATTTCAGAACGCTCATATGAAAAACCTTATAAAGCTATTACAAAACAGTTTTTTAGATGGCGCCAGAATGTTTATGAAATAGTCTTGTTATGTTTATGAAGAGCTTTATGAAATGTATCGAATGACAAAATTATTTTATAAAATGTGCCAATTTTGGGTTTATAACTGTTGAATAAACGTATTGAAAACAATTCAGCGACTAAGAATGTTTTATAAGATTTTGGTTGAAAACGTTTCCACAACTATTATAAAATATAAAGTTGTTAGTTGGGAGGATGGCCTTGTTCTCCTTACCACTCATCATCCAAAGACCGAGTTGTCGCAAATCAGTTTCCTATAGCCATAAGTCTTAGACGTCGATCTTGAACTTCATTTGTGCCCTTCGACGTCCGGTGCCTACTCTTTTCGATTTTGGGCATTATCAAACCACGCTTGACAACATCTCATAACAGTAGTTGGATTTCTGTTCGTACGGTTAGCGGTTTCTCGAAATGACAATCCCGCCTCCCGTAGACCAATAATTCGACCTCTTTCGAATTCACTTAGCTGGCGATAAATTCCGCGTACACGTGCTCTAGGTATTTTAACAACAACTAAACATCGACTTTGGATCTCCTCGAACAGTTGGTTTGTTGTAAAATTTAAAAAATTCGCAGAAAACGACTACAATATGTAAGTAACAAAAAGGAACAAAAAAAGATTACATGAAAAAACTCCACAATTTTTTCTCCAAATTTGAATCATTTACTCATTGCTATACTATCTATGTTTTACCAAAATAAATTTAAAAATAAACAGCTCTTTCTGGGTGTTGCAGTTTTTTTGTCAGTTTATAAAGCTATTGATTATCAGGGACTATAATATTTGATTGAGATCTCGTTTTTGGACTACGAACGGATATATACATTCATTTCACCACGAAACAAAAATCCGAAGAGCGCTAATTGTACCAATGTTTATCGGGGCACAGTTTTCAATTACAAATATCGGATAAAATCAACTCATTCGGCTATGAGTAGCACAATTCACCATCATAAATTACCGCGCTGAATAACCAATCAGAAATGGAATACAATGGAAAAGGGCTCTCGAACAAATGGTTTCGTTATTATCTTTCATTAATTTAAACGATATTTTTCAGATGCTGGCAGTTCCAATTTTTGTCGATTTATGATTAAATGGTCTGAAGAATATTAATTTCGATACAGGCCATAAATATTTCATGGGGCCTATTGATTCAAAGCGCCCGCTGCCTGTGATCGCTATTATGGCAGCTGAGACTTATAATGCTGTTTTATATTACCAGTTTTCGCTTGGAACATATAGATATTTCGACGTTTATAATATACTATGAGGTTATTACGAAAACATTTTCAGTTTCGTGTTTTTAGCTCACTGTTTTGAATTTAAACAGCAGAATTATAATGGGCAGGTTTGAATTTAGAATAAATGAATACAAATCCATAAGCGGACTGCTTGTGAGTCAGCTAGATTTAGGGAATGAAATTTTGCTTCCGACTTTATGGTATTGTACCATTCTATTCTGTTGCATGAATGGATTCCTGAAATTATTCAGGCATTTAAAATGTTTAGTATCGATTACACGTAATAGTGAGAACGTTTGCTTGTAGGACAATTCACCTAGAATTGTCCAACCATTGCACGAATTTGATTTCAATAATCGGTATTACAAAGTTTCAATCAGATCGGATTTGTATACATTGAGTTATTGAGGAAATAAAAACAAAATTGTAGATGGGTATAACTCCGAAGCGGGAAGAGATAGCTACTAGAAATTTTCAGGTTAAATTGTGCATCTGAATGCGACATTTGAGTTTGTTTATAGGCTTAATCGACCAAACGGTTTTGGAGTTATAACCATCTGACATTCGGTTGTTATTTCCTTAATAACTCAAAAAATACTGAACCGATCCAATTCAAACATGGTTATTAGTGGTAGAATGACAACGCGAAAATAATTGCGAAATTTTGTGACAATCGTATCACTAAAAAATTTTTAAAAAATCATTGAAAATCATTCAAAAAAATTCTATATATCAGAATTTATTCGACACCGCTGAAATTATGCGATGGCCATCAGAACATAACTCTAATGCCAAGCTCCAAGTTTGTACACGATCGGATCTATATTGTTGCGATCCGAGCAGCCAAGTTCAGTAGCTGGATGGGTGACCGTTGCCTCGATAACTTTCGAAGGAAAGGAGATAGGGACTTGCAATTTTCATTGTAGGTTGCGCATCCGAATGGGAGAGTTAATTTAGTTTTCGGGCATAATCGGTCCAACGGTTTCGGAGTTAGACCCACCTGGAATATTATTTCCTCGATAACTCAAAACAGATCGTATTGAAGTTTGGTAATTAGTTGTAGAATATCGACACAATAAAGACGTGTGTAGAATTTTGTGAGAACCGTACTCCTGGAATATTTTAAAAAAATGAAAAAAAAAATTGGTCCAAGTACTGACGTGAAGTCAGGAGCTTTTGCACATATGTTTTATTGTCCATTCTCCTGTATTGGACACTCTTAATCGAATTTACCATGGCGAATTCTATTGTTCGTTCTCCTGTATTGGACACGCAAGAGTGTCCAAGACAGGAGAACGGACAATAGAATTCACCATGGTAAATTCGATTAAAAGTGTCCAATACAGGAGAATGGACAATAGAACATACGCGCAAAAGCTCCTGACTTCACGTCAGTGCTTGAACCAATTTTTTTTTCGATGATTCTTTTTAAATTTTCTAGTGCTACGATCCTCACGAAATTCTGCAAGAATTTTCGCGTTGGCATTCTACAACTAATAACCATATTTGAATTGGATCGGATTTGTAATTTTCTGAGTTCTGAGGAAATAAGAGCCAAATTTCAGATTGATATAACTCCAAAACCATTTAGCCAATTATGCTAGTTAACGCAATTAAATGTCGTATACAGATGTACAATCTACCCTGAAAACAGCAATTTATTTCTTTTTGTTCTCAAGGAATCTGAGATACATAATATTTTCTCGTAATTTTTTGAAAATTTTCTGGTGGTACGGTCCTCACAAAATTTTACGCACGGCTTCATGTCGATATTCTACAACTAGTTACCGAGCTTCAATTATATCCAGTCTATATTTTTTGAGTTATCGAGGAAAAAATATTCCAGATGGGTATAACTCCGAAACCGTTGGGCCGATTATGGCTAACAGCGAACTTAACTCTCCCATTCAGATGTGCAAGTTATCCTCAAAATTGCAAGTCCCTATCTCCTTTCGTTCAAGAGTTGTCGAGGCAACGATCACCTAACCAGCTACTGAACTCACACAAGGCTGCTCAGGTCTCCAAAAATATAGATCCGATCATGTTAAAACTTGGAACTTGGTAGTAGGGTTAGGTTCTGAAGGCTCTCGTCAAATTTCAGCGATGTCGGACAAGTAGTTTCCGATATATAGAATTTTTTTAAATAATTTTCTATGATATTTAAAAAAATTACTAGTAATACGATTCTCATGAAATTTCGCATTGCCATTTTAAAACTTATAACCATGTTTGAATTGGATCGGTTTTGTATTTTTCGAGTTATTGAGGAATTATGAACCAAATTTCAGATAAGTATAACTCCAAAACTGTTTTGTACAATATGCCTATAATGAAACTCAAATGGAGCATTCAGATTATCAACCTAACCTGAAAATTTCAAGTCGCTATCCCTTTCCGATCTTAGGTTATCGTGACGTAAATAACATTTCTCAATAATTTTTTTAAAATTTTCTAGCAATACGATTCTCACAAAATTTCACATACGTCCTAGGGTTTATTACTACAACTACGCACCTAGTTTCAATTTGATCGGATTAGTATTGGTTGTTGACAAAATTATTACTCGGAAACCATTGGGCTGCTTATGCCCATTAACGAACTTGTCCGTCCTATTGGGATGCGCTACCTACCCTGAAAATTTCAAGTCGCTATCTCTTTCCGTTCTCAAGTTATCGTGGGAACGGCCGGCCGGACAGAATCAAATTCGACCTCGGATTCTTGATCAGGGAGTCGAACCCAATCGTTTGCGATTGAGACCATTTTCGGCGAAAAATTCGAAAATTACAGAGGTATATCAATTTATTGTGAAAATAGATCCAGGTTATCCCTTATCGTAGCATTCTGGAACCAGGTCCTACAAAAAATAATATTTCAATTTTTTTTCGGAAGTATACCCATAAAATTATAGAGTGATTAATTGTAACAAATTTCTCCCTTTTACACCTGAAATTCTGGAACATTCCATTCATGATAAAATGTCACAACGACTATTCGTTTGCCTTTCGTGTAAGCGTGTCTTTTCAGGGTATAGCGTGATCATCTGATCGTGTTTCAAACTCATTTTTGATATTTTAATTCAATAAATACTCGAGTTTCTTCAGACCTGTCCCATGTAGGACTGTCACGCAGATATCCGAATTCTTTGTGTGATTTAACCCCCATAAAAACTGTACGAGATATCGATTAACTGCTTCGAAATGTCACGGATTCAAAACCTTTAAAAATAGTTTAGTTGTATGAGAAACTAATCACATAATGAGCAGTGGCGTAACGTTCCTCAGCCAGGCCCCCCCCCAATAATTGTCCACGAGCCCCACTCCTCCTTCAGCTCCTATCACAATACACCTAGCAGATACTGGGATTTCTTTTTAAATTTGAATGAAACATACTTTATAGACAAACAAAAACTTCATTTTCAAAAAACTTTAAGAAAGGAAGTTTTTTCACAGACGATAAACTCTCAAAAACAAGAGGTTGATAACAATCAACGTCTAAAATGCGAAGAAATAAAAATGGGTTCAAGCCCTGTGGACAGGAGCTTTCTGGCGCTCCAGTTCAAACAGACAAATTATATCTCCGAAAGTATTGGTTTCTCAGAGTTGGGAATTATATCAATGTATTCATATGATAGAAATGCATCATAAAGGAAATTCAATTCAAATAATAGTTCATTTATCAAGATTAAATGAGCCATCATGAGAATGAGAACTGCACCATGGAAGAAATCAAATTAAATCTGGCCAATTTTGCCCAATAACGAACTTAACCGAGATATTCATCTCCCTAACCTATTCTGAAAATTTCAACTACCTACCTCATTCCGTTCGAGAGTTATTTATATCTATGTCTATGGGTGAAAAGCAGTCTCACTATTCTCAGATCTCTTACTCCACTAACTAATTTCGGAGCAAACAACTGAGATTTTTCTCACTTCGCTCACAATTCTTCGATTGATTAGATAATGTCATGTCTCAGGAAAATAAGTTGACATTATGACAATTCATACATAGAATAATTATATCATTCTGTGACAACGTTGAAATACGATTTATTATTGAAATTTTGAAAAATCATATCTCCGAAAGTATTAGCTTGTTAGAGTTAAAAATGATATCTTTGGACTTATTGAAAAAAATTTAATTTGGAATTTGCTTTGTGAAAAAAAAATTTTTTTTTGTTACTACGAAACCATCTGTCCGATTTTGCCCAATAACGAACTAAGCTGAGATATTCATCTCCCAAACCTACCCTGAAAATTTCAACTCTCTAGCTCATTCCGTTCGAGAGTTATCGGACAGAATGAATTTCGACCACGGATTCTTGATCAATGAGTCGAACCAAATCGTTTAAGTCCATTTTCATCGAAAAATTCGAAAATTACAGACATTTGGGCAAATTGATAAGCACTCAGTTCCGAGGAACTAGAGCGCCAAAAATATTTGAATCTCAAAAATCGCAAAAACAACAAAATGTAACATTCTAAGATGTGAATAGCAAAAAAGAGTTTAATTTATTCTTTAGCGCGCCTTAACATCTATCACTCATATATCAGACATAAAGGTTGAACATATTCAAATTGATCACAAAAAGTAGTGGCTTCTCTTTATTCTAGGTGATTTTAATAATATTTCAATGTCCACAACAATTCACATCAAAAATATCATCACAGTCGGTATAGATTAAGGAAATTTTGTCATTTCGAGTGTCTTTTCTGGATAATTTCACAGTATAATGGTCAACTATTTCGGAGGCCGATTAAATTTGTCCATTGTAATATTTGAGAGTTCTCTTAGTTGTGAAACGAAGAACATAAACTATTAAAAAAAACAAATTTTTAACAAAATTGTTTTCAAAGTTTCAGGTGATAACTTTGCCCTAATTGATTCTTTTTCACGCGACAGCACCTGTATAATTTGGCTGTAATTTGAAATAGCCATGTTCGTCAAAGGTCAAAAGGTATCAGGGCACAACTAATAAAATTTTCATTTGAATCCATTCATAAATTATGTCTTTGTGGACCTTAGCTTTTAGTCTTCAAAACTAGCGAAAAAGGACGTCATTTTCCTTAACTGATATTCGAGTCTGACTCATTTGAGCAGCAGTTGGGGATGAACTACCCATTCCCGCCAACCTTTATGGCACAACGTTCTAACGGGCTTGCCGTGTTTGGAAAAAAAATCGAGTATGCCCTCGCAAGTGGGCAAAAGAGAGAGAGAAAGAAAGTAAATCAGAGAATTAATTAGGTACTTAGAGTATATTGTGTTTTATTATAATAAATATTTCAATGAATTAATTCAAAATTATATGATCTTTACAGGTAAGATGTACATGTACTTGTTGTAAAAGTTCTTAGACATCTTATTCACAAATCGAAATGATTTATTTTCCGACTGTACACTAATACGTGAATACTCGATATTTCATGTATCGATACTTTCGAAGCGGTACGATTCAAGTATCGATACTACTTATTTCGATATATTACGATCCAGAGTATTTTCACTCGCCTATACTAAATATTTTAACCAGGAAATACATATATTACATTAGCAGAAAATTAGTTTTTACTATCAATTGGTTCTCAACAAGATAAAGTAAAAATTAAATAAAAGGTTCAACTCCTGGGCCCCCAGATCCCGCGCCCCCCCCCTCAACAGGGGGTCTGGGGGGGTGTACGTTACGCCACTGATAATGAGTTATGGTTAGACCTTTACCTGATGAATCTGAAATGCAAACAATTAGAGGATGTGAACAATTCAATCGAGGAAAAAACCTTAAGAAGCACTGACGATAAGTTAGGAGCTTCTGCGTGCACGTTCTTCTGTCTATTCACGCCTCACATACTCCGACTGGTGAATTCGGTTGCGCAGCCTACCCCAAAAATTTCAAGTTGCGAAATCTTTCCGTCCGAAAGTTATCGTGGCAACGGATGGCCGGACATAATCCAATCTGACCTTGAATTCTTCATCAGTGAGTCGAACCTAATCGTTTGAGGCCATCTTCGGAAAAAAAATCGAAAATTACAGACATTTGGGCAAAACTATCCGATGTTCCGTAAAACATGCGTGCAAAAAGTTGGGAAAGCACGAACGTGAGGTCAGCCTGTTTTGGTGCGCTTCTTCAAATTCATAGCCAGAGTG
Organism: Halyzia sedecimguttata; assembly: GCA_937662695.2. Classification (NCBI taxonomy): domain Eukaryota; kingdom Metazoa; phylum Arthropoda; class Insecta; order Coleoptera; family Coccinellidae; genus Halyzia; species Halyzia sedecimguttata. Next base: position 97,127,594 of record OW569412.2, on the reverse strand, counting down.
GTCACCAATCCAGTTTGCCACCATGGCTAGATAATTCGACGACATCTTTGCAATTGTGGAAGAAAATTTTGATATTAACGAATTTACCACTATGTTAAACAGTAAAAAACCATCTATTAAATTCACCTCCGAAATGGAAAAGGACGACCACTTGAATTTCTCATCAGATTTGAAATTATCTAGATAATCCTCATAATCAGGTTTGACATTTTTAGAAAACTTACCAATTCAGATATTTAGGTTTCGTCTGCTTCAGTTGCTCCCTGGTCACAAAAACGGCAAGCTTACATTTGATGGTCAACCGGTTATTTGAAATTACGTTAAGCAATGTAAACTTCAGCAAAGAAAGAAAAATTATTTTCCAAATTGACGAAAGTAATGGGATACTCATCAACTAGATCAGAAAATTATTCACAACCATAAAGATAAAGACCTTTTTAGTAACATAACCCTAACGAAAGGAATAAAAATGTGCGAAAGCACTGTGCACAGGAGCTTTTTGGCGCACTTTTTCAAACATTGACAAATCATATTTCCGAAAGTAGTGGTTTCTCAGAGTTGGAAATGATATCAATGGATTGTTATGATAGAATTGCATCATAAAGGAAATTAAATGCAAATAGTAGTTTTTTTATCAAGGTTAAATGCGCAATCTTCAATGCTTTAAAGCTTCAAAAGTTATCATTTAAAAAAATTCTTCAATTCTTCAATACTTTGATGCTTCAAAAATTGTCATTAAAAAAAACAACAGTCCCAAAAATTATTAATCCGAAACCACCAGACCGTTTCTACCCAATGACGAACTTATTCGAGATGTTCATTCCTTAATTCTACTCTGAAAATTGTATTATATCAATTGAAACTTTGTCCATATTCCCGTTTTGTTTTTACTGAATATATTTTGAACATAATTTTATTAACTATTATATATTTCCGTCATCATATGCATTATCCAAGAGCTATCCATGATAGCTGATATTGTATCATGGTTCATTTTGCATTCAAGCATACTTTGTTTTCTAGAACAGGAGGTATATTATACCAGGAATTTTGAATAGAACTAGAAACATCATACTCAGTTTGAAATCTCTTATCTCTAGACAGTGACAATACCTTCTATTTCTCTATGAGATGACAATCACAGAACACTTATACAGGGCGAGTCTTTGACCACTGCATTCATTTTAACCAAAGATACCTCTCATCAAATGAAACATTTTTTTCATTTACCATTTTTCCAGATTCGGCTCAGGTAAAAAGTTAAAAGCGTTTAAAGATTTCACAATTTGCTAATACACTCCCGCATATAAATTATCTATGACATTGTTGGCGGACGACAATAAGGCATGGTAACGTGGTTTACAGCTTGATTCTGGATTCCAACGCTCAGGGACGGATCCATAAAAGTAGTGAAATTTCTGGAGTTTTCCATTTTAAAACATTCAATGAAGAATATCTCGAAAACGGTGCGTTTATGGAGAAATGATGAAGAATAATATAATGTTCTAAAACGATGGAATATTCTTTAAATGACTCAAGAAAAACTTCATATGCTTTCATTATGCTAATTTCGTTTAGTTTTATGAATCCACGAGTCCATAACTAGAAAACCAGTAGAAGTAGAAAATAACTAATATTTGGAAAGTATGTATCATGGTTATAGGAAACTTTACGCCAACATTCATTTTATTGGAAAAAAGGATGTCAAAGCTACAATAAAAAACTGATTTTTTTTCAAAATTTCAACAGCCTGTATCTTTTTACCTGGGCTGAATTTGGAAAAATGTTAAATGAAAAAAGTGTTTCATTTGATGAGAGGAATCTTTGGTTAAAATTAATGCAGTGGTCAAAGACTCACCCTGTATATGACAACGACGACACATAGAATATATCTTACCTAGGGTATATTCTGTGTGATATGTATGAAGAAGGATCATCAAATTCATATTTATGATGACAGCATTCTGTGAAATAACAGAATCACGATTTAAGGTGGAAATTTTGAAAAATCATATCTCCGAAAGTATTAGCTTTTTGCAGTTGAGAATTATAGCAATGGATTCTTATGATGAAATTGCATCTTAAAAAGAATTGAACTTGAAATTTGTAATGTAAATAAAAGTTTTTTTTTTCGTTACTCCGTAACCATCTGTCCGATTTTGCCCAATAACGAACTCAACCGAGATATGCATCTTCATGCCTACTCTGAAATTTTCAACTGTCTAGCTCGTTCCGTTCGAGAGTTATTGTGTCTACGGCCGGACCGGCCGGACAGAATAAATTCTGACCACGGATTCTTGATCAGTGTGTCGAACCAAATCGTCCATGTTCAGCCAAAAATTCGAAAATTACATTTGGACAATTTGGACAAATTGATGAGCACTCTGTTCTGAGGAACAAGAGCGCCATAAAGGAAGGTTTCCATGCTATCACGTTCCATCCGAGAACAAACAACATACTACAGAATATTTTTAAAAAGGTTAATATAAAACTGGCTTTTATAACTACCAGGACAATTAAACAACGTCTAGAAAATACATTCGATAAAACTCCGAAGATGTTAGAATCGGATATGTATATATGAAATTAAATGTTTAGATTCCAGCAAGTGCTACGTCGGCCAAACAACCAGAAACATTCTCACACGGTATAAAGAGCATAAGGGACACATTCGGAACAACAACATCTAAAAATCTGCTGTTGCAAATCACGTTTTAAAAACAAGCCACTCAATTTCAGAAAATTCTCTCAAATTGTTGAAAAATTCCAATAAATTCTACTCAGGAACACTTAAAGGTATCAAAAAGTATAAGAGAAAAGAAAAATTACTCAACAATGATCTAGCCCCCTTTAACAACTCATTATTCTCACTAATCGTTATATGATATTATTATAAGGGTTTAAAGTCAACCGTATGGGTTGACTTTAAACCCTTAGACTGTAGAAATTGATAGCATGCTTTGGTAACGCTTCGTCTCAAAAGATGGAATCATCGGTTCTGAAACATATATCACTAAACAATTTGTAGTTTACAAGAGTGTAGTTACTAGTGTATAGTGTACCAAGTTTTAATTCAAGTCAATTGTTTCAGTAGTTATCGAAATATTGAAAAAATTGGAAATTTTTAAGATTATTTCACACCCCTTATTTCACTAATGAAATTTTCGTGACACATAGTTTATACAGTAAAGTTACATTAACTTCATCTGCAGAATACGTTCCCGAAGTTGTTTTCCTGCACTTGGGCAACACCCTGTGTATGATCAGAAAGTTCTTGTGTCATTTCATCATATTCCGATAAATCTCTGTTCGACAAACGCTTCATTAGCAGCGAATTTCATTCTCATATAGCAAAACTTTTGCAATCCTTCCTTTTCCGAATACGTGACTTTCAGAATCTCGCAAAAGCCTAGAAATATCAATGGGCTTTATTTTCATTCACGTACTCTTATGAATCGAGAGGGCAGGAAATAGCCTGAAGAGTAGATGAATACTAAGCATCATTTACTTCATTGACTTCAAACGATGGGAGTAGTCCAGTCATTTTAGATTTATCTGCGAAAAAATTCCTAGTGAGCTGAATTTTAGTATACGCCTTTATTACGGCGTTGTAATGAAGATGTGAAAAATCGACTTTCATATCGTGCCGGCTAAAACAGTCATGGAGGTAAAAAGGTCACGAAAATCAGTTTTTCCCAAATATCTCGCTACCTATTGCGGTCATTTGTCATTTGCCATTTTTCATTATTATTTTTGAAAACGCTTAACATCGTTCTTGGCCATTGGAAGATACTGTCTGAGCTCTGCGGGGACTCGTTTCCGATTAATATCGAGTGAATGGTGGCATATGATTTCACGCTTCAAATATTCACTGGTGGGGAAAGGCTTAATTCCGTGTTTTGTCTCATAGGTGGCGTGGGCGATTAGGTATGATAGACCAAGCCGGCTTTGGGAGGCTTAACCCGGTTCAGTTTAGTTGAATTTGTTGATAAGCTACCGAGTACTGATCAAGGCCAAGAAGCCAGAAACGCGTCTGCTCTTGCTTTCTCGGCAAATCAATTAACCCCCTGGGGTCTATTTGACTTGTGAAATATATGCATATGTAAATTAATTATACGAAGCCATTATGAAGGTCCCTATTGGCAGGAACATTCTACTGGTTTTATTATTTTCGATGTATAATTTGAAACTTCAGCAAAACATTCTCATGTATACAGCATTTTTTCAGTCGCACAATACCTCTTGACAAATTTTTATGTTCTCAGCAATTAGATGACTAGATTGCAAAATATATTTGATTCGATAGCTATTATTCAGAACTAAGTATACTGATGAAATATCGAAAAACGATTCATTAAATTGATAAACTATAACCAAATAGACGGTTCTACGTTTCAATATTTTATTCAATATATAGGTATTCGCTACAAAAATATTTTCAACAAACAAATGTTCTAATTTTTAATACCCTAACTCTAACACAAGCCAGTTGCCATTCTTGTCGTGTAACAATATCCTCGAAACAAATAATATTATAGTATAAGAGCGCCAAAAAGAATGACGCCATAGGAATGCTATTCAACTTTGATGAAGTCACACTGATGTGTGGTTGTCGTTGTCAAATAATATTGTTAGTTTTCATAACATATTATTTCATTCCTTCTCAATATATAACTGAATTGTATAATGAATATAATTATTAATTATTAGAGTTATACCTTAATGTTTCAACTGTTAAAACAGTTTATGTTCATCAACCGGCAAGATTATAGTAAATCAACCAGTCTTAGCGTTCTCCTATGTTGATTTATTAACAATTAACGGTATCAGCGATCTGTCAATATTATTAATATTATAATTAATACCTATCGTGATAATAGAAATCTACCCCCGATCCGGTAAGAATAAACAATTGTCAAAAAAACTATATTCGCATAAAAACGAAGGATTTTCGAAAAAAAAATAGTATTTGATTAAAATGGTTCTGGATACTCGTTCAGAGTGCACACAGCAAACATTTGGCTTATTTTCGGCGCGGAAAACAAGGACGTTGAACAAAATACTCAAAATACTAAATTTCAGCAAACGGTACGACCAGCTACGACATTCCACAAGAAACTAGAATAAACAAAGATTAAAATTTAATCAAAGATTATAGAGATCTATAATCTTTGAAATTTGATGACATGTCGATAATTTTGTCCATAAAATTTCTACTGTCCGCATCTATCGGCGAAAACTGAAGTAGAACAAAATCCTTGTATTTTGACAGTATTTGGACCGCAATTCGGCTGAAAAAATGTCAAAGAGTGTCTTCACCATATATTCTATGCATCTATATTTGACCTATCAAACCATTTCCCTCGATTCATCGAAGAGGGGAAAATAAATCCACTATTCCATACTTTTAACGTTCACTGTGTAATTATTCATCTGAATATTGGAATATCCAACTATAAACTTATATTTTAAAAATTCCGAGCCTTCCTACAAACCCCCGAGCATACCAAGAATAATGAAGTGCGTTGTGATAATGTTTTCAATCCTACTTTAATGTGATCACTTTTGTGGAAAGAACCCTGGTCCCCCGTAATATGATTATTTTATCAGTTCACAAAAGCAAACAGGGACAATGGTTCGGGAAGCGCTAGTAGGGGTATTGAGTTTCGGGAATAAATTGAGTTGATGATGTTGAGGTAACGACATAATGGACGGGACAAATGAGTTTTAGTGTCTAATCCTGACGTTCATTTTGTCGGGGTTGATAATGAAGCACCCCGAGGTTACCTGCTATGAGGAAATCGAATCGACTTTCTGCGCCACTTGAATGGATTCCGAAATTGGGAGAATGATAGGGCACTCATTCAATTTTACTTGAATAGATCGGTTTTCGTTCATTGTTTCCAAACGATGAACCCTTGGAGCGGGAAAAACTCTAACCACCATGATATTTTCATAGCAACTACAATATACATGTAGGATTTCAATAAGGATTGGAATTCTACTTGTATATAGTTAGAATTAGGATTACATTTCAAGGGTACATACGAAGCATTATGGATACATCAGACCAGACGTATGTCTCATAAAGCCCATTAGTATACCGTTAGCGGTATTAGACAGATGTACCACCGACAGAAGATGAAGAATAAAATAGCAAACCCCGACTCTCTGGCATCTCCAAGGAAGTCGGGGTTAATGGGATATCTACAGGGTGTCCCAAGTTCGAGTGCCTATTAGACGTTTCTGGAGAACGGGGCATATTTGAAATCTGTAAATTGGGATTATGATATTGCAAGAAATTCTCTACAGAGCTAAAATATTTTTGAAGCCCTAGCACTTCTGGTTATACAGGGAGTGAAATAAATTTGATGAAAAAAAAATGTTTTCAAGTTTTGCATTCCCGGTATGATCAAGTATTCAATGCTGAATATATTTCTGTTAAAACCATTGTTCATTCGAATAGTTTTCAAAATATCGAAAAAAACCGGAGAAAAGTCAAATACGTTTAGTCAGTATGATGTTCAATATTCTTATTTTAAACAACCTGAGCGCGAACCGTTTTTACAACATCGAAGAGGAAGAATGTGGAAAGGTTATGCATCTTTTGAATTTCAGAAATATCTTCACAGGGTCAAATGTTGTGTCGAAAATTGTGATCAAAAATTGGCCATAATATCTGTTTTTCAAATTAGAGCCCTACTTTTTTTGCGCGTATGTTCTGGGAAACATCGCGTTATCATTTCGCCCAAATGTCTGTAACTTTCGAATTTTTTGACGAAAACGGTCTCAAACGATTTAGTTTGACTCCCCAATGAAGAATTCGATGTCAAATTTGATTCTGTCCGGCCGGCCGTCCAGCCGCCCGGCCGTTACCACGATAACTTGAGAACAAAAAGAGCTAGCGACTTGAAATTTTCATAATGGGTGGCGCATCCCAATACGACGGACAAGTTCGTTAATGGTCATAATCGGCCCAGTGGTTTCCGAGTAATAATTTTGTTTTCAACCAATATAAATCCGATCGAATTGAAACTTGGTGAGTAGTTGTTGAATATGAAGCTCAGTACCTTTGTGAAATTTTGTGCGAATTGTATAGCTAGAATATTATACAAACATATTTTTGGTGTCACGATAACTTGAGAACGGAAAGAGATAGCGGCTTGAAGTTTTCAGGTTAGAATGTGCATCAGAACGCGATATTTCAGTATATTTATGAGCATAATCGGCCAAACAGTTTTAGAGTTATAGCCATATGAAATTTGGTTGTTTTTTGTTCCTCAATAACTCGAAAAATACTGAACCAATTGAATTCAAGCATGGTTATTAGTTGTAGAATGCTAACGCGAAAATTCCCGCAAAATTTCGTGAGGATAGTATTTGTAGAATATTTTTAAAAAATCATTGAAAATTGAAAAAAAAAATTCTATATATCAGTAACTTTTCGTTTGAAATTGCTGAAATTTTGCAAGAGCCTTCATAACCTAACTCTACTGCCAAGTTTCAAGTTTTAACACGATCGGTTAAATATTGTTGGAGATTCGAACATTCTTGTGTGAGTTCAGTAGATGAGTGACCGCTGCCTCGATAACTTTCGAACGAAAGCAGATAGGGACTTGCTATTTTCAGGGTAGGTTGCGTATCCGAAAGGGAGAGTTGAGTTCGTTTTTGGGCATAATCGGTCTGACGATTTCCGAGTTATACCCACCTGGAATATTATTTCCTTGATAACTCAAAAAATAAATATTCGATCGAATTGATGCTTGGTAACAAGTAGTAGAAAGTCAACATAAAGACGTGTTTAAAATTTTGTAAGAACCGTACCCCTAGAAAATTCGAAAAAAATGACAGAAAAAAAATTTTAAGAACCGTACCCCTAGAAAATTTCAAAAAAATCACGAAAAAAAAATTGGTTCAAGCACTGACGTGAAGTCAGAAGCTTTTGCGCGTATGTTCTATTGTCCATTGTTCTGTATTGGACACCCTTAATCGAATTTACCATGGTAAATTATGTTGTCCTTTCTCCTGTATTGGACACTTAATTCGAATTTACCATGGTAAATTCGAATTATTGAATTTAGGAGCATAATCATGTTAGAAAACTATCATAATATTTCACCACAGAATCAAACGCAATCATAAAAAAATAGGGTTCTATTTTCAAAAACAGAAGTGCTTGCCAATTTTTGATCACAATTTTCGCAATACTGACTTTTTCCGGTTCTCTGCACTCTTGGGCACCCCAAAATCCATTAGTATATCGGTATTGATCGCGAAGAACATGAACCACCTCCCAAGAGATGAAATATTCAATCCGAACCTCGACCCACTGACGTTGCTAAGGAAGTTGGGGTTAACCGATTTCTGTATCTGTAATTTACAATACTGGAAGACAAAACTTCAGAGCTCTCTTAAATTTTGGTGCAACGTTAACGATGGCGGTTACAAAGATGTTATCTAAAGAATGTCACGAACACATAACATTTTCGATAATGAGGTAGATCACTACATACAGATCAGCGTTTTCTAGCTTTCATATTACCATATTGAAATTTTTTCTATTGCGGGTGTCGTTAGGGACCATTGTCCCCATATTTTGAAGATATTAAGAAGTATACAATACACACAAGTTTGTCGTAGAATTCAAAAATCATAAAGTACACACCCACCAAACATAAAAACATAACTTAAACGTAAATGTTATGTCACATTGTGTCCTTGTGATGTCATATAGAGAGATGCTTAATAACACAGATACGTAGCGTACATAGCAGTTTGTGCCTCTTTTTAATATTACAATGCAACGTTTAATGATAAACGTAACTATAATGTAACATTGTTACATATATTTAATGTTGCTTGAAATATTTATGCAACATTTGTATGATGTATCTAATTTTACATAACTATAATGTAACTTTGTTTCATATATTTAATGTTTCTCAAAACATTTTTATAATGTTCCTTAACCTTTTATAGTCAAATTTAAGCGAGTAACCAAAACAGAGTGTCAAGACCAATCCCTTCCTATTAAAACCAATTGGTTATGATTGAAAAGAATTGGTCTTGACACTCTGATTTGGTTACTCGTTTGAATTCGACTATAAAAGAGTAACGAAAAATTATCATGCAAATTGAATGATGAATGAACAAAAGTTTAGTGGGAGAATCATATTGAATCCAAACTTCCATCTGCATAAAATATATAATAGAACTTAAGGAATTGACCAATATTCCATAAAAAATGGGTTCAAGCCCTGTGGACAGGAGCTTTCTGGCGCTCTAGTTCAAACAGACAAATTATATCTCCGAAAGTATTGGTTTCTCAGAGTTGGGAATTATATCAATGTATTCATATGATAGAACTGCATCCTAAAGGAAATTCAATTCAAATAATAGTTTATTTATCAAGATTAAATGAGCAATCATGAGAATGAGAAAAGCACCATGGAAGAAAACAAATTAAATCTAGCCAATTTTGCCCAATAACGAACTTAACCGAGATATTCATCTCCCTAAACTACTCTGAAAATTTCAACTACCTACCTCATTCCGTTCGAGAGTTATATCTATGTCTATGGATGAAAAGCAGTCTCACTACTCTCAGATCTCTTACTTCATGTTCCGAAATGTAAGACTTTTCTGAGAAAAACTAATTTCGGAGCAAACAACTGAGATTTTTCTCACTTCGCTCACAATTCTTCGAAATATCAATTCTTCAGGAACATATTTGACATTATGACAATTCATATTCATACATAGAATAATATCATTCTGTGACAACGTTGAAATACGATTTATTATTGAAATTTTGAAAAATCATATCTCCGAAAGTATTAGCTTGTTAGAGTTAAAAATGATATGAATGGATTCTTATGATAAAACTTCTTATTAAAAAAAATTTAATTTGGAATTTGTTTCGTAAAAAAAAAATTTTTTTTTTGTTACTCCGAAACCATCTGTCCGATTTCGCCCAATAACGAACTTAGCCGAGATATTTATCCCCCAAACCTGCTCTGTAAATTTCAACTCTCTAGCTTATTCCGTTCGAGAGTTATCGTGCCTACGGCCGGACGGCCGGCCGGCCGGACAGAATGAATTTCGACCACGGATTCTTGATCAGTGAGTCGAACCAAATCGTTTAAGACCATTTTCATCGAAATATTCGAAAATTACAGACATTTGGGCAAATTGATAAGCACTCAGTTCCGAGGAACTAGAGCGCCAAAAATTATACCATAAAGTCTTAGAAAATAATAATTACTCTATAAAACAATATAAACAAATTCATCACTAAATATCTTAATATCTTTGGTATCTGTTGCAGTCTTCAGTATCGTTCCACTTTATCCTCAGTTACTATTTTTTCCTTGTCAGCCTCTGTTTAGCGAATATCATCCACTCCACAAAAATGAGTTCAAACTCCTTATCAGATTCTGAAAATAAAGTCACCACTGAAAACTCAAATTAATCTTGATGATATAGTGGCAAAAATGTGTGTAGTATGACTGTTGGAAATAAGATCACTTATAATTCATGTTAATGAAAGGTAAAGCGAAATGAAACTAATAGTAGGTACCTTCTTTACAAGATAGGGCTGGTTGCATACAAAATTAAACGAAGAACTAAGTATTTAATTTTTTTATTACTATAATAAGGCATAGCTTTTAGCACATTAGTTAGCACCGTTAAATCTTGAGTTAACAGAGCACTTTATACAACCAGATCCTAAAGGTTGAAGAAAACAATCACTGAGAAGTACTTACGTTCGAGTATTTTCATTATTTCCAAATGTGACATTTTGAAATTCGGTATTTTTCAGTCCAGGAACAATGCTGGGCAACCTCAACTTGGATTATCTGTTGGAGGCACATCCTTATCAAATTTTTGTAATTTTGAATAACAGTTTATTCATCTAGAATAATAGACATGTGTAAAAATCCATATTATTATTAAACTTTTTGACTTTATGTCTGTATCGAAAAAACCCTTTGGACGTGAAGAGTAGAATACAATTGTCAGTGGGGATGAACATTGAGATTTAAAACTTCAAGTAATTTCTGAAGAACTCAAGATCTATTATCTCTATAAAGAATTAAGTAATGGAATTGAGAAGCACCAGGGATACACTGTATTTCATAGGTACTTTTTGGTTCACTTACTAATTGAGCAGCAACATTTTTGTTGGTTTTCAGAAGGTCTTCTAGATTCAGTAAGCTTTCCATCATTCCATCCATAATTTCCAAAGAGTTTTCCTTATGTATCTTTAATGATATTCTAGCATCTGAACAGAGATTTCCCAAATTCAATCAAATTAAAAATTTTCAACAATTTTGGAAAAGCAATTTGAGAAATTTTGTTTTCTATTGACCATGTTCTTAGATGAGTCGAAAAAATTGGTTCAAGCACTGACGTGAAGTCAGAAGCTTTTGCGCGTATGTTCTATTGTCCATTCTTCTGTATTGGACACCCTTAATCGAATTTACCATGGTAAATTATGTTGTCCATTCTCCTGTATTGGACACTCTTAATTCGAATTTACCATGGTAATTCGAATTAAGTGTCCAATACAGGAGAATGGACAACATAATTTACCATGGTAAATTCGATTAAGGGTGTCCAATACAGAAGGATGGACAATAGAACATACGCGCAAAAGCTTCTGACTTCACGTCAGTGCTTGAACCAATTTTTTTTTCGTGATTTTTTTTGAAATTTTCTAGGGGTATGGTTATTAAAATTTTTTTTTTCGTCATTTTTTTCGAATTTTCTAGTGGTACGGTTCTTACAAAATTTTGAACACGTCTTTATGTTGATTTTCTACTACTAGTTACCAAGCTTCAATTCGATCGAATATTTATTTTTTCAGTTATCAAGAAAATAATATTCCAGGTGGGTATAACTCGGAAACCGTTAGACCAATTATGCCCATAAACGAACTCAACTCTCCCTTTTGGATACGCAACCTAACCTGAAAATTGCAAGTCCCTATCTCCTTTCGTTCGAAAGTTATCGAGGCAACGGTCACCCATCTACTGAATTCACACAAGAATGCTCCAATCTCCAACAATATTAAACCGATCGTATTAAAACTTGAAACTTAGCGGTAGAGTTAGGTTATGAAGGCTCTTGCAAAATTTCATCAATTTCTAACGATTAGTTACTGATATATAGAATTTTTTTTTTATTTTCAATGATTTATTAAAAATTTTCTACAAATGCTATCCTCACCAAATTTTGCAAACATTTCCGCGTTGGCATTCTACAACTAATAACCATGTTTGAATTCAATCGGTTCAGTACTTTTCGAGTTAATGAGGAACAAAAACCACGAAATTTCAGAAAATTTCAGATGGCTATAACTCTAACACCGTTTGGCCGATTATGCTCATAAACAAACTGAAATGTTGCGTTCTGGTGCTCATCCTAACCTGAAAATTTCAAGCCGCTATCTCGTTCCGTTCTCAAGTTATCGTGACAACAAAAATATTTTTTAATAATTTTTTTAAAATTTTCTAGCCATATGATTCGCACAAAATTTCACAAACGTGCTTAGGTTCACATTCTACAACTACTCACCAAGTTTCAATTCGATCGGATTTATATTGGTTTAAAACAAATTTATTACACGGAAACCGCTTGGCCGATTATGCCCATTAACGAACTTGTCCGTCGTATTGGGATGCGCCACCTACCCTGAAAATTTCAAGTCGCTAGCTCTTTTCGTTCTCAAGTTATCGTGGCAACGGCCGGACGGCCGGACGGCCGGCCGGACAGAATCAAATTTAACCTCGAATTCTTCATTGGGGAGTCGAACTTAATCGTTTGAGACCATTTTTTTCAAAAAATTCGAAAGTTACAGATATTTGGGCAAAACTATAACGCGATGTTCCCCAGAACATACGCGCAAAAACCCAACTTCAGGGAATTATCTGAAGGTATTGCAGTAATTTTCTTAGAATTACTTATCTCTTGTTGATCGGTGGTAGGCTCCATATTATAGGACAGCATTATACTATGTTTATGGATTGTTTAGAGCTAAAGATGATGTTGTTGCTGTAAGAGGTACTGATGATATACCTAGTACTTTCAATATGTTCATCTTGATTGACCTCCTCGTCCTCACATACGTGAGCTTGAGCAGTATCTTTATTAATCAACCTTTTGAGGAAGCGGGGAGAATTATTTTTCATCTTAAGCTTCTTTTCCTGAAAAATCATCATGCATTAATAGTGTGTATGACTCAAGAATGAAAAAACACTTTATAGTTAGATATTAATCAGTTCTTCAACAGTTCTTGATCAAAATAAAAATTTGAAACAGCAATATGAACCAAAATTGTGCACATTAAATAGGGTTATATCTCATTATGTTTGGAATTTGTATAATAAATATACATTTCAGACATGAATGAAATATTTGATGCCTGTTGGGTCGACTTTATAGTGAAGCAGAATCTCACAAATCAAAGTATGGATATAAGAACTAAGAAAATAACACTCACCTGCATATATCTCCTTCACACGTTATTTTGTCCACGCTTATACAACTTTACTTTTATTCATACTTCCAGCAGGGGAGATAAACTCAATAATATAATATAACGGAACAACTATGAATCACAATACATTAAACAAGTTTACTTATTGATCTCTGATGATGAGATGATCTCTGCTTCCTTCTTCACATTTCGACATTTATGATATGTTGTTATATGGTTATGTTGAAATATCATATTAATGACAAGGTTATTATCTGAAAAATACATTTACGAAACGTTTCAAGATAATATTAATTCCAAGTCTTCCGTACACATCTGAGTAACGTTTTCGGGTAGTTAAATAAAAACATTTGACAGATAACATAACCAATATGTAGGAGACACATCTGGGAAACATAAAATCAACATTTTATATATCATCTAAAGAACATTATTGATTATGTTATTTGGATGTGGCATGAACATGTGAATGAAAACGTTGGTTTGGATACTTGATGGCAACATTAATGCAATGTTAGTTTGCTGATATCACAAAATTTATCTAATGAATATTACTGATTATGTTATTTCGATGTGACATAAACATTTGGAAACTTCATGACAACATTAATGCTTTGTTAGTTTGCTAATATTACAAAAGTTATCTCTGAAATATATAACATAACATTATTGTTATGTATCATGTTTACTGGGCAGGATATCACATTGAAAATTTGGAAGTTGTGAGATGGCTAGCCTTTTTAGGAACACCATGAATACTTCTTAATATCTTGAAAATATGGAGACTATGGTCCCTAACGACACTCGCAAGAGAAAAAATTCAAATATGATAATGGGAAACTGGAAAACGCGGATCTGTATGTAGTGCTCTACCCCGTTATCGAAAATGTTGTGTGTTCATCAGAGTTGAGCCGAAGCATTGTGCTTAGTGCACGTGAATGTGCTTGAAACCTTTTTGTGCTCCCGAGTACTGTGCTCCCAAGCAGTTTTTGAAAGCAGTGCTTAGTGCTTATTAATTTAAGCACTTCATGAAAAGGCTTAGTGCTTAGTAATCCCTTAAGTGCTCCCGAGCACTTCCGAGGATTACTAAGGGCGCGTTCCACTAAGGTCCCACAACGCTCACGCTCACGACCGCAGTTCTTCCCGTTCCACATGCGTTTGACTAGCTCGTGGGTATTTCGATTATCCTATCAAGTGGAACGGGCTCATGGGTTTGCTCGAAGTAGAGCGGTGACGTTTGAAAATCCAAGGGTTAATTTAAATTTAATGTTTCCAATTCGTCATTTTTTGTTTCAATATTAAATAGGTAATCATTATGAACTTAATTAATCAACATTTTCTATTTTTGAACAGGAGAATAAAACAATAAATATAATTGATTTGATTGTTTATTTAAAAAGCATTTTATTCATACAAAAAAAAAATGCAGCGTGTTTATTGCATACTGATTCTTCAGAACATTAATATATTTGGGAAATATGAAAGTCTATATACGATGAATAAACATTATAGGTATTTACCTCAGTACCTACTATAAAAGGATCAGTGGTATCTGACCGTTAGCATGATTTTTCTCAATATTATCTAATCGTTTGTTAGTTTCGCAACAGTTTTTTGATCTAGCGCAACCTTCAATACCTTCACAACATTGGCATAATCTGAAAATTTTGTTCAAGCATCACTGACGTGAAGTCAGGATTTTTTTTGCGCGTATTTATTGTCCATTGGCCAATGGACAATAGAACATACGCGCAAAAGCTCCGGACTTCACGTCAGTGCTTGAACCAATTTTATTTCCGTAATTTTTTTTAAATTTTCTAGGGGTACGTTTCTTACAGAATTTTAAACACGTCTTTATATCGATATTCTACAAATTTAGTTACCTACCAAGCTTCAATTCTATCGAGTCTATAATTTTTAAGTTATTTTGAGTAAAGAAGGTTATGATGAACTTCATGATGTATTTTAACAGCTAATTAAATTGGAAAATAATCAAATATCGCAAAAGATTACACTCAATTCCGAGTTCTCGAGTTAATCCGATCACTTTCCAAAAAGCCCTAATGTTATTGTTTTGGTCGCCATCATGAATATTCGTAAACGCTCACTTCGACCCACCACAAGACGTGGGTCTCGGATAGCTAGCCGCGGTCGAAAACAATGACGTCATCTATGACGTATTCGACATGCCCACAACGACGGCGATCGTCATGTGGAACGACTCTACGAACGTTTTGGACGTTGCGATCGCCTAGTGGAACACGCCCTAAGCACTAAGCCTTTCCGAAATCTTGTCGTAACACGAATAGACGCTGACGTGCTGTGGTCGGAGGAGCTAATATGAGTACTAGATTTATTCGATTTATGCATTTAAATTTATATCGTATTTACAATGCTAAATTGCTGATTTCTGCCGATTATATTTCTGACATTTTGAGAAATTAAAAAAAAAATTACTTCATGATGATTTATTCGAATTGAATTATGTATTAATGAAAAAATGCCCCAAGGAGAACTGAATTCACGTCAGTGCTTTTTTTAGTATCAAGGGAATAACAATACTCGGCCTAAGTTTCATAATATAATACTATGTAGTTGTCATGGGTTTTGTCCCATTTTTAAATAGGGAAATACATTTTACATGTGCAGTAAAACTGAGAAGCTCATGGAATTCATATATTTCCATTCAATGTACCATTTCCTTAAATAATACCTAAAGACCTCAATCTGTGTGAGTATAGAACGAATTTTGAGATCGTTAGTTTTCTAGAAATTTGCTTCGCTGCACTCCATTTCTTATCCTCCAATGATGCATATGAGGGATGCAGGTTTGCTAGTTTTCAATTGAATACAATTTTATACAACAATTCGCAGAGAATATCCTCATTTCTATCTAAAAGTGCTTAGTGCTTAGTGCTCGAAAAATCTAATTACTTTTATAAAGTGCTTAGTAATCGCAAGCCTTTTGTGAAAACGCTGTGCTTTGTGCTCGAGGCTCGGGATCATTTTTATTGAGTGCTTAGTGCTTAGGGCTCGAAGCACTTTCCTTCTGTGCTCGGCACAGCTCTGGGTTCATGACAAGTCAACGATACACCAAATGAAAGGTAAAAGATCGCAGTTTTGGAATCTTATTTATTATTAGTACGTTACCATGGAAAAAAATCATTTATTTCAAAGAGTACCCCCCCCCCTCCCATTTGTTTTAGTGGGGGTTACAAAAACTTATTTCAACAGGGTTTCAAAGTACCCGTACTCGAGCTGCTTACTCAAAGCTTCAAATTTCATTGCTCCATCTCAACTGGTCTCTAAAATATTTGCAAAATAAGGAGACTCACCCCTGGCTTAAACCATCCATAACTTCCATCAGAAGACCCCTAGACAGCAAATAAGATAAGAATAAATAAAATGAGAAATAAATCAAAATAAAATAAGAAAGTTAATCATGTACATTTCTATGAGAGCGTATACACGAAATAAGATAAAATAAGAAATAAGAATAAGAACTAAAGTTGGCCAACTCTCATCTTTATTTCTTATTTTATGTTATTTCGTGTATACGCTCTCATTGAAATGTACATGATTAACTTTCTTATTTTATTTTAATCTATTTCTCATTTTGTTTATTCTCATCTTATTTGCTGTATAAACCAGCCTTCAAGGCGGGTTTATACAGCATATTTGCTGTCTAGGGGTCTTCTGATGGCAGTTATGGATGGTTTAAGCCAGGGGTGAGTCTCCTTATTTTGCAAATATTTTAGAGACCAGTTGAGATGGAGCAATGAAATTTGAAGCTTTGAGAAAGCAGCTCGAGTACGAGTACTTTGAAACCCTGTTGAAATAAGTTTTTGTAACCCCTGCTAAAACAAATGGGAGGGGGTGTGGGTACTTTTTGAAATAAATTATTTTTGTCCATGGTAACGTACTAATAATAAATTACATTCCAAAACTGCGATCTTTTACCTTTCATTTGGTGTATCGTTGACTTGTCATGAACACACAACATTTTCGATAACGGGGTAGAGCACTACATACAGATCGGCGTTTTCCAGTTTCCCATTACCATATTGAAATTTTTTCTCTTGCGAGTGTCGTTAGGGACCATAGTCTCCATATTTTTAAGATATGAAGAAGTATATGGTGATCCAAACAAGGTTCGCCATCTCACAACTACCAAATTTTAAATGTGATATCCTGTGTACTTTATGATGTTTGAATTCTACGACAAACTTGTGTGTATTGTATACTTCTTAATATCTTGAAAATATAGAGACTATGGTCCCTAACGACAGTCGCAATAGAAAAAATGACAATGCACATGTTCAAAGGAATAAATTCATAGAACTTGCATAAAATTGTCAAAAAGCTGCGATTTGATTGGTTCATTCTTATTTCTTATTTTGTTATTTTGTCTAAGATCATCTGTATAAACCAATCCTTTTAACCCTTAATTCTTATTTTATTTTAATTTGTTTCATATTTTATCTTATTTGCTGTATAAACCCGCCCTTACACCCTAATGGTACCCCATCACCTCCTTGACAGTGTCAGTGTGGCAGCCTCGGACCCTGTATATTCATCCACATCCACGTCAGCCCTATTTTGTTCATATTCCAAAAATGATCCAGGGCAGCAGGCCAGGTCGGATGATCCCGAATTTGGTGTAACAGTTGCTCAGGAAATGAGAGAGGTGACACTGAAACGAGATGGAGGACTACTACACTGGCAGGTTCAGATAATTTTAGATGCGGAAATTCCTACAGCAAATATGCGAAACACGTAGTAATTTCATTTAGTTGAGCTGTTTCGTTAAATTATTCCAATCTCACAGTTGCTTATCAACAGAATGAAATATATCGTATGTTCCAAATAATCAGAAAGCAAGTCTCGCAATTGTTTGCAGCAGTGTTGCGTAGTTATCCGACGATCAGAATGTTGATTGTCACAACTGGAATGTTATACGGTGAAAAAGGAAGGATAAGCAGGTCGTTTTTATAATGGGGAATTTACGGAGTATTAGATACAAGAGCTCGGGTGAATTTTATTTTATTTTTTATTTTTTTTATACAAGGGCTTACTCAACAGACAGTTGAAACTGTCCTATATAAGATAAGCACATATTACAAATGAAATTTTACAGAATAACGATTGTGCAGCATACGCTATTTAATTAATCGAGAACATAAGATACTCCTATTGAAAAAAAGGTGAAAGAAACATATCAAAAATTCGAAGAAAGAAAGAGAATACTCAAGCAACTTTATATCAACACTGATTCAATCCAGTTCAAAACGTAAATACACTGGGGTACAATAAATTATAAAACAATAATCATATTATTCTCATCCTCTAGAATCAAATTAAACCTTTTTTAAATATCTCTTAAACGAGAGACAATTTGGTGAAAAAATATCCAAGTTATTTCCAACTACGCTAATGAGATTCAGCCTATGAAAACATCTGTGGATAGGCGAATTCAACACATAATTTGTATTACTTCTCTCAGAAACCAATAGTGTACGATTCCTTACTATATGAGGTGAACAATTTAAATTTATTAAACTCGTACATGCAGAAGAATCTATTAAGCCGTTAAGGAATTTGTAGGAGAAACATATATCGAAATACTCACGTCTCAACCTCAAACACTCTAACCTATAAAATCTCACATTACTTTCATATGAAAACCCGTGACGATATCTGTTAAAACGAAAATTAGGGGCGTTAACAAATTTTCGTTGAACATTCTCTATTCTATTTATGTACGTTTTATAGTTAGGATTCCAGACGCCCGACGCGTACTCCAGCTTGGATCTGACAATTGAATTATAAAAAGCAATAACCGATTCTCGTCGACCAAAAGGCCTCTTCACACGTAGTATAAAACCCAGATTTCTACGGGAATGCTGAACGATTTTTTCAATATGTAGTTCAAAGGTCAGCTGTATGTCAAGCGTAACACCCAAACCACTCACCGAGCTGACCTCCGCAAAACATTGACCAGACAATACCAAGTCGGAAGAGACAGGATCCTTGCTTCTGGAAAAAAGAATATGATGGCACTTGTTCAAGTTCAGTTGCAACCTATTGACTCTGCAGTATTCAGAGAACCTATCAAGATCTGACTGTAAAAGTGAAAAATCGCTGTAGGATTTTATCTGCTTTGAAATTTTTAGGTCATCCGCATATAGATTTATATCAGTATGTCTAAAACATTCGCCAATGTCGTTTAAAACCATAAGAAACAGGATTGGTCCAAGATGCGAACCCTGCGGCACACCGGTAAGGAATTCGATCCAGAATCCTCCACAACCACATACTGTCTTCGGTCGTTCAAGTATGAGGTGAGAAGCCTCAGGGGATTTCCATGCACCCCGAAATTTTCCAATTTTGTTGTCAGAGTTGGATGGTGGACCCTATCAAAAGCCTTAGAGAAGTCAATGTATACGACACAAACAGATGTGCCCTCCTCCAAATTCCTCAATATCAGTCATGAAAAACAGCAGTTAAAAGAAGTTTTGGACCACGAATATTTTATCCCACCAAAAATATTCAATCTAAAATTGGTTGCCAAGATTCACAAGAATATTTCACAGTGAAAAAGATGTCAGGTCACATAAAAGTCCCTAACTGTACAAGCCTTAATTCTACAAACCCTACATCTTGTACAAAAATTATGGAACATTCATAGTAGCTGCAACAACATTCCAATCTAGTGCAGGTTGCGAAAAAGCCAAGCTATACTTTTTGACCAATATGTAGAGTTGAATTTGAACATGTAGAGAAAGGTCATGTACAGCCTTCTCATGACATCTGATAACTTTTTAACTGTGAAAGCTTCTTGTGAGCATTAGCAACCTACTTTACATGAAATGTTCCTGCTTCGATTTCATTTCTCTTTGTGAGCCTTAGTTCAGTTTTATTTCGTCGGTGTGTATTTCTTGAGCTTCAGCTATTCATTTTCACAGCTTACTCTCTATCTGTACATTCCTTCTCAGGCAAACAAAGACCTCCCAAATATATCTCAGCGAGTTCTTTCCAGGATGTTGTGATACCTTTTGTGATAATGATGAGTGGTCGCCTCTCGTTCTCGTCTCGGAAAGGCGGGACGAGACGAGACGAGACGTTTTAAAAAATATTATAGGCAATACCGAGATCATATACAGCGCAACCCGAGAGTCTAGTTTCTCGTTTCGTAACTATTTTGTATGATGTTTTTATTCGAAACATTAGGAAAGGTCTACATAGAGATCAATATATTTTACAAAATATCAACTGTTGTCACTATCTGTGAAATATTTTATTGTTAACTGAAATATTATTTTTCACATTTTTATTTCAACATGTTAACTATTCTTATATCTTCTTACAATAACGTATCTCTTATCATAAATATCTATCCTTGCAGATTTTTATATTTTAGATTCGAATATGTTTTTTTGAAGATCGATTTTTCACTTTCTTTTGAGTATATGTGTCTATAAACTACTGAGTAATAAACGTGTACCTATACCTACTATTGAAAGGGTTTCTATATGGCTCGAAAATTTCGACCTGGAAGAGTCTTATTTGCTACAGATACAGACAGTAAACTTTTCTTATATACGACTCGACCTTTTTCAACACCCACAGAAAACAATTGAGCGTGAAGAGTTTCCACTGTAATAACCAATATATTTTGTCTATATTATACAACGATCGTTCTAGAAATACATGATTTTTTAAAGACCTTGCGATAATTCAGATTATTTTTCAAGAAAAACTAGAATTCACAACCAGAAATACTGATCCCATTATGAATTCAATACTTAACGGACAACTTTTATATCCTGTAAATCCCAATGCAAAATTTCATTTCTATTTGAACATCTGGAGAAATTTATTGTTTTTTATAGAGCTTCTTGTAGTGAAGATGTGAACAATTATTGTATACATCTGTGGAAGTACCTATAATAAAACTGTTAAAGAAATGAAAAATGAAACTATTCAATGTTTCAAAAAGTGTTATGAGGAATACGCCAAGAACACCCTCAATGATCTAACCAATGGTAAGGTATTCAGTGGAAACGATACCAATCTGTCCAATTCTATTAAATCCAATTCTATTAAAAATTGTATCAACATCGATAGCCTCTTTGAAACTTCAACAAAACCTTCGAATGTTTGGAAAGCTGACTTTGAAGAACATATGCTGTGAGTAAGAATAAATAGGAATCAAAATTGTATTTTAGAGTGGTGGAAAGTGCATGAAAAAGTTTCTACACTTTCCAAGATGGCCGTTGATTTAGTAATGGCTACATCCGTACCCGTTGAAAGATTATTTTCCACAGTAGGTATCATCATGACAAAAGCACGTACATCATTGAAAGATGATGTGATGCAAGCGTGATTATGTTTGAATTCTTGGTCATCGAGGGATTTGAAAGATGAATTAACAGTGTTTAAAATTAAAAAAATTACGTAAATTTACAAATATGTTTGTATAAGAGCGTGATAAATATAGCATTACAAAATTGTACATTGTTATCTACCATTTCATTTATATATTAATAATATTTATTATAGTTATTCAGAATTAAGCGAGACGAGACGAGACAACTGATAACGAGACGAGACCGAGAGTTAAACGAGACTTAATTTTTGGGAATTGGCGAGACCGAGACGAGATTTTTATATTCTCGCCTACTCTCGTGTCGTGTGAAGCCCTAATAGATACAAAAGTTTTCGTCTATAATAATTTATCAGTGGTAGGGCTTCACACGAGACGAGAGTAGGCGAGAGTATAAAATATCCTGTCTCGGTCTCGCCAATTCCCAAAAAATTTAGTCTCGTTTAAGTCTCGTTATCAGTTCTCTCGTCTCGTCTCGCTTAATTCTGAATAACGATAATAAATTTTATAATATAAACAACGAAATGGTATACAATAATGAATAAATTTTGTAAAGCTATATTTATTACGCTCTTATACAAGAATATTTGTACATGTACATATTATTTTTAATTTTAAATACTGATAATTTCAACATTTAAATTACTCGATGACCAAGAATTCAAACATAATCACGCTTGCATCACATCATTTTTCAATGATGTACGTGTTTTTGCTATGATCATACCTGCTGTGGAAAATAATCTTTCAACCGGTACGGATGTAGCCATTAATAAATCATCGTCCATCTTCGAAAGTGTAGGAAGAACTTTTTCATCACTGTCTACCACTGTAAAATATTTTGATTCCTTTTTGCTCTTTCTAACAGCAAATATTCTTCAAACTCAGCTTTCCAATATTTCGAAAGTTTTGTTGATGTTTTGAATAGGCTATCGATGTCGATACATTTTTTAATAGAATTGAACAATTTGGTACAGTTTTCAAAGAATACCTTCCCAGTGGATAGATCATCGAGGGTGTTCTTGGCATATTCCTCATAACACTTATCGAAACATTGAATAGCTTCATTTCTTTACCAGTTTTATTATACGTAGTTCCACAGATGTATACAATAATTGTTCACATCTTCGCTACAACGAGAACAAGAGAATACATTTCTCCAGATGTTCAGATAGAGACGAAATTTTCAAGGCATTGGGATTTAGGGGCAATAGAAGTTGTCCGTTAAGTATTGAATTCATAATGGCATCCGTTTTTATGGTTGTGAATTCTATTTTTTCTTTAAAAATAATCTCAGTTATCGCAAGGTCATAACGAATTAATAATCTTCTAAAAAATCTTGTATTTCTAGAACGATCGATGCATAATATAGACAAAATATATTGGTAATTATAGTGGAAACTCTTCATATTCAATTGTTTTCTGTGGGTGTTGAAAACAGTCGAGTCGTATATAAAACTTCATAAAAAAAATTTAACGAGACCAAAAACGAGACTCTCGTGTTGCGCTGTATGTGGTCTTGGTATCGCCTATAATATTGTTTAAAACGTCTCGTCTCCTCTAGTCTCGCTTTTACGAGACGAGAACGAGACGAGACGAGAAAAATCTTACCCTCGCGCCCTAATCAGTGGTGATAAACGAATTGTTTTCATCCTTATCCTGAAGAAGAACTGCCCTCATTGTATACCCCCTACATATTGCGATACCAAAAGTAAATGGAAATCCTCAGTCGACTAACTCCATAGAGTCCAAAATCATGTGACGCAGAAATCTCCTAAACAGCATCTCTGCATATACGATATGCTCAGATCTCTCACCTGAAAATATGGTGATATTCATCCTCCAAAATCCTGTTTATTCGGAATGCAGGTGAATATTTCATTCTTGAGAAATATTCAATTTTCTCCGATTCCGTAGGAAGATGAGAAAATCCCCATGAAATCAAATATTTGAGTAGTAGCTTTCAGGACTCCTTGTGAATAACGCGCAAAACTCAATGAATATTGAAGAGAAAGAAATGAGGTTATTTGAAAAATTGGAAAGCTACGAATGAAAAATGGATAATATTTATCTTGGCTTTCATATTCTGTATATACTTACGTAAGACTGGCAAAGGTTTTTCACAAAATATAGTATAACTGATGGAAAATACAGTGGAAGATATCGGATGCAATTTATAAATCGTAACTCACAATATGTGCTATCAATCTTAGGGGTCGTAGTGGGAGATTTTGATAGACTGTAGTTCCTTTAACGTAATGGTAGTTGGCACCAGATTACATGCCTACTTTTTGTGGAGATCGATGGAAGAAATGTTTGTACTTCTCTTTTTGGGGTTCTTGTTCCTCGGAACAGAGTGTATATTAATTTGCCCAAATTTCGAATTTTCTGATGAAAATGATTTTAAACGATTTGGTTCTACCGAATATTTCCGAAACTGATAACTCAATCTATCTGAAATTTAGCATCAAATTGTAGAATCATGACCTTTATATGCATGCGAACTTTTGTATTGATCAGATTGCTGTAAAGTGGCAAAAACCGAGGCAAAAGCTACGACCGGTCGGTCCAGCCGGCAGTAGGTACGATAACTTTCGAACGGAATGAGCTAGACAGTTGAAATTTTCAGAGTAGGTTTGGGAGATGAATATCTCGGCTAACTTCGTTATTGAACTAAATCGGAGTAACGAAAAAAAAATTTGTTTTACGTTACAAATTTCAAATTCAATTTTTTTAAGATGCAGTTCCATCATAAGAATCCATTGATGTCATTTTCAACTCTAACAGGCTAATACTTTCGGAGATTTTTCAAAATTTCAATAATACATCGTTCTTCTATGTTTTCACATAATGCGAGTTCTATCTGTCTGTGTCACTGTTCATTGATGTCGTCTTATTTTTTATATAATTCGTACTTGAGAAGATTTTGTGTTGGAAAACAAGGTTCGGCATCTTGAATTTGTGAACATAGACTGTTTTGATACCAAAAATAATATTGACTTGTTCTTGTTGCATATTGAATAATTTATGTGCAAATATTGGGGATGATGTTTCAGAAGATTCAGAATGGGATAATTTCAATGATGTAGTTTACGAAGGCAATAGGAAAGAACAACATAATGGAATCATCGAAAGAAATTACTGTTCGTTGACCACTAAGGTTAATATTACCTTTTACTTCCTTAAGTTGTGAGACTCGTTCCTAAATACAGTAATTTCATAATGTTGGTAGCAAAAAAATGCTGAAATATTGATGAAATATTCTTTCCTGAATTAAGGTTCATAATACAAAATGAATGACTGTGTTGGTAGTATGAACTATTAAATTATGAAAAGAAGATTGTATTTTAGTCATATATTTTGAACTATTGAGATATTTTGTTCGTCAGCCTTTACCTATTCAAATATCAGGAATAGATGGACAATCTGCTATGATTGTCTCCAGCCTTTCTCTAGACATTTCGATGATACTTTCCTTAAGTATTTTGAGTTGTGAAGACTATGCACCGAGTGTAAGTTGCAACATGAAAACGATACCAATTTTGTCCAATTCTATTTAAAACATCAACAAAACCTTCGATTCATTGGAAAGCTGACCTTGAAGAACATTACCTGTTGGAAAGAGCAAATTGGAATCAAAATTGTATTTTAGAGTGGTGGAAAGGGCATGAAAAAGTTCCTACACTTTCGAAGATGGCTGATGATCTATTAATGGCTACATCCGTACCTGTTCAAAGATTATTTTCCACAGCAGGTATGATCATGGCAAAACACGTGTGTAATTGAAAGATGATCTGATGCAAGCGTGATTATGTTTGAATTCTTGATCATCGAGTAATTTAAAAGATGAAATTAACAGTGTTTAAAATAAAAAATGTATGTACATGTACAAATATTTTAGTATAAGAGAGTAATAAATATAGCTTCACAAAATCATTGATTGGTATGTACCATTTCGTTTATATATTATAATATTTATTATCGTTATTCAGAATTAAGCGAAACGAGACGAGACAACTGATAACGAGACGAGACCGAGACTTAATTTTTTGGGAATTGGCGAGACCCAGACGAGATTTTTTATATTCTCGCCTACTCTCGTTTCGTGTGAAGCCCTATCCATTTGAAATATTGATTTCTTGACATAAAGATTCTCTGTAAATCATAAATAATGAAAATCACACAGTGGTCGAAATATTTTCTCTAGCAATTGCACTAATCATTCGTTCACACGTATCAGACAATTGTTTGTTGACAATGCTACAGAGGTATAAGATTTGCATGTTGATGAAATTCAATTAATTCGGGAAGGGATGAGAGTTCCATCCACGAGTTGCAAGTTTGTTGCCTGGATAGGATAACAGATACCAACGGATCAATATATTGTTGGAGGAAGGATTCGGACAGGACGGGACATCTTTGAAATGGGTTATCCTTGCCCTTACCTATCTCGTTTTGATTGTTACATAAATTTCAAATGAATATATGTTATATAGGGTGTTTTCAGAGGTGAGTATTTGACGTTCTTGTTTCTCGGAACAGAGTGCTCATCAATTTGACCAAATGTCTGAAATTTTCGAATTTTTGGATCAAAATTATTTAATAAAGTATTCATTAAAGGATACGGTGAAGGTATATTCATTATCAAATGGTGTATTTCTGGGTTTTCTCTACCAAACTCTGAAAATTATCTATAAAATAAAAAATTTAATATTTTTTGAATTGATTCTGCTTAAGCAACACAAGATATTTTTTAGAAGCGATCTATCGAACATTGTTGCCTAACAAACAATAACGAAACAACATCACTGATGAAACAACTATATCGTAACGTTTCGGAGTCTATATCAGACTCCTTCGTCAGACACTCAACGAAAATCTTGAGACGTTTTTGGCGCTCTAGTTCCTCGGAACTGAGTGCTTATCAATTTGCCCAAATGTCTGTAATTTTCGAATTTTTCGATGAAAATGGTCTTAAACGATTTGGTTCGACTCACTGATCAAGAATCCGTGGTCGAAATTCATTCTGTCCGGCCGGCCGGCCGTAGGCACGATAACTCTCGGTCGGAATGAGCTAGACAGTTGAAATTTTCAGAGTAGATTTGGGTATAAATATCTCGGCTAAGTTCGTTATTGGGCAAAATCGGACAGATGGTTTCGGAGTAACAAATTAAATTTTTTTTACAAGGCAAATTCCAAATTAGATTTTTTTCAATAAGCTGTTTTACCATAAATTTCCAATGATATCATTTTTAACTCTAACAAGCTAATACTTTCGGAGATATGATTTTTCAAAATTTCAATAATAAATCGTATTTCAACGTTGTCACAGAATGATATTATTCTATGTATGAATTATCATAATGTCAAATCATGTTCCTGAGACATGACATTATCTAATCAATTGAAGAATTGTGAGCGAAGTGAGAAAAATCTCAGTTGTTTGATCCGAAATTAGGTTTTCTCAGAAAATTCTTACATTTCGGAACGGAACATGAAGTAAGAGATCTGAGAGTAGTGAGACTGCTTTTCATCCATAGACATAGATATAACTCTCGAACGGAATGAGGTAGGTAGTTGAAATTTTCAGAGTAGTTTAGGGAGATGAATATCTCGGTTAAGTTCGTTATTGGGCAAAATTGGCCAGATTTAATTTGATTTCTTCCATGGTGCAGTTCTCATTCTCATGATTGCTCATTTAATCTTGATAAATAAACTATTATTTAAATTGAATGTCCTTTATGATGCAGTTCTATCATATGAATACATTGATATAATTCCCAACTCTGAGAAACCAATACTTTTGGAGATATAATTTGTCTGTTTGAACTAGAGCGCCAGAAAGCTCCTGTCCACAGGGCTTGAACCCATTTTCATTAATTTTTTGTTGATGTAGATATTCTGACATTCGAGAATTTTCACTTTGACAGTATATTAACATAGTTTTACTCAGCATAGAAATTTTGGGAGAGAAAATCCAGAAAGAAACCATTTAATACTTTGTAGTGTTCACGTCCATGTTCAACTAAACTAGTAAATTTCACAGGGAGTTGGACAGAATAAAAATAATACTTTTGAACAACAACTATCCCAGATACTACTTAAGAAAGGTCATAAACAACTACAAAGCCCAACAAAATCAGATTACAACGGTAACCATAACTACATACCCACAGCCTGAAGTAACTACAAGAATTGTCCTACAAGATTAATCAAATATTCAGAGAGTTCAGCTGCACGGCAGCATTCTACAACATCCTTGATAACAACAGAAAATTCTTCACTCAGATCAAAGACATAACTCCGCCATGTAAACAATCTAGTTTGGTATATCAAATTTGTTGTCAAAACTGCGAAAAGAATATGTGGGTCAAACAAAGCAGTGATGACGAGACAGCATGAAAACAATATCAAACACATACAAGCTGACAACAAGACTGCTCTCACCCAACATACACATGGGCACGGACATAAGTTCGATTTTAGTAATGTAACCATCCAGATGGAGAACAAAACTATATTAGAGGATTGCTAGGTGAAATGATATACATAAGAAGACATAACACAGTGAACTACAGAGAAGATACAAATAACCTCAGTATTGTTTATGACTGCATGATCTCTAAAATTAAATTACCTAATAGATAGACAGTATAGTATGATCTGTTTTGCTGTTTGTTTTGTGTTTGTGAACGCGAATTGATATTTTACCTGTATATGATGTCCATACTGTATATTGGTTGGTTAAAATTACAACTGTACTGAGATTAAACACCAGAATAATGTGTCAACGGAACGCCGTTTTCGCGGCGGCCTATATGTTTTCATGGATGCTTTTTGCGCGTATGTTCTGGTGAACATCGCGTTATCATTTAGCCCAAATGTCTGTAATTTTCGAATTTTTCGCCGAAAATGGTCTCAAACGATTGGGTTCGACTCCCTGATCAAGAATTCGAGGTCAAATTTGATTCTGTCCGTCCGGCCGGCAGTTCGGCCGTTGCCACGATAACTTGAGAACGGAAAGAGCTAGCGACTTGAAATTTTCGGGGTAGGAGGGCATCCCAATACGACTGACAAGTTCTTTAATGGGCCTAATAACTTTGTTTTCAACCAATATAAATCCGATCAAATTGAAACTTGGTGAATAGTTGTAGAATATAAACCTAAGCACGTTTGTGAAATTTCGTGAAAATCGTATAGCTAGAAAATTAAAAAAAAATTATTAAAAAATATTTTATATGTGTCGATAACCTGAGAACGGAAAGAGATAGCAACTTGAAGTTTTCAGGTTAGGTTGTGCATCTGAATGTGACATTTGAGTTCGTTTATAAGCCTAATCGACCAAACGGTTTTGGAGTTATCCCCATCTGAAATTTGGTTTTTAATTCCTTTATAACTCGAAAAATACCAAACCGATCCAATTAGAATATGGTTATTAGTTGAAGAATGCCAACACGGAAATTCTTGCAAAATTTTGTGAGGATCGTATCACTAGAAATTTTTTAAAAAATCATTGAAAAAGATTCTATACATCAGGAACTATTCATCCGACATGGCAGATATATTCTGCGAGAACCTTCAGAATCTATCTCTACTACCAAGTTCCAAGTTTGAACGTGATCGGATCTATAATGTTGGAGATCTGGGCAGCCTTGTGTGAGTTCAGTAGCTGGATGGGTGACCGTTACCTCGATAACTCCCGAATGAAAGGAGAAAGGGACTTGCAATTTTCAGGGTAGGTTGCGCATCTAAATGTGAGAGTTAAGTTCGCTGTTGGCCATAATCGGCCCAACGGTGTCGGAGTTTATACCCATCTGGAATATTATATGCTTGATTTCTCAAAAAATATAGACGCGATCAAATTGTAGCTTGCTAAATGGTTGTAGAATATCGACATAAGGACGTGTGTAAAATTTTGTGAGAACCCTACCCCTAGAAAATTAAAAAAAAAATTACGAAAAAAAAAAGTTGTTCAAGCACTGACGTGAAGTCCGGAGCTTTTGCGCGTATGTTCTATTGTCCATTCTCCTTTATTGGACACTCTTAATCAAATATACCATGGTGAATTCTATTGTCCGTTCTCCTGTATTGGACACTCTTAATCGAAGGTAAATTCGATTAAGAGAGTGTCCAATACATTTTATTTTATTCTATCCTTAATTTCTGGAAATAGAAAACTATTGTTTTTCTGCGTGGTTTTTTTTTCAACATTTTACTGATTAACTCTGGATGATACCCATTGTTTACTGCTATTTGTTCGATAATTTCTAATTCTTTATAATAATTTTATTTGGACAAACGTATATTCATAATTTTTCAATATTTTGGATACATGAATCAAGTAAAATACTCAAACATTCAATTTTACATGATTTGAAATGACTAATTACCCTGTAATAACAATTTGATAACATAAACCCGAATAAAGCCAGGAAACACTTCCCAACTTTTCCCCGTTTCTTATAATTCCGAAAAGAGACGAAACGCGAAAGTTTATTTTCGCTTCGTTCATTTCAGACTCTCCATATTCCCAACCATCTGTAAACCCCCGCGAAATGAGGCCGAAGGTGCTTGGGCCATTGTGTCACCGTCGTTTTTTTCTGTGGCAGGCTATATTTATCGGAGATAAAAACCTTCAAGGATCTGTATGAGAGGAAACGAAACTGTTTCACCCTGAGCGTACAAACATTTCCGGCGACCTCGAAGGGTTCCTACCGGAGGTTTACAACATCCGGTCGGAGAACACTTCGGGGGAAGGTTGGAAACCCTGCGGTTCGGATTAATTTCGGGGGATGCATTCGGTTTAGTAGGCAGATGGCGCCACTGGGCCCCACTTATTAGAGTTTCGCTGTGAAATGAAAATATTCCATATTTGGGGTGCGACAATTTCTGTATTCTTCATTTCTGGCGCTCTTTTTCCTCGGAACAGAGTGCTCATCAATTTGCCCAAATTTCTGTGATTTTGGAATTTTTGGATGAAAATGGTCTTAAACGATTTGGTTCGACTCACTGATCAAGAATCCATGGTCAAAATTGATTCTGTCCGGCCGGCCGTCCGTCCGTCCGTCATTCCGTTAACACGATAACTCTCGAACGGAATGAGCTAGACAGTTGAAATTTTCAGAGTAGGTTTAGGAGGTAAATATCTCGGTTAAGTTCGTTATTGGGCAAAATCAGATAGGTGGCTTCGGAGTTACAAAAAATTCATATTACGAATTTCAACAAGAGCGCCAAAGCTCCTGTGCACAGGGCTTGAACCAATTTTCTTAAAATTATTTTCCAATTTTGCCATATTGTCGTTGAATGGGATATTTATTGAGAATTTTCCATAATAATCCATTGAAAACCAATAAGTAATTTTCTTGGAGAAATGAATCAACTTCAAAGGCAGAATTAAATAAAATTTTAGAAGTGTTGACGTGGAATCAGATGCTTTATTACTCTCGCTCATGATCAATATATTGTACTGGTTTGTAGTACCACACCACCAAATTTATGGTTGATAGAGATGTATTACACAGGGTGTTCCTTAAAGACATGCTAATATTTAAGGGGGTGATTCTTTGACTCATCTTAAGAAAAAAACTTCCTACTTCCTAACTTAGAACGTATGTCCTAAAAGTCTTAACTTTTGAGATTCAGGGTGATAAAATTTTGGTACTGTGATATGAAGCAATTTTAATTCAATTATTTTAATCAAGAACAGCGCATCTGACAAAAAAAACATATTTTTTGGAATCTCATTCGTTCTGGAACAAAACATGTTATATCTTTGCCTTCAGTCTATGCACAAACATTTCCACACCGCATCAGATTTCGAAAAAATTGATCCTGAAGTAAAATAATTCTTATTTTTTAATCGGAACCCATGAGATCAAATCGGCTCAACAATAAATGAGAATCTCAAAAGTAGTTTTTATTTCAAAAGGAAGCAGTGGCGCTACTGGTAGAGAAAATGAAAAATATTGTACATCACAAAATGCACCTTGATGCATAGAAGACATGTAACAAATTATATAAAGATGTCTACAATATTATCTCAGTTATTATTAAAAAACTGATTTCTTTTCAAGATGTTATCACCCCGTATCTCAAAAGTTACTTTTAGCACATACGTTCTCGTTCATAGATAGTTTTTTCTTAAAATGAGTCAAAGAATCATCCCCTAAAATATTAGCACGTCTTTAAGGAACACCCTGTATAATGGGAACAAAATTTTAGATGGGCCTATTCTGGTATTTTCTAAAATACGCATAGTCCAGTCATTTGTGGTTTTATCTCGGGAAAAATTCCTAGTGAGCTGAATTTTTTACTCCTTTACTTATTACGGCATTGTAATGAAGATTTGAAAGATCGACAGTGATATCGTGCCGGCTAAAAAAGTTATAGAGGTCAAAGGGTCACGATAATCAGTTTTTCGCATATATCTCGCGACCTATGGCTGGGAAGTCAATAGAGGTCATTAAAAAAAAATTATCTTCTAATGCCTCTTGCATTTTTCTGTAAAATTAACAGTTTTCGGAGTAGAGCGCTCAGAAAGCGACTACATTATGACGATGCACTCGCTTCACCACCTCCGAGGTAGAAGGCAGGGCTCGTTTTTTTACATGGTTTCCCCCGAAGGCATAATCCATGATATGTAATAAGAGGTGAGTAACTTAATTTGAATACAGAAAATACAGAAAAAATAAACTCTAGTATATAATTTTTTTGTCATTCATTGTCGATATCTCCTGTTTCTATATCATCGACAGTTGCTGACAAAACGTCGAGTGGTTTATTCCAATATGTAAATCGACATCTTCATCATTTTAATCATTGATTGACTCAGTATATCATCGGATGCTGGTGGTAATCAAGTTGTTATTGGCTGTAGTATATTATTTTTTAACTCGCGACCCCACTGTTCTGGATCAATTTCTCTTTCTAGCCAGGTTTATATTTGATAATACACTCGATAAATATGCTGATGAGCTGCTGAAGAAGTAGGTGGTAATAATGGAAATGTCATAGCTGTGCTTTGTCTTGTTAGTTCACCAAAGCTACAGTATCTGTAATTTACTATCGAATATTCTGATTTTGGAGCACCGTACATTCATAGTAGAAACATTCTTCAACTGAGCTAACCACAGTCAGATAGGCAGTAGTAGGTATAAAATAACGGGTTTCGGAACAATAAAATACGGAATATCTGCCAGTGGAGATCGTTTGTATAATATACTCGAATAGTAGATTTCACTAAGTTCCAAAATCTCTATAATGTAAGTATATTTTTCACAAAACGACCAAGTATCAGATAGAAGTTTTTAAAACACAATACCGTATGTGAGTGCATTCTAGTCGCTTTCTCAGTGCTCTACGGTTAATTTTTTGTTTAAGCTTTCACCTCACTCTACATGTCAGAAACAAAGTGGTTCTGGACATTTGTATATGGCATTTTACAATCATATTGGCAGTCTCTCTAACCCCGTGTCCGTTTCGTCTCTGGACACCCTGTATATAAACGGCTCACGCCACCTATGAGACAAAACATCGATCTCAACCTTCCTCCCTTGTTGATGTATTAAACCCCTTTGTTCTTAGTTTAGGCAAATCAATTAAATCCCCTGGGTGTTAATTTGATTTATTGTGAACTCTATGCATAAGTCTAATAATTATACGGACGAATTTCGAAACCCTATCGGCAGAACGCTCTGAAGTTCGTGATTTAATTCCAACGATATTTAATTAATTCAATTTCACATTACTAGCTGGAAACTCCATTCCGCCTTAAGAAGCGATAGACTCTCTTTAAAAATGCTTCATTCCTTATATTTTATTATTATTAATCAAAGAGGAAACAAACCTTCGAAATGTGGTTTGAGCGCATGTATATAGAAGTATATTGATTTTTATGATGATTTTCCTGAGAACAATGAAGCCAAGTACGATTATTAATTTTCGTTTTTGTTCTCTTTTCCCGACATGTCAAAAGTAAGCCTCCGTATAATTTGATTGAGGTTCAAGGCGCCAATTGAATTATGAATCGTTCTGTCACCTTGTTATTTGTCGATGTTCGAAGTCATCAACTTTTATCTGTAAATCGAAGATATTCCTTCAATAAGTAGTTTTGTTGATGTTTGGTTCTTGGTGATTAATATATAAATACATATACTTAATTTATATTTATTAAAGGTCGCTGTCAATTATACAGACAGTAATAATCTAATACAACAATGCCTATAGTACAATAGGTAAGTCCCAATCTAGGTTAGACCATAGAACATTATATTGAACAGTTGGTAAATTGAATACTTGTGGCTTTCATTCGATGCGAATCCAGATTAACTCAATAAACAATGACATACGATTTACAAAAATTTATTTAATATTGTGTTATTTTAAGAAGAGCAAACACTTTCTTGAAAAACTACAAAATTCAAATTTGAACAAAAATGACATTCTGCTACGTTTTGATGTTGTTAGTTTGTTCCCCAATGTTCCTGTCGATGAGTTGCTTCAAATAGATCGAAAGAAGATTAGAAAATGATGACTCGGTGATTAAAGATTGAAAATTTAATGCTAATGATATTATGGAAATGCTTGATGTATGTTTGAATACCGCCTATTTCCAACTAGGAGATGTTTTTCTATCGACAAAATTTTGGATTGGCGATAGGTGCTCCTTTATCACCTCTCATGAGTAATATGTATAATCACGGAAAATGTTGAAGAAAAATTTGTGGATACATATTTGTTGAAACCAAAAGCTTGGTGGCGATATGTTGACGATATATTTGTAATTTGGCAATATAGTAGAGAAGAGTTAGACGAGTTTTTCGATTTCATAAATTCAAAGGAACCAACAATGAAATCCATTTTGAAAATATAGAAAAATGATCAGTTTTCTTTTCTAGATGTGTCAATAATTAAATATGCGCACCATTTCGAAACAAGTGTCTTCATGAAGCAGACACATAAAAACAGATATTTGAATTTCTATATATCTATTCGAACCATCAACGTGACAAGAGGTGTTTTTAAAATACATTACGATAGAACTGATCTAATTTGTTCTACTCTTGAAATTCGAAATAATAATAGAATTGATTTCATAACAAAATTTCTTGAAGATAATGGATATCCGAGGCAATTCATAAATACATCAATGATGAATTTAGGTAGAAGAGCTTCTAATAAAATAACAATTGATGTACAACAATAGTAAAAACAGCAACCCAATCTACTGAATTTGATCCCTTATATCCGTGGCCATTCGGAAAAACTCAGGAGAATCGGTTTTAAGTTCAATATAAGAACCGTTTTCAAGATGCATTATGATCTTAGGTCTTTATTTACAAAGACAAAACCCTTTAATGAGAAACAAAAATAAAAAAATGGGTTCAAGCTCTGTGGACAGGAGCTTTCTGGCGCTCTAGTTCAAACAGACAAATTATATCTCCGAAAGTATTGGTTTCTCAGGGTTGGGAATTATATCAATGTATTCTTATGATAGAACTGCATCATAAAGGAAGTTCAATTCAAATGATAGTTTATTTATCAAGATTAAATGAGCAATCATGATAATGAGAACTGCACCATGGAAGAAATCAAATTAAATCTGGCCAATTTTGCCCAATAACGAACTTACCGAGATATTCATCTCCCTAACCTACTCTGAAAATTTCAACTACCTCCTCATTCCGTTCGAGAGTTATATCTATGTCTATGGATGAAAAGCAGTCTCACTACTCTCAGATCTCTAACTTCATGTTCCGTTCCGAAATGTAAGACTTTTCTGAGAAAAACTAATTTCGGAGAAAACAACTGAGATTTTTCTCACTTCGCTCACAATTCTTCGATTGATTAGATAATGACATGTCTCAGGAAAATAAGTTGACATTATGACAATTCATGTATAGAATAATTATATCATTGTGTGACAACGTTGAAATACGATTTATTATTGAAATTTTGAAAAATCATATCTCCGAAAGTATTAGCTTGTTAGAGTTAGAAATGATATCATTGGATTCTTATGGTAAAACTGCTTATTGAAAAAAATTTAATTTTGTCTTTGTTTCGTAAAAAAAAAAAATTTTTTTGTTACTCCGAAACCATCTGTCCGATTTTGCCCAATAACGAACTTAGCCGAGATATTTATCTCCCGAACCTACTCTGAAAATTTCAACTGTCTACCTCATTCCGTTCGAGAGTTATCGTGCCTACGGCCGGCCGGACCGTACGGCCGGACCGGCCGGACAGAATGATTTTCGACCACGGATTCTTGATCAGTGAGTCGAACCAAATCGTTCAAGACCATTTTCATCGAAAATTACAGACATTTGGGCAAATTGATAAGCACTCAGTTCCGAGGAACTAGAGCGCCAAAAAACTATCTATATAATATTCGTTGTAAATCATTACAGGAGAAACATAGAGACCACTAGAAGAAATAGAGACATGCAGAAATCAAAAACATGTGTGTACAATCTATGGAGATCACATGATGGATTGGAGTAAAACAAAGATTCTGATGACAGAGTCTACTTACATTAAAAGGAAACTCAAGGAGTCGAATTGTATTTTGTTGAACAGATAAAGCAATTTTGCAAAATGCTCAATTAGAATTTACCATATTTGGTTGAATTTGTTGAAAGAGGAAGTTGAAACTTGGTAACTTTATGCGCGAACTGAAACTATGTTGCTATGATCTTCACAGACTGTCAATATAAAAATTTTTCGAATTTCAGAACAGCTATCAACGAAAATTATTCTGAAGATTTTTGTTTAGGGTCTGACGGAAGAGTCTGATATAGTCTCCGAAACGTTATACGAAATAGTTGGTTTATCGTTGAGGTTGTTTCGTTATTGTTTGTTAGGCAACATTGTTCGATAGATTGCTTCTGACAAATATCTCGGGTTTCCAACCCAATTCACAAAATAATAAATTTTTCATTCTATAGATATTTTTCCCGAAATGAACTATTCAATATTATTTTATCACTATAGTGTGAATGAATGATAATCTTGATGATTTCTAATGATGAAAACCGACGAATATGTGTAAGGCTTGTTTCACATGCATACTGTTCCATTATGTTCGTTTCGTTTTCGGTTTCAATTCGGTCGCTGGCGACAAGTGTGAAACGGTGATCCGGTTTAGATTCGGTACCGAATAGAAACCGTACAGCACCGAATACTCCCTCGATACGAATAGGTTTCTATCAGGTTTGGATTCGTGTGTAGGGAATACAGATCAACCGGGGCGTTCACACAAATACGGTTTAGTTTCGGTTTTAACCATAAAGTAATATTTACATATGTTTTCTGTCTCGTCTCTGGTTTTAACCTCAAATCGAGCAGATATCTTTCAATATTTCCCGAATTGTTCAAATATACATACATATTTTCGGGATATTGTTGCTATCTCAGTATTCATGAGAAAATGATGGTTTACCAAATGTGGATCGACTGATTTCTGCTGTAAATCTAAACCAGTGCTGCGGGACAAAACTCCCGAAAAATATAAAGATCAATTAAAGACGTAGGATGCATTCAAAGATGTATGTGTTCAATTTTGAATGGCTTTGATGAATCTGACGTCGCGGAATAATTGGAATTATGAGGCGGTGTCGGAAGATAACATAAAACCTAATATGAATAACCGTATATGTGTGAAAGGCCTTCATTCGTTTTCGGTTGAAACTGAAAACGAACCGAACCGAATGGAACCGTATGCATGTGAAACAAGCCTAATGCACATTGAACAACACTGGTATCAGCACAATAAAATCAAAAATAAAAGTATCTACGAAGAATAATTAATAATCCAGGTACTATTGATCGGTTTTTTTCTGGGTTTTCTCTCCCAAACTCTGATAAATATCTATAAAATAAAAATTAATTATTTTGTGATTTGCTTCTGCGTAAGAAACACTGGATATTTGTCAGAAGCAATCAATCGAACAATGTTGCCTAACAAACAACAACGAAACAACATCAACGAAGAAACAACTAACGTTTCGGAGTCTATATCAGACTCCTTCGTCAGACGATCAACAAAATAATTCTAACGATTTTCATTGAGCGTCTGATGAAGGAGTCTGATATAGACTCCGAAACGTTACGATATAGTTGTTTCTTCGTTGATGTTGTTTCGTTGTTGTTTGTTAGGCAACATTGTTCGATTGATTGCTTCTGACAAATATTCTGTGTTTCTTGCGCAGAAGCAAATCACAAAATAATTAATTTTTATTTTATAGATATTTTTCAGAGTTTGGGAGAGAAAACCCAGAAAAAAACCGTTCAATAGTGAGTATACCTCCCACAGTATCCTTTAATGATTACCTAATCCAGGTACT
This sequence comes from Halyzia sedecimguttata, assembly GCA_937662695.2. Classification (NCBI taxonomy): domain Eukaryota; kingdom Metazoa; phylum Arthropoda; class Insecta; order Coleoptera; family Coccinellidae; genus Halyzia; species Halyzia sedecimguttata. The sequence continues at coordinate 97,089,364 of OW569412.2, read as the reverse complement.
CCCCAGATACCACCTTGGTTGAATGTAATATAGATTTAATAGTCAGTTCCAATTAATTCTACTATTAAGAATAATATGATTAGAGATCTGGTATACTGAATTAACATCGAGCTTCTGAATTCGAGAATAGGGATTTGAGACAGTCGCTCCTGATGACCTGTTAATTGAAAATGAGGACACTCTAATTAGGATCCCCCATTAATACTGAGCTCTGGAATGGGAAGAAACAGTGCATTCCCCTCTAGATAATGGGGAGATAATGAGATGAATTTGATGAAAAGTCCTCAGCGTCTGACAATTTAGTTTTAGTAAATAGTAGATGGAGCGGATATAATGAAGTGGTTTGTTTATACATACATTTCTATAACTGAAACCAAATCACTTCAATTTAAGAACTGGTTTGATTTGCTTTATATTTCACATATAAATCTACTTTATATACAACGTTCACAGCATGTTTGTCGTTAGACATACAAACATGTTTTCTTGCATTTTAAATCTGCAATATCTTCGAGAAATCATTTAAATTACATGCTGTAAATAGCCATATTGATCAATATTAAATGCACAATGCGTTTCAGGTACTTAATTGGATAAGGACCAATGATGCTGTATTGCTTAAAATAGCTTCGTAATACAGCCATTATTTCTCGTAGAATGTAAAGGATAGAAAATGGTTATTGTGAGTTATCCTTAAGAGATAGACATACCAAAATTAGCAATAGATTACAGTGACCATCATCCAGTTTAATGACTAGGGACCATAGCAATTGGTCGCAATGATATTAAGGGAGGGAAAATGTTTACCTCTTTGAATATTTCAAGAAGTTTAGTTAGTTAGCATTGCGCTCTGGTTAAATAAGAACGTACCAGTAAAGAGTGAGTAAAGTGTAAGCAAGTGTAGTATCACTTTTTTTTTAAGTTTTTAAGTGTTTTGTTGACTCATGGAATATCGTAAGAGTTGTTGAAATATACAACCAGATCTTAGACGTATATGTATAATTTGTAAATAAACTGCTCCACAAGAGTTAGGGATATCATATTAAGTTGTTCTGAGGGGCGTAAAATTTCAACAATTTCAAGACAATATCAAAAACATGATCAACTGCCATTAAAAACTTATTAATTCGATTTAAATGCATATTTTCACCATCTGGTCGTCATTTACCTTGAGTTTGGCAGTTTTTCACATTATTCGTAAGATTTAGCATTTCAATATGCAGTTAATTTATTGTCAGTCTCTTAGCGATATCGAACTTAGTAAATTTCACGAGCTTCTTAAGATGCCAAGACGTAAACTAACAAACGCCGAGACTAATAGGGCTATCGGTATGCTACAGGGTGGCCTCACTCAAGTCGCTGTGGCAGAAACATTTCAAGTATCGCAAAGTGTAACATCGCGACTGTGGAATAAGTTCAAAGGGACAGGTTCAGTGTAGGAAAGACATAGGATTGGTGGACCAAGAATAAAAACACCCGCACAAGACCGTTTTGTCACCATTTCGGCGAGGAGATATCCTCTTTCTTCATGTAGTATGCTGAGAAATCGACTTTTAAATGCCAATGGTCCTGAAATTTCCTTTGAAACGGTCGTTTGGGGGAGATTAACCTGGCTTCTAGACGTCCATTGAGGGGTGTTCCGTTAACACGTGACAAATATTAGAATGGGCCAGGCAGCATGTTAATCTGAACGTCCAATGGCGTAGTGTACTTTTCACAGATGAATCCAGATACGGTCGATTTTCAGATTCTCGAAGAATAAGGGTATGCACTATGCCGCGTATACCCCGAAATCGCCGTCATGTGCAAGAGGTTCATCCATTTCGGGGAGGCTCTGCTATGGTATGGGCTGGGATATGTTACAACGGGCGCACAGACCTTCAAATTTGTCCTGGCAATATGACTGCTTTACATTATAGGGAACATGTCATTGGCAACGTAGTGCCAAATTTTCATGCTGCCATTGGTGAAGCTTTCAAATTCCTTGACGATAAAGCAAGACCACATCGTGCAGCAATAGTAGAAAATGCGCGAGACGAGCGTGGTATTCCACATTTACCAATACCTCCACATTCGCCAGACTTGAACTGCATAGAACATGCATGGGATATGCTACAAAGAAGACTAGATGATCACCAACCTCCACCAGAAACATTGAATGAGCTCAAAGCAATACTGCCTCGTTTATGTGATGAAATTCCTCAATATATGCTCAACACCCTCGTTGACAGTATGCAACGAAGATGTCAGGCGGTCATTGACGCCCGTGGTGCCCATACCTTGTATTGAAGGCATAAAAAGACAAAAAAAAACAATAAAATGTCCGGAAATAAAAGTCGTTAATATTGACTCTAATATGTTAATCACCCTGTTGCAGACCAAAAAACTTACGTGCATTTATAGTTTTGAACCTAAAACTATATTAAATTACGTTTTCAGTGCAAACAAAGGTTTCAGAATGTCAGTTATTTTAGTTGAAACGATTATCCTTAACTCTTGTGGAGCAGTTTAGATCAAATAAAGCATATACGTCTTTTATTCATATAGGGATATATCATCAATTTGTTATATCCAGTTCGTTGAGAGCCCGGAAATATCGTACACAGTCTCAACGTACCTATACCCATGGTGGAAGTCTCGTGTCTGATTTACAACCAGTCCCCGGAAATATTCCAAGACTAAGGTCTTGATAGTGGCAAGGCTTTAGGACCCTTAGAATCAGGGGTACGATACAACAGTATCTATGAGAAAATATAACGGGTCCACCAAATAACTTTTTTTCTTTTGAAAATGCAATAAAAAAGCTACTGCTTATTTTCTTAAATTCCTTTTTTTATTTGAAAGTACAATCCTTCCGGTTAATAATGGAAAATAATTTCATTCAAATGGCTGCCTCGGCTAGCCATGCAGTAGCCTACACGATCGGTCCAGTTTTTAAGCATATTATCGATTGTGTGCACCTGTATTTCACCAATGGCTTCACGAATATTGTCCTTTAAAGCGTCAATTGTCTCTGGCTTGTTGGCGTAGCACTTATCTTTGTCGGCACCCCACAAGTAATAGTCCAACGGTGTCAAATCGCAGCTCCGAGGTGGCCAAACGACATCAGCTCTGCGGCTGATAATGCCATCTTCAAAAACAGGGCAACTCCTAAACCAATTGGACTTTGTATGGCGTCATACCAAGGTCTTTATGCAAAATTCGTCTCAATGATGTCTCCGTAATGTTCAATTCTTGAGAACGACGGTGAATTGATGCTAATGGCGCTTCACGCACACTTTCTGCCACAGCAGCAATATTCACGGGACTACGCATTGTTTTTGGCTTTTCACGCTTTGGTTTATCGATGAGGATGCCAGTTTCTTTCACTTTTTTCACAAGATAACGAACATACGGAGCTGACGGTGCTTCTCTTCTTCCAAAATCCGTACGCAATTTTCGCACACATTCTGCAATATTACCATGATTTTCAAAGTAATGTTGCAATATTTCCCAGCGTTGTTCAAGCGTATACACAACCATTTTCGTTCAGCGGAAGGATAAAACTAATTATCTGTCAAATCAGACATGAGCTAAGTGTTACCGTAGATGCATAGAATACATGGTGAAGACACTCTTTGACTTATTTACGGCCGATTTGCGGTCCAAATACGGTCAAAATAAGTCGAGTTTAAGCGAATAACCGGAACAGTGCGGTTAAGACCAATCCCTTGCTAAACATAACCGATCGGTTATAATAGCAAGGGATTGGTCTTAACCGCACTGTTCCGGTTATTCGCTTAAATTCGACTATACAAGGATTTTGTTCTACTTCAGTTTTCGACAATATATGCCGGCAGTAGAAATTTTATGGACAAAATTATCGACATGTCAAATTAAATTCGAATCTTTGTTTATTCCAGTTTCTTGTGGAAAGTCGTACCGTTTGCTGATATTTAGTATTTTGATTATTTTGTTCAACGTTCTTGTTTTCCGCGCCGAAATTATGCCAAATGTTTGCTGTGTGAACTCTGAACTAGTATCCAGAACCATTTTAATCAAATACTATTTTCATTTCGAAAATACTTCGTTTTTATGCGAATATAGTTTTTTTAACAATTGTTTATTCTTGCCGGATCAGGGGCAGATTTCTAGTATCAAGATAGGTATTAATTATAATATTAATAATATTAAAAGATTGCTGATACCGTTAATTGTTAATAAATCAACATAGGAGAACGCTAAGACTGGTTGATTTACTAAAATCTTGCCGGTTGATGAACATAAACTGTTTTAACAGTTGAAACATTAAGGTATAACTCTATTAATTAATAATTCTATTCATTATACAATTCAGTTATATATTGAGGAGGAATGAAATGACCTGTTATGAAAACTATAACAATATTATTTGTCAAAGATGAAAGGACTAGCAGAGAACAAAGTTCAGAGCAACCACACAGTGTGATTTAATTAAAGTTGAATAGCTTTCCTAAAGCGTCATCCTTTTTGGCGCTCTTATACTATACATAATATTATTTGTTTCAAGGATATTGTTACACGACAAGAATGGCAACTGGCTTGTGGTAGAGGTAGGGTATTGAAAATTAGAAGATTTGTTTGTTCAAAATATTTTTCTAGTGAATATACATTGAATAAAAGATTGAAACGTAGTACACTACCCTCTATTTCGTTAGTTTATCAATTTAATGAATCATTTTTCGATATTTCATCAGTATACTTAGTTCTGAATAATAGATATCGAATCAAATATATTTTGCAATCTAATTGCTGAGAACATAAAAAGTTGTCAAGGGGTATTGGGTAACTGAAAAAATGCTGTAGACATGAGAATGTTTTGATGAAGTTTCAAATTATACATCGAAAATAATAAGTGAAATGATCAAGTTAAATGAGCCTTACATGATAAAGGTAATTAATACATTTGAATAAATATTGATTTCACAGATTTCTTCATTTACAGTTTCATTCAAAATGTTCCGAAGAAACTTCTTTACTGATAAATCCCTTATTTTACCTCATTATTTCTTGGCAAGATGAAATTTCTGTTCCAAACAAATGGGGTTTACATATAATGTCCGAACAGATGTCTGATTAATCAAAAAGTGAATTGATTTTTCAATAAACTGCTTTATTATATTCTTTTAAGTTGGATTTACGAACTAGCAACGGTGGAAAGTGAACTTTGTCGCTTGTCAGTTTTCATTTATTCGCTTGTCAGAATCTTCGAAATCGACTCTAGCGGCACCATCGTTAATAAAGTGAAGTAGTACATAAAGTACGTGATTTGACAGTTCTAGGTCCGTTTTTCGGCCGAAAATTTTAACAGGAATTAGCAGGGAGTGTCAATACCTTGATATTCTATGCATCTTGGTGTTACCATTCACGAAATAAGCACTAGTTGAAAAAAAACGTTAGATGACGGACCCTTTAATTGATATTTTGCAAACAGATGCAGATGGACGTTTGTTAATTCATTCGAAATTCGAACAAATGCATAAAAGCACAATTCTCGACATAAAACCAACTCCGACCTCCAAAATGATATTTGCTTTATTCACGTTAATCCCTTCAAACTTGAGGAATCCTCGATTCATATCTCTCCGTCAGCGCAGAAAGACTCGACATAATTTTATTTGAATCCCAACAATATTATATTCCCTCTCCTAATTGCTGGCTTTACTCATTTTTCATCCCCGGTCTGAGAGCTCTCGTTCTAGGTATGAATACAGAATGAAATGAGGGGACCGATTCCTTTTGAAAATAAAATATCGTATTTGTTTAACTGAGGAATTGTGGAATGTGGAATGAAAAACAGAAGACCGAGACAATTATATCTGCTGGAGATTTATGTCGATTCTGAATAACTCTGAAAAATTCAGATGAACTGAGATGGAATTTATTTTTGCTGGAATAAGTCCACATCCACATTTGAGAAACTTAATATGTCTGGAATTTTTCGTTCCGATAGAGTTTTATATTTATATGGAACACGATCGCGGCGGGATCAGTGTAACCTGAAACAATTTTCTATACGATGATTTTTGTTCTGAAATCAAAGGTAAATTTTCCGCTAAGCGAGACGAGACGTTTTCAAAAATATTATACGCGATATCGAGACCACATACAGCGCAACACGAGAGTCTCGTTAAATTTTTTGTATGAAGTTTTATATACGCATCAACTTTTTTCAACACCCACAGAAAACAATTGAACATGAAGAGTTTCCACTATAATTACCAATATATTTTGTCTATATTATACATCGATCGTTCTAGAAATACACGATTTTTTAGAAGATTATTAATTCGTTATGACCTTGCGATAATTGAGATTAGAATTCGCAACCATAAAAACGGATGCCATAATGAATTCAATACTTAACAGACAACTTTTATTGCCCCTAAATCCCAATGCTTTGAAAATATCGTCTCTATCTGAACATCTGGAGAAATTTATTCTCTTGTGCTCCTTGTAGCGAAGATGTGAACAATTATTGTATACATTTGTGGAACTACGTATAATAAAACTGGTAAAGAAATGAAGCTATTCAATCTTTCGAAAAGTGTTATGAGGAATATGCCAAGAACACCCTCAATGATCTACACTCTGGGAAGGTATTCTTTGAAAACTATACCAAATTGTTCAATTCTATTAAAAAACGTATCGACATCGATAGCCTATTTAAAACATCAACAAAACTTTCGAAATATTGGAAAGCTGGGTTTGAAGAATATTTGCTGTTACAAAGAGCAAATAGGAATCAAAATATTTTACAGTGGTGGAGAATGATGAAAAAGTTCTTCCTACACTTTCTAAAATGGCCCATGATTTATTAATGGCTACATCCGTACCCGTTGAAAGATTATTTTCCACAGCAGGTATGATCATGGCAAAAACACGTATATCATTGAAAAATGATGTGATGCAAGCGTGATTATGTTTGAATTCTTGGTCATCGAGTAATTTAAAAGTTGAAATTATCAGTGTTTAAAATTAAAAATAACATGTACATGTACAAATATTTTTGTATAAGAGCGTAATAAATACAAAATTATCCATTATTGTATACCATTTCGTTTATATATTATAATATTTATTATCGTTATTCAGAATTAAGCGAGACGAGAACGAGACTTAAACGAGACTTAATTTTTTAGGAATTGGCGAGAGCGAGACGAGATTTTTTATACTCTCGCCTACTCTCGTCTCGTGTGAAGCCCTAATTACAAATGCAATGGCGGAATTTTGGCTGAGGTTATTTGTTTCTTATGAGTACGTTGAAATCATTGAGAATTGAACATGCGAATTTTTAAAAGCACTTACGCGTCGGAAGCTTCAACACGGTCGTTCATTTAAGGAACAATACAGGGTGATTCACGAAAACCGTTCGTTAGAATATTTCAAAGAAAGACTCGAGATAAGCATTTGCAACTTTATATTTAAGCTTTGTTAGGAGAGATAAATTCTTGGAAAAAATTTCAGATTCGTTTGACTTCCGGTTTCACAGGAACAGAGTGCTTATCAATTTGCCCAAATGTTCGTAATTTGGAATTTTTGGCTGAAAATGGTCTTAAACAATTTGGTTCGACTCACTGTTCAAGAATCCGTGGTCGAAATCGATTCTCTCCGGACGACCGCTAACACGATAACTCTCGAACGGAATGAGCTAGACAGTTCAAATTTTCAGAGTAGGTTTGGGACATAAATATCTCGGTTAAGTTCGATATTGGCAAAATCGGCCAGATGGTTTCGGAGTAACGAAAAAAAAATTGTTTACATCACAAATTTTTAATTCAATTTTTTTAAAAGATGCAGTTTCATCATAAGAATCCACTGATACCATTTTCAACTTTAACAAGCTAATACTTTCGGAGATATGATTTTTCAAAATTTCAATAACATATTGTATTTTTTCACAGAATGCGAATTCTACCTCTCTGTGTTCTATGTGTTTGCGGTAGGTCCAGTTTGGAAGCTAAACGTCATTAATGTCAAATGAAACTGAAAGTGTATTTCTGGAGCGTTTGGTTGCTGTAAGCATGTAAACAATTTGAAATTTGGATTCATAGGCAGGGTATTTTGGTTAGTGAGTCGAAAATGAATTGTGCAAGGAAGTCGATCATAATTTACGAATCATTCTCTAATTATGGAAGATTTAGAACGGGATATCCAACTAATGTACAGGTTGTTATTCCTTAGTAACACTATTTAAGATTTCCTAAATAAGTATTCTGGTTTGAGTTCTCTCTGGACTGATTACATTAGATTTGTTTCATAAATAAAACTGGCTATTTGATTTACGCAATTTTTCAGAATGACTCCAGATAGTTTTGAAACGTTTGTAGCCAAAATTGGACCGTCACATAAAGATGAGATGCAAAGGGATTTTAATTTCTTTCATGATGTAGTTCTATCATAAGAATCCATTGATATCATTCCCAACTCTGAGAAACCAATACTTTCGGAGATATGATTTGTCAAAGCTTGGACAAGGGCGCCAAAGTTCTTGCCACAGGTCTTTCCCCCTTTTTGGCGCTCTTGTTCCTTGAATCAGAGTGCTTATCAATTTGCCCAAATGTCTGTAATTTTTGAATATTTTGATGAGAATGGATATGATTTTTCAAAATTTCAATAATAAATCGTACTTCTGTGTTTTCAATGAATGCGATAATTATTCTATCTTTGAATTATTATAATATGGTGTTGATACATGTCAACTTATCTTCCCGAGACATGATATGTCAAATTTTGATATTTAATGCCTATGGTTGATCCATATGATGATGGGAATGGTAATGGTAAGTTAATAATATTGTGTTCAGAATATCTCCAGTAAAAACAAAACTGAAATATTGGCTAAAGTTTCAATTGATATAATATAATTTTCAGAGTGGATTTGAGGAAAAAATATATCGTTCATCATAGAATTGAGGAACGAATATCTCGGATGAGTTCGTTGTTGGGTAGAATTGGTATAATGGTTTCGGATTAATAATTTTGGGCACTATTGTTGAATTTAAATTCTTTTATGATGAAGACTCATGACCTTTATATGCATGCGAAGTTTTGTATTGATCGGATTGCCGTAAAGTGGCAAAAAACTTCGGAGTAACGAAAACATTTTTTTTTCACATTACAAACTTCAAATTCAATTTTTGCAAGATGCAGTTCCATCATAAGAATCTATTGATGTCATTCTCAACTCTAACAAACAAAATTTCAAAAATAAATCGTACTTCTATGTTTTCACAGAATGCGAATTCTATCTGTCTGTGTTCTATCTGTGTTCATTGTTCATTCATGTCATCTTATTTGTTTATATAATTCGTACTTTGAAAATATTTTGTGTTGGAAAACAAGGTCCCGCAGATTGAATTTGGGAATATATACAATACAGTTTTGATACCAAAAATAATATTGACTTGTTGCATATTGAATAATTTATGTGCAAATATTGGGAATGATGTTTCAGAAGATTTAGAATTGGATAATTTTGATAATGTAGTTTATGAAGGCAATAGGAAAGAACAACATAATGGAATCATCAAAAGAAATTTCTGATCGTTGACCACTGAGGTTAATATTACCTTTTACTTCCTTAAGTATTGGTAGTGAGACATGTTCCTATACACAGTATTTTCATAATGTTGCTTGCAAAAAATACTGGAATATGGATCTACATTTGTGTATCAATAATTTTTTCTTGAGTTAAGGTTCATAATACAGAATGAATGTGTTAGTAGTATGAACTATTAAATAATGAAAAGGGGATTGTATTTTATTAATATATTTTGAACTACGTTCTATCATAAAGATCCATTGATATAATTCCCAACTCTTACCAATACTTTCGAAGATATGATTTATCAAAGTTTGAACAAGAGTGCCAAGGCTCCAGTCCACAGGGCTTGAACCAATTTTTGGCGCTCTAGTTCCTCGGAACTGAGTGCTTATCAATTTGCCCAAATGTCTGTAATTTTCGAATTTTTCGATGAAAATGGTCTTAAACGATTTGGTTCGACTCACTGATCAAGAATCCGTGGTCGAAATTCATTCTGTCCGGCCGGCCGGCCGGCCGTAGGCACGATTACTCTCGAACGGAATGAGCTAGACAGTTGAAATTTTCAGAGTAGGTTTGGGAGATAAATATCTCGGCTAAGTTCGTTATTGGGCAAAATCGGACAGATGGTTTCGGAGTAACAAAAAAAAAATTTTTCTTTACAAGGCAAATTCCAAATTAATTTTTTTTCAATAAGCTGTTTTACCATAAGAATCCAATGATATCATTTTTAACTCAAACAAGCTAATACTTTCGGAGATATGATGTTTCAAAATTTCAATAATAAATCGTATTTCAACGTTGTCACAGAATGATATTATTCTAAGTATGAATTGTCATAATGTCAAATGATGTTCCTGGGACATGACATTATATAATCAATCGAAGAATTGTCAGCGAAGTGAGAAAAATTACAGTTGTTTACTCCGAAATTAAGTTTTCTCAGAAAATTCTTAAATTTCGGAACGGAACATGAAGTAAGAGATCTGAGAGTAGTGAGACTGCTTTTCATCCATAGACATAGATATAACTCTCGAACGGAATAAGGTAGGTAGTTGAAATTTTCAGAGTAGTTTAGGGAGATGAATATCTCAGTTAAGTTCGTTATTGGGCAAAATTGGCCAGATTTAATTTAATTTCTTCCATGGTGCAGTTCTCATTCTCATGATTGCTCATTTAATCTTGATAAATAAACTATTATTTAAATTGAATTTCCTTTATGATGCAGTTCTATCATATGAATACATTGATATAATTCCCAACTCTGAGAAACCAATACTTTCGGAGATATAATTTGTCTGTTTGAACTAGAGCGCCAGAAAGCTCCTGTCCACAGGGCTTGAACCCATTTTTATAATACATACTAAAGGGACCGCCAAATAAATTTTTTTTTGAAAATGCATTAAAAAGAAACTACTGAATATTTTCTCAAATAATTTTTTTTATTTGAAAGTATAATCCTTCCGGTTAATAATGGAAAATAATTTCATTCAAATGGCTGCCTCGGCTGGCCATGCAGTAGCCTACACGATCAGTCCAATTTTTAAGCACATAATCAATTGTGTGCAGCTGTATTTCACCAATGGCTTCACGAATATTGTCCTTTAAAGCGTCAATTGTATCTGACTTGTTGGCGTAACACTTATCTTCGACGGCACCCCACAAATAATAGTCCAATGGTGTCAAATCGCAGCTCCGAGGTGGCCAAACGACATCAGCTCTGCGGCTGATAATGCGATCTTCAAAAACAGGGCGCAAAACATCGAGTGTAGCTTAGGCTGTGTGGCACATAGCGCCATCCTGTTGAAACCAAATGTTGCAAATATCCTCCTCTTCAATTTTTGTGGACAATAATTCGTTCAACATGGCCCGATAACGATCGCCATAGACTGTAACGGCCACTCCTTGCTCATTTTCGAAAAAAAAAATGGCCCAATTATGCCTCTGGACCAAAATCAGCAATATTCTCGGCTGTACGCACTGTTTTTGGCTTTTCACGCTTTGCTTTATTGATGAAGATACCAGTTTATTTCACTTTTTTCACAAGATAACGAACATACGGAGCTGAAGGTGCTTCTCTTCTTCCAAAATTCTTACGAAATTTTCGCACACTTTCTGCAACATTACCATGATTTTCAAAGTAATGTCGCAATATTTCCCAGCGTTGTTCAAGCGTATACACAACCATATTTGTTCAGCGGAAGGATAAAACTAATTATCTGTCAAATCAGACATGAGCTAAGTGTTACCATTCACGAAATAAGCACTAGTTGAAAAAAAAACGTTAGATGGCGGACCCGTTAATACATATCGGGCAAAACGGTAGCGCAAAAAGTGCTCACTTTATTGCTACTTTCGTACCACCTGATTATATCCAACACCGGAATATATTTGAGTCATGTGTTCTTCCTACTCAACGGGCTTTATCTTGCCGGGGTTCAAAATGGATTATGAAGTTGGCATTCTAATTGCTTTCGTCGTGGAAACAGTTCTGCTCGCAGTGGCATTGGGGAAAGCACTTGGATCTGGAACAAATTGCAGATATGTATATTCATGAAATAATATAGAACCATTGTTATGCAGAACTTGCGGAATAATGAAAGGACCCTAGATACGAGATGCCTAGGACTACATCGCATTTCAAACTTTGTGCGTCTACTTTTCGGGTAGTGATATTGTTAAGCAGACCACCAGCCTCTCACCTTGGATTAATTCAGCTAATACAACGAATATTGGATATTCGAAAATGTAATATCATACCTGCGTTGGATTTCTATTCGAACAATCAATTTAGCGGAAAAGAGGTGTTAGTAAAACACTTTACGATGGAGCTATTCTCATTTGTTCTACTCGTGAAATCCGAAATAATGAAATCGACTTAATGAAACAATTTCTTCAAGATATCTGAGCCACTTCATAGATACATCAATCATGAAGCTAGATAGAAGAGCATCTAATAAACTATCAATCAATCAAGTACAAAATAATCAACAAAAAGGAACAACACAATCTGTTGAATGTGATCCCTTATGTTCGTGGCCTTTCTGAAAAACTCAATATAAGAACCGTTTTCAGGACACGAAATGATCTTAGGTCTTTATTGACAAAGACAAACCCATTAATGAAAAATAAAATCAAAAAACTGCGTATTATAATTAGTAAATTTCACAGGGAGTTGGACAAAATAAAACTAATCAATTATGATTCATTATTTATGGTAAATCGTATACAGGAGAAACATTGAGACCATTAAAAGTAAGAAAGTCGGAACATAAGAAAAACTTGAGAAATAGAGACATACAAAAATCAAAAATAGCAGAACATGTACCTATGTACAATCCAAGAAGATCACATTATGGATTGGAGTAAAACAAAGATTCTGATGACAGAATCTGCGTTAAAAGGAAACTTAAGTAGTAAACTTGTATTTTGTTGAACAGAAAATGCAACTCTGCGAACTGCTCAATTGAAATAGACCATATTTTGCTGAATGTATTAGAAGAGGAGTTGGAACTTGGAAATTATGTTAAATAAAACTATGTTAATATGACTTCCAAATACTGTCAAAGTGACAATACTCGAATTTCAGAATAGCTACATCAACAAAAAATAATTCTGAATGTTCGTGTGTCTGACGAAGGATTTATACTCTGAAACGTTACGAAATTCAGTTGTTTCTTCTTTGATGTTGTGTCGTTATTGTTTGTTACGCAACATTGTTCGATTTATTGTTTCTTACCAATATCTTGTGTTTATTACGCAGAAGCAATTCACATAATAATAAATTTTTGCGCGTATGTTCTGGGGAACATCGCGTTATCATTTTGCCCAAATGTCTGTAACTTTCGAATTTTTTGAGGAAAATGGTCTCAAACGATTTAGTTCGACTCCCCAATGAAGAATTCGAGGTCAAATTCGATTATGTCCGGCCGGCCCTCCGGCCGTCCGGCCGTTGCCACGATAACTTGAGAAGAGAAAGAGCTAGCGACTTGAAATTTTCAGGGTAGGTGGCGCATCCCAATACGACGGACAAGTTTCCGAGCAATAATTTTGTTTCCAACTAAAATAAATCCGATCGAATTGAAACTTAGTGAGTAGTTGTAGAATATGAACGTAAGCACATTTGTGAAATTTTGTGCGAATCGTATGGCTAGAAAATTATAAAAAAAATATTTTTTTTGTCACGATAACTTGAGAACGAAAAGTTATAGCCATCTGAAATTTGGTTCTTTTTGTCTCCTCATTAACTCGAAAAATACTAAACCGATTGAATTGAAACATGGTTATTAGTTGTAGAATGCCAACGCAAAAATTATTGCAAAATTTTGTGAGGATAGTATTTGTAGAAAATTTTTAAGAAATCATTGGAAATAAAAAAAAAATCTATATATCAGTAGCTATTCGTCTGATATTGCTGAAATTTTGCAAGAGCCTTTAGAACCCAACTCTACTGCCAAGTTTCAAGTTTTAACACGATCGGTTAAATATTGTTGGAGATTCGAGCAGCCTTGTGTGAGCTCAGTAGATCGGTGACCGTTGCCTCGATAACTTTCGAACAAAAGGAGATAGGGACTTGCAATTTTCATGGTAGGTTGCTTATCCGAATGGGAGAGTTAAGTTCGTTTTTGTGAATAATCCGTATAAGGGTTTCCGAGTTATACCCACCTGGAATATTATTTCCTAATAACTCGAAAAATAAAGATTCGATCGAATTGAAGCTTGGTAACTATTAGTAGAAAATCAACATAAAGACGTGTTTAAATTTTTTTAGGTACAGTACCCCTAGAAAATTTGAAAAACATGACGAAAACAAATTTTGTAAGAACCGAATTTCAAAAAAATTACGAAAAAAAAAATTGGTTCAAGCACCGACGTGAAGTCAACTCCAACTCCAACTCCAATTCCAACTCCAACTCCAACTCCAACTCCAACTCCAACTCCAACTCCAACTCCAACTCCAACTCCAACTCCAACTCCAACTCCAACTCCAACTCCAACTCCAACTCCAACTCCAACTCCAACTCCAACTCCAACTCCAACTCCAACTCCAACTCCAACTCCAACTCCAACTCCAACTCCAACTCCAACTCCAACTCCAACTCCAACTCCAACTCCAACTCCAACTCCAACTCCAACTCCAACTCCAACTCCAACTCCAACTCCAACTCCAACTCCAACTCCAACTCCAACTCCAACTCCAACTCCAACTCCAACTCCAACTCCAACTCCAACTCCAACTCCAACTCCAACTCCAACTCCAACTCCAACTCCAACTCCAACTCCAACTCCAACTCCAACTCCAACTCCAACTCCAACTCCAACTCCAACTCCAACTCCAACTCCAACTCCAACTCCAACTCCAACTCCAACTCCAACTCCAACTCCAACTCCAACTCCAACTCCAACTCCAACTCCAACTCCAACTCCAACTCCAACTCCAACTCCAACTCCAACTCCAACTCCAACTCCAACTCCAACTCCAACTCCAACTCCAACTCCAACTCCAACTCCAACTCCAACTCTAACTCCAACTCCTCGAATGGGATAAAAAGTATCCTATGTCCGTCTTCTGGTTCTAAGCTACTTCCCCACCAATTTTCAGCCAAATCGGTACAGACGATCTTTATCCCACTAACCTCAAAATCCCCTCTTTTTCCACTTTTTGGCGCTCTAGTTCCTCGGAACTGAGTGCTTATCAATTTGCCCAAATGTCTGTAATTTTCGAATTTTTCGATGAAAATGGTCTTAAACGATTTGGTTCGACTCACTGATCAAGAATCAGTGGTCGAAATTCATTCTGTCCGGCCGTAGGCACGATAACTCTCGAACGGAATGAGCTAGACAGATGAAATTTTCAGAGTAGGTTTGGGGGATAAATATCTCGGCTAAGTTCGT
Organism: Halyzia sedecimguttata; assembly: GCA_937662695.2. Classification (NCBI taxonomy): domain Eukaryota; kingdom Metazoa; phylum Arthropoda; class Insecta; order Coleoptera; family Coccinellidae; genus Halyzia; species Halyzia sedecimguttata. The sequence continues at coordinate 97,073,907 of OW569412.2, read as the reverse complement.
TATTGGGCAAAATCGGACAGATGGTTTCGGAGTAACAAAAAAAAAATTTTTTTTTACAAAACAAATTCCAAATTAATTTTTTTCAATAAGCAGCCATAAGAATCCATTCATATTATTATTAACTCTAACAAGCTAATACTTTCGGAGTTATGATTTTTCAAAATTTCAATGTAAATCGTATTTCTACGTTTTCACAGAATGATAGAATTATTCTGTGGGTATTCTATGAATTGTTATAATGTCAACAACTTATTCAACTCATTCATTCCAGCAATCCTATAAATATGAGAATTATAATATAATATCATACTTTTTGTTGGTTGATATTTTCATGCCGATGGTCAATCCATATGATGATGGGAATGGTAATGGTAAGTTAATAATATTGAGTTCAGAATATCTCCACCAAAAACAAAACTGGAATATTGGTGTATTGGAGTAGATTTGAGGAAAGATATACAGGGTGAGTCTTTGACCACTGCATTAATTTTAACCAAAGATTCCTCTCATCAAATGAAACACTTTTTTCTTTTACCATTTTTCCAGATTCGGCTCAGGTAAAAAGTTACAAGCGTTTAAAGATTTCACAATGTGCTAATACACTCCCGCATATAAATTATCTATGACATTGTTGGCGGACGAGAATAAGGCATGGTATCGTGGTTTACAGCTTGATTCGGGATTCCAACGCTCAGGGACGGATCCATAAAAGTAGTGAAATTTCTGGAGTTTATCATTTTAAAACATTCAATGAAGAATATCTCGAAAACGGTGCGTTTAAGGAGAAATGATGAAGAATAATATAATGTCCTAAAACGATGGAATATTCTTGAAATGACTTTATATGCTTTCTTTTTGCTAATTTCGTTTAGTTTTATGAATCCACGAGTCCATAACTAGAAAACCAGTAGAAAATAACTAATATTTGGAAAATATGTATCATAGTTATAGGAAAGTTTACGCCAACATTCATTTCATTCGAAAAAAGGATGTCAAAGCTACAAAATAAAAACTGATTTATTTTCAAAATTTCAACAGCCTGTATTTTTTTACCTGAGCTGAATTTGGAAAAATGTTAAATGAAAAAAGTGTTTCATTTGATGAGAGGAATCTTTGGTTGAAATTAATGCAGTGGTCAAAGACTCACCCTGTATATTATCGTTCATCATAGAATTGAGGAATGAATATCTCGGATGAGTTCGTTGTTGGGTAGAATTCGTCTATTGGTTTTGGATTGATAATTTTTGACACTCTTGTTGAATTTAAATTCTTCTATGATGTTTGAATTCAATTTCTGCTAAGATGAAGTTCTAAATTTCAATAACGAATCGTACTTCTATGTTTTCACAGAATGCTATTAATATTCTATCTAAGCTTTATTATATGATCTGTGTTCATACTCGTACATTTCATCCTGTTCTATAAGAGAGAGTCAAATTCATTTCAGCTATTTTAATTTGGTTTCTTCCATGGTGCAGTTCTCATTCTCAGATTGCTCATTTAATCTTGATAAATAAACTATTATTTGAATTGAATTTCCTTTATGATGCAGTCCTATCATAAGAATACATTCATATAATTCTCAACTCTGAGAAACCAATACTTTCGGAGATATAATTTGTCTGTTTGAACTAGAGCGCCAGAAAGCTCCTGTCCACAGGGCTTGAACCCATTTTTTCCCTCGAGACGTCACCTCATTTATACAAATTTTCTCTAAGTAAAATTCTAAACGTCTTTTTCCAGATGATGATTTAGCCCAACGATTCTTGGTTTCCAGTATTTCTTCTATAACTACAATATGGATTCGATCGTGTTCAAATTTGAAACTTGGTTAAGAATTAGGATTTGAAGACTCTTACAAAGTTTTCATAATATTTTTACACGCATATTCACAAACGATTTTTTCCGTCTTATTTAGATGTGAGACCTACCCTGAAATTTTCAAGTCACTATCTCTTTCCGTTTGACAGTTATCGTGGTAACGACCGGCCGGCATTTGCTCCACATGACAGCATGCCTTCCCTAGAACATGCGTGCAAAATCTAAAATATTGTTTTGAAACTACAGCAGCCTATATATGTTTAAATTAATGTATAACTTAAAGACTCACCCTGTATTTGAAAAACACGTGTAGAGATACAACGAATCCTCCATTTTGACTCAATTTACTCTAATGTTATCCTCCATTGGAATTGATATATCCAAGAAATAAATGATGATATAACAGAAAATGATTGATCGGAAAACACAGATTAGAAACATAAGTAAAGCGAAGGAAACCGATAATTTAATGAACTAGAATGATGGATCGCGTGTCCATTGAAAATTTTATATTTCATGATATCCGAACCAGCACACAGGACGGATATTTAGTAGATTTATTCGAGAATGCCAAAGCAAAACATAATATATAGAATATGAACACTGTGCAGTTAGGTAATTGAAGAAATTCAATTCCTTCAATTCGTTAAAATTTCTGTTCGGACGAATTCTGGTGTGTGCGATGTTTGAATAAATCTGATGGAATCGTTTTATCGAATAAACTTCCAAAAACAAAATGATAATATGATTGAGCTATCCCCAAAATGACAAATATGTAAAGAGTAATATAAATTAAATTATAAATGAGTTGGAGAACACTTATATGATAATTTCTTTCTAGATTTTCTCTCCCAAACTCTGAAAAATATCTATAAAATAAAAATTAATTATTTTGTGATTTGCTTCTGCGTAAGAAACACAAGATATTTGTCAGAAGCAATCAATTGAACAATGCTGCCTAACAAATAACAACGAAACAACATCAACGAAGAAACAACTATATCGTAACGTTTCGGAGTCTATATCAGACTCTTTCTTCAGACCCTTAACGAAAAAAATCTTCAGAACTATTTTGTTGATTGTTATTCTGAGATTCGAGAATTGTCACATTGACAGTATTTGAAAATCAAAGCTAACATAGTTTTACTTTGTATAGAAATTTCCAAGTACCACCTCCTTTTTCAAAAAAACTTAAGGAATCAACTTGTATTTTATTGAACAGAGAATGCAATTTTGCAAATTGCTCAATTGGTATTGACCATATTTGGCTGAATTTATTGAAAAAGGAGGTGAAACTTGGAAATTTCTATACAAAGTAAAACTATGTTAGCTATGATTTTCAAATACTGTCAATGTGACAATTCTCGAATCTCAGAACAACAATCAACAAAATAGTTCTGAAGATTTTTTTCGTTAAGCGTCTGAAGAAGGAGTCTGATATAGACTCCGAAACGTTACGATATAGTTGTTTCTTCGTTGATGTTGTTTCGTTGTTATTTGTTAGGCAACATTGTTCAATTTATTGCTTCTGACAAATATATTGTGTTTCTTACGCAGAAGCAAATCACAAAATAACTAATTTTTTTTTATAGATATTTTTCAGAGTTTGGGAGAGAAAACCCAGAAAGAAACCATTCAATGATGAATATACCTCCCACAGTATCCTTTAATGATTACTTATATGATACATAATAAATATTTAAGAAAATAAACATAATGCTGATTCGGTCGAAACTTACCTGAATATTTGTAATACCCAATAAAGAGACAATGTATACCTGTTATTGACCGATACATTCCCGATTGTGATTTATGTGTGCATATATACAGTGTGGAAAAGCCAAATGGAAAAAATTCATTATCTTGGTTACTGTACATATTTATAATTTACAATTTACAAATTCAAATTTTAAATTGTCATTCTTCTTAGTAAAAACGCAAACCCTTCCTTCAACCCCCTTCGAAAGACAGGTTCTACCCACAATTCTTCAAGCTGAAGTATGGGCTTGTGATACATCATTTGAAAGTTCTCGTCATTCTTTATTCAGAAATGTTACCACTTTCATGTTTATTGCAAAACTCAAAATAGAAACAAAAAATTATGTGATTACCGAAATTCATATCATAATATTCTCGAATATTCCCAAATCTTATTACAATAATACTACACTTTTATTTTTATATGATAAAAAGAAAATGAAAAAAAAATGGGTTCAAGCCCTGTGGACAGGAGCTTTCTGGCGCTCTAGTTCAAACAGACAAATTATATCTCCGAAAGTATTGGTTTCTCAGAGTTGAGAATTATATCAATTTATTCTTATGATAGAACTGCATCATAAAGGAAATTCAATTCAAATATTAGTTCATTTATCAAGATTAAATGAGAAATCTGAGAATGAGAACTGCACCATGGAACCAACCAAATTAAAATAGCTGAAATGAATTTGACTCTCTCTTATAGAACAGAATGAAATGTACGAGTATGAACACAGATCATATAATAAAGCTTAGATAGAATAATTATAGCATTCTGTGAAAACATAGAAGTACGATTCATTATTGAAATTTAGAACTTCATCTTAGCAGAAATTGAATTCAAACATCATAGAAGAATTTAAATTCAACAAGAGTGCCAAAAATTATCAATCCAAAACCAATAGACGAATTCTACCCAACAACGAACTCATCCGAGATATTCATTCCTCAATTCTATGATGAACGATAATATATATCTTTCCTCAAATCTACTCCAATACACCAATATTCCAGTTTTGTTTTTAGTAGAGATATTCTGAACTCAATATTATTAACTTACCATTACCATTCCATCATCATATGGATTGACCATCGGCATGAAAATATCAACCAACAGAAAGTATGATATTATATTATCATTCTCATATTTATACGATTGCTGGAATGAAAAAACGTCATTTCTCAGGAGAATAAGTTGACATTATAACAATACATAGAATACCCACATAATAATTCTATCATTCTGTGAAAACGTAGAAATACGATTTACATTGAAATTTTGAAAAATCATATCTCCGAAAGTATTAGCTTGTTAGAGATAAAAATGATATGAATGGATTCTTATGACAAAACTGCTTATTAAAAAAAAATTAATTTGGAATTTGTTTCGTAAAAAAAAAATTTTTTTTTGTTACTCCGAAACCATCTGTCCGATTTTAACCAATAACGAACTTGCCGAGATATTTATCCCCCAAACCTACTCTGAAAATTTCAACTCTCTAGCTCATTCCGTTCGAGAGTTATCGTGCCTACGGCCGGCCGGCCGGACCGGCCGGACAGAATGAATTTCGACCACGGATTCTTGATCAGTGAGTCGAACCAAATCGTTTAAGACCATTTAAATCGAAAAATTCGAAAATTACAGACATTTGGGCAAATTGATAAGCACTCAGTTCCGAGGAACTAGAGCGCTAAAAATTGGTTCAAGCCCTGTTCAACTTTGACAAATCATATCTTCGAAAGTATTGGTAAGAGTTGGGAATTATATCACTGGATTCTTATGATAGAACTTCATAATAGCAGAAATTAAATTCAAACATCATAGAAGAATTTAAATTAAACAAGAGTGCCCAAAATTATTAATCCAAAACCAATAGACCAATTCTACCCAATAACGAACTCATCCGAGATATACGTTCCTCAATTCTATGATGAACGATATATTTTTTCCTCAAATCTACTCTGAAAATTATATTATATCTTTTGGAACTTTAGCCAATATTTCAGTTTTGTTTTTAGTGGAGATATTCTGAACTCAATATTATTAACTTACCATTACCATTCCCATCATCATATGGATTAACCATGGGCATTAAATATCAAAATCGATTCCGACCACGGATTCTGGATCAGTAAGTCGAACCAAATCGTTTAAGACCATTTTCAGCCAAAAATTCGAAAATTACAGACATTTGGGCAAATTGATAAGCACTCTGTTCCGAGGAACAAGAGCGCCAAAAACCATAACATTATCGGTCAAACGGTTTCGGAGTTATACTCAATTGAAATTTGAATGTTACATCCTTAATAACTCGAAAATTACAAACTGAACCAATTTGAACTTGTTAATTAGTTAAATAATGCCAACGCGCAACCAATTTGAACTTGTTAATTATTTGAATAATGCCAACGCGCAAATTTTAACGGAGTTCCGTGGGAATCGTATCAGTAGAAAAAAATAAAGAAACATTTTCTGCCAAAATGTTATATTTCAGGAACTATTCATCAGAATCTCCTGAAATTCCGCACATCAATATACCTTCGTGCATGCTGCCATTTTACAATCGAGAAATTCTGCTAATTGGACTGTGTATGAGGTGTGAATAGAAAATGGGACATGCATTCAAAAGCTCCTGACTTCACGTCAGTGCTTTTAAAGATTTGATTCTGTCCGGCCGGCTGGCCGTCCGTTACCACGATAACTCTAGAACGGAAAGAGATAGCGACTTGAAATAATCAGGGTAGATGGCGCATCCCAATACGACGGACAAGTTCGTTAATGGGCGTAATCGGCCAATGGTTTCCGAGTAATCATTTTATTTTCAACTAATACTAATCCAATAAAATTGAAACTTGGTGAGTAGTTGTAGAATACAGACCTTAGGACGATTGTGAAATTTTTTGAGAATCGTATCACTAAAAAAATTTGAAAGAATTATTAAAAATAATTATTTATGTCACGATAACCGAGAACGGAAAGAGATAGCAAATTGAAATTTACGGGATAGGTTGTGCATCTGAATACGACATTTGAATTTGTTAACAGGCAAAAGTTTTGGAGTTATACCAATCTGAAATTTGATTATTATTTCCTCAATAACTAGAAAAATACAGAACCGAGCGAAATTTCTAAGGATCACATCATTAGAATTTTTTTGAAAAATCATTGAAACAAATTCTATGTATCAGAAACTATTTACTATTTGTCCGACATCACTGAAATTTTGCGAACGCCTGCAGAACCTAACTCTACTGCCAAGTCCCAAGTTTCAACACGATCGGATCTATATTGTTGGAGATCCAAGCAGCATTATGTGAGTTCAGTAGTTGGATGGGTGTCCGTTGCCTCGATAACTTTCGAACGAAAGGAGATAGAGACTTGAAATTTTCAGGGTAGGTTGCGTATCCGAATGGGAGAGTTGAGTTCGTTTTTGGGCATATGCGGTCCATCGGTTTCGGAGTTATACCCACCTGGAATATTATTTCTTCGATAACTTGAAAAATATAGACTCGATCGAATTGAAGCTTGGTAACTAGTTGTAGAATATCGTCATAAAGACGTGTGTGAAATTTTGTGAGAACCGTACCCCTAGAAAATTTTTATAAAATTATGGTGAAGTCAGGAGCTTTTGCACGCATGTTCTGCGCACAAACCAATTTTTTTATTTTAGCGGCAGGAATTGCTATCGAAGGTATGCACCGTGCTAAGAAATCACCTCGTATAATATTTTGTTCTTAGAATTACTGATTTCGAAGTGAATTGACATAATTAAGCAAAATATTGTTCATGGGATAGTTCTGTACTAAAAACAAACATGAAACTCAATCCTCATGCGACTGCTGTCAGTTAATTCTGCTGATTAGAAATTGTTATGCTTTCCAAAACAGCCCTGTTTATACGCACTCATCAAATTAGACCCTTATATGTTGCTACCCAGTTTGTTAATCTAGCAGATTAATGGGACGCGGCCAATTTCGGATGCTATATCTTTCTGTAGTAGGCTATGTGAAGATCCGGTTCGAATCGATGTCCAAAAGTTTGTCAGAGATCCTCATCGCCCCAGTACGGATTCAATGAAACTTGACAGGTTCAATTTGGATATTGCCTCAGTCGATACTTCTTTATAGTTCTCACTAGTTGAGCTTGGAAAATAAAGACTTTCTAACCTCAAACATCATGAAGGGTCTTCGGAAAGTAACTTTTGGTCATCAACTCCATACGATTGAATCACGTGACGGATCATATACTCCAATATTACATTAACCGTGTAAAGCCTCTCACAGCCGGCTTGAGGGGTTATATATAAACGCCCACGCCACCTATGAGATAAAACCAGGAACGATCTAGACTTCTTGATTTATTAACAACGGTATCGCTATTTTTCATTGTTCTGGGTAACATCTCGTTATCATTTTGCCCAAATGTCTGTAACTTTCGAATTTTTTGACGAAAATGGTCTCCGAAAGTATTAGCTTGTTAGAGTTAAAAATGATATCATTGGATTCTTATGGTGAAACAGCTTATTGAAAAAAAATTAATTTGGAATTTGCCTTGTAAAAAAAAATTTTTTTTTTGTTACTCCGAAACCATCTGTCCGATTTTGCCCAATAACGAATTTAGCCGAGATATCTATCTCCCAAACCTACTCTGAAAATTTCAACTGTCCTGCTCATTCCGTTCGAGAGTTATCGTGCCTACGGCCGGCCGGACGGCCGGACAGAATGAATTTTGACCACGGATTCTTGATCAGTGAGTCGAACCAAATCGTTTAAGACCATTTTCATCGAAAAATTCGAAAATTACAGACATTTGGACAAATTGATAAGCACTCAGTTCCGAGGAACTAGAGCACCAAAAATTATAAAAATAGTATATTGTATAATTAGTGGGAAAAGCATAATATTCCCAAACGACTGTGATAATTACCAGACGAGGAGCGTAGCGACGAGTCTGGTATCACAGGAGTTTGGGAATATGCTTTTCCCACGAATTATACATACTATTTTTTCTTCGATCGTTGATTTACATTTAAAAAATTAATTAAAAAATATTTCATTCAAGATGTAATCAAGTAAGGTTAAATAGGTTTCTCTGTGTTCATATTGAAATATAGAAGTGGTAACCATGGAAATTACTTTGTTATGAAAAAAGTAGAACAATTGTCAAGCTGGTTTTGTTTGATTCGTTATATTTTATAAGGAATTAAAAAAGAATTAATAATCATGAACACTGATAGTGATTATTTGTTACCCTGCACGCCTCCTGAACTAGTGGAAGCCGCGAACGCAGCTTCACTTAATTTACTTCCGGCGAAATCCAGAGAGAAGTATGAACTTGCGTACTAACGCTTCATGGATTTTTGCAGAGAAAAACAACAGTGTATCCTTTTCTGAGAATGTACTGATGGCGTATGTTGCTGACTTGGCTAAAACAATGAAATCTTCGACGTTGTGGGCACATTATTCCATGCTTCGATCAACTTTATCTGTTAAAAATAATATTAATATTGCCCAGTACCAGAAACTGCGAGCATTTTAAAACGACAAGCTGCAGGATACAAACCGAAAAAATCCAAAATTTTAACCCAGGAACAAGTTCAGAAATTCATTTTAGAGGCCCCAGATGACATATTTTTATCGACCAAAGTAAGTAGATATAGATAAAATAGTATTACTCAAAATACATAAAATACGAAATATATAATTTTTGATTACCTTTTAGGTAGCTCTAATATTTGGAATAGCAGGAGCCTGTCGACGAGATGAGCTTGTCCGAATGAAAGTTCAGGATATAGAAGATTTCGGTTCAAAAATACTGGTAAAGATACCAGAAACAAAAACAAATAAACCTTGATCATTTATCATTAACGAAACCTATTTAAATGTTTATAGAAAGTTCGTATAATTTAGGCCTAATGATTTTGAAAATCCTAGATTTTTTTTAAAATTCAACAAGGGAAAAGGATGGAAGACAGTCATTGTAATAAATCAATTTGGAAAAATGCCGCAAATTGTTGCACGTTATTTACAGTTGCCAAATCTGACAGAATATACAGGACATTGTTTCCGAAGATCATCGGCAACACATTTGGTAGTTGCTGATGAAGCTGATATTCTTTCTTCAAAGCGCCACGGAGGATAGAAATCTTCCAATGTGGCGGAAGAATATATTGACGAATCACTTAATAATAAAGTAGAAGTGGCTAATAAAATATTCAACACCCCTGCCTCTACTTCTAATGAAAATGATCGAAACGAGATAAACCAAACAATTAACCATGCAGCTTCAACGTCTATAAATTCTCGTTGCCCTCCAGTACAATTTACAAATTGTACAATGAATGTAAATATTAAAAACAATTAATTTGTGTTCAAGAATATCGTTATAAATTAGATGTTTCTTTTATTTCTTTTATAACAACTTTATCAATATAAAAATCAAAACCATACTTTGTTTCATTTTATTGTAATAATCCATTTGTAACATTACCGCACGCTACAGCAGTGCGGTAAGAATATTACCGCACTGTTATTTTCTAATTGCTTAGCAACTGCCCACTATTCTGGAATGTTCAGCTTTGCGCATAGAAAACAGATCAAAAAAGTGTCACTTTTCCCACGATCGAAGAAATAGTATATTACGCACCGAGGGAGAAAAGTAGGACATTCACGCCCGCGAATGATTGTCTCCCGAGCCGGAGGCGAGGGTGACAATCGCGGGCGAGGATGTCCTACTTTTCTCCCTAGGTGCGTATACGATTTTTTTCTTCTCCGTCTAATTCACTTTCATCAGAGTTAATCAAATCCATTTTTTATTATATTTGTCGGTATTCACTGAAATAATTAACCTTCTTTTGACTCAGCTGTCATCAATGAGAATTCATTGATTGTATCGCTTTTCATATAATCGTTTGGATTTTACCGGAAGTATTTCACTGGTAATAGCTGCCCCTTCTTCTTCTTAATTTCTTATTATCTCTTCTCCGTCTATTTCACTTTCATCAGAGTTAATCAAATCTATTTATTTTATATTTGTCAGTATTCACTGAAATAATTAATTATTTTGAATCAGCTGTCAACAACTTGAGATACAAACACGCGGTTGCTAGGTAACCGCCGGGAGATAAAGTAAATTTGCCATCTCACCGGGAGAGAATCTGGTACTTTTCTCCCGCGTGACAGGGACGAAAAGTGAACTTTTCATCCCGGGGGAGAAAAAATATTTTTTTTCTCCCCCGGGATGAAAAGTTAATTATTTCAGTGAATACCGACAAATATAATAAAAAATGGATTTGATTAACTCTGATGAAAGTGAATTAGACGGAGAAGAAAAAAATCGTATACGCACCTAGGGAGAAAAGTAGGACATCCTCGCCCGCGATTGTCACCCTCGCCTCCGGCTCGGGAGACAATCATTCGCGGGCGTGAATGTCCTACTTTTCTCCCTCGGTGCGTAATATACTATTTTCTTCTCCGTCTAATTCACTTTCATCAGAGTTAATCAAATCCATTTTTAACACGCTTTTATTAGCTTGGGTTGTATCTGACTATGTATGTAACGGAATCTTTGTTGAACTTAATTTTCACCAGTTTCCAGAAGTCTGATTAATTTGAAACTTTGCATACGTATCAAGAACCGATGACAATGCAATAATTTGATAACAGTTTCCCATTATCCTTATTATCCACAAAAATTGATTATTATTTATAGCATATTATCTCATACCGGGCACCTCCGCCAATTTGCAACGTGATGTTTCAGGTCCCATACTGATGCGATATCGCATGAGCGACAAGCGCAGACAGATACTCCGCCGTATTCACAAAGCATTCAATCTCCGTCAAGTCCTAACTGAGGTCCTCAGTTAAGAATAAATTTGAATCGCAACCTCAGTTAAAGTATTTAACGGTGGTGAAACTGGCCTGTTTCACGATGATTTTCACTTTAGGTAACTGAGGTTCCGATTCAAATTTATCCTTAACTGAGTACCTCAGTTGTGACTTAACGGAGATTGAATGATTTGTGAATACGGCGGACTATCTGTATCTCATGTACAAAATCTCACAGAGTGGAGCCTGTCTATCGCAAGGCGATTTGTCGCATGCGATATATCATTTTGGGCTCATATTCTAACAGTTCTAACATGTTCTAACAGTTTCCCGTTATCCTTATTGGGACCGCCAGGATTAATAAAATTTTGAATGAAATGATGAGATTGCGAAATAATTTGTGAGACATTTCAATACCACATGTCAACAAATAACTAATTGATAAATCGAACTAAAAAATGAAAAATAAATAATAGTTTAAAAAAACTAAAAAAACACGCTTTTATAGCTAACCGAACTAAAAATTAGAAAATAATTTTTAATTTCAGAGAGTTTATAATACAGTAGTAGAAGATCGAACAATCAATCAGAATTTATCACCTCAAAATAAAATTATAATAAAGTTTAAGTTATTAACAAAAGAATTCAATTCAGAGTAAAAAAGCGTGGGGTGCATTTTACTACTTTTCATAACTCTCTTCTCATAGATAGTTGCCAATAGAATGGTTGCTACATTTACTTTATCAAGCACCCCACGCTGTTTACTCTGAATTGAATTCTTTTGTTAATAACTTAAACTTTATTATAATTTTATTTTGAGGTGATAAATTCTGATTGATTGTTCGATCTTCTACTACTGTATTATAAACTCTCTGAAATTAAAAATTATTTTCTAATTTTTAGTTCGGTTAGCTATAAAAGCGTGTTTTTTTAGTTTTTTTAAACTATTATTTATTTATTATATTTGTCGGTATTCACTGAAATAATTAACCTTCTTTTGACTCAGCTGTCATCAATGAGAATTCATTGATTGTATCGCTTTTCATATAATTGTTTGGATTTTACCGGAAGTAGTTCACGGGTAATAGCTGCCCCTTCTTCTTCTAAATTTCTTATTATCTCTTCTCCGTCTATTTCACTTTCATCAGAGTTAATCAAATCCATTTATTTTATATTTGTCAGTATTCACTGAAATAATTAATTATTTTGAATCAGCTGTCAACAACTTGAGATACAAACACGCGGTTGCTAGGTAACCGCCGGGAGATAAAGTAAATTTGCCATCTCACCGGGAGAGAATCTGGTACTTTTCTCCCGCGTGACAGGGACGAAAAGTGAACTTTTCATCCCGGGGGAGAAAAATAGTATATTATATACCGCGGGACTGAAGTAGTACATTTAATCCTGAAGGTAAAGTTTATGGCCCGACCGCAGGGAGGGCCATAATTTACCTGAAGGATTAAATGTACTTCAGTCGCAAGGTATATACGATACTTTTCGTACTTCCGGTATGATTTCATTAATTATTTCAATAATTTCAATCAGTTTTTCTCTTCAACTCATTTAATAAACTGTCTTTAAAATAAGTTACCATAGTAACATTGCGTTGTGACAATTATAATTTAGAAACATTGTCATTACTAGTGTCATTGTAAAGAAACATTGTTATTGATAATTATTGGTATCATGAGTGAAGAAGGTGTATCTGATATTGATAAAAGAGCAGCCGAAGTAGGTGAAGAATTGTTACCACCGAAATCTAGAAAACTATACGAGCAGCAGTACGATGCTTTTAAAAAGTGGTGCCGCTTAAAAAATGTGAGACAACCTACTGAAAATGCGCTGTTAGTCTACTTCAATGATAAATCAAAAGCGGTTTGTGCCTCAACTCTCTGGGCACATTACTCAATGCTGAAATCGGTTATTAACATTAGAGAAGATATTGATATAAGTAAATTTCCAAAATTATTAGCTTTTTTGAAGAGAAGAAATGAGGGATTTAAGCCAAAGAAGTCAAGAATTCTCACGTCTGAGCAGGTAGATCAGTTCTTACGGGAGGCTCCGGATGATAAATATTTAATGCTTAAGGTAAATTTGGAAATGTGTTTTTATTCAGAAATTTTAAGAAATCAATTTTTTTGTAGGTTGCACTTATTTTGGGCGTTGCGGGAGCTTGTCGTGGAAAAGAGTTGGTTGATTTAGAAATCGACGATGTGAGAGATTTGGGCGATTCCTTCCTAATTGCGATTAGAAACACCAAAAATAAAATTGACCGAAATTTTGTGATCAAAAATTCAGAAAACAGTGCCATCAGTTTTGTGGCGATATTTCGAAAATATGTGGCATTGCGAAAGACACCTCATTCAAAATTTTTTGTTCAATACATCAACAAAGAATGTACTACGGGAGTAGTAGGAAAAAACATGTTTGGTACATTTCCACGGCAAATAGCAGCTTTCTTGAAATTAGAAAATGCGACGTCTTATACGGGACATTGTTTTAGACGCACATCTGCGTCTTTGTTAGCTGATTCGGGAGCAACAATAGACGCGCTGAAGAGACATGGAGGATGGAAATCCTCCAACGTGGCCGAGGGATATATTGAATCGTCTATTAAAAATAAACAAAAAATTTCAGATAAAATATTTGGTCAAGTCGCCGATTCGTCCACTATAGTTATGCCACAGTCCTCATTCTCGCTTCCTGTTTCCGCAGGATCTTCGAAACAAGCACCAGTTCAATATGAAAAGGACCTATCTGTTACTCGTCAGTTACCTGCTGCATTAACCCAGGAAAGACTGGTCAATATGACGAACTGTCACAATATTAATTTGAATATTAACGTTAATTACCATTCTAAGTAATTATATTTTTCAATAAAATATCCCTTAGATTCGTTTGTTTGTGATTTAATCGTTCCGGGAGTTTCGTCAATATTTAATCCCGGAGGGATTAAATGTGACACTTTAGTACCTGTCACAAGGGAGTGAAGTTGTCACTTTAGGCCCGGAAGTACGAAAAATATTTTTTAGTACGCGATAACCTGAGAACGGAAAGAGAAAGCGATTTGAAATTTTCAGGTTAGGCTGTAAATCTGAATGCGACATTTGAGTTTGTTTATAAGCATACCCATCTGAAATTTGTTTTTTTTCTCCTAAATAACTCGAAAAATATAGAAGGGATCCAATTCAAACTAGGTTATTAGATGTAGAATAATAAAGCCAAAGTTCCTGCAATATGTCGTGAGGATCGTATCAAAATTTTTAAAAAATCATTGAAAATTATTGAAAAAAATTCTATATATCAAAAATTATTGCTCCAATATCGCTGAAATTTTGCGAGAGCCTTCAGAATCTAACTCGACTACCAAGTTCTAAGTTTTAACACGATCGGATTCACATTGTTGGAGATTCGAGCAGCCTTGTGTGAGTTCAATAGATGGATGGGTGACCGTTGCCTCGATAACTTTCGAACGAAAGGAGGTAGGGACTTGGAATTTTCAGGGTATGTTGCGTATCCGAATGGGAGAGTTAAGTTTGTTTACGGGCATAATCGGTCCACCTGTTCCGGAGTTATACCCACCTGGAATATTATTTCCTCGATACCTCAAAAATATAATCTCGATCGAATTGAAGCTTGGTAACTAGTTGTAGAATATTGATATACGGACGTCTTTGAAATTTTGTAAGAACCGTACCCCTAGAAAATTTCAAAAAAATTGGTTCAAGCACTGACGTGAAGTCAGGAGCTTTTGCGCGTATTTTCTATTATCCATTCTCCTGTATTAGACACCCTTAATCGAATTTACCATGGTAAATTCGATTAAGAGTGTCCAATACAGCAGAACGGACAATAGAATTCACCATGGTAAATTCGATTAAGAGTGTCCAATACAGGAGAATGGACAATAGAACATACGCGCAAAAGCTCCTGACTTCACGTCAGTGCTTGAACCAATTTTTTGTATGATAGTTATTCTGAAATTCCAAAATTGTCAATTTGAAGTTTTCAAGTTAAAAAAAAACGCCCTTTACAATACCGCAATAAAGGAGCCATCCCAAGGTCCAAACCACATGTGACTTTCGACTCCTATTTGTACTACTCATGCTTATGACATGCGAAAGGGAAAAGAATAATAAGTCATTCGCAGGAGGGAGATTTGAATGGAACACGAGACCGAAATGAATGCGTTCTACCTACCGACTTCCAATTTCGAAAGTACCGTCGTTTTTTATGCGGATAGCGGTTATGACATTTTCTGGCCAGTCCCAGGTCGGTCCTCGATCTTTGGCCCCACACTCGACCGTTAGGGCTATGTTATGTTATTTGTCTTCTGCTGTCTCGACGACTATCTAATTATTCAACCTACGGGAGACTTTCTGCATGGAAATCGGGGCTATTAGTATTTATATCTACGTAGGGGAGACAACGGAATAACAAGAACGAAATAAAATGGAAATGACAAAGGAATAAAATATTTGCTACTGATCCTCTATTAGAGAAGTTTAAGATATAAAATGATTTCTGGTTGTGTTTCAATACCTCACGAGAGGTCTTAAGTTCATTTGCACTCGTTTTCCACGGCACAACCGTACGATTCCACTGATTTGTGTTATATAAATTACACTCGGAACCTTCATAATTGAGAGTAGAGCTGTGCCATACGGATTTCAAAATTCTACACTATTTGAATAAGGATGCACAACTCAATTATTGGGAATTGGTGGAAATAAATAGAGAAAAACATAGGGGTATTTCAGTTAATGAATCATTAGATCAAAATTTTTCTCCATTACTCGATCTATTCTAATAGAGAATCAATTTATAAAAGCGTTAGGAATGAATTATTGTAAATGTACACAAATAACTAGCAATGTTATTAATAAGAATATGTAATTAGGTCTAAGTAAGTCTCCAATGTAAATTGTTTTGAATCAGTCTCTCATGTAATTTATTTTAAATAAGACTCGGTGTCCATTTCATCTAGGTATAGGGATACCATTACTTGTAAAGGAGTTTGTATGATGTAGTCTGATAAAGTCGCTGTGTCGACGAAACGTGTCACAATGTTAAATAAATTAGACTAAATCGTATATCATTTTTGGCGCTCTAGTTCCTCGGAACTGAGTGCTTATCAATTTGCCCAAATGTCTGTAATTTTCAAATTTTTCGATGAAAATGGTCTTAAACGATTTGGTTCGACTCACTGATCAAGAATCCGTGGTCGAAATTCATTCTGTCCGGTCGTCCGGCCCGCCGTAGGCACAATAACTCTCGAACGGAATGAGCTAGACAGTTGAAATTTTCAGAGTAGGTTTGGGAGATAAATATCCCGGCTAAGTTCGTTATTGGGCAAAATCAGACAGATGGTTTCGGAGTAACAAAAAAAAAATTTTTTTTTTACAAAACAAATTGCAAATTAAATTTTTTTCAATAAGCAGTTTTACCATAAGAATCCATTCATATTATTTTTAACTCTAACCAGCTAATACTTTCGGAGATATGATTTTTCAAAATTTCAATGTAAATCGTATTTCTACGTTTTCACAGAATGATAGAATTATTCTGTGGGTATTCTATGAATTGTTATAATGTCAACTCATTTTCCTGAGACATGACGTTGTCTCATTGTCATTCATTCCAGCAATCGTATAAATATGAGAATTATAATATAATATCATACTTTTTGTTGGTTGATATTTTCATGCCGATGGTCAATCCATATGATGATGGGAATGGTATTGGTAAGTTAATAGTATTGAGTTCAGAATATCTCCACTAAAAACAAAACTGGAATATTGGTGTATTGGAGTAGATTTGAGGAAAGATATATATTATCGTTCATCATAGAATTGAGGAATGAATATCTCGGATGAGTTCGTTGTTGGGTAGAATTCGTCTATTGGTTTAGGATTGATAATTTTTGGCACTCTTGTTGAATTCAAATTCTTCTATGATGTTTGAATTCAATTTCTGCTAAGATGAAGTTCTAAATTTCAATAATGAATCGTACTTCTATGTTTTCACAGAATGCTATAATTATTCTATCTAAGCTTTATTATATGATCTGTGTTCATACTCGTACATTTCATCCTGTTCTATAAGAGAGAGTCAAATTCATTTCAGCTATTTTAATTTGATTTCTTCCATGGTGCAGTTCTCATTCTCAGATTACTCATTTAATCTTGATAAATAAACTATTATTTGAATTGAATTTCCTTTATGATGCAGTTCTATCATAAGAATACATTGATATAATTCTCAATACTTTCGGAGATATAATTTGTCTGTTTGAACTAGAGCGCCAGAAAGCTCCTGTCCACAGGGCTTGAACCCATTTTTTATTGAGTTATTATGGATTTGTATCAAGTAAATGCCTCAAGCAATAAAAATATTGTTGATGGTTAAAATCAATGAATATTTCACGGTATATCTTCTTTAATCCATATGATCATGGAAATACATACTTTGATGAGTTAATCAAATTGAGTTCTGAATATCTCTAGTAAAAACAAATCTGGAATATTGGCAAAGTTTCAATTAATAGAATATAATTTTTAGAGTAGGTTTGACGAATGAATATCTCGGATAAGTTCTTCATTGGGTAGAATCGGTCTGGTGGCTTCAGATTAATAATTTTTGGTACCCTTTTTTTTTTAAATGACACTTTTTTAATTCAATTCCTTTAATGATGCCGTTCTATCTTAAGAATCCATTGATATAATTCCCAGCTCTGAGAAACCAATACTTTCGGAGATATGATTTGTCAAAGTTTGTACGAGAGCGCCAAAGCTCCTGCTCACAGGGCTTTCCCACTTTTTGCGCGTATGTTCGGGGGAACATCGCATTATCATTTTGCCCAAATGTCTGTAATTTTCGAATTTTGTGCCCAAAATGGTCCCAAACGATGAAGAATTCGAGGTCAAATTTGATTCTGTCCGGCCAACTGTTGCCGATAACTTTAGAACGGAAAGATGATAATTATATTTTCAACCAATACTAATCAGATCGAATTGAAACTTGGTGAGTAATTGAATACAAACCTAAGGATGTTTGTGAAATTTTGTGAGAATCGTATTCCTAGCAACTTTTAAAAAAATTATTAAAAATATTATTTATTTCACGATAACCCAAGAAAGGAAAGAAATAGCGACTTGAAATTTTCAGGTTGGGTTGTGAATCTGAATGCAAAATTTGAGTTTATTAATAGGCATAACCGGCAAAACGGTTTTGCAGTTATACCCATAAGAAATTTGGTTGTTATTTCCCCAATAACTCGAAAATTACAAAACCGAACCAATTTATATACATGTTTATTTGATTTTCAGGTTGGGTTTTTCAGGTTGGGTTGTGAATCTGAATGCAAAATTTGAGTTTATTAATAGGCATAATCGGCAAAACGATTTTGGAGTTATACCCATAAGAAATTTGGTTGTTATTTCCCCAATAACTCGAAAATTACAAAACCGAACCAATTTATACATGTTTATTGGTTGTAGAATGCCAACGCAAAAATTCTTGCAAAATTTCGTGAGGATCACTAGAAAATTTTCAAGAAATCATTGAAAAAAAATTTTATATATCAGAAACTAGTTGTCCGACATGGCTGATATTTTGTGAGAGCCTTCAGAACCTAACTCTACTACCAAGTTTCAAGTTTGAACACGATCAGATCCATATTGTTGGAGATCCGAGCAGCCTAGTGTAAGTTCAGTAGCTGGATGG
Organism: Halyzia sedecimguttata; assembly: GCA_937662695.2. Classification (NCBI taxonomy): domain Eukaryota; kingdom Metazoa; phylum Arthropoda; class Insecta; order Coleoptera; family Coccinellidae; genus Halyzia; species Halyzia sedecimguttata. The sequence goes on along the minus strand of OW569412.2, from coordinate 97,054,776 downwards.
GTGACCGTTGCCTCCATAACTCTCGAACGAAAGGAAATAGGCACTTGTAATTTTCAGGGTAGGTTACACATCCCAATGGGATAGTTAAGTTCGTTTTCGGTTTCGGAGTTCAACCCACCTGGATTATTATTTCCTCGATAAGTCAAAAAAATTAGTTCAAGCACTGACGTGAAGTCAGAAGCTTTTGCGCGTATGTTCTATTGTCCATTCTTCAAACTGAACCAATTTGAACTTGTTTATTAGTTAAATAATGGCAACGCGCAACCAATTTGAACTTGTTAATTAGTTAAATAATGCCAACGCGCAAATGTTTACGGAGTTCCGTGAGAATCATATCAGTCGAAAAAAATAAAGAAAAATATTCTGCAAAAATGTTATATTTCTGGAACTATTCATCAGAATCTCCTGAAATTCCGCACATTAATATACCTTCGTGCATGCTGCCATTTTACCATCGAGAAATTCGGCTAATTAGACTGTGTATGAGGTGTGAATAGACAATGGGACATGCATGCGAAAGCTCCTGACTTCACCTCAGTGCTTTTAAAGATTTTTTTTTACGAAGTATGTTCTGAGGAACATCGCGTTATCATTTTGACCAACTAACTGTAATTTTCGAACTTTTTGCCGAAAATAATCTCAAACGATTGGGATCGACTCCTTGACTCCTCCAATATTTAACCGATCGTATTAAATCTTGAAACTTGGCAGTAGAGTTAGGTTATGAAGGCTCTTGCAAAATTTCAGAAATTTCAAACGAATAGTTACTCTCATATATATATTTTTTTTTATTTTCAATGATTTATTAAAAATTTTCTTCACATGCTATCCTCACCAAATTTTGCAAACATTTTCGCGTTGGCATTCTGCAACTAATAACCATGTTTGAATTCAATAGGTTCAGTATTTTTCGAGTTAATGAGGAACAATAAACTTCCAAATTTCAGAAAATTTCAGATGGCTATAACTCTTAAACCGTTTGGCCGATTATGCTCATAAATAAACTCAAATGTCGCATTCAGATGCACAACCTAACCTGAAATTTTCAAGCCGCTATCTCTTTCCGTTCTCAGGTTATCGTGACAACAAATATATTTTTTAATAATTTTTTAATGATTTTCTAGCGATACGATTCTCACAAAATTTCACAAACGTGCTTAGGTTTATATTCTACAACCATTCACCAAGTTTCAATTCGATCGGATCTATTTTGGTTGAAAACAAAATTATTACTCGGAAACCACTGGGCCGATTATGCCCATTAACGAACTTGTCCGTCGTATTAAGATGCGCCACCTACCCTGAAAATTTCAAGTCGCTAGCTCTTTCCATTCTCAAGTTATCGTGGCAACGGCCGGACAGACTCAAATTTGACCTCGAATTCTTCATTGGGGAGTCGAACCAAATCGTTTGAGACCATTTTCGTAAAAAAAATCGAAAGTTACAGACATTTGGGCAAAATGCTAACGCGATGTTCCCCAGAACATACGCGCAAAAATGTAGACTTGATCGAATTGAAGCTTGGTAATTAGTTGTAGAATATCGACATAAGGGCGTGTGTAAAATTTTTTGAGAACCGTACACCAAAAATTTTTTTAAAAATTTACGAAAAAAAAATTGGTTCAAGCACTGACGTGAAGTCAGGAGCTTTTGCGCGTGTGTTCTATTGTCCATTCTCCTGTATTGGACACTATTAATCGAATTTACCATGGTAAATTATATTTTCCATTCTCCTGTATTGAACACTCTTAATTCGAATTGAGGGTGTCCAATACAGGAGAATAGATAATATAACTTACAATGGTAAGTTACACTCATAATTCGAATTAATACAGGAGAATGGAAAATACAATTTACCATGGTAAATTCGATTAAGAGTGTCCAATACCTACAAGAGAATGGACAATAGAACATACAAGCAAATGTTCCTGATCGTCAGTGCTTTTCGTAATTTTATATTTCTTTATAAAATTACTCGGGTTTTTTTCAAAATTAATTAGCATCTGTCGATTGTTAAACGATATGCGGAAAAATAGTACGTTTACTCCGTAGGAAATGCCACATTGCTGGACTCTGAAGTAATCTTCATAGTCGTCCAGGAATTTTAGGCTTTTCCTACTCGGTGAACAATGTACCATTGTCAATATGTGTCATATTTCCATTAAAATAAGCATCATCTAACGTGGTGTTAATTTCCTTAATGAGTTAACAGCGGTGCTGAGGGGGCAATCACCCCTGTAGACGTTCCCGAATCCGCTAATGTGAACTTACACAAAACTATACTACAACTTCGTCCTCCTGAGGATAAAAACCATTTATGCTTCCGGTAAAAACGGATGTCGCACTTCAGACTCGGCAGGAAGTCCGCCACAAATGAAACCTAAGAAATTACATGGGTATGAGGTGCCATATCGCTTATTATTATTTCTGTTATTGGAGTTTTTCCAAGTTTTCTCGTTATTGGAGTTCGTAACGACTCTATAGTTAGTTCTGCGGGAACAGAAGTTCGGGTCGTCATAAGGAGAACGTTGGTTCCGAACCGCAATCTGATGGTCTCTGTGTTTTATTGGAAAAGTCCGGAGGTGTTCGCAGCAAGTTCCGAACCTTCCTCTGCACAATAAGCAATAAGGCACGATGGTCCGATACTTCTCTTCGGTTTCATCGTTGTTCGACTTTTGTCCCGTTAATGGCTTCGGCTTATGAGAAAATTTTCTCGGATATATGTTTGTGCCGAATGGGAAACCTGATTTTTGTGCTTTCGAAGGGACGGGAAACTGATGGGTATTGGAGTGTTTGGAAGTATTTGCTACTGCTAAGAATACTTATATGATTTTTGTTACTTTCAATATGTTTCTCAGGGTGGATTCTAGCTTATATTGAATGAAATTAAAATTCCCAAAATAAAATTGAATATGAAATATTTAACAGGAAAGAAGAAATCTCTGGGATATCTACAAAACCTTAATACTCCTTACTCTACAGGAAGTTAAAAAAATAGGGATAGATAGAAATCTGAAACATAATTGGGGTTTGTTAGAAAAAAAAAATTCGTTACTTCATCTGTATTCAAGATAAAGGGCGTTGAAGAAAAAAGAAATTATACACATCTTTTACGATTTCGCCGAAACTACAATTTGTCCAAATGTCTGTAATTTTCGAATTTTTGTGCTTAAAGTGCTCTTAAACGGCTCACTGATCAAGAGCGTGTGGTCGAAATCGATTCTGTCCGCCGGCAGTCCGTCCGACCGGTGAGCCATCCGGCCGCTTATAATATAACTCTCGAACGAAAGGAGTTAGAGGATTGAAATTTGCAGGGTAGGTTTGGAGCGTAAATATCTCTGGCGATTTCGTTAACGGGTGGAATCCACCAAGCGGTTTCGGAGTTATGGCCGTTTTTAGTAAAAATATTTTTTATGAATATTCCCGAAACGGATAACTCGATCCATCTGAAATGAATCATCAAATTGTAGAAAAATGAGCTTAATATGCATGCGAAGTATTCTATTGATCAGGTTGCCATAAAGTGTAAAAAAAAATTTTTTATAAATTTTATATTTTGCTTTTACAATAACTCTCGAACAGAATGATTTAGGCAATTGAAATTTTGAGAGTAGGTTTGGGAGATAAATATTTTAGTTAAATTCGTTATTGGGCTAAATCGGCCAGACGGTTTCGGAGAACGAGAAAAAATTTTTACATTGCAAATTTCATATTAAATTTTTTTCAAGATGCAGTTTCACCATAAAAATCCATTGATATCATTTTCAAATCTAACAAGCTAATACTTTTGGAGATATGATTTTTCGAAATTTCTATGTTTGTTGTACTTCTGGTTTCACAGAATGCTGTACCTACTTAATTATTCTATCTATGAATTATTATATGATCTGTGTTCTTATATGTCATCTTATTTTCCTATGAGAGATAAATGTCAAAATTATTTCTGGTTCGTTATTCAGCTATCGTAGAATTATGAGGATGATATGATATTATACTTTTAATGTGATAATATAATGCCCGTGGATAATCCATATGATGATGGAAATACATTCTTTGGTAAGATACATAATTAAATTGGTTTCAGAACATCTCCAGTAAAAACAAAACTGAAATATTTTCTAATTGATACAATATAATTTTCAGAGTAGATTTGAGGAATGAATGTCTCGGATAAGTTCGTTATTGGGGAGAATCGGTCTGTTTGAATTTAATTTCTTTCATGATGTAGTTCTATCGTAAGAATCCATTTATATCATTCCCAGGTACCAATAATTTCGTTGATAAGATTTGTCAAAGTTTGAACAAGAGCGCCAAAGCTCATGTCCACAGGGCTTGAACCTATTTTTTAATATCAGATTTATTAAGCAAGATTTCAAGTGTTTAAGTTCACTTGATCATTTAATCATCATTTAATTTCACACCAAAAAGGTACTTTTCTTGAAACTCGATACTGTGTATCATTTTCGGAATATTTTGATTTGAAAATTATGAAGTAATAACCGATGCTGAGTCAACAATAATTACATTTCTCAAACCTTGTTATTTGTTAAATTAGATATTGTCAATCAAAATGTACTTAAATCCGACATGTTACTAACGCGTTTTTAGGAAACTCAAGTGCAGCGGTTACGCGCTATGCAGAAAAGTTTCCTCGAAGAAACTTATCAAGTAAAAATACATTTAGAGACTTATAACGTCATTGTCGAGAAACTGGGAATGTGAGACCTAAAACAATAAATTCTGGTAGGCCAAGAACAATAAGAACCATTGAATTCTTTCTCACGGAAACTCAAGGAAATTGGTAGAATGCCCCTTCATGATAATAACCTACCGCCCCTTAAACGTTAAACAATTAATGAAATGTACAGAACACAGTTTCATAATTAGCTTGAATATCCAGAAATATTCCTTGCACTAAAACTGCACCTATTCTTAACCGTTGATTAGTGGCTTTATTATACCCAAAAATCGCGATTGATGTAGGGGAAATACAGAAAGAAACAGAGAATATTATGTTACAGCAAGCAGAAGTTATGTTTACAAGATAATTTCGGACAATACGAGCAATTAGACGAATTCCACCCTAGTAAAAGCTGAATCTAAACAAATTATGAACTCATTCAACTTGAAGGATGTTATGGGCGAAACTGTAAACGAGAAATTATCTCGTTACGTTATATCGCAATTGTGTCAATTTCTGATGAATTCGAAAGTGTTCAAGTATCAAGTGAAAGCCTCTTACATTGAAACAATTTGAGTTATATGAGCTTCCATACTAAGTATTACGAACGCTGAAATATTGTGAAGTATTGGATTCTCAGAGCTGGAAATGATATCAATGGATTCTTATGATAGAACTGCATCATTAAAAAATTAAATTCAAATAATAGTTTATTTATCAAGATTAAATAAGCAATCTGCAATGATTTAACCTCGTGGAATGGGTTGTTGCAACTTAAACTCGTTGCATAGGTTTCACAACTCAAAACCTAAGGAAATTATCATCGAAATGTCTAGAGCAAGGCTGTAGACAATCATAGCAGATTTTCCATTTATTCCTGATATTTGAATAAGTAAGTATAGGTTGACGAACAAATTATTCTAATAGTTCGCAATATATTAATAAAATGCAATCCTCTTTTTATAATTTAATAGTTCATTTAACACATTCATTCTGTATTATGAAAGTTAACTCAAGAAAAAATATTTGATGCACAAATGTAGATGAATATTTCAGCATTCTTTTGCTAGCAACATTATGAAAATAATAATGAAAAATGGCGATACCGTTGTTAACAAATCAACAAGTCCAGAGCGTTCCTGCCAATCGGGTCCTTCATAAATGGCTTCGTATGATAAATATACTTATGCATATATTTCACAAGTCAAATAGACCCCAGGGGGTTCATTGATTTGCCGAGAAAGCAAGAGCAGACGCGTTTCTGGCTTCTTGGCCTTCATCAGTACTCTGTAGCTTCCCCAACAAATTCAACTGAGCTGACCCGGGTTAAGCCTCACAGAGCCGGCTTGGTCGATAATTTTAATCGCCCACGCCACCCATGAGACGGAACACGGAAATCAGCCTCTCCCCACCAGTGAATATTTGAAGCGTGAAATCATATGCCACCATTCACTCGATATTAATCGAGAACGAGTCCCGCAGAGCTCAGACAGTATCTTCCCAATGGCCATAAACGCTGTTTAGCGTTTTCAAAAATAATAATGAGAAATGGCGATACCGTTGTTAATAAATCAACAAGTCCAGAGCGTTCCTGCCAATCGGGTCCTTCATAAATGGCTTCGTATAATAAATATACCTCTGGGTCTATTTGACTTGTGAAATATATGCATAAGTATATTTATTATACGAAGCCATTTATGAAGGACCCGATTGGCAGGCTCTGGACTTGTTGATTTATTAACAACGGTATCGCCATTTTAAATTATTATTTTTGAAATCGCTAAACAGCGTTCATGGTCATTGGGAAGATACTGTCTGAGCTCTGCGGGACTCGTTTTCGATTAATATCGAGTGAATGGTGGCATATGATTTCACGCTTCAAATATTCACTGGTGGGGAGAGGCTGATTTCCGTGTTTCGTCTCATAGGTGGCGTGGGCGATTGAAATGATCGACCAAGCCGGCTCTGAGAGGCTTAACCCGGGTCAGTTTAGTTGAATTTGTTGGGGAAGCTACAGAGTACTGATGAAGGCCAAGAAGCCAGAAACGCGTCTGCTCTTGCTTTCTCGGCAAATCAATGAACCCCCTGGGGTCTATTTGACTTGTGAAATATATGCATAAGTATATTTATTATACGAAGCCATTTATGAAGGACCCGATTGGCAGGAACGCTCTGGACTTGTTGATTTATTATGTAAATACTCTATATAAGAACATATATCACTACTTGAGGAAGTAAAAGGTAATAATAACTTCGATAGTCAACGAACACTAATTTATGATGATTCCATTATGTTGTTCTTCCTATTGCCTTCATAGACTACATCATTAAATTGATCCAATTCTAAATCTTCAAAAGTATCATCTCCAATATTTATACATAAATTATTCAATATGCAACAAGTCCATATTATTTTAGGTATCAAAACATTCTTGTATATATTCACAAATTCAAGATTCGGAACCTTGTTTTCCAACACAAAATATTTTCAAAGAACGAGTTACATAAACAAACTAGAACAGAAATAATTTTGACATTTAGATAAGATGACATGATTGAACAGTGAACACAGATAGAACACAGACAGATAGAATTCGCATTCTGTGAAAACATAGAAGTAGGTACCATGATTTATTGAAATTTTGAAAAATCATATCTTCGGAAGTTGCTAGCTTGTTTGAGTTAAGAATGACATCAATGGATCATTATGATGGAACTGCATCTTGAAAAAAAATTAATTTGAAATTAGTAATTTATAAAAATTTTTTCTTCGTTACTCCGAAACCATCTGGCCGATTTAGCCCAATAATGAACTTAGCCGAGATATTTATCTCCCAAACCTACTCCGAAAATTTCAACTGCCTAACTCATTCCGTTCGAGAGTTATTGTGCCTACGGCCGGCCGGACATAATCGATTTCGACCACAGATTCTTGATCCATGAATCGAAGACTTCAGACATTTGGGCAGAGGAGCACCTCGTTCCGAAGAACAAGAGTGCTAAATATGGTGTGATACCTTATATTATACTGCTCCCCAAAAAATGGGGAAATTTAGACATTTTTTGGCGGTTTCAAATGTTGCCGATTCTTGACCACCAAATGTTAAGTTATTAGAAATCAAATGCTTACTCTCTTATATCTGAAAGGTTGTTTTGCTCCCTGTTTGATAACTTTTTCAGTTTCAGACAAGTTCTTTGCATTTCTCAGAATTTTGGATCATTAATTGTTTTATCCTCTTACAATCAAGTTTGATTCAAAATCTGTCTTTCAAGTTATTGAAAGCGTATAGTTTCTTGGTCGTGACCAAACGACCAAGAAGTGGACGCCCAAGAACTACCCCTCTTGCACAAGATAGGTTTCTGAATTTGTCTACCCGTAGGTAGCCTTTGAGTACTTGTCGAATCATGCAATAGCTCCTATGGAACGCTACTGGTGTTTTGGTTTCGATTGAAACAGTTCGTCGAAGAGGTTAATCTACATTTTCGGCGAATGTTGAGAAGGATTCCACTGTCTCAAAATCATATGCAACTTCGATTGGAATAAGACAAAGAGCACTTGAATTGGAACCATCAATAGAAGAGGTCTGTATTATTCACAGATATGGACAGTTTTCAGATAGTCGGCATGATCGGGTATGGACCCATTCTCTGGAGAATTCGCAGATCGGTTCAGCAGGTAGTACAGTTATACCCTTATTACACTATGCCTTTTCACGTCTATATTTGCGCCTATTTTCATGGCTATTTGTTGAGTGAATTTCCCCCCAAATGAGTGGCACTCTTCATGCTTTCTTCATGCTTGTTTCAGGCAGTAATTTCAGAGCTGCAAACATTAAAGAAATTGACATATTTACCTTAAGTTCTTGTTTTGTTCGTATATTTTTAAAACAATACCATAGTGTTTTAAGAATGTCTGAAGAAACGTTTAGTATTTATTTATTTATTTATTTATTTATTTTGTAAACAGGAATAAAAACAGGTGATTTTCACACCCACAAATGCATTCACAATGACATTTAAACAAAAAAGTGCTACTACATAGAGTGCAAATTCACATACAGAAAAATGACGCTGTATTTCCAGAAGCATTTCTCCGAAAACGAAATTAATAATTACTTTCCGATACTAGGCTACTGGTGAAAACTTCATATCCCTTGGGGATAGCCATCCCAGATTATCTGGCCTTCGTAAGTTCAGTTAGTTTACGTCCTCAGAGTAATAAACATAAAATTTTGGATTTTTTCGGTTTGTATCCTATAGCTTGACGTTTTAAAAATGCTCTCAGTTTTTGATACTGGGCAATATTGATATTGATTGATTGATCAGACAAAGTTGATCGAAGCATGGAATAATGTGCCCACAACGTCGAAGATTTCATTGTTTTAGCCAATTCAGCAATTCAGCTATCAGTACATTCTCAGGAAAGGATACACTGTTGTTTTTTCTGCAAAAATCCATGAAGCGTTGGTACTCGAGTTCATACTTCTCTCTGGATTCCGCCGGAAGTAAATTAAGTGAAGCCGCGTTCGCGGCTTCTACTAGTTCAGGAGGCGTGCAAGTGAACAATTAATCACTATCAGTATTCATATTTATTATTTCTTTTTTAATTCCTTATAAGTTATAACGAATCAAACAAATCCAGCTTGAAAATGATTTTACTTTTGTCATAACAAAGTAATTTCCTTGGTTACCACTTCTATATTTCAATGTGGACATAGAGAAACCTATTCAAACTTACTTGATTACATCTTGAATGAAATATTTTTTAATTAATTTCTTAAATGTAAATCAACGATCGAAGAAAAAATAGTATGTATAATTCGTGGGAAAAGCATATTCCCAAACTCCTGTGTTACCAGACTCGTCGCTACGCTCCTCGTCTGGTAATTATCACAGTCGTTTGGGAATATTATGCTTTTCCCACTAATTATACAATATACTATTCTTTGTTTCATGCTGCTATCTGGCCAAATTTCTTATTTTTGACGATAATGCGCTACCCCATCGTGGGAGAATAGTAGATGAAGCTCCTTGGCCGCCAGACCTCAAGACCATTGAACATGTTTGGGATCAGCTACAAAGAGCTTTGGATTCTCATGAACCACCTCCACATATACACTTCAAGAACAACTTTTACCGCAACTCTGGAGAGAAATTGATGGGGGCTACTTCAGCAATCTGATCGAAAGGATGCAAAGAAGTTTTCAGGCTGCGGTTGATGTTCGAGGAGACCATACTCTTTACTGAACTTTATTTTTGCGCGTATGTTCTGGGGAACATCGTGCTATCATTTTGCCCAAATGTCTGTAATTATCGAATTTTTCGCCGAAAATGGTCTCAAACGATTGGGCTCGACTCCCTGATCAAGAATTCGAGTTCAAATTTAATTCTGTCCGGCCGGCCGTCCGTTGCCACGATAACTTTAGAACGGGAAGAGATAGCGATTTGAAATTTTCAGGATAGGTGGCGCATCCCAATACAACGGACAATTTCGTAAATGGGCATAATGGGCCCAATGGTTTCCGAGTAATAATTTTGTTTTCAACTAATACGAGTCCGATCGAATTGAAACTTGTTGAGTAGTTTTAGAATGCAAAACTAACCCCGTTCGTGAAATTTTGTGTGAATCAGATCACTAGAAAATTAAAAAAAATTATCAAAAAATATTGTTCATGTCAACATAACCTGAGAACGGAAAGATATAGCGACTTGAAATTTTCGGGTAAGGTTGTGCATCTGAATGGGATATTTGAGTTTGTCTATAGATATAATTGGCCAAACGGTGTTGGAGTTATACCCATCTGAAATTTGTTTGTTATTTCCTCAATAACTCGAAAAATATAAAACCGATCCAATTCAAACATGGTTGTCAGTTGTAGAATGCCACCACAAAAATTCCTGCGAAATTTCATGAGGATGGTATAACTCCAAAGTTTTTTAAAAATCATTGGAAAAAATTCTATATATCAGAAACTATTCCTCTGAAATCGCTGAAATTTTGCGAGGGCCTTCAAAACCTAACTTTACTGCCAATTTCCAAGGTTAAACACGATCGGATCTATATTGTTGGAGTTCCGAGCAGCCTTGTGTGAGTTCAGTAGCTGGATGGGTGACCGTTGGCTCGATAACTTTCGAACGAAAGGAGATAGGGACTTGCGATTTTCAGGGTAGGTTATACCCACCTGGGATATTATTTCCTCGATAATTAAAAAAATATATTGACTTGATCGAATTGAAGCTTGGTAACTAGTTGTAGAATATCGACATAAAGGAGTTTGTAAAATTTTGTGGGAACCGTAGCCTTATAAAATTGTGAGAACCGTACCCTTAGAAAATTTTTCAAAATTAGGAAAAAAAACTTGGTTCAAGCACTGACGTGAAGTCAGGAGCTTTTGCGCGTATGTTCTATTGTCCATTCTACTGTATTGGACACTCTTAATCGAATTTACCATGGTGTCAAAAGCTCCTGACTTCACGTCAGTGCTTGTTTCAAATATTTGAGTGAACTGATTTTGCACTACAAATACTAAAAATAAATTTTCACCTAAAACTGTGAAACTTATAAAGAAATGAGCGGAAGAATGAGTTAGATAAATGAGTAAACATTTCGATTTCTCATACTTAAAAAATCACTTAACATAAACGGAAACATTTTAAACAGCTCAAAAAAATTCCATAACTTTTGTGGAGCAGTATATATATTCCTCATACGAAAATCTCCTATCTTACGTACCAATCCAAATCCCAAAAGGAAACCTGTGTTCACTCTAACTTCCCTTCATGCCATAAACTTTGATTGTTCATAGCATATTTTCGGCATTATTTCTCCTCCAATTCTTCTTCTCTCGGTTATCAAATCGCAATCATATCAGGACGAAGGAGTGAGACGTTGTTCTGACGGAGGTCGAGGCTCACAAAATGTCAATTTATTGCCTCGATACCTTCACCTACGAATCATTCCTTTTTCCTGCAAATATCCGATCCTTTGTCGAACTCCAATTTTATGCAGCACCTGAAATTTGTTTTCCATAAAAAGCGTTGAAATTTCAATCAGAATATCTCATCCCGAGCTTGCAATGGGTTATATCTGTCACTGCTGCCTGCAAGTTTGCAGGGTAACGTGCGCCGAATGCTCTAAAAAGCTTTTTTATGGTTCTGTCTGATTCTCTTGTTCTATTTTTTATCGTTGTGCATGTTTCTGGTTCAGGTGGATCTACGTGATTTTGTCCGTTGAATGATCTAGGTCCGTTAAATAAATTTTCATACATAGACCAGTGCCTTTGTAAAAAATTGGTTCAAGCCCTGTGGACAGGAGCTTTCAGGCGCTCTTGTTCAAACAGACAAACTATATCTCCGAAAGTATTGGTTTCTCAGAGTTGGGAATTATATCAATGTATTCTGATGATGAAACTGCATCATAAAGAAAATTCAATTCAAATAATAGTTTATTTATCAAGATTAAATCAGCAATCTGAGAATGAGAACTGCACCATGGAAGAAATCAAATTAAAATAGCTGAAATGAATTTGACTCTCTCTTTAGAACAGGATGACATGTACGAGTATGAACACAGACCATATAATAAAGCTTAGATAGAATAGTTATAGCATTCTGTGAAAACGGAGAAGTACGATTCATTATTGAAATTTCGAAAAATCATATCTCCGAAAGTATTAGCTTGTTGGAGTTGAAAATGATATCAATGGATTTTTATGGTGAAACTGCATCTTAAGTTACAATTGAAGTTGAAATTTGATACTTGAAAAAAAATTTTTTTTTCGTGACTCCGAAACCATCTGGCCTATTTTGCCCAATAACGAACTCAACCGTGATATTCATCTCCCTAACCTACTCTGAAAATTTCAACTGTCTGGCTCATTCCGTTCGAGAGTTATTGTAGAAATTTTTTTTTTAATTTTCAAAATTTTTTCTTGACACTTTCCGGTAACCTGGTCAATGCAAAACTTCACATGCGTATAAAGGTCATGATTCTACAATTTGATGCTGAATTTCAGATAGATCGAGTGATCGCTTTGGGAAATATTCATAAAAAATATTTTACTAAAATCGGCCATAACTCCGAAACCGCCTGATGGATTTCGCCCATTAACGAACTCGTCCGAGATATTTACGCTCCAAACCCACCCTGCAATTTTCAATCCTCTAACTCCTTTAGTTCGAGAGTTATCGTGTGCCTACGGCCGGCTGGCCGGACCGGCCGCACAGAATCGATTTCGACCTCGGATTCTTGATCAGTGAGTCGAACCAAATCGGTTGAGACCATTTTCAGCCAAAAATTCGAAAATTACAGACATTTGGACAAATTGATAAGCACTCTGTTCCGAGGAACTAAAGCGCCAAAAATATAGCAAACATTAAAGGAAAAATAATTTACGGGCGATCTGAGTTCGTAGTGGAAGTGGATGAGTTTTTAAGGGCAAAAAGCGATTTATATAAATTTCCGGCAACACTACAAGTCCTATGGAAATTATGTAGGTAATAGAGATCAACAACTTCTTTATTTTCACTTTTTTAACAAAACCTCAAACTTTAAGTGAAAAATTTAAATGTTTTTGGATTTTTATTTTTATCTTTTACAAAAATTTATTTTTTCACGAAATTTGGTGTAAAACTACCTTCTCATGTTCCAAATACACAGTAACCTTTTTGATTCAAAATATTTATTTTTGGCGCTCTAGTTCCTCGGAACTGAGTGCTTATAAATTTTCCCAACTGTCTGTAATTTTCGAATTTTTCGATGAAAATGGTCTTATACGATTTGATTCGACTCACTGATCAAGAATCTGTGGTCGAAATTCATTCTGTCCGGCCGGCCGCCAGCCGTAGGCACGATAACACTCGAACAGAATGAGCTAGACAGTTGAAATTTGCAGAGTATGTTTGGGAGATAAATATCTCGGCTAAGTTCGTTATTGGGCAAAATCGGACAGATGGTTTCGGAGTAACAAAAAAAAAATTTTTTTTTTACAAACAAATTTCAAATTAAATATTTTTCAATAAGCAGTTTTACCATAAGAATCCAATGATATCATTATAAACTCTAACAAGCTAATACTTTCGGAGATATGATTTTTCAAAATTTCAATAATAAATCGTATTTCTACGTTGTCACAGAATGATATAATTATTCTATGTATGAATTGTCATAATGTCAACTTATTTTCCTGAGACATGACATTATCTAATCAATCGAAGAATTGTGAGCGAAGTGAGAAAAATCTCAGTTGTTCGCTCCAAAATTAGTTTTTCTCAGAAAACCTTACATTTCGGAACGGAACATGAAGTAAGATCTGAGAGTAGTGAGACTGCTTTTCATCCATAGACATATAATGCTCAGTTCTCTCAATTTATGACGGGACTGACGGAAGGGAATATTATAACTTCAAAAATATTGGAGTTGAAATACTCGTATTTTAGCGATGCAACGGGGACCTCACCCAAAAATGTTTGAAAATATTACGTAAATATTGAAAGCATAATTCTGTAGTTCGAGAGAGGAGAAAATTTGATGAACGTAGATCAGGAAATTTTTGATCGATTACAAGGTAATTTTTCATTATTACTTCTCTTCTTCCATACATGTTTTATGGAATATCTACTATTTGTAGGTACTTTAAACCTGTTTTGGGCAATTGTCATACAAAATTTGTTTTTTTGGCGCTCTAGTTCCTCGGCACAGAGTGCTCATCAATTTGCACAAGTGTCTGTAATTTTGGAATTTTTGGCTGAAAATGGTCTCAAACGATATGGTTCGACTCACTGATCAAGAACCCGAGGTCGAAATCGATTCTGTCCGGCCAGTCAGCCGGCCGTAGGCACGATCACTCTCGAACGAAAGGAGTGGATTGAAATTTGCAAGGTGGGTTTGTGCGTAAATATCTCAGACGAGCTCTCTAATGGGCAAAATCTATCAAGCGGTTTCGGAGTTATGGCCGATTTTAGTAAAAATATTTTTTATGAATATTTCGGAAGCCGATCACTCGATCTATCTGAAATTTAGCATCAAATTGTAGAATCATGACCTTTATACGCATGTGAAGTTTTTTATTGACCAGATTACCGCAAATTTGAAAATTTAAAAAAAGTTTTTCTACAATAACTCTCGAACGGAATGAGCTAGGTAGTTGAAATTTTCAGAGTAGGTTAGGGAGATGAATATCTCGGCTAAGTTCGTTATTGGGCAAAATTGGCCAGATTTAATTTGATTTCTTCCATGGTGCAGTTCTCATTCTCATGATTGCTCTTTTAATCTTGATAAATAAACTATTATTCGAATTGAATTTCCTTTATGATGCAGTTCTATCATATGAATACATTGATATAATTCCCAACTCTGAGAAGCCAATACTTTCGGAGATATAATTTGTCTGTTTGAACTAGAGCGCCAGAAAGCTCCTGTCCACAGGGCTTGAACCAATTTTTTAACAAAACCTCAAACTTTAAGTGAAAAATTTAAACAACTAAGTTTTTGGATTTTTATTTTTATCTTTTACAAACATTTTTTTTTCACGAAATTTGATGTAAAACTACCTTCTTAAGTTCCGAATACACTGTAATCTTTTTTATTCAAAATATTTATTTTTTCACCTTATTTTGTCTTAATATCGAAAAAGCAGCTTATTATTCAATCGAAATTTCTCTCGTCAAAATAACTAATTTTTTAATAATGTCGGTTATTTGCTTCTTGAAATCTAACATTGTTGATGGTTTAAAAAAGAATATACATCACTATGGTAAATTTTCTCCGAAAATGCTACGAATTAAAAGGTAGTAAGGCCCAGAATCTCCTAGCCCCTTCCCCACTTCTCTATGAAATACTTGTTGATGGGCTAAAATTTTCCGTAGGTCACTCAGGTCTATAAATTATCTTAAAATAGCAATAAATAGACATCTACGCAAATAATTTACAGATGATTCTACAACTTTCTCAAAATATTGTAGATGTCTCATTAACTTAGCATTTTCTGAGAAAATTTGCCGTAGTAATGAATATTTTTTTCACTCCATCAGAAAGTAGAGAGGCCCACCGACTTTTTTGAAGAGCCGATTTTTGGACGTGAGATTTTTCGATTGAAAAATTAGGCTGATTTTTCGATATTAAGTAAAATATGGTTAAAAAATAAATATTGTAAATCAAAAAAACTACAGTATGTATGGGACATAAAATGATTTGTTTTTAGCAAATTTCGAAAAAAAAACAATAAACGATAAAAATGAAGAACCAAGAACTTGGTTATTTGAATTTGTCACATAAATTTTGATGTTACTGATAAAAGTGTGAATGAAAAAGTTGTAGATTTTTTTAATACCTATAACTTTTTCCTTCAACTTTTTTCCCTAGGACTTGTAGATTTGCCGGAAAACAA
This sequence comes from Halyzia sedecimguttata, assembly GCA_937662695.2. Taxonomy (NCBI): domain Eukaryota; kingdom Metazoa; phylum Arthropoda; class Insecta; order Coleoptera; family Coccinellidae; genus Halyzia; species Halyzia sedecimguttata. Next base: position 97,038,708 of record OW569412.2, on the reverse strand, counting down.
GATAAACCATTTTTTACCCTTAAAAACTCACCCCTTCCACTTCTCGACCTCAGATCGCCCGTAAATAATTTTTGTTTTCATTTTTGGTATATTCTCTTCCTTTTATGCAATGGGTTCTATTGTACATTTTTTTTCTATTTCAAAAATTATCGCCCTTGGTCTAAAAGACAATGTTTCAAATGTGGGTTTTATGCGCACTCGTACCAGGATAGAATTGGCAGAGATCAGTCAGCTTGTCTTGGTTGTATTATGTCTTTGAGAAAATTATTAATGATATACTACTTTCTGTAGATCATGAAGAGATCATCGAATATACAGGGAGATTTTTTAAATCGTACATTAGGACAATATAAAGATTGGAAAATCGTATGGTTGTGAAATCTCTCTAATGAACAAATTATCAAGATGACGCCACTTTCGGAAATATGTGAAGCGGACACATACTCTCTTATTATGTGGTGACAAGAGCCATTCGACGCAGTCGAAGACATAGTAGAGGTAATATACCTAGCTGTACATTGTAACAATGGCATTCATGAACCATCAACTTTCTCTAGCGACAGAAAATTCCCGCTATCGGACGCAGGGAGAATAACATTCCCAGTCAGGTAGAAACCTTAGCAGGCGCAGGTCCATGAACCCATTGGGCAGGTATAAAGCATAATTACCCGAGAAGGGTAGACAATAACCATTTAGAAAGTTACCGTTTGCAACTGAAACAGGTCTCATCAAAATAAAACTATGTTTTCGTTCAGATGATTCTCGTAAACGTAAAACGTAATTTCAAATTCAACTTTACGAATATTTCTTCACATTTGTAACGTGTCATGCTTGAAGTCATCTACCATCGTCACCTTTGTAGATACAGCGCTAAAATTGAGGTTATGCACAACAGAAGTATTATTTTTTGTATCGCAATTTTGCAAATTGAAATAGCATCTTCAGGGTGTTCAAATTCAATTTCCATTCAAGGTAATTTCAAACCATAAAAACTCGATTTTTTCAAATATGCTATGATTATTTCCTCGTCTCGATGCAAAATTAAATGTCGCATCAATCACAATAATAATTCCCCATACCTCTCAACCATGGTTTTCCAGTTATTAAAGATATTTATAAAAGTGGAGAATATGTTTGGAAATAATTGGAGAGCAAGCCTTTAAATGAAAATTCTCACATCAAATGTCTAAATAAATAGTAATTGTCAATATTGCTTATCAATTATTGTGATTGTTGAATATTTAAAATGGAAAATCAACAATTATCAAACACAGATAATTAAAAATTTATTTTATTTCCATGACCATATCCAATGAATAATGGAAAATGGATAGCCGAGGCAATTCATAAGTACATCAATCATGAATTTAAATAGAAGCGCATCTAATAAAATAACAATTAATCAAGTACAACACAATAATCAACAAGAACAATAACCCAATCTGTTGAATGTGATGTTCGTGGCCATTGGAAAAAATCAGGAGAATCGGTTCCAAGTTCAATATAAGAACCGCTTTCAAGACACAAAATAATCTTAGGTTTTTTTTAACAAAGACAAAATCCATTAATGAAAAACAAAAATAAAAAAATTGTGTATATAATTTACCTTTTATTTGTGGAAAATCGTATACAGGAGAAACATCGAGACCACTAGAGATAAGAAAGTCAGAACAACAACAAGAGATAGAGAGATATAGAAATAAAAAATAGCAGAACATGTGTGTACAATCCATGGGGATCACATGATGGATTTAGTAAAACAGAGATTCTGATGAGAGAGTCTGATTACATTAAACGTAAACTTAGGGAGTGGACTTGTATATTGTTGAGCAGAGAATGCAATTTTGCAAATTGCTCAATTGGAACTGACCATATTTGGTTGAATTTGTTGAAAAAGATGTTGGACCTTGGAAATTTCTATACAAAGTGATACTATGTTGCTATAATCTTCAAAGACTACCAATGTGACAATTTTCGAATTTCAGAATAGCTATCAACAAAAATTAATTCTGAAGATTTTCATTTAGTGTCGAAGGAGTCTGATATAATCTCCGAAACGTTACGAAATAGTTATTTTATCGTTGATGTTGCTTCGTCAGTATTTGTTAAGCAACATTGTTTGATATATTGCTTCTGACGAATATCTTGTGTTTTCGACACAGAAGCAATTAACAAAATAATATTTTATTTATTTTAAAGATATTTTGGGAGGGGAATCCCATAAAGGAACCATTTAATAATGAATATATTTTTCACAATATGCTTCAATGAAAATTAATACAAATATCGAGATGATATCAATTTTATATCACTTTCAACTTCTGCGTAGAGCTGGCATCCACAAAACATCGAAATTACCTTCTCAAACTTTTGATACTCTCCAGAAAGCCTGCTTTACTATTCGCCCACAATGCTTCCTCAAGGTTCTCAAGGAATTAGAGAGGATTCTGAAGTTTGAGAGATGTTCTGTAGTTGAATTAATTATTTCGTAAACATGGAGTTTACAAGACAACAAGTTCATGCCTTAGTCAAGGTTTAACTTGTAAACATATGTATAAGCCCGCGAATAAATACTAAGTGTGTGCACTCAGTCGATGATTTTCGTCGAGGAAAGGATTTGCATTCATAATAGACATACAGTTTTTATATATTCGAAGACTCGGTAGATATGGATAACTTCTATTTATATCAAACCATATTTTGCTTTAAGTAATCATTAAAGGATACTGTGGGAGGTATACTCTTTAGAATTATTTTGTTGATAGTTATTTTGTGAAATTCAAGAATTGTCACATTGACCGTATTCAAAAATCATAGCTAACATAGTTTTACTTCGCATAGAAATTTCCAAGTTCCAACTCCTTTTTCAATAAATTCAGCTAAATATGGTCAATACCAATTGAGCAATTTGCAAAATTGCATTCTCTGTTCAATACAATACAAGTTGACTCCTTAAGTTTCCTTTTAATATAATCAGGTTCTGTCATATCTGATTAGAATCTTTGTATTACTCCAATCCATCATGTGATCTCCTTGGATTGTACATACATGTTCTGCTATTTTTGATTTCTGTATGTCTCTATTTCTCAAGTTATTCTTATGCTCTGACTTTCTTACTTCTAGTGGTCTTGATGTTTCTCCTGTGTATGATTTACCACAATTACAAGGAATATTATATACACAGTTTTTTGATTTTTGTTTTTCATTTATGGGTTTTGTTTTCGTTAATAAAGACCTAAGATCATTTTGTGTTTTGAAGACGGTTCTTATATTGAACTTAGAACCGATTCTTATAATTTTTTCAGAAAGGCCACGAATATAAGGGATTCATTCAACATTCAACAGATTGGGTTGCTGTTCTTGTTGATTATTCTGTTGTACTTGTTGATTATTTTGTTGTTCTTCTTCTATCTAAATTCATGATACATGTATTTATGAATTGCCTCGGATATCCATTTTCTTCGAGAAATTTTTTGATGAAATCAATTTCATTATTTCGAATTTCAAGAGTAGAACAAATTATGTTCGCTCTATCATAAAGTGTTTTAATAATACCTCTTTTCACACTAAGCTGATGGTTTGAATAGAAATTTAAATATCTATTTGTATGTGTTTGCTTCCTGAAGACACTCGTTTCGAAATGGAAATACGGGGTCTTCCGAAATATATCTAACAATATGGAGACTGCGATTATTTGATTCTTTTTTAAGAAAAACGTTCCTATTTACACGTGTCCATAAAGTGTTTGGCGCGGCTTTCATTTTGACAAATGTCTGTGATTTTCAGCCTAAATTGGATTTAAACGTACCTATATGTTCCACTCACTGATGAATACCCCTAGGTGAAACTTAATTCTGTCCATCTAGTCGTCCCATACATACATGGCATACATATATCGGTTAAGTTCGTTAATGTGCAAACGTTATTATTAACTCAATGAAGCATTGAAAAATGTTCAACCATTCCTGTATATCAAACCACTGAATTTCAACTTGTTTTCATTCAATATCCACTATAAAATTATACACAATTTCATCATCTCTTATTCTCATATTCACTAAATATTCTAATTCTCATCATATAAATGATATTGTATAATATCCACTTGAAATATAAACTCGTGATCTTGATCGAACTCTATAGGCATAGAGTCATGGTAAGTTTTAGACATATTATATTAGCGGTGGGTTTCACGATTAGTCAATCGAGGAAAACATTCCGATAATTATTCTAATTTAACCGACGCAGAATCAGAAATGTGATAATTATATTAGGTTATATTCGTCAACAATAATTGGATTGTCTCACAGTACGATGGAATAGGTGGAATGATACTTATAATTTATATTTCACTCTGAAGTTTAAAGTGTGAACTATAATATGTATTTAAGTGTGAATTATACAGGGTCTTTCACGAGGAAACTCACCCATATTTATACGGGAAACTACTGAACGTATTTTCATGAAATTCAGCACTTATAAGTACTTCACGATGCTGATGAAATCTAAAATATTTTCAAGGCATGAGCACCTCCGCTTTTTCCGGAAATGACGTCAACTTCCGTTTTTCAAATTAGAACACCATTTTTTTATTGCAGAAATAGATTCCTTAGAAAATTTCAAGTTATTTTGATGTAACATTTTTCAGTTTTGGTTGGAAAATTCTCTCTGAGCGGGAAAATTCGAAAAAAAATCGAAAATAGAGCTCCGCTGAAACAAGAATAACTTCGAGGTTTTTGGATGGAAAATTTTCATTTTTCAAGATGTAAGATTGATGTATCCACTTTAAAAATCGAAATCGCGATTCATGATACAGGGGGTGAAAAAATCGCTTTCAAAGTTAGGGATGACAAAATCGTGAAAAATCAATTTTTTCAAATTAGAACCCCATTTTTTATGGCAGATATTGGCAGATATCTACGTTAAAAAATAATATGAGTGTATGCATCACACCCTTGCCCTAAAGTGGATATTTTCTGAGTTATTCACAAAAAACTGTTTTTCGTCTTGAATTTTCAGCTATTTCTTTTCGCTTCACGCCAAAAAGATGACATTTTCAGGAACTGTTACTTAAACCATGTTTAAGATTTTACTACCCTAATATGCAAGAGAAAAATGTTACAGGTTGTTCCTAAATAGATGGCGAATTTTGATTCGAATTTGTATCGGAAACCAGTGATAAATAAATAATTCCTTATGAACAATATGCAAAAACTTACCATGTTTTACATTCTTTTTTTTTAATGATAGATATCATTAATTACATCTGCCAAATTCCTCTTTATTCAGTAGCATTTTGTGTTTACTATTAATTTGGTGATAATTCGTATTAAGTTATAAAATCGATCACTATGCCTAATTTGACCAATGAAGATTATTTAAATCTCATTCTACTTCATGGAGAATGTAATAAAGTTGTAGATAGAACGATTCGACTGTTCATTGAGAGGTTTCCTGACCGACCCAGACCAACGAGAGATACCATTAACAGAACCATGACAAACTTGAGAAATGTCGGATCTTTCGTTAAGAAAACTATACACAGAAAGTGTAGTAGAAGATGAGAACAACGAAATTACAGTTCTTGCATATTTTCGTTTGAATCCTCAAAATTCTCTCAAAGATGCAGAGATTGATCTGGGATTATCTCAATCGAGTGTTTGGAGAATATTAAAAAAACATAAAATGCACCCATATAAATTCAATAGGGTACAGCATTTGAAGGAAACTGATTTCGTCAGGAGAACAGAGTTTTGCGAAGCTATGATGATTCGATTTCAAGAGAATGTTAACTTTTTGGACTTTATAATTTGGACAGATGAATCTAAATTCACAAAGAATGGTTCTTTCAATAGGCATAACAGTCATTATTGGGATGAAGAGAACAACCACCACTTCAGACAATGGAACTTTCAAGAGACCTGGAGTTTCAATGTTTTTTGCGCCATCAAAAATAATGCAATTCTCGATGTTCACATTTATGATGGGACTTTAACTGGTAAGATAGAACACTACACATGTTTGCATTATTTAAAGAATGTTCTCCCTTAGGAGATAGATATTCTGACATATTGGCTCAAATAATTGAGCCGCTAGTACAGAACCATAATGACTTATGGTATCAACAAGATGGCGCGCCTCCACACAATTCACTCAATGTGTCAAATATCCTCTACAGGCTATTTGAAGATCGATGGTTGGCGAACAATGGTCCACATCTTTGGCCACCACGTTCTCCCGATTTAACTCCTTTAGACTATTATGTTTGGGGTAGGATAAAAAATATTGTCTACTCAACTCCCCTGACTGATAAAGAGGACTGCATAGAACGAGTCAGAAATGCGTTCAGGTTTGTTTAGATTTTTAGATTCATAGTTTTGAAACTCAATTTGGTTTTTAAACACTTTTGCAGATCTCTTCCTCCCGATGAAATAAAAAGAGCAACAACGAAGCATTCCTGAGCCGTATAAATAAATGTCTAGAAATTAACGGTCAAAACTTTGAGCATCTTCTCTAGTTATAACTGCGAGAGTTTGCCATGGTTCTCCTAATAGTAACTTGAAGTCGGTTTCAAGAAGGGGTGAAAAATCTACAGCATGGTTCAAATAACAGTTCCTGAAAATTTCATCTTTTTGGCGTGAAGGGAAAAGAAATAGCTGAAAATTCAAGACGAAAAACAGTTTTTTGTGAATAACTCAGAAAATATCCATTTTAGGGCAAGAGTGTGATGCATACACTCACATTATTTTTTAACGTAGGTTCAATAAATGCCATAAAAAAATGGGGTTCTAATTTGAAAAAATTGATTTTTCACGATTTTGTCATCCCTAACTTTGAAAGCGATTTTTTCACCCCCTGTATCATGAATCGCGATTTCGATTTTTAACGTGGATACATCAATCTTACATCTCGAAAAATCCCAAAAATGAAAATTTTCCATCCAAAAACCTCGAAGTTATTCTTGTTTCAGCGGAGCTCTATTTTCGATTTTTTTTTCGAATTTTCCCGCTCAGAGAGAATTTTCCAACCTAAACTGAAAAATGTTACATCAAAATAACTTGAAATTTTCTAAGGAATCTATTTCTGCAATAAAAAAATGGTGTTCTAATTTGAAAAACGGAAGTTGACGTCATTTCCGGAAAAACCGGAGGTGCTCATGCCTTGAAAATATTTTAGATTTCATCAGCATCGTGAAATACTTATAAGTGCTGAATTTCATGAAAATACGTTCAGTAGTTTCCCGTATAAATATGGGTGAGGTTCCTCGTGAAAGACCCTGTATAATATTCAGGAATTTTTAGACTATTGTAGGATGAACAAACACATGGTTGTTTGAAGTTTATAATTGTTTCTTTGTATTTATGAATACTGAGAGATAATAAATTATATCTATCTATCTATCTATCTATTCATTGTTTAATGAAACTACTGAATTTTGATTGCGGATTACAAATTCTCCTAGGCGTAAACTTCCACAAATATCACAAACTTATGATACAACTTGTTGGAACTAAATAATTAGAATTGACGTAAGTTATATCCGTAGAAAATTATAAGTTGTATGTATCAAGATTCGATAATAAATTCCTGAATTCCTAATATCCGGTGGAAAAAAAATATCTCTACCTTTATCTGCCAAATACTCGAAAGCCCGCTGGGTTATCGTTTTAGATTCATATTGAGTCCTATGTATCTCATTAACCTCAGATCGTGTATTGTGGTGATGATCAATATAATTAAGATCTCTTTTTTTTTAATAAGTACCAATTACCGATTTGAAAAAGTATAGCTGTTTTTGCCCAAGATCTTTGATTCTTTGTACAACTTATCACATGGATATAGCCTCGGTTTGGCCATTATAATTTTTAGAATTTTTTTAAATTTTTTCCTACTTTCTATATATAAGAGTAAGCTGCCACTCCCCAAGCCAGATTTCCATAGGTCTGTTTAGATTTCACTAGTGCATAATATATGACCTTCAAAGAAGTTAAGTCTTAAGTAAGTTTCAGATATTTGAACTTATGCGGTAAGCTTCAGTAAATACCGTTTTATCATACGTAAAAGCTGTAACGGGTTCCATAGAATCCCGTTTGTATTTGAAGTTTGGTTGCATTTTGTGTACCCCGGTTGTATTGGTTGGGACGCCCCTGACTTGTTAAGTGCGTTAGATCTATCTCCGAGATCGATTCTGTGTTCGATGTCAATGGAACAACAGCGCGGTCCGCTGGAGCCCCCTCCAGGTTCGTTGGTTAGGAAGCGAGGTGGACGATGAATTCACTTGTTCGCTGGCTGTGGAGTTTTTAGTTATCTTGAATTGGGCGCCAATTGTATAGCCTCTCCCCTAATCGCAGATTAGATTAGAGGTGGTTGAGTTTCTACGGACCCTACTAGCTCACAGCAAAAACTAAAATATAGATGTTAAGTGGGCGCCAGACACTCCAACTTCAGAAAAACTCGAATTATATTTTACAAATTTATTCAATCAACAGTCTAAAGATTGGCCAATGTGAAACATGCAATATAAAATATAAATACTAAGTCAGACTGATCACAAATGAAATGCTTAAACTACTTATCTTGGAATAGTTTTCAAATAGAGTCACTATGGGCAACTTCACAATGAGTCAGTCTAAGTGTCCAATCAGGTTCCTCAAATTAGTAACAGGAACTGGATATCATGGAGCTCGATGACTGGTGTTCTTTGTCGATTTCTAGGTCCCTCTATCCAAACGAATTAATTCCAACCAGGTGGTTGTCCTGGGTAACAGCGTAGATATTCCTCCAACTCAATACTCGAGGTACGTGCCTGACAGGTGGTTCTCTAAGCAGGTTTATGAAACTTCCTTTAAATGGAAGCAATTCGAAGATAAGCCAACAGCTACAGAATGAGGTAATAAAAAGGGTTCCAGATTCAGAACCCTTCACTCAAGGAAAATGGCCACAACTCAAGATAACTAAAACTCCACGGCTGCCTAACAAAAATGATTTCCAGATCGTCGTTCTCGCTTCGACGAACCAACTAACGCTGGAGGGGGGCTCCAGCGGACCGCGCTGACGTTCCATTGACATCGAACACAGAATCGATCTCGGAGATAGATCTAACGCACTTAACAAGTCAGGGGCGTCCCAACCAATACAACCGGGGTACACAAAATGCAACCAAACTTCAAATACAAACGGGATTCTAAGGAACCCGTTACACCCCCTCACCAAGAAGAGCGCAGGCCAGACGAAGCAGAAAACCTGAAACTTCCTTTAAATGGAAGCAATTCGAAGATAAGCCAACAGCTACAGAATGAGGTAATAAAAAGGGTTCCAGATTCAGAACCCTTCACTCAAGGAAAATGGCCACAACTCAAGATAACTAAAACTCCACGGCTGCCTAACAAAAATGATTTCCAGATCGTCGTTCTCGCTTCGACGAACCAACTAACGCTGGAGGGGGGCTCCAGCGGACCGCGCTGACGTTCCATTGACATCGAACACAGAATCGATCTCGGAGATAGATCTAACGCACTTAACAAGTCAGGGGCGTCCCAACCAATACAACCGGGGTACACAAAATGCAACCAAACTTCAAATACAAACGGGATTCTAAGGAACCCGTTACAAAGCACAAGAGCTTTTTTTTTATCGGATAAACTTTTATTTTTTACGAAAACTAGATTGCTTAGAAATTTAACGAGAACAAACGAACTGATAAAAACTCGACAGCGAAGCTGGAGAGTTTTTATAAGTTTCGTTTGTTCGAGTTTAAATTGCTTGAAAGCAATCTAGTTTGAGTTTACAAAATAGAAGTTTATCCGATCTTAAAAAAATGCTCGAGTGATTTTTAGCTAGATAAATTCACGAATTTAATTTTATGGTAGCCATATTGTTATGTTGCTAGGAAACGAGCCAGTACGGCTTGATTTCGAGCTGGAGAGTGTTTTATCGCTGTAAAAAACGATGCAGCTTTTTTATCGATGTCAAAGTGATATAAATGCGATGCTCAAATAGACATTTTATTGTAGGAGTGAATTTATCATACGTAAAAGCACAAGAGCTTTTTTTTTATCGGATAAACTTTTATTTTTTACGAAAACTAGATTGCTTAGAAATTTAACGAGAACAAACGAACTGATAAAAACTCGACAGCGAAGCTGGAGAGTTTTTATAAGTTTCGTTTGTTCGAGTTTAAATTGCTTGAAAGCAATCTAGTTTGAGTTTACAAAATAGAAGTTTATCCGATCTTAAAAAAATGCTCGAGTGATTTTTAGCTAGATAAATTCACGAATTTAATTTTATGGTAGCCATATTGTTATGTTGCTAGGAAACGAGCCAGTACGGCTTGATTTCGAGCTGGAGAGTGTTTTATCGCTGTAAAAAACGATGCAGCTTTTTTATCGATGTCAAAGTGATATAAATGCGATGCTCAAATAGACATTTTATTGAAGGAGTGAATTTATCTATCTAAAAATTGCACCTTAAGTGGGAATCAATTGTTTTTCGATCAGAATTCCAGTTATTCTATTGTTCACACTTCACATTTTCTGCGCCGCAGCTGAATTGGAGAGATCAATTTTTGCCAAAATTAATAGTAGAAACTTTTAAATTATATGCATCTATCAGGACAGTAAAATCTTTTTCCACTTTGTGAATATATTATTTATATACATGATGAAGTGGACAGGACCATTTACCGTCCACTGAGGTACACCGTATTCAGCTTTCCTTATCCCGCTCATCGACGCATTTATTCGGTCACGTTGTTCGCGATCATCAATATACATTCAGCTTTCTCTCTAATACCCACATCCATCAAAACATCCAATAGCAGTCCATTGTGGACAGTGCCGAAGGCTAAAGTGCACAAAATCATATTTGTGAAATAAGGAGGTTACTTTTTAGGAGTGTTTTATTCTGTAGACAACCAAGAACTGGTGGTTTCTTGTTTTATTTTAATAATATTGTACGATTTCAATTAAAGGAATTGAATTTCTGCTTGTATATAATTAGAACTCAGATTACATTCGAAGGGTGCAAACGACATACTACTGACACATCAGACGTTCTCTGGACCTTCGGGCGCCCCAAAACTCCTTAGTATATCGGTAGTGATCTAAGCCATATCCCAAAAAACATGCACCACCCGGCAGGAGATGAAGTATTCGATCCCAGACCACGACCCTCTTGGCGTCTCCAGGGAGGTCGGGGTTAATGGAACATCAGTATCTGGAGTTTATAATACTCGAAGATTAGGGCTCTCATAAATGTTCATGCAACGTTAAGAACCTGGAACCTGGAATTGCCTTAAACCATCGGATTTTTTCCGTGGAATCCAATTGGTCCAAGGCGGGGTATTTTCAGCCAGGGAATCAACAATCGCTACCCACCAGCTTGGGCGTACTACCCTATGAGATCGAGGGAAAGCCCTCGAGGGCCAACGAGGCTAGCAGAAGCAGAGGTGAACATCAGTTTGATTAGGAATACGAGTTTTGATCCCATATAAAGGGTTTTCCAATAAGAGGTGTTATTTTGATATTCAAAGGAAAATGCCATTTTTCAATATAAATTATCGGATGTTTATTTCATTATAAAGAAGAAACTATGCCGTTAATAGTGGAAAATATCATCAGGCAAATGACCACCACGACCACTCTTACAGGACCATATCCTTTTAATGAAATTTTCCGTAACCAAATCGCAAAGTTGCTGCCCTATGTCCTCGATAGCCTCACGAATTCCATCTTTGACGCTGGGCTATTGGCGTAGACCTTCTCTTTCACGTGGCCCCAAAGGAAGAAGTTGCAAGGTGTTAAATCACAAGATCTCGGTGGCCAATTGTGATCACCTCTTCGAGAGATGACATGGTCCAAAAACTTTTCCCGCAAAAGATCAATGGTTTCGTTGCTTGTGTGGCACGTAGCGCCGTCTTGTTGAGAGTAAACCTTGTCCGGATCAATACCATCCAATTCCGGACATAAAAAAATCATTAATCATCTCTCTATAGCGCAATCCATTCACTGTAACTGTTGCTCCAGCCTCATTTTCGAAAAATAAGGTCCAATGACTCCGCGGACCATAAACCGCACCAAACAGTCACACGTTGAGAATAGAGAGGCTTTTCAACAATAACTATTGGGATTTCCGAGCCCCAGATGTGACAATTTTGCTTGTTGACGTAGCCACCGAGGTGGAAATGGGCCACATCACTCAAGATGATTTTTCGATGGAATTCCGGATCATTTTCATGCATTTCAACGTCCCAATCAGCAAAGACACGACGTTCTTGATGATCGGCAGGCTTGAGTTCTAGTGTTAACTGAACTTTATAAGCCTTAAGACCCAAATCTTTATGCAAAATACGGTGTAATGACGTTTGTGGAATGCCTAATTCCAAAGAACGACGAGGAATGGACAAACCTGTTTTTGCGCGTATGTTCTGGGGAACATCGCGTTATAGTTTTGCCCAAATGTGAAATTCTGTGGTGCCGTACGGCCGTCCGGCCGTTGCCACGATAACTTGAGAACGGAGAGAGCTAGCGACTTGAAATTTTCAGAGTAGGTGGCGCATCCAAATACGACGGACAAGTTCGTTAATGGGTATAATCGGCCCAATGGTTTCCGAGTAATAATTTTGTTTTCAACCAAAATGAATCCGATCGGATTTAAACTTGGTGAATAGTTGTAGAATATAGACCTAAGCACGTTCGTGAAATTTTGTGAGAATCGTATAGCTAGAAAATTATTAAAAAATTATTGAAAAATATTTTTGTTGTCACGATAACCTGAGAACGGAAAGAGATAGCGGTTTGAAAATTTGAGGTTTGGTTGTGCATCAGAATGCGACATTTGAGTTCGTTTATGAGCATAATCGTCCAAAAGGTTTTAGAGTTATAGCCATCTGAAATTTTCTGAAATTTGGTTGTTTTTTGTTCCTCATTAACTCGAAGAATACAAAACCGATTGAATTCAAGCATGGTTATTAGTTGTAGAATGCCAACGCGAAAATTCTTGCAGAATTTCGTGAGGATGGTATAACTAGAAAATTTAAAAAAAAATAATTAAAAATAATTGAAAAAAATTCCATATATCATAAACTATTCGTCCGGCATGGCTGAAATTTTGGAACAGCCTTCAGAACCTAACTCTACTGCAGAATTCCAAGTTTGAACATGATCGGACCTATATTGTTGGAGAACCGGGCAGCCTTTTGTGAGTTCGGTAGCGTAGTGGTAGCCAAGTGTAGCGGATGGGAATCGTCGTATGATAATATGTAGTCTATGGTCGTATTTTTGCGAGAACCTTCAAAAATAAAATAAAAATATGAATGTCATGATGACATATTTTCGCTCGTATATTATGGGAAAATCGTCTTATTTCATCACAAATCTATGGGAGATGATAGCCCTACATTAGTGGTCAGACCTGGTTTTGAAAGAGATCCTCCTTAGGAGGAGGCAACTAAATATTGAAGGGATTTCTATGAAGAAGAGTGAATATCTTTGAGAAATAGAGAAGGCGATTCTTCTTCAAGAGATCCATGTTCCTTCAGAGGAGTATATTTGCGAGAGGGGACTTTTGAAAGGTTATGTATTATTTTTAATATGATATCGCTGAAATTTTGCTGAAGGCTTCTGATCTTGTAAGGTGAGAGGCTCATTTGTGGATATTAAATCTTGTGATGGGTAGAGAGGAATTTTAGGCCATGTAGGCCACTAAGGCCCACTTGCACGAATGCGGGTTATCTAATTAAATCCGGATTAACTCTAAACCTAGGGTTAAATTGATAATAGGTCTTGCACCTTCAAGAGTTAGAGCCTAACCCTGGGTTAGAACTATAAAAATTTAACCCGGCAAAATAGCAGGGTTAAATGGCTAAGTCCGGGTTAGTCATGTAAAAATTGACATTTCTAATTTAAATAGTTTCGATTTGTGATGAATTTCTGGTAAATAATAAATATTAGCAGTGATCGGTAACTTGCTTGTGTGGTATTTTTGAGAATGATTCATGATTAATGGATATACTACAAACTACATTCTGATCTACGCATGCGCCCCGTTTTAACCTCAACATCGAATCTGAATCTGATCAAAACAAATACAAAACGTAAACAAAATATTCTCAATCCACGAAGTACGAACGAGTATTCCTTCCGTTGAAAATAATCGAGATTACCTTGTATTTGAAGATTGGAGGAATCTAGAAATATTGTTTACGTATGTGAAAGAAATTCCAAATTATGGAGAACTGTAGAAAAGTTGTTCAGAAAGAAGATATTTGGTATATGTCCTTCAGGATTTCTGGCTAAAAATCAGCAGTAAGTAATAGAAGTGAATTGAATGAATTACTTTACTCAGAGAAATCCAAGTCTTAATATTTCCTTTCAGGTTGGAATGAATTAAGGTCCAGTTGACGTAGAGCAAAAAAGTAATGCTTTTCGACAAATAGAATGCATGAGTTACTCTTGGAGTTACTGCAGATAGAATTCTTAAAAACAAGGTATATGGAACTTAGTCGATTGAATATTTGTGAAGATTAAGTATATCTCATGAGAAAATTTAATATTGATAAGAGGCAACCAAGATGACATGAACACTAAAGTTCATGTGTGGAATAGCCAAGAAGAAAATCTAGTGTTTCTATTCAAACAAATTGGTGGTGGTTCTCATATCGTTGAAATGACAAAGGGACGTATCTGCAATAAGCAAGTTTCAAGATATTCTCGTTTTGAAATTCGAGAGTGAACGATAAATCAGGGAGTGAACGAAATAAACCGTAAATGCTCGATTCAAGGTGCATTTAAATATGTTCCGCAATCTACTAAGGAAGTGGTTGTTATGAGTAGGCTATGACTATAAAAAATAAAGCCAACTCAAAATTTTACATTTTAAACTTAATTCTGTTTTGTCATTTTGCCGAAGCTATATATATTATGGGATAAGTATTCTATTCATCATGTACTTAGGTGAAAACCACCCAGTGACTTGCCTAAGCTGTCGTAAGGATACATTAATAAAATATATACAGAACAAAACTGACTGTCCTAGGAGCTTCTGTGGGATTTCCTTAGGGAAGACCTAGAATGGTTAGTATAATCATAAACATGTCATTAGCAAGCAAAACTGCATGAATTACATTTCAAATGACTTCTGCACCTACCCTATTATTCAGATTTGGCCCTTAGCCACTTTTACCTGTTTACACATAACATTTGCATAATACTATTGCACAAAAAAAAACAGTTGAATTACGCTTAGACCAGTGAATTTTGAACACTTTTCTGTTTTCCTGATATCATGGGTCTCTTACGATCCATCATCAGGGTGTTTGGATGCCAGCGTGTACCTATATAATAGGCATTTTTAACGAAACATTTTAATTTTTCTAATTGCAGAATATTTTAAAATATAGGAGTAGAAGGTGATGCAATATAACATGTGTGTAGGTATATATTATGTATATTGTTTTCCCGTGGAACTTCAGGTATATGTTTCTTAAATGCTTGTTGCTTAGCATGCTTAACAATGAATACCTCTGAAGAACAGATTTTACTAATATTATAATAGAATGGCTTGATAATTCAACGCTAACTTTGAAAATGATGTATCCTAGTGTTGCGGAGGAAAATCCAAGTATATTTTACAACGAGAAGTAGTATATAAGGAAACGGAGAAAGTCAGTTATCATATTTTAATAATAATCTATATACAAGTATTTATCCTCCCTGCAGTGTTTCACGAATCCTCCATGATTATGTGGGCAGCAGTGGTCCAAACTCGAAAAAATGTATTGCATGCTGCTTGATGTAGTATTGAATTTTCAAAATGAATGTTATTCTTGATCTCTCTTGAAGTAAATAATCGAATATGTTAATAGAGTTTTATTCGAAATTATTTCCTTTGTTTGTATTACGGCTTCAGTGAGGTATACAATTTTTTTGTTCACTGAGGGCTGATATATTTTACGACCTGTAAACTGTCAAGTAGCCTTACCGAAAGGAAAGTAATCTGTAAATGTTCACTTTAAAGGGGATCAGTAAATTCAACGAGCACATAGTGACGAATACTTTACGGAGAGGTTGAATAAATCGGCCCTTAGTAGATAGTATAAAACAATATATAGATTGGTATCTAAATAAATGAATCTTATTTTCACAATAACTCTTTTCCCCTAACCCATGAAAACAAATTTTCACAGACAATTTACATGAATCATTAGCTTCAAACGTTCATTATCTTGAAATACAAATGAATAAGTGGAAATTTAATTTTAATATTTCAATATTGAATGGAATATTTAGAGTTTATCTATAATTTCAGATATCTCATCTCATCAACGAGTGACAAAAGTATTGAAATTGATTATGCATTAAACGATGTGTTCAAATGTCAAATTATTACCATATTCCATATCGACAGACATTCTTGTAATGATTATGAAGAATTAAAAAGGTTTGATGGCTAATATAAAAATTTGTTCAAGCACTGACGTGAAGTCAGGAGCTTTTGCGCGTATGTTCTATTGTCCATTCTTCTGTATTGGACACCCTTAATCGAGTTTACCATGGTAGGGTGTCCAATACAGAAGAATGGACAATAGAACATTGGTTCAAGCACTGACGTGAATCAGGAGCTTTTGCTCTTCTTAATCGAATTTACCATGATGAATTCTATTGTCCGTTCTCCTGATTGGACCCTTATTTTAATCGAAAAAAAAAATTGGTTCAAGCACTGACGTGAAGTCAGGAGCTTTTGCGCGTATGTTCTATTGTCCATACTCCTGTAATGAACACTCTTCTTAATCGAATTTACCATGATGAATTCTATTGTCTATTCTCCTGTATTGGACACTCTTCTCAATCGAATTCACCATGATGATTTTTATTGTCTATTCTCCTGTATTGGAGACTCTTCTTAATCGAATTTACCAAGATGAGTTCTATTGTCCATAATGGACAATAGAATTCATCATGGTAAATTCGATTAAGAAGAGTGTTCATTACAGGAGTATGGACAATAGAACATACGCGCAAAAGCTCCTGACTTCACGTCAGTGCTTGAACCAATTTTTTTTTTCAACACTTTCGGCTACAGCAGCAATATTCTCGGCTGTTCTTGAGCGACGTGCACGGGTTTTATTCTTCACGTAACTAACTTGTCCCAACAGCTCGAATTTCTCCACCAATTTCTTTATTGCGGTCCGACAAGGTGCTTCACGACGACTAAAAAATGTTAGAGTTATACGAACCGTCTTTGCCAAATTTTCACCATTTTATAGTGATTTTTAAAAATTGGAATGCTTTTTAAGCGTGTATCTTTCCATTTTTGTAAATTACGTAGTTTCTATTTGTCAAATGTCAAAAAATGACAGCCTCAAAAGTGACATCTACCGAAATAGCGGGCTATTCAAAATAACACCTCTTATTGGAAAACCCTTTACTTAGACGATTTTGTGGAACACGAGAAACACAGACTTAGACAAACTTCAGTAATTGAAAAAGTAAATTCTGTGGAAGAAATATTTTCATAGAATTATAATATTTAAATTAAAGGGCAAATATCAAAACCAGTGTTATGAAAACCAAAGACGCGAAAGGCGAAATATTAGAAGCATAATTCAATCAACATCTAGGCAATTGATCCTATAATATTTTTAATCTCAGAACTCCTGATAGTGAAGTTCTCAGTAGTAGTAAATATTAATCCTCGGATAAAACTGAATTTCCGATGCAGCAATCTGCGCGACGTGTGGATACTTCTAACATAAATGGGTTAGCAGCAATTTATCACGAAATTCCACTCTGTGACTGTACCTCCTCAAGAGAGTATTTAGCGAGGTCCTCGGAGGCACACGGAAATATTAAAAAAGCACACTCAACCGGTTCGCGACTTGTTGATCAAAGTAAATATGAAAATTCATGGCATCCATAAATCTTGCGGGATAGATAGAGCTTTTGTCGCTTCCCCTGGGATACTTCGGACGGAATTTCGGGCACAAAACAGGAAATGCGTAAATACGGGACAACGAGGAATCTGGCAAAGGAGCGGTTCTGCTGACTTTACTTTAACTCAATTCCCGAAGCAGTGGAGAGACGGTTCGATGGGGGAACTGACTGTAATTCCTCCTCGCCTATATTTACCGACAGTTAATTTTCAAAGCAACTCAATTCCGAACTGACAACTCCAAATATTCTGTTTTCAAGATTATTAAACTACTTGGCGGTTTGTTATCTCGTTCATGCCTTCGTTAGGTTGCTGCGTGAGACTGTGGTTTCTACTTTGATGCTGCAAAATCGTTTATAATTTTCTCATCTATATACAGGGTATCCCAGAAGTCGACGTCAAGCCGGAAGCGGGTGATATTACAAGTCATGATAATTATCAGAAAAATATAAAAAAAAATTTGGTGATGTTATTTCAAATTTATAGGCATTTAAAGAAAATTGACAAAATCTATACTTTGGGATGGTTATTCAATTCCCATTTCCACAAATATTAATTTTTTGTCAATTTTATTTTTGTTATGTCATCCTGAATAATGCGTCTGTATATTATTGCCCAAAATTGCATGAATTTTGTCCCCGTTTGGAGCAAAATGTTACTTTTTGCCCCAATAAAAATTCAAAGCATATTTCGTCCAATTTCAACTGCCTGTACTGAGAATAGTATATTGTATAATTAGTAGGAAAAGCATAATATTCCCAAACGACTGTGATAATTACCAGACGAGGAGTGTAGCGACGAGTCTGGTAACACAGGAGTTTGGGAATATGCTTTTCCTATAATTATACATACTATTTTTTCTTCGATCGTTGATTTATATTTAAAGAATTAATTAAAAAATATTTCATTCAAGATGTAATCAAGTAAGTTTAAATAGGTTTCTCTATGTTCATCTTGAAATATAGAAGTGGTAACCATGGAAATTACTTTGTAATGACAAAAATAGAATAATTGTCAAGCTGGTTTTGTTTGATTAATTATATTTTATAAGGAATTAAAAAATAATTAATAAACATGAACACTGATAGTGCTTATTTGTTACCTTGCACGCCTCCTGAACTAGTGGAAGCTGCGAACGCGGCTTCACTCAATTTATTTCTGGCGAAATCCAGAGGGAAGTATGAACTGCGTACCGCCGCTTCATGGATTTTTGTAGAAAAAACAACAGTGTATCCTTTTCTAAGAATGTACTGATGGCGTATGTTGCTGACTTGGCTAAAACAATGAAATCTTCGACGTTGTGGGCACATTATTCCATGCTTCGATCAACTTTGTCTGTTGAAAATAATATTAATATGCCCCAGTACCAAAAACTGAGAGCATTTTTAAAACGTCAAGCTACAGGATACAAACCGAAAATATCCAAAATTTTAACCCAGGAACAAGTTCAGAAATTCATTTTAGAGGCCCCAGATGACATATTTTTATCGACCAAAGTAAGTAGATATAGATAAAATAGTATTACTCAAAATACATAAAATACGAAATATACAATTTTTGATTACCTTTTAGGTAGCTCTAATATTTGGAATAGCCAGGAGCCTGTCGACGAGATGAGCTTGTCCGAATGAAAGTTCAGGATATGGAAGATTTCGGTTCAAAAATACTGGTAAAAATACCAGAAACAAAAACAAATAAAACTAGATCATTTATCATTAACGAAACCTATTAGTACCTATTAGTACCTATTAGTACCTATTAAGTACGTATAATTTAGGCCTAATGATTTTGAAAATCCTAGATTTTTTTTTAATTCAACAAGGGAAAAGGATGGAAGACAGTCATTGTAATAAATCAATTTGGAAAAATGCCGCAAATTGTTGCACGTTATTTACAGTTGCCAAATCTGACAGAATATACAGGACATTGTTTCCGAAGATCATCGGCAACACATTTGGTAGATGCTGAAGCTGATATTCTTTCTTCAAAGCGCCACGGAGGATAGAAATCTTCCAATGTGGCGGAAGAATATATTGACGAATCACTTAATAATAAAGTAGAAGTGGCTAATAAAATATTCAACACCCCTGCCTCTACTTCAAATGAAAATGATCGAAACGAGATAAACCAAACAATTAACCATGCAGCTTCAACGTCTATAAATTCTCGTTGCCCTCCAGTACAATTTACAAATTGTACAATGAATGTAAATATTAACAACAATTAATTTGTGTTCAAGAATATCGTTATAAATTAGATGTTTCTTTTATTTCTTTTATAACAACTTTATCAATATAAAAATCAAAACCATACTTTGTTTCATTTTATTGTAATAATCCATTTGTAGCATTACCGCACTGTTATTTTCTAATTGCTTAGCAACTGCCCACTATTCTGGAATGTTGAGCTTTCCGCATAAAAAACAGGTCAAAATAGTGTAACTTTTCCCACGATCGAAGAAAAAAAATATACTACGCTAGTTCGGTAAGTAACTGTAGAAGTTGGCGCAATGAGGATTCCAAAATGGTTCAACAATAATTCTGCACGTTTTTCGACTAGAATTTTTTCTGCTGACAAATCCATTTTCGAAACTATTTTTCCTACTAACTCTAAATGATTCCGGTGCACTAAAGGTGGTTACTTTGGGTTCATTATTTGAAGCATATGAAGATAGTTAAAAAAAAGCCCATGGTATCCAAAAGTACTGCACACAGGATATTGAAAAAAAATGGGTTCAAGCCCTGTGGACAGGAGATTTCTGGCACTCTAGTTCAAAAAGACAAATTATATCTCCAAAAGTATTGGTTTCTCAGAGTTGAGAATTATATCAATGTATTCTTATGATAGAACTGCATCATAAAGGAAATTCAATTCAAATAATAGTTTATTTATCAAGATTAAATGAGCAATCTGAGAATGAGAACTGCACCATGGAAGAAACCAAATTAAAATAGCTGAAATGAATTTGACTCTCTCTTATAGAACAGGATGAAATGTACGAGTATGAACACAGATCATATAGTAAAGCTTAGATAGAATATTTATAGCATTCTGTGAAAACATAGAAGTACGATTCATTATTGAAATTTAGAACTTCATCTTAGCAGAAATTGAATTCAAACATCATAGAAGAATTTAAATTCAACAAGAGTGCCAAAAATTATCAATCCAAAACCAATAGACGAATTCTACCCAACAACGAACTCTTCCGAGATATTCATTCCTCAATTCTATGATGAACGATAATATATATATATATATATATATATATATATATATATATATATATATATATCCCGACATCATTTCAGCGTCATTACATGATACCGACATCTTTGCGTCTCCTGGAAATCGAAGTGTATATCGACGTATGTTGGGTAGACTATCTCCGTATACACCTCACGATCATTTTGCGAGTCTCAGATCTCAATATACTTGAAAACTCGGGGAGAAAATCTTCTTGTCAACGGTACAATGAACCTTGCGTCCTTACAAAATACCGTAGTTTCTGCGTCCGTATATTTATTTGCCGATATTTCGATCATTTTTGCGTCATTCGTTTTATATACACGTCAACCATTCGGACATTGCTGCACAGGCTGTGTTGCCAAATGTATGAGGGTTTTTTATGAAGCAATATACTGATTGGCCTTGACATTCCATTCGATGTGAACGCAGACCTGACCTACACAGATGTTACATTCGACGGATTTTCGCCCCTCTTGATAAGGAAGAAAACATATTGAGTACGGGAATTTTCGATAGGAATTTCTTCTGCGTGTTCGTTGCTTTAATTACATATAATAGAGGAATTAATAGAATAAGATGAGACCTAAAAAAAAATTTGGTTGAACAAATTGTAATATGATTTTTTAATCTTGTGATAGCACAAGAATTAAATGTAACGTCTTCCCTCTAGGTTAAAATACTTAGTTTTCTTGGACTAATTGTAGATGGATTATTCTGTTGTTCTGAGACGTAGTTGATTGCAGAGAGTTGATAATAAATAGCCATAATCATTAATAATATAATGCATTGCTTATTATTCGTAATATTATTATTCTCTAGCAAAAGACCGAATCAGCAGAATGACTAATTATTTGAATAAGATTGCATAAAAAATTTCTGTTTAGCAGTTGGTGACTTTTAATTCGACTTTAACTTTTTAACTTAAGGTCACTATTTCAATAACAGATATGATTTTTTTAAATGGCACCCTATATTTTATGAATACCAAAAATGGAATTTACAATTAGTTTCACTTTCAAACATCACTCTAAGTTATGCAACTTTTTCAATTAGGTAAAAAACGGTTGATTTCAAAGTGTTTATAATGCATAGCCATAATTTAAATTTCGTTGAAATGAAATTCATTATTCCTAATATTTATTTTATGTTCGAATCGAGCTACATACTTATGAAAATGCCCTCGTTTCTAACCACATATTATTTATGTATGAAACACTGCATATTAGTGGAAATATAAATTCTGATTCGGTGGAGTGTTAGTATTGAGTTGGAAGAGGTTTTAGTAAAGTACCGGAACGGAAGAATAACTGAGAGTTATTCACATAAGAGTATGAAATGAAGGCATGCTAAAACAGATCCTTGTGGGATGGGGTTCATTATTCGAAATTCTGAAGTTATAATTATTATCATCATCAACAAAAACACGATGTCTTCTATCCGGCAAAATATTTTTTGAAAGACGAATCATCTTTCCACACTTCAAAAGCGTATACAGTTTAGGTGCTTAACCATCTTTCTACACAGCAGAAGATTATTCTATAAAAATTATATCTATTTTCAATTTCTTGTTTAAACCTGATTTGATAAAGATTTTAAAACTGAGAACTTGTTATTTCAATTTTTCCCGAAACCGCCTTAGCAATTTTGAAGAACAAGATCCTGCAACTACAAAGCGTGTAGATGGCAAGATAATACATAAAAAGAATTACGAAGTAATATTATTTCCGAATTTTCAGAGCAATGCAAGAAGATTTGAAACTGAAATCCTATTATTTATTGAACTAAAAACCTCAGAAAAAATTGCAATATTTCACCTTCATAAATCACACCATACCTTGAGTAGATAGTCAGTATGGTGACAAACGACAGGATATTCGTGTATTCTTTATGAACAAACACTGATCAGGGATGGTTGCAAGAGGAGAATAATTGTAATTTATGCAATGGAGAATTTTGTAAAACCATTGCCAGGTGCTCTTTCTAGGAGTTGCCTTGCAGGTCCCAACATCAACTTAAATTTTTCGCTCTATTCATTTCTGGTATGAAAAATATGGCATGCAATGTAAACAAACATATTTCACCTTATCTTCGAGCCCGATATCAAGGTGAATATTAAATTGATCGCCTCTATGGAAACTAAGGTTTGAAACATTTTTCTCAAAAATGCTCATCAGTCAGCCCTTCTGGGATTGCTCTACTTGCTAGTTTACTACTACTGCTACTAGGCTAATTTTGAAATTGATGATACCCCTTACAGGCATTTTTCGTTATGCGCATGAGCAGACCATCAGTGATTTAACTGGTGCTGTTTTCGTCAGGGAGGATTGGGGTTTTTGGGTGGCGGATGCTATTCCTACGTAGAATCCCCTGGTGAGGGTCTGCGCTTGCGTGGATTAAAGATCCACATCTCCTGTAATTCGTAAGGTGTGTTATTTTGAGAGGACTTTTAGCCGCAAGTAGATTGCGCATGCGCAGAAGGGAAGTGACTGTTTTTAGGTTGTATGGGTTATGTTGGGAGTGCTGAGCCGATATAGTGAGGTTTAAAAGGAATATTCATGGCATTTCAGTGCAAGGACAAGTCAGTTTGAGGGATGTAGCGTTGTTTCCGACTGAAGTGTCCGTACCGTGGCTCTGGAACTAATTTTGAAATTGATGTGACCCCTTACGGGCATTTTTCGTTATGCGCATGAGCAGACCATCAGTGATTTAACTGCTGGTGTTTTCGTCAGGGAAGATTGGGGTTTTGGGTTGGTGGATGCTATTCCTCCATAGATTCCCCTGGTAAGGGTCTGCGCATGCGTGGATTAAAGATGCGATATTTACTGAACCACTGGTGTTGGATAATCGGAGGTTTTTGTAAGGTGTGTGATTTAGGGAGGACTTACAGCCGCGAGTGGATTGCGCATGCGCAGAAGAGAAGAGACTGTTTTTGGGTTGTATGGGTTATGTTTGGAGTAATGAGCCGATATTGTGAGGTTTTAATAGAATATTCATGTCAATTCAGTGCACGGACACAAGTCAGTTTGGGGGAAATAGCATTGTTTCCGAGTTGAAGTGTGCATACCGTAGCCCTGCGGCCCATTTAAAAATTGATATTACCCCTAACGGGCATTTTTCGTTATGCGCATGAGCAGACCATCAGTGATTTGACTGCTGGTGTTTTCGTCAGAGAGGATTGGGGTTTTGGGGTGGCTGATGCTATTCCTCTATAGAATCCCCTGGTGAGGGTCTGCGCATGCGTGGATTCAAGATGCAATATCTCCTGAACCCCTAGTGTTGGAGAATCTGAGTTTTTTGTAAGGTGTGTGATTTTGGGAGGACTTTAAGCCGCATGTAGATCGCGCATGCGCAGAAGAGAAGTGACTGTTTTTGGTTTGTACAGGTTATGTCGGGAGTGCTGAGCCAATATTGTGAGGTTTTAAAAGAATATTCATGGCAATTACCAGTGCACGAACAAGTCAGTTTGGGGTATGTAGCGTTGTTTCCGAATTGAAGTGTTCGTACTGTGGCCCTGGGGCTAATTTTAAAATCGATGTTACCTATTACGGACATTTTTCATTATGCGCATGAGCAGACCATCAGTGATTTAACTGCTGGTGTTTTCGTCAGAGAGGATTCGGATTTTTGGGTGGCGGATGCTATTCCTCCATAGAATACCCTGGTGAGGGTCTGTGCATGCGTGGATTCAAGATGCAATATCTCCTGAACCACTAGTGTTGGAGAATCGGAATTTTTTGAAAGATGTGTGATTTTGGGAGGACTTGCAGTCACGAGTAGATTGCGCATGCGCAGAATAGAAGTTACTGTTTTTGGGTTATGTTGGGAGTGCTGAGTCAATATTGTGAGGTTTTAAAAGAATATTCATGGCAAGTCAGTGCAAATGTATGTATCGTGGCCCTGGGGCGAATTTAGTAATAACTATATTCGGTAGATCTATATTAAATTACGTTCAGATTTGGAGAAGAGGCAATTGCGTTCCTAAAGGAAGTACCATAACCGCAATTTTTTTTGATCTTCGGTAAAGCTAACAGCCAAACTGTACTGATAACTATATATGCTAAAGGAACTCGAAAAAAAAAAGAAAAGCACTGACGTGAAGTCAGTACTCTTTGGCGCGCGAGTTCACGGTGGCTTATTTGAATTCAGTGATGAGTACTTCAAGCTCAGTGAATTGAGCGTGCCGGAGATCTACCCATTCACTGTAGATTCGAAAATTAGCAGTGCTGTATCTAAGCTTCCGTAAGGATAGAGTAACACTGTTGAAAAAGAACACAACTGACTCTCCTTAGACGCACAAGCTTCTAGAAGATTTTGAGGGATCTCCTTGGGAAAGACTTAGCGGGGTAATGTGCCGGAGATCTACCCAAGGGATAGTGGACACCATTCACTGTCGATTCGAAAATTAGCAGTGCTGTATCTAAGCTTCCGTAAGGATAGAGTAACACTGTCGAAAAAGAACACAACTGACTCTCCTTAGTCGCACAAGTTTCTAGAATATTCGGAGGGATCTCCTTGGGAAAGACTTGCAGGGTCAGTATAATCATAATCATGTATATAGCACGCGCGCCAAATGCAGATTGACTTAGCAATGAAAGAGAAAGTGTAAAAAAGCATTGACATGGGGTCAATCTGCTTTGGCGCGCCTGCTATATACATGACTATGATTATACTGACCCTGTTAAGTCTTTCCCAAGGAGATCCCTCAGAATCTTCTAGAAGCTTGTGCGACTTTGGAGAGTCAGTTGTGTTCTTCTTCAACAGTGTTACTCTATCCTTACGGAAGCTTAGATACAGCACTGCTAATTTTCGAATCGACAGTGAATGGTTTCCACTATCCCTTGGGTAGATCTCCAGCACGCTCAATTCACTGAGCTTGAAGTACTGATCACTCAATTCAAATTAGCCTTCGTGAACACGCGCACCAAAGAGTACTGACTTCACGTCAGTGCTTTTTTTTTTTATTGTTCCATATTCATTCAGCTTCATTTGGAGTACCAATTTAAGAAGATAGTACTTTTGGTTCTCTCATGATCGTAAGAAGGCTTAAATTATAAGGAAAAATAGGAGAGAATAGTTTGGGTTGGTTCCTAAAAATAAAAATAGCAGTCTTGCATAAAGTTGGTATTTTTGAGAAACCTCATGTGCTTTCTGCCTGAATTAGTACTCATATTGGGGCCGATTGCGTTGATATTCGAAAGTGAATCACGACGATAAAAGCTAAAGCTTTTGGAAAAAATCAGCCAAATAGCAAATACCTTCTGTTATTATCATTTGGACTTATAGAAATTTATTTGCACCCAAATTGTTGCGAATTTAATGAACGATAAATTCACAAAGAAACAGGTTTTTTTCAAATGGACATTGTTTATTTATATTGAATGGGGTGCAAAACTTTTTTCGTTAATTCCACAGAAAGCACAGAAAATTTAGATATTGCTATTCAAGTGCCACTTACAAAAATTCAGATTTACTTGCACTTTTGCTGAATTAGTAATTTTTGTGACGGTTTTGACTGACTGAGAGTGCTATTATGCAGCTTACTGACTAATTCATATTGTAATAATTCATGATTGTCAATTTTGCTTGGTTTTAATTTATTCAATCATGTTGAAACAAGTATTACAGTGAATTTTTCACAATTAAGCTAACTAGTTTATAAAAATCCTCAACATAATAAATGTTGTTTGATGATTCAGAACATAACATGATGAATCTGAAAATAATTATTCGATCTTAAAGTGTACTGAAGCTACGTTATGTGAGAATTTGAAATTATCATTAAGCCCCATTATAAATGCTAAGGGACCTGAATCGTAGAAAGTCGAATTTTTGTGACCTTGAAGCTTCGAATACTGCTTCAACATGAAAAACGTAAACAACTCACATCTGGAAATCATTGAAGGACGCAGAAATATCGGTTTGGTGGTAATCGATATACGGAACAGTGATGCCGGTTTTATTGACGCATGAATGTCGGGATGGTGTAATAATAATATACATTTCGAATATACACTTCCTGACTGCAGCGCCACAAGTGGAGACAACACGAACTACGGTATACAAAAAAAGTACACGATACCGCCATTGGGACGTCATCGCCGTATTACAACGAAACGAACGAGGACGTTATAATAAAGCGTTTAGCATTGACTTGCATTTCTGCGTCCGTATACAGACGCAGCAATGCGGTGGACGCAGAATTACATGTAAAAAACATAATGTATGGACGCAGAATTACAGGAGGGCTATAAATATATATATATATATATATATATATATATATATATATAATAATAGGACTAGCAGGAACCGCAGTCAAGAGTCATCCACAAAGTGTAATTCCATCAACGCTGACTAGCACCATACCGCGGTTTCATCCTTATTAGGAATCGTCAGTGGTGCATAAGTCAACCGCCGATGGAAGAATACACCTCGAAGGAGCCGCTTTATCGAGCCCCAGGTATACCCTCTGAGTACAAAGTACACAAAGCGACACCTAGCGCTCAACCAACCAGGCTCCCGTTGCGGAAAACTCAAAACATAGATCCCTGCGTACATTCTTTGTTCCAAACGTGACTAATTGCAGAATTCTATTTTGAATTCCTCGCAGACGCCACGAGGAACGTGAAAACGCCCTGGTTTTAGTGCGCAATGCGCAGAAATGAATAGGCAAATGAGTGAGTTTCGCTTTTATGGAAAGCTAACCACTAGACATAAATAATAATAGGACTAGCAGGAACCGCAGTCAAGAGTCATCCACAAAGTGTAATTGTGTACTTTGTACTCAGAGGGTATACCTGGGGCTCGATAAAGCGGCTCCTTCGAGGTGTATTCTTCCATCGGCGGTTGACTTATGCACCACTGACGATTCCTAATAAGGATGAAACCGCGGTATGTTGCTAGTCAGCGTTGATGGAATTACACTTTGTGGATGACTCTTGACTGCGGTTCCTGCTAGTCCTATTATTATTTATGTCTAGTGGTTAGCTTTCCATAAAAGCGAAACTCACTCATTTGCCTATTCATTTCTGCGCATTGCGCACTAAAACCAGGGCGTTTTCACGTTCCTCGTGGCGTCTGCGAGGAATTCAAAATAGAATTCTGCAATTAGTCACGTTTGGAACAAAGAATGTACGCAGGGATCTATGTTTTGAGTTTTCCGCAACGGGAGCCTGGTTGGTTGAGCGCTAGGTGTCGCTTTGTGTACTTTGTACTCAGAGGGTATACCTGGGGCTCGATAAAGCGGCTCCTTCGAGGTGTATTCTTCCATCGGCGGTTGCCTTATGCACCACTGACGATTCCTAATAAGGATGAAACCGCGGTATGTTGCTAGTCAGCGTTGATGGAATTACACTTTGTGGATGACTCTTGACTGCGGTTCCTGCTAGTCCTATTATTATTTATGTCTAGTGGTTAGCTTTCCATAAAAGCGAAACTCACTCATTTGCCTATTCATTTCTGCGCATTGCGCACTAAAACCAGGGCGTTTTCACGTTCCTCGTGGCGTCTGCGAGGAATTCAAAATAGAATTCTGCAATTAGTCACGTTTGGAACAAAGAATGTACGCAGGGATCTATGTTTTGAGTTTTCCGCAACGGGAGCCTGGTTGGTTGAGCGCTAGGTGTCGCTTTGTGTACTTTGTACTCAGAGGGTATACCTGGGGCTCGATAAAGCGGCTCCTTCGAGGTGTATTCTTCCATCGGCGGTTGACTTATGCACCACTGACGATTCCTAATAAGGATGAAACCGCGGTATGTTGCTAGTCAGCGTTGATGGAATTACACTTTGTGGATGACTCTTGACTGCGGTTCCTGCTAGTCCTATTATTATTTATGTCTAGTGGTTAGCTTTCCATAAAAGCGAAACTCACTCATTTGCCCATATATATATATATATATATATATATCTTTCCGCAAATCTACTCCAATACACCAATATTCCAGTTTTGTTTTTAGTGGAGATATTCTGAACTCAATATGGATTGACCATCGGCATGAAAATATCAACCAACAAAAAGTATGATATTAAATGCTGGAATGAATGACAATGAGACAACGTCATGTCTCTGGAAAATAAGTTCACATTATAACAATACATAGAATACCCACAGAATAATTCTATCATTGTGTGAAAACGTAGAAATACGATTTACATTGAAATTTTGAAAAATCATATCTCCGAAAGTATTAGCTTGTTAGAGTTGAAAATAATATGAATGGATTCTTATGGTGAAACTGCTTATTGAAAAAAAGTTAATTTGGAATTTGTTTTGTAAAAAAAAAATTTTTTTTTGTAACTCCGAAACCATCTGTCCGATTTTGCCCAATAACGAACTCAGCCGAGATATTTGTCCCCCAAACCTACTCTGAAAATTTCAACTGTCTAGCTCATTCTGTTCGAGAGTTATCGTGCCTATGGCCGGACAGAATGAATTTCGACCACGGATTCTTGAACAGTGAGTCGAACCAAATCGTTTAAGACCATTTTCATCGAAATATGATATGATTTTTATAAATTTCAATAATGATTCGTACTTCTATCTTTTCACAGAATGCTATAATTATTCTATCTAAGCTTTATTATATGATCTGTGTTCATACTCATACATTTTATCCTGTTCTATAAGAGAGAGTCAAATTCAGTTCAGCTATTTTAATTTGATTTCTTCCATGGTGCAGTTCTCATTCTCAGATTGCTCATTTAATCTTGATAAATAAACTATTATTTGAATTGAATTTCCTTCTTGATGCAGTTCTATCATAATAATACATTGATATAATTCCAAACTCTGAGAAACCAATACTTTCGGAGATATAATTTGTCTGTTTGAACTAGAGCGCCAGAAAGCTCATGTCCACAGGGCTTGAACCCATTTTTTTACCCTTATATTCGCTTTTCGTCAACTTTCAGGCCAGAAAACTGTCATGTCTCAGGAAAATAAGTTGACATTATGAAAATTCATACATAGAATAATTATATAATTCTGTGTAAACGTACAAATACGATTTATTATTGGAATTTTGAAAAATCATATCTCCGAAAGTGTTGGCTTGTTAGAGTTAAGAATGATATCATTGGATTCTTATGGTAAAACTGCTTATTGAAAAAAATTTAATTTGGAATTTGTTACGTAAAAAAAAATTTTTTTTCTGTTACTCCGAAACCATCTTTCCGATTTTGTCCAATAACGAACTTAGCCGAGATATTTATCTCCCAAACCTACTCTGAAAATTTCAACTGTCTAGCTAATACCGTACGAGAGTTATCGTGCCTACGGTCGGCCGGACGGAATGAATTTCAACCACGGATTCTTGATCAGTGAGTCGAACCAAATCGTTTAAGACCATTTTCATCGAAAAATTCTAAAATTACAGACATTTGGGCAAATTGATAAGCACTCAGTTCCGAGGAACTAGAGCACCAAAAAAATAGGGTTCTATTTTGAAAAACAGAAGTTATGGCCAATTTTTGATCACAATTTTCGACACAAAATTTGAAACACCCTGTGATGATATTTCTAATATTCAAAAGATGCATGACCTTTCCACACTCTTCCTCTTCGATGTTCTTAAAACGGTTCACGCTCAGGATGTTTAAGACAAGAATAATGAACATAATACTGACTAAACATATTTGACTTTTTTCCGGAATTTTTTCGATATTTTGAAAACTGTTCGAATGCATACCCTGTTAGGCCGATTTTTAATAAAAATTACACGATCGTGAAATAATAAAGTAGTTGGGTGCGGGGCGTAGGGGGTGATTTCTCACAAATTCAAAACAGCATACCATGAATTGCTTTTGAAATTAAAAATCAACGGGTGCGAGGATTTTCCTTCATAGTTCTTCGTACAAGAATTATTTACGAGTTACGTTACTTTTTAGGCACGCTGTATATAAAATATAAGCGCCAGAGTTATAAATCCGTTAAATTGAATGAACTAGCGCCCTAACAGCTCCTGAAATCACGCCGCCAGTGCTTTCATAAATTGAATAACTTGAAAAATGATATGAAAAACCTATAGGTATTAGACGAGAACATTTATGGCCAAATACCGAGATTGCCGTGAAATTGAAACAACCACGACGGCATCAAAGAGAGCATTTATTTTGAAGCAGAAAACTCTATGGTTTATTGTCCGTATATATGTATATAAAGGGCAAAATTCGTTTCGCAATATAAGTGGAACACGTTTCTACCCGATTCACGATGTAAATATAACTCAGAAATTTGCATCTTACATATGGTTTCGCATGAAAAATGGCGACTGCCTGCGAAGGGATATTCAACAATATAAATTGTTCTGAAAAAACAACCGTGGAGGTCGTAGCGTAACAGAGGCAGTGCAGAGCATGAAAATAGTTTGTTCGATAAAAACTTCCAGGGGGATAATTCAGAATGAAACAGTTTAGATTTACGAGTGACAGATTCTCACGAATATATATGAAGCAAACGAGGAAATTATTTGTGATGATTGTGATACAGGCCCTGATACAACTTGAATCCTTTTTGTCTTTCCTGCCTTTGCCCTATCTTCTAAATGTTGAGTTACCAGTATTCACTCGGACATTTAGAAAAATCGAGTAAAGAAAACTTGGCTCAAGATTAAGAAAATAATATGTTTATTTGATTGATTCGGTATCTACTTGATCGATATTCATTTTGATTAAATAATTATTCAAGTTTTTATTTTCCACAAATTTATTTGTTTGAGTTATTCATTAGTTTTTGGAAATTAAAAACTTGACTCATTATTAATTATTGAAATAATATGTTGTTGACACTACAAAATTTGTAGTGGACAAGGTGCAGTTACTAGTGTAATATTCATAATCAGTCCACAGTGAACTCAAACTAGAAAATTTGTACCGTTCAAACTATGTACCATTAGCTCATTGATATGTCTGTAAATTTTGATGCCGTATCTGATAACAAAACCTTTTGAAACATTTTATACTAAGTGACAAATAAACTGCAACACCCAGAAGGAGCTGTTTATATTTTAATAATTTTTGGTAAAACATAGATAGTAAAGCAAGGAGTAAATGATTAAAATTTGGAGAAAAAAAAACGAAGTGTTTACAATTTTTTTTAATAAATTTGTTAATAATGTGTTTGTCCACCGCGATTATCTATACACTCCCCAACACGTCTTGGCGTTAATGCAATAAGATGGCCTATTTCTTCTTGAGGAATACTACCTGTATTTCATGTATCAGAGCCGCCAAAGTCCGTGGGGGCTGGGGTAAATTTCCAAGCCTTCTACCCATGATGTCCCAAACATGCTCCATGGGCGAAAGATCAGGGGATCTGGGCGGCCATAGCAGATTCACATGGGTCGCTTCAAAAAAGTTCAAACTAACTCTGGCAACATCAGGTCGTGCATTATCTTACTGAAGTATTGGATTCTCGATCCAGTTAAGGCAAGGGTGAACATATGGCTCCACTATTTCTTGATGGTAACGCAGCGCTGTCATGTTACCTCGAATAAGGACTAAAGGTGACCTACTTGCATGTGCAATAGCACCCCATACCATAACGCCTACTGTCCGTTGTATATGACGCTCAATATCAAACTGAGGTTGACGTCTTTCAGCTCGATGTCGTCTAACCCTTCTTCGGCCTTCCAAGGAGAATCGAGATTCATCAGAAAAGACCACTTGATGCCATTCCTCATTCCAATGTTGAATTTGTCTGCACCACTGCAATCGTTGCCGGCGATGCTCACCCGTCAGAGGTAATACAAGATGGGGTCGATAATGCTGCAGTCCAAAAGACCTTATCCGGCGGTAAACCGTTCGGACAGTTACAGGATGACCTTGTTCTCCTAACCACTCATCAGCCAAATATTGAGTTGTCGCAAATCGGTCTCTAATAGCCATAAGTCTTTGAAGTCGTACTTGAACTTCATTTGTGCCCCTTGGACATCCGGTGCCTACTCTTCCTCGTTTTTGGGCATTATCAAACCATGCTTGACAACATCTCATAACAGTAGTTGGATTTCTGTTCGTACGGTTAGCGATTTCTCGAAATGACAACCCCGCCTACCGTAGGCCAATAATTCGACCTCTTTCAAATTCACTTAGCTGGCGATAAATTCCGCGTACACGTGCTCTTGACATTTTAACAACAACTAAACATCGACTCTGGATCTCCTCGAATAGCTGGTTTGTTGTAAAATTTAAAAAATGTGCAAAAAACGACTACAATATGTAAGTAACAAAAAATGTTTACATGAAAATACTTTCACGATTTTTTTCTCCAAATTGTAATCATTTACTCCTTGCTATACTATCTATGTTTTACCAAAAAAAATTTCAAATTTAAACAGCTCCTTCTGAGTATTTTCGTTTCTTTGTCAGTTAATATACAAACCTAGACGTAGGTAAATGTTATAGTGATATAACTGTAATTAAGTTGAAATATCGATTAATTTCGAAACGAAATATTCAGTAGATAGGTATACTGTTTTGAATGAAAAGAGGAGCATGTATTTGAAATAGTTCTATATTATGTTAAAGCTCGCTTTAATTGAATTCGTTACATTCTTAGTCGCCTGGAATCGCCTGGAATATTATAGGTTCTAATGAATTTCACCAATAAATGCTTATTAAATTTGGTATTCGTGTAATGAGTAAGAGGAATTCAATTACCCAATTTTTGTTTTTTTCAGGTGAGTGGTTATTATATTTCAATTTCTGGAATTGAGTTAATATGGATGCTGGAGAGGTGAGTACCTAGAAAATGTTTTATATATTAAATTCGAAGTGAAAATTTTATGATTATTCAACCTGCTGTTGTGAAGCATCGAAACCTGCTTGTAGTTCACAGAATTATTTCTTTAAACTCATGTTTGAACACAAACCTGAAGTTTCTTATGGTTAATAGAGCTGTCAGCTGATGCCACAACTCGGCTGCGTAAGTCGTTGGAGGAGCAAACGAACCACTATTCTATAGTATTTGATGCATCGTAGTGGATCGCTTAAGTGAATTAAAGCGAAGAATAGTTGTTTGAGAACACTTTTTTGAAACAATTGTCATTATTGGACTATTTTAAACACTATGAAGTGAGTAAATAGTCTGCGGAGGTGTTAAGAGTAGATAATTTTCAGTCTGTCTCACATGACTTCATGTGATGACCATTTTTGCAACTTTGGAAGTAACCGAATATATTTTTGGGTACTATCCTGTTTTATTCAAAGAAGAAACGAAAATTTACTTACAAAAATGTGAATTTTCACATCATATTTTTGACATTTCCAATAATGAAGTAGCATAGTATAATTTTTATTATGAATATTATTATTGATGGATACATGTAAAAAATATGCGATGTCACAAGGACAATCAATTGAGAAATTGCTTAGTGAGTCTTTAAGCTGCACCTACATTAATTGGAGTACTCTCATCTAATTACACACTTTTTTCATTTACCATTTTTAATTCAGAATAAAATGCTTTTTGGCATAAGGTCTTCTATTCACATAATCTGCAATTAACAGTTTTTTTCCTTTTTCACTGGTTTCCTCATTATAGAATCGCGAATTCATAAAACTATGAGAAATTAGCATAAATAAAGTAGATGAAGGTTATCTTGCGTCGCTTTAAGAATACTCAGTCATTCAAGAACATTCTTCAACATATCTCCTAAAACGTACAATTTTTGTGATATTCTTCCTTGATTGTCATAAAATCTGAAAAAAATTGCAGAAATGTAACTGTTTTTTCATCTATCCGACCTGAACAGGAATCACAGATGAACTGAGCTCGAGTAAAGGCATAGAATGCTCAAGATTTAAAGTTGAAACTTTTAGAAAGAGGTAGAGCTAGTAACCTCCTTATCTCACAAAATATTTTTATGCATTTTGACCTCGCTTGTTTGTAAATTAATTGGTTATATTATGATCTTAAAACGGAAGTTAATAAGGTATAACTTAAGATAATCTTATAATCAAATTTCAATTTCTTGATAAATGATTAGTTTAAAATTTCAGCCTAATGCTAATATCCTAATAATTATTATACATAGTATGTACAAACCTGTCGCAGTAAATGAACATTATTATACTCTGCCTCGGTTGAATTAGATTAATTTCGATGTTGTCATATTGTTATCCTTGATTGAGTAATCGACGGTTTTTTTGAGGATTTTTTTTTCTGAGAAACTTGGGTTATGATACAATCGAAAAGCCTTGTGAATACCGAATTCCGTTAATCGGCTTGTTAAATTTGACAGATAAATTGGTTAATTGTGAATTAAATGTATCTTCGTGAAACAGCGCAAATATAATATGTCTAGGCTGTATGCTATCTATAAGTTCGGTGATAGTCCGATAGAGTTTATACTTGTTGTTGTTTCTGTTTATAATGAGGTTGGAAATTAATGATAATATCATTGTATTCATTTGAGTATACAGTGTGGAAAAGCCAAATGGAATACATTCTTCACCTTGGTTACTGTACATATTTATGTGAAATTGCGAAACACGTCAAATTCAAATTATAAATTGTCCTTTTAATTCGTAAAAATGCGAAACCTACCTTCAACCTCCTTCGAAAGATAGCTATAACCCCCAATTTTTCAATTAGGAAGTATGGGCTTGTGATACATTGTTTGAAAGGTCTCATCATTCTCTATTCAGAAATGTTATCGTTTTCATGTTTATTGCAAAACTCAAAATAGGAAAAAATTAAATCATGTGATCACCGAAATTCATTATAATATTCCCAGATCTTATTACAATAATACTTAATTTATTTACCCTCAAGATGTGATAAAAAGAAAATGAAAAAATTACAACAAAACAACAAACATTAAAATGTTTCTTTCTGGGTTTTATCTATACCAAACTCTGAAAAATATGTATAAAATAAAAATTTATTATTTTGTGAGTCGCTTCTGCTATAAAACACAAGATATTCGTCAAAAGCAATCAATGGAACAATGTTGCCTAACAAACAACAACGAAACAACATCAACGAAGGAACGACTATATCGTAACGTTTCAAAGTGTATATCAGACTCCTTCGTCAGACGCTTAACTAAAATCTATGAATAACTATCAAAAAAATAATTCTAAAGATGTTCGTTAAGCGTCTGACGAAGCAGTCTGATATAGACTCCGAAACGTTATGATATAGTTGTTTCTTCGTTGATGCTGTTTAGTTGTTGTTTGTTAGGCAACATGGTCGATTGATTGCTTCTGACAAATATCTTGTGTTCTCTACGCAGAGGCAACTCACAAAATAATAAATTTTTTCTCAGACAATCAAAAAAATTTTAAATTTTTGTACTATTTTCATGCCCAAACATTTCTCACACCGTACAAAAATTTGCTCGTTGCTTAGCAACACTTTTAATCCTAGGATTAAAAACGCTACTTTTAATCCTAGGACTAAAAGTAATTTCATTTGAGCTCTCTAATTGAAATTTGAAGAAAAAAACATTGTCTCTTACAAACTTAGTAAAACAAACTAATTGGACAACTATATATAGGTATTTATTTGTTATTTATAGTGATATTGAATGTACAATAATTGGAACAATTATTGCCAAAACTCAAAGCACCACTGAAATTATCACTAACAATTTTCGAACAATTCAAATGATTTTCATTAATGTTAGAACAACTCAAAATATTCTCCGTAACTGTTGATGAAATATTCGAGGAAATATCTTAACTGGTACTTGTACCTTCTTTGTCAGGTTGCAATATTTTTCTGGCAGTATTCTCTTTGTTGATACGTGATTCTTCAATATATACTTCTGCTACCGTACTCGATTTCCAACCTCCATGTCTTTTAAGACAAGTGAGGTCACCGCCACCATCAATAAGAAGTGTAGCAGATGTTCTTCTTAGCGAATGTCCAGTATACTCCTTCCAATTTTCTAACTTTTGCAATTTCTTGCGGCACGGCACTAATTTTGTGAATACCAACAACCATTATTTGACACTTCCCATTAACATACTTCAAAAATAAACGACGTTCCTGTATATTTGATGGCCGTAGTGCAACATATTTTCGAACTAAACTCAAATAATTATCGCCTATAATGGTAAAAAAACGAGGTTTCTTGTTTTTTGTCTGCAAAATTTTTACGACCAGGATTGAGTCCATATCTTCAATGTCATCAATTTTCAAATGAACTAGTTCGTCACAACGCATAGCACTTCCAATTCCTAATACTAGAACAACCTTTATCATCAAATATTACATTATCAGGTGCCATATCCAGGAACCGATCCACTTCCTCCTTTGTAAAAACCCTAGACTGTTTAGGTATATATCCATCACTATGCCTTTTTAACAAGGCTCGTAATTTTGAATATTTACTAATATCCACACCATTTTTGATATCCAGTGTGGATCGCAACATTGAATACTGTGACCAAAGAGTGGATGGCTTGACGGTCTTCGTTAAATTTGAGGAATACACCATAGGAACACTCTCCGCATAGTTTTGCACATTTTTTTCTTTACACCATGAATCGCTGATATGCAAGCTCATAAACTTGGCGAGATTTGGGTGGCAAAAGATTCAGATATACTGCTTTGGCACTTTCCAATATATCCGCAGGTATATTTGCATCGTGTTCGGGATTCATTTTGAAAGCAGCGTAAAAAATGGGTTCAAGCCCTGTGGACAGGAGCTTTCTGGCGCTCTAGATCGAACAGACAAATTATATCTCCGAAAGTATTGGTTTCTCAGAGTTGGGAATTATATCAATGTATTCATATGATAGAACTGCATCATAAAGGAAATTCAATTCAAATAATAGTTTATTTATCAAGATTAAATGAGCAATCATGAGAATGAGAACTGCACCATGGAAGAAATCAACTTAAATCTGGCCAATTTTGCCCAATAACGAACCTAACCGAGATAT
This sequence comes from Halyzia sedecimguttata, assembly GCA_937662695.2. Taxonomy (NCBI): domain Eukaryota; kingdom Metazoa; phylum Arthropoda; class Insecta; order Coleoptera; family Coccinellidae; genus Halyzia; species Halyzia sedecimguttata. The sequence continues at coordinate 97,000,641 of OW569412.2, read as the reverse complement.
TCATCTCCCTAACCTACTCTGAAAATTTCAACTACCTAGCTCATTCCGTTCGAGAGTTATCGTAGAAAATCTTTTTTTAAATTTTCAAATTTTTGTTTTGTCACTTTGCGGTAATCTGGTCAATACAAAACTTCACATGCCTATAAAGGTCATGATTCGTCAATTTGGTCCGGAACCGCTTGATGGATTCCACCCATTAACGAGCTCGTCCGAGATATTTACGCTCCAAACCCACCTTGCAAATTTCAATCCGCTAACTCCTTTCGTTCGAGAGTTATCGTGACTACGGCTGGACGGCCGGCCGGACAGAATCGATTTCGACCTCGGATTCTTGATCAGTGAGTCGAACCAAATCGTTTGAGACCATTTTCAGCCAAAAATTCCAAAATTACAGACACTTGGGCCAATTGATAAGCACTCTGTTCCGAGGAACTAGAGCGCCAAAAAAACAAGTTTCGTATGACAATTGCTCAAAACAGGTTTAAAGTACCTACAAATAGTAGGTATTCCATAAAACATGTATGAAAGAAGATAAGTAATAATAATAAATTACCTTGTAATCGATCAAAAATTTCCTGATCTACGTTCACCAAATTTTTTCCTCTCTCGAACTACAGAATTATGCTTTCAATATTTACGTAATATTTTCAAACATTTTCGGGTGAGGTCCCCGATGCATCGCTAAAATTCGAGTATTTCAACCCCAATATTTTTGAAGTTACAATATTCCCTTCTGTCAAGTTGACATTATGACAATTCATACATAGAATAATTATATCAATCTGTGAAATACGATTTACATTGAAATTTTGAAAAATCATATCTCCGAAAGTATTAGCTTGTTAGAGTTAAAAATAATATGAATGGATTCTTATGATAAAACTGCTTATTAAAAAAAATTCAATTTGGAATTTGTTTTGTAAAAAAAAAAATTTTTTTGTTACTCCGAAACCATCTGTCTGTTTTTGCCCAATAACGAACTTAGCCGAGATATTTATCCTCCACACCTACTCTGAAAATTTCAACTCTCTAGCTTATTCCGTTCGAGAGTTATCGTGCCTACGGCCGGCCGGACCGGCCGGACGGCCGGACAGAATGAATTTCGACCACGGATTCTTGATCAGTGAGTCGAACCAAATCGTTTAAGACCATTTTCATCGAAAAATTCGAAAATTACAGACATTTGGGCAAATTGATAAGCACTCAGTTCCGAGGAACTCCGCCTCGCAACTGCGAATATTGCTCGAAAAAAAAATATGCACTTTTAATCCTTATAATAAACTATACTATTGTATTTTATAGATATTTTCAGAGTTTGGGAGGGAAAGCCCAGAAAGAAACCTTTCAATAAGAGAAATCTATGGATGAAATTAACGTACAACTCGAAGGCTCACCATCTATATCTAAATTGAAATATCCAAATTTTGTAATATTCCTCTTTGCTCGTTTTTCACTGTTTCATTCTGACAAACATAAAGGAGCTCAAGAATTCTAGCGATGTGATTAGAATAGGAACTCGAAGAAGATTATCGCGTCAAGTTTCTATGAAAATCTGAGAATCCACGGGTAACACGAATATAGTTCGCACAGAAAAAACATCACGGCGAGAACGGATTTCCAATTAATGGATCCGCTGGCTCGAGAGAAAACGACAGAAAGTATTTCCATTACCACGTGAAATCTCGACTTGTATTTGACTTCAATGTCGTAATAGAAAGTGGAATGACTTTGTCATTGATAGCTAGCTGGCGACTCTCATTCCTTATGCAAATTGAAATCGATTTTCTTCTTACCCGACCTGAATTAAGGCTAATTCAACAATTTTAGATCTGCTTTAAATTTTGAATATGCACTTGAGCGAAACCAATGTGGCGGACTTTTCCAACTTCAATTAGTTTCAGGACGGGTTGCCATTAGTTCATATTTCCGGAAAAATTAATTTATTCGGTTCAAAAAATGATAAGAGCTTGGCTAATAATTCGAGCCAAGCTGACAGACTTGATTGCATGAAAAACGTAGGGCTTCACACGAGACGAGAGGAGGCGAGAGTATAAAAAATCTCGTCTCGGTCTCGCCAATTGCCAAAAAATTAAGTCTCGTTTAAGTCTTGTTCTCGTCTCGTTATCAGTCGTCTCGTTTCGTCTGGCTTAAGTCTGAATAACGATAATAAATATTATAATGTACAGGGTGAGTCTTTGACCACTCATTAATTTTAACCAAAGATTCCTCTCATCAAATGAAACACTTTTTTCATTTAACATTTTTCCAAATTCGGCTCAGGTAAAAAGATACAGGCTGTTGAAATTTTGAAAAAAAAATCAGTTTTTATTTTGTAGCTTTGACATCCTTTTTTCGAATAAAATGAATGTTGGAGTAAAGTTTCCTATAACTATGATACATATTTTCCAAATGTTAGTTATTTTCTACTTCTACTGGTTTTCTAGTTATGGACTCGTGTATTCATAAAACTAAACGAAATTAGCATAAAGAAAGCATATAAAGTTTTTCTTGAGTCATTTCAAGAATATTCTATCGTTTTAGAACATTATATTATTCTTCATCATTTCTCCTTAAACGCACCGTTTTCGAGATATTCTTCATTGAATATTTTAAAATGGAAAACTCCAGAAATTTCACTACTTTTATGGATCCGTCCATGAGCGTTGGAATCCCGAATCAAGCTGTAAACCACGTTACCATGCCTTAGTCTCGTCCGCCAACAATGTCATAGATAATTTATATGCGGGAGTGTATTAGCACATTGTGAAATCTTTAAACGCTTGTAACTTTTTACCTGAGCCGAATCTGGAAAAATGGTAAATGAAAAAAGTGTTTCATTTGATGAGAGGAATCTTTGGTTAAAATAAATGCAGTGGTCAAAGACTCACCCTGTATATTGGTAATTATAGTAGAAACTCTTCATATTCAATTGTTTTCTGTGGGTGTTGAAAAAGTCGAGTCGTATATCAAACTTCATACAAAAAAATTAACGAGACCCTCATGTTGCGCTGTATGTGGTCTGGGTATCGCCTATAATATTTAATGCTTCTCATAAAAATTGAGTGATTCCTATTTTTGTGTATAGTGTGGAAAAGCCAAATGGAATAATTTCATTATTTTGGTTACAGCATATTTATGAAAAACCCCGAGACACGTCAAATCGAAATTTTAAATTGTCATTCTTCTTCGTAAAAATGCGAACCCTACCTGCAATGCCCTTCGAGAGTCAGGTACAACCCTCAATTTTTCAAATAGAATTGTTTGGGCTTGTGATGAATCGTTTGAAAGGTATCGACATTGTCATGTTTATTTCAAAAATCAAATTAGAAAAAAAAATAAAATCAAGTGATTAGCGAAATTTCGTACAATATAAAAAACTACAATGTAACATAAAAATTATGAATGTTAATGAAGTAGAAGTTCAAAGTGTTCACCGCGAACGCCTTGGCAACATCCTAACCTCAAATAAAGATTTCTTTCAACATTATTCAACATTTCAGGAGTCTGATCGCAAGCTTTGTTCGATCATTTAGGTCACTCAAATCAAGAGGTTCAGTTTAGTACACAATGCTCTTCACATATCCCCATAAAAAAAAATCTAATGGGTTAAGATCAGGGGATCACGCTGGCCATTCGATCGTTTCTCGCCTTCCTATCCACTGATTTGGAAATACTGCTTCGAGGTACTGCCGGACATTGCGTTGGTCATGTGGTGGTGCACCATCCTGTTGAAACCATATCACATTCCGTGAAACTTAAGGATTTACTTGATCAGGATATGAATTTGCCAAAGTTGGAACGACATCATATTGAAGTTGTGCTAAATAATTATCGCCATTCAAATTGCTGTCAATGAAAAGGGACCTATGATAGGATTTTCGGTAGACCAGTATCGGCAATTTCGACGATTAGCCGTTGAGCGAAAAAGTGCACTTATGAGTAAAAAAATCGTCTACTAATTGAATAATATTGTTATCCAACATGTCCATGATTTGTTCACAAAAATAAGTTGTACTATCAAAGTCGCCTTCCAAGAGTTCTGGGGTGGGTATCATTTTATAGGGATGCATTTTATTTTATTTTAATATATTTAGAATCGATGTATATCGGGTGTCCCAAGGTGAGTGGCCTATTAGATTATTATGGAAACTATTTATGGTAAAGATTTTAAATTTTGTGGATCGATATTTGGCCAAGTAAGGTACATTTTTAGAATAATTTCACAATTCCAGTGTTGCCGGATGTACGACAATTTGGCAACAACTTTGTTATTTTAAATGGGACATTCGGTATTTCTATTTTTTTTATGATACTCCATAAAATACTGAATCTATTCATTCTACTTTTTCATACCCATCTTTAACGGTTTCTGAGTTATTAATTATTTTTCGAAGTTTTAGATCAAATAGGCGTGTTACGAAAATGACTCTAGTTCGCTCAATATTTGAGATTTGAATCAGAAAATTTAGCAAATCATTAGATATTGATCTGGTATATGTCACTGCTTTTGAATTATAATTGTCAGTTATACAGGATGGACAAAAAAAAAAACATCATTTGCTAAGTTACAAAATCGTAAAAAAGTCGGTTTTTTCAAATTAGACACCTAGTATATTATTCAATTTTTGGAATTAGTACAACACTCTCTACAATTTTTCTATTCATGTCCCTATACCTATCTCAACTGGATTCCGAGTTATATGCGTTTATTAGATTTCAGATTGACTCAATAAGCGTTAATTTCTTTTGTATTGTTATTTTCTCTATGTCGTTCATTGATCGATATATCAATGAATAACTTCAATCCATAAATGTTAAAATAAACAATTATTGCCTAACAGGTGTTTTGTTTCGAGGTTTTTCTATAAATAATGGCTCAAGAAAGATATAATACACATGAAGTTTTAATGAATTTATTTGAAATTTTTGGCGAATGAAACAAGTTGTCGAGCTAAATAAATAAAACGATTATTGCAACTGCCGACCATTGGCTTCCAAGCATCTCAGGATTCGGTTCCGCACCCCCCTCGTCGTAGCCTTTCGGATTTCATCTCGATCTAGTGTACGAAATGCATGAATCACCCGATGCTGTAGCTCCTCTTTGGTGTTGACTGGAGTTGCATATACGATATGTTTGATCCTAGGCCAAAGATAAAAATCGAGGGGGGTGAGATCTGGTGATCTTGCTGGCCAATCCCAGAGGCCCATACGTCCAAACCATCGATCATCAAAAATTCTCCTCAATTCTGCGGAAACCCTGGCAGTTGAATGGGCACCTGCCCCATCTTGCTGATACCAGATTTGGTTGTAATTTTGGAGAGGCAAATGATCAACAAACTCTTCTACAACATGTCTTATTATACGGATATATCTCTCAGAATTTAGATTTTCATCGTAAATGAAATATTCTACTTTATTTTCCATCAATAAAGCAAAAACGTTAAACCCAAAATTAACTTGGTGCCCAGATTCTCGTTTAACATGTGGATTTTCTGACGCCCAAAAATGACGATTTCTTGTATTAAACATTCCCCCCTAGTAAATTTTGACTCGTCACTCCAGATGATTTTAGATAAAAAATTTGGATCTTCCAGGATGTGGGTAGTAATTCTTTCGCAAAATACCATTCTCCTCTGAAAATCTTCTGGCCTTAATTCCTGAACCCTCACATATTTGAAGTCATGCATTCGATGTTCTGATAATATCCTTTGCACTGAAGATTTACTTATTCCTAATTCCCATGAGGCCTATCTTATAGATGCTTCAGGATAAACTTCGAAAAATGTTAAAACATTTATTTGGTTATCTTCAGTGTTAACTTTTCTGGGTAAAACTACTTTATTTTGTTCTCGTAATTTTGATCCAAATTGTAAGATATTTCTTCTCAATCTTGAAAACTTTTTTCGATTCATTCGAGGTAATTGTGGATACATTTCATTGAATTTTCGACATGTTCTCTCGACAACTTTGTCACATTCGCCAAAAATTTCAAATAAATTCATTAAAACTGCATGTGTATTATATCTTTCTTGAGCCATTATTTATAGAAAAACCTCGATACAAAACACCTGTTAGGCAATAATTGTATATTTTGACATTTATGGATTGAACTGATTCATAGATATATCGATCTATGAACGACATAGAGAAAATAACAATACAAAAGAAATTAACGCTTATTGAATCCATCTGAAATCTAATGAACGCATATAACTCGGAATCCAGTTGAGATAGGTATAGGAACGTGAATATAAAAATTGTAGAGAATGTTGTACTGATTCCAAAAATTGAATACTATACTAGGTGTCTAATTTGAAAAAACCGACTTTTTTACGATTTTGTAACTTAGCAAATGATGTTTTTTTTTGGTCCTTCCTGTATAACTGACAACTATAATTTAAAAGCAGTGACATAAACCAGATCAATATCTAATGATTTGCTAAATTTTCTGACTCAAATCTCAAATATTGAGCGAACTAGAGTCATTTTCGTAACACGCCAATTTGATCTAAAACTTCGAAAAATAATTAATAACTAAGAAACCGTTGAAGATAGGTATGAAAAAGTCAGAATGAATAGATTCAGTATTTTATGGAGTATCATAAAAAAAATAGAAATACCGGATGTCCCATTTAAAATAACAAAGTTGTTGCCAAATTGTCGTACATCCGGCAACACTGGAATTGTGAAATTATTTTAAAAATGTACCATACATGGCCAAATATCGATCCACAAAATTTAAAATCTTTACCATTAATAGTTTCCATAATAATCTAATAGGCCACTCACCTTGGGACACCCGATATATATGGCTGACATTGAATGTTGTGGAGGCATTTCTACTCGATTTATGTGGATTTTCTTCAAAGTCAAGCATCACATCTAATTTCACATCCTCATACTGTGTATTAGCAGATGCTTTTTGGCGCTCTAGTTCCTCGGAACTGAGTGCTTATCAATTTGCCCAACTGTCTGTAATATTCGAATTTTTCGATGAAAATGGTCTTGAACGATTTGGTTTGACTCACTGATCAAGAATTCGTGGTCGAAATTCATTCTGTCCGGCCGGTCCGGCCGTCCGGCCGTAGGCACGATAACTCTCGAACGGAATGAGCTAGACAGTTGAAATTTTCAGAGTAGGTTTGGGGGATAAATATCTCGGCTAAGTTCGTTATTGGGCAAAATCTGACAGATGGTTTCGGAGAAACAAAAAAAAATTTTTTTTTTACAGAACAAATTCCAAATTAAATTTTTTTCAATGAGCAGTTTTACCATAAGAATCCATTCATATCATTTTAAACTCTAACAAGCTAATACTTTCGGAGATATGATTTTTCAAAATTTCTATGATAGAATTATTCTGTGGCTATTCTATGAATTGTTATAATGTCAACTTTGACGTTGTCTCATTGTCATTCATTCCAGTAATGGTATCAATATGAGAATCATAATATGAGGAGCAACTTATCAAAATGCATTAAGTCCAAAAACCATTTTATTGGGAATCAACGAAAAACGATTTTTTCTTCCTCCCTGGCTTATAATTTGAGTATGTCGAGTTTGTTTGATAGAAATTTACATCTACAGGTAATAACTAATCTCATTTAAATCAATATTGATCAGATATACACAGAAAATGTAAAAAACGTTTGGACTTAATGCGTTTTGATTCATCTCATTGTATATAATGCGTTTTGATGTGGTTGAAATTGAAAATAATGCTGCTTTTTGCGATTTTTTATACATTTAGAGAAAACAGTCTGCACAGTAAGTGTTGGCCTGTAACCTAATTGACATGAGCAAATCGATAAAACATATTTTTGGTTATATTTTATTTCTTTTAAAAATGCATACGTAAACATAATTCATTGCGATGCGGCTTATACTTTGGATTTGAATTACAGAGGGACATAATGCCATTTGGAAGATTTTGTTTACATAGGGCTATAGAGCAACAGAAAACATTTCTGAATCCGCTTCAAACTCAATTTCGCCCAAATTGGACATAATGCGTTTTGAAAAGTTACTCCTCATATAATATCATACTTTTTGTTGGATGATATTTTCATGCCGATGGTCAATCCATATGATGATGGGAATGGTAAGTTAATAATATTGAGTTCAGAATATCTCCACTAAAAACAAAACTGGAATATTGGTGTATTGGAGTAGATTTGAGGAAAGATATATATTATCGTTCATCATAGAATTGAGGAATGAATATCTCGGATGAGTTCGTTGTTGAGTAGAATTCGTCTATTGGTTTTGGATTGATAATTTTTGGCACTCTTGTTGAATTTAAATTCTCCTATGATGTTTGAATTCAATTTCTGCTAAGATGAAGTTCTAAATTTCAATAATGAATCATACTTCTATGTTTTCACAGAATGCTATATTTATTCTATCTAAGCTTTATTATATGATCTGTGTTCGTACTCGTACTTTTCATCCTGTTCTATAAGAGAGAGTCAAAAATTCATTTCAGCTATTTTAATTTGGTTTCTGCCATGGTGCAGTTCTCATTCTCAGATTGCTCATTTAATCTTGATAAATAAACTATTATTTGAATTGAATTTCCTTTATGATGCAGTTCTATCATAAGAATACATTGATATAATTCCCAACTCTGAGAAACCAATACTTTCGGAGATATAATATGTCTGTTTGAACAAAAGCGCCAGAAAGCTCCTGTCCACAGGGCTTGAACCCATTTTTTAATCTGTCTTAGATGTCTGAAACGCGCAAGGATACTTCTTCTCTATTTTACTTATTGTCTCTTGGGTTATAGGCGGCATATTCGGAAATTTCTCATCTCATCATGTTATCTCCGTAACCAATCTTTTGTAAAATTTTTATTTTGTGCATTTCCGTTAATCGAACCATTAATCAAAATTGAATTGAAATTCAAACACAAATTAGACAATTTATAAACCACAAGTTATCAGCACAATACAATTTGCGAAGGCTTTCTAAAGAAACTAACATTGCCACAGAAAGTGTTTCACGTAGTTACCATGATACCATCTAGAAAACAATGTTGTGTTTTTTTCCCATTTTCTTTCTATCACATCTTGAAAGCAAATACGTTCAGTATTATTGTAATAATTGTGAATATTCGAGAGAATAATATAATGAATTTCGGTAACCACATGATTTAATTTATTCCTGTTTTGAGATTTTCAACAAACATTAAAGTCGTAACATTTCTGAATAGAGAGTGACGAGACCTTTCAAACAATTTATCAACAGCTCATACTTCCTATTTGAAAAATTAGGGGTTGTAACTGTCTTTCGAAGAGGGTTGAAGGTAGGGTTCGCATTTTTACGAAGAAGAATGACAATTTATAATTTGAATTTGACGTATTTCAGGGTTTTCCATTAATATTTACAGTAACCAAGATAAAGAATTTATTCGATTTGGCTTTTCCACAAAGTATGTATATTTACGCATTATCACAACATTTTCATTGATTTATATATATATGTATATACATACTAGCTGACCCACGCAACTTCGCCTGCGCCAAATCGGTTATTGCGGTTGCAATTTTATTTCCAAATGCGAAAAATCTTTAAAAAAAACTTAGGACCCGATTGCAGCGCCTCCTACCGGGACAATTGAATTACCAAGTTATCCAGGGACCCACTGAAACACGTCTTCTTCTTCTTCTTCCTCTTTCGATAGGACTGTGTCCTGTTTCTTTCTGCCTTCTTCCTGTTATTGTAGCGTCTCTTGAGATATCGAGCTCCAGCTTTCTCTCCATCTCTTTGGGGGGCGTCCCAATGGTCGACGTGTGTTTGGTTTCTGTGTTTCCGCCCATTTCGCTAGTCTTTCTGCTGGCATTCTCTCTACATGGTCTCTCCAGAACCTCCTGCGTGCTCTGATCCATCGGACCACATCCTGCATCTCTAGTTCCTCCCTAATGTCTGCACTCCTAACACGATCTCTGAGTGTTACTCCTTTGATGCATCTTAAAATTCTCATTTCTGTTGTTCTTGCCATTCTCTTGGTTGTAGATGTTTCTGACCTCGTTTCGGCAGCGTATGTGAGCACTGGTCTCACACACGCTTTATATATACGAGTTTTTGATTTTTGGCTCATAGTTTTGTTGGTCCAGATTACATCTCGCAGACAGCCTCCGATTTTTGCGGCCTTGTGCGCTTGTGCTCGTACTTCTTCTGCAACGCATCGTTCACTGGATACTATCACCCCTAGATAGTTGAATTTTGACACCTGTTCTATTATCTTATTGTTGACAACTATCTTACATCGGATAGGCTCTTTGGCGATGACCATGGTCTTAGATTTTTCGCAACTTATGCTCATGTTCAACTGTTCTGCGGCTATTTTAAACTCATGCACCAGGCGTTGTAGGTCGTCTTCATTCTCTGCTACCAGGACAGCGTCATCTGCATAGCACATAATCTTCAGAGAGCGATTTCCCATGTTAAAGCCTGCTCTCACCCTTCTGACTCTCTCAACTATTCGATCCATTACCAGATTGAACAGCAATGGACTTAGGCTATCACCCTGTCTTATGTCTTATGTTTTTTTTTATCATAGTAGTGTTATCGGTGTTAATATTTTTTATTATTCTCACAATTTTTTCATCTATGTTTTTACATTGAAGGGCAGCCAGGACATCGCAGAGTCTTACCCGGTCGAAAGCTTTCGTTAAGTCAAGGAAGCACGTGAACATGGGTTTGTTGAATTCAATCGATTTCTCGATCAATTGCCGCAGGATGAAAATTGCGTCTACTGTGGACCTATTACGTCGGAATCCTTGTTGTTCTTCAGAAATGTTGACTTGATTGGAGATTTTATTAGCCAGTATCTTAGTGAATAGTTTGTGAGTGGAGTTCAGCAGTGTTATATTTCTATAGTTATCAGGGTCCTTCTTATTGCCTTTCTTAAATATTGGTATTGAAATACTGCTTTTCCATTCACGTGGTACCTCACCGATTTTAATTATATTTTGGAAAAGCATCGTTATTTCTTGTTGTAATTTGCTTCCGCCGTATTTGATCATTTCGTTCGTGATGTTATCCGTCCCTGGTGATTTATGGTTTTTAAGTTTCTTCACTGCTTCCTGAACTTCATCTATAGTTATGGTATCTCCTTCGTCATGTGATTCCTCGACCTCCTGCTGTTCCTCTGCGATACTGGTGTGATTATCATAGAGATTCTGATAGTAAGTTGTCCACTCTTCTGGTGTTATATTGTTGATTTGTACTTCCTCTGTTATAGGCTTCTTTCTCTTCCTCAGCATATTCCATATCTTTCTCTGACACCCGTGAAGATCATGCTCCATCTCGGCGGAAAACCGCTCCCAATATTCTTTTTTAACTTGTTTAATCCTGTTGTTCGTTCTATTCCTAATCACCTTGTACTTTTGATATTCATCCGGTGATCTATTGTTCATATATTGGATATAAGCCTTCTTCTTCTCATTGGACTGATCTTTCACTTCGTCAGTAAACCAGGGTTTGGTATTTTTTCTGCCGTTTATGTTGACTTTTCTTTCCCCGATTGCTTCCTCCGCGCTGTGTTTTATGTTATTTTTGATCTTATTCCAAGCCTCCTCTGGACTGTCCTCCAATGTTATTTTGTTCTGGGAAATCTTCTCATCTAATCTGCGCTCATACAACACTTTCGTGCTGTCATCTCTCATGGACTCCGTGTTGAATTTAGTGATGTAGATTGGTGGTCTTTTTCTCGATCTTGTATGTTTTAAGCGGTATTCGCACAGTACCAGTCCATGTTGTGTTCCCACATTAGCGGAAGACAAAGTTCTTACATCCAAAATTTGACTAGGATGTACGCGCCTGTTTGTAATTACAAAGTCGATCATAGATTTCTGTCCTCTTGTATTGTAGAACGTATATTTGTGTTGTTCCTTATGATTGAAGAACGTATTGTTGATTCTCAGTTCATTATGCGCGCAGATGTCAAGCAGCATATTGCCATTTTCGTTTGTGATCTCCTCATTGTACCTTTGCATGATCCCCGGTATTATATGGTTACCAATTCTGGAGTTGAAATCGCCCATTATAAAGGTCTTGTCGTTGCTAGGCAGCGTTATTAGTACCTCTTGCAGGATGTCGAAAAATTGTTCCCGCTCTTCTCGTGGTTTCGTTATGTCTGGTGCGTATACACTAATGAAATGATGTTTTTCATTGTCTATCTTAATTGTTATGTACATCAAGTTTTGGTTCACATAACTTACGTCGTCCACCAGCGATTCAAACTTTTCGTGCAACAGTATGCCCACACCTGCTCTCGCTCTGCATTCTTTATCTACTCCACTGTAAAACAGAATGTAGTCTCTGTATTTTGTGTTGCCCTTGCCTTTCTTTTTAGTTTCCGATATCGCACAGATGTCTATACCAGTACTAGTGATCTCAGTGATGATTTCTTGGTCTTTTGAGTTCCATGATGTAACATTCCAACAGCCGAGACGCAGTTTGTTCCTTCTCCACAATCGTTTCTTCCTTTTCCGTGCCGTGTCGTTAACTGTTGTGATCCGTCCGTATTCCGAGGCTTCTTCAGCAGTTCTTTGAGCAGTTCACTTTTTTACCAGTTGTAGGGTGCTAACCTTGCCCCTGAACCCTCCTCCTTTATCCGGGCTTGGGACCGGCAGCAGATTCCACTGGACTACTCAATCCATCCAGTTTCCTCTGCTGGCGAAACACGTAATTCTAAAAAATACCTAGAACCCGATTGCGGCGCCACCTACCGGGTTCAATTGCGAATACGAACTACCCACTCAAACGTATCTGGTTAAGAAAAGTGAGAAAAGGTGAGAAAGACAGGAGACCGGCTTCGTTCTCATCCCTACTCCGTGCTGTTTACTGGGACGTGACACCGGTATAGTCTGGCAAATGAGTGTTGATCCAGAAAGACACGGAAATTTTAAAAAATCTAGCACTAAGTATAGCAGGAATAAACTGCCTTGATACTTTAATAAAAATAAATATATTTTTTGTACAAAAATTTAAGCTTTGCCATAAGCTCAGCGAAGTTTTAATCGAAATAGAGTGAAAAACATTCACAAAAAATACGGCGACTTGGTTTTAATTAGCTCTTTCTCTGGGATAACTTACCAAGTGATAGTTGATCAGTTATCGAGCGGGATGAAAAATGATTAATTACTAAAATGACTATTAAAAAATAGGGGTTGGTGATAGAAGGGTGAAAATTTAGGGTTGTATGTATTTTGTAATGCCACATTATAAAAAAATAAAAACAAAAAATTTCGTCCAAAACTTCAAAAAAATTTTAAGGGTGAACAACCCTTATCACTTAGGGGTATGAAAAATAGATGTTGGCCGATTCTTAGACCTACTCTATATGCTCACAAAATTTCATGAGAATCGGTCAAGCCGTTTCGGAGGAGTACGGGAACGAACATTGTGACACGAGAATTTTATATATAAGATAAAGAATATATGTTAAAATAGAAATCTGTCCAAATTTCCATATTACTTTTGTCATTCTGGATACATAAACTTTTTGCAATATAATCATATTGTTTTCTGAGAAATAAGGAAATTCTTCATGAAATTAGCAGTATTTATCTCAATTTCAATGGAGGTCCAACCTAATGAAGAAAATTTGTATTGGTTAGGTTCGCTAAGAAAATATATTTCACTGAAAATTAATTTTCGTGTTGTTTCAATTATTTGACGAAATTACATTTATACTTAATACTATTTCACTTTAATGTGATTTTCATTGTTATGGGAATTTTACTTTTCTAACTGCATAGAAGATGCAATGGACATACGGGCCATCGTGGACCAAATTGCAGCCCTAACAAAATCTCAATTTTTCTTCGGGCGAATTTTGGGAAAAACATTTCCTCAGATTTATTTCGGCTACCAAAATTTCAATTAGTATCGATAAAAAACGACAAGAAAGGAGAGCCCTCTAATGTTGGGTGATAACTGTAATACTCAGTATAATTGCTTGCGTAAATTTGGAATAAATATTTACAGAGGAGGGAAATTCCCTCTCCCAGCAAATTGAGTATTAATAATATCAATTTAACGCTGAAAGTAGGGCTCCGCACAACAGTGATTAGCACTCCGTCTGAAAAATTCTGGAAGAGTATCAAATTGAAGATATGAATATAGAGCTTACCAACAATTACATTGACAGCTCTTAATTGCCAAATTAATTCCGATTCCCGGTTCATTATGTGATATGATGAGTTTTGTGAGGTTTTCTGTATTATTTTTCAGATTGGGGAGAGAAAACCCAGAAAGGAATAATTTAATAATGAGCATATATCCTAAAGTATCCTTTAATAATATTCCAGAGTGCTTCTGATTTCACTTGGAAAAGGGAACTTCCAGCTGTGAGATCACTGTTTTTGAACGGAGATATTATAAAATGGAAGTCTGAAGTTAAATATGCAGGAGTAACTAACAAGTCAGACGGTGAAATATTTATTGATTTTAACCATCAACAAATATTCCGCGTGGCCGGGCTAGACACCTCATCGCTCAGTGTTCCCCAAAGAGGAAAGTATCATTCAGGAACAGACACACACCCAGGGTTTCAAGGTTATTACCAATCATCAGTGTGACTTAGCCAAACACTGAATAAATACTGCCGGCGTTCTAGGAAACTTATATCCGGTCGTTTCCTAGAACGTCGGCAGTATTTATTCAGTGTGTTTGGCTGAGTCACACTGATGATTGGTCATAACCATGGAACCCTGGGTCTGTGTCTGCTCCTGAATGATACTTTCCTCTTTGGGGAACACAAAGAAAGTGAACCGGTTTTTTTCGACGCTTGTTTTTACTGTCGGTTTTAAATTCTTGGAAATATTATTTTTGGCGTTCTTGTTCCTCGGAAAAGAGTGCTTATCAATTTGCTGAAATGTCTGTAATTTTCGAATTATTTAATGAAAATGGTCTTGAACGATTTGGTTCGACTCACTGATCAAGAATCCGTGGTCAAAATCGATTATGTCCGGTTGGTCCAGCCGGCCCTCCGTTAATACGATAACTCTTGAACGGAATGAGCTGGGCAGTTGAAATTTTCAGAGTAGGTTAAGGAGAAATATATCTCAGTTGAGTTCGTTATTGGGCAGAATCGGTCTGATGGTTACGCAGCAACGAAAAATAAAGTTTTTTTTCTATTCTACAAATTTCAAAATATTTTTTTTTAAGATGCAGTTTCATCATTAAAATCCATCGATATCATTTTAAACTCCAACAAGCAAATACTTTCGGAGATATGATTTTTCAAAATTTCAATAATCTTATCTATAGATTATATTATTATTATTGTCATTAGAGACTTGTCAATTCGTAGTTTGAGAATATTTTCTGTTGGAAAACAAGTACCCGTTTCTTGAATTTGTGAATATATACGAGACTGTTTTGAAACCGAAAATCATTATGACTGATTACATATTGTATAATTTATGTATACATTATACATGTTTCAGAAGATTTAGAATTTGATAATTTTAATGATGTAGTTTATTAAGGCAATAGGAAAGAAGAACATAATAGAATCATTAAAAGAAATTATTGTTCGTTGAACACTGAGGTTAATATTACCTTTTACTTCCTTAAGTTGTGAGACATATTCCTATGTACAGTATTTTCATAATGTTGCTAGCAAAAAAATACTGAAATATGGCTCTACATTTGTATATCAAACATTTCTTCTTGAGTTAAGGTCCATAATACAGAAAAGAATGTGTAAGTGGTATGAAGTATTAGATTTTAAATTATGATAATATGATAGTATTTTATTAATATATTTTGAACAATTGAAATAATTTGTTCGTCAGCCTCTACCTACTCAAATATCAGGAATAAAGGGACAATCTGCTATGATTGTCTCCAACCTTGCTCTAGACATTTCGATGATATTTTCCTTAGTTATTTCGAGTTGTGAAAACTATGCACCGTGTGTAAGTTGCAACAACCCATTCCACGAGGTTGAATCATTGCATATTGCTCATTTAATCTTGATAAATAAATTTAGTGAAAATTTTAGAAGCATTAAAGTACTGAAGCATTGCAGTATGCTCTTTTTTTTAAATGATAAATTTGAAGCATTTTTTTGTAAACGACAATTTTTTTCAAATTTAATTTCTTGAATGATGCAGTCCTAGCATAAGAATCCATTGGTATAATTCCCAACTCGGAGAATCCAATACTTTCGGAGATATAATTTGTCTGTTTGAACAAGAGCGCCAAAAATCTCCTGTCCAAAGGGCTTGAACCAATTTTTTTTCCTGGAGCTACGCAGTTTAGGGCGAGTTCAGTACCTGGATGGGTGACAGCTCTGCCTATAGATTTAGACAGCCCGCCAAAGCTCCTGTCCACAGGGCTTTCCCACTTTTCTCAAATAAGAGTAATCATCGAAAATGTTCCATAATGATTTTCGAGAAGTCAGTGTCATATTCATAAACATAATATTCGAAATTTCAGGACTGCCTCAAACATTTCCCCCTACACAATTCTAAAGATTTCGTATTCTGGTAAATAATGATAAAAAGTTGATTGGACGAAATGATAAATGAAGCTATTCCACTTGATTCTCTATCGGTCATCAATCAGTTTTATCGAACTGATGTTTTTATTTGCTACGAAGGTACATAAAGAATGGTTTCACCTTAATATCAACATTAATTTAAGTTGTCTGTTCCTCCATTTACTGAATGAACAACGTAGTTTTGAAAAATGGGATCGTCCAACTTCGATGAAGTGATGTTAATATTATTGAGGTATATTTTATTCCTGGACTAATGGGGCCAATTTCTCACAAAAGTTATTAATTCCAACTCGATTGAAAAATTATTTATATATTATTTAAGTAATCATATAAGTATACTTTGGCAGGTGAATTCTTCAGTAAACGGATACTTTCTGGGTTTTCTCTCCATTTGTCCACGTTTCGTGGACACACCAACTTCGACAGGCTACATCATACTAAATTGATGACGAGGAAGGAGAAAAGTCTTAAAAACACTTCGACTAGTGGAACCTTTTATTCAGATCATCTAGGTGACATGTTTCGGCAATACGCCATTATCAAACCATAAATTCTAAAAGAATATTTCCGTAAGTATTGTAAGAATCCGTGTGCTAAAGTGTTGGACAAGGGGAAGACAGGAGAAGGGGTTATTTGAAAAATGAGACCCATTTTTCAAAATTTACAATTTTTGCCGCTCTTGTCCCTCGGAACAGAGTACTTGTCAATTTGCTTGTCAAGAATCCGTGGTCGGAATCGATTCTGTCCGGCCGGCCGTCCGTCCGGCCGTTAACACGATAACTCACGAACGGAATGAGCTAGACAGTTGAAATTTTCAGAGTAGGTTTGAGGGATAAATATCTCGGTTGAGTTCGTTATTGGGCAAAATCGGTCTAATAGTTTCGGAGTAATGAACAAAAATATTTTTTTTACATTACAACTTTTGAATTCGATTTTTTTTAAATGCAGTTTCAACATAAGAATCCAACTGTCAACATTTTCAACTCTAATAAGCTTATACTTTCGGAGATATGAAGTTTCAAAATTTAAATAATACATCGTAAGTGAAATGTATTCACAGAATGTGAACACAGAAGCTGTCTGTGTTCACTGTTCACAAACGCCATCTTTTCTAGCTATTAGATATTGTCAATTCGTAGTTGAAAATATTTTCTCTTGGGAAACAAGTATGCGGTTCTTGAATTTGTGAATATATACAAGACTGTTTTGAAACAGAAAATAATATTGACTGAATACATATTGAATAATTTATGTATAAATATTGGGGATGATGTTTCAGAAGATTTAGAATTGGATCATTTGAATGATGTAGTTTATGAAGGCAATAGGAAAGAAGAACATAATGGAATCATCAAAAGAAATTACTGTTCGTTGACCACTGAGTTTAATATTACCTTTTACTTCCTTAAGTAGTGAGACATGTTCCTATATAGAGTAATTTCATAATGTTGCTAGCAAAAAAATACTGAAATATGGATCTACATTTGTGTATCAAACATTTTTTCTTGAGTTATGTTTCATAATACAGAAAAGAATGTATGTGGTATGAACTATTGAATTTTAAATTATGCAAAGAGGATAGTATTTTATTAATATAATTCGAACTATTAATAGTTATTTATACAACAAGCGAGTTAAATGAATGTTTATTCATGAGAAGAAAGTTTAACCCACGAGCCCGTAGGGCGAGTGGGTTAATTTCTTCGAGTGAATAATAGTTATTTATGTAATAAGGATCATAAAGACGATCATTATGGTACAAGTCGTGAATGTTATCGGGCGAGGCGTAGCCGAGTCCGATAACACGGCGTGTGCCATAATGATTGTTTATGATTCGTATTACATACAAAATTTTGGTTAATTTGCAGTTTAACGCCCCCTCACCGATTTTCAAAATATTCTGTATATAGTATCTGCATGATGTTGATATACCACAGTTTCAATTTTAGCACTGGCAAATGAGTATTTTTCGAGAAAACTCAAAATGAAAATTTAAAATCAGAATTGTAAAATATCTAGGAACAGCTTAGAAATATCAAAATTATAATTGTCATGTTGATAGATTTATTGAAAATATAAAATTATGAAGTAGTTTATGGGAGAGAAACCGAGGTAACGGAAAAATAAATGAAATTATCTTGTCTATGATTATCGAGTTTGAAAGAAGTCAAAGTGCCCAAGAGAAGAATATTAAAGGCTCCTAAAGAAATATAGAGTTGAAATTGGTATCAAGTTAAAGAGGATATTATTCCAGACAAAACAATACAAGAAGAAACAAGTTATATAGAGATATCTCAGTTTTTTGAAAGGGAGAAAATTTTAAGACAGAAATCGAAGGAGGATACAAGGATTTCATTAGATTAAAGGGAGATAATAAGAGAGAAAACGCAAGGAAGAAATTGAAGGTGGATTCATGGATTATTTTAGGTTAGTTAAAGATACTAGAATCATATTAGGTTCAATATATATATATACATGCTAAATCTATCCAAATGTGTTTTTGTGGCAACCGGTTTTGTCCATTCATCTATCTATATTATGATAGACACTCAGAAACGTAAGCCCAAACTGGCAGCCATGTTAGTTTCAACTGTTTCCAGGCCCGGCTTTAGAGACGCATTTCGCTTTTCATTATTTCGAAAAAAAATTGTATCGTGAAGTGAATTTTGATGATTTTAAATAGTGCAAAATAGTCCATTTGATGGAATCAAAACGGGAGGGGAAATGAACGAGAGTGCTGGGAGGGGTAATATATTCAATACGATGAATTTTTTATTTCAAAAATTTACTTCAAATTTCAATTTTCGTCATAAATTTTACCATTTTTCTCATTTTATTAGCCAAAAATTTGAAAATTCTAAGCTATCCTATTGAATTTATTACCCCACCCAGTACCCCAATTCACTCCCCATACCGTTAGATTGCTCCAAAATAACTGATTTGCCACTATTGAAAATGATCAAAAATCAAAAAATTTTCTTCGAAAAACACGAAAAAGACGAAATTTACGAGGGGGCGGTAAACTGCAAAATTACCAAAATTTTATCTGATGGCATTTATATCAATACATTTTCGAAAAATTAAAAACTGCATTTTCGACATGTCACAATGACAACTATTTTTAAAGGAGTAAGTATTGTGTAGTTTCAAATATTAGTAGATGAGTGAGCTGTGCTTTGCCATTTCCTTGACAACGTCATCAGGTTGTAACGGCAATATTTATTTATCGCTGTCAAACTCAATAATTATTGTCAGGTAGAATTTAATATAATTTAAAAAATGAGTGATTCTGAAGCTGATAGTTTACCTTCTGATTTGGAAGAAATGTCGAGAAATATCGTGGACTCCCTTTTGCCGGAAAAATCACGGAGTGTATATGAAATGGTGTTTAATCGGTACGAAGAATGGTGTTCTGCTAAAAAAATCAAGAATATCACTCATGAAAAAGTATTGTTGGCTTACTTTGAATGCTTATCTAAGGAATGAAAACCGTCTTCTCTTTGGTCGTATTATTCGATGATAAGAAGTATTTTATCAACAAGAAAAAACGTCGATATTAGTAAGTACCTACAGCTGGTTGCATTACTAAAACGTAAATCAGAAGGTTACAGAGCTAAAAAATCCAAAATTTTTACTAAACAAGATGATACAAAGTTTTTAAAGGAAGCATCAGATGATACATACTTATTTAATAAAGTTGCCATGATAATTGGACTAAGTGGAGCATGCAGAAGAGAGGAATTGACAAATATGCTTGTTGAAAATGTAATAGATGAAGGATCCGTTTTTAGAATTACATTACCGAATACAAAAACAAAGGTAATGCGAGAATTTTTTGTAACTTCGGGAAATATCCCAGGATTGAATATGGTAGAACTTGTCAGACAATATGTGAAAATACGACCTTGCAACACAAACCATCTACGTTTTTTTGTCACTTATAGAAATAAGAAATGCACAAAACAACCCGTTGGAATACATACCTTTGGTAAAATGCCAAAAGTTATTGCCACTTTCTTGAATTTACCTCGCTCTGAAGAATATACCGGACATTGTTTTCGGCGATCGTCTGCTTCGTTTTTGGCTGATTCTGGAGCTGATCTGTGTACCGTGAAACGCCATGGCGGATGGAAAAGCAATACTGTCGCTGAAGGTTACATCGAAAATTCGAAAGAGCAAAAGAAAAAAATATCAGAAGCAATTTTTGGCGCCAACAACCAAACAGGAATACAAGTTTGCCAACAATCATCAACTACTGATGTAAAAACTGTAGAATCCACTAGAATTAATATTACAAATTGTAGTTATTGTTCTTTTACCATTTATAATAAATAGTTTTGTACATAGTTATGCATTTTGAATATACTTTTTTGATCAAACCATTACCTGTTTTCCTTATAGAATTTCATTATGGTACTTAGTACCATAATGAATTCATTATGGTACTTAGTCCCATAATGAGCTTCCTTATGTCATCAAAATTGAGTGACATAACGTTGTCATTATGACATGCCATCAGATAAACATTTTTAACTCACGTGTCGTATACAAAATTTTATCCCATTTTGATGAAATTTCAAATAATGAATACTTTTTAGAGGCAATATTAGGTATAATTCAAATTCATAACGAGATTTCCCTTCGATCGATGGTTGCTAGGGCACTATGTAATTAATTGTTTGCAAGTGTCAATGAAAATTATAGAACCGTCAAAGAATTTTTATTTCGAAAAAATGTTGAGCGGTGACGACGAGGTTGTAGTTCCTGAGTGCATTATACAAGAAGCAAATGAGGCAGCAGAAGCAGTAATACCATTAAAATCAAAAATATTGTACGAACAGCAATATACGGCATTTTGTGCCTGGAGAAATAATAAAAAAATTGGTTCAAGCACTGACGTGAAGTCAGAAGCATTTGCGCGTGAGTTCTATTGTCCATTCTTCTGTATTGGACACCCTTAATCGAATTTACCATGGTAAATTATGTTGTCCATTCTCCTGTATTGGACACTTAATTCGAATTTACCATGGTAAATTCGAATTAAGAGTGTCCAATACAGGAGAATGGACAACATAATTTACCATGGTAAATTCGATTAAGGGTGTCCAATACAGAAGAATGGACAATAGAACATACGCGAATTTAGTGTCCAATACAGGAGAATGGACAACATAATTTACCATGGTAAATTCGATTAAGGGTGTCCAATACAGAAGAATGGACAATAGAACATACGCGCAAAAGCTTCTGACTTCACGTCAGTGCTTGAACCAATTTTTTTTTTCGTGATTTTTTGAAATTTTCTAGGGGTACGGTTCTTAAAATTTTTTTTTCTGTCATTTTTTTCAAATTTTCTAGGGGTACGGTTCTTACAAAATTTTAAACACGTCTTTATGTTGATTTTCTACTACTTCTACTACTAGTTACCAAGCTTCAATTCGATCGAATATTTATTTTTTGAGTTATCAAGGAAATAATATTCCAGGTGGGTATAACTCGGAAACCGTTAGACCGATTATGCCCAAAAACGAACTCAACTCTCCCTTTTGGATACGCAACCTACCCTGAAAATTGCAAGTCCCTATCTCCTTTCGTTCGAAAGTTATCGAGGCAACGGTCACCCATCTACTGAACTCACACAAGAATGCTCGAATCTCCAACAATATTTAACCGATCGTATTAAAACTTGAAACTTGGCAGTAGAGTTAGGTTATGAAGGCTCTTGCAAAATTTCAGCAATTTCAAACGAATAGTTACTGATATATAGAATTTTTTTTTTATTTTCAATGATTTATTAAAAATTTTCTACAAATGCTATCCTCACCAAATTTTGCAAACATTTTTGCGTTGGCATTCTTCAACTAATAACTATGCTTGAATTCAATCGGTTCAGTATTTTTTGAGTTAATGAGGAACAAAAAACCACCAAATTTCAGAAAATTTCAGATGGCTATAACTCTGAAACCGTTTGGCCGATTATGCTCATAAACAAACTGAAATGTCGCGTTCTGGTGCACATCGTAACCTGAAAATTTCAAGCCGCTATCTCATTCCGTTCTCAAGTTATCGTGACAACAAAAATATTTTTTTATATTTTTTTTTAAATTTTCTAGCAATACGATTCACACAAAATTTCACAAACGTGCTTAGGTTCATATTCTACAACTACCCACCAAGTTTCAGTTCGATCGGATTTATATTGGTTGAAAACAAAATTATTACTCGGAAACCACTGGGCCGATTATGCCCATTAACGAACTTGTCCGTCGTATTGGGATGCGCCACCTACCCTGAAAATTTCAAGTCCCTAGCTCTTTTCGTTCTCAAGTTATCGTGGAAACGGACGGCCGGACGGACAGAATCAAATTAGACCTCGAATTCTTCATTGGGGAGGCGAACTTAATCGTTTGAGACCATTTTCGTCAAAAAATTCGAAAGTTACAGACATTTGGGCAAAACTGTAACGCGATGTTCCCCAGAACATACGCGCAAAAAGCCAAAGGTGTCAACGAAAAAATAATTTTGGCGTACCTATATTTCCGAACAATCCAAGAAAGTTAAGTCGTCGTCTTTATGGTCCTACTATTCGCAACTTAAGAAAATGTCGGCTCTGAAAGAAAAAATTGACATCGGCAGATTTCACCAAGTCACTGCCTTTTTGAAGCAACATTCCAGGGGATACGTAGTAAAGAAGTCGAAGGTATTCACAAGAGAGGAGTTTGAATACTTTTTAGATGCCGCTCCTGATGAGCAATATTTATTGATAAAGGTAGTTTTTATTATGGGTGTTGCTGGAGAGTGTAGAATCGGCGAGCTGGTGACTATGACCGTAGATGACGTGGAAGATCGGGCCAGAGTATTGGTTATTCAGATTCCAGATACGAAAACTTATAAGAAAAGTATGTTCACTGTGGTCAATGGTACTAATAAGGTTGCTGCACTCAAGTATAGGAACTTGAGGCCAAGCAAAGTTGATCACAAGCGACTATTTATAAATTATAAAAATGAAAAATGTACCGTCCAGCCTGTAGGTGTGAATACATTTTCGAAAATGCCCGCTACTATTGCAAAGTATTTGGGCCTTTCTGATGCTGAACAATATACAGGGCACAGTTTCAGGCGTTCTTCTGCAACCCTACTCGCAAATTCTGGGGCAGATTTGACAGTTTTGAAAAGACATGGTGGATGGCGCTCAAGTTCTGTTGCAGAAGGATATATTGAAGATTTACTACAAAACAAAATAAATATTTCTGAACAAATACTTGGTGGGGTCACAAAAACCAGAGTTCCTGATGCAGTCCTCAAACACATGTGCTATAACGACTGAGCGTGTTTCCTTTGGAGGAGGTGCAGGTTTCCAGTTCCATTTTCAAAATCTTAATAATTGTAATTTTTACTTTAATGATAAAAATGACTGTTAATGTAGAATTTTTGATAAATTTTAATAAACATACTTTAAAATGAGTTTTAGGTGCATTGTGTGTGGAAAGAATAATTTCCAGAGAGTGAGTGGTGAACATTTTATTCCACTAGTGAATTAAAAAAATTTTAATTCACTCAGTGGATAAACGTCAACTTACTCTTGTTACCATGGGTTGAATATTGTCGTCTTTAAACGTCAAAATGGGATAAAATAATTTGTTCGTAATCCTCTATCTACTCAAATATCAGGAATAAATGGACAATCTCTTATGATTGTCTCCAGCTTTGCTCTAGACATTTCGATGATACTTTCCTATTTCAAGTTGTGAAAACTACGCACCGAGTGTAAGTTGCAACAACCCATTCCACGAGGTTGAATCATTGCAGATTGCTCCTTTAATCTTGATAAATAAATTTAATTACAATTTTTAAAGCATTCAAGCATTGTAGATTGCTCTTTTTTAAAAGATTATTTATGTAGCATTTTTCTTAAACGACACTTTTTTTAAATTTAATTTCTTTCATGATGCAGTTCTATCATAAGAATCCGTTGATATAATTCTCAACCCTGAGAAACCAATACTTTTGGAGATATAAATTGTCTGTTTGAACAAGAGCGCCAAGAAGCTCCTGTCCACAGGGCTTGCACCAATTTTTATAATAATAAAAGACCAAGAAAGCTAAGAAAAATAAGTTGTTTCAATTCTTATTTACAATTGTTCTTTTATGGGTTTTTTATATAAAAATGTGCTAAGGTGCCCCCTTTCCTGCTTAAAATTTGTTTGAAACGTGATCTTGAAGGATTATTTAAGAAAATAATAAATCAAGAAAATATAAACAAACTACCCCGGCCAATCTAATTCCACAGAAATTTCATCACTCTCGCGCACTGAATACTAAATTCAAAGGATCAACATTAATAAAGTAACAGGGATACGACATCCTGAATTAAAAACGAAATATATTTCCATAAATTCCGGGATGGCCCAGGAATTTGGACGGACTTGGTTCATTAGGCTTAATTGAATTACGTACCTAATCGATTTCCTGCAGAAGTTCGGGCCAATTAAACTAGGCCGAGTTTCCTGAAAAACCCGATGAGAAACTCGATTAAATAAGAAACGCTCGTCGGTTCTAGAGCGGGCACATCCTGACTTCTTATACACACAAAAAAGCGGGAAGGATACTTCAGGGACTGTGAAGAAAGCACCGAAAATACTTAATAAAATCGACTATAATCACTCGCAGGTATTGTATTGATTTTTGTTTGGTGCTTGTTCCGCCAGGAACACCATGATATTATTTTGCCAGACGTATATTTGTCTATTGAGTTAACTGGATTTTAGTTTACCATGTGTGGTCTCACCCTTGAAAATAATACTTTTACGAAAAGATAACTGCGAGTAGAATTTCCTGTTAAGCTTCGGCCTTTGTGAATCGTTTTATTGCCTATTTCCTGTAAAAGAATGCTAAAATGCATTCAACAACTGAAGTGCTAAGTAACTTATCAGATTTCTAACACATTGCCCAGTGCTGGTATTCTTCTCGTCTAGACGCCATGGAAACCCCTTATCTGTGAAAGTTATTTATCAGCTCTTTGCTGATAGATTATATGCAGAAAGCAAGTAAAGTTAGTCCAGATAGTGGGAGAAATTCGATATCTCGAATTCCTAAGATTAATCACCCTAGAAGTTCACTCATTGGTGCTGGCATCGCAAATTTAGTATCCATTCCCACTCTTTTTCGTGAACGACAAATGAGAGTATTGTTGTAACATATCAAGGGTGGTTTTAAGATCGAATCCCTAATCAGTGTTAATATTTCCTCCCTTTTTACCCAGATGAAGGAACGTCCTATTTTTCTTTTATCTGGTATTTTATGTACATTTTACACTGAAATAATTCACTACTACAAATACTACTACTACAACTACGACTTCTCTTAGTGCAAGGGACTTCACTATTATTGATCTGTCGCGAAATAATACTAATGCCTTGTTATCGTAACAACTAAGTAGTCACTTCTTCCTTGCTGTACATTTTAACATAGAAGGAAGATTTTAAGTTGTATAAATATTACATTTGTATAATAACTTCGTGCTTGTTATCACATTGTCGGTAACAAGAAAATACAGTTTGTTGTTGTGTTTAAAGTGCGTTCGAATCTTTCACCACTTCCTATTCTCGTAATTGTTATCTTATTGCAAGTAGCAGCTTACGCAGTAATCAACGATATTACTGCTGGCTGCTTAGAGTTAAGTATATCCCTTTACTCATCTCCCTGATAAAACAATCAGGGTGTATAATTCTGGTGCTTCGAAATAACATTATATCCTGATAAAAGAATCAGGACTCAACATTTGATCCTTCGAACCATAACGTCCTGATAAAACAATCAAGAGACAACAGTAATTTTGGAATTTTTTTCCCGAAAATGGTACAAACGATTGGGTTCGACTCACTGATTAATAATCCGGGGTCAAGTCAAATTCTGTCCGGCCGAGAGTTCGAAAAGTGTAGAATGGAATGAATTAGATTGGAAGAGTAGGGCATATACAGGGTGAGTCTTTGACCACTGCATTAATTTTAACCAAAGATTCCTCTCATCAATTGAAACACTTTTTTCATTTACCATTTTTCCAGATTCGGCTCAGGTAAAAAGTTACAAGCGTTTAAAGATTTCACAATGTGCTAATACACTCCCGCATATAAATTATCTATGACATTGTTGGCGGACGAGAATAAGACATGGTGCGTGGTTTACAGCTTGATTCGGGATTCCAACGCTCAGGGACGGATCCATAAAAGTAGTGAAATTTCTGGAGTTTTCCATTTTAAAACATTCAATGAAGAATATCTCGAAAACGGTGCGTTTAAGGAGAAATGATGAAAAATAATATAATGTTCTAAAACGATGGAATATTCTTGAAATGACTCAAGAAAAACTTTATATGCTTTCTTTATGCTAATTTCGTTTAGTTTTATGAATCCACGAGTCCATAACTAGAAAACCAGTAGAAGTAGAAAATAGCTAATAGTTGGAAAATATGTATCATAGTTATAGGAAACTTTACGCCAACATTCATTTTATTCGAAAAAAGGATGTCAAAGCTACAAAATAAAAACTGATTTTTCTTCAAAATTTCAACAGCCTCTATCTTTTTATCTGAGCTGAATTTGGAAAAATTTTAAATGAAAAAAGTGTTTCGTTTGATGAGAAGAATCTTTGGTTAAAATTAATGCAGTGGTCAAAGACTCACCCTGTATATCTCATTTCAATTTGTTAATGATCAAAATCGGCTAAGTGGTTTAGGAGTTATGGCAATTTTGAGTTGTAGCTTTCCTTGTGATTATTTCCGAAACTACTCATTCGATCTAAATGAAATTTAGCATCAAATTTCAGAATTACAACCCTTATATGCACGCAGTTTTGATATTGATCGAATCAATCGAACAATTTATTTATGAAAGAATACATACTGTATATATACATGTCAGAAGAGGTCCATGATGTCCACAATGACAAACAAATACGCGCATATAAAATGTTACTAATAATTTAAAAAAAGATATATACAGGGTCTTTCAGTGGTAACTGAAACTGATATTATGTTTACTAATATAAATAGCTATATATGATAGCTCTCATCCGCTCCATCGCTGAGATGCAGGATGATTTATGTATTCGCCAATATTTTCAATTGCTTATAACTTTTGAACCACCCAGTAGAATCATTCGATATTTGAAACGTAAAATACACTTCCATAGATCGATCGATTAATCCTTAAACTGATTAAGAATCCAGGTACGTATTAGACAAATGGAGAACTTTTCGCAAGTTGAGATTCAACACCCTGTATGAAGGAACATTGGAATCTGATTAAAATTTTCGGAATAAGCGGAAAAATTTTCATAGGAAGCAGTTGATTTCAGTGTCCCGCACAACATTTGACTACTCAAAATTCTTGGCGAATGATTTAATTCTATAGTGAAATTCTCAAAAATGTCGTACCTACATTAACATTGAATTCGAAAAATTGTCTGTTGCATAGATCTAAAATTATATGGGCCTCACAAAAAAACAGATGTTAAATTTTCTGCAGAAACTATGACATGCAGTATTTTCCGCAGCTCACGCTCATTTACAAATCGTACAAGTTCTGAAACAATCATTTGCAGTGAAGATGGGAGAACTAATAAAATTTTAAGGCTTTGGTGGCGTTGTTCAAGTGTTAATCTATTCGTGATTTAAAATATCAAACCATTCTGAACTCAAAGGTCACAAACTGAAACTTTGACAAAAAAAAATCAAAATTCTTCCTTACCGACAATAAAAATTATTCTGGATGCTATCATATATTCGTAAAATTAAAACAAACGAAATTTCAGCTTGGGATTACCAACATTTTTTTGTGCTATCAATTCAATTATTTGTTGAGAACATACTCAACCACATCGAATGAAATATATCGAAAAATTTCGTCGAAACATATGATATAAAATCATTAGGAAAATTCACCTTCCCAAAAAGAACATTTTTCTTCGTTCTCTGATATACTGCGTAATATCCAACGATTTTCCATTCAATATCAACATCCATTCTACATCTAGGTAAGATATGTCCATTATCTCCATGAAAAATTGATCTTTCTCGAATTTAAAGCTGCAGTTCCAATTCCGGGAATTTTAGATAGATGGGAAACCCCTGAAATTCACATTCAATACGGCCATATAACACAGAAAGTGTTTTAGATACGGCCGAAGGAAGAGCAGTCATAAAAGTTAAATATAAATTCTGGTTATTGCTAGAAAATGTGGTGAGAATGCCTAACCTAGTTTACCGAATATTCGTCGTATTTAAAGGAGTCTTTTTTAACGCAATTTTAAGAATTTCACATAAAATAACTTGAAACTGGCGTGAAGTCGGGAGCTTTTATGTGCATTTTCTCCTCACGAAATACTGCCTGAATCTTCGAGCCGTATTTTTTCAGCCGAGTGATTTCAGCGGAATCTGACATATTTTCTGAAATATAAAATTTTTGCGTCCACATTTTGCGACTAATTATGGCTGACAATTTGCAAATCACTAACTCTTTCCAATCTCAAGTTATCGTGACATTCCTCAAATAGAAATTAATGAGTACATGACGTTAAACTCGCTTTGCATGGAGTAAAATATCTTTTTTTAACGGTAAATATTATGAACCAACTTTCGGTACGGTCATGGGCAACCCTCTTCCTCCTTTTTAGCTAATTTGTTCCTCAACAAATCAGAACTCGAAATAAAAAATTGGTTCAAGCACTGATGTGAAGTCAGAAGCTTTTGCGGGTATGTTCTATTGTCCATTCTTCTGTATTGGACACCCTTAATCGAATTAAATTAAATTCGATTAAGGGTTTCCAATACAGAAGAATGGACAATAGAACATACCCGCAAAAGCTTCAGACTTCACGTCAGTGCTTGAACCAATTTTTTTTTCGTGATTTTTTTTCTAAATTTTCTAGGGGTACGGTTCTTAAAATTTTTTTTTCGTTTTTTTTCAAATTTTCTAGAGGTACGGTTCTTACAATATTTAAACACGTCTTCATGTTGATTTTCTACTACTAGTTACCAAGCTTCAATTCGATCGAATATTTATTTTTTGAGTTATCAAGGAAATAATATTCCAGGTGGGTATAACTCGGAAACCGTTAGTCCGATTATGCCCATAAACGGACTCAACTGTCCCATTCGGCTACGCAACCTACCCTGAAAATTGCAAGTCCCTATCTCCTTTCGTTCGAAAGTTATCAAGGCAACGGTCACCCATCTACTGAACTCACACAAGGCTGCTCGAACCTCCAACAATATTTAACCGTACGTGTTAAAATGAAACTTGGCAGTAGAGTTAGGTTATAAAGCCTCTTGCAAAATTGCAGCAATTTCAAACGAAAAGTTACTGATATATAGAATTTTTTTTTTAATTTTCAATGATTTTTTAAAAATTTTCTACAAATACTATCCTCACGAAATTTGGCAAGTGTTTTCGCGTTGTCATTCTACAACTAACAACCATGTTTGCATTCAATCGGTTCAGTATTTTTCGAGTTAATGAGGAACAAAAAACAACCAAATTTCATATGGCTATAACTCTAGAACCGTTTGGCCGATTATGCTCATAAATAAACTGAAATGTCGCGTTCTGATGCACATCCTAACCTGAAAACTTCAAGCCGCTATCTCTTTCCGTTCTCAAGTTATCGTGACAACAAAAATATTTCTTAATAATTTTTCAATAATTTTCTAGCCATACGATTCGCACAAAATTTCACAAACGCACTTAGGTTCATATTCTACAACTACCTACCTACTAAGTTTCAGTTCGATCGGATTTATATTGGTTGAAAACAAAATTATTACTTGAAAACCACTGGGCCGATTATGCTCATTAACGAACTTGCCGGTCGTATTGGGATGCGCCACCCACCCTGAAAATTTCAAGTCGCTAGCTCTTTTTGTTCTCAAGTTATCGTTGAAACGGCCGGACGGCCGGCCGGACAGAATCAAATTTGACCTCGAATTCTTCATTGGGGAGTCGAACTGAATCGTTTGAGACCATTTTCGTAAAAAAATTCGAAAGTTACAGACATTTGGGCAAAATGATATCGCGATGTTCCCCAGAACATACGCGCAAAAAAGAAAAGGAGTATTTTCCAAAGTTTGATCTAGATACCTAAATGCCATCTTTGCAATAATTGCAAAGATGTCTTCCTGTTGTTGTTAAGGCATAACTCTCAAAATAAATGAGTTAAAGTGTTAAAATTTGCAGGGTAAGTTTGTTGCATGAATATCTCGAGTACGATCGTCAATGGGCAAAATCCACCAAGTGGTTTACGAAGTTATAGACATCTGAAATTTCGATTTCCTAATTACTCATGAATCCTTATCCGATCGAATTGGAACTCGGTATTTTTTTAAAAAATCCCCACACGAACATTTTTACAAAATTTCGTTTAAATCAAACGACCATACAATTTTAGAAAAATTATTTAAAACATTCTGTACGTCAGAAACTATCAAACAGATATTACTGAAATTTTATAAGCGCTTTTAGGGCCGACTTTTTAAGCCAAGGTTCAAATTCAATCTCGATCGGATCTATATTGTTAGCGCTATTAGAACAATTTTTTTTCTGGATGTCAAGCAGCCTTGGGCGAGTTCAGTATCTGGATGGGTGCTCTGGCTAAGATTGAACAAGCACGCCAGCACACTGATCACTTTTTAGTGCTTTCCAAAATTTTTTCGACGAATTTGCTATCTCATAACCAAGTGTTCCCCAATTCATCACCATAAGCATTTTCAGCGCTTCTTCAAAAGAAATCTAATTCGCAACCCCAAATTTTAAGACAAATTGTTTTTTCGATATTGGTATCTATTGTCAAAAACGCAATACACACTTGAGATGAACTGACAAACTGCGGAACAATTTGATGTCAAAAACGCAATACACACTTGAGATGAACTGACAAACTGCGGAACAATTTGAACCAACTGAATGACATAATATGACTCTAAAACTCCGCGTAACTATAGAAGATAATTGTGACTAATTAGCGACAAAAATTATTATTTTCAATAGCTACTTGATATTTTCTGGCCAGTATGTATGTTGTTAAGATTCGTGAAACTAGAAATCTGAAATTTTCTGAATTTAGAATTATGAATTTAGCACCGGCTTTCAATGAATTGAAATAATTAAATATAATTATTGAGACATCCTATAATCTTTGGTAGATTCTAATTGAAAAGGGGGAAAGCCCTGTGGCATGAGCTTTGGCGCTGTTGTTCAATTTTTGACAAACCATATCTCCGAAAGTATTGGTTACTCAGAGCTGGGAATGATGACAATTGATTCTTATGATAGAACTGCACTTTAAAAGAAATTAAATTCAAATAATAGTTTATTTTTCAAGATTAAATTAGCAATCTGCAATGATTTAAACTCGTTGAATGGGTTGTTGACACTTACACTCGGTGTATAGTTTTCTCAATTCGAAATACCTAAGGAAAGTATCATCAAAATGTCTAGAGCACAGCTGCAGACAATCATAGCAGATTGTCCATTTATTCCTGATGTTTGAATAGCTATAGGCTGACGGAAAAATTATTTTAATAGCTCAAAATATATTAATAAAATACAATCCTTTTTCCATGATTCTATAGTTCATAAAACTAACACATTCATTCTGTATTATGAACCTTAGCTCAAGAAAAAATATTTGAAACACAAACGTAGATCAATATTACAGCATTTTTTTGCTAGCAACATCATGAGAATACTGTATATAGGAACATGTCTGACTACTTAAGGAAGTAAAAGGTAATATTAACCTCGGTGGTCAATGAACAGTGGTTTCTTTTCATGATTCCATTATTTTGTTCTTTCCTATTGTCTTCACAAACTACATCATTACAGTGATCCAATTCTAAATCTCCTGAAACATCATCCCCAATATTTGCACAAAAATTATCCTACAAGCAAAAAGTCAATATTATTTTTATTATCAAGACAGTCTTGTATATACTCACAAATTCAAGATGCAGAATCTTGTTTTCCAACTGCATTTTCGAAAAAATTTAATTTGAAATTTCTAATGTAAAAAAAAATTTTTTGTTGTTACTCTGAAACCAACAGAATGATTTTGCCCGATAACGATTATATCCGAGATACTTATCTCCCAAACCTACTCTGAAAATTTCAACTGTCTAGCTCATTCCGTTCGAGAGTTTTCGTGCCGGACCGGCAGGCCGGACAGAATCGATTCTGACCACGAATTATGGATCAGTGAGTCGAAACAAATCGTTTAAGACCATTTTCATCCTAAAATTCGAGAATTACAGAGATTTGGGCAAATTGATAAGTAGTTTGTTCCGAGGAATAAGAGCGCCAAAAATATTAGATAAGTTTGGGATGTATTGAAGTGGAAACTAGTTGGAATTTTATTTCCACGATAATTCCTAGAATACAAAGGCGATCGAGCTAAAATCTCGAATGTAAAATGGCAGGTTGAATTGTTGGATTGTGCAGAATTTCACTGGAATCTGAAAGATAGTTTGTGAGATACCTATAAAATGTTTGAAGATTTTCAGCAAAAATGTGCGTGTTGGCATTCTACAACTAATTACCAAGTTATAATTCGATTGGATATTAATTTCTTAAGTTATTGAGGAACAAATATTCCAGAGGAGTATAACTCCGAATCCGCTTAGCCGATTATGCCCGTTAACTAACTCAACAATATCCGTCAAATGCGCAACCTACTCTGAAAATTGCAAACCGC
The DNA here is from genome assembly GCA_937662695.2 of Halyzia sedecimguttata. Classification (NCBI taxonomy): domain Eukaryota; kingdom Metazoa; phylum Arthropoda; class Insecta; order Coleoptera; family Coccinellidae; genus Halyzia; species Halyzia sedecimguttata. Next base: position 96,967,376 of record OW569412.2, on the reverse strand, counting down.
TATATCTTTTCCTTGGAAAGTTATCGTGGCAACTGCCGACCAGAATCGATTTTGAAATCTTATTCTTCATTAGTAAATCAAACGAAATCGTTTGTGTCCATTTTCGGCAAAATTATAGCAGGATTTTCCCTGTAATACTCGCGCAAAAAGTGCCATATAACGAAGTGGGGAATGAATGGAAAGAATTAGCAAGAAATTCTGGTTTGAATTTCCCTCCTAATTTATGAAATTCCTCCTTTTGTATTCGTGAGGTGATCTTAGTGCCCAATCCTCATTTCCGCAGATAAAGGCTTCGAAACCCGAAAAAAGTTAATCGAAATTGTGGTGCTTCCGTAATGTTCGTTTTTATCATGGCGTTATTAGTGGTTAGACGATTGAAAAACTTAAATTGCCGAATTACCCCTCTAATTTCGTGGGAGCAGTAAAATCAATTCTGATTTGCATAAGGAACAGAGTCTGCCGCGACTTTCGCCGACATGTTCTTTCAGATGGATCTGAAGGAGGATTTAGAGGTCTCAAGTTGAAGAGAATATCGGTTTTGAAAATGTATTATGGTCTGTTAGGTTAACAATTAGCTTCTTAACAAAATGGCTGCCCTCAAGTGGTGGATGTAGTGTTTCATATGAGTTTCTTACATATATGAAGACTTCCTATGTTTTATGTAGCACAAAAATTACCAAACACAGCTCAAAATGTGAACACGAGATTTTCTTTGTTCCGACTATATTCAAATCAAGGAATCTCAAAAATGAGGAAGCAATCTTCATATAACGGATTTGAGGTGTGTATGGCTGACAAGTGGTCCAGCATTGGACAAATTCCACAAGACATTCATCGCTCTTGGTTGAAGACCATCATTATATCTGTAGAATTTCAATAGGGATTGAATTTCTACTTGTATATAGTTAGAAAGTGGATTATATTTGAAGGGTGCAAACGACGCATTATCAACACAACATCCGTCCTCTCGGGCGCCCCAAAACCCATCTGTATATCGCTAAAGATAAACTGATGTATGGGATCTTAGACAGATCCCAAAAACCATGTACCACCCGTCAGGAGATGAGGAATATAATACCAAACCCCGACTCCCTGGCGTCTCCGAGGAGGTCGGGGTTAACGGCATATCTGTATCAGGAGTTTATAGTACTCGGAAGGCTATCATATTATATTGTGGTTCAATCGTTCAATATTAACAATAACTATATTCCTGGAATTGTCTTCAACCGTGGGATAATTCCCGTGGAATCCTATTGGTCCAAGGCGGGGAATTTTCAGCCAGAGAATAACCAATCGTTGCACTACGCTGTCAGATAGGGGGAAAACTGAAGTGCGGGGATAGGTACCTCGAGGCCATTGAGGGTATCAGGTAATCGGGGTAAAGGGAAGTGAGTTCTGATCAGTGATACACATGATCCATAATTAGGTATACATATGTCCTGTAAATAAACTTGTTTTTAGAAATATTGTAGTTTTTAAAGCATTCTACTATTGAACACACTATTGGTTTCGCCTTTCCTAGAATTGTCACTGCAATGTCATACCAGGTGATCACTCCTAGGTTGAGGTGACGAATCACTGAAAGTAATTGAAAATCGTCAAGTCAGTATATCAGCTTCAGATTATTTATTCAAATTTTGAGAACGTATTTCTAAATCTTCAGGGGTAGTATCTAGTCACGACACCCTCTAGAAAGGGTATCGACATCCTCCAGAAGAATGTGGGCCAATAGAAGTGGAAGATTGTAAAGTTTGGTGTCATCAGCAAAAGAAGAGAGCGTAGATTTGAGGAGATGTGCTAAGTCAGAGGTATATATATAAGAAATAGAACTGGGCCCAGAACTAAGCCCTGTGGGACTGCCGATTTCACTGGCGTTTTCACGGAAGATTAAGCATTACCCACTCCCACGCGAAACCGACACAAAAAACTTTTAATACCTAAAGTTATTATTTCGGTTTTTTCAAATCTATGAAATGATTTTTGCGCGGATGTTCTGTGGAACAGCATGCTATCATCTTGCCCTAAGGTCTGTTTTGTACGATTTTTTTTCTGAAAATGGTCTCAACCGATTAGGTTCGCCTCACTGATGAAAAATCCGAGGTCAAATTTGATAATGTCCGGCCAGCCGTTGTCACGATAACTTCTGACCAGAAAGAGATAGCAACTTGAAATTTTAAGGGTAGGTGGCACGTCCAAATGTGACGGACAAGTTCGTTGATGGGCATAATAAGCCCAACGGTTTCCGCGTACATACTAATTTTGTTTTAAGCCAATACATATCCGATCGAATTGAAAATTGTTGTAGAATTCTGACATAAAGACTCATGTGAAGTTTTCTTAGGATCATATCAATAGAATAGTTTAAAATCCTGAAAAAATATTATGTATCTCACGATAACTTGTGAATGGAAACAGATAGCGACTGTAACATTTAAGTTCGGCCAAATGGTATTGGAGTTATACACATGAGATGAAATATTGTTGTTATTTCCTCTATAACTCAAAATAAACAAATCTGATCCAATTAAAACTGAACTTAGTTACTTGTAAAATGTTGACGTGCTAATTTTCGCAGAATTCCGAATATAGTGTCCTGAAATTTCTTGAGACGTAAGTTTTTTCCTATACCTCTAAAAGTATAGCCTGCAATGATTACTTGAAATGTATTCATATCTCATACAAGCTGAGAATATGGTCTATATCGATGGTAAATTCGATTAACAGTGTCCAATATAGGTGAATAGAACAATATTAACAGTAATTTTGTCGTTCATTATCGTGACATCTACCTGAGATTAAAGAAATTTATTATTCGAACATAAAAAATGGGTTCAAGCCCTGTGGACAGGAGCTATCTGGCGCTCTAGTTCAAACAGACAAATTATATCTCCGAAAGTATTGGTTTCTCAGAGTTGGGAATTATATCAATGTATTCTTATGATAGATCTGCATCATAAAGGAAATTCAATTCAAATAATAGTTTATTTATCAAGATTAAATGAGCAATCTGAGAATGAAAACTGCACCATGGAAGAAATCGAATTAAATCTGGCCAATTTTGCCCAATAACGAACTTAACCGAGATATTCATCTCCCTAACCTACTCTGAAAATTTCAACTACCTAGCTCATTCCGTTGGAGAGTTATTGTAGAATAACCTTTTTTAAATTTTCAAATTTTTTTTTGACACTTTGCGGTAATCTGGTCAATACAAAACTCCACATGCGTATAAAGGTCATGATTCTACAATTTGATGCTGAATTTCAGATAGATCGAGTGATCGGTTTCGGAAATATTCATAAAAAATATTTTTAATAAAATCGGCCATAACTCCGAAACCGCTTGATGGATTTCTCCCATTAACGAGCTCTTCCGAGATATTCACGCTCCAATCTCACCTTGCAAATTTCAATCCGCTAACTCCTTCCGTTCGAGAGTTATCGTGCCTACGGCCGGCCGGACAGAATCGATTTCGACCTCGGATTCTTGATCAGTGAGTCGAACCAAATCGTTTAAGACCATTTTCATCGAAAAATTCGAAAATTACAGACATTTGGGCAAATTGATAAGCACTCTGTTCCGAGGAACTAGAGCGCCAACAAGTTTCGTATGACAATTGCCCAAAACAGGTTTAAAGTACCTACAAATAGTAGATTTTTCATAAAACATGTATGAAAGAAGAGTAATAATGATAAATTACCTTGTAATCGATCAAAAATTTCCTGATCTACGTTCACCAAATTTTGTCCTGTCTCGAACTACAGAATTATGCTTTCAATATTTACATTCTATTTGTATTCTATGTCTATGGATGGAAAGCAGTCACTACTCTCAGATCTCTTACTTCATGTTCCTTTCCGAAATGTAAGACTTTTCTGAGAAAAACTAATTTCGGAGCAAACAACTGAGATTTTTCTCACTTCGCTCACATTTCGGAATACACTCTATTCTCATAATTCTTCGATTGATTAGATAATGTCATGTCTCAGGAAAATAATTAGACATTATGACAATTCATACATAGAATGATTATATCATTCTGTGAAATACGATTTATTATTGAAATTTTGAAAAATCATATCTCCGAAAGTATTAGCTTGATAGAGTTAAAAATTATATCATTGGATTCTCATGGTAAAACTGCTTATTGAAAAAAATTTAATTTGGAATTTGTTTTGTAAAAAAAAAATTTTTTTTTTTGTACTCCGAAACCATCTGTCTGATTTTGCCCAGTAACGAACTTAGCCGAGATATTTATCTCCCAAACCTACTCTGAAAATTTCAACTGTCTAGCTCATTCCGTTCGAGAGTTATCTTGCCTACGGCCGGCCGGACCGGCCGGACAGAATGAATTTCGACCACGGATTCTTGATCAGTGAGTCGACCCAAATCGTTTGAGACCATTTTCATCGAAATATTCGAAAATTACGGACATTTGGGCAAATTGATAAGCACTCAGTTCCGAGGAACTAGAGCGCCAAAAATTGTAAAAGGGCAATGAAAACGCATACGTTTTAATGTATTTCAAATTAAAATAAGGAACGACTATGGATATTGAACTCATCTATCAAAATGATCAAAACAATAAAAACGATTACCCACCTCTGTAATTATGATTATTTATATTAATATAATATTTTATATCATACAAAATTCTCCCCAAACAAACCAAATATTCATATGAAGTTTCTTTTCTCAAAATGAACTCAAGAATCACAACTTTTCATGTTTTACCACACTTCTGAAACAACCTGTATATATAATTCGATGAAAATTATCGAGAAAATCGGTTTCGAGCTTGATCGTTTGCTCTATTTCACAGAACAGTTTCAAATAACTTTAGGCACATAAAACGGAGGAAATTCTAACAGTTCTGAGACCTTGGTATATCTGAATTCTTCCACGTTTTCTATGTATTATACAGATCGATTCTCCTAACCCTCGTAACATTGACACGAAACGTTGAGGTCATTATTGATCGTGGAGAATATGTTTTCGAAATTATTTACGGCAAAAACTACGAGTCTTGATTATATCTTTCTTTGACGAAATAGATGTTTAAAAGGTACTGGTGTATACATTATGAATGGAACGATTTCAAAAATTCATTTTTAAGGTTAATAGTTTATGGTTTTAATTTTTCTGAGATGCAAAAATATACAAATAGATTTTGAAAGACCTACTTACCGCTGAATTTCATTTCTGCAGTTAACAACACCTAAAATAGTTCGAGTTTCTGATGGATCTTTAGAAAATATTATATAATTTTCACTTCATTAGGTTTATCCGAAATCCGTTTTTGGGCGTATGTTCTAGGGGAACATCGTCCTATCATTTCGTCCAAAGGTCTGTAATTTTCGAATTTCGAGCTGAAAATTGGCTAATAGACTAATTCGGACTCCCTGATCACGAATCCGGTGTCAGATTTTTGGGTGCCGTACGGCCGGCCGGCCGGCAGGCTGGCCGTACTTCCGGCCGTAGGCACGATAACAGGAGCACCGAAGGTCCTATCGACTTCAAACTTTCAGGGTAGGTTTCTGATCAAAATGCGACGGTTAAGTTCGTTAACGGCAAAATCGGCCGGACGGTTTAGGAGTTATAGACATTTAAAATTTTGAGGTTATTTCCCTGATATTTCAGGAACTAAAGAAGATGTTGAATCGAAACTTGGTAGTCAGTTCGAGGATATAAACGCGCAACTTTTGGCAAAATTCTGTTATGATCGAAATGTTGGTAATTTTTAAAAAAATATTTCTTTTAATTTTTTCGAAAAAAAAATTTTTTTCTCGTGAACTATTCATCAGATTGCAACAAAAACTTGTACTAACGTCAATTGTAGTATTTTGCAACATTGTGCAAAATTTTGGCTCTATACGATTTCAATTTCTGGAGATATAAGACAAAATGTGTCAAATTTCCTGGGTCTCTCTCAGTATTTTCATCGACTATTATATAATAATCAATAATATTAAGGTATTCAACATGATACTGCTTTTTTTCTTTACTGGTCAGTACGGGCCACAAGGAAGATGAACATGCGCCCAATAGCTCCTGTCCACAGGGCTTGAACCAATTTTTTATTTGATCTTGGTTCCTCCTTTTTCTGAAGATAAGATTATAAATACCACCCTCATGTACAGGGTGATTCACGAAGACCGCTCGTTAGAACATTTCAAAGAAAGACTCGAGATATACACTTGAAATTTCATAGTTAAGCTTTGTTAGGAGAGATGAATTCTTGGAAATAATTTCAGATTCATTCCACTTTCGGTTTCACCGCAAATGATAAAAACTTTTTGAATGTAATACCCAGTTTTTTCATTGAAATCAGATTATCCATTGAATTCTACATTATCTTAATGTGCTACTTACATATAATTCTCAGAAAATTCGTGTGAAATCTGAAAAAAAAACTAAAAATTTTCCCAAATAGGGCTTCATTCCGATGTTAATAACTTTTAGATTTTTGTAAGAAAATTACTCATTTTCTAGCTTCCATAAGAAGACATACCAATGCTTCCCCTCCGTCAACTAAATATTCAGTTGAACTACAGGGTGTTTCTATTTCAATGTCAAAGTCTGTCATGACAAAAACCTCAAAACTCATTTATTTCAAATGAAAACCCATTTTTTTATTCGTCAGCTGGAATCTAAGTTAAAAATTGTTTCAAGCCCTGTGGACAGGAGCTTTCTGGCGCTCTTGTTCAAACAGACAAATTATATCTCCGAAAGTATTGGTTTCTCAGAGTTGGGAATTATATCAATGTATTCTTATGATAGAACTGCATCATAAAGGAAATTCAATTCAAATAATAGTTTATTCATCAAGTTTAAATGAGCAATCTGAAAATGAGAACTGCACCATGGAAGAATTCAAATTAAAATAGCTGAAATGAATTTGACTCTCTCTTATAGAACAGGATGACATGTATGAGTATGAACACAGATCATATAATAAATCATAGATAGAATAATTGTAGCATTCTGTGAAAACATAGAAGTACGATTCATTATTGAAATTTCGAAAAATCATATCCCCGAAAGTATTAGCTTGTTGGAGTTGGAAATGATATCAATAGATTTTTATGGTGAAACTGCATCTTAAAAAAAAGTGAATTTGAAATTTGTAGGTTAAAATAAAAATTTTTTTTTTCGTTACTCCGAAACCATCTGGCCTATTCTACCCAATAACGAACTCAACCGAGTTATTCATCTCCCTGACCTACTCTGAAAATTTCAACTACCTAGCTCATTCACTACAAGACAAAAATAATATTGTTTTTAATCTTATTTTACGGCCACCTTTTTTTTTCGCGCCAAGGGCTCGCATTATATCTTACGAATTTCGGCAGAAATAATATGCTTAAACATAGGTATCATTTTTCGATTACAAATATTCTTAACATATTGGATATCCAGTTTATCTTTCAAGTGTATTTTTACAATTATTTGTCAGAACTGTTCAATTGTTACTATCGTTAAGAAGCTAAGAATTATTTTTTCTCATGGAGCGTTATTCCAATGATATTATCTTCGATTTATTTGTGATATATGGTGAAAACGGCAGAGTACTTGGAAGAACATACCGAGCATTCAACGCAAAATATCCACATCTACCCCAAATGACGAAAGGAAAATTTAATAGATTGAAGGGATATTGTCTGGAATCTGGATCATGGAAACCTAGTGAGACCTTATGTGAGAGCAAAACCGATTTCTGCAAATGAAGGGAATTAAATCATACTCTAGGATATTTCCACGCTTATTCACGATTGTCCATCAGATCGGTTTCTGCAATTTAGGAATTTCTTCTCTTACCTGAGCCGCAAAAAGTATAAATGAAATATGTGTTTTACTCGATGATAGGAATATATGGTTAAAATTAATGTAGAACTTAAAGACTCAGTGTGTATGTTAAAAATTGGTTCAAGCCCTGTGGACAGGAACTTTTTGGCGCTCTTGTTCAAACAGACAAATTATATCTCCGAAATTATTGGTTTCTCAGAGTTTGGAATTATATCACTGGATTCCTATGATAGAACTGCATCATGAAAGAAATTAAATTTAAAAATAGTGTCGTTTAAGAAAAATGCTTCAAAAATAGATCTATCTACAATGGTTCAATGCTTTGAAAATTGTCATTAGATTTATTTATCAAGATAAAAGGAGCAATCTATAATGATTCAACCACATGGAATGGGTTGTTGCAACTCACACTCGGTGCATAGTTTTCACAACTCGAAATACCTAAGGAAAGTATCATCGAAATGTCTAGAGCAAGGCTGGAGACAATCATAGCAGATTGTCCATTTATTCCTGATATTTGAGTAGGTAGTGGATTAAGAACAAATTATTTTAATAGTTCAAAATATATTAGTAAAATACTATCCTCTTTTCATAATTCATAATATTCCAGTATTTTTCTGCAAGCAACTTAATGAAACTACTGTATATAGGAACATGTCTCACTACCACTACTCAGGGAAGTAAAATGTAGTATTAACCTCAGTGGTCAACGAACAGTAATTTCTTTTGATGATTCCATTATTTTCTTCTTTCCTATTGCCTCCATAAACTAAATCAAAACGCTCTTGTATATATTCACACATTCAAGAACCGAATACTTGCTTTCCAATAGAAAATATACGAATCGACAATCTCTTATAGCTAGAAGGGATGACATTTATGAATAGTCACACAGACAGATTCTTTGTTCACATTCTGTGAATACATAGAACTTGCGATGTATTATTGAAACACCATATCAACGAAAGTATTAGCTTTTTAGAGTTGAAAATGATAACAATGGATTCTAATGATAAAACTGCATCTTAAAAAAAATTGAATTCAAAAGTTGTAATGTAAAAAAAAATATTTTTTTTCGTTACTCCGAAACTATTAGACCGATTTTGCTCAATAACGAAATTAACCGAGATATTTATCCCTCAAACCTACTTCGAAAATTTCAACTATCTTGCTCATCCCGTTCGAGAGTTATCGTGTTAACGGCCGGACGGACGGCCAGCCGGACAGAATCGATTCCGACCACGGATTCTTGATGAGTGAGTCGAACCAAATCGTTTAAGACCATTTTCATCGAAAAATTCGAAAATTACAGACATTTGGCCAAATTGATAAGCACTCTGTTCCGAGGAACAAGAGCACCAAAAATTCAAACTGACACTCACAATTTTTAATTAATTACTGAAATTGTCAGAGATAGATAACTATAATTATGCTTTCAATAGCATCACTTTTTCCTGGATACTGCAAAAAAATATCTTTCCTCCGATGTTCAAGTGGTATTTGTAAAGAATAAACCCAAATTGAACCTGTATCTGACATATCTTAACAAAAGAATCAAAACTCATTCCATTTGAAAAGCTCCCCTGGAATTTCCATGATTGCACTAGCACTCATTATAGGGTCTTTTTACCGCAGCCACCCCCTTAGTTCTCTCAATTAAAATACGAATCAATTCAGAAACACTCAATGGAAATTCTACACAAGCTACGTATACGTGTTCAATTTGGGTGGAAATACTTTTATGATCCTCCGCCATCCTGGAAGATCGTCTCTGCCGCAATGGAAAAGGTCGGAAAATTCAAGAGGACGAGTGGAAAGTTAATTCGGTTGGGCGTCTCATTTGGCAATTCCCGAGACCGGTAACCCCTTTTTGCTTTGTCAATTATGACGTTGTTAGCGCCCAGCATGTGTGTGGACGTAGGTGTGCATCGTTAGGTAAACACTCGTTGCTCGGTTGGTGTGCGAGGAACGAGTCGATATGTCACAAAGAACCGCTATAATTAAGAGGACCCAAATTCTGGTCGGATGTATAAACCTGTTAAGTCTCTGAAGGGAGCGATGGTTGGAAACTATTATGCTTTCAAGGCTGCATAATATTCATTTGAATTGGCACCTTGTTAATTCCGTATACGACACATTATCGTACGAGAGCTAGCAACTTTGGGAAAACAAGAATTCAATTGTTAAACCGTCAGCCAGACCGTTCTTAAACTGAAAAGTGATGAGGTATCATTTTGCTTGGCCTAGAAATAGTTGTGAAATAAATTTAAGAGAAATGATTGAAAACCATTGAATTGAGTGGTGAATTAATACGGTATCAAAAAAATTATTTATTGTTATACAAAATTAAAATAATTATCAATCTATAGTATTAAAATAGACAAAAGTTCGGATGGTTACATAAAAATTATGGTTAGAGTTTTTAATCCATAATCGTATCATAAAAATGGGTTCAAGCCCTGTGGACAGGAGCTTTCTGGCGCTCTAGTTCAAACAGACAAATTATATCTCCGAAAGTATTGGTTTCTCTGAGTTGGGAATTATATCAATGTATACATATGATAGAGCTGCATCATAAAGGAAATTCAATTCAAATAATAGTTTATTTATCAAGATTAAATGAGCAATCATGAGAATGAGAACTGCACCATGGAAGAAATCGAAATAAATCTGGCCAATTTTGCCCAATAACGAACTTAACCGAGATATTCATCTCCCTAACCTACTCTGGAAATTTCAACTACCTAGCTCATTCCGTTCGAGAGTTATTGTGGAAAAACTTTTTTTAAATTTTCTAATTTTTTTTTTACAATTTGCGGTAATCTGGTCAATACAAAACTTCACATGCGTTAAAGGTCATGATTCTACAATTTGATGCTAAATTTCAGATAGATCGAACGAACTTGTCCGAGAGTTATCGTGCCTACGGCCGGTCGGCCGGCCGGACAGAATCGATTTCGCACTCGGATTCTTGATCAGTGAGTCGAACCAAATCGTTTGAGACCATTTTCAGCCAAGAATTCCAAAATTACAGACACATGGGCAAATTGATAAGCACTCTGTTCCGAGGAACTAGAGCGCCAAAAAAACAAGTTTCGTATGACAATTGCCCAAAACAGGTTTAAAGTACCTATAAATAGTAGGTGTTCCATAAAACATGTATGAAAGAAGATGAGTAATAATATGAAAGAAGATGAGTAATAAATAAAATACCTTGTAATCGATCAAAAATTTCCTGATCTACGTTCACCAAATTTTCTCCTCTCTCGAACTACAGAATTATGCTTTCAATATTTACGTAATGTTTTCAAACATTTTCGGGTGAGGTCCCCGTTGCATCGCTAAAATACCAGTATTTCAACCCCAATATTTTGAAGTTACAATATTCCCTTCTGTCAAGTTGACATTATGACAATTCATACATAGAATAATTATATCAATGTGTGAAATACGATTTACATTGAAATATTGAAGAATTATATCTCCGAAAGTATTAGCTTGTTAGAGTTACAAATGATATGAATGGATTCTTATGATAAAACTTCTTATTAAAAAAAATTTAATTTGGAATTTGTTTCGTAAAAAAAAAATTTTTTTCTTGTTACTCCGAAACCATCTGTCCGATTTTGCCCAATAACAAACTTAGCCGAGATATTTATCCCCCAAACCTACTCTGAAAATTTCAACTCTCTAGCTCATTCCGTTCGAGAGTTATCGTGCCTACGGCCGGCCGGACCGGCCGGCCAGAATGAATTTCGACCACGGATTCTTGATCAGTCAGTCGAACCAAATCGTTTAAGACGATTTTCATCGAAATATTCGAAAATTACAGACATTTGGGCAAATTGATAAGCACTCAGTTCCGAGGAACTAGAGCGCCAAAAACAGTATTTTGAAGTATTATCATTTTGTAATATGGTAGTATCTGTAATGGAATGGAAAATTTAATGTGTAATCTTTCGGCAAAGAAATTTATTAGTATTTTATTCATAATTTTAACCTTCAATAATAATATCGCCAACTAATGATGGTAATTTCTCTCTAATGAACCAGACAGAATCATATTTATCGTCTTTTATGGTCCAGCCGGAAGCTTGAGTTGACAGAGATGTTGGGTGTTTTAATTGAGCACATCTCCAAAACTTTTTAACGTAACGAACTCGTAGTAAATATTGATACAATTTAGCTTTGCATAGTGGTAAGCTTGATGGGTCAAAATTACAGAATGTTTTCTCAAAGTTATCGTCTGATTTCTTAGACCAGTAAGTGTTTGAAATAAGCTGGAACCGAACGCCATTGACGTTCTAAGAAACACGATCTCCGTAGATATGGCAAATTAATTTTTTCAAGATCTCAAATGTCTTATCCAGCAATTCTTCATCCTCTGTTATTATATTTTGACAGGCTGACTGATACTGAACTGATTGCTCTAACAGTTTAAAAGGTCGAAGTTTACCTTTCCGTAAAAAACCTGGTGTATAGTCGAATCCTGTGAGTGCGTGAAAGCACGGTAGAGCTTTCGATAAAGAATTCCCTAGAATTTAGTATAATTGATTTACGCGTATAAATCACTAATTAATCCCCACACCCAGATTTATCCAGAGTTTTAGTGATGCATTCAAATGATCCATGTTACCAAGAAGTATTACTAAAATGTCTGTGTCTGAGCAGCGTACCATAACTTCGGCATCGACATTTATTAGGCATATGTGACATATTATTCGAGAATCGGCTTCTTAGTGTTCTTCAAAAGATAATGAATCTTCAACAGTTCTAATAACTTTATTACTTTCAACCCGGTATGAGTAGCACATGTTGAAGTTCAGATAAATAATTTTGTAAGTGAACTTAAAAATATATATTTCAAAGAAGCCCTTGTTAATATCTTCATTGACCATTGGGCTAGTGATGAAATGGCTCCCTTCGTTGGTAATAAAATTATTTATCCGAACTTTAACAAGTGCTACTCATACCGGGTTGAAAGTAATAAAGTTATTAGAACTGTTGAAGATTCGTTATCTTTTGAAGAACACGAAGAAGTTGATTCTCGAATAATATATCACATTTGCCAGATAAATTTCGATGCCGAAGTTGTGGTAAAAATTATGAATAAAATACTAATAAATTTCTTTGCCGAAAGATTATACATTAAATTTTCCATTCCATTACAGATACTACCTTATTACAAAATGATAATACTTCAAAAGACAGTGATGAAGCTGATGATGATTACCAAAATGCTTCTGTTTTTTATGATACGATTATGGATTAAAAACACTAACCATGATTTTTATGTAACCATCCGAACTTTCGTCTATTTAAATACTATAGATTGATAATTATTTTAATTTTATATAACAATAAATAATTATTTTGATACCGTATTAATTCACCTCTCAATTCAATGGTTTTCAATACTTTCTTTCAAATTTATTTTACAACTATTTCTAGACCAAGCAAAATGATACCCCACAACTTTTCACTTTTAGAACGGTCTGGCTGAAGGTTTAACAATTGAATTATTGCTTGTCAATTTAATTTTGGGTCTGTAGATAATTAAATGACATCATATCAAAATTTCAGTAGTACTGAAATAATTTGAAAAAAAAAATTTTTTTTCAATACAAATTTGGCGTCTGGCACAGTTAAAACAACAATAAAAATATCTGACAATAATATATTCATGTGTCAAAACATTCAATAAAAACAATTAAAAAACAAAACACCTTCTTAAAGTTCTTTGAAAAATCGATATTTTACCTGTACAGGTACGCTGCGCACTGATGAACGCAAGCACTACCGCCAGCCAGATAGCCCGTATAACGTCAGGGAGAGTGAGAGAAATAGCATATCTAAAAACTGGCTTACCTGAAATTCTCTCTCGAAAACGTTGCTAGCTCTTAGACTATTAGCACAATATAAATAAACTACATTTTATTAACTCAATGAAAATTTATATACGACTTATACTGCTTTATTTAAACTACATCATACTAACTTCTTAGCAAGTAATGATCTCCCAATATCTAGATTACATAGACACAGAGTCTTATTCCATATATAACTAATTGAATATATGTCATGGCAACTGATTTTGAAGTTTTTACAGGAAATCGGCGGAATTTAGAAGGTCAGGTTTCGCGTAGGAACGTAGAAGAAGGTTGATTCTATCGACAGAAAAATTGGTTCAAGTTCTGTGGACAGGAGCTTTTTGGCGCTCTCTTTCAAACAGACAAATTATATCTCCGAAAGTTTTGGTTTCTCAGAGTTGGGAACTATATCAATGGATTCCTATGATAGAAAATCATCATGAAAAAAATTAAATTTAAAAAAAGTGTCGTTTAAAAAAAATGCTTCAAAAGTTATATCTTATAAAAAACTAGAACAAGAGGTGTAGGTACCAGAAATAATTTTGACATTTATCTCTCATAGGAAAATAAGATGACATGTAAGAACACAGGTCATATAATAATTCATTGATACAATAATTAAGTACAGCATTCTGTGGAAACATAAAAAGTACAGAAGTACGATTCAATTCTACTTTCACATCGCTGAATAGGTAATCACATTACCCCTCATTTGATGTATCACAATCCATATATTCCCATTTGAAAAAATTAAGTAGTGGGGTGTGGGGCGTAGGGGGTTAAATTCAAAAAAGCACAGGATAAATTGCTTTTGAAATTAAACATCGACTAGGGCGAGAATTTTCCTTAATAATTCTTCGTACAGAAATTATTGACGAATTACGTTACGTTCTTGGCACGCTGTATATCTCTGAAACCATCGGGTCGATTTTGCCCATTCACGGATTCGGAGATTCGTGTTTAAGGACGGAACAATGAGAACGGACGAACGGATGGACAAAATGAAATTTGACTAGGGAGTCCTTGGACATAATGATAACGCGATGGCACGAGCGCGCAAAAATACGATTTCGAACTTCCGGCCAGGATAAGTAACTCAGTATAATTCTATCCAAACAGGCTGACGCGTCATCACCATTCCACAACGCATCAGTAACATTCTCTTTCCATTATATATCACTTTAGTGTAGACTTTGCCACTTCTGGGTTCCAGGGACTCCGAACTGATTTCGCAAAACTTTTCGAATTATATTGAGGCAGACATATGGCTCTATCGCCCGAAACACCTGCAGGGAGTGTAATAAGAACTTCCTTACTTCGAAGATTCGCTCGTTAAGCTTGCCGGCAACTGAATCAACAACTTAATAGATAGATTCGCGATCAAATTATCAAGCTCATGACTGAAACAATGGTCTACTGAATTATCTATTTTCTCAGGCGGCAACCGCAGCACATTTCATGCCGTGGATGGAATTTGCGTTGATAATATCAAATTAGGACATAAGCTGCCTTTAATTTAGTATTCAAAGTTAAATGGGATGGAGAGCAGATTAACAACATACGGTGGGTTGCACTTAATGATTCAGAAATAATATTCTACTCCTCTTTATAATTTAATAGAGGAGTATTATATGTTGAAATTCATCAGAGAGGAAGCTTCGTATATGGAGAAATAAATATACTGCTCCATAATGTTCAGAAATTTTGAGACTGTTTCCAAAGTTTCCATTTTTGGCGCTATTGTTCCTTGGAACGCTTATCAATTTGCCCAAAAGTCTGTAATTTTTGAATTATTGGATGAAAATGGTCTTGAACGATTTGATTCGACTTACTGATCAAGAATCCGTGGTCAGAATCGATTCTGTCCAGCCGGTCCGACCGGTTGACCGTATACGCGATAACTCTCGAACAGAATGAGCTAGACAGTTGAAAATTTCAGAGTGGGTTTGGGAAATAAATAACTCGAATGAGTTCGTTATTGGGCAAAATCGGCCGATTGGTTTCGGAGTAACAAAAAAAATGTTTTACATTACAAATTTTGAATCCATTTTTTTTTAAGATGCAGTTTTATCATAAGAACCCACTAATATCATTTTCATTCCTAACAAATTCATACTTTCGGAGATATGATTTTTCAAAATTCGAATGTTGAATAGTAACTGATGATTTCACAGAATGCTGTATCGAAAATTGACGTCCATGTCTATCAATATCATCTGTGTTCATACATTTCATCATTGTCATCTCATCTATAGATAAGATTAATGTCAAACAAAGTATGATTGAAGCCCTTGGATAATCCATATGATTATGATGATGATGATGGAAATACCTATATACTTTGGCAAGTTAATCATAAAAACAAAACTTGAATAGTGGCTAAGTTTTAATTGATATAATATAATTTTCAGAGTACATTTGAGGAATGAATATCTCGGATAAGTTCGTTATTGGGTAAAATTGGTCTGTTGTTTTTGGATTAATAATTTGGGCACTCTTGTTGAATTCAAATTCTTTTATGATGTTTGAATTTGATTTCTTTTATTTATTAAATTAATTTTATATTTTATTCATTTATTTACAAGAAGCCTTACAAACAGGTGTATGGAAACATCCAAGCACAGAAATACTAGAAGCTACATTAGTGACAACAAAAAGAAAAAAAAGAAAAAAATTTTTTCAATATATTTATAAAACAGGATTATACTTAATATAAACATAATAGCATCTCCTCATTCCAAAAATTAACGCCTTAATTTATTTTTGAGTACATTCTAACTGTGATGGAAAATGTCGATTTCATTCGATGATTCATTATTTGATTACCGCTAAATAATCTAAACAAAAACATAATATCATTGATTTTCCTTTGATTTTCCAGACTGAGCCAGCCAAAAAATTTAGTCGAATAAAATAGTTCTCGGTATTTCTAGGACTTAATCGGAAATCTGTTTTAAGACTCAAGAATTCGAGGAATCTGTTTTGAACTCTTTCTATACGTGATATATACAGCTTGTAATTTGGGTTCCAGATAATTGAGGAATTTTATAATCTAGTTCTATCTGAAGAATTCATTGATATCATTCTGAACTCTGAGAAACCAATACTTTCGGAGAAATGATTTATTAAAGTTAAAACAAGAGCACCAAAGTTTCTATCCACAGGGCTTTCCCACTTCTTTCTTCCCCAATTTTTTAAATATGAGAAATCTAATGTGTATGTGAAGGTGGTTGATGAGAATCCAAAGCTCTTTGAAGCTGAACCCAAACGTGTTCAATGGTGTTCAATTCTAACACGATGGGGTGGCGTATTATCGTCCAAAAATAAGAAATTTGCCCAAAAGTAGCATGACCTCAAAGAAATAATATTTTCAATGACTTGCCTTATGTAAATCTGCGCATTCATGGTAGCATCAACCACCAATAATTATGTACGTCCATTGAAACAACTTCCTCCCCAAAGAGTATCTGTACCACCTCTGAACGGATGAGCTTCCTGAACCGATCTGCGATTTCTGGGCTCCAGAGGATGTGAAGAATACAAACCTCCATTGATCATTCCAAATCACGTGCTCATTGGCCGATTCCAATCGAAGTAGTATATGATTTTGAGTTAGTGGAATCCTTCTCAAAAGTCGTCGAGAATGTAGATTGACATCTGAAGTCTTCGACGAACTGTTCCAATCGAAACTAAAATGGCAGTAGCGTTCAAAAGGCGCTGTTCCATGATTTGACGAGTACTCAAAGGCTCTCTATGGCTAGACCAGTCAGAAACTGATCTTGTGCAGGAGTGGTACATTTTGGGATTCCACTTCTCGGTCTTTAAGTCAGGTTTTCATTTTATCGATATCCGGGAGATGAGCCGGGAAACTACGGTTTCACTAACTTGAAAGAAATTCGCAACATCTCTCTGATTACGTTTCGCCTCCATCATACTGACAGCCCTATCGGCTTCATCCACACTAAGTTTACGTCTAGGCACTATTGCAAAATAAATTTTCAGATTTTGAATCAAAGTTGATTGAAAGAACGTAAAACAATAGCTGTTCCAAAACTCTCAGGGACGCAAACGACAAGAACTTGCCTGGAACTGAAAAAAGTATTCAAAACGAGGAACAAAAAAAATTGGTTCAAGCACTGACGTGAAGTAAGAAGCTTTTGCGCGTATGTTCTATTGTCCATTCTTCTGTATTGGACACCCTCAATCGAATTTACCATGGTTAATTATGTCGTCCATTCTCCTGTATTGGACACTCTTAATTCAAATTTACCATGGTAAATTCGGATTAAGTGTCCAATACAGGAGAATGGACGACATAATTAACCATGGTAAATTCGATTGAGGGTGTCCAATACAGAAGAATGGACAATAGAACATACGCGCAAAAGCTTCTGACTTCACGTCAGTGCTTGAACCAATTTTTTTTTCGTGATTTTTTTTTAATTTTCTGGAGGCGCGGACTTAAAATTTTTTTTTTCGTCATTTTTTTCAAATTTTCTAGGAGTACGGTTCTTACAGAATCTTAAACACGTCTTTGTGTTGATTTTCTACTACTAGTTACCAAGCTTCAATTCAATCGAATATTTATTTTTTGAGTTATCAAGGAAACAATATTCCAGGTGTATATAACTCGGAAACCGTTAAATCGATTATGCCCAAAAACGAACTCAACTCTCCCTTTCGGATACGCAACCTACCCTGAAAATTGCAAGTCCCTATCTCCTTTGGTTCGAAAGTTATCGAGGCAACGGTCACCCATCTACTGAACTCACACAAGAATGCTCGAATCTCCAACAATATTCAACCGATCGTGTTAAAACTTGAAACTTGACAGTAGAGTTAGGTAATGAACGCTCTTGCAAAATTTCAGCAATTTCAAACGTATAGTTACTGATATATAGAATTTTTTTTTTTTATTTTCAATGATTTATTAAAAATTTTCTACAAACACTATCCTCACCAAATTTCGCAAACATTTTCGCGTTGGCATTCTACAACTAATAACCATGTTTGAATTCAATCGGTTCAGTATTTTTCGAGTTAATGAGGAACAAAAAACCACCAAATTTCAGATGGCTATAACTCTGAAACCGTTTGGTCGATTATGCTCATAAACAAATTCAAATGTGGCATTCATATGCACAACATAACCTGAAATTTTCAAGCCGCTATCTCTTTCCGTTCTCAGGTTATCGTGACAAAAAAAATATTTTTTAATAATTTTTTTAAAATTTTCTAGCCATACGATTCGCCCAAAATTTCACAAACGTGCTTAGGTTGATATTCTACAACTACTCACCAAGTTTCAATTCGATCGGATTTATATTGGTTGAAAACAAAATTATTACTCGGAAACCACTGGGCCGATTATACCTATTAAAGAACTTGTCCGTCGTATTGCGATGCGCCACCCATCCTGAAAATTTCAAGTCGCTAGCTCTTTTCGTTCTCAAATTATCGTGGCAACGGACGGCCGGCCGGACAGAATCAAATTTGACCTCGAATTCTTCATCGGGGAGTCAAACTAAATCGTTAGAGACCAATTTCGTAAAAAAATTCGAAAGTTACAGACATTTGGGCAAAACTATAACGCGATGTTCCCCAGAACATACGCGCAAAAACAGATGTAAGAGAGTAAACATTCGATTTCTCATAAATGAACATTTGGTAGAAAAAAATAGGCAACTTTTGAAACGGTCTCCAACTTTCTGAACTTCCCTAACTTTTGTGAATGTTTTTGGCGCACTTGTTCCTCAGAATAAAGCACTCATCAATTTGCCCAAATGTCTGTAATTTTCGAATTTTTGGCTGAAAATGGTATCAATCGATTTGGTCCGACTCACTGATCAAGAATCCGTGGTCGAAATCGATTATGTCCGTCCGGCCGGCCGGCCGTCCGTTAACACGATAACTCTCGAACGGAAGGAGCTAGAGGATTGAAATTTACAGGGTATGTCTGGGGCACAAATATCTCGGACGAGTTCGTTAGCGGGCGAAATCCATGAAGCGGTTTTGGAGTTATGGCTGTTTTTAGTAAAAATATTTTCCATGAATATTTCCTAAACCGATCACTCGATCTATCTGAAATTCAGCATCAAATTGTAGAATGATTACCTTTGGACGCATGTGGAGTTTTGTATCGATCAGGTTACTGTAAAGTGTAAAAAAAAAAATTGAAAATTTTTTAATTTTGTTTCTACAATATCTCTTGAACGGAATGAGCTAGGCAGTTGAAATTTTCAGAGTAGGTTAGGGAGATAAATAGCTCGGTTAAATTCGCTATTGGGCAAAATAGGCCAGATGGTTTCGGAGTAACGAAAATTTTTTTAATTTTTTTACATACAAATTTCAAAATATTTTAATATTTTTTTTGAGATGCAGTTTCACCATTGAAATCCATTGATGTAATTTTCAACTTCAACAAGCTAATACATTCGGAGATATGAGTTTTCGAAATTTCAATAATGAATCGTACTTCTATGTTTTCACAGAAAGCTATAATTATTCTATCTATGATTTATTATATGATCTGTGTTCATACTCGTACATGTCATCCTGTTCTATAAGAGAGAGTCAAATTCATTTCAGCTATTTTAATTTGATTTCTTTCATGGTGCAGTTCTCATTCTCAGATTGCTCATTTAATCTTGATAAATAAACTATTATTTGAATTTAATTTCCTTTATGATGCAGTTTTATCATAAGAATACATTGATATAATTCTCAACTCTGAGAAACCAATACTTTCGTAGATATAATTTGTCTGTTTGAACAAGAGCGCCAGAAAGCTCCTGTCCACAGGGCTTGAACCAATTTTTTCTCATGCAAGTAAAATTTGTCCTCAAATGAATTAACCCAACTTCAAGTTGCTCTTATATTTTTTAACCTGAAACCCCAAACGTGATCCACCTATATCTATTGAAATACACAAAATTAAAATTTGGAAAACAAAGAATTCGTTCACCTTTACGAGCTCTTAAACGAAATTCATAAAAAACAAATTTCTACATTGGATTTTTACAAGAAGCATTTTCCACAAGATGGCGAATATAGCTTCCCTTTTAAGAGAAGGATGA
Source organism: Halyzia sedecimguttata (assembly GCA_937662695.2). Lineage (NCBI taxonomy): Eukaryota > Metazoa > Arthropoda > Insecta > Coleoptera > Coccinellidae > Halyzia > Halyzia sedecimguttata. The sequence continues at coordinate 96,946,624 of OW569412.2, read as the reverse complement.
ATTATTCTACGTATTTCAACAAATTCTACTTCAAACACGCTGGAAAATGAAAAATAATTATTCTAGTGTTAGTTACCGCCCTTTAAGAAGTTAAAGGCAATTTTTTCTTCTGCACAGAATACCGTATAATCTATTTGAACCAGAAATATCCGGACCATTTAGCCAGGAACGTTACGATGTACGTACCCCATTGGAATTCTCCGCAAAATGAACTCGTCTAACTCACCTCGTCTTTATAACCTCCACGTTGTCACGGATTTACAGAAACATATAATTTACTAAAACCTACTTTATACAACTAAGTATACGCTACAAAACTGAATCTAACTATATCACAAAATGAATTATTCAGGAAAGCAATCGGAAAATTTGAGTAAAGCACTGACGTGAAGTCAGGAACTTTTGCGCGTTCCATTATTTATTCAGTCGATCGGGATGAAATTCGGTACTCGATTGTAAAATGGTTTTGTGCGGAATTTCAGGTGATGCTGACGTATAGTTTCTGGAATATAAAATTGTTCAGATGGGCCTTTATACCGGTATACTATGTGGGTTTCGTTGACTGTGAAGTAGTGAGGGCCCACAACCTCTCGGCCGTAAAGCGTTTCGTTCCGGCTTTCACTGATGAACTTATTATTAATACGGCTTTGTTTAGTGAGAGCCTGCCGTAGACGCATTTGACTTCAGCACGAATGTGCCAAAGTGATGTCTCCAATGCGGCGCTCCGGTGTTAAGACGTCACGCACAGTGGTGATAGGTGTTCGTCAAGACGAGGCGACATCTACTGGCGAGATCGGCGAGGAGGCAGAAGGATCGGAGGGAAGGATGTAGTTCCCTACAACTATAACTAGCTACCAAGTTTCAATATATTCGGATATTCAACAATATAGATCCGATCGTGTTCAGATTTGGAATTTGGCTGCAAAGTAAGGTTTTGAAGGCTCCCGCAAAATTTCGGATATGTCGGGCGAATGCTCTGATGCTCTGATGTATAGAATTTTTGGCGCTCTTGTTCCTCGGAACTAAGTGCTTATCAATGTGCTCAAATGTCTGTAATTGTCGAATTTTTGAATGAAAATTGTCTCAAACGATTGGGATAGATTCACTGTTCTTGATCAGTGAATCTAACCAACTTGTTTGAGACCATTTTCATCCAAAAATTCGTGCTCAAAATCGATTCTGTCCGGCCGGTCCTGCCAGCCGGCTGATAACACGATAAATCTGGAACGGAATGAGCTAGACAGTTAAAATTTTCAGAGTAAATTTGGGAGATAAATATCTCGTTTAAGTTCGTATTGAGCAAAATAGGACTGACTTTTTTTTTAAATTATAAATTTCAAAATCAATTTTTTTCAAGATCCAGTTTCATCATAAGAATCCATTGATGTCATTTTCAACTTTAACAAGCTAATACTTTCGGTGATATGATTTTTCAAAATTTAAGTAATAGATCGTACTTCTATGTTTTCACAGAATGCTTTAATTATTCTTTTTATGAATGTGTATGATGTGTGTGTGTGTTCATACATGTCATAAATCTACATATAAGAGATATGTCAAATTTATTTCTGGTTCATTACTCATGTTACTCCTCCTGTTCTAGAAAACAAAGTATGATTCCAAAATGACCTATTGGTCATTTTGATATTACATTATAGGATTATAGAATATTATAATTTTTAGGTGATAAAATAATGCCCTTAGATAATCCATTTGATGATAGAAATATATTCTTTGGTAAGTTGATCAAATTGGATTCCGAATATTTCCAGTAAAAACAAAACTGGAATAGCGGCTAAGTTCCAATTGATATAATATAATTTTCAGAGTAGATTTGAGGAATGAATAACTCGGGTAAGTGCGTAATTGGCTAGAATAGCTCTGGTGCTTTCGGATTAATAATAGTTGCCACTTGTTTATTGTAATGACATTTTTTCGAAATTAATTCCTTTTATGATGTAGTTTTATCATAAGAATCCATTGATATCATACCCAACTCTGAGAGACCAATACTTTTGGAGATATGATTTGTCAAAGGTCGAACAAGAGCACCTAAGCTCTTGTCCACAGGGCTTTCCCACATTTTGTTTTTAATTTTCTAGGAATTCGATCCTCATGAAATTTCGCAAAAATTTTCGCGTCGTAATTCTACAACTAATTACCATGTTTGAATTGAATTAGTTTCGTAGCGAATTTCGGAGTTTCTCAATTATTGAGGAAATAACAACATAATTTCGGATGGGTATAACTCCAAGACTGTCAAGACACTATATCTTTCCGTTCTTGAGTTATCGAAAGATAAATAATATTTTTCCATGCTTTCTTCAAAATTTATATATGTATACTAGCTGGCCCGGCAGACTTCGTACTGCCTCCTCAACGCCTGCCCAACGCCAACGCCAACTCCAAATCCAAATCCAACTCTAACTCCAACTCCATCTCCAACTACGACTCCGACTCCTACTCCGACTCCGACTCCGACTACGACTCCGACTCCGACTCCGACTCCGAATCCGACTCCGACTCCGACTCCGACTCCGACTCCGACTCCGACTCCGACTCCGACTCCGACTCCGACGACTCCGACTCCGACTCCGACTCCGACTCCGACGACTCCGACTCCGACTCCGACTCCGACGACTCCGAATCCGACTCCGACTCCGACTCCGACTCCGACTCCGACTCTGACTCCGACTCCGACTCCGACTCCGACTCCGACTCCGACTCCGACTCCGACTCCGACTCCGACTCCGACTCCGACTCCGACACCGACTCCGACTCCGACTCCGACTCCATTTCCACCTCCATCTCCATTTCCACCTCCATCTCCATTTCCACCTCCATCTCCACCTCCAACTCCAATCCAACTACAACTACTACAACTCCAACTACAACGCCAACTCCATAACCAATGCCAACCACAATAACTCTCCAACTTCAATTCCAACCCCAACGCCAACTTCAACGCCAACTCAAACTCCAACGCCATAAACATTTTCCAGTAGACCAAATTGTAAATCTCATTCCCATTCTCGAATCTCCACGAACACACACAAAAAATTTCATCAAAATCGGTCCAGTCGTTTAGGAGGAGTTCAGTCACATACACACGCACACAAGAAATATATATATTAAGATTTTTTGAAAGTTATGCTGGCCGGCCTATCAGAATCCCGTATTCTTCATCAGCGAGTCGAACCTAATCGTTTAGACCATTTCCGGCAAAAAATTTGAAGAATACAGACATTAGGACGAATTGATAGGCACTCTTTTCACCCGAACATCACGCCAAAAAGCGCAGCTTTCCTGTGAATTGTAACAGCAACGCAGCCATGTTGGGAGAGTGCTGCTAAAATACGACCATGTAAGACGATATTCGCATTTGATATGTACCATGCACATTGGAGTGATGTGTATGGAAAATGCGGCTTTTTCACCTCTTAAATATGAGGCACATATAACATTCTAAAGCGAGCGTAGTCAAATACATGCACCTACAATACAACGTGACATTGCTCATGCCCTTTTACATCGTTCCGGCGCCGCCTTACGATTTAATATATTAACCTTTTCCTACGCTACATTCGGAGTGAATTTGACGTAAGATTCGTAACTGCTCGGCGTGTATGTTCGTGACACTTAGAAGTGGCGATAGAATATAGCGAATAGCAACAAATGCCGAGAATACTGCCTGTGCGGCTTTAAATTACATGTGAAATGTGGCTTATATCGAGCGTGCAACATCCCACGCCCTAGTCGTGTTTGACACCCCTTATCCCATTTGTCTGGTAAACTAGAAAACGCTGCAAATATCACTAATTGATTTATTGTTTTGGTTCTGTCCATCCTATACCTCTGTTCGGTTAATTCTAACCAAATAAGTACCTGTTGTTTGTGGTGATGTTTATATTTATTTATTCAGGAACAATATAACACTATTATTCAGTGTAATAGGTATACCATCACACCGTATTCAATTTTGTTATTTTACTCACGTGCGATTTTTATCCATCTGCATCCATCAAGTGGCGTTGCCCCTGCAGAAATGGGAATTTATTTAATACATTACATGCTGGTCTTTTCCTCAGAGTCGATTTGAGATTTTTTTCTTCTTCATATTTAATTATGATACATTGGTGAAGACAACATTTTTGTCATTTTAATTAGTTTAAGTTTGGTTATTTTAAGCTAAATATTTTATTTGTATATGAATAGTTGCGAAAAAATTTAGGGTGGGTCTTTCATATAAACTTTTATTTATTGAGTCCCCGCTGCTTAGTTACTGCCCCCTAAAGATGGCAGTTTTTAATTTTTTCCATATCCATATGTTACAATGGACAAAATTAATTTCGATAGCTTGTTCCAGGTCTCATGTTATGTCTAGCTAATGTTCAAGGTTTTTGAGAAACCGAAATATTTTTTTCGTCAACCTCTATGGAAAGTTGAAAAGTGACATTTTACGTAATAATTTGCGGCCGTAAAATCGATCATTATTGAAGGCAGGTACTTTGTGGACGAGAAAGTACTTTTTCTTCCGCAAAATTACTTTCTCGTCCGCTGTGGTCACTATGAATACGGCATGATACGGTTCAATACAAACATAAGTGTGTGTGTGATTTGCAATGGTGAAATTACTTAAGAGGTCCGAAATTCATAAAAATATGCGGAGGTCGACGAAAAAATATAATATATGCACCTCGGCGGAAAGCTGTCTATTGTCTCGCCTGCTTTCTATCCTTGACATAGCCTCGAATAGCAATTTGCAGAGTCGCCACCACAATCACAGCACTGTTTGTTTTCGACCCAACAGTTGAAGTATGGATTTGAATAGAGTCTACACACCACCACGAACACAGAACTGTTTATGTGCGACCCAATAGTGGATTAATGTATTCGAATGGGACCTTATTCCACCGCAAACACAGCACTGTTAATTTTCGTACCAACAGTGAATTTATGTATGCGAGTTGAAACTAATCGTTTGATACTATTCTCGGCCAAAAACTGTACCAGTTTTCATTGGACGCCTGTTTTTACTGTCGGATTTAAATACTTGTAAATATTGGGAATATTATTTTTGCGCATATGTTCTGGGGAACATCGCGTTATCATTTTGCCCAAATGTCTGTAATTTTCGAATTTTTTGTCGAAAATAGTCTTAAACGATAGGGCTCGACTCCCCGAAGAAGAATTCGAGGTCAAATTTCATTCTGTCCGGCCGGCCGGCCGGCCGTCCCAATACTACGGACAAGTTCGTTAATGGGCATAATCGGCACAATGGTTTCCGAGTAATAATTTTGTTTCCATCCAATACAAATCCGATCGAATTGAAACTTGCTGAGTAGTTGTAGAATGTAAAATCAAGGACGTTCGTGAAATTTTGTGAAAATCGTATTACTAGAAAATTAAAAGAAAAATAAAAAACTATTATTTATGTCAAGATAACCTGAGAACGGAAAGAGATAGCGACTTGAATTTTTCGGGTAACGTTGTGCATCTGAATGGAACATTTGAATTTATTTAAAGGCATAATCGGTCAAACGGTTTTGGAGTTATACCCATCTCAAATTTGGTTGTTATTTCTTCAATAACTCGAAAAATACAGAAGCGATCCAATTCAAACATGGTTATCAGTTGTAGAATGTCAACGCAAATATTCACGCGAAATTTTGTGAGGATTGTATCTCTAGAAATTTGTTCAAAAATCTTTGAAAATTAATGGAAAAAAAATTATATATACCAGAATCTATTCGTCCGACATCACTGAGACTTGTCTCTACTGTCAAGTTCCAAGTTTGATAGGATCTATGTATGTTTTTGATCCGAGCAGCCTTGTATGAATTCAGTAGCTGGATGGGAGACAGTTGCCTAGATTACTTTCGAACGGAAGGAGATAGGGACTTCCAATTTTCAGGGTAGGTTGCACATCCCGATGGGAGAGTTGAGTTTGTTTTAGGCCATAATCGGTACATCGGTTTCGGAGTAATACCCACCTGGAATATTATTTCCTCGATAACTCAAAAAATATAGTCTCGATCGAATTGGAGCTTGGTTACTAGTTGTAGAATATCGACATAAAGACGTGTGTAAAATTTTGTGACACCAGTACTCCTAGAAAATTTTTAAAAATTACGAGAAACAAAATTGGTTCAGACACTGACGTGAAGTCAGGAGATTTAGCGCGTATGTTCTATTGTCCATTATCCTGTATTGGACACTCTTAATCGAATTTACCATGGTAAATTCGATTAAAAGAATGGACAATAGAAAATACGCTTAAAAGCTCCTGACTTCACGTCATTGCTTGAACCAATTTTTTTCCTGGAACTAAGCAGCTTTGGGCCAGTTCAGTACCTGGATGGGTGACCGCTGTGGCTATAAATTTGAACAGCGTGCCAAAACTCCTGTCCATAGGGCTCTCCCCAGTTTTTTTTCTGATAATATTTTTATTTTATATCCTATCGAAGAAGTACAAATCTTGATCTTTATAGAACTGTATAGGAATTATCTGCATAGAGACGATAAAACTAGAAATTCCGACAGATTAACAAAGTTTCTACCCATTTCAGCAGATAACGTCTTGGTTTCAAGTAAAAATCGATCCAAACAGTTTTTCGCAATATAATACCCCTATTACGCTATGCCTTTTTCGTGCCTATTTGTCAGTCTGACTGACTGCGCCTGAAATTTTGAAGAAATACGCATGCGCCCGGGGCTATTTCGTAGACTGCTTCAAGCTTGAAAATAAATAGAATTGGTTCTATTTGTTCCCCCTGAATCGTGGGGATTTCAAGCCTTTTTGTCGAAATGTCATGTCTACCAACACAATATTTATCTGTCTGACTTGACGTCTTCTTAACATAACCTAGTTTATTCCATCCTTTGAATCGCAACCTAAAATTAATAATAAATTTATGTTTATTACTCGTAATAGTTATTTACGATACGAGTTGGATACAGATATCATTAAAGCACGAATGTCAAAATTGAACAACGAGGCCGTAGGCCGAGTTTTTTAATTTAACATGAGTGCTTTAATGATACAGTATCCTACGAGTTACGTACAAAATTTTATCTACAACTGCTTGTTTTCATCCTTTCGAGAAATATTCTGAAATGATCAATTAATTCGTACTCTCAATTAAATATTCAACATGAAGCCATAGATAAAACGTTCAGTTTGTCTATGCATGGAGCAAGTCGCGTTGTGCGTTGCTATGGCTACACACCTGTAACAATAACAACAGATATAAATGCCGCTTCTTCAAATTTTCATTTTATCTGAATTATATATTAAGTTTCAAAATGAGTTCAAGTGATGAACTTCCTTCTGATATAGAAAACGAAGCGCATAATGTCATAACGGATTTGGTGCCATCTACATCAAAAAAGAAATATGAAGATGCATTTGATCGATATGAAAAATGGTGTAGTGAGAAGAATGTCAAACATATAACAAGCGAAAAGGTTTTGTTGGTTTATTTCAAGGAAATGAGCGAAACACAAAAGCCCACATCACTTTGGTGTTATTATTCAATGTTGAGGACAATAATATCGAAAAAAAAGAATGTCGATATCAAGAAATATTTCAATTTAATTGCATTCTTAAAACGAAAATCAGAAGGGTACAAGCCTAGAAAATCCAGGGTATTTATCAAGGAGGAAATAGCAAGATTTTTATTGGAGGCTCCTGACGAGAGATTTCTATGCATGAAGGTAACTTATCGACATTCTTCCGAGAAAAGAATTATGATGCAATAATTATTTCAGGTCATTTTGATTATTGGTCTGGCAGGGGCGTGTCGGCGGGCCGAAATCACAAACTTACTTGTAGAAAATGTAAAAGACGAAGGATCATGTTTTCATATCATCATCCCAACTTGCAAGACAAAGACGAGAAGAGAGTTTTTTGTAACGTCAGGGAACAATGAAGGGTTGAATCACTTGGAAACTATCCGAAAATATATCAAATTGAGACCAGAAAATTGCGATCATGAACGATTTTTCATTTTTTATAAAGCAGGAAAATGCACGAAGCAGCCCGTTGGTGTGAATACCATAGGTAGTGTTCCAAGCCTAATCGCACAATTTCTGCAATTGCCTAATTCAAAGGAATATACTGGGCATTGCTTTCGGGGGTCTTCAAGTTCTCTCTTGGCTGATACAGGAGCTGATCTTTTAACAGTGAAACGACACGGTGGATGGAAATCAAATACTGTCGCTGAAGGGTATATTGAAACTTCTGAAGCAAACAAAAAACGTACCGCAACGGCAATTCTAGGTCTTAACAAGAAAGTCTTTCTCGAACCAAAGAATATTGCCTCTACTTCTAAGGACATAAGTCCAGCGACATGCACAGATGATGTTTATACTCAAAATATTTCTAGTGGAGTGTTAGGCCAGTCATCGTTCCCTATTTCGATTTCAAATTGCAAAGATTTTGTTATTAATGTGTATAATAATGATGATAATAAATAATTCCAATAATCGTAACCTGGATAATTTTCGTTTTGCAATTCTGATATACTTTGATAGGATTGTTATTTCTGTGGTTCTCATTACAGTACAAGAGTTGTAATGAATTCATTACAGCACTAGTGTGTTAATGAAGAATGTTATGACATTTTTATGAGTGTCAAATCACAGTCATTATCTGACAGTTGTAGATAAAATAACTAAACTTACGAAGCCAAAATAATCTGTGATGGATATCCCCGAGTGATATGAAGTTTTCGCCTAGTATGTCAAAGTAATTATTAATTTCGTTTTTGGAGAAATGCTTTCTGGAATTACATTGTCTTTTTTCTGTATGTGAATTTGTACTCTATGTAGTAGCATATTAAACGTTTCTTCAGACATTCTTAAAACACTATGGTATTGTTTTAAAAATATATTAACAAAAGAGGAACTTATGGTAAATATGTCAATTTCTTCAATGTTTGCAGTCTGAAATTACTGCCTGAAACAAGCGTGAAAAAATCGCGTTGTAATAGTGCCACTCATTTAGGGGGAAATTCAACCAACAAATAGCCATGGAAATAGGCGCAAATATAGACTTGAAAAAGGCATAGTGTAATAAGGGTATAAAATATTACATGTCTCCTTTCCTCTACGCAACCCACATCATACAAACGAACGACATGTTACAAGAGATACGTCTTGACCTTCTCGTTCGGTTAACGTCAAGCCTCGTCATAAAGGGGGTTGTACAGCAGGCATTGAATCGAGAATGTTGCATTAGATCTGATGATAAGGGAGATTGGAAAGTGTAAGACACAAAAAACTTGTCAAATAGGGAGTTCCATGGCGACTATGTAAAATATCCAAGTGGAACTGAATTATTCAAAGTTTTGTTTTATGTATCAGTTCGACGAAGATAAAGGGAGGATTGTGCCTGCTAAATTAAAAAGTCCCTAGAAACTGTTTTTGAAAGCGGGTCTCCATTCCTTGTTGAAACGTTGGAAAGTTTTGAAATAGTGATACTGGATTGAATAAAAAAGCAGAGGGCTTTTTCACGGCAGTTTTATTTTCACTTGGAAACTGGAAGTTGAGTTTTTGAATTAATATATATTCCGAGGGAAATGCTTCATAAATAACAAATTGAGATTAAAATCACAATCCAGACGAACGTAAACCTGAACCTAAACCGCCTGAAGCTGTAGTAGTGAAAACTGATGACAATAGAGAGACAGAAGACACGAAATATGGTAGCCTACCAAACATTATGAATTTGACGAATAAAATCAAAAATTGTTTCAAAGAAGAGAAGGTGAAAATAGCAACGTATAATACCAAGAGCATTTCGACGTTTTGTAAATTAAAAGATCAAACACCGAAACTACAAATGTGGTCTACCTAAAATTTTTAAATTTGTAATGTGAACAAACTTTTTTTTTCGTTACTCCGAAACTACAGATTTTGCGTAATAACGATCTTAACCGAGATATTTATCTCCCAAACCTACTCGGGAAAAATCGGCCTACTGGTTTCAGAGTAATGAATAGAATTTTTTTTTACATTACAAATCTCAAATTAAATTTTTTTCAAGATGCAGTTTCACCATAAGAATCCATTGATTTTAAGCTGTAACAAACTAATACTTTCGGAGATATGATTTTTCAAAATTTCAATAATACATCCTACTTCTATATGTTTTCACAGAATTCGAATTCTATCTGTCTGTATTCTATATGTGTTCACTATTCATTAATCTCATCTTATCTACCTATAAGATACATTTCATATTTATTTTTGCTCTAGTTTGTTTATACTTCGTACTTTCAATAATATATTCTAAAACAAGTTGCAGAATGGGCTGATATTCAAACACGAATGCGAAATTCGAAAACAAGCGAGTTTTCGCACGCATGAGTGTTGGAATTGCCTTCTGCAACGAGTATTAGACGATATTTTCTCTATTTCAGGCAAGTTTTGTGAAATACTGTTAAAAATTTGTATTGTATCTTGGCAGTTGGTGTGACTGTAACGAAAGTTGACCGTATAAGGAATTTGAATCTTACGTAGGGCATGGAGATCAGATTTAAAACAATTTCTTAATAGCATGAATGATTCAAAATTAGCAAGAAGGAAATCTCTAGTAACTTATTTTTTAATTAGAATAAAACTTTTCCTATCAACAATTATTTCACTATATACAGATTACATTGTATTGACAATTGACGTGTGTTGAAATTTGATAGGATCGAATGTCAGTGCTGACTACCACAAAATGACAAATATAACTACAAGCAATGCAGAAATGAGTTCCTTACAGCACTGTTTTTAGCGCTGTAATGAAGTCATTAGGATGCAGAAATAGAGAAAATATTTTGTGTTGGAAAACAAGGTCCCGAATCTTGAATTTGTGAATATATACAAGACTGTTTTGATACCAAAACAATATTGACTTGTTGCATATTGAATAATTTATGTATAAATATTGGGGATGATGTTTCAGAAGATTTGGAATAGGATCATTTGAATTATGTAGTTTATGAAGGCAATAGAAAAGAACAACATAATGGAATCATCGAAAGAAATTACTGTTCGTTGACAACCGGGTTAATATTACCTTTTACTTCCTTAAGTAGTGAGGCATATTCCTATATTTTCATAATGTTGCTAGCAAAAAATGCTGAAATATGGATCTACATTCGTGTATCAAATATTATTTCTTGAGTTGAGGTCATAATTCAGAATGAATATGTTAGTGGTATGAACCCTTAAATTAGGAAGAATTCTATTTTATTAATATATTCTGTCGTATAATGAGATGAGTTCTCGGATAAAGAAAAACAAGAATATAATAAAATACATATTTAATCTTTCGAACAAATGAAATAAACTATTAAAATAATTTGTTCGTCAGCTTATACCTATTCAAATATCAGGAATAAATGGACAATCTGCTATGATTGTCTCCAGCCTTGCTCTAGACATTTAGATCATAATTTCCTTAGGTATTTCGGGTTGTGAAAGCTATGCACAGAGTATAAGTTGCAAAAACCTATTCCGCGAGGTTAAATCATTGCAGATTGCTCATTTAAACTTGATAAATGATCTATTATTTGAATTTAATGATGCAGTTATATCATAAGAATCCATTAATATCATTCCCAACTCTGAGAAACCAATACTTTCAGAGATATGATTTATCAAAGTTAGCCAAATTTCCTGGCAACAAGTCTTTCCCACTTTTTGGCGCTCTAGGTCCTCGGAACTGAGTGCTTATCAATTTGCCCAAAAGTCTGAAATTTTCGAATTTTTGGCTGAAAATGGTCTCAAACGATTTGGTTCGACTCACTGATCAAGAATCCGCGGTCGAAATCGATTCTGTCCGGCCGCAGGCTCGATAACTCTCATACGAAGGGAGTTAGAGGATTGAAATTTGCAAGGTGGGTTTGGAGCGTAAATATCTCGGACTAGTTCGTTAATGGGCGAAATCCATAAGGCGGTTTCGGAGTTATGGCCAATTTTAGTAAAAACATTTTTTATGAATATATCCGAAACCGATCACTCGATCTATCTGAAATTTAGCATCAAATTGTAGAATCATAACCTTTATACGCATGTGAAGTTTTGTATTGACCAGGTTACCGCAAAGTGTCAAACAAAAATTTGAAAATTTTTTTTCTACAATAACTCTCGAACGGAATGAGCTAGGCAGTTGAAATTTTCAGAGTAGGTTAGGGAGATGAATATCTCGGTTAAGTTCGTTATTGGGCAAAATAGGCCAGATGGTTTCGGAGTTATGAAAATTGTTTCTATTAAGTAACAAATTTCAAATTCAATTTTTATTTAAGATGCAGTTTCACCATAAAAATCCATTGATATCATTTTCAACTCCAACAAGTTCATACCTTCAGAGATATGATTTTCCGAAATTTCAATAATGAATCATGCTTTCACAGTGAAATGTTTTCACAGAATGTTATAATTATTCTATCTAAGCTTTATTATATGATCTGTGGTCATACTCGTACATGTCATCCTGTTCTATAAGAGACATTCAAATTCATTTCAGCTATTTTAATTTGATATCTTTCATGGTGCAGTTCTCATTCTCAGATTGCTCATTTAATCTCCATAAATAAACTATTAGTTGAATTGATGATGCAGTTCTAACATAAGAATTCATTAATATAATTCCCAACTCTGAGAAACCAATACTTTCGGAGATATAATTTGTCAGCGCCAGAAAGCTCCTGTCCACAGGGCTTGAACCAAAGGAAGGTTTAACGGGTAATTCCGCTAAACCTTCCTACTTATATATACTTCTCAGAATGATCCATATTTTTATTAAAAACTATTTGTGATCTAAAACGTCATATAAATACGCTGTATTCATATCACACAGACTTATTCGGAAATTTCTGACAGTTGCCAAAGCCAAGAATCGTCTTATAGAATGGAACCTCATATCTGGTAAAAAAAAGTCTCCTTTGGTTCGATACCAGAGATTGGGCATAGCCGTTCAGTCATAATCTTGCTTTGTATCCGCTTGAATTTCCGTTTTTGTCGTATTTCACTTCATACACCCGGTTGCCACTGACAGCCTGTCGGATTTGCTGCCAATTTCTTGCACATTCAAATATCAATTTAATATACATATAGACTGCATATTTTCCTCCACTGGAGCTTACCACTCATTTTCCTGGTCATCTTCCATTGTATTCGAAATATTACATCACTAAAGGGTGGTCCAGATCTCAACCAAGAAATTTTAACCACGTATTGTACGTCAAAAATAAGCCCTAGTTTGTCATACAAACATATGTCGAGAAATGCTTCCTCTTTGAGATACAGGGTGTTAAAATTATTAGAAAAAAAATGTTTTCTTTTCTTTTACTTCGAACTTCTTCCTTAAATTCGTATTTGAGCGAGGCTGTTATCGCATTTTTTTAAATCCACGTTTTGTTTACAAATATAGACTTATTATTATTATGTACTTTATCTGATCTTCATGCATGAGAATGTGTTTAATTTTTTTACTCGGAAAGGGTACCTCGAACGTCAACAAGTCAAGAGAATGATTTTGATTCAAATTAAATAAGAATTTCAAGAGTAATTTTTATTGTTGGAAAAACCAGTGGCGTATTATTATTATGTCTTTATTTCCACATCTCAAATTAACATTACAAAAGAAAGAGAACACATTTATACGTCAAATGCGGAAATCCCAACGGGAAGTTCACCAATTGGTGCTCTACCACTTAACCCTTGCTGTGGTACAGTTGTGAACACACAAAAAAAATTCATATCATTTTTTTGTCTAAAAATATTTTGTCTCGATGCAGTACGGACGCCACTGGTAGAATGAAAAAAAATATTTTATGCTAAAGTGCTCCTTGATCATTGAAACCTATGTCCCAAATTTCACAGACATCTTTTGAGAAGTGTGAAAGTTATTAATAAAAAACATTTTTTTTCTACAATTTCAACACCCTGTATCTTGGAGAGGAAGCATTTCTCGAAATTTGTTTATGCAACAAACTAGGTCTAATTTTTGACGTAGAATATGTGGTTGAAATTTCTGGGTTAAGATCTGGACCACCCTGTATATTCTATTTTGAGTTGACTGTGGACTTATTATGAACACTACAAAAGTAACTACACTCTTGTCCACTACAGTGTAGTGGAAAAGAGTGTAGTTACTTTTGTAGGATTACATCACTAATTAATCATTATACATGGTGACCAACTGAAAACGAAAAACAGAGACATTATCAGGAGTAGCGTAAATATTTTGGAATAACACTATGACCCGTCAATTTTCTATTGAAGCATGACACTCTTTTTCGGTAAATTTAATCCCGCCACTTTGACTCCAAAGCAAGGGTAAAAATCCCCACAAAAGATTTAAATGGAACTGGGGATCAACAAAGTTTTTTTTACATCTCTTGGAATTCTCGTCACAATAATTTTTGCGCGTATGTTCTCATTTTGCCAAATGTCTGTAATTTTTTTACCGAGAATGGTCTCAAACGATTGGGTTGGACTCCCTGATAAAGAATCCGCTGTCAAATTTCATTCTGTCTGGCCGGCCGACCGTTGCCACGATAACTTGAGAACGGAAAGAGCTAGCGACTTGAAATTTTCAGGGTAGGTGGCGCATCCCAATGCAACGGACAAGTTGACAAGTTCGTTAATAGGCATAATCGGTCCAATGGTTTCCGAGTAATAATTTTGTTTTCAACCAATACAAGTCCAATCGAAATTAAACTTAGTGAGTAGTTGTAGAATACAAACCTAGGGACGTTTGTGAAATTTCGTGAGAATCGTAACACTAGAAAATTTAAAAAAAATTATCAAAACATATTATTTATGTCACGATAACCTGAGAACGGAAATAGATAGTGACTTGAAAATTTTGGGTAGGTATGTGCATCTGGATGGGACATTTGAGTTTGTATAAAGGTATTATCGGCCAAATGGTTTTGGAGTTATAACCATCTGAAATTTGGTTGTTATTTCCTCGATAACTCGAAAAATACCGTACCGATCCAATTCAAACATGGTTATCTGTTGTAGAATCCCAACTAGAAAGTTCTTGAGAAATTTCGTGATCACTAGAAAAATTAAAAAAATCATTGAGAATCATTGAAAAGAATTCTATATATCAGAAACTATTCGTCCGATATCGCTGAAATTTTACGGAAGCCTTCAAAACCTAACTCTACTGCCAAGTTCCAAGTTTGAATACGATCAGATCTATATTGTTGGAGATCGGAGCAGCCTTGTGTGAATTCAATAGCTGGATGGGTGACAGTTGCGTGGATTACTTTCGAACGAAAGGAGATAGGGACTTGCAATTTTCAGGGTAGGGTTCACATCCCAATGGGAGAGTTATATTCGTTTTTGGGCGTAAACGGTCCATCGGTTTCGGAGTTATACCTACCTACAATATTATTCCCTCGATAACTCAAAAAATATAGACTTGATCGAATTGAAGCTTGGTAACTAGTTGTAAAATATCAACATAAAGACGTATGTAAAATTTTTATATTTCACAATTGATAATTATCTGAAAATAATCAGTAACGTTAAAAGCGTCACTCATTAGAGTTTAGTACCCCAATGGTGTAAATTTAAAGTCGGAAATACCGTGAAAGTGTGACAAATTTCGACGGTTTTAAGCGTTTCTAAAATGTTGGCTTGCTTCTGAATGGCTCTGTTTGGCTTTCAGAGCTGCCACCCAGTATACTAAGAAGAACAATGAACTCATAGAATGTCAGTTATTCTGTTTTCCATACATTTCTTGGCATCGACAACCGTTCAATACATAATTTCGAAGCACCAATTGTAAATTTTTTGTTATTGTTCAAATCCTCTTTTTCGAAATGAAATATTACTTCATTTATACCTGCAATAGTGCGAGCACCCATAAAACAAATATATACCCTCATCTGTTAGTTAAAAAGGATAGAGAATCTATGCTAGATAATAAATTTAGTGATACATCGCAAATACGTAGCCTAGATAAATCGAATACGGATGCTGTTAAATAATGAAAATTTTAATTAAATTCTTTCCATCAACATCCCCCATTTATTAGTTTTAAAAATCGAGTGTAATCTGATTACAGATATATGGTAACAAATGGGAGAAGTTAATCGAAAAAATGTGAATAACAATTTTATTATTTAACAATATCCGTATGTGCTTTATCTAGGCAACCTATTTGCGATGTATCAATGTAATTATTATCTAGCATACTGGGTGTCTCAACGGAAATTTGACCCCCCCAGAACACAGAAACGAAGAATTTTCGAAGATTAAAAGAAATAGCAGGTCAACTTCTGTTTTGAGGGGTTCGAATTTCCAACATGAGTTTGTTCCGAAAAAACCACCCCCATGAAGGTGGCATCAACTCCCAACATTTTTTGAATGGGAAAGAGATGTCGAGTATTGGTTAGTTTGAAACTTATTTATGTTCTGTACACAACCCAGTTAAAATTTTCAAAATCGGTTCATTATTCATGAAATAATGTAATAATTGAACTAAGAGTTTTGAAGAATCCAAAAATAATTTTCAAGTCATGTGTTAGGGAGAAATAATTCCTATATGACATTGTTCTGAAAAACCAACCTGAGGGTGGCAACAACCCCTTACATTTTTTGAATAGGGAGGAGATGTTGGATGTGGTTAAGTTGATAAGTTTTTTCTGTTCCCTAAACATTGCAGTTGAAATTTTTATTTTTTTTTATTTAATGGTTGAACAATTTGAATTTTTGTAAGTTTTTAATAAAAACATTCTATTTTCTTATCGTTCAGGATTGGAAAATGTGTGAGACACATCACATTATACTATTTTTTTGAAGATTATTTCTCAAATGTGTTTCAGTCTGTGTTTCTGCATTATAATTCGGTTTGAGACTTACTTACGTGCACGAAAATGGTCTATTCTATAGAAGAAAGAATAGAAATTTTCAAATTATACAATCGAAATGACGAAACTGCTAGATTAACTGCAAGGTTTTCTAATAACAATCATCCAGAAAGAAATATAAGCCACCGATATGTTAAGCATTTGATGAATAAAGTCAAAACTCTTAGGTTCTTGAGTTTGGGCAGTTCAACTGTCTGTTCAACATCACTTTTTTACGGTAAGTTCCATTATTATATTATTTGGTAAATAATGAACCGATTTCTAAAATTTTAACTGGGTTGTCTACAGAACATGAATAACATCCAAACTAACCAACACCGACATATCTTCTCTATTCATTGTTCGTTTTGAGGAGAAAAATTAACAAATTTAAAATAATACTCAACCTTTCAAAAGTCACCTATCACAAATATACTCCTCTGTAGCCGCATGGATCTCTTGGCGAAGGATCGCCTCTGCTAGTTTTCAAAGACATTCACTCTTCTTCCTAGAAATCCTTTCAATATTTGATTTCAAATGGGTTCAAGCCCTGTGGACCCTGTTCAAACAGACAAATTATATCTCCGACAGTATTGGTTTAGAGTTGGGAATTATATCAATGGATTCTTATGAAAGAACTTCATCTTAGCAGAGATTGAATTCAAACATCATAGAAGAATTTAAATTCAACAAGAGTGCCAAAAATTATCAATCCAAAACCAATAGACGAATTCTACCCAACAACGAACTCATCCGAGATATTCATTCCTCAGTTCTATGATGAACGATAATATATATCTTTCCTCAAATCCGCTCCAATACTCTAATACACCAATATTCCAGTTTTGTTTTTAGTGGAGATATTCTGAACTCAATATTATTAACGTACCATTACCATTCCCATCATCATATGGATTGACCATCAGCATGAAAATATCAACCAACAAAAAGTATGATATTATATTATAATTCTCATAATTCTACGATTGCTGTAATGAATTAGACAACGTCAAGTCTCAGGAAAATAAGTTGACATTATAACAATTCATAGATAGAATAATTATATCATTCTGTGAAAACATAGAAATACGATTTATATTGAAGTTTTGAAAAATCATATCCCCGAAAATATTATCTTGTTAGAGTTAATAATTATATCAATATAATTGAATTAATTTGGACCACGGATTCTTGATCAGTGAGTCGAACCAAATCGTTTAAGACCATTTTCATCGAAAAATTCGAAAATTACAGACATTAGGGCAAATTGATAAGCACTCTGTTCCGAGGAACAAGAGCGCCATAAAGGAAAATGTCTTTGCTCATAAGGCCAGGAGGATTTTTTTTTCGATAACAGGTTTGACCAAGCCAAGCGATGAATATTCAGAACTTCAGATGTTCGAAGACCGCTACAGTATCCTAATATAGGGCTATAATCTCCCATAGATATTTGCCTCACTTTCTATTGCATAAAAGATTGAAAAAATGAACTGGAAAATTATAGTTTCAATTCAATGGCAGAATAGGCGGGATGGTTTTAGAGTAAGAAGAAAAAAACAATTTTTTTTTAAGATGCAGTTCCATCAGAAGGATCCATTGATATAATTCTCAACTTTAACAAGCTAATACTTTCGGAGATATGATGTTTCAAAATGGCAATAATACATCCTACTTCACAGAATGCAAATTCTATTTGTCTGTGTTCTATCTGTTTGAGGTAGGTCCAGTTTGAAAGATAAACTTTATTAATTTCAAACGAAACTGGAAGTGTATTTCTGGAGATTTTGGTTGATGGAAGCATGTGAACAATTTGAAATTTGGATTCTCTAAGTTCATAGGCAGAGTTCTTTGGTTAGTGAGTCAAAAATGGATGATGAAAGGAAGTCGAGCATAATTTACGAGTCATTCTCTAATTATGGAAGATTTAGAACGGGATTTCCAAATAATGTACCTACAGGTAGTTATGCCTTAGTAACACTATTCAAGATTTCCTACATAAATATTCTGGTTTAAGTTCTTTCTGGACTGATTACATTAGATTTGTTTCATAAATAAAACTGGCTATTTAACTTACTCAATTTTTCTGAATGACTCCTTTAGCAACACTTGTAGCTAAAATTGGACCGTTATATAAAGATAAGATGCAGAGGGATTTCAATTTCTTCCATGATGTAGTTCTATTATAAGAATCCATTGATAGCATTCCCTACTCTGAGAAACCAATACTATAATGAAGGGTTTTCCAATAAGAGGTGTTATTTTGATATTCAAAGAAAAATGCCATTTTTCAATATAAATTATCGGATGTTTATTGCATTATAAAGAAGAAGCTATGCCGTTAATAGTGGAAAATAACATCAGGCAAATGACCACCACGACCACGCTTTCAGGACCATATCCTTTTAATGAAATTTTCCATAACCAAATCGCAATGTGGCTGCCCTATGTGCTCGATAGCCTCACGAATTCCATCTTTGAGGTCTTGAATCGACGCTGGGCTATTTGCGTAGACCTTCTCTTTCACGTGGCCCCAAAGGAAGAAGTCGCAAGGTGTTAAATCACAAGATCTCGGTGGCCAATTGTGATCACCTCTTCGAAAGATAACACGGTCCGGAAACTTTTCCCGCAAAAGATCAATGCTTTCGTTGCTTGTGTGGCACGTAGCGCCATCTTGTTGAAAGTAGACGTTGTCCAGATCAATACCATCCAATTCCGGCCATAAAAAATCATTAATCATCTCTCGATAGCGCAATTCATTCACCGTAACTGTTGCTGCAGCCTCATTTTGGAAAAAGAAAGGTCCAATGACTCCGCCGGATATAAACCGCACCAAACAGTCACACGTTGAGGATAGAGAGGCTTTTCAACAATAACTCTTGGGTTTTCCGAGCCCCAGATGCGACAATTTTGCTTGTTGACGAAGCCACCGAGGTGGAAATGGGCCTCATCACTCAAGATGATTTTTCGATGGAATTCTGGATCATTTTCATGCATTTCAACGACCCAATCAGCAAAGATACGTCGTTGTTGATGATCGGCCGGCTTGAGTTCTTGTGTTAACTGAACTTGACAAGCCTTAAGACCAAAATCTTTATGCAAAATACGGTGTAATGCCGTTTGTGGAATGCCTAATTCCAAAGAACGACGAGGAATGGACAAACCTGGGGTTTGTTCAACACTTTCGGCTACAGCAGCAATATTCTCGGCTGTTCTTGAGCGACGTGCACGGGTTTTATTCCTCAGATAACTAACTTGTCCCAACAGCTCGAATTTTTCCACCAATTTCTTTATTGCGGTCCGAAAAGGTGCTTCACGACGACCCAAAAATGTTCGAGTTTTACGAACCGTCTCTGCCAAATTTTCACCATTTTATAGTGAATTTTAATAATTTCAATGCGTTCTCGAAGCGTGTATCGTTCCATTTTTATTAGTGGCGTAGTTTTTACTTATCAAATGTCAAAAAATGACAGCTTCAAAAGTGACATCTACCGAAATAGCGGGCTATTCAAAATAACACTTCTTATTGGAAAACCCTCTATGTCCTCAGACACAAAAGTTTTTCAACCCTAATTGTAGTAGGCACAAATATCTATTTCTGAGGAATGGGGACAAACGTTACCTTATTCAGATTAGGCATGACAATAAGCTGGCCAGCAGTAATAATCGTCAATTAATGTAATTCCAATCAGGCCAGGCAAACACCTAACCATCTGGGACCTAAACGTGTGGTAATGTATTGCTACGTTTCCGAAACTGTTTGGCTATGTTAATATAGAACAAATATGTCAAATTTACTACTGGCTGCAGACGCAATCAAATTATTTCTTGAGTGGTATTCTAAATCTGAAGAAAAGAAGGAATCTTTAAAGGATATTTTGGGAGGTGTATTCATCATCGGTGCATTCGTCTAGGATAATCCGCATCTTTTCTCATCTTTTCAAGATCCGGAGAAAAGATATATTTCGACCAAAAAATGTTCCATGCCATGATGACATATTAAATTATAACGTAAATTTTCCGTCCCATTTTCTCATTCCTTTATACAATACGCAAAGTGAAACATATATATATATATATATATATATATTTATTTCCTCGTTTAAGGGTTGTCGATCAAAACGCTTTTGTTTACACTCTCTTTATTCTACAACCAAGCTTTCGAAGCAATTCGCTTCTTCATCAGGGCAACTACAAGAAATGAACAATTACAACAAATCAAAAAGAAAGGGGGAACCAATCACTTACAAAATCTTGAGCTCAAACAGCATAAAAATGTCGCATATTACAATTTTAGGTGGTCAGAAGAAAACACAATGAACATCTCTTCAACAGAACAAGTCGATAATACAGAAATCAGACATATGTCAACAAAATAAACTTCAAAACTCCTCCTCTCTGACATGACAGGATAAAGAACACAAAACTTTCACACATATATTTCTTCTTTTTCCATCATTGATCCAGCGGTCCATCATAAATCTCAACATGTGGATACGACAAAAGGTATGAATATATATTACTCAGATTTTGAACATCTGTTTTTTTGTTTAAAGAATTTTCTTGTTTCGAAATATATATCATCTCCAATATTTTTCTCTTATTGTAGTTTCCACTTTTATCTAGTATCTCCACATTTTCGTAATCAATCTCATGTTCATATTGAATTGAGTGTGCAGCAAGGGCACATCTCTTATTCTTTTTTCTTATGTCACTCTTATGTAACGATATTCTACTCTTCAGCCACTGTGAGGTGTGTCCCACGTACGTTCCCTCACAACCTCCACAGGGTATTCGGTAGACAACATTTGACTGCAGCTCTCTAGGTATAGGATCCTTCAGTTTAGTGTATAATTTCGAGACAGTGTTCACATTATGTAGAGAAATTTTTATATTATCATCTCCGAAACATTTCTTAATCCTACTTGTTAGTCCTCTTATATTCGGAAGACTACCATATATCACTCTGTTATTTGCTTCTTCCTCCTGGGGTGGTGGATGCGCTGATGTACTTTGTATTGGTGTAGTCGCGGATTCAAACAATAATTTTCTTAGCATGCGTGCAGGATATCCATTCTCAAGCATTATTTCAAATAACCGTCTGATGTTTTCACCTACATATGAAGGGTGGCAAATTTTTATTATTCGTTGCTTCATTTCCTTGATGAAACTGATTTTCATTTTAATCGAATGATCTGACTGGTAATGAATCAGTTTGTTTGACGACATACTTTTCCTGTACCAGTTTAACTTTATAATATTATTGTCTCTACATACTCTCGTATCAAGAAATGGAACTGAAAAGTTTTCATTCTCAACTTCTATTGTAAATTTCACATGCGGATCAAATGCATTGAATACTCTCAACAGTGTGTCCATCTCTGTTGATGGAAGGGACATTATTAAATCATCAACGAATTTTTTCAGAAATCCTAAATTGAACGGTAGTCTTTCAACACAAACATCAACAATGTAGTCCATCACATATTGTGCCAAAATAGGGCTTAGCTTTGAACCCATGGCGCATCCAAATATTTGTTTATAATACTCACCCTCGAAAGAGAAACAATTGTTGTCCAAAACGAACGAAACCATCTCAAAAAACAGATCTTTCCTTATATCCGTGTAGCCTTCTATAACATCCCATTTCAAATCCAACACCCTGATGATAAGTTCCTCATAAAGATTTCCAAATAAGTTAACAACATCTAAAGAAACCACTACATGGTCTGGTGGAATTGTAAGGTTGTTAACATGTTCTGCGAATGTGAAGGAATCTCTAACATAATAGTCATTTTGAGTGTCATACGCTGCCTTCAATATATTTGCAAGGAATTCAGAAATTTTAGATGTTGGTCCTTGAATGCTAGCTACTATTGGTCTTAAAGGAATTCCTTCTTTGTGGACTTTAGGATTGCCATAAATTTTTGGGCAAATGGAGTTGTAGCATTTCATTTGTTTAGCCATTTGTTGACTTATATATCCACCGTCGAACAGCTTACCCACTATAGCGTTGGACCTGCTCTGTATAGAACCAGCTGGATCATTTGGCAGTTTCCTGAAATCATCTGAATTTACGATCAATTTCATCTTCCGTGTACATTCCTCCTTTTTCATCATTACTGTAACGGAGCCCTTATCACTATTGACTACCATCAAATCAGGGTTGTCCCTTAAGAACCTTCTTGTTTCCTTGAACATTTTATCGGTGCTGTATGTTATATTTCGGTTTCTATGTAAATGTTGAGTGATGATATTGGTAACTCGATTTCTTAAAATATCCTTGTCAGTTCTCGTTGTTTTTTCTATGATGTCCTCAATGTCTGCTATTAATGTATTGAGTGGGATGTCTCTGGTTGAGACAGGCATACTGAACTTTGCTCCCAACGACAAAGTTGTGACCACATTTTCTGGAATGGCCACTCCCGCCATGTTTTTAAACCATTTCTCCTGAACATCAATTTTCACGTTATTTCGATCATTTAGTCGGTTGATCTTATCTATATTAACCTTTTTGCGCGCGTGTTCCGCAAGGAACAGCGTGCTATCATTTCGTCACAATGTCTGTATTTTTCGAATTTTTTTTCGAAAATGGTCTCAAACGCTTGGGTTCGACTCCCTGATGAAGAATTCGAGGTCAAATTCAATTCTGTCCGTCCGGCCGGCCGGTCCGGCCGTTAGCACGATAACTCTCGAACGGAACGACTTAGAGCGTTGAAATTTGCAGGGTAGTTTCGTAGCGTAAATATCTCGGACAAGTTCGTTAACGGGCGAAATCGACCGAGCGGTTTCGGAGCTAAGGCCGTTTTTAATAAAAACGTTTATTATGAATATTTCCGGAACCGATCACTCAATCTTTTTGAAATTTGGCATCAGATTGTAGAATCATGACCTTTATATGCCTGCGAAGTTTTGTGTTGAACGGACGGCCCTAAAGTGGCAAAAAAAAATTTTGAAAATTTGAAAATTTTGTTTTCACGATAACTCGAAAAATACTGATCTGATTAAATTGAAACTCAGTAGTTAGATGCAAAAGACCAAAGCAAACAGTTTTGCAAAATTTCGTGAAGATCACGTGACATGAAAAAAATAAAAAAATTACTACTATTTTGCGGAATACTTTGCTTTTAATGCCGAAACATATGTTTTTGAGGTTCATGCTGCCCTTTCCGGGCATTTTCCGTATTGCGCATGCGCAGATGAGAAGTCCTTTAACTGCTGTAGTTTTCGTCAGAGAGGATTGGGGTTTTGGGGTGGCGGATGCTATTCCTCCATAGAATTCAGATCCCTGATGAGGGTCTGCGCATGCGTAGATTAAAGATGCGATATCTTCCGAACCACTAGTGTTGGAGAATCGGAGTTTTTTGTAAGGTGTGTTATTTTGAGAGGACTTTTAGCCGCCAGTAGATTGCGCATGCGCAGAAGAGAAGTGACTGTTTTTGGGTTGGATGGGTTATGTTGGGAGTGCTGCGTCGATATTATGAGGTTTTAATAGAATATTCATAGCAATTCAGTGCAAGGACAAGTCAGTTTGGGGGATGTAGCGTTGTTTCCGAGTTAAAGTGTCCGTACCGTGGCCCTGGGGCTAATTTTGAAATTGATGTTACCCCTTACAGGCATTTTTCGTTATGCGCATGAGCAGACCATCAGTAATTTAACTGGTGGTGTTTTCGTCAGAGAGGATTAGGGTTTTGGGGTGGCGGATGCTATTCCTCTATAGAATCCCCTGTTGAGGGTCTGCGCATGCGTGGATTAAAGATGTGATATCTCCTGAACCACTAGTGTTGGAGAATCGGAGTTTTTTGTAAGGTGTGTTATTTTGAAAAGGACTTTTAGCCGCGAGTAGATTGCGCATGCGCAGAAGAGAAGTGACTGTTTTTGGGTTGGATGGGTTATGTTGGGAGTGCTGAGACGATATTATGAGGTTTTAAAAGAATATTCATAGCAATTCAGTGCAAGGACAAGTCAGTTTGGGGGCTGTAGCGTTGCTTCAGAGTTAAAGTGTCCTTACCTTGGCCCTGGGGCTAATTTCGAAATGGATGCAACCCCTTACGGTCATTTTTCGTTATGCGCATGAGCAGACCATCAGTGATTTAACTGGTGGTGCTTTCGTCAGAGAGGATTGGGGTTTTGGGGTGGCGGATGCTTTTCCGCTATAGAATCCCCTGGTGAGGGTCTGCGCATGCGTGGATTCAAGAAGCGATATCTCCTGAACCACTAGTGTTGGAGAATCGGAGTTTTTTGTGAGGTGTGTAATTTTGGGAGGACTTGCAGCCACGAGTATACTGCGCTTGCGCAGACGAGAAGTGAATGGTTTTGGGTTGTTTGGGTTATGTTGGGAGTAATGAGCCGATATTGTGAGGTTTTAAAAGAATATTCATGTCAATTCAGTGCACGGACACAAGTCAGTTTGGGGGAAATAGCGTTGTTTCCGATTTGAAATGTCTGTATGGTGGCCCTGAGGCGAATTTATAAATAACTATATTCGGTAGATCTATATTAAAATGCGTTCGGATTTGGAGAAGATGCAATTTTGTCCCTAACGGAGGACCCACAACCGAATTTTTTTCTGATCTACGGTAAAACTAACAGCCAAACTGTATTGATAGCTATATTTGTTAAAGGAACTTGAAAAAAAAAAAAAAGCACTGACGTGAAGTCAGTACTCTTTGGCGCGCGTGTTCACGGTGGCTAATTTGAATTGAATTATTCAAAATTTAACAGTGCTGTATCTAAGCTGCCATCAGGATAGAGTAACAAAGTTGGAAAAGAACACAAGTGACTCTCCTTAGTCGCACAAGCTCCTAGAAGATTTGGGAGGGTCAGTATAATCCTAATCATGTTTATTGCACGCGCGCAAAAGCAGATTGACTTAACAATGAAAGAAAAAGTGTAAAAAGTCAATCTGCTTTGGCGCGCGTGCTATAAACATGATTAGGATTATACTGACCCTCCCAAATCTTCTAGGAGCTTGTGCGACTAAGGAGAGTCACTTGTGTTCTTTTCCAACTTTGTTACTCTATCCTGATGGCAGCTTAGATACAGCACTGTTAAATTTTGAATAATTCAATTCAAATTAGCCACCGTGAACACGCGCGCCAAAGAGTACTGACTTCACGTCAGTGCTTTTTTTTTTTTTGATACTATGGAAATGTCTGTTAAAAGATACCCTCTGTCTCATTTTAAATTCTCTCACTAGATCAACGTGAACAACATCCGTTATCTGTTTCATTATCTCGTTGTTGGACTTCTTTATAAAATTAATCCTATAATTGGTGTGACATATCTCTAACCTAACAATACCAACTATGAACCTTTCACTGAATCTTTCTAATCTCCGATTGAATTTTGTCCCTGCCTCCATCTCGAATAGTTTCTGTATGTTTTTCACATTCGCACAAATATGTTTCGGAATTAGGTTTCTCCGTTTACACTCCAACAAGAACACTCTCCTGTTCAACGCCTTTGCTAACTTCATGTTGTTCGAGGTCCACGACTTCATAAGTGAGGCCGTTGTTTCACCATATCTCCATCGCAGCAACTCCTTGATAAAAACCCATATTGAATGATAATAGATGTGATAATGATCGTACTCGGTAAATTTATTTCCTCGTTTAAGGGTTGTCGATCAAAACGCTTTTGTTTACACTCTCTTTATTCTACAACCAAGCTTTCGAAGCAATTCGCTTCTTCATCAGGGCAACTACAAGAAATGAACA
Source organism: Halyzia sedecimguttata (assembly GCA_937662695.2). Lineage (NCBI taxonomy): Eukaryota > Metazoa > Arthropoda > Insecta > Coleoptera > Coccinellidae > Halyzia > Halyzia sedecimguttata. The sequence goes on along the minus strand of OW569412.2, from coordinate 96,920,040 downwards.
ATTACAACAAATCAAAAAGAAAGGGGGGAACCAATCACTTACAAAATCTTGAGCTCAAACAGCATAAAAATGTCGCATATTACAATTTTAGGTGGTCAGAAGAAAACACAATGAACATCTCTTCAACAGAACAAGTCGATAATACAGAAATCAGACATATGTCAACAAAATAAACTTCAAAACTCCTCCTCTCTGACATGACAGGATAAAGAACACAAAACTTTCACACATATATTTCTTCTTTTTCCATCATTGATCCAGCGGTCCATAATAATATAAAAATTTCTCTACATAATGTGAACACTGTCTCGAAATTATACACTAAACTGAAGGATCCTATACCTAGAGAGCTGCAGTCAAATGTTGTCTACCGAATACCCTGTGGAGGTTGTGAAGGAACGTACGTGGGACACACCTCACAGTGGCTGAAGAGTAGAATATCGTTACATAAGAGTGACATAAGAAAAAAGAATAAGAGATGTGCCCTTGCTGCACACTCAATTCAATATGAACATGAGATTGATTACGAAAATGTGGAGATACTAGATAAAAGTGGAAACTACAATAAGAGAAAAAAATATTGGAGATGATATATATTTCGAAACAAGAAAATTCTTTAAACAAAAAAACAGATGTTCAAAATCTGAGTAATATATATTCATACCTTTTGTCGTATCCACATGTTGAGATTTATGATGGACCGCTGGATCAATGATGGAAAAAGAAGAAATATATGTGTGAAAGTTTTGTGTTCTTTATCCTGTCATGTCAGAGAGGAGGAGTTTTGAAGTTTATTTTGTTGACATATGTCTGATTTCTGTATTATCGACTTGTTCTGTTGAAGAGATGTTCATTGTGTTTTCTTCTGACCACCTAAAATTGTAATATGCGACATTTTTATGCTGTTTGAGCTCAAGATTTTGTAAGTGATTGGTTCCCCCCTTTCTT